>OX419756.1:23946332-26346332 GCA_948567375.1 Lunularia cruciata
GTGAATTGCAACATCCTTTTTGATCCTTGTGTATCTAAGATAATACTCACTATCTTTGTAGAAAATGGAATCATTTGTGGGAAAGACAAATCTCACATTACTACCATGTTAGAGAGTTTGAGGTTACACATGGAGGAGAAGATTATTATATAAGACTTAAGATCTTTCATGAAAGAGAGAATCTCAAGACCAAATATGTAGATTAAATTATAAAATGGTTCAACCGTGGAGATGCATATCTAATTACTACTCTTGCAAATCCAAATGTTAGATTACAAGTGGAAGAAGGTGAACCATTTAGAGCATCCTACCAAGAAGTGGTAGGATGTCTAATGTATGTTATGATAGGTGCAAGACTTGATATATTTATGTTGTTAGCATAGTGGGGAATTTTAGTTCAAATCCTTCACATCAATACAAGGAATTAATGAAGAGAATTTTCAAGTACCTCAAAGGTACTCTAAATTATGGATTAGAATTTAGTGGAGGGTTAGATGCTACTAATACACTAATAATGTATTATGATGCTGATTTTTCTAGTGACTTAGGCAATAGAAAGTCACAAATTGATTTCATATTCATGATTAATAGTGAACCATTAGCTTGGAGCAATCAACAACAACAATGCACTATCACTTCTACCACAAAGGCAAAGGATATAGCAAGATGTTTAGCTGCCAAGGAAACAATATGGCTTTGTAGCTCACTCAAGAAACTACAGTTTGGACACAATGGTCAAACTCTAATATCCAAGAATAATCAGAGCACTATCAAGCTAACCTATGAATAGAAATCCAAAATTACACAAGAGAAACAAGCATATAGAAATCCAATATCATGATGTGAGAGAGAAATAAGAGAAACAAGGAATTTGTTTTGGGTACATCAACACTAAAAATCAGATTGCATTTTTATGAAACTTTACCAAGTGATAAGTTTTGTAAATTTAGAAGAGTACCATTTCTTCAATATGTGGGAGTATTGTAATCGCATTTCAAATGCTAGTACATGTGGCATGTGATAGTTGAGATAAGTATAGCTTATACTATATATTAGTTAGGGTTTGCACTTAGCACTCAATGGTGACGCTAGTTAGTTTTAGAGAACCCAATGCTTGTATATAGGTCTTACCTTTCATTGAGAAGAGTTCAATTCCATCAAGATGCTAACTACCTAGTCAAGAAAGCTGAATTAACAAGGTTGAGAAAGCAGCAATCAGGAGAGGTAAGGCAAAGCAACATGACCAAAGTATTCAATTAGTTTTGGACTTGCATACTAGTCTATAGGTAATAAATTCCTGATTTTTATGACTAGATTTGTAATTGATTTTTTGTGTTTATTCCTTATGTTTTCTATTAGTTTTACGCTAATTTTCAACAAATATTATGAATCAGAATTAATACAAGTTCCTATAAAATTGTCAGTGGATCCCAATCAAACAACAGCTCAATGCTAACTTGGTTGCCATTGCCTTCATTATAGTCTCCAACAACCAATTTCAAGAAATCTTTCCGACTGAGATGTTGTTGAAGAGATGTTTGATTTTGCTCCAGAGCAGAATCTGATAGTCAAATCAATGAAGATGGTGTTACACTTTCTTGAAAATGGTGTTCTCAAATTGAGAAATTCAAAAGGCTCTTTGGTGTGTTTAATTGTACTGTACATTTTTTTGATCTCCTTTGAAACTCATTTTCAGATGCAGGCTTGTTTCTCATAAAGTGTAACTTTAGATGGCTGAAGTACTACTGAGGAGCAAACAAAATTATTTCATCCATCATCTGAAAGTTGACCATCTCTTTGTGACCAACCATAGAAATGACAAACCTTGGCTTACTAAACTTCACTCTTCTATTTGCAGGTCCAAACAATATTGACGGCCTTGACTTCTTCTTATCATCAAATTTGAACTCACTACAATGGTAGGCAACATGATCCGGTGCAATTCAAGAGGTGGTGTTGGATCAAACTACTGTACTTTGGAGACAATTCTTATTGGATCTATATTCCCACAATCTGGAATTATTTCTTGTTCAATTCAAACTCTTTTTGATAGTTTACTTATTATGACTTTTGGTGTATCTCTCTTAATTAGTATGGTTAACATTGATCAAAAATTCAAAAATTCAAAACTTAATAGTTTAAATAATTAATGTGAACATATATGGTCTCAAGATGAACTTTATTACTTTGTAATAAGAGTAAAAAATAGGAGTTTCAAGGAGTCCAAACTAGTGGAAATAAGGTGATGATAGATTTCATTCTTTGGATTGCATTTCAAATACTAATGTGATCCTTTCTTCATTCTCTCCAAACCCATGGTTATGTTCTAACTCTTCTTTCACTCACTCACTCACTCACCCTATAGTGTTTTTCTCATAACTCAACTCTCATGCATCTATTTTGGGGCTTTGACCAAATCAAATGTTCAATTTGCTTTGTTGCAGTCCAAATGTGACCTTTCCGTCCTTTCCTCTGCAAGCTTTCAACTCTTTTTATCATAGTCACTCCTTCTCTCCCCCAAAACTCGTGGATTTATTATGGCGACATGGCTCTATTCTGACCCTTCCTTCACTCAGAACTCATGGCTTTGTTATCAAGCCTCAACTCTTGAGCGTCAATCCTTCCCTCCTTCACTCAAAACCCCCATGGCTTTGTTACCAAACCTCAACTCAAAAACCTCAACCCATTGGACCGTTTCAATAATAGCTTTTGCTGCCCGTAAAAGTCTTGTAAATATAATAATGGGTATCATAGGAGATTATTATGGGTAATTAAGAGGAAGGTACCGGGAATAATTATGGGTCCTTGCTTGTAACCCATAAAATAGCCATAAAATATTACAAGTACTTCAAATTTTGACCCATGGAAATTTAAAAGGAACCATTTGTCATTGTAATCATTTATCATAGTAAGTTAGTCAATTTGATAAATTGGCAACTTGTTTAATGTGAAACTAATCAAACATGTGAAAATCAAATGTTTTTGTTTTGAACTTTGTCACTTCTAAATCCTTTTGAATGAGCATGTGAGTTGAAGAGAAGAAAAATTGACGTTGGAAAGTTGGGAATTGCATTTGAAAAAAGGAGAAATCAACTTTCAATGAGATGGGGATGAATGGGATGGGGAATTCAAATTAGAGGGTGGGATTGAGAGTTTTTGCAAATGTGGATGATTTTGTTTGAGATAGTGTATGAATTGGGAGTCAATTTCTTTGAAAAGAATAAAGAATGAACTTGGCTGCTACAAGGGGATAGATTTGTACAAAAAGACACAATGAAATTGAAATCCTAAGATATAGTAGAGGTTGTTTTCACAAGAGAGATGGTAGATACACATTAGGCGGAGTGAGGTTGTAAATGCACATGGGGTAACAAGGACTTCTTGTATAGGGGAGGGTGAGATTGTTGACAACTGCTATAGAGTTTTGTGATATTGTATGTTTGATTATAGATTACTCTATAGAGTTTCATGTGGTGCAAGGGGATAGAAGTTGATATTGAGAGAGAGATGGTAAACACATTAAGCATTGAAATCCCAAGATATGGTATAAGTTGAAATCAAAAGAGAGAGAGAGAGAGAGAGAGAGAGAGAGAGAGAGATATATATATATATAGTAGACACACAAAAGTCAAAAATGACATCTAGTGAGATTGTAGATGCCAAGGGAGGCACACCTGACCCATTAGGGTGCTTTGGAGCAAAAATTGCTCAATATGCCTTGCATTAGTTGTGCTACAAGTGGATGAATGAGATAAGAATTGTATGTATGAGTAGATTGAACTTTGGCAATATGAGTATGATAATGTGCAACTTGAGTATGATAACAAAACTAAGAAGGAGTTCTGGGATGTAGATGAGTTTTAAACCAAATGAGGTTTAGATGAAGCATGCATTGAAGAGGGTAAATTGCTTATGAAGTGTGGAGATTTTTCACATTCAGTATGTTACCTTGAGAATCAAAGTTATTTGGGTAAGCAAAGTGAATTTGAGTATATGGTATTCAGGAATGTGGATCCCCTTCCATTCAAACAATTAATGAGAATGGACAGCAAGTCCTTGTACATTTTATTGGAGTTCATTAGAGATCATGCAGCATTCGCTAAGAGTAAATTACGGAGGAAACAAGCTCCCATGTGGATCCTTCTCAAAATTGCACTAAATAGATTTGGGCACAATAAAATGGTTCCTATATAGCAAGCAAAGGGGACTAACATCTAGGGTATTTGTTTGGGATCTATTATTTATTTACAAAGAGTGTTATCATTGCAATTCTAGCAAATCTTGCAAAGGAGGTTGTTTGGAATCACTATGAAGAGAGAGAGAGGATATCAAAAACTTTTGGATTAAAAGGTTTTCTTGGATTTGTAGGATTGGTGGATGGGACTCTCTTCCCACTAACCCAATGCACTAAAATTGATGGTGAAACCTACTATAGCAAAAAAGGTTCCCACTCTTTCAATGGCCAAATTATTTCCAAAGATATGAGAAGAATAATTCACTATCACAGGTATGTTTTATTATTATTGGTTGAATTTCTGTTATTTTTTCTTGAAGTTTTGGGAAGAGCTCAAGTATGTTTTGGTATGGTTCATTTAAATTTTGGTATCTGAGGGTTATATAGAGGACTGATATTGTAGAGGCACACTCAAATAGAGGCCTTGATGCATTCCTCAATCTATACAATTCTTCATACTTAGGAAGATGTTTTTTTGTTTTTGTTTTTTATGTACAAGGATGCCACTCAAAGAGAGGTCTCATGCATTCCTCAATTGCACTTTTCTCAATTTGGACAATCCTTCATAATTAGAATTTTATAGCTTTTTTGTTTGTACCCAAGGATGCCAAGCTCTTGCCACAATATGGCTTGTTTGAAGAAGTTTCCATTGTGGAGAGATTTGAATGAGTAAATAATAATAACAATTCTTTCAAACACCACCAATATCTACTTTGGGATTTTTGATATGTTACTATGAGTTATCTCTTGCTCTCTTTTAAAGCACAACAAACTCAAGACAAAATAGACTTTAACAGATGCGTAGTTAGGATGCAAGTACTCAATGAGCTTTGCATAGGAATTCTAGAAGGCAGATGGCATTTGTTACGAGAAGTGTGAGTTCAGTTCAAAAGAAATATAAATAGAAATCAATATTTGTTGTGATGGATGTGTACATGTTATCTTGCACAACTTTTGATCAATATACAAGACAATTGGGAAGAAATAGAGGAGGTTGTAGACAAAGAAGAGGACAGAAATAGAACACCTCAATTTTTCTATAAGAGATATCAACAACAAAGAGAAAATGAGATTTTTAGTAGTGAACACATGCCAAGCAGGCTTCTTGAACCCATCTTGATAAATTGATCCTTCATTTTCATTTGGAGGTGGATGAGGATCTTCTCTATGTATAATTAACATTAAGTTCAAGTCCCACTTTATTCCATTTTGAGTCAAGAAGTGTCCCTAATGTTTAAATGTGTTTCTCTTCTATGCAAGATATTTAAATCTGTTTTTAATGTTTTTGTGTGAAAGATATAAATTAAGTCTCGTGTATATATTTCCATTGTGAATTCAATGCACTTCAAGGTTTATACATTTTACTGCATATAGATTTCTTGTGTATATATTTCCATTATGAATCCAATTATGAGTTCAGTGCTTTTAGGGTTTATATATTTTAGTTGCAAGAGCCAAAAAATCATATATGTGAGTTGCAAGGTTTAGGTTACATATGTCCATCAGGGATCTCAAGTCAATGTGACTTAGTTTAGTGTGGTTTATATTCCAACTATAACAAAAAAATTATATGCTAGGTGCAAGCAATGAGAATCGATACGAGAGACCAAAACTCACTGATAGATGAAGAAGTTATATTACTTTTGCAGTTTGTGGTATGGTATATGGATATCGTTGTAGTAAGGATTGTTGTGAGAGTAAAAAACGTTATAACTCTATGGAGAGGTCTCATTACTGTATAAAAGAGTGTCATTGTTAGGAAGGTGAAGAGTCACCTTTGAAGCAACTCTCAAAAATTTCAACTAATGAATTTCAAATTCACGATTCACAAGTAGACAAAGATTTGAAAGGGGAAGGAGATAGTAAGGTAAGGGTTTAGTATATCAATGAAGGGAGACATTTAGTGTGAGTTCTAGATTTGTAACAGATTTTAAAGACCCATTTTGAGGGAGGGAGAGATTTAGACAAGTTGAGGATGATCGAGCAGGTGATGGATTGAGGGAAAGAGAGAAGAGAAGGGAAGATGTGGGATATTTTGAATAAGGATTTGGGAGGGAGACAGGGATAGGAGCAGGAGAAAAAATAGGAAGGTTGAAGTTTATTATGACCAGGAGAAGAGGATTAGGGAGGTCAAAGTTTACTTAGAAGGGAGAGAGAGGATAGGACTAGTAGAACTTTAGTCAATTTTGAAGGTGTAAGAGAACTCAAATATGAATAGTCAATTTCAAAATTTAGTGAGTTTTGAAGGTGCAAGAGAACTCAAATATAAGTACTCTATAGTAGAACATGGCCAACATTGTTGATTATGAAAAATTTTAGGATTTGCCTAACATGGAAGATTTCAATGAGTGGTGATTGATTGATTGGTCATCACCTTACTCTGAAAATATGACTTTTGTGAGATGTGCTTGGATGGATAAAGAACAAATTTGACATTTGATGGATAGCATTTGAGAGGTCAATTTAGAGAATTTGGGATTAAAGGTTGCTATTAGTCTTCTTTACCCTTGCCCTTATGTGAGTACAAACCTCCATTTTTTTTGTCGTTCAATTTCTATCAATTTATCAATAGCTCAGTTGGCATCTCTATAATGTTTTTTTGAAACACAAAACCCATGTTTGCTAAATTTTGAAATCTTGCTAGCCCCATAAAACTTCCATGATATCTCTAAAATTTTCAATTTGCAATCCCAAAACCCACCTTAGCAATACCCACTAGGAGTAGCAAAACCTGGTCAACCAAGGGAGGAAACCCAAAATGTGGCATTACTCAATAGGATAGCAAAACCTTGGCAAAAACCCTACTCCCTAGCAAAAGCATTTCCAAGTAGTGAACCCTCACAAAATAGAGCAATACCACAAATATTTGGTAGAAACTTAGCATTATTGTGGCAAAATCCAAGTGGAACCTTGGCAAAACTTGGACCTTGCATCCAAAAAGACCTTCCTCAAAACTTGCTTTCATTCCTAGCTCTACATAACTTTGTGTCAGATTCCTTTGTGATAATTTGATAATTTCTAGAGTAATGTGTGTCAAATTTTTGTGTGATAATTTGACAATTTGAACTATTCTATGTACTTAGAGCATTTTGGTAGAATTTGGCTAGAGTTCCATTCTTGGTTTTCTTGGTTTGCAGATTTATCTTTGCATTGAGTTTTCATGCTCATGGGTGGAAGACACACAGCTTAGCATCATTGACAAGAGTCCTTTCACCTTGACTTTGGAGATGATATGTCAAGCATTTGCTTTACCACTTAGCACTAGTGAGAGCAAAAAGTCAATACCTTTCTACTTGGTCCATGATTGGTTTCTTGTCAGAGATCACAATGCATGGAGGTATCTAGCTAGACAATGTGTGTGCATATCATAACAACCATTTTTCCAAATGATGGGAGCTCTTCTCTTCCTAAGTAAGAGACAAAAGGTGGTGAGTGGATACATGGCTTTGACGGTGAAGTCTAAGGTAGAGGTTGAGAGTGGAGCTCAAGAGAGAAAGTGATGATTATGATTGGACCAAGCTCATGTTACAAGCAATCAGTGCAAAGTTTGCATTTGTGCATAAGAACGTACATTGCCTTGATGGTTGTTAGTTCAAGGTCACATTTATGGGACAATTTCTCACTCATGTACTCATGGAGTGTGGGTTCCTTGGGAAGAATGATGTGTTTTATGACACTCCCCTGAGATGTTTTGTCGGACAAAGATGAGGAAGGTGAGTGATTTAGGAGTTAGAGTATTATAACTCCAAAGAGTACATACACTATCTTTATAGTGCATTTACAACATTGGGTCTATGTTTATAAGATATATTGATAGTTGATTTTGCATTCTTACCATATTGTTGGAACCATCTCCATGGTACTGTACATCCTTGCCCATTTACTCCCTTCTATTCATTGGAGTCTTATTCAGCTTTTTCATCATGTCACTACTTAATAGCTCCTCTTTACATGATATAGAGTAGATCTGAAATCATCTATTGACTTTCTCACCAACAAGTGGACTTCAGGTCATCTCCTAGATTATAATGTGGACTTTACCATGGTTTGGCATTTACATTTCAGGGTCCTCCCATGCATGAAAGGGAATGACATCCTGTTTGGAAGTATAGTCCCATGTTGATAAGGAGACTTATCATCATGCACATGGATGCAGTATTAGAGCATATTGGACTAGATCATCTTCCACCTCAATCTGCCTCTCTAGAGGAGAGCAATAAGGATAGAGTACACTCTAACCCTCTTCTTCCTATGTCATGAGGAGTGTATGATACATGTATACATTGTATAATGAATGTACATACCATTGTTGTACATTTATATATTTATATGTATTTGCACTATTTTCTTATCACCCAAATTCATTTGACTCTTTACCTATACTTTTTTTGATGTACAAGTTATATTTGGAATCTCCACTTTTTTGGGTGCATGAGTTACATTTGGAATCATTTAGTTTTTACCTATGCTTTTTATACTTTTTCTGGTGTATGAGTTATTAATATAAGTTTCTCTTTTCTGTTGTGTTTATGTATGAGTTGGTATTCTTATCTTGTCCCCTCCTCCAACTATATATTTTGGTAGATTTGGTGAAACACTATATAGTTGTATGTCTATTTTTTAGTATGGTTGACTATTTTCATTCCTAAAAGTTGTTGAATAACATATATTATGACTTATTATCACATAAGAATACAAACTTGAAAATTCTAGCATAGAGCACCACTTGGAGCATGTTGCACTTTGGATCACTACTATAGCTCTTGACAGGTGTCCCATCTACATTAGTTGTAGAGCATATACACATTATAATTTTAATCTCCTTGGGATTTTTTCCTATCTTAGCTAGTTCTAAAATCATTAAATGAATCATTAAATCAAGTTTAGATTTTGCACTCCTTTGTTGAATACTTTTCCTCTCTTATTTTTATTCTATTTTGACATGTACTTATTTTTCAAGTTTGCTTTTCATGTGACACTTCTCTACCTTTGTGATCCTTTGTGCTTCTATTTCCATCAACCTACATATCTCTCTTGCTTCCACCAATTTTCTCCTCAATTTCAAAATATTAGATAGATCTTGCATAAAAGTAGCCATTGTGGCGGAAGAGGGCGCCTTGATACAAGAAACTTTCTTTCTTTTTTTAGATTCATTATCCCTTCCTCCTTCCTTTTCACCCTCTTTATCTCCTCCCACATCTTCATCTCCTTTTGCTTGAGGTTCATCTTTGCCAAGAGCAATTGGTTGATATGGCAATGAAATTTGAATCTCCTTGTGCTCATGCATAGAGTACTCATGGGTCTCATGAGAAAGAGGGACAAGAGGAAAGGAATCATAAGGAAAAGACTCTTGGGTGTTAGGAACTCTAAACTTAAGTATAGGACAGGCTTGTGGGTAGTGGGTTCCTTCCACTCAAAGATCTTCATCCATTGTTGTTGTGTCACATTGTAACAATATGGAGTTACCGACAAGTTAGTCAAGGCTAACAAAATAGCAAATAAGACAATTTAGCCTAGAATATTCTAGAAGTATCTAAGAAGCTACTTGGCACCTTGGGTAACATGCATGCCAAGTGGTGGCTTCTTGGGAAGCTTCCAACTAGTTTAGCTTGCACGCCAAGTAAGTGGCTTCTAGAAGGAAGCTTTTTGAGAAGCTTTCTAGTTCACTTGGCTTGCACTCCAAGAAAGTGGCTTTAGGAAGCTTCTTGAGAAGCTTCTCAAGAGCCTTATATGCTCTCTATAAAAACCAAAGCCCAATCTCATGCTGGGCATTCAGAGTTTCCCACACTCAAATGTCCCAATGTGATCTTCCATTCTTTTATTTCTCTCCTTGATTGGGATCTTTTACATTGGTATCATAGTAAGAATGGGATGGATGGAATTTATGGACCACCAAATCCATTTCTGCCAAACCATTGGATTTCCATGTTTGGGTATTACCTAAGCATCAATTCATACAATTCATCACCTCATGCTTTGGGCAGAATTTTTTGAATATAATCACATTGTTCAAGGAATCCTTGGTACTTCAGACTGTAACTTATGGAGAACGGTGGACGTGTTGCATCTATGTGTTAATAAATTGGATAAATTAGATAAATTAAGAGGTAGTGTGATAGAGTAGTAATAGCCATGGTGGCAATGCATGAGGTTATCATTACTATGCAACAACAAATTGAGCACCTTACTCAATTGTTGGATGAACAAGACCATCAACAATAAGAGCGCATAAAGAGAGCACAATTTTAAGAAGGAGAAGAGCAAATCCAATTTCCAAAACCCAAAGTATTGGATAGCAAGAATCTCTTGGGAACAATGGAGAATTTTGTATTTGACTATGAATGTTATTTTGAGGCTATAGATTGGCAAGATGAACATAAATAGATTGTCTTAGCTTCAAGTCAATTGGATGGAGTTGCAAAACTATTATGGCAATTTCAAGTGGAGAGATCTGAATGGCAGTTTGTTGCACCAATTTTGACATGGAAAGAATTCAAGGGTGCCGCATGAGATAAGTGGGTAGAGTTGAAGTAGATTGATTCTATAAGAAGCTACATCATGAAATTCCAAAAAACCATTATGAAAATTCCAAATATATTGGATGGTGAAACTTTGGATCAATTTGTGAGGAGCTTGAAGTCACAAACCAAATTAGAAGTGACTATGCAAGAGCCAAAACACTAAGAAGAAGCTATGCAGTTGGTTGAGCGCTTTGATTCCTTGGTCGTGACAACTTGGTCTTGCCTTTGACCTTCACAAAACCTACCAACACATTACACACGGATGGAAGAGCTGGCACCAATGGAGATGGATGCTATCCAATAGAGACTACTTGGCATAGCAGATTGGGAAAGATTACAGCAAAAGAGCAGTTTCTTTTATTATCATCAATATGAACATTACATTGCTGAATGCACACTCAAGAATGGGCAATATTGAAAAATTACCCATATGGAGTTTGTGGAGTAGAATAATCAAGGAAAAGAGGAATCCCAATAGGAGATTTTAAGTTGTCTATGGAAACTTGATTTAGTTCTAATGGGATTGAAGGCTTGACCTATGCAAGTTTGCTTCACTTGCAAGGTAGGATATTTGATCATGGTTGTAGGATTTTGGTTGATTCTAGAAGTTTAGAGAATTGCATGTCTATGAAATTAGTAAAGGAATTAACCATTCTTATCAAGCCAATAATTAGACTAGATTGATGATGGCGGATGGTAGAAAGGGTTTTGCATTTCATACCTCACATCTTGTTACTTTCAAGATTGGGAAGGAGTATTTGGAATGTATATGATTTGTAGTGGCACCTCTGCATTATGATGTCATTCTAGGTCTACCTTGCTTGAATTTCATAAGGTTCAATTTGATTAGAGTGGATGAAAAATTCAAGAATAACACCAAGGTAAGAATTTTTTGATTAAGTTGTTTGGTACCTTTGAGTAAGACACCTAAGAATAGTCAGTCCAAATAGGAGAAGTTTGTTGAGAAAGCAGCCATAGAGCAAGCTTTGAAGAAAGATAGGTCCCAAGATGGGAATTTTGTCAATGAAGCAGCCATAAAGTAAGCTTTGGAGGAAGTTAAGTTTGTTTTTGCGGTGTGGATCAAGCCAATTGTGAATCAAGGATCTAAGGAGAGTCAAAAGCCTCATCAAGCAAAAGCCTCATCAAGCAATGGTCGATCAAATAGTCCAAGAGTTTTCAAATGTGTTTCCGGATGATCTACCAAAGGGATTACCCTTTGATCATGGTATGATCTTCAAGATTGAGTTATTGCCAAAAAGTAATCCAATGAGTAGACAATCTATCAACTCTCACCAAAGAAGTTGGATGAGCTCTAAACAACACTAATAGAGTTGTTGAAGAAGGATTTCATACAACATAGTAGATCTCTTTGGGAAGCACTGGTATTATTTGTTCTAAAGAAGCATGGAAGACTTCAATTTTGTATTCATTATTATGGCCTCAATAAACAAACAATGAAGAATGCATATCCCTTACCTCAAATTGATGACTTGCTCAATCAATTGAGTGGTGGAAAATACTTCTCCAAGTTGAATCTCCAAAGCGGCTATTGGCAAATTTCCATTGATAGAGAAGATGTACAAAAGACTACCTTTTGCACAAGGTATGGATATTTTGAGTGGAGAGTTTTGTCTTTTGGGCTCACTAATGCTCTAAAAATCTTCATGGACAAATGCATGGTGTTGGATGGGCTATTGGATTGGTACATGGTGGTGTTCTTGGATGATGTTTTAATCTATAGAAAGATAGAGGTAAAACATGCAAATCACATGCTAGAAGTCCTAAGGTGATTATATTAGTGGAATTTTTACTACAAGAAGTTAAATTGTGCCTTTTGGAAAAAGGAAGTTACCTTCTTGGATCATAAGATCTCATTGAAGTGGATCAAGATAGAAGAGGAGAAAATCAAGGCCATTATTGATTGGCCTACTCCAAAGGATGCTATAGAAGTACGAGCACTTAATGGATTGGCAAGTTTTTAACCAATGATTCATCTACTACTATGCTTGTATGGCCACACCATCGACTTACCTCTCAAGGAAGAACTTGAGCTTTCAATGGACCACCAAGCACAAAGAAGCATTCCAGAATATGAAACATGTGGCGTCTTCAAGACCCATTATTCAACTATATGATCCTCAACTACCTTGTGTGGTTGATTTTGATGCTTCTAATTTAACAATTGGAGCCGTGTTGTATAAAGAATTCCTAGATGGGTTACATCCCATTGCCTTGTGTCTTGCCAGCTAAATACAATAGAAATGAACTACTCTACTTGAGATTGGGAAAAACTAGCAATGTTATATGCTCACCAAGGTATGGAGGCATTATCTCTTGAGGAAAAAAGTGATCATGCAAACTGATCACAAGTCCTTATTGCAAACATTATATTTGAAACACATGAAGAGTTGATACTAGCAATGGGAGGAACAACTACAATTTTTTGACATCAAACTTGAGTACAAACCTGGTTGGTTCTATATCATCCCCGATGCCCTATCATAACAACATGATTTGAAGTCTTTTCTTTCATCACGGCAGTAATTACAATGGTATCAATTGACTCCAAAGTCCAAATCAAGTTTAGTACCACTTTACAATAAGATCTTTTCTTTCAAATGGTATAAAGTCATCTTGCCGCATGTGACAAGGAGTAAAACACCTTCAAGGAAGGCCTTCTATTTTGTGAGAACCAAATCTAGATTCCAGCCAAGGGTGATCTCCAACTTGTGCTCCTCCAAGAAGCCCATGACTTACCAATTGTTGGTCACATGGGTGTGGACAAGACCTTGGATACCCTCCAATGCCAATGGCGGTGGCCCAACATGGCACAAGATGTTTGTAAGTTTGTTTGATCTTGTGTTGCCAATGCAACAAGGCCAGTGTAATACTCCGAGGACAAGAGAAGAGAAAAAACACAAATTTCACACTCAATCATCAAATGGCCCAAAGGAGCACCTTCTCTTTATTATATAGACAAAGAAGGTCTCCTCCAAGGAAGCTCCACCATAGGATTAGACACACATATAGGTGACATGTCAGCAAGCTCCACCCTTGAAAACTTACTTGGATGGGTGACATGTTGGTCTTGGTCCTATTTGGTTGGTCAAATAAGCTTTGACCAGAGGGAATCTTTTAGAGAATCTTCCTAAAGGAATCTCAAAATCACATGGGTGAGGTACCGTTGGAAAGCTCTCAATGAGAAAAAGTAGGGGGGGGGAGGGAAGGCCAGCCGTTCCTCCATTGGGGGGGAATCTGCACATTTTTTAGGCCTAATTCATTTGTTTAGGCCTCCAAAATTGCCTTCAAAGATTTCAAGCATATTTAGATTCCTACTCTATTAGTAGAAGTCCCCTTTTGGTGATACCTCTTTCTGATCTATTTAGTCCATCATGTATAACATCTATCCAAATGTTACCAAACTAATTCTCACCTTTAAATCATATGTCTAGCTATGGTCCTAAGGTTTTCAAGTCTATTTTGGTTTGTGCCTTATTAGTAAAAGTACTCTTTTGGTGATACTTCTATCTGATCTATTTTCACCATCATGTATAACATCATTCTAGATGTTACCAAAACAAATTTCACATCTAGCTTATATGGCTAGCTCTTGGTATTATAGCCAGCAACCAAAAACCAAGTGGATTCTTTCAACCACTTCCCATTCTATCTACTTGATGGGAACACGTGAGCTTAGATCTCATCACCTCCTTTCCCAAGACAAAGCAAGGTCACACAAAAAATTTGGTGTTTGTGGATAAGCTTAGTAAAAAAATCTATGTAGCACTAGCCTTTGATAGTGTGGATGCTCCAACATTAGCATAGATCTACTTAGACAATATCTTCAAGCATCATGGGATGGCTTGTATATTCATCTCCGACTATGATCCTCATTTCACTAGAAAGTTTTGGCAAGCACTCTTCTAGATACTCAACACAAAGCTTGCTTTGTCCACGGCCTATCATCCTCAAATTGATGGACAAACTGAATGTGAAAATTGCACCTTGGGGGATATGATTTGTATCTTTGTCAATGTTCTTTATACCAATTGGGATGAATGTCTTGTAGTTATGGAGTTTGCATACAGTAATTCCAAACATGCAAGCATTGGATTCTCTCATTTCTTCCTTAATTTTGGCCAAAACTCCCTTGGTCCATATTCCCTTCTTGCTCTTCCTCTATCTCATGTCCCTCATACTTTCACCTTCTCGACCACAATATCCCAATCCTTCCAACAAGCCAAATCTCATCTCCTTGTTGCTCAGAATAGACAAAAATAATATGTAGACCACCATCATCATGATCTTACCTTTCAACTTGATGATAAGGTGTAATACCAAGAGCTAGCCATATGATCTAGATGAGAAATTTGGTTTAGTAACATCTAGAATGATGTTATATATGATGGACAAAATAGATCAGATAGAAGTATCACCAAAAGAGTACTTCGACTAATAGGGCAAAAACCAAAATTGAACCTTAGAACAAATAGCTAGACATATGATTTAAGGTGAGAATTGGTTTGGTAACACCTAGAAGGATGTTACACATGATGGACTAAATAGATCAGAAAGAGATATCACAAAAAGGGAACTTCTACAAACAGAGGAGGAACCAAAATATGCATGAAATCTTTGAAGGCAATTTTGGAGGCCTAAATGGATGAATTAGGTCTCTAAAATGTGCACAATCCTTCCCATTCTCCCAGTGGACAAAAGGCTTGACTTCCCTTCCCTACTTTTTCTCGTCAAGAGCTTTACAACGGTACTCATTCATGTGATTTTGAGATTCCTACAAGAAGATTCCCTAAAATATTCCCTCCGGTCACAGCTTGTTTGACCAACCAGATAGAACCAGGACCAACATGTCACCCATCCAAGTAAGTAATACAAGGGTGGAGCTTGTTGACATGTCACCTATCTATGTGCATAATCCTATGGTGGAGCTTCCTTGGAGGAGATCCTCTTTGTCTATATAATAAAGAGAAGTTGCTCCTTTTGGGCATTGAAGTTTGAGTGTGAAACTTGTGTTTGTGTGTATGTGTTTCCCAGCTATCCTCAAAATATTAGAAAAGGTCATGCTCTCCTCTAGTAACCTACCTCTTCCACTTGATTCCCAAGTTCATGAACTTGCTCCTAATTGGATGGGTCCATTTGATGTCACCCAAATCATTTCTCCTATTGCTTATCAACTTGCCTTGCCTTCTCATATGTGAATCCACCTTGTCTTTCACATTTCCAAGTTGAAACACTTTGTTTCTAATCCATCTTCATTTTACTCTCATGTCCAACACCCTCCTCCTCCTATGCTTATCAATGATCATGAGGAGTATGAAGCTGATCATACCCTTGCATGTTGCCACATTCAATAGGGCTACCAACAACATACTGAGCACAAGGTCCTTTGGAAAGGATATCCCCTTCATGATGCTACTAGGGAGCTTCTTTCTCATTTCCAGAATGCACAAACGGCCATCCAAGAGTTTGAAGCTTCATTGGTGATGAGGACATAACCAACTAGTAGCAGGAGAATATATAACAATTTGGAGTTATCTACAAGTTATTTAAAGCTAACAAAGTAGCAAATAAACCAAATTAGCCTGGAATATTCTAGAAGTATCTAAGAAGATACTTGGCATCTTCCAAGTATTGGATAATGTGCATGCCAAGTGGTGACTTCTAGGAGGAAGCTTCCCGGCTAGCTTAGCTTGCACTTCAAGTAGATAGCTTCTAGAATGAAGCTTCAAACTAGCTTAGCTTGCATGCCAAGTAGGTGATTTATAGAAGAAAGTTTCTTGAGAAGCTTCCCAACTAACTTGGCTTGCATTCCAAGAAAGTGACTTTAGAAAGCTTCTTGAGAAGCTTCTCAAGAGCCTTGTATGGTCCCTAAGTATCACAGCCCAAGCTCATGCTGGGAATTTGGAGTTTCACACACTCAAGTGTCTCAATGTGATCTTCAATTCTCTTATTTCTCTCCTTGGTCTCTGTCTTTTACACACATGGTGATTCAAATGAAACTCAAGAACCACATTCTTTATCTATTACCATCTTTGATGACTCATCTAAACTTACCATGGCTGGAGAGAAATATTAGCACAAGTTCCAAAAAAGGTCCATATCCACATCATGCGTACATATATGATTCAATTTATCCTTGATAGTCCTTCATCCTTGTTTTAGCTCCTTCTCGATGAACCCCTTGCTAGTGCACTTGTTTTTCTATGTCCGACCTTGTCAATAGGAGGCTATATATTGAGCCCATTTTTTGTATAGCCTGTAATCTTTCATGGATTTGTGAAAGCACTTCCCAATTTTCACCAGATAAGTTGCCATATAACTAAATGTTGTACTCTTCCAAACAAGTTTCTTACAACTTCATGTATTTGCTTGGAATGTGCAAGGTCCTCAAGATAATCCAATAACTGACCATAATGGTGATAGACCATCCGGAACCTCCTGTCATCCCGCATTTTTGGTTTAGAGCCTGCAGATGAAAGCCCTGAAAACTGCTCCGGCGATAGTCCTGTCGGTTGCCCCGGCTCCAACTGTCCTATGAATACCATGTCTCACAAATCTTGGAATTTCTCTAGCAAAGGAACTAGAACAGATTTAGAAAGGTGGATTGGCTACACTATCTGAACTAAACTCACAAGGAGATAGTTTCTTCTTGAGGATAGAACTCTAAACTTGTGAGTGGAGGTGCCCTCCATACTTGCACCCAACAAACTTTGTTTCTGTCAATTCCCGTGCAAAGTTAGCGTAATCAAATCTCCTCTTTACTCTTTATTTCCTTTCTCTTTGCTCCACTCTCCAAAATGCAGCTCTGCTTGAAGTTTGAATATTGTATTGCATTGGGAGTTCGAACCAGTTTTCTCAAGGTCACAAGCTAGTCGCCCAAAATCCTCATTTGTAAATTCCAGACGAGTTCTCTCGAGGCCACGCTCAAAAATCCTCCGGAGTCCACAAGGTGATGTCAAAATCTTCACCTGTAATCTAAACTGAATTGTGATTTGTTTCGATATAGATGCTCTCGGGAAAGAGCTCACCTCGATTAAAAGAATTCCAACATTTACATAAGAAATAAATTTCTCTCGCGTCCTCTCGACTCAAATTATATCGGCGATAAAGTAAAATGCACGAGCTGGAATCACAGGAATCATAAGGATCATTGGAATCGCGTTTGCGCAAACCCAAGAGAATTGAAATTTTCCATAGCTTTCCTCTTTCCACACGCAGTAACTTTGATAAGCATTTAATTTGGTCATTTTATTATTATCAGGAAGCATGTACCCTGTACCTGATTTTGCCCCATAATTTACTTATGGTGTTTAGCCGTGATAGTGGAAACGGGCCGTAATGTTATTAAAATACCCGCAATCGTTTTTACATGCGTTGTTTCAGGAGTTTTTGCGGGTGATCTCAATCGCAGGTAACTTCCCCGTGAAACCTATTATTGAAACGCCACATTGTTCTGTTCTGGGTTCTCGGACCCCCAAGCTTAACTTTCATTTCCTTTTGTTGCGGTCTGAATATAAGATTTCTCTCTCTCCCTTAAAACCCATGGCCCTGTTACGAGGCTTTAACTTTCAAAGCTTTTGGCTCTATTCTAAGGTCTCACCAAGCCCAGTTTTCAGAAACACCTCCTGTTGATACTAACCTCCAAAAAGTTTATGGAGATGGGAATTGAATCTATGTTACTGAGTAGATACATACAGTCTAACCTTCGTGTGAACATAAAATAAAATTAGCCTTGTAAGACACACAAAATTAACTTGGGAACTCGCTATCATTTTGACATAAATCTTGTTCTTGTAATCTAATCAAAGCCTCCATGTGCGCTTAACGCTAACCTTGTAAGACCTAAGACTCAACTACAGATTTTGGGAAAAAATTTCTCTTTTCTATTGGCAATCTCCTTTGTAAAACATCCATTTCACAAAATAATTGGTAGTAAAAATACTGAACACTTGTTTTGTTTTATCTTTGGAATAGATTGTCCCTCACATGACGGAATTTGAACATAATCTTATAAGATTTAGACCATAGTGACAAATATTCTCTAAGTTATCAAAATTAGTTTTAGCCCTCAAATATACCCTACACAATTTCTAAAAATAATCTCATAGATTTTGTATAAATTAAGAATATTCTTTTAAGTGATCACAACCGTAATTCTTACCCTAATAATTGTTTAAGTACTAATGTTTTTTCTCAGGACTTCTATTGTTATAATCCATACTCTATACATATCGTAAGATTTACATCAATAATGGAACAGAGAGTATAATAAGGCCCAGATGTGGTCTGCATTAACAAGTTCCACATGTGAAGTAACAAGTTACAGAATATGAACTGCACCAATAGCCCTCCTTAAAATAGCAGAATCCTCTATCAATCGATGCAACGTTATTAATCTGTATTACGTTTACATAATTTTTCTAGTGGCGGATCCATTCAAATTATGAAATTAATTTCAAAGATGATTAATAAGATCTTTTAGATCTTAGTTTATCTTCGTAAGAAGTTTACAAGTAAAATCTCAGGGTTATTCAACTCAAATTTTTAAAATTTTAGATCTAATATCTATTTTATTATATAAATTTTTAACCTGTTTATTTTGGAACAATTAAATTTCAACTGTTTGCAACGATGTTCAAGGAGATGTTCATGACATCCAACATAAGCCTAAGGACTTCCTAGTACCCCCAACGAAATACATAACGGCATTATCTTTATAAGATATACTGTCAATATTTATGGATTGTTCCATATATTTCAATTGAAAACCCAATTACATCCATAAAAAGCGATAATTTATAGGTTCCTATATTACTTCTACTGTTATCCTTCTCGTAGCAAGTTGCAATGTGTTGTACGTAGGGGTCCTTTCAAAACTCCATCTCTGGTTCTATTGACAAGTTGAAATGTGCTGTACGCAGGGCTCCTTCCAGAACTCCCATCTCTGGAACTCCATGTTTGCAATGAAAACGCCACTTCGCTTGTGTGTTTGACATCATTGATAGAATTAGTGAACACTTTGGTGTAAATCAGGAGATTTGTAACAGGTGATTTTGAAATCTGATGTCAATATCCAGCCTTTGAAGTATAGATTCGACCGGGAGTCTCTAAATATATGGCTCTCAAGGTCCGGCCTGACGGTGATCGTACCTCCCTTGGGTTATTGTTTGAAATCTCAATTCTGGGACAGAGGTTTCGAGTTTTGAGGCTTAAGTTTAGTATTTTCTATTTTTAATAAGGACATTATCGTAACATGATCAGTGAGAAAAGAAGAGCCAAGGGACGGGTGAGAAACTCACAAAATGAAACAAACAGATCAAAGTGGGTTTCCCTTTCTTTGCTCTTTTGTTTCGCCCATTCGAGGGCAAAGACATGGGTTTTATCTCATGGTTGCAACAAAACCAAGAAGCTATACAGTTTTAGTTTCGATGGAGAGTAGTTCAGCCAGGACGCCTACGATCCGTTTCCAATGGATGCCAAGCGATGCGGCTTTGTAACTCGGATAAAGATTCTAAACATTTTGGACAATGTTTATTTAAGAAAGATCGAACGTTTGCACCAGTCTTGTGAGATATTAGTTGGTGTGAAACTCCACCCAACCAGCAGTAACTTTTTGAGTAAAGAAACGATCGCACAATAATATACCAGAGTAAGTAGTAAGTAGGTGTGAAGTGTGAAGGACTTCCGGTCACAAGATCAGTAATTTATCTTGATGAAGACACCCGTAGTAATGAACGTCATTCACAGACGGTTTACACATACCCGAGATTATTAGGCGTCATCTTTAAATTCCTGATGATATTTGGATACTGAATAGTGCAAAGCCAACCCAGGTAAAGTAAACTGTGATGACCACAAGGTAAAACTTTATATCTCAACTATACTCTCTCACAATCAAGGAATCTCCAACCGCCACACACGCCATTTTATCTGAGCCCGAATTGCTGGAGATAGTGTCATCCGCTACGAAGTATGTCCCGAAGAAGACCTGTTTTCCGTTACCAATCTTGACACCGAGCATCTCACCCTTGCGGAATGTGCCCATGGTCTAACACAGGAGATAAACGATATTTGTAAGTAGATTATCTTACCAATTTTTTCAAAGTCTGACAAACTCTAGGTTATGCTGAACAAGGACTTTCATACCCAAAGAGATTTCTACAAATGAGATAGTACCTTTATTGGTTCCTCGCCTATATCCTCTGGGTTTTCTTGATTGATAGTTGGAACCTGCAAAATGCCAAAATCAGAGACGTATGTACCATGTACATAATTTTGGTACATTATTCTTAAGTTACTGTTGCGCGACTCCTCTTGAAGTACGAACATAGTTCGCACCATAAAGCATCTTGCGCAACGTCCCCCGGAGGTTTTGCCAGCTTGTCGAATGGTGGCACTCAAGAAAAGTTAACATATCAAGCAGGTCCGTCTTTTAGAAGGTCGATTGTTAGCCTCTAAGGAGAGCTATAATTGATACCCCAATCCTCCGATTTATCCAATCTTGCAATCTACTGCAACTTCAACTTACCTGTAACTAGTTCGATTGTTAGCCTCTAGGGAGGGCTACTCCAATCCTCCGATTTATCCAATCTTGCAATCTACTCCAACTGTAACTTACCTGTAACTAATTCCTTAAAGGGCCATTACATTTTTTCTGCATAATACAAGTTAAAAGATCAACGACGGGTAAAGGGGCAGAGAAATGTATGTACGATCTACCTGTAGGGCACATATTGAGTTTATTGAGTTCGGAACAAGTTCGATGGGACACAGTTCTATACCAATAAGACTAGACTAGACAAGACATGAGTAAATAAACATGGTACGAGAAATAAATCCCTCTACCTGTACGGCATATTGTGTAGAATACAGAACCCGTTATTAACAATAGGGTATAGGGTTCCATGCCCACGTCTAACCGGACTTGACTCTGACATTTGACGGTAACGTAGTAGAAATCTTCATAACTGTCAGTTACGTAGAGAGGTACGCATGCGTTTGCCTGCAGACAAGGGTGAATGCAGTAGAAACCTTTATGATTATGTAAGTCTACAATGGAGAGCTACATATGTACCTGCAGGAAAGGGCAGTGCGAGCAAATGAAGCCTTGAGGAAAGCAGCCGTTATCTTGCATCATCAGCGTTAGTAGACTGGACATAAACAGCAAAACTCTCCCATCTGAGAACACCTGGACGGCCCAGGAATGACTGTTTAGGATTGGGATCAAACCCTGCGTGCACTGTCTCAGCGTGAGCCCCATCAACACCAACACAAAAGGGAATAGCAGGCTTTCGTAATAAGTCTGCACGATGACACCATCGATTTCATCAGTGCCCACGGGGTGCTGAGGCAGCTGGATGCAAATGCCAGTACCCCTCGTGCCGAGTTTCTTTAGTGCTGATGAGTGCAATGGCAGGTCTTTCTGAAAGTGTTGCTCACGGAAAACGGAGAAAAGGGGTTATGAAGGCCACGTTTAACTGCAGGCTGCCTAGGACATATCAAGCAAATAACACACCCAAACAGGTATGGTGTACACCGGAATGGCAGCAAGACACAACATCCAGTAATAATCATCCGGATCCAGAGTGTGAGAGGTGGTCCAGCAGAAACATTGACTGTTAAGTAAAGTATGCATACATTAGTGTAGGGCATGGGCATATATTAAGTGTATGAATATGGAGCCTGTTCGTTAGAACACGCTTCGACCCACTTAAGACAGGACAATAAATGACAGTGTGTACGAGAAAATGGGAGTAAATCGCTCATAACCATCATTCACCACTTTAGTGGACGAGGTACAAGAAGTAAATCCCCCATAACAACCATCATTCACCTTGTGATGAATGATGGTTATGGGGGAGTGGTGAGCACGCTATCCTGTTAATTGGTACATGCGAGCGAGGACTAGTGTAAAGCAAGTATCTTCGACTAATCATCCTACTCCCACCACCTGTCCTTCGCCAAGTAATAGAGAAACAAGAGAGAGGATATCAATGTTCATTTGCCGCATTGAATAGGTTGAGCGATAGGCAGCATTCGATACCCAAGTTAAGCTGTACCTCGGGCGAAACTTTATTGTGTCAAAGTACACGGCTTATATTGCAGTCGGTTTCAGGATCTTTCTGACTCCGACTCCAGTGACAAGTAGGATTTAAGACCAAGTTAAAGCAAGCGCTTGGGAACTGCATTATGATCCTTGACGCGCTAAATGGACGTCAGTGACAAGGCGAAGATTAAGAGAACGGGAAAAATTCACTTCACCCGATTCAGGTCAGATCCCGATGATTGTTTCTTTGTAGCAATGCTTCTCATTGGCTCTAAAGTACAGATCTTTCACTCATATCTAGCAATAAGAAACCACAGCCTGATTTTCAGAGTGCAATTACTTCATCGATATGACTTGAATTAAGGAAGTACCTTGCAGCGAGCGCAGGGATGCACAAATGTGAACGTGGATGGTCGACCTGAATGTACTATCGAGAAGCTTCGCCACTTGTCCTCCTCGAAGGCCGGTGGTCCACCGACGATTAAACTGATGGAACCGGGTTAGGCAGCTGAATCAGTCAAGTCTTCGACGCACGTGTTCACCAAACCTGCTCATTACCCTTTTGCTAACAGAGTTTGAAGAGCAACAAAACTTACTTGGGACGAAACCGATTCATGGCAACGTCATTTGGGAGTCGGCCATTCAGATCATCAAGCGATGCCTGCACACAAAAGAAAATAGGTTTCATCGATCGTTCCGTTGGTACCACAGACCCCGTTCCCCGAATGGATGCATCTTGCAAGGGGCAGTGGCGTAGAAACAGGGAAGTAGACACCAGTACACGAGACTCAAGGATACTTTCAGTAAGAGGAGATGCCCATTTCGTAGAAGTCTTTCACCATGTTAGTACTTCCATTTCGACTTTTCCAGTAGCTTCTCCCAAAGATACTTCCAGAGGTTGGAATCCCATTATGAGATCCACTTCAACGTTGGTTACCCTTTCCTACAAAGAGCTTCAATGGCTCTGCCAATAGTTATAAAGATTCTCTTCAAGCTAAGCATACATATATGCAAGCATTTGACAGACTTGCACTGAACATCCGAGCAATTTATATACCGCATTACAACTAGGGCACCCTCGTTTCATAGCAAAGCAGTGCATTAGCAGCTTTGAAAACAATTCTTCCTTTTGATTACTGCAGGTCGAGAAGACTGGATAAATACCTCGGAGGCAAGGAGAAATTGTCCTGTATTTGTGAATCCGGTTTTATACCCATCCGGTGCAAATTCGACCTGACGCTCTACTAAATCTGCCAATAAAAATCTGCCATGTTTTTATTGCCAGATTTATGACCAGTCACACTTACTCAAAGACCATAAGCTGCTCAGCCATAGGTGTCTGTCTTGGCTTTCATCCACAGATAATTCTCCAAAGACGTGGATTCTCAAAATGGACTCACCAGTATTGAAGCGCACGAAGCGTACAGAACGACCAAGATAGGCTGTCCACCACGAAGACGCTTCATTACCTTCATCCAGTCCCTTCCCCTGCCAAGTGTAGATGACAACATCAACTACAGGTGCTGTTCTCTTGTCTACATCCTTTCGCTTCAACGGTATTCTCAGGACAGGCATGCCAGGTGCCCTTATTTCTGGAAAGGACTCACATCAGCATACAGAGTTCTTGTCACTACAGCTTTCTGGTCAAAACTACACAAGATTTGTAAAAGTAAGTCCCAGTCCAGATTAGCACTTGGCAGGCATATCCAGAATTACATGTGTGAAAGTCTAAGACAGGATATATTTTCAGGGAAAAGTAGACATGTCTCTTTCTGATAGCGGACAAAATCTTTTCTACTCCTGTTTACAAGATTCTGCAGGATATGACGAGGAGACATTTACAGCAACTTTAAAATATAATCCTATATTCAGAAAGGCATAAGAAGATGTTCGAAGAGATTCAATCTCAAATTGATCAAGTTAGACAACATTAGCTATTTCATGAACGAAAGAAACCAAGAGACGAGATTTGATCTGCGTGCGTACCCAGGTTGTCCTTAGGTCCGCAGGCCTCGCCTCGAAATGCTGCCACTGGTAAGGATGGTTGAACCATCACAAGTTTCGGAGCAATAACTTGTGCTACTAGTCGACCCTTATCAGCACTGACGACCATCCATTCCCGATCATAGAGAAAACCTGACATAAACAACATAGAATGCCAGTTTGGTCATTTCTTTCTAGCCATTGTAACATCGTGGCAAAGGAAGGAGTCCAATAAAAAGATATTGTTCCCAGAAAGGCTCCAAGATACAGCTACAGATGAGCAATAACCGACGTTGAGAAGGGATACAACAAGTAGACATAAATTCAGGCAGATACAGTTTGTCCTGGACTTGATGAGCGGATTATTTTACCATGCACTACAGGTTGTGTGGAGGAGTTTTGATTTTCGGAAACAACCAGCACTAGCCTCTTCGGCAATAGACTGATTGACAATGGACTGATTAAAAGCTTTCTTGATACCCACAAATGGTCTGATTGCTGTTCAAACCCTATACCCGTGACAGTTACTTTCCTGGTTTTAGTAACTGCTCGAAAAGGTGGGACACAGCAATTTTCATCGTCAAACTGGAATTTAAGTACAGACATTTTTTAGCATCAATCGCAACACACGTTGAGTCACTTGATTACTCACAGTTGCCTACTTCAATTTACACACACCGAGCTGGACGTAGCTCTACCAGAAAGATATCTCCACTAGAGATTCTTCACCATCGATCAGTGTAAGGACAAAACTATAGCTACCGACGACATCTCAATTGCACTGTACAAAGTAATGTCAACATTCCGCGCACCAATCGAACTAAATCGAATGCAATGTTGTTCATTCCAGCTCGAGAGCTCAGTCTACAGGTAATTTCATCATCCTAGTCTCATATACTGCTGAAAGAAAGAGCAATGTACCTACCTACGAGCGAAACTTCTCACACGGACTTATAAGTTCTCACACGGCATAAGTAAACACCAAAAATTACAATAGTAACAGGAACCTGCATCGACACCTTGAACATTGTACAGTAATCTTACTACTCGGGTTCTACCTGTTGTTCCAATTGGCAGCACTTGAGAAACGGATAAATTAATGACAAACTCAGCAGGTCTGCATTTTTAGACTAAAAACAATAAACCTTAATGCGAGGATCGCACCAGTAGTCGAAATGGCAGCACAGGAAACGCTCACTCCACGACAAGCTTTCACCGGATAGACCACAATTTGCTCCAACTTATATTCCGCCATCTTCACAAGCAATCAAATCGAGTCCTTCTCATTGCTTTCTCGATTTGAAGATCCAAAGTATTTAACCACATCCTTTCTTCTCCACCAGCCTCACGAACATTACTACCTCTTCGGTGATCACTGTCCCCTGTTCGATGGCGTGTACTACAAGTTCTTTTCGTGCGACACAAGAAAGAACAAGATCCCTCTCGTGCCCCACGCCGTCTGGATGATGCGAGATGACGATTTTACAACACTTCGAAGCCAATAATGCCGAATCTGAACGCGCACTTTTCCGCGACAAGCTTGATTTCCTTTCCAGGCACATAAACGACAGATTCTGTGCAGCCATTATCCACATCTTCTTATCTCATCGCACGCACCGACAGCATTCGTCAAAGTCTCCCTAATACATGTTCCATTCATATTTGACTCCGACATTGACGACAGCGACCTCCTTGGCCTCCGCGCGCTATGACCTCGTTATCGGTAACTCGAAATCGACGGCCGCGCTCTTTGGATACCAGATCGTAGATCTGGCATCTACTGCACAGCTTGAGCGCTACGTTCATTCACCTCGACTGTAGTTCTCGTCGTCGTCGTCCTCTCCTCTTACAGTGGTCAAAGTCGCTAGCAGGTGCTTCGCATCGTACCCTGTTGCTCGAACTTACCCGGTTGCTCGGACAGGAATTTTACTCTGCCAGAGATTCGTCCCAGCAGACTTTTGGGCTTTACCGGCATCCAGAAGTACTTGTGTTATTGAGGAAAAAGCGACCACATAGAACACATGAAGGATGGGAAGACCCATCAAGCCGTACAAGGGAGAGACAAAAGCGGTGATTAACTTGCGTTATTACCAAAACATCTTGGAACGGCACACCGGTAACTACTAAACGAACTATAGAAGAATGTCGGTACGTCTACAGATTGTCGAGGGAACTTTCCCAGCTTGGCTTAAAGTGAACTGTGCTCGCCTTCTCCAATTTATCGGCGTTTCAAGATAAGTCCACTTGTTAGCCGGACCGGTAACAGACAACAACTAGTCGGGGAAGCTTGAATACCATGCATGAAAAGCCTTCCTGTCATCAGGGCGTTCAGATGCAGAATTTATGGGCTCTTTATGGAAATATCATATATTACTATATGAAATTTTTGGTCGAATTTTCGCCGTCGGGTACTTTGGGTTAACGGGTGTCTCGTAAATTTTACGCAAAAAAATGACTCGTAAATTTTACGGGCCTGTGGACGTTGCCCGTAAATTCCTGTTACTTCCATTGCGAAGGTTTTGGACTTCCGTGAAGTACTTTACGGGAATCCTATAGATACCCGTAAACCTCTATTTGAAACTCCCTATCGTGACTATCGTTTATAAATGCCAGACAAACACTATTTCTATGGACATTTCATAATCGTACTGTAAAACGCAACTCTCGTTCACAAATTATCGTGCTTTCCTTCGATGTTTGTTTTCATCAGTGTGGATTACTTCTATCATGACATGAATAAAAATTTAGTCCAATATAACTAAATTTTACGATCAACAGGGTTTTAGGATTGAGGGTTCAGCCTAAACCTTAAACCTTACCTTCAATTTTTGTGCATCTAGCCTCAAGGATTACTTTTTCTTTATTTGGTGTAGTATCATCTCGTTTGCTATTCTCTACATTCCTGGAAGAAGAAAGGACTCAAGCTCTTTCATATAATCTTGGTAACAACGTTCTTTGTATGAGTGTTTTCATGATTCGCTCAATGGAATCCATGCACGTATTAACTGCAAGAAAAAACAACTTTGTTGAAAGGTTTAGGAGATTGAAGGCGACATATCAGTCTATTGTAAGAGGATAATATACAGATAAAACATATAGAAGCTTCACAATGCCCCATGAAGCAAGTCGGTAAAAGCATTGTTCAACAACACGTATACAAACTACTCACTTAAGATTGTGGATTTTGATTCCAATTTGGGTTGCCAAATTTTGCCAGTCCAGGATATACATCTTTTTATATAGACACCTGACATGTAAATTTAAATGCTTTTGGGAGAGTTTGTATATATATATATATATATATATATATATATATATATATATATATATATATATATATATATATATATATATATATATATATATATATATATATATATATATATATATATATCGAATATCTTGGGTTATATATCTTCTTAGATTCCGTTACGTTAATAAGAAGTAAACTCTCTATAGCGCCATTTTCTTTCATCATTTTAAGAAAGTTGAGACTTAATCTCATATATGATAAGTGACAAGTGTATTACTGGTGTCGGCACTACACACCTTTTCAGGAATATCTGCCCTAAGATACGAGATGGTTTAGGAATAGTGCAAATGTGAATAAATCGTGTCTACCGTAACGTCAAATGCAATTTTCGACTCTGAGATTTAAATTCTTAGTTTACACCATGTTCTTCTAACAAGGTCGGTTTGTTACTTTAGATGAATTTTAGTCTTGTGTAAAATTATTACACTCAACCCAGATCCCCAACCTTAGCTTAGCTTGAAGGGAGAAGAAGGACTTAGACTTGAAGAAGGATGGATATAGTTTTTAGTGAAACTTACAGTTTGGTTCGAAATTCGGATACTCGATCAAATAATTGTGACAGGATTTTACACGGAGAGAGATGATAATCAGGCAAAAAGCAACCACATGTTTGAGAGAACCGTTTTGGTCGCCTAATTCTTTTATATATACAGGAAGCACCTCTGACCACTTCTTCAGAAAATCAGAATAGAGAACGAGAGGCAACACGAAAATGGAAACTGGTATCCATGTCTCCCCATTCATTCAATCTTTGAAATTGATTTATTTGGTTATCATGTTCTTTGTGGGAGATTACACAAACATTGCTGGTTTGCCATCTTATTACTAGAGGTGTAAAAACTATCAGTGATTTTGTAACATATGTTTGGTCGAAGTTTGATGTGATATTATGATGAAGGGGACCTTGGTTAGAAGTTGGAACCAACTCTGACCGGCTAGAATGGTATAGGAAAAATGGGCTGGGTTTTAGAGCCTTCTTAATCCCACCATTTATTTATTGGGGGTACGTTTGTCTCGGGACTCTGCGCCATCCACCTACCGATACCAAGAATTAAAAGTTAATGTTTATGTGGAAGGAGTTCCTGCCCTCCAATTCATCCTTTAATTATAGAGCAGTTTCACAATATAACCCTTTTTCAGCCCGTATTTCACCATATGTTTACGCATATTTCATACTCTATTTCGAACAAATTAATAGTCTCCCGTGAACAAGAGTCTGCCCGTGACGTGCATGAGAGTCGCACCTGCTACTTTGCCCATGGGGCCATAGAGACTATTTGGCATGTAGTATTTACATACACTTTTAATCGACCGATCTGCAGCCATACCCATCCGATCCCATGACTTTTGAAGAGCACCTAGGGCATATGTAAAGCATTTTTTTTTTTATATCAAGCATATAACATGTATTTCAGGACATCACCTCCACAACCGAGGACGAAATCGAAACTTCCATGATTCTCTTATTTTATGTTTTGTGAAATTTTAATATTCCTAAATCTTTTTTTCAATTTCTTATTTTTATAGTTACTCCCATCATGTATACTATTTGGTTCAGAATTTACAACTGTACTATAAAAAGCACAAAAGTACCGTAGGAATGTGTCCAATATTAGGTCTCTTTCCTGTCAGACCATTCGGGAAAGGCGGAAAGGGAGAAAAAGCTTACATAAATACTCATAGGTAGTCCCTCAAGGCTCAGAACAAAGGAAAGAAACTGCTGTGTGCGGTAGATAGGTTTTAGGGCTTACTAGGGAATAACTACGGGAACTAAATTTCGTGTTTTGGACATGCTGGCCCCGTGACATGTGGTAATCTGGACAAAATATTTGCTTAGACAAGAAGAGTGGAAAAATAGGAATATGACACCATCTCCCAGAAATGGGAGTAATATTTAAATATACTACTGATTTGAGGTTTAGAGTAGAGCGCACTCATAGTTTAAAAAAAAAATCCCGAAGGGAACTCGGGAGTTTATTTCCGGTATTCACTATGAGAATTTGAGTGAACCCCAAAAAATAAATTTATACAATATTTATAAATATATTTATTGCAGATGATTGTGTTTCGTTTTATGCTTTCTCTATATGTGTAATAAATTGAAACTTCACCCAAAGTTTCTAAGGTGAACCATCATAAAGTGCAGAAATTGCTTTTATTTTCATTAATTTTCTCAATGGATTCCTTTTAAATATTAAATATAAAAAATTTTATATTTTCAAGTTCTTCTCTCTCACCCTTGTAAGGCTTGAGGGGATCTTCCATCTTTGTATTTTTAGCAATCGCATTTTTCTTTTTTTCCTCTTTACACATTCAATCCAACTATTTCAAGTTTTTACTAAATTTAAAGAAAATTTTCAAATTTTTTTAATATAAAATATTTTTTTAATTAAAAAAATTATAAATTATAATATTAAAATTATTTTATTTTAAAATTATTATGGTCATTTAATAAATTTATTTAAAAAAATAATTTTAACAACTCTAAAAAATTTAATATCAAAATTTTCTAAATTAATATATTTATTGTTATATACTAAAATAGATTGATCAGACTGATTGAAGGTAATCCCTTCAAACTTACAAAAAATAGTTTTATCAACCTAAACCTAAAAAGAAACTCATCCATGCCATGGACAATAATGTACCAGGGTTTAATGATACCCGGGGTACCACAAAACCTAAGTGCAAAAGCTGAATGTACCGTTAAGTCCATCTCTACAACATCCTCACTAAGAGAGGTCCTCTCTTACAAGTCCTCTCTCTTTATATGATCGAGAGAGGGAGTTGCGGGAGAGTGTGGAGACTGGAGAGGAGAGAGAGAGATGTGAGACAATATCTATAATTTTTGAGGGCTCTCTAGCATGTAGCATTAGAGTGAATAGTCTATTCTCTTTGTTTTTCAATTTCGGTTCTATGGTACCTAGATTGAAGAGTATGGAGAATGGAGTAGAAAGTTATGGGGATTTTTAGCTTTTTTTGGGTTTAGAGTGATCATTATTCATTGAGAGTGATGGGTCGAGAATTTTCATTTCCAATCTCTTGGTTTTCATGATTAAGTTCAATGGGAATTTAATTTGAAAATTTTGGAGATGGAAATTGAAAGTTATGAGAGCTTATAGATTTTAGGGTTTGGAGAGATTGTTTCCTTATGTGAGTTGGGATGTGAGGGGTTGTGGTTTTGCAGCTATGGGGAGATATGGAGAGGAGCAGCATGTGTTACTATCATTATTCTTGTGCTAGCCATGGCTACACCTTCCTATGTGAGGTCGTCAAGAGTGGGTCTGTGAGCAGGCATGTCTCTCACTCAGGATGAACCTCAGATGGTTATTATGGTAGCGCACCATGGACTAAGAAGGCAAGGAATCCCAACTCCATCATACTCCTCCAAGGCTAAAACTCCAAGACTCAAGACATTGCTCACTAGAGAACTCAATGAGAGAGAGATAGTTGCAAATGAAAGGATGATGAGTACTTCCTCACCCCTTGTTTATATACTTGTGAAATAGTTTTGCACCAAAGTTACTAATTACTGGAGTAACTCAAGTTACTAGACTAAAAGTCAAGTAAAGTCAAAAAGTAGAAAGGAATATCCATTCACATGGGCATATTCCCCTAAGCATGTGGTCTTATATTGACCCAACCACTAAGTCAAGGATTCCTTCACATGGGCTATCCTTGGACTAAAGAAGAATCCAAAACAAAAAGGCTTGTGGGCCTAAGAGTTCTCAACTCTTTCCTCAAAGCCAAACACCTAGGAATAATACCAAGTCAACACACTAAAATCCAAAATAGTGATGCTCATCTTTTCTACTTCCTCTAAAGTAAGGTCCCCTCTATCTTAGCTATGACTAACTTTAGCTAACCATGACTAATATAGAACCATCCTTTATCTCTATATAAATAATATCTCTTAAGTACTTGTAATACCAAGCTTAATATCACAATACCACACATATGCACAAATGGGTGTTACATTTACCCTAGGACTAAGTTTTCACTTTATCCTCAAAGTGAAGGTCTCTCTACCTTCTATGGTACATCTTCAACTTATCATGGTTAATCCTGCCAAGTGTCTTCCTCCCAACTCCTTTAGATCATAGGTGTAATTGCCCCACACCTTCTCCACTATGAAAGGTCCAAAATACTTAGGCAAAAACTTCTTTTGCACTCTCTTGAATCAAATAGAATCAAACAACATTACCCAATCACCTTCTTTGAAAGGCTTCACCTTCTTCTTGCCTTGCCTCTTGTCATAGCTCTCCTTTTGTTTCCTTTAGGCTTGCTCCACTCGAACCATAGCAACTGCTCTTGCCTCTTCCAACTCCACGAGTTGATCCTTCCTTGACTTCTCTGCATCACCTCCTTGTGCTTTCTTCAATCTCCTATGAATGCTTTGGAAGGTAGGAAGATCAAAGTGAATAGGTAAGGTAGACTCAATACCATATACTAATTGAAATGGAGAATATCCGGTGGAAGTCTTCATGGTTGTCCTATACTCCCACAAAACTGCATGAATCCTCTTGTCCCAATGATGTTTAGCTCCCTCCATTTCTGCACCTTTGGCCAACATCATGCACAAGGTCTGATTGGTTCTCTTTGCCAAGCCATTGGAATTTGGCTTATAGGATGTAGTTACTCTATGTGTGATAGAGAAATGTCGTAGCATGGCTGTAGTAATGCTTCTTGTAAACTCTCCTCCTCTATCAAAAACCAACTCCAAAGGGCATCCAAACCTACTGATAATGCATTCATAAAGAAATCTACCAACTTCATCTTCATTCTTGTCTCTCAATGGTCTAGCTTCAACCCACTTGGTAAGGTAATCAGTAACTACCACAATGTACCGACTGTCCCTTGAGGTTCTATTGAGAGGACCTACAAAATCAACTCCACACTTCTCAAAAGGTCCTAGCAATGGAATTGATCTAAGAGGTGGAGTGGATGTAGACTTTCTAGCAAAAGCTTGACAAACATGACAAGTTTTGCAATAATCAAGACAATCCTTGAAGATCACTCTCCAATGGTAACTTGCATCTAGAATCTTGAAAGCAGTCACCTTTCCTACAAAGTGTCCTCCACATACTAAACCTTCATGAAACTCCTTTATGAGTAGGATAGACTCTTTCTTACTCATTGCTCTTCAAAGTAGACCATCTGCTCCTTGGTGAAAAAGAATATCCTCCACCATTGTGTAAGGTCTAGATCTTGCTGCAAGGGCCTTCCTCTCCCTAGCATGCATCCCTTCTGGATAGTTACCTTTTGTCACAAAATCCACAATCTCCTTGTACTCCATTGGAACCTCTTGAGTGATTGAGATTGTCATGAGCTCCTCATCCGGGAAGGAATCATCCATTGGCTCATCTCCATCATGATCATATGCTCTAGATAATAAATCAGCATTTGCATGTTTCTTTCTTGGCCTATCTTCAATGGTATAGTCATACTCAGACAAGAGTATCATCCACCTTGCTAGTCTCCCTTCAACATTAGGCTTGTTGAAGATGTACTTCAAAGCCTTTTGATCCGTGACAATGGTGGCTTTCCCTCCAATCAAGTAGTGTCTAAACTTCTTGAGACCAAAGATCATTGCCAACCCTTCTCTCTTTGTGACAGAGAAGTTCTTCTTTGCTGAAAACATCTGCCTACTAGCATAAGCTATCGGATGATCATGCCCATATTGGTCTAATTGACTAAGAGTGCATCCTATAGCTAAATTAGAAGCATTAGTGTAGAGGATGAAAGGCTTACTCCAATCAGGTTTAGCAAGAATTGGAGCTACAACAAGGGATTGCTTGAGCTCCTTAAAAGCTTTGAGAGCCTTCTTGTCTTCCAAAATCACCATGTAATCTACACCCTTCTTCATGTAGATGGTCAATGCATAAGCCTTGTTGGAAAATGAGAAGATGAACCTCCTATAGTATCCAAACATCCCCAAGAAGTGGCATAACTTTGTCAAGCTTGAAGGGAATGGAAGGTCTGAGATTTTCCTCACCTTCTCAAGATCAATTACTATTCCATCCTTGGAGATGATGTGCCCCAAAAGTAGACCTTCTTCACATCCAAAAATGCACTTCTCTTGGTTGAGTGATGCATTTGCCTCATCCAAGCGTTGCAAGACTTTGATTAGGTGCTCAAAGTGCTCCTCCTTGCTCCTATAAACACAAAAGTCATCAATGAAGTCTCTCACAAATTTCCCAATGAAAGGTTCAAATACCTTGTTCATGAACCGTTGGAATGTGGCTGGAGCATTGCAAAGCCCAAAAGGCATGAACTTGAAAGTGTAAGTTTCCCAAGGTGTGGTGAATGTGGTGAGTTGTTTATGCTCTGGTGCAATCTTGATTTGGTTATATCCACTATAACCATCTCCAAAATTGTACCTCTCATGACCTACAACCTCCTCCAAGATCTCATCAATGAATGGCAATGGGTAGTAGTCCTTCTTGGTAATATCATTGAGCTTCTTGTAATCCACTCATACCCAAAGCTTGCCATTCTTTTTCTTCACAATGACAATTGGAGACACCCATTTTGAATTCTCTACCTCAAGATAAATCCAACCTCCTTGAGCTTATCAATCTCATCCTTCACAACCAAAGATATTGGTGGGCTAATGCGACGTTGTTTTTGGCGGATTGGTCTTGCATGTGACTCCACCTCTATCTTGTGCTCCTCCAAGGTGACTCCCTTCAAATCCTTGTAACTAAAAGCAAAAACATGGATGAACGTCCGGAAAATCTCTTCAAATCTCACCTTCTCCTCCTTGGTAACATTTGGGCCATACTTGAGGGTAGCTAACCTTCTCTCTACCTCCTCAAGTGTCAATGGTGATTTATCTGGGTCCTTCAAAACCTCTGGCTTAGGTGCAAAATCTATAGCACACAAAGGATACACATCTAAATCAGATTCAGATTCATCCTCCTCTGTGGAAGTCTCCTCTTCATGCTTGTGTCCACACCTGAAGCTCCTTCTTCAGAATTTGATTCCCAATAATCAGAAGATGGTGTATCTAAATGTGGAGTGTTGGTGGTGTTAGTCACAAGAACTGTGACTCTATGGTTTGATGGCCCAATCCTCAAGTACCCTTTGTGTCATCGATCAATTGTGCGTGCTGCTCTCAACCATGGCCTCCCAAGAAGTAAGTCATAGCTTGAATCCTTCAAGACTTGGAAAGTCATGAGATTTTGAACTCCCATAACTGAAACTACTACTTTATCCATTACCCCTACTGGTCAAACTTGTTGCTTGTTTGCCATGCTCACCACAAATGTTAAAGGTCTTGAGGGTATCCTACCCAACTTCTTCATCAACCTTTTTGACATGGCATTGACTGTTGATCCTCCAGCAACAAGTGCATCCTTGATGTTGTGACCATTCACTCTCACATCAATTTTGGAGGCATATTCACAAGCCTCCCATGGTGTTGGCTTTGCATCCACCACCCCCATTGATACTGGAGCTTTTGCCTTCTTCTTCCTCTTACTCCTTGTAGAACTCAAACCACCTCTAAGCTCCTTTCTCAATGTAGGGTTCAAAGCAATCAATTGGCCCACTGTGATGTTAGCCTTGTGACTACCAACATCCTCCAACACATTGTAGTTCCATTGTTGCTTTGAAATCAAGAAATCCTCCATCCTCAACTTCTTCCTTGGAGTCTTTATTATCGATGGTGTTGAGGTGTGAGTGCTCCTAGTAGACATAGGAGTATCCTTGCTTGGAGTAAATCCTTGAGAAGAGTGAACATCCTCTGCAACACGAGCTCTCTTCTTCTCTTGTGCCAAAAGCTCCAAATTAAGACCCTTGGAGTTTGAGCACTCTCCCTTCTCATACTTGCTCTCAACCATCTATGGATGCCATCCCCTTACCTTTGTTTGGATTAGGAGCCACTTGGGTTTCACTACCTCCCTCTTTCCCTCTATTGGCTCCCTCATAACCCTCATGGTAAGTGGAATTTGGGCAATTCCTTTGGATATGGCTTCTTCCTCCACAACCAAAACAATTTCTATCATTGAAATTGTTGGCTGGTTGGCCTCCTCTATATGGATAGTTTCCATAACTCCTAGGCCCTCTCTCTACATTTTGATCCACCTCTCTCTTCTCCCATAGTTGCACCACATTGATCTTGAGATCCGCAAGTTGTTTTGTGATGGTTTGAAGTGGATCCTTTGGTGGAGGTGCAAGAATTGGAGCAACTACTACTTGTGGTGCAACCCTTGCCACCAAAGTATCAAAAGTTCCACCATACTTGTAACCTTGAGGAGGATGCACAACCTCCTTCACCACCAAATCACTCTCATCTCCTTCCAAACTCTCCTCCATACAAATTGCAATTTTGATAGCTTCAACCTTGGAAGAAGGTTTCTCATATCTCACCTTGCTTCTAATTTGTGGTCTCAACCCTCCCACAAATTCTTGGTGAGGGGCCATGCTCACCAAGAATGTCAATCATAGTAGTCTCTACATCATCCCTACCCTTCCTCAACACTATGCAAAATCTGGACTCTAACATTTCTACTCTTTGCACATAGACTCTCACTTTCTCTCCATCTCTTTGCTTGAGAAATGTAACCTCACTCATCAATCTCTCATAACTCTTATCAGGAAGAAAGTTCTCAATGAGTGCTGAAGTCAAAGTCTCCCAAGACTCCTCTTCCACATCTCTCCTCTCTCTCTTTTGGTATTCTGACTCATACCATGTAAGTGTTGCATCCTCAAAGAAATTTGGTAATAATGAGGCCCACTCATTCTTCCTCCTCTAATTGTTTCCTATGCAAGTTCTCTTGAAGTCTCTCACAAAGGCCTCCAAATCTTCTCCATCCTTGCCAAAGAAAACCAGAAATTTCCTGTAATACTCCAAGGACAAGAGAAGAGAGAAAACACAAATTGCACACTCAAACATTTGATGCCCCAAGGGAGCACCTTCTCTTTATTATATAGACAAACAGGATCTCCTCCAAGGAAGCTCCATGTCACGCCATTTGTAGTTCCGCATCTAGATGCTCGGACACTGGAGTTCCAGTGATGGTAGTTAGAGTTATTCTAGCTGTTTCTCAGGGACTACTTTCCGACGGTTAGATTTCGTGTTCGGGGTACTGACTTCACGGTGGGGCCCACCGTCACTTTGCACCGTTTGCACCGTCGAGTGTGCCGTCAGCGGGACCGTTAGGGTTTCAGGGCTAGCTTGAGTCCAGGGGGTATAGTTTCGAAGTGAGCTCCAGAGAGCTCACTTCTCTGATGTTGAGCCTTCGAGTTCCTGGCTATGGTGGACAGAGGCCGGCGAGCGTCACCTGGATTCTCTATGCTTGAGTGGGTGTGGCTTGACTGTAATCAGTGCCCAGTTGTTGGCAGTTTATAGAGTGACAGATCAAGTACTGATCTGAGTTGAGTTGAGTTGAGAATGTTAAGCAATCTGATTATTGTGGCACTTTAGAGTCTATGTATGACTTATGTGTGAGTTGTGCTTTTATAGTGTATGATGTTGATAGCGATGTATGTTGTGTAGCGATGTATATACGCACGACATCCACCATAGGATTAGGAACATAGATAGGTGACATGTCAGCAAGCTCCACCCTTGGATTACTGACTTGGATGGGTGACATGTCTGGTCTAGGTCCTATCTGGTTGGTCAAACAAGCTTTGACCGGAGGGAATCTTTTAGGGAATCTTCTTGTAGGAATCTCAAAATCACGTAAGGTACCATTGGAAAGCTCTTGAAAAGACAAAGCAGGGGGGGAGGGAATGCCAGCCTTTTCTCCATTTAGGAGGGGAGATCTGCACATTTTCGAGGCCTAATTCATTTGTTTAGGCCTCTAAAATTGCCTTCAAAGATTTTAGGCATATTTCGATTACTACTCTATTAGTAGAAGTCCCCTTTTGGTGATACTTCTTTCTGATCTGTTAAGTCCATCATGTGCAACATCCTTCCAGATGTTACCAAACCAATTCTCACCTTTAAATCATATGTCTAGCTATTGGTTCTAAGGTTCTCAAGTCTATTTCGGTTTCTGCCCTATTAGTAGAAGTACTCTTTTGGTGATATTTCTATCTTATCTTTTTTGGCCATCATGTATAACATCATTCTAGATGTTACCAAACTGAATTTCACATCTAGATCATATGGCTAGCTCTTGGTATTACAGACCTCTCTCCTTTTAAGACGTAGAGTCCTCGTTGTGCAATTGTTGCTCAAATGCTTGCACCAACACATGTGCATGTGCCAAATTGGCAGCGGGCTCCCAGGTGGCTTCATAGAGAGGGTAACCTTTCCATTGTACTAAATAGTCCACCCGTGGATGGCGAGTACCACGTATGCATTTTTGGAGAATCCGCTCCACTTCATATTCCTCTTTGCCATCAATGAGTGTCGGACAAGGTCGAATGTCTTGTGTGGAATGACCCTAGCCTGATTGGGGAGCATACCTTTGTAGTAGGGAGACATGGAACACTGGATGGATCTTCATGTGTGGTGGTAGCTCAAGGTGATAGGCCACAGGGCCGATGCGACAAAGAATTGAGAAAGGCCCAATAAAACGAGGTTTGAGCTAACGAGGTCCAACTAATGTGAGGTTGGTTGTCGATAGCCATACTTGATCCCTAGCATTGAACTCCATGTGCCTACGGTGTGCATCAGCATATTGCTTCTGTTGATTTTGCGCAATCTGTAATCTGTGCTTGGCGCTCTCCACACCTTGTTGGATTCTAGAAACAAATGTGTTGATTGCATCAACCTTGGTAGCCACTAGACGGATCTTCATCAAGCTAGAAGGTGTGAAGGGATGCTCACCATACATGAGGAAGAACGGAGTGACCTAGGTGGAGGCATTCACTGAATTTGTAAGAAAATTCTACCAATGGGAGTAGAGTGTCCCACCTCTCTTGCTCTTCTAAGGTGAAGCCGCGTAACATGTCTTCAATCTTGCGATTAGCCCATTCTTTTTGGCCATCTGTTTGTGGGTGGTAAGTTGTGGACATGGCCAACTTGGTTTTGAAGAAACCAAAGAGTGCCAAAACAAACTAGTGAATTGGGTGCCTCTATCGGTGATGAGTACTCTAGACAAGCCATGGTGAGCAAAGACTGCATCTCAGTATAATTGAGCTAGTTGTGGAGCGGTCACCTCCTTGGTGGTAGGGCGTATATGAATCATTTTGCTGAGCCGGTCCACAAAGACCACAATGAGAGTCAAACCCTGAGGTGGTCTTGGGTAATTCACAGATGAGATCCATACTCACTTGTTCCCAATGTTGGGTAAGAGTGGGGAGAGGTTGAAGGAGGCCTGCAGGAGCTTGATTAGAAGCTTTGTTTTGTTGACAAAGTAGGCAGCTACGCACATAGTCCATCACATCATTGCTCATCTTGGGCCAATAGTAATGGCGCTTGACTGCATCCAAGGTCTTGTCCACTCCGACATGAGCTGCAATGGCCAAATCATGACATTCTGCTAGAATGGTGGTGCATAATTTTGGGACATTTGGGATCCATAATCTGCCATCCCGAAAGGTGAGTCTTTGGGTGCTGGTGACACCTTTGGATGATTGTGCTTCTACAATCTGTGGATCAGTTTTTGTAGCAGCCAAAATCTCTTGCCAGAATTCAGAGTTAATCTTAACCTCTACCACCAAGTTGTTGGCCATTGGCATGCGGGTGAATGCATCTGCAAGTTGCTTCTTACCTTCAACGTAGGTGATTGTCATGTTGAAGCGTTGTTGCCACTCTGCCCACCGAATTTGGAGATGAGATAGATCCTTCTGCATCTTGAGGTAGACTAGAGGCTTGTGGTCTATCTCTACTACAAATGCCTTCTCGCCCAAGTAGTGCTTCCAATGCTTGGTTGCTAGAATGATGGCAAGCTCTTCTCGTTTTGTGGTGTGGTAGTTGCGCTCTACCAATAACAACTTTCAAGAGAAATATGCAATTGGATGCCATCCTTCATGCCACTCTTGTTGTAGGACTACTCTTGTGCAGTTCCCCATGTCCACTTCTTCCCCTTGCCAAGTAGTGCCATTAAAGGTTGTGCAACCTTGGAGAAGTCCTTGACAAATCTACGATAGAATCCCGTCAACCCAAAGAAGCTCTTAAGTTGAGTCTGATCTTCTGGGGCACTCCATTTTTGAATGACCTCTATTTTATCTATCAATACTTGAATGCCCTCTGCACTTACTCTATGCCCTAAGTAGTCTACAGGCTTCAGGCTTGCCAAACTCACACTTTGAGATTTTGGCATACAATTGATTTTGTCTTAGAATTTGGAGGACCTCTCATAGATGTTGTTTGTGTTCTGTCATCATGCTACTATATACTAAGATATCATCCAAGAAGACGATAACAAACTTATCCAATTATGGACAAAATATGTCATTCATTAGACTCATGAAAGTGGCAGGTGCATTGGTGAGGCCAAAAGGCATCACAAGATACTCAAAGTGGCCATACCTAGTTCAAAAGGCAGTTTTGTACACATCTTCCTCTGCAATTTGGATTTGATTGTAACCGCTCCGCAAGTCCAGTTTGGTGAAGTATCTTGCTCTATGGAGTTGATCAAACAGGTCATCCATGCGAGGTAAGGGGTATTTGTTCTTCACTATTTGTTGATTGAGACCCCGATAGTCAATGCACATGTGCATTGTACCATCCTTCTTCTTCTTCACAAACAAGATAGGGGCTCCATATGGTGATATGCTAGGTTGGATGAACCCTTTCTGCAGCATCTCAATTTGAGTCTCACACTCCTCCAACTCATGAGGTGATAGGCGATATGGGGCCTTACAAGGAGGTGTCTTCCCCGAGAATGTCTCTATTTTGTGATCTACTCGCCTTTTTGGTGGTAATCCTGAGGGTAGATCATCAGGAAAGACATCTTGAAACTCATCCACCACATCCTTCAATTTCTCAGGAATTTGTCCATCAAGTTGTGCACTCTGGACTTCTCTTATTAGACCCATAAAACATCTATCGGTCTTACATACAGTTGCCGTCCCTACGACATATAGAGGCAGTTTCTACTTGTGTGATTTTTCTTTAACCCCAATGATTGACCATTGGTAGGTTCTCACTTCTTTCTTCCTCCAATCCACCATACGGTTGTATTGCTCCATCCATGGCATGCCTAAAATTGCATCATAACGAGCTAACTGTATCACTCGCCACTCAATTGCTTCCTGATATTCTCCTACAGAGAGGGTTACCCATCTAGGTAATGATTCAATCCTCTCTGTTTGCCCATTTGGTAACTCTACTTCTTCACTTTCATCTCTCTCTAGATCCATTCCCAATCTTATTGCAACAGAGCAAGATAAGAAATTCTTTGTTGCTACTGGATCTATTAATACTCTCACTTGATTACCTTCTAGGATTCCATTCAATACAATCAATTGTGAGGTTGCCTTTCAAGATCTTTGTGCATTATTCTTCTTCCTTCCCTTGCTTCTCTACTTCCTTATTGAGCCAATAAGGCTATGAGGTACATTTACTTGCGATCTTCATTTTCCGAAGTGATTTCCACCTCCTCTTCTTCAATGTGCCTCTCCATGTTGTTCAAAGCTTGCCTATACAAAGGCCGAGGGCCTCTAGAGAAACAAGTGCAACAGTTGGTAGATATGTGCCCAATACGACCACAATTGTAACAACGACGTTGTTCTCCTCAAGTCCTTTCTCCTCGTGGGACTCCATCTCTTTGTTCTTCTACCCGTCCCCGCTTCCCTTGAAGCGGTCGTGCTCCTCGATCTCGGAATCAAAGGTTTCCCAATTCCATCGGTACTGGTCCACCCATGTGTGGCATTTCTGCCCAATAATGTTGAGGTGTAACTACTCCTTCACTTTCATCTAATGCTCTTACTATTCTCTGCGCACAAGCAATGGCTTCAAATACCGTGCAAGGATTTTACACCATGACTTCTTGGCAAATCCGCTCTTTCAACCCTTGTTTGAAATTGTCGAGAGCCTCTGCTAGACTCATGTTGGTAATTGTGACTTGTAGATCCAGAAATGCCTCCACATACTCTTGTATGCTATTCTTCTATCTCAATCCCCATAGTCGGGTTTGAGCCATCTGCACAAAATCCACCGATTGGAAATTCTTCAGTAGTCCTTCTTGCATTGTTGTCCATGTGACCTCCCTTCTCTTTGCCAGCATGGATCTTTCCCAAGCATCATACCATGTGAGGGCTTTATTGGTCAAGTACCCACATGCAAACATGCCTATAGCATACTCTGTGATCTCTGTTGAGAACAATCGGAAATATTGATTCATTCTCAAGATCCAATTTTCCACTACTCTCATCGTATGATGCTCCTTGTAAGGCTCGATGTTGCAGGTCTTCTTCATCCGGAGTAGCAATGTGGCTTCATCGTTGATAGGGTTCTTAGGCATGGGTGCCTCTCCAAGTACTTGAGTCGCAAGTACTGGGTTTTGAGACTGCTCTTCTTCTTCATGGCTTGATCGTTCATGAGGATCTGCACTTGACTTTGTAATGTCTCCATGGTCATCTTAATCTCTTGACATTCATTCAACATCCCTTGCATTCCTTGCACCAGCTCTTGCAATTGCGGATCCATGGTTCCTACAACACTCAATTGCTAATGTCTATTTCAATACAGAGTCAATATAATCACTCTAGAAGGCACAAAAACTATTGGAACTACCATTGGGACCTTAGAAGCTATCACTCGTTGATAATACTCCTCACCAAAATTCCTAACCACAAAATCTCTAAACATCACTTTTGGCCTCACTACATAACGGATTTCTACTTGAGTTTTGAAAGGGAGAAGATTTGGGACATTCATATCCATATTATCATAATAGAATGTAGATTGTCAAATCCCACTCTCTGTCATATATCACCACAAGTAGAATCACCGGGTTTGGTGAGTTCATCACTCTGTCCATGAATTTTGCACCAAAGTGATAAACTAGCAATACCCTCATCTGCTCACGTTGGATGTACATAACCTTGATGTGGAATGGGTTTGAGAATGGAAAGCTAGGTGTGGGAAATTGTCCTCCCGGTGCATCCATCTCATCCACTCTCTAAAGTCCTTCCTAAATTTAGCGATTACTCTATGTTCTCCACCTCAAATTACTTAGTTTCAGTAGTTCGTGCTATTCCAAGAGGGGTGATCCACTCTCTTGGACTAGAACACTAGCTTTGATACCATTGTAATACTCCGAGGACAAGAGAAGAGAGAAAACACAGATTGCACACTCAAACATTTGATGCCCCGAGGGAGCACCTTTTCTTTATTATATAAACAAAGAGGATCTCCTCCAAGGAAGCTCCACCATAGGATTAGGGACACAGATAGGTGACATGTCAGCAAGCTCCACCCTTGGATTATTTACTTGGATGGGTGACATGTCTGGTCTAGGTCCTATCTGGTTGGTCAAACAAGCTTTGACCAGAGGGAATCTTTTAGGGAATCTTCTTGTAGGAATCTCAAAATCACATGAGTAAGGTACCATTGGAAAGCTCTCGATGAGACAAAGTAGGGGGGGAAGGCCAGCCTTTCCTCCATTAGCGGGGGGGGGGGGGGGGGGAATATGTGCACATTTTTGAGGCCTAATTCATTTGTTTAGGCCTCTGAAATTGCTTTCAAAGATTTTAGGCATATTTCGGTTCCTACTCTATTAGTAGAAGTGCTCTTTTGGTGATACCTCTTTCTGATCTGTTTAGTCCATCATGTGTAACATCCTTCCAGATGTTACTAAACCAATTCTCACCTTTAAATCATATGTCTAGCTATTGGTTCTAAGGTTCTCAAGTATATTTCAATTTCTGCCCTATTAGTAGAAGTACTCTTTTGGTGATATTTCTATCTTATCTATTTTGGCCATCATGTATAACATCATTCTAGATGTTACCAAACCAAATTTCACATCTAGATCATATGGCTAGCTCTTGGTGTTACATTTCCCCATCTCAACCTCTCACTATCTTTCTTTCTCTCAATTTTTTTTTCTTTTTCTCTTTTCTTTTCTCTCATTCTATTACTAATAGAGTATATACATGACTAACACCATATGAGAATAATCCACTCTAGGGAACACAAAAGGTTCAGGTTGCTCCAAGATTTCTATAGCAACATCAAATCCTATTGTGCATATTAATCTAACTCTCATGGATAGTTTATCCATAAGTTGAAAGATTATCTCCATCACTAATCTTGAGAACTAGCTGATGAAGGTGGTAGTATTTTTGTAGCTGTACTAAGACTCTCTCCAAGAGACTTCACCAAAGTCTCCCAAAGTGATTTTACTCCACTACACTCATGTCCTTTTGGAAATCCTTCAAGTACACAAACCTCACACAACTCCTTGGTCTTAGATCTTCTCCCTCCCAATCTTGGTGAAGAAGGTTCAACATGCAAACCCAAGTCAAGTAAGCCTCTCCATTCCCTCAATCTCTTGCTCTCAAAGTCAATGGACATGAACTTGCTTTATGTCTCTTCTCTCCACATAGAAAGCACTTAGACTCACTCTTTCTTCCAAGTGGTGTAGGTTTTTGGATCCTCTCAACACTCTCTTCAAATTCTATTGTTTACTCTCTTTTTCTCAAATCCACCCCTAAAATCACCTCAAACCCTTGGGAAACCTTGCATAGTCTCAATTTCCACTCTTTGTGACACTCCATGTTCCCAAGATGAATCTAAACACTCAAACATGCTTTTTGTTTCTCTCAAACTCCTCATGCATGAGATATCCACTTTGCAGAATTGACCCTTCCTCACAATTTCACTCAGAGCTCTCAACTTGTTTGTGAAAGTCCTTCTATACTTTTCACACGTGATTACAACTCTAGGGTGTCTCTCCTTGAAAATTTTTAGATCTTTTCATTGAGTCATTTGGCCTAGACACCTTTCTATTCAGCACACATATTTCAGATTTGGTCTGCAAACCACCCCCCTCACTTCAAAAACTCATAAATCCCTGCTCAAGAATGATCTCTCTCTCTAATTTTTGTGTCAATAGGTAGAATATAATGTACTAAATTTTTTTCAAAAGTTTCATAACAATCCACTTAAAATTAAATAAATGGCAGACTCTGTACAATTTTCCAGAGAGCATGCAGTTGCGGGAGCAGTTGCATGCTCAATTATCAACTTTCAAAAATTCTAGCCCAATGAGCATAATAGCTCTCACAATAATTCCAAGTGTGCTAACTGAAAGATAACCCAAGCTATAATGTGCAGAAATTTCAAGTTCAGATCTCAAACTTGAGATTTTACCCAAATCACCTTAATCCCCAAAATCTACAATCCACCTCACACAATCTCTCCAAATCCTCTCATGTGTACAAGATGTACAAAATCACTTCAAAGACATCATAATGAACTACAAGGTATACAAATGGATCTTGGTTCTTTAACATAAGTTCAGCCCTCTACTCTCCTAATGTTCTCTCTAAGTGTGCTCTCATAGCCTCCTTCTGCCTAATGTAGAATTGAACACGGAATATTATCTTACCTTCTAGAGAGGTCCCGGCAATGGAACCAAAAATGTGAGCCGACTTGTCTCTCACTCAGGATGAACCTCAGATGGCTATTATGGTAGCGCACCATGGACTAAGAAGGCAAGGAACCCCAACTCCATCATACTCCTCCAAGGCTAACACTCCAAGACTCAAGACATTGCTCACTAGAGAACTCAATGAGAGAGAGATAGTTGCAAATGAAAGGATGATGAGTACTTCCTCACCCCTTGTTTATATACTTGTGAAATATTTTTGCACCAAAGTTACTAATTATTGGAGTAACTCAAGTTACTAAACTAAAAGTCAAGTAAAGTCAAAAAGTAGAAAGGAATATCCATTCACATGGGCATATTCCCCTTGTCGTGCGTATATACATTGCTACACAACATACATCGCTGTCAACATCATACACTATAAAAGCACAACTCACACATAAGTCATACATAGACTCTAAAGTGCCACAATAATCAGATTGCTTAACATTCTCAACTCAACTCAACTCAGATCAGTACTTGATCTGTCACTCTATAAACTGCCAACAACTGGGTACTGATTATAGTCAAGCCACACCCACTCAAGCATAGAGAATCCAGGTGACGCTCGCCGGCCTCTGTCCACCATAGCCAGGAACTTGAAGGCTCAACATCAGAGAAGTGAGCTCTCTGGAGCTCACTTCAAAACTATACCCCCTGGACTCGAGCTAGCCCTGAAACCCTAACGGTCTCGCTGACGGCACACTCGACGGTGCAAACGGTGCAAAGTGATGGTGGGCCCCACCGTGAAGTCAGTACCCCGAACACGAAATCTAACCATCGGAAAGTAGTCCCTGAGAAACAGCTAGAATAACTCTAACTACCATCATTGGAACTCCAGTGTCCGAGCATCTAGATGCGGAACTACAAATGGCGTGACAGCTGTCGTGCGTATATACATCGCTACACAACATACATTGCTGTCAACATCATACACTATAAAAGCACAACTCACACATAAGTCATACATAAACTCTAAAGTGCCACAATCGCCCCCCTAGCTGGTGGTTAGGTCCCTCTAACTCCAGATAGCCATCTACTCTAAGTATATGGTATACCCTCTAATGGGCAAAGATCAGGAGGCCGGGTGCTATGGAGCCCCATCGTTAGTCGCCTGTCTGCAATCTATACCATATAAAGAATGAACTAGCTATAGGTCAAGTACATCTAGGACATAACCACTGTCCTTGAGGAACCACCATGAAGGGAGGAGTCATACATGCCATATGCCATCCTCTCGAACAGCTATCACACACTAACATAGTAGCAGCTCCATCAGAAGAGCCACATAACATACACCTCAAGCCTGCACGTACAAGTGCCAAGCTTGGGTCCATAGTACCATCAATGTTTGGGAGGTGGCATGGCGCACAATTGCGCACATGATCCTTCCAAACAACACCATCACGTCCTTCTAACACAAGGACTCCAGATGGCAAAACCTCACCTTGAGCTCTACAAAAGCTCTCTCCTGCTCATCTCCCCAACACCACTCCTGTGTAAGCTTGGTCAGCTTCGTCAAGGCCTTGGCAATGGCACTAAATCCTCTAACATAGCGGCGATAGAAGTTTGCCAACTCAAGGAATGCTCGCACTCTGCTCACATCCGTAGGCCGAGGAATACATGCAATAGCCTCCACCTTGGTCTGCTGAACACCAAGTCCTCCGGGGTAGATAGTGTGACCCAAATACTCAACATGCTCATGGAAGAACCTACACTTCCCAGGATGTAATTTGAGTCCATGAGATCTCAACCTCTCAAACACCTCCAACAATTGTCTCTCATGCTCCTCCACAGTAGTGCTATACACCAAAATGTCATCAATATAGCACCGAGCAAAATCCAGTCCAGCTAGGATCCTATCCATGACCCTCTGGAACTCAGCAAGAGTATTCTTCAACCCAAATGGTAAGAATCTCCACTGATATAACACATCCTTGCCGTGAGGATCAATAGCCCAAAATGCTGTCTTGGACTTATCTTCCTCCCTGATCGGCAACTGATGATATCCCGCTCGAAGATCCAAAGTACTGAAGACCTTTGCATGCCCAATCGCATCAAAAATCTCCTCCGGTGTAGGCATGGCATACCGATCAGCCCTGGTCTGTCGGTTGATAGGACGGTAATCTCCACACATCCGCCTATCTGTATAGTTGCCATGCATATCCTTCTTGGCTGGCATCATTGTCGCTGATGCATACTCTCCATGTGAAATCTCCACCAAACCAGCCTCAAAAAGGTCACTACTCCGGCTCTGAATCAATGTCCTCTCCATCTCACTATATCGATAAGGACGTCGGAAAACAGGTGTGTCGCTAGTCAGCTCAATCCGTATACCAGGTCCCTTCAGAGCACCCAAATCCTTCATACTGAAGGCAAAACAACTCGTGTGACTCCTCAAGAACCTCCAAACCCTCCGTCTTTCTTCTCCAGTAAGCTTGGGTCCAAGATCTGGCTCCCAAGTATCCTCTGTAACTGTAGTAGGAGTGGAAGACGTACTGACTAGCTGCTATACTGGGCCCTTGGGAGCAATGGTGTCATGCTCCCGACCACTAGAGGTCCCAACCTCTGTGTGAAAAACTCCCTCCACTCTGGCTGCAAGCTCCATACGTCCTCTGGCTGCATCCCATGTGGACCAAGGGTGTAATCCAAGTAGCCCATGCTCACCTGGATGGACTCCAAGTAGACCACTCTCCCTAGTAGCTACTGGATGTGTCCCAAGAATACCATGTCCACTCGGTCCATCGCCCCCAGCATGTGCCTGAATCGTCTCGATAGGCACAGGGCTCACAAGTGTCCGAGTGGTGATGCCTATCAAGCGCATCCTATGCTGCTCTGCCAAACCAAGGCTCACAATCCAGGTCAAACAGTTCAGGTCCATAGCCTGACCTAACACCTGACGCCTGGATGCCTCTGACACTGCTGGAACAGCGGTAATACCGGTGCAAAAACCCATCGCCCGCTCTCTCTCATCAGCATTGGGCTCCACCAACTGCTGTAACTGTGAGTCCCAAACAAGTCCAGGTCCTCCCTCTCGAAAAGCATGAGAGCCTGGGAAACTCATGAGCGTGGGAAATGCAGCTCTAGGCTGTCCAACTAGGTTCACCACTGCCATGGGTGACCTATCAGCCACTACCATTGTCTGAGACTGACGTCCAGCATCCAAGATATCATCAACAAGAATGTGGTCTAGTCGCTGAATCCCATCATAACTACGCTGTAGAACCTCTCTGGGTAAAAGGTTCGTCCACCAAAGACGAAGACGATGAGCCCGTGATCCCACTCTGGCTGCATCTAACAATACAGCAGGTCCCATCCAAGAATGGACCTGATGTGTACTCGCCACCACTCTAGTGCGAGAATCATCCATCAATGGAACGTTCTCCAAAAGGTAAGCTGGAGAAACAGACTAATGAACCTGGAGATGTCGTAGTATCCGTAACATCTCCCAAAACACACCAGAACGAGGATCCTGAAGACCCAAACCGCGGCCCGCACGTGTATGTCCCTGACATGGCCATCCAGAAATCACCAAGTGAACAGGCCCATGTCTCTCTAGGTCATGCGCCCCCAGTAAGGAAATGTCTCCTGGTAAGGCCTTCTGGTAACCTCTGACTGCTGACATCGGTAATAACTCCGGATACCGATAGGCCAAGTGTGCCACATGATGTAGAGAGACTCGCCTAGCAGTCTCATCTCTCTCTACATACAAGTACCTCTGTACTCGGATACCCGCCTGTAATACCGCAGCTAGTCCGGTGCTGATCCCACCAAACAACTCCAATAGGCATATCCCCTCTATTGGATACTGCCAAGCAATGAGTGTGGTATCCAGAGGTGTCAAAGCAATCGCCTCTGGAGGCTCATCCTCACACTCATCCCCTGATGGTACGAAGGCTCCACTCCAAGCCTGCTGCACCAACTGATTTGCATGTTGCTGCAATGCCTCCTCTGAACTCCACAATGGAACATCCAAGGTGGATGGAACAATCCCACTCGTACTCCATAGCCGAGTGATCTCCTCTGGTACTAGAGTATCCTCTGCATGGGCGTTCCCCTCCAACAAGTCACCAGGCCAAGTAACCGCACCGCTGAAAGCCAAAACTGATGCTGCCATGGTCCCGGACTGTAGTGAGCCAAGACTGCCACTACTGAAGCGTACTGGTAGGCGACATACCCGTCCCTCACCAGACTGCCAACCAGGTCTATAAGAGGCTATCTCCTCCTAATAGTCAATACTGAAACCCATAGGGTATAACACTGCTCCCCCAACTAGCACATCATATGACTCAGCTATCGTCGCAATAGCCTGAGCTCTCACCACCGAGCTATCAGTCGGATGACCAGGCTGAACCTGGACCACAAGCTCCCCACGTGTGATGTACTGTGTCGAACCACCACCTAGAGATGTCTGGATCTGAAATGGACACCTCTCCACATCGGTCTTCCGTAACTCCAGACCAACAACTGCAGCCTTCCCCAACATAAGGGGCTGCGCACCAGAGTCTAACAAGACTCTCTGTGGTGTATAGACCTTCCCTGAAGGTCCCACCAAACAAAAATTCCCCCTCTGGTTATCCAATAGGACAACACCAGGTGTAAACCGCGCTCTCTCAAAGGCCGGTCTAGCTGGCAACTCCTCCAGTCTAGCCGCTGCTGCCTGCCATAAACCACTGGTCGCTGAACGGATCCCATGCTCCTCAACCAAGTCAGCTCCACTACCAACCACCTCTGCTCTAGTAGTAGGAACTGCACCATCCCTACTCTCACACAACGTGGCAGCCAACCGGAACACTGGGGCTGGGTCCACTCCCAATGTAAACATGTCACTGGCTGAAAATAAAGGATGCCGCATAATCAGCTGAGCCGCCCCCAACATCATGCTAGACTCAATCTGTGTAGTAGCAGGTGGCTGACTAGCAGGTACTCCATCAAGTACTCCATCACCACCTACCACACCTGCACTGGGACGTCTAGGAACCATGGATGTCGTCTGCAATGCCTCAGATAGCGTGAAAGACTGGGGAAGTCTGACCTGTCTCCCAACCTCTCCTCTCTGTGGGTCCAACTCCACTGATGCTCCTCTAGGCTCTGGAGCACGTACTGCACTCCTAGTCACTGCTGCAAATGCATCCACCTGTGCTGCTCCGCACATGAAGTCCAAAGCATCTCTATCACCAGCATATGAGGTGGAAGCCTCAGCACCTGAATCTGATCTCCTATGAGCAATAGCCATACTAGCCAATCTCTGCTCCAACTGCTCAATCCGAGTAGCCATAGTTGTGTCAGAAGTAAGGGCAGGTACTGCACCCCTACTAGGTGTAGATCCTCTACCACCACCTCTACCACCTCGTCCTCCATGAACTGGAGCTCCTCTACTACCTGCCATAGTAGCCCTACCACTCCGGGTGTAGGTCAAAACACCGGTCACTAGTATGACCAAATCTATGGCAGTGCTCACACTGCCTCTGTGCTGGCTGTGATGCACCAGAGGTATCAGGTCCGCTGCCCTGAGTACACTCTCTCCTATGGTGAGGTCCACCACAAGTCCAACAAGCAACACCACCACTCATTGGCTGCTGCTGACCCGAAAATGAGGGTAAGGGTCTAACTCCACTAGGCCCTCCACTTGCTCCATAGGATCTGGGCTGTCCACCCTGTCCTCGAAAACCAACTGGGCATGGTGCACTCTGCTGCACTCTAGAAGAAGTCACAACCGTGGATGAGGTCTCTCTACCAAATCTAGATGTCACCACTCTCTCCTCCACCATGTTGAGCTCAATACGCTCAGCCAAACCAAAGACTACTGCCAAAGTGGGCGAAGTAGCCTGCAACAACGTAGCATCACGAACTCTACGTCGCAACTCCCTGTCCAGTATCCCATACCAAAACTGGACTGCTTGGGCCTCAGTAACTCCCTGAGTGAAACTGATCAGCCGCCTCATGCGAGTGTATGCCTCGCGTAGGCTCTCTCCAGCCTTCCGCTGGAACTCCTGCAAGCTCCTCAGCTTGTCAGTCCGCACTCCCTGGTAGTTCTGCCTCAAACATAGGAAGAACTCAACCATGGGGTTAAACCCCGGTACCACACCACCTCCTGCAGCGGTACCTCCACTCGTAGTAGCACTATCTCCAGCTAGTGCACCTCCACTAGCTCCACCAACACTACTCGAGCTAGAACTCGTAGGTACAGCCGACCTACTCCTGGCCACCGAACCTGAAGTGATGGAGACATAGTGTGGAGACCAATACTGTCTCCATAACTCAATCTCCTCCAAATGAGCTCTCCTGAACTCATGGTAGTCGTCCATCGGTGGACCCTCCAAGTGCTGAAACAACCCCTTCCATGCCATGAAGGGTGTGAACAAAGTCGGGTTCCGCATCTGCTGCAGATCACACCAACTATCAAACTCCTAGATGAAGTCATCCAACTCAATGGTACCCACTGTACCAGAGTAACGCCTAGGGCCTTTGGAGGCCCCATAAATCTCGTCCATGTCCCACAACAACGGTGCGGACACACCAAGTGCACTCTCAACTGAATCAGCTCCTGTGTCGAACTCCAACTCAGAGTCAATCTCCTCCCTCACTGGGACCTGAGATACAGGCTGATACCGAGCACCACTCCGAGTAAACCCACTGCGTACTGCAGGGCTAACTCCTCTGGAATCTCCAAAGAACTCCATCGTGACAAATTAACCACACCAACAAACCCGAACCACCAACTGCAACAGCAAGTCGCAACCGCAAGTGCCCCACCAAGTGCCAACACCACCGTGTGCCAACACCAACTAAAACACCACCCACTAATGTAACTCTAACCGAGATAACTACACTAGGGGAAGGGCAACCTGTAACCTGCCATCATAACACGCACTCTCACGGTCTGCATGTCATCACTTCCTGCCTCACCGGAGAGAAACAAAGGTAGTCTGACTGGTCATCACTCCAGCCTCACCACCGAGAGCACACCAGAGCACCAACGCTCAAAAGTCAAGGCACCTCACACAAACGTGGTGCACAAACAGGAAGCAGAGAATGGAGGGGATCCAATCACAAGAAATCTAAACGAAAACCCTCCATCTCATAACACAACACGGGACTGACTCTGCCACCATTTGGCATTTGACATAAGAGTAGTTCGTATCTAAGTCCTAAGCTACCAGGATCACCAAGAATGGGATCAAACTGCCTCTCCTAGCCAAAGCTACATGTGTATAGATAACAGTGGCACAGTCACTATGACAACAAGTGAGGGTGGACCAGTTGGCTAGGGCACCAGTCTAGGAACAAGAGATCTAGGGGTCAAACCCTGTTGCGCACAATCTAGCAAGAAAGGCAGATTTTGCCAACCAATGACCAAGATCTACACTAAACTAGCTAGCCTCACGCCAGCAAGCTGGCTTGCTGGCCCTTCTAGGCCTTCTAGGCCTTCGTAGCCTCTCATAGCCCACAGCCCTATGCCTCGAAGCCCCGAAATTCAGCCAAATGAGGCCTTTCTTGTTGCCACTTCAAACCTCCTCCAAAATTGGCGAAACTTCTCCAATTCTGCGAAACTCCTCCAAACTAGCGAAACTTCTCCAAATCTGGCCAAACAGCAAAACTCCTCCAATTCTGGCCCAAAATCTGACGTAAATCTGACGTAAAATCTGACGTAAACCCTAAAGATGGATGTCCGCCAAATCCCCCGCTAACTTTCCACTCGAGCCAAATTGACAAAACGGGTTTTTCCAAATCACAATTTCATGAGAAGAGCTTTCCAACTCCACCTTCAATTTCACTTTCTGAGCCCAACTCGCAGCAAATTGGTCCTGCCTTCACCTCCTGAGCTCAAAATCACAACACTGCTCAAAAATTGCTTCTTCTTTGCTCGAAATTTGGCCAGCGCTTCCGCACACCGTCCGCCTAACTGCCAAATTTGCATCAACTACACGAGTTCTGCACACTAGGGAAACACAGAACCTGAATCGAGCTACCACGATCCACCGAGCTTGGAGATACCACCAACACTCAACGTTCCTGCACCCGATTTCCCCCTGACTTCACTTCTCTGATGTAATCAGATTGCTTAACATTCTCAACTCAACTCAACTCAGATCAGTACTTGATCTGTCACTCTATAAACTGCCAACAACTGGGCACTGATTACAGTCAAGCCACACCCACTCAAGCATAGAGAATCCAGGTGACGCTCGCCGGCCTCTGTCCACCATAGCCAGGAACTCGAAGGCTCAACATCAGAGAAGTGAGCTCTCTGGAGCTCACTTCGAAACTATACTCCCTGGACTCGAGCTAGCCCTGAAACCCTAACGGTCCCGCTGACGGCACACTCGACGGTGCAAACGGTGCAAAGTGACGGTGGGCCCCACCGTGAAGTCAGTACCCCGAACACAAAATCTAACCGTCGGAAAGTAGTCCCTGAGAAACAGCTAGAATAACTCTAACTACCATCACTGGAACTCCAGTGTCCGAGCATCTAGATGCGGAACTACAAATGGCGTGACACCCTAAGTATGTGGTCTTATATTGACCCAACCACTAAGTCAAAGATTCCTTCACATGGGCTATCCTTGGACTAAAGAAGAATCCAAAACAAAAAGGTTTGCGGGTCCAAGAGTTCTCAACTCTTTCCTCAAAGCCAAACACCTAGGAATAATACCAAGTCAACACACTAAAATCCAAAATAGTGATGCTCATCTTTTCTACTTCCTCTAAAGTAAGGTCCCCTCTATCTTAGCTATGACTAACTTTAGCTAACCATGACTAATATAGAACCATCCTTTATCTCTATATAAATAATATCTCTTAAGTACTTGTAATACCAAGCTTAATATCACAATACCACACACATGCACAAATGGGTGTTATAGGGTCAAGATACACCGTGCACGGTGTGTCATCGACGCTTCACCTTGCAAGGGTTAAAGACCCATGTGGGAAGGATTCACAAGGACTATGATTGGACCACTTGGGATGTCTACGTGAGACGAGTGACCACATTGATAGTAGTGAAACTCGGGATTACGCACGCTTCTTCTATACCTTTGTTGATTGTTCCAAGGATACCGATTGAGTCGTGGGAGTGGTTAGCTTCTCAAGCGGGTTGCATTTTGAGGTTATTTGAGATTAGTTTTCCATGTCCACGTCTATTCCATAGGCTACCCCGCACACTCCATGATGAGGCTAGACAAGCTTTTTGCCTACCATTGGATTGTTTGGCACTTGATCCCTTGGACGAGTTAGCGTGGTTCGTATTCTTCCTACTCTCTTGATGGTGTCTTTCTTATGCTAGAGTGGGACGTGCAGGGTATAGAGAGGTGGCTGCTAGATGTTGTCGATTCGGAGCATAAGATTGGACAGCCCTTCAAGAGGAGTCTATTAGGGCTATACAATTTAGGAGATAGGCATCACCATAGGATACCATAGATTCCACTCGATTACAATGATGTAGGACATTGGGTCAAGCGGGAGAGTTTAGTAGAGCAGCACAAGCGCTACACCCTTTGTCTATAGTGAGTCCTACTGAGACCATCTCTTCCTTATGCTCACTGCATCATATAGCAGTAGAGGGACTACCTCTAGAGGTCTTGGATTATCAGCTTGAGCAGCCTTTATGTCTTGATAGGTTGCTATTTGTACAAGTATTGTGCACTGCCCCTCGCCTTTCTTTAGGAGGCTTGTCAGAGATGGTTTATGAGCACCTTAGAGATTGCTTCCAGGCAAATGATCCTTTTGGTGGTTTTACCGAGTTGTTTTGGGTGGCTATAGCAATAGCAAGAAGAGACATTCCTATGTTTGTTAATCGGGTGTAACGTGCTAGTCGACTTCTTGCGATGGAGAAGGACACGGGAGGCATTAGACCAATTGCTATTGGAGAGATCTTTTTGCATTTGGTCAGTCGTACTATTGTCTTTCAGCATCGTTCTCACTTTTGATAGCACCTTAGTCCACATCAGTTTGGAGTAGCTACACATGGAGGATGTGAGGCTATATTTCTAGCCATTAAAGCACTCCTAATATCCATCCGGAGTGGGTCGTTCTACAAGTGGATGTTGAAAACGCTTTTAATAGCGTCTCACTGGCATCCATCTTTAGAGAGCTTAGGGAGGTTGTGGATCCTTGACGAGTCTCATTCCTTTTGTGCTTTCTTTTTATGGCTCTCCTGCTTCTCTTTACTACCAGCATGGTGGTTCATAGGAGTGAGTCACCGTCTTGGAGTCAGTTGTTGGTACACATGAGGGAGATCCTTTGGGGGCCCCCTTATTTGCCATGGCTCACTTTAAAGCTCTCCTATCTACTACTTTGACCATGCCAGGTTGTGTATTTCCTTCCTTGGTAGATGATACACACATTGTAGGCCCTATAGATCAGATTAGGCAAGCCTTTGACTACTTGACTACCAAGCTACATCTAGTAGGCTTGAGAGTCAAGATGTCAAAGTGTAGGGCATGGTCCCCTTTACGTATCCCTCCCCACCTTGAGCTTCTAGAGGGGTGTATCATATCCACATATGGACTTTGTGTTCTTGGAGTGCTAGTAGGATTGGAGGATTTTGTCACACGCTTCTCAGTTGCTGCCCTTGCAGAAGATGTTCTCCATGTGGATAACCTTCCATTACTAGGAGATCCATAGGTGGCATTTGGTATACTCTCTTCCAATATTGCTTGTCAACTGTCCTACCTCATCCGTATAGTTCCCTCCTCACCGTTCTTCCTATCTTATCTGAGAGCATTTGATAGGAGGATTATGGGAGTCTTTGGTGATATTATTGGACCACGGACCTTTGAGTGTGTGATAGGGGATTTGGCACGTAGACAGACGGCTCTGCCAATCTCATGTGGTGGGGTTGGCTTGCTTTCTATGGAGGAGATGGCACCTATAGCATTTTTGGGTAGTTGTGCTCTCTTGGCACCCCTACTTTCCTCTTGTTTTGTGGTTGCTGATAGGCCAGTTTTGGAGACTTATGTGATAGAGGTGGAAGGAGGATCCTTTTTTCTCCAGACGTTATTGTGGCAGACAAGAGATAGTCTATCCCCACGAGCACGAGAGGATTTTCCACTCTTTGCTTCACTATTGTCAGATTGGACTAGAGGTTTACAATCTTCCTTGATGGAGCGACAGTGTGAGCATACGCTACATTCTCTCTTAGTCAACTCGTCCATTCCTCACGCTACTAGAGCACGTCTACGCTCTTGCTCCTGCAAGGATGCAAGCTCTTGGATCCTAGCTCGACAGTACATTAGGGTTTTCCGGCTCGTACCAGCTACTTTCTCTACAGCAATGAGGTTTTGCCTAGGTTTGGTCCACGCATCTACATCTTCATTACTCACTTGTGAGTGTGGCTCTACACTAGATGCACCAACGGTCCACATGACACAATGTCCTTTTGGAGGACAGAGGATAGCTACCCATGATGCAATTAGAGACATAGTGTTTGTTATGGCACAAGAGAGTGGATACTTGGCTTGGAGGGAGTGTTCGTATGCCTTGCAGACAACACGTGTCAAGGCAGACTTATACTTGGTTTGAGATGATCAGGTGACAGTACCTGATGTCGTGGTTACGGACCCTACGTGGGATACAATTTTGGAGGGAGTGATTACCCATCCCCCTAGATGGGCGGTGAGTGCAGCAGCAGGTCGCAAGGTCTCCAAGTATAGGGGCATGCAGCAAGGTCAACTCTTTGTTCCTCTAGCCTTGGAGTTATATGGAGTGATGTACATGGCATTTGACATATTTGTCAAGGAGAGTTTATCATGTTGGCATCAAGGGTACCACTCTCACTCTCATATTTTGTAGCATATTTTAGATCGTGTGTGTCCATTGCTCTACAAAGGGCAATGGTTGGTCCAATCCATAGGAGAACAATCACATTAGGTGATGTTTATTTGGATGCTCCAATTGTGTGTAGACCGTAAGATTTGCATAGCTTGGATATCTTAGGTGCGGTGGGGCAGATTTCTCATATAGACTCTATTAGGGCTTAAACCCTAAACCCTAAAGCCCCTATTTCCTTTTTTTGTCTCTCCCTTGTATGGCTTGATGGGGTCTTCCCATCCTTTGTTTTCCCTACACGGTTGCTTTTTTTCAACTAAGAGAGCTTCTTTGCCTTTTCAATAGTGATCCACATGCTGCTGCAGTGGTGGGCTGACCTACGGAGTGGCCAATGGCAGATGTTATGATTGTGCACACACGGTGCAAGTACCAAGGAAGGAACAAACGAACTGATCATGATATCTGAACAATAGGGGGTTTCAGAAATAGTTTTACGAAGTTTCTACACTTTTCTTATAGATTGTTACGAAGTGTTGACTTTTTGGGTATGGTGTGTGACCAAGAGGTAGAAATGGTAATGTTACGGAGTTGGGGCCAAGTTCCTTATTATTAGCACACTCCGTATGAGATGGTTCATAGAAAATAAGGGAGAAGAAATTTCCCGTTATCACTCCGTAGTGCAATGATCTACACGATTGATTTTATTGAGATTCCATATAATAAAATATATATTCTGAGTATTCATCTCATTTCTCATAGGCACGCAACTTAGACCATGAGTAGTTTTCTTAGACTATGAGTGTTTCTGGATGTAATATTATGATAAGAACATCATGTGGATGCAAACATAATAATATGAATCTTGATCTAAGTCCTCTTTGACACAATTACATCTAAAAAATGAGCAGAGCTCTCGTACCAATTGGTGCAAACTTAAAAATCAATTTAGAGTGGCATTCTTGAACCATTCCTCAGAAGCTTAAATAATTAATTTAGAATGGCACTAATTGAGAATGGCACTCGTTGATGCTTGCGGACTCTTGTCAACGCTCGTAGACGCTGGATGACGCTCGTAGACGCTGGCGGACGCTCGGAAGATGCTCGGAAGTATCCATATATAACATGCACTAGCTGCTGGTGGGAGGCGCTGGGAGGCACTGGTAGGCACTGCGACGCTTGACTGCACCAGTTGGTGACGTGGAGTGCCGCATGTTGCCGCTCGGGATTTGGGTTTTTGGGTGTGAAAAATGCATTTTTGCATGTTGAGGATTGAGTATTTTCCTGTCAGCCTAGGTATATAAATGTGTGTGCATTTCCTTTCCTGTCATTGGCAAGCTCTTTTCTTGAGTGTGTGGGGTGTTTGCATCAGAAAATCACGAGTAATTTATGCAGGAGGCTGGAGAATCATTTTGCAAGGCAGAGGGTGCTGGCCATTCAAATTTCACGAGGCAGAGGGTGCTGGCCATTTGAGATCATTTGGCGAGGCAGAGGGTGCATTCAAATTTTGCAAGGCAGAGGGTGCTGGCCATTTGAGGATCATTTTGCAAGGCAGAGGGTGTTGGACAATCATTTTGCGAGGCAGAGGATGCTGAAAGCCATTCAAAAGTCAATTCATGAGGAACAGTGTGTGCAAGTGAGACCTTTCGAGAGAATGGGGAGAGAGTTTAGAGAATCATTTTGAGAGGAAGTAGAGAGGCAAGGTACTGGCTGGCTGGCTTGAAGCACAACACTCAACATTGAGAAGAGTTTTAGAGAGTGAATAGCTCATTCTTTTTTACCATGGCTGAAATCTGGGGATACAAGAAGATAATTGATGGGCCCAACATGAGAAATACTCAGGAAATAGATTGGCTCATTGCATTCCATACCATTCAACACCCAACCAATTTCATCAAGTGGTGCTGGCTGGACAAACATCAAGTTTGAATTGTTGTTTCCGGAATTCGGGAGGTCAATCTCGATATAATGGGGCTTAAAATAACGCTTGGACTTCACTATCCAAGGCCTGAGGTACTTTCCAAACATTTCTCATTGTTTTATTGACATTCAATCTTGATTTGTGAAGTTTATTGCTCTAAATTGGTACCTGATCATCAGCGGCACCCAGTGCCTCCCAGCCTGTCCCGTAGCGCCAACCAGCACCTCCCCGTGGCATCCAGCGTCACCCAATGCCATCCCAAACCCTAAACCCCTCCGCATGAGCACCTTCCCCGCGTGCCTACCAGCGCCCCTCCGCGGCTCCCAGCGACCCCGAGCGGCCCCCATCATCCCCGTGGGGCTGCACAGACATGCTTGACCAAACCCCTATCCCGGGGTGCCTACTAGTGTCACCGAGCGGCGTCTGCGTCTCCTTAAGGCACGCACGAGCGTCTTTGCGCGGCCTTGAGCGGCAACCAGCATCCGCATGCGGACTTGGTGCAGTCCCGCAGCGCCATCCCACAAACCTGTGCCTATAGGCAGCGTCCGCGGGTGGTGCCTTGCGGATCCGAGCGCCCTCCCGATGCTCGTAGGCACCAGGGGGGTCAGGAGTGCCACCCAGCGTCACCCAAGTGCGGCCCCGAGTGCCCACCAACGGCTCCCGTGTTTCTCTAAGACTGTGTGCAAGCGTCATCTAGCGTCTCCCAACGTCACCCTTGAGTCTAAGTCCTTCTGAGATAAGTTTGAGCTAAATTTTTTTGGTGGGTTGTGCAGGTCATTCCATGTACAGAGTTTGTGAGTACATGGGACAAGGTATCTTGCACAAGTTTGGTAAGAGGTAGGCAGTTTCAATTGAGTGCAGATATAGTTAGAGATGCACTTGCTATGCCCAGGGGGAGAACACCAAGACGGAGGACAGTTCCTTACACAACTGTCTCAGACTGGTTTCTACAAAGGGACAGGGTTGCAAAAAGATATCTTGCAAGGCAATGTGTATATCCTGCATTCAGAGCTTTCTTCCAATTGATGGGTGCACTAGTTGCACCCACTATTAGGCCCAAGATTGTACATGGGCATTTGGTACTCAACACCAAGACCAAGTTGAGGAGATTTGGTGTGGAAGATTATGATTGGGGAGAGTTGGCTTTTAGAGCTATCATTGTGGAGGTGGGGAGTTTGCAAACCCAAGTGATGAGTTCTAAGGGGCGTAGGTTTAGATTCACCTTCCTTGGACAGGTACTCACTCATCTCTTTGTGGAGAGAGGTTTCATTCTAGAGGAGGACGTCATGTACCTGAGTGATGGAGAGGAGGAGATTATACACGAGGGAGAGCATGGTGATGATCATGAGGATGCAGATAGCTTGGATGAGGACGAGACTACTGATGATGGGGAGGATGAGGGAGAGGATGAGGATGGTGAGTGATTGAGTTTTAGGTTTGAGTTTTGTCATATATATATATATGTATATATATATATATATATATATATATATGTCATATCTCTGTATGTTGGAAAACATACAAAGTTCTTTTGTATAACCATTACCAAATTTAATAAATGAGTTCATTTAAGAAGCTTGAATTAAAGAACTTGTGAACTTGTGTATTTGTATATTCAAATATGAATTTGTACTTGATGGATAACTAAATGTACCATTTGTGAACTATGAGCCGGCCTGTCTCTCACTCAGGATGAACCTCTGATGGCTATTATGGTAGCGCACCATGGACTAAGAAGGCAAGGAACCCCAACTCCATCATACTCCTCCAAGGCTAACACTCCAAGGCTCAAGACATTGCTCACTAGAGAACTCAATGAGAGAGAGATAGTTGCAAATGAAAGGATGATGAGTACCTCCTCACCCCTTGTTTATATACTTGTGAAATAGTTACGTACCAAAGTTACTAATTACCATAGTAACTCAAGTTACTAGACTAAAAGTCAAGTAAAGTCAAAAAGCATAAAGGAATATCCATTCACATGGGCATATTCCCCTAAGCATGTGATCTTATCTTGACCCAACCACTAAGTCAAGGATTCCTTCACATGGGCTATCCTTGGACTAAAGAAGAATCCAAAACAAAAAGGTTTGCGGGCCCAAGAGTTCTCAACTCTTTCCTCAAAGCCAAACACCTATGAATAATATCAAGTCAACACACTAAAATCCAAAATAGTAGTGCTCATCTTTTCTACTTCCTCTAAAGTAAGGTCCCCTCTATCTTAGCTATGACTAACTTTAGCTAACCATGACTAATATAGAACCATCCTTTATTTCTATATAAATAATATCTCTTAAGTACTTGTAATACCAAGCTAAATATCACAATACCACACACATGCACAAATGGGTGTTACATTTACCCCAGGACTAAGTTTTCACTTTGTCCTCAAAGTGAAGGTCTCTCTACCTACTATGGTACATCTCCAACTTATCATGGTTAATCCTATCAAAGTGTCTTCCTCCCAACTCCTTGAGATCATAGGTGTAATTGCCCCACACCTTCTCCACTATGAAAGGTCCAAAGTACTTAGGCAAAAACTTCTTTTGCACTCTCTTGAATCAAATGGAATCAAACAACATTACCCAATCACCTTCCTTGAAAGGCTCCACCTTCTTCTTGCCTTGCCTCTTGTCATAGCTCTCCTTTTGTTTCCTTTGGGCTTGCTCCACTCGAACCATAGCAACTGCTCTTGCCTCTTCCAACTCCATGAGTTGATCCTTCCTTGACTTCTCTGCATCACCTCCTTGTGCTTTCTTCAATCTTCTATGAATTTTTTGGAAGGTAGGAAGATCAAAGTGAATAGGTAAGGTAGACTCAATACCATACACCAATTGAAATGGAGAATATCCGGTGGAAGTTTTCATGGTTGTCCTATACTCCCACAAAACCGCATGAATCCTCTTGTCCCAATGATGTTTAACCCCCTCCATTTCTGCATCTTTGGCCAACATCATGCACAAGGTCTGATTGGTTCTCTCTGCCAAGCCATTGGAATTTGGCTTATAGGATGTAGTTACTCTATGTGTGATAGAGAAATGTTGTAGCATGGCTGTAGTAATTCTTCCTGTAAACTCTCCTCCTCTATCAAAAACCAACTCCAAAGGGCATCCAAACCTAGTGATAATGCGTTCATAAAGAAATCTACCCACTTCATCTTCATTCTTGTCCCTCAATGGTCTAGCCTCAACCCACTTAGTAAGGTAATCAGTAACTACCACAATGTACCGATTGTTCCTTGGGGTTCTATTGAGAGGACCTACAAAATCAATTCCCCACTTCTCAAAAGGTCCTAGCAATGGAATTGATCTAAATGGTGGAGTGGATGTAGACTTTCTAGCAAAAGCTTGACAAACATGACAAGTTTTGCAATAATCAAGACAATCCTTGAAAATCCCTCTCCAATGGTAACTTGCATCTAGAATCTTGAAAACAGTCACCTTTCCTGCAAAGTGTCCTCCACATACTAAACCTTCATGAAACTCCTTTATGAGTAGGATAGACTCTTCCTTACCCACTGCTCTTCAAAGTAGACCATCTGCTCCTTGGTGAAAAAGAATATCCTCCACCATTGTGTAAGGTCTAGATCTTGCTGCAAGGGCCTTCCTCTCCCTAGCATGCATCCCTTCTGGATAGTTACCTTTTGTCACAAAATCCACAATCTCCTTGTACTCCATTGGAACCTCTTGAGTGATTGAGATTGTCATGAGCTCCTCATCCGGGAAGGAATCATCCACTGGCTCATCTCCATCATGATCATATGCTCTAGATAATAAATCAGCATTTGCATGTTTCTTTCCTGGCCTATCTTCAATGGTGTAGTCATACTCAGACAAGAGTATCATCCACCTTGCTAGTCTCCCTTCAACATTAGGCTTGTTGAAGATGTACTTCAAAGCCTTGTGATCCGTGACAATGGTGGCTTTCCCTCCAATCAAGTAGTGTGTAAACTTCTTGAGACCAAAGATCACTACCAACCCTTCTCTCTCCGTGACAGAGTAGTTCTTCCCTGCTGAAACCATCTGCCTACTAGCATAAGCTATTGGATGATCATGCCCATCTTGGTCTTATTGACTAAGAGTGCATCCTATAGCTACATTAGAAGCATCAGTGTAGAGGATGAAAGGCTTACTCCAATTAGGTTTAGCAAGAATTGGAACTACAACAAGGGATTGCTTGAGCTCCTCAAAAGCTTTGAGAGCCTCCTTGTCCTCCAAAATCACCATGTAATCTACACCCTTCTTCATGTAGATGGTCAATGCATAAGCCTTGTTGGAAAATGAGAAGATGAACCTCCTATAGTATCCAACCATCCCCAAGAATTGGCGTAACTTTGTCAAGCTTGAAGGGAATGGGAGGTCTGAGATTTTCCTCACCTTCTTAGGATCAACTGCTATTCCATCCTTGGAGATGATGTGCCCCAAAAGTAGACCTTCTTCACATCCAAAAATGCACTTCTCTGGGTTGAGTGATGCATTTGCCTCATCCAAGCATTGCAAGACTTTGATTAGGTGTTCAAAGTGCTCCTCCTTGCTCCCATAGACACAAAAGTCATCAATGAAGTCTCTCACAAATTTCCCAATGAAAGGTTCAAATACCTTGTTCATGAACCGTTGGAATGTGGCTAGAGCATTGCAAAGCCCAAAAGGCATGACCTTGAAAGCGTAAGTTCCCCAAGGTGTGGTGAACATGGTGAGTTGTTGATGCTCTGGTGCAATCTTGATTTGGTTGTATCCACTATAACCATCTCCAAAACTGTACCTCTCATGACCTACAACCTCCTCCAAGATCTCATCAATGAATGGCAATGGGTAGTAGTCCTTCTTGGTAACAGCATTGAGCTTCTTGTAATCCACACATACCCGAAGCTTGCCATTCTTTTTCTTCACAATGACAATTGGAGACACCCATTCTGAATTCTCCACCTCAAAGATAAATCCAGCCTCCTTGAACTTATCAATCTCCTCCTTCACAACCAAAGATATTGGTGGGCTAATGCGACGTTTTTTTTGGTGGATTGGTCTTGCATGTGACTCCACCTCTATCTTGTGCTCCTCCAAGGTGACTTCCTTCAAATCCTTGTAACTGAAAGCAAACACATGGATGAAAGTCCGGAAAATCTCTTCAAATCTTGCATGTGACTCCACCTCTATCTTGTGCTCCTCCAAGGTGACTTCCTTCAAATCCTTGTAACTGAAAGCAAACACATGGATGAACTTGCGGAAAATCTCCTCAAACCTCACCTTCTCCTCCTTGGTAACATTTGGACCATACTTGAGGGTAGCTAACCTTCTCTCTACCTCCTCAAGTGTCAATGGTGATTTGTCTGGGTCCTTCAAAACCTCTGGCTTAGGTGCAAAATCCATAGCACACAAAGGATACACATCTGAATCAGATTCAGATTCATCCTCCTCCGTGGAAGTCTCCTCTTCCATGCTTGTGTCCACACCTGAAGCTCCTTCTTCAGAATCTGATTCCCAATAATCAGAAGATGGTGTATCTAAATGTGAAGTGTTGGTGGTGTTAGTCACAGGAACTGTGACTCTATGGTTTGATGGCCCAATCCTCAAGTACCCTTTGTGCCATTGATCAGTTGTGCGTGCTGCTCTCAACCGTGGCCTCCCAAGAAGTAATTCATAGCTTGAATCCTTCAGGACTTGGAAAGTCATGAGATTTTGAACTCCCATAATTGAAACTACCACTTTATCCATCACCCCTACTGGTCGAACTTGTTGCTTGTTTGCCATGCTCACCACAAATGTTGAAGCTCTTGAGGGTATCATACCCAACTTCTTCATCAACCTTTCTGACATGGCATTCACTGCTGATCCTTCATCAACCAATGCATCTTTGATGTTGTGACCATTCACTCTCACATCAATCTTGGAGGCATATTCACAAGCCTCCCATGGTGCTGGCTTGGCATCCACCACCCCCATTGATACTGGAACTTTTTCCTTCTTCTTCTTCTTGCTCCTTGTAGAACTCAAACCACCTCTAAGCTCCTTTCTCAAGGTAGTGTTCAAAGCAATTAATTGGCCCACTGTGATGTTAGCCTTGTGACTACCAACATCCTCCAACACATTGTAGTTCCATTGTTGCTTTGAGATCAAGAAGTCCTCCATCCCCAACTTCTTCCTTGGAGTCTTTGTTGTTGATGGTGTTGAGGTGCGAGTGCTCCTAGTAGACATAGGAGTATCCTTGCTTGAGTAAATCCTTGAGAAGAGTGAACATCCTCTGCAAAACGAGCTCTCTTCTTCTCTTGTGCCAAAAGCTCCAAATTAAGACCCTTGGAGTTTGAGCACTCTCCCTTCTCATACTTGCTCTCAACCACATCTATGGATGCTATCCCCTTACCTTTGTTGGGATAAGGAGCCACTTGGGTTTCACTACCTCCCTCTTTCCCTCTATTGGCTCCCTCATAACCCCTTCCTCCATGGTAAGTGGAATTTGGGCAATTCCTTTGGATATGGCCTCTTCCTCCACAACCAAAACAATTTCTATCATTGAAATTGTTGGCTGGTTGGCCTCCTCTATATGGATAGTTTCCATAACTCCTAGGCCCTCTCCCTACATTCTGATCCACCTCTCTCTTCTCCCATAGTTGCACCACATTGATCTTGAGATCCGCAAGTTGTTCTGTGATGGTTTGGAGTGGATCTTTTGGTGGAGGTGCAAGAACTGGAGCAACTACTACTTGTGGTGCAACCCTTGCCACCAAAGTATCAGAAGTTCCACCATACTTGTAGCCTTGAGGAGGATGCACATCCTCCTTCACAACCAAATCACTCTCATCCCCTTCCAAACTCTCCTCCATACGAATTGCAATCTTGATAGCTTCAACCTTGGAAGAAGGTTTCTCATATCTCACCTTGCTTCTAATTTGTGGTCTCAATCCTCCCACAAAATTCTTGGTGAGCATTGCCCTTATGCCAATCATTTTAGTCTCCACATCATCCCCACCCTTCCTCAACACTATGCAAAATCTGGACTCCAACTTTTCCACTCTTTCCACATAGACTCTCACTTTCTCTCCTTCTCCTTGCTTGAGAAATGTAAACTCACTCATCAATCTCTCATAACTCTCATCAGGAAGAAAGTTCTCAATGAGTGTTGAAGTCAAAGTCTCCCAAGACTCCTCTTCCCCCTCTCTCTTCTCTCTCTTTTGGTATTCTGACTCATACCATGTAAGTGCTGCATCCTCAAAGAAATCTGGTAATAATGAGGCCCACTCATTCTTCCTCCTCTCATTGTTTCCTATGCAAGCTCTCTTGAAGTCTCTCACAAAGGCCTCCACATCTTCTCCATCCTTGCCAAAGAAAACTAAAAGTTTTCTCATCTTAACCCCTCACTATCTTTCTTTTCTCTCAAAAAAAATTTTTTTTTTCTCTTTTTTTTTTTCTCACTCTATTACTAATAGAGTATATACATGACTAACACCATCTGAGAATAATCCACTCTAGGGAAAACAAAAGGTTCAGGTTGCTCCAAGATTTCTATAGCAACATCAAATCCTAGAGTGCATATTAATCTAACTCTCATGGATAGTTTATCCATAAGTTGAAAGATTATCTCCATTACTAATCTTGAGAACTAGCTGATGAAGGTGGTAGTATTTTTGTAACTGTACTAAGACTCTCTCCAAGATCCTTCACCAAAGTTTCCAAAAGTGCTTTTACTCCACTACACTCATGTCCTTTTGGAAGTCCTTCAACTCCACAAACCTCACACAACTCCTTGGTCTTAGATCTTCTCCCTCCCAATCTTGGTGAAGAAGGTCCAACATGCAAACCCAAGTCAAGTAAGCCTCTCCTTTCCCTCAATCTCTTGCTCTCAAAGGTCAATAGACATGAACTTGCCTTATGTCCCTTCTCTCCACATAGAAAGCACTTAGACTCATTCTTTCCTCCAAGTGGTGTAGGTTTTTGGATCCTCTCAATACTCTCTTCAAATTCTATTGTAAACTCTCTTTTCCTCAAATCAACCCCTACAATCACCTCAAACCCTTGGGGAACCTTGAATAATCTCAATTTCCACTCTTGATGACCCTCCATGTTCCCAAGATGAATCTAAACACTCAAACATGCTTTTTGTTGATCTCAAACTTCTCATGCATGAGATCTCCACTCTGCAGAATTGACCCTTCCTCACAATGTCACTCAAATCTCCCAACCAATATGTCTTAGTCCTCTGAAATTTTTCACACTTGATTACAACTCCAGGGTGTCCCTCCCTGCAAAATTTTAGATCTTTTCATCGAGCCATTTGGCCTAGACATCTTTCTATTCAGCACCCATATTTAAGATTTGGTCTGAAAACCACCCCCCTCACTTCAAAAACTCATTTCTCCCTGCGCAAGAACGATCTCTCTCTAATTTTTGTGGCAGCAGGTAGGATACAATGCACTTAATTTTCTTGGGAATTTTCAAGACAATTCACTAAAAATTGAAGAAATGGCAGACTCTGTGCAATTTTCCAGAGAGCATGCAGTTGCGGGAGCACTTTACCCTATCAACTTTCAAAAATTCTAGCCCAGTGCGCATAGAAGCTCTCACAATAATTTCAAGTGTGCTAACTGAAAGATAACCCAAGCTATCATGTGTAGCAATCTCAAGTTCAGATCTCAAACTTGAGATTTTGCCTAAAAATCACCTTAATCTCCAAAATCTGCAATCCACCTCACACAATCTCTCCAATTCTTCTCATGTGTACAAGATGTAAAAAATCACCTCAAAGACATCATAATGAAGTACAGGGTATACAAATGAATCTTGGTTCTCTAACATAAGTTCAGCCCTCTCCTCTCCTAATGTTCTCTCCAAGTGAGCTCTCATAGCCTCCTTCTGCCTAATGTAGAATTGGACGCGGAACATTATCTTGCCTTCTAGAGAGGTCCCGGCAACGGAACCAAAAATGTGAGCCGGCCTGTCTCTCACTCAGGATGAACCTCTGATGGCTATTATGGTAGCGCACCATGGACTAAGAAGGCAAGGAACCCCAACTCCATCATACTCCTCCAAGGCTAACACTCCAAGGCTCAAGACATTGCTCACTAGAGAACTCAATGAGAGAGAGATAGTTGCAAATGAAAGGATGATGAGTACCTCCTCACCCCTTGTTTATATACTTGTGAAATAGTTACGTACCAAAGTTACTAATTACCATAGTAACTCAAGTTACTAGACTAAAAGTCAAGTAAAGTCAAAAAGCATAAAGGAATATCCATTCACATGGGCATATTCCCCTAAGCATGTGATCTTATCTTGACCCAACCACTAAGTCAAGGATTCCTTCACATGGGCTATCCTTGGACTAAAGAAGAATCCAAAACAAAAAGGTTTGCGGGCCCAAGAGTTCTCAACTCTTTCCTCAAAGCCAAACACCTATGAATAATATCAAGTCAACACACTAAAATCCAAAATAGTAGTACTCATCTTTTCTACTTCCTCTAAAGTAAATTCCCCTCTATCTTAGCTATGACTAACTTTAGCTAACCATGACTAATATAGAACCATCCTTTATCTCTATATAAATAATATCTCTTAAGTACTTGTAATACCAAGCTAAATATCACAATACCACACACATGTACAAATGGGTGTTACAGAATAGGTGTTCAACAGATTCGTGTTGAGATACAACCCTTACCCTTTGTTGAGATAGCTCCTTTTCACTCTTCTTCCCCTTCACCCCTCCCTCCATCTGTGGAGGGAGTTGGTGACCCCATGCATTTCAGAGTACCTTCACCTCCTTCCTGTTCGGTTGACATCACTGACATTTTAGATGATTGTGTAAGAGTGGTTGAGTGTAGAGAGAGAAATCTCCTTGAGCATGAGAGTAGATTGGAGAGTGTAGAGGAGAGAGAGAGATTAGTGCTTGAGTGCAAGAGTAGATTGGAAAGTGTAGAGGAGAGAGAAAGATTACTGCTAAAGCAAGAGAGACTCCTTGGTGAGCGAGAGGATTTACTTGTTGCAAAGGAGGAGAGGCATCTGACCTTGCTTACTTCTGAGATGGAGAGAGAGCAAAGATTAGGTGACTTGGACATGGATATACTAGGTGCAGCTGCCATGGCAGAGGGTTACAAGCTCCAATTACATAATCAGGCACAAGAGTTAGCATATGCTATAGAGAGGTGTGAGAGTGCACATGTTCAGGTACAAGAGAGCGAGAGTAGTCTAGCTCAGATGAGAGCTCATGTAGAGGAGAGTGAGATTAGTCTAGCTCATTTGAGGGCTCGTGTGGCATATCTTGGACCCAGACTACGTACTATTGCTCGCGAGACCCATACTCATCATGAGATGCAGAACCAGACTGATGCCACCCATGTGTTACCCCATAGTGTGGAGACTCAGGGCACTCAGACTAAGTTTAGAGAGAGGATTCATCTATCAAGAGAGTATATTCCACATATCTTCTTCCCCGGCTTCCTACGGAAGGAGATTATTATTGTGGATGTTACTTGTATGTGTTCATTATGGATTCACGGTGCTATTGGTTTCAGTGCATGGGAGAGCGGAACGACTACACATGGTTGGTTCCCTCACACACGGTCCGGGCCTGTAGGGTGGGTGGCCCGTCCTAGTGTTTGCCATTTCATCCAGTTCTATTTGCTACGCTTTGAGGTTATCTTCTGGATAGATCTTACTTCGGATGGAGTGGAGTGGTTGCTACGGAGCATGTGGCAGTGGTCTGAACTCCCTGAGGGAGTTCACACCAGGTCTCGCCTCATGGCATGTTTGTGCTCTAGAGATATATAGTGAGATTCAGAGTTCAAAGGACTTAGAGTTAGATCATATGAGCATCTGACTTCATTAGGTTTACCTCTTCGTGATCTTTTGATCATAGATAGTTATGCACTCTCTTATTAAAGGAACCATCCACATGGTGCTATCCACCCTACCCACTTCCGTCCTTATAGGGTACATAGAGCATCATACACTTGGTCATTTGACCCTTTGATGAGTGCTTTGGACAGATTTGTCCATGACAATAGGTCTGCTATTAGTTGGGCAGAAGAGGAGTGGACATCAGGTAGATTGAGTTCTTATAGTTGTGACCCTTATCCTCTTCTTGCTAGTGGTATCAAGCATCGAGACTTGGATGAGAGCGAGTGGCCGCTATGGTAGTCATTGAGTCCATTTAGGATTCAACATCATGTATACCATCGTAGACTTGAGGATGCAGTAGTAGCACTTAGACACCATAGTGCATCACCCTCTTCTTCTTCACCTCCTCGACCTCCATAGTCATATGTTTAGGTTCTATTGGCTTTCATTTATATACATATTATTTTCATTTCTCCCCATGTATAAATTTATGTTTTAGTTTACACTTGTGAACTCTCATATTCATATTCAACTCATATTATCAAACTCATATTCCAAACTCATATTGAACACCCATTGTGATCACACTCCTCTAAACCCTAAACCCTAAATTTTGAATTGTGCCTTTTGTATCCAACTTGTCACCACCTACAAATATGTGTGCAATTTCCCTTTAAACACTAAACCTTAAACACATCAGCGCAATTTCCCTTAAACACTAAACCCTAAACACATCAGCGTCTACATGCGCCTTTGAGCAACTACAAGCCAAAAAAATTCATCATAAATCTACTAGCGAGCACCGACGAGCGGCCACGGGCGTCAACTGGCACCTACCTTGGGGCCACACAGTAGCACCCAGCGACTATGAGCGCCATGATCCCATTTTCCCAACGGCTTCGAGCAAACACTAGCGGCCGCGAGCATCAACGGGCGCCTACGTAGGGGCTACAGAGCGGAAACCAGCAACTACAAGTGCCTACAACCACAGACAAGCGGCTTTGAGCGCCAACGAGCGGCTTCGAGCGCCGACGACCACCATAGACAACTTGCTTGCCTTTATTTTTTTTCCATGTTCCATTGAGCGTTGCAAGTGGTGACTAGCGCCAGGAGAGATTTTTTGTGTATGAGGGTAAACTTGTGGCATATTGCTCTAATTGTGCAAAAAAGATATGACAGAATGGATTGAGTGGTAAAGAAAACATCAAAAACAAAAACTTTTGAGGAACTAAATGGTAACAAGTTGCATGAGGTTTCCATAGCCAAGTTTCCATAACTCATCTTTATTATAATAATAATAAAGGTTACATGGTGGTATACTATTCACTATTCACTATCAGTAGAGTATGATGGACGTTGAACCTGAGTGAGCACTTTAAAATAGTCACTTGTTTCCTCAGGAGTTTTCCTTGCTTGTATGAGACTCATTTTGATTTCATGAGTACGCTTTGATTCTAAACTCTTCTCCTTAAATTTGTGTTTGTCTGCCCTAGCTTTCCTTTTATCTGCGCTCAATTTTTTCTCTATTTCAATTTTCATCTTCTCTGTCTCTAATCTAACACGCTCTGCTTCCATTCTCATCATTGTTTTCTCTCTCTTCCTCATGTTGGTGGCTTCTAGTTTAGCTAGTCGTAACCTCTCTCTGGATTCTATACTATCTGCCTTTAACATGGTAATTTTTGCTAAATCATGAGACAATGACATACTGGGCGACAACTTGGGTACCTTACTTGCAGAAATTCCACCTTTCTTCCTCTTTGGGTCCTGTTCCCCTTCTTGGTCTGCACAGTCAGATCCATCTCTTGTAAAAATTAAAGGCGGTGGTGGTGTAATGAAAGGCACGTCCTCGGCCGGTGGAATACATGGAGACTCATCCTTTGGTGATAGGATTCCATTCTCCATGCCACTTGCTAAACTTTCCACCCCTTGGGTGTTCGCAACCAACTCAGGGCCTGAGTCAAGGAGCACCACCTCTGGAGGAGATGAGAAATTGGAGCACTCCTGTGCACTTTCATGGACCTCCTCCTTGCCAGCCTTGCAAATCTTGCTCAAATTAGGATTACAATCTCCTAAACTTACCATTGCCGGTGGACTTATGTTTTCTCTGCTCCCAAACATGGCTTCCATTCTTGCAAAATGCAGGCACATTCCATTCAATCTATCTTCTATAGTTCTCCATCCTTTGCTATATTCCTTCTCGGTGAGACCTTCTCCCGTCGCCTTGTTCTTGAGCTCCCAAGTTTCTTTGTATTGTTTCATGTACTACAACCATTTCTTGTAAAGTCTGTCACATGTCATAGAGGTAGGAAATCCGATACACTCTCTAATCAAAAAGGTTGCCATGAAACTAAATGCGGTCGATTTCTGAATGGGCTTTTTGCAATTCACACCATGAATTTGTGCAAAATGCTCGGGGTCTTCCAAATAATCCAGTATTTGGCTGTAATGGTGTGTTGCCATGCAAAATTGTTCATCCTCCTTGGTTTTGCCAGGCACAGAAGAAGTCATCCTCAACAAGTCTCCAAATTTCCCTAATGGCTGTTGAGGTTGCGAATCCAAAGATGACTCTATAGGTCCCGGATCAGCGTCATCGATAATGGAGTCTCCTACACTAAATCGCTGTACTTGATCTCCCATTGCAAAACGTTTGTTGCACTCTCAGTGTGAGAATAGTCGCACTCTCATCAATTTCTTGGTTGCCGCACGGCGGCGCTGATCATTTCCCACACCAATTCGAAACTACAAAACCGTCGTTACTTACCTGACAACTCGCACCTTTGGTAATGAGGGTGGTGAATTTCAGTTTACAAATTTGAATTGTTGGGCAGTGCCATTTTGGATCTTGAATACAAAAACAGATCATCAATACACGACTAAATGATTACGTGGCCACCCTCCGGAGGAAACACGTCGCTCTTTCTGACAATCATTTATTTACTTACGGCATTCCAAAACATCCATAAGGTAGGATTTGATTTTTATAAATGAATGCAATTAGTTTAATATATTCCTTAACTGAAGTTACGGAGCGATCAGTTATTACCATCTCGTTACGTTACAGAGTTCACTAAAAATTATTACGAAGTTTGTTATTTTTCCCGGAGACATCCGTCAAACCTATTTCTGAAACCCCCTAATGTCGACACGAAGTTGTATATCTCAGCAAATGCGAAGGAACTTGGATGTAAGGGAGGTCGCACTTCAGCACAACACAAGGACGAAACGTTATAACAAAGACACTATACAGACTAGCGTATGGATAGATTCAGTAGATAAGCACCAGGTCGGAAACGAGGATGAGGACAGTAGCTCCCTACCTGCTCTGCTGGTAGGGAACTCCAGACCTACCTGCTCTGCTGGTTTCGCCGAACTGTAGATTGTGGGTGCAGAGACCCAGAGATGGACTTAACAATACCCCAGCTTTGGTACTTCGACTTAAACGGTACCTTAAGTTTGCCAAAAGACTTCACAGTACCCCCAAAGCTTGACGTGGATATACGTGGCCGCTTATTTCTTGGAAGTCGTTGTGTTCTTGTATGCGAAGTCGTGTGTATTCTTCCCATCCTTCTTGTTATCAGATGCGGTCGCCTTCTTCCTTGTATGTGAATTGAGCTACGTAGTTATCAAGAAATGCAAGGATCTGAACTGCGTGAATGCAAAGATAACACGGTCCGGGGGGCTCTCCCCCGATGACTTCCCCCGAAATTCGGGCGAGTTTAGAGGAGTTTGTTGGAAACTTCGAGATTTTTGGGGGAATCACCCGAGAGTTTAGAGGAGCTTATCCTAGGAGCTCGACCCAGGAGTTCGGGGCGAACTCCATGAGTCATCCTCCGAACTCTGGGCCCAGCTCCCCGGAATTTCAGGCGAGCTGCGGGGAGTTCCACTAAAACGTTTGGGCTCGTTGAATGCAGCTTAGATTATTTCTGCTTGTGGAACTCCCTCCAGTTCATACACTCGATAAACAGCGTGGTTTAGCTGCATGAACTCGGTCAGCCATCACAGAGAGTCAGATCTGGAGAAACGCCAGGACTGTTTTTCGTCAGCGTGGCTGAATCCTACTCAACCTTTGATAGCTCCTCCATGAAGTTCATTTCGGGTGTTGAAAATCAATATCTTGACAGAAGGAGCTATAAAACGGGTGGAAATTTCTCCAACGAATATGATCCAAATATATGGTAGAATATGATTATAGGACACTGGATGCTGGAGCGGGTACTAGTGACGTGGGTGGAGGAAAAGAGTGAGTTCCTCGAGGAACATATCCGGTTTCCTGAGGACGCATTTTCGGTTGTCGATGCTGGCATTCCAGCTATCTCGTCGTGGTCCTCGATGGAATTCCCTTCTCTGCTGGATATGCTTAAATATTAAGGCATTTCTCCCTCCAGTTCACAGACAACAACTCGAGAAGAGGACAGTGCATGTAACCCACTTCTGAGATTCCAGTCCTGTACATCATGGTGATGTCATACATATAAGAAATCAAAGATCGGAATTTCCTCTAGTCAAGCTAAAAATCTAACCGTCGGCATTGATAGGACGGTCCACCTCTCAATGCTTTTCCTCGGGCTCCTCGTAATACCACATCGTTCATCATGCGTGTAAGGAATCCAGGAGGTTTAGCTTCTGCTGCATACCCTGCAATTCTTCCAACTCCGTTTCTCTCTCCCCTGCCCTTCGTTTTCGCGAGGAATTGGTCCGTCAAGGAGTTGGCCGATTTCCAAAACTGCGATAGTTTACACTAATGAATTCCTCTGTATTACAGTGAACGTTATAAGGACAAAGTCTAGCTGGTCTAGAACTTCAGTGCCAACGAGGACTGAAATTCCTCGTCAAGCGTTGGGGTACCGTTAAGTCTTTTGGCCAACTTAAGGTAGCGTTAAGTCGACGTGCCAAACTTGCGTACTGTTAACTCCATCTCTGGCAGAGACCCAATGATTGGCACTTGCAAGCACGAATGCGAATTTTGACTATTGTTCTTCTCCAGTGACATCAACCGACGACGTTTCCACGCAGAAATGTGGGTCCGAGTCGTTCTTCTGCCATATAAGCGCACAAACAGTACCACCACCAGTACAGCCGTGCTGACTTGCACTCTAAGACCGGTGTTTGGCAGACGCATGCGGACACCTCAACTAGACTCCACTGTCGGAGATATGACGACTTGATACAGTGTTACGATTGTACAGATCCGAAAAACAATGTGAAAAGATGAAAAGGAGAACCTTATACTAGTATTCGCAAGAGATTGTGAACGCAACACAAAAATTGAAGGATATTTCGATCTAATGTAGTCTTACAAGCGCGAGATTTACAAGTTGAATGAGAAACGTAATGTTACCAGCTGTATACTCCCGTCATCCTCTCCCCAGTGTTGCAGGACATAGGATACCAAGTCTTGCGGTACAGTTTCAAGACTAGATTTCGCGTCTAATGCAATTTATAATGGTCTTTGATTCTCCATGTTTTGCTACAGAAGTAAAGTAAATTTATATGTTAGATCGTTGCTCCCAGGCATGGGGTACAACCAAAACCAAATCTACAGTCAAAACGAATACAGAATTGTGAGCCGGAGGCCAAATAGTATAACCTCGTACGAAAACGAAAAAGGAATACAAGGCACTCACAAGTGCCAAAGGAGATAGAGAGCCCGAAGCCCAACGAACCAAATACAAAACAAAACGGACACTCGATCACCTGTAGCATCTTTCTATCGTTCTTTACGACATTCTACGACAGTGATGATCGAACTATTAGGATACAAGGAAGAAGGCGACCGCATCTGATAAGGTGACCGTCTGTTAACCTATTTCAGAGGTTTTCTTCCAGTGCATGGGTCAGTCAGAACGAAATCTTCGGACAATAACACTCAGGAATTACGCACTTCTGAACTTTAGTCCGGCCTTTTATGTGAATTACACCTCTCCACGGACTATTGAAAAGTGGAGAAAATAATGAAGGTGTTGGTGCTCTGACCACTTCACTTGGTTCTATGTCAAGTTAAATTATCACACGGAGGCAACGACTAGCAGGTGCTCTAAGTGCATACGAATTTTCACAGCCTGGAACCTATAAAAACCCGGGAATGTGTGTGGAAAAGCGAGTCCGAAAAGGACTCGAGCTAATGCTAGCTTTCCTGCCAGAACAGTATGTCCAACCTTTATCGAACATGAGTCGGAGGGGAGGGGAAAACGGCGGGAGAGCCAAATTTCTCGATTTCACTCAAATAGCTCGGGAACTTGACCGCGGATAGTTCTCGGTTTGATTTTGAATCACTCGTAATTTGGATGATTACTTGCCTGTAATCACTAAAGTAATTCAATTCTGAGCTACTATATTGAGCTAGGTCGGACTAACCACCTTGAGAATTGTATGGAAGTGTTAGTTTAGTATGGAGATTGTAGAAACAAAAATAAAAAGGAGACTAAGTTGCATGAGATGCTAAAAAGGTATTTGCGCACTTGAAGCATTAATATGTGTACTTAGAGCATAATGCATGCATAAGGTAGCAGTTTAAAGTGTACTACAGTATGTAAGTAAAATGCTTAGTGACTATTAGTATATTCAAAGCATAAAAAATATAATATAATGTGCTAATGTGCATCGTATTGTATATCTCATTGGATATAGTGTGAATTTAGCATTATGTGTAATATATATATTCTCCATTAAGCAATTATGCATTATGACAAGATTACTTAGAAGCATAATAAACTAAAAATTAAAAAGTGAAAGAATTTAGAGACTCCTTTGTTCTACTTGTCTATTGTATAAAATCCTTGATATGTAACTTCTATTCAGTTCTACTTTAAATTTTCTTGAAATATAATTGCTATTATTACTTGAGATGTGAGAAAAATGTCAAAATTTCCCTTGTCCAGCTAATCATCGTGCTAGTAAAAATAAGATTTATTTTTTATTAGTCCCAAAGAAACAAACTACCATGACCTATTTTACAACTTACAAAGATATTTTCTTCTTCTTCTTGATAGTCCATGGAACTAACTTTAGGATTAGATCCCTTACATAAAATTAGGGATTAAATTGATACTTTGTATGCAAAGGGTTGATTATTAAGCTACACTAAAGACAACAAGGTGGATTGTCTTTTGTTAAAGATTGAGAAATAAAAAGTTAAAGTAAAAACTAAAAACAAATCAATGAATTATTGATAGAGACAAATCTCAAAACTAGAATTTTTTTAATTTATTTCAGGATTTCCTATACAAATTTCAGGATATATATTTTTTCAAATTTTTATTTTTATTTTATTTGTAAAAACTTAATTTTGGAGTGAAATTCGATAAGATTTGTCCTTTTTTTATATTGTTAGTGAAGTAATATTTTTCAATGAAAGATTGACTAGAAAGCAACTCAAGAATTATCCCAAAAAAACTTATTAGTTCTTGCTCATTTCTTTTATTTGAGTTAAATTAAAGGACTCCAATTTATACCACCTCAATTTTTAAGCATAAATTTATATTTTAATGATTCTTGTAATACTAGTAAGGAGAAATACAAAAATTCAATATCAATACTGAAAATATTTTCAACTATTCCTAATAAAAATTATTTAGGTAACCAACACTTTTTCAGTAGAAAAAATGGTTCATTATGTTCAAGGTTTTGTGCAATTATACCTAATCTTGAGGGTGCAAAACTATCAATTTTTTGTCATCATCATGGAAACTTTAACAATTTGGAAAGAGTTATGTTTATTTGTATTGTTAAAAGTCTATCTAAAAAATATGCCATTTTAGATTGTCAAAAGAGTGGATATATGGCAATACATCAATGATAATTTTAATGCAAGATAATTCTAAAGAAAGTTCTGATCTAGAAGTATGTGATGAAAGTTGAAGATGAAAATGTTGTTAGGTATTCTTCTATAAAATTTGCTACTAGTTAATGGAAATGACATATGCTAATTAAGGAAGTTGATGTTTGATATATGGCGATCTATATTATTAGACTTAACTTTGTACTTGGTGGAATCTTCTGGAGATATTATAACTTCAACTTGTAAACGAATAAGGAGAATTCTTACTTATGATTAGGAAGTTGTAACTTGCTACCCAAGAAGAAGCCAAATCAAAAGAGAAAATATTTTCAGTGTGATAGTATTGAATCTCCTAGTTCTCCAAAATTTCAATAATAAACTGTTATAATTAAGACATACAAATTTTATGAACTTAGTTTGTTTATGATTTTGGATGAAAATGTTCCTTACAAGTACAACTCATCTTAAGATTTATGCTTTGTAAGGGAAGAGTCATGAGATCATATTCTATTTGTGGCTTTTACTTACGGCTTGTAATAATAATAATAATATTATTATTATTATTATTTTTTAGATTTTTAGATCGAAAGCTGTTACCATAATTAAGAATAAGGTGGACACGCCAAGACAGCAAACTAGTCTGCTAGGACTCCGCCTAACTTCCATAATAAAAACCAGAAAAAAATGAATCACAATAAAAAAAAACATCTTTGCTCCATTAGCATACATATAACAAGGCAACAAGCCTCCTTTCACATCTCTTATGATGTTATCTACGCATAAGAAAGCTTTTCTTTCTTCTTTCTACCCGATATACTTTGGTCAATTGAATTGTTTTATGTACATCATGTTACCTTTTATTCATAACTTCTAATATGTAATATTGTTTTTTCTTGGATTTTTCCTTTTTGTGATAAATATTCATTAGTAAATTTGATAATTTTACATATAAAATATTACTCTCTATTTTGTGGCCTATGATATCATTACACATTGGTTAACTTCTGAAATTACCATATAAAACCTTTCATATATGTTAACAATTGAACATGAAACTAAAGTCTTATATTTATATTTATATTTATATAGTGTGTGACTCTCTTTGAAAAATATTCCTTTATAAAAATCATCATATTTTTGGTTATTTCCCAACTCTCATAAATTTTTTATGTTCTCAATTGATTTTTTATACTATATATATATATATGTAAACTAGAATAATTGAGTTAAAATTATTGAAGTTATATATCATTGAAATTTTCTTTGTAGTGAGCTAAAATGCTTAGCTAATAGTCCACTAGTCCATTAGAGTTGGTATAGAATGAAAAGTTTGGCTTGTTGTAAATTTACATTATATAGTAGAAAATGCTACAAACTCAAAGGTTTCAAATGACACTCAAAAAACTAAAAGGGGCATAGAAAATTTGATTATAGTTTGCTAGATTTCATATTTTGTATCCAAATATTACAAAGTAATTGAAATTATAAAAATTTTAGTACTTGTTTACCTTTCTATGGTTGATTTGAATCATTTGCTTTTATAAGTAAAAGACATTTTAAATATAAATGGTCTTCCTTTGTAAAGATTATATGTAGTATGTAGTATTTGATATATACTCTCTTTAATATTTTTTAGCTATAATGTACTAGCCATATACTACACACAAAGTTTTAATAATTATAAAGAAAGATAGAACTTACATAAATATGTTAATTTCAAAAAGCTTACCTTTATCAAGAACCACATTTTATCCCTTGTACCGTTTGATATGATATATTCTCTCTTGTTCTTTTCTCCTTGTTGTCTTATATTACCTCTATGAACCTACATCAAATACATATTTTTGATATTTGGATATAAATTAAGAGATAAGAGAATGAGGATGTACGATACATTTACATATCATTGTTATTACTATGTTGTTATTCTTACAAAATTTTCATACTTTCCTTAATAATTTTCTCTCTTGATGTTTAGATTTTTTAATTCCATAAACTATTAGATTTAGTATAATTATTGTGGAAAATAGTATGATAATATATAGATAATATCTTTCTTTTCCATGCTAGCTTCAAAGATAGAATTCCAGAGTAGTCTAACAAGTTTTCACACTTACATATTTATATATTGTATTTTTTTAATATTTGGGGGTAAAATTTTAGCTGATTTTATAAACTATCTAATTTCATTTTTTCCTTGATGTAATGGTAAATGAGAGACAAAAACCATAATTTTAACTATGATCTATATAATTTAGATTTATATTAAGATTTACACTTAATATTGTAGATTAATATTCTAAATTGCTTCTAGTAAACTTTTACTAAGATTAAATGTAGTTTAGGTTTTTATCCTACTATACTTGGAAACTTAAAACCAAAATTATGAATTATTTAGTAAAACTTAAAAAAATTTATAACTTTATGAATTATCTAGTATAAATTTAAAAAAAATAAAATAAGTTCTAGAGACCAATATAAAACTTAGAAACTTCATTCAAAAGTGATTAAGATATTACCCTTTGAGAGTTTAGTTTGTATTATTTAATGTATTATCTTCCTCTCTATCTACCAAAGTTAGTTTATTCTATACAGCAAGTCAAGAAGAGCTACATTGTTATGTATTACTTTGTATTTGACCATTTCTAACTTGTATATCTATGGGAACAAACTCTATCTACCTGATTACCACAAAAGTGATACTTGTTGGGTTGTCACAACAAGTCAATAAGCAATAGGAGAAATGATTTGGGTGAAATCAAATGAACTTATCCAATTAAGAGCAAATTTATGAACTTGGGTGCCAAGTGGGAGGGATAGGTTACTGAAAGAAAGCATGACCTTATCACCAAGTTGAATGGTGAGATCATGATGATGTTGAGCAACATATTGCTATAGACAATTTAAGCAACAAGGAGATGAGATTTGGCTTGTTGTAGGGAGTGGGATATTGTGGTCAAGAAGGATGAGGAACATGAGATGGAGGAGGAGAAAGAAGAGAATCTTGAACAAGTGGGTCTTGGCCAAAATTAAGGACAAAAGGAGAGAATGTGATGCTTGCATGCTTGGAGTTTTTGTAGACAAACTTAACAATCGCAAGGCATTCATCCTAGTTGGTATAGTGAATGTTGACAAAAGCACAAAACATATCCTCCAAGGCGTAATTTGCACATTAGTTTGCCCATCAGTTTGAGGATGATAGGCCAAGGACATAGCAAGCTTGGTGCCAAGTAGCTTGAAGAGTGCTTGCCAAAATTTATTAGTGAATTGAGGATCACGATCAGAGATGAGTACATGAGGTGTTCGATGATGCTTGAAGATATTATTGAAGTAGATTTTGGCCAGTGTTGGAGCATCCATCATATCAAAGGTTGGTACCAAATGGATTTGCTTACTAAACTTATTAAAAAAATACCACAATTGGTGCATGACCTTACTTTGTCTTTTGCAAGGATGTGATGAGATCTAAGCTCATATGTTCCCATCAAGTAGATGGGATAAGAAGTGGTTGAAGGAGTCCACTTTGCTTTTGGTTATTAGTCTTATTGCATTGGCAACTCTCACAAGATTGGATAAACTTTCAAAGCTCTCATGCCATATCAGGCCACCACCATTAGCATTGTAAGGTACCCAAGGTCTTTTCCACACCCATGTGAACAACTATTGGCTAGTCATGGGTTTCTTGAAGACACACGAGTCATAAATCATCCTTGGTTGGAACATAGATTTGATTCTCACAAAATAAAAGGCCTTTCTTGAAGAAGAATGTGTTGTGTTCCTTATCATCTACTACAAGATGACTAATACCATCTGAAAGAAGGGGTCTTCTTTGCAAAGTGGTCCTAAACTCAATTTGGACTTTTGAGTCAATTGCCACTATTGTAATTAGCATTGTGATGAAAAATTTAGGAAGAGTCTTCAAATCAAGTCATTATGATAGGGCATTGGAGATGACATGGAACCTACCAAGTTTATACTCAAGATTAATGTCAAACAATTGTAATTGTTCCTCTCATCGATGATGTCAACTCTTCAAATATAATGTCTAGAACAAAGGTTTGTGATCGATTTTCATGATCACTTGTTTCCTCAAGAGATAATGCCTCCATACCTTGGTGGCATATACCATTTTTTTTGTTCTTTATCTCAACCAAATTAATTCCTTTCTAGAGCGTTTAGTTGGTGGGACACAAAGGCAATGGGATGTAATTCATTTGGAAATTCTTGTTGCAACACAACTTTAATGGTAAAATTAGAAGTATCAAAATCAACCACACAAGGTAATTGAGGATCATATGGTTTAAGAATAGTTCTTGAAGACACCAAATACTTCAACTTCTTGAATGCTTCTTTGTGCTTGGTGGTCCACTAAAAGTTTGAGATCTTCTCCAAGAGATTGGTCAAAAGTACAACCACATGAACATAGTAGTGGATGAACTGTTGATAAAAACTTGCAAATCCATTAAATGCCCATGCTCCAAAGGATACCTCCTTTGGAGTAGGCTAATCAATAATAGCCTTGATTTTCTCCTCTTCTATCTTGATCACTTTTGGTGAGACCTTATGAGACCTTTCGGTAACTTCTTTTTGCCAGAAAGCACATCTTGACTTCTTGCAGTAAAAATTCCATTGATGAAGTCATCTTAAGATTTCTCATACTTGATTCATGTAATCTACCTCTATCTTACTATAGATTTAAATAGCATATAAGAACATTATCATATACCAATCTAATAGCCCATCCAATAGCCAATGCATCTTATCCATAAAGAGTACTGAAGCATTAGTAAACCCAAAAGGTAGAACGCTCAATTCAAAATGCATATACTTTGTGTGAAAGGTAGCCTTTTTCACATCCTCTTTGTAAATGGGAATATGGCAATAACCACTTTAAAGATCCAACTTGGAGAAGTATCATGTTCCACTCAATTAATTTAGCAAGTCAGCAATTCAACGCAAAGGCAAAGGATATGCATTCTTCACTATTTGTTTATTGAGGCCATGATAATCAATATAGAAGAAAAGTCCTCCATCATTCTTTAGGAGAAATAGTATGAGTGCTTCCCAAGGAGATGTACTATATCATATGAGATCCTTCTCCAACAACTCTATCAATGTTGTTCTATGAGCAAGCCTGTCTCTCACTCAAGATGAACCTTTGATGGCTATTATGGTAGCGCATCATAGAATAAGGAGGCAAAGAACCCCAACCCCATCATACTTCTCCAAGGCTAACACTCCAAGACTCAAACCATTATTCACTAGAGAACTCAATGAGAGAGAGATAGTTGCAAATGAAAGGATGATGAGTACCTTCTCATCCCTAGTTTATATACTTGTGAAATAGTTACGCACCAAAGTTACTTTTTATTGGAGTAACTCAAGGTATTAGGCTAAAAGTCAAATAAAGTCAAAAAGCTAAAGGAATATCCATATTCATGGGAATAGTCTCCTAAGCATGTGGTCTTATTTTGATCCAACCACTAAGTCAAGGATTCCTTCACATGGGCTTTCCTTGGACTATAAAAGAATCTGAAATAAAAAGGTTTGTGGGCCCAAGAATTCTCAACTCTTTCTTCAAAGCCAAACACCTAGGAATAATACCAAGTCAACACACTAGAATCTAAAATAGTGATGCTCATCTTTTCCACTTCCTTTAAAAAAATTTCTCCTTTATCTTAGTTATGACTAACTTTAGCTAATCATTACTAATGTAGAACCATCCTTTATCTCTATATAAACAATAGCTCTCAAGTACTTATAATACCAAACTAAATATCTCAATAACACATACATGCACAAATAGGTGTTACAATTCAAAGCATCTTCAACTCCATTGGTGAGAGCTGATGGATTGGTCCATCACTAGAGTATTGACTGGAAATAACTCAATCTTGAAAGGCATACTATGATTGGAAGGTAAACCTTTTGATAGATCATCCAAAAACACATATGCAAACTCTTGAATTATTTGATCAACCATTGCTTGATGAGGCTTCTAGTATTCATTAGATTCTCTTAGCACAATCCGCTTGATCTACACCACAAAAATAAGAATATTTTCCTCCAAAGCTTGCTCTATGGCTACTTTACTAACAAAATTCCCATCTTGGGATTAACTATTTTTAGGCATTTTACTCAAAGATGCAAATCAACCTTATCAATAATTGTTACCTTGGTATTATACTTGAATTTGTCATTGGGTCCAATCAAATTGAAGCTTATGGTATTCAAGCCAAGGTAAACCTAGAATAATATCATGATATAGAGGTACCACTACAAATCTCATATATTCCAAATAGTCCTTCCCAATCTTGAATGTAATAGGATGTGAGATATGGAATATAGAACACTTCCTACAATATTGATCTATTTCAAATTACTAGCTCGATAAGAATATCTAATTCCTTTGTTAAGTGAATGGACATGCAATTCTCTAAACTTCTAAAATCAACCAAAATCATACAACCACGATCAAATATCATACCTTGCAAGTGAAGCAAACTTGCATAGGTCAAGCCTTCAATTCCATTGGAACTATTCAAGTTCCCATAGATGGCTCAAGCTTTCTTATTAGGATTCTTTGTTTCCTTGATCATCATGCTCTACAACTTCCATTTAGGTGATTTGTGGGTGTCATCCATTCTTGAGTGGACATTCAATAATATGATGTCCAATTTGGCGATAATAAAAGAAACCATCATTTTTTGTAATCTTTATCTATCTATAGTGTCAAGTGGTCTCTATTGGAAAATATCAATCTCTATCAATGCCGGCTTCTCCACCCATGGGTAATGTGTTGGTAGGTTTTATGAAGGTCAAGACCAAGTTATTGCAACCAAGGAATCAAAACGCTCAGCCAACTACATGGTTTCTTCTAAGTGTTTGAGCTCCCACATGGTCATTTCTAATTTAGTGCATGGCATCAAGCCCCTCATAAATTGATCCAAATCTTCACTTTCTAGTATATCTATAATTTTTATTATGGTGTTTCCTAATTGAATGATGTAACTTCTCACAAAACTAATTTGCTTCAATTTTGCTAATATATCCTGTGCAACATTTAAATCTTGGAATATCTCAATTATTGTGCTCTTAAAGTCTTACCATGTTGAGATTAGCACAAAAATCTGCCATTCATCTTGCTCTACTTGGGATAGCCACCATAGTTTTGCCACTCCATCCAATCGGCTTTGAAGCCAAAAGAACCTATCTTTGCTCATCTTGAAGATTTGTTGCTTCAAAATAACATTTGCAATTAAACACCAAATTTCTCCATTGCACTCAAGAGATTCTTGTCTTCAAATAACTTGGGCCTTTAGAAATTGGATGTGCTCTTCTCCTTCTTGAAATGGTGCTCTCTTTATATGCTTTTGTCATTGATGATCTCTTTCTTTCAACAATCAAGTAAGATGCTTGATTTGTTGTTGCATACCAATGATAACTTTGTGCATTATCAACATGGCTACTAATCTATCAAAAAACCTGCAATTATCTAATTTAACAAATAGATGTAAAATGTCCACCTTATTTTATAAGTGAAAATATCAAGAGTTCATTAAACAAGGTGATTGCATTCAAAAAATTCTACTCAAAGCGTGAGATGATGAACTGAGTGAAATGATACTTGGGTAGTACATCGACATGAAAATCCCAATGGTTTGGGAGAAATGTATTTGGTGGTCCATAAATTCCATCCTCCTCATTCTTGTTTTGATAACAATGTAAAAGACCGAAAAGAGAAATAGGAGAATTGAAGATCAAAATGAGGGATCACATTAGTTCTCTTAAATGAAGGAAACTCTAAATGCTTAGCATGAACTTTGCCATTAATAGAGAACATACAAGGCTCTTGAGACTTCTCAAGAGGCTTCCTAAAAGTTGCCTTCTTAGAGTGCAAGCTAAGCTAATAGGGAAGCTTTTATGCTAGGCATTCAAATTATTTCTCATTCATGAGTTCCAATGTGATATTTCACTTTGATATTTCTTTCTACTATTTTTCTCCTTGGTCTTTTACATTTGATCGGTCCATAAATTCCATCCATCCCATTCCTACTTTGATACCAATATAAATGGCCTAGTGGAATGGAAGATTAGAGTGAAATATTACACTGAGACTCTTAAATGAGTGAAGCTCCAAATGCCTAGCATGAGCTTGGGCTTTGGTATTTATAGAGAACATACATGGATCTTGAGAAGCTTCTTACAAACTACCTTCTTAAAGTACAAGCTAACCTAAGATGGAGGCTTCTCAAGAAAGCTTCCTTCTAGAAGTGCATACTTGGCATGTAAGTTAAGCCAGTTGTGAAGCTTCCTCATAGAAGTTACCTCTTGGCATACACATTACTGAATTCTTGGAAGGAACCAAGAAGCTTTGTAGATACTTCTAGAGTATTTTTATAATTCTTGGCTAATTTGGTCTATTTGTTATTTTGTTAGTCTCAACTAACTCATGGAAGATTGGGGTGATCATAGTGGGACTCTTGAATGAGGGAAAATCCAATTGCTTACCATGAACGTGGACTTTGGTATTATAAAAGACATGCAAGGCTCTTGAGAAGCTTCTCAAGAAGTTTCCAAAAAATAACCTTCTTAGAGCGCAAGTTAAACTAATCAAGTAGCTTCTAAAGTTGAAGCTGCCTACTAGAAGTTGCCTGCTTGGCATGCAAGCTAAGCTAGCCAAGAAGCTTCCCAAGAAGCTTCCTCATAGAAGTTGGCACTTGGCATACACATTACTTGATACTTGGAGGTACAAAGAAGCTTCCTAGATGCTTCTAGAATATTCTTATAATTCTTGGCTAATTTGGCCTATTTGCTACTTTGTTAGTCTTGACTAGCTTGTCTAGAAACTCCATATTGTTACACATGAGTTCATGTACAAGGCATTAGGTACAAGGTAAGAGATGATGTCTATGTATGAGGTATAAGATGAGGCATGAGTACAAGGTAGAAGATGAGTACAAGTAAGAGAGATGAAGTACAAGGTATGAAGTACTAGATGATGAGATATGAGTTCCGGGATACAAGATGAGGTCCATGTACAAGATAATGAGATGATATCCATATATGAGGTACAAGATGATGTCTAGCATGAGGTAGGAGACAAATACAAGTATGAGAAGCACAATAAGTACATGTTTGGAAATAAGTTCTGAGTACAAGTACAAGGAGTACATTTTAGAAGCAAGAAGAGCTTAGAACCTTTGATAAATCTGAGAGACTATCATAGTCTCTCAGATTTTATTTGAGATTTTATCAAGGTGATTATGAGTATGGCCTCTATATGGTCATATAAGTGTTCATATGGTTGTAAATTTTGCTACAAGACTTCAAAACATTTTTAGTATCAATGGAAATACCTTGAGAAGCCACTTCTAACAAAATAAAGATTGCTCCATTTGGACATGTAACCATAAATATATCAACTCCAAAGTGCATGTAGCAAAATTCCTCTTGAGAGATAACTCTTCCAAGTTGAAGGTTGATGGCAACAAAGGTCTTCAAGGCCATCCACTTTGTACCTTAGCTTACTCAAGGATGAAGATAAATAATACCACACTAAGTGGTTTCTACCTAGACATAATAGTATGATTCTTACTACCTAACAAAAGTAGAAAAATGGAACAAAATTGCACTCTTGAGAAAAGGTGAGGCATCATAATGAAAAAATAACATTTGTTGTTAAATGGATACCTCACAAATTAGGGAAGACAAGACAAAGTCCAAAAAATCTCTTGCAATACAGAGGTCTAAATCTTGTATATGATGACTACAACCTAGTTTAAGTGGTATGAGGATTGGTAATTTGGATTGTAGACCCTTGTTATTATGAACATCAAAAAGGAAAACATACTCTTGGAGAATAAGAATATGGTAAAATTTTGGTTGTTACAGATTTCCACCATCAATAATCATGCCACCAATTTTCATGCACTCCACATGAAGGCACCACTAAAGAATGGACTTTTGACCATTTGGCATCTAATAACACCCATTTGGGATGCAATCATGATCCTTCACCAACCGCCATGATGGCCAAAGCATAGACCAATTTGATAAAACTATAAAATGGTATCTCTATCTTACAAGGAAGAACTTTTACTTTTCACTTTTCACTTTTCAAAAGTTTGGTTGAGCAAGAGTTTATCCTCACCATTGAAGTGACTTGTCTTTGTTGGTAGAGTGCAAAAATTTGAGAGTTTGTGTGCGAAAGTACTCTTGGGCAAGGTAACTCTCCATGTTAGTGTGTAGCAAATGAGTGTTGACATAGTGCCTAAGGAGAGAAGCAAGAGGAAACAACAAGAACTCCTCAAGATCATTACAAAAATGCATGCATTTTTTGAGTGGGGCTTATATTGTGAATTTGACTACCTAAGAAGTAGAAATCTAGAGTTGTTGTTATGGGATTTGAGTGTATTAGACATATCACTACTAGAAGAAACCCGTAGTAACATCCATATGAGTGACAAAACCTTGATATGAAATCTAGTCTTGTGGATAGAAGACCATTGGAAATGAGTGCAAAGACACAAGTGTTTGTCTTTTAGCCAAATGTACATAAACATTCCTCATGGTCATTCAAGTAAGAATCTCACAGCCAAAATCAAATACTCTTTTTTTGATGCAAAATCAAAAATTAGGTACCAAATTGACAACCTCAAAGATCCTATGTGATAAGTAAAAGAAATAATCATGAAACTCTTGAGGTCAAAATGAATAGCATACATAAACTTGAATCATACAATTTTCTTCCAATTTCTACACAAAGGAAAACTTGTAAGTTAAGCATAAATATTTTGAGAACCTGTCAACAAGCTGTTAGAAGACTTGACCAAAGGAGAAGCTACAATCACAAGCCCTTCATTTTCCATTTCTACATATGAATGGGTCTTCTTACAAAAGAAAAGAAGGCAAACTATCCCAACCACTTCCACCATTCAGCATATTTCAGTGGGAATATGCTCATATGAAGAAGTTGTTTAATACATAAGACATAAAATACAATGATGCTTATAAGAAGGTGGTAGTAGCATGATCCAAAGTTCAGGCCTCCAAGAAGCAAAAAATGAACAACCCAAATAATAGATATATCCTTAGAAGAAAGTGGAATTTGAGGGGAAAACAAGTGCAACAATGGAGTTATGGATGAAGTAGGAAACTTGGATTCATGTACTATATTTGAACACAAAGAAGGTTGCTTTGGTGCACAATGGGGGATCAAGGAGTGACAATTTGTTTGTTCATATTTGTTCACCTATGATTAGAGATGAGGTGAATATTGGAGATCTGAATGACAAAGCACAATTGTATCAACCACTATAAAATGCCAAGATGGTCATGGGTGAGCCTAATAACAAAGTAAATTTGCCTTAACAAAATAGCAAAGACAAATACATGGGTTGCTCTCTTGCTAAGGAGAAAATGAAAGTGACAAAAGAAGAGGAAGTCCTTGTAGCTAAGTTGAAGAAAACCATAAGGAAATCCACCACAATTCTCAATGTTGTTCTAGGTGCCATTGACAATGAAGTAGAATCATCTCAAAAAATTTTAGTTCATCAAGAACATCCTTTGTAATAATCCGTGAAGGACTAAATGCTCAAGGTGAAAGAAGAAGAGTCCATAGAAGATTGACTACAAGACAAAAGGGAAGATGCAACTATGGCTGACACTATGGCCAAAGCACATTAGGAGATGGAAGAGGGTTTTAGGCACCAACCTCCAAATAAAAAATCTGCACACAATAAACAAACAAGGACTACCAATACAATGGAAGACATTCTACAATGTTTGAAATTGGATAACAACTCACTCTTTTGGTTATTGCAATATACACTACTAACATGATTATACGGATAATATAGGTCTTGGAGAAATTCATGATATTCTATAAGGAACTTGACCCTATGATCAACAACCCTTAACACTTGTACAACATTTGCACTAGTTGGCTTGATAAAGTGCCAAGGACAAAACCTTAATTTGTATCAAGCTAAACAACATCAAGGAACAACTCATGGCCAAAGAAGAGGATTGCCTAGAGAAAGACCACATCGTAGAGAAATTCTAGAAATAAAAAATAGCAAGGTGGGAGAAGACCAGGACAATCTTGTGAAATATGAAGAAGTATATCAACAAGATAAGCAATAAGGTATCCTAGCAACAAACAAGACATGTTAACTAACTATGAGTACAAGATGAAGAAGTGACATAATACAAAGGAGTCAAAAGAGTCATGGGCCAAGATGCTTGTAACCAAAGCATGCTAAAAAATTCTAAGGAGATTCTAGGCCTTCATGTGCAAGAGCTCATTACAATCTTGAAATGCCAACAAGAGAAGGAAGATGAGCTGAAGGCAAAAAATTCATGACAAGATGATGGTGGAGCTATTAAGTGAACCAATAAACCTCAAAAACAAACAAATAGAACTATTTGTGACAATAGGTCATACATCAACTCAAAAACAAGAGTGGATAGCCAATGTACACTCACAACATACAAAGTTGAAGGACCTAAAGACATAAATAGATGCACTAGAAAGGAAAGTATATACAAAAAAACTAGCTCAAGATGCTGGCGATCAACCTACAAGCCCACTCCACAACCAAGTTCCAAGAAACAATGGCCAGTTTTGTACAAGCCATCAAATGTTACAAAAATAAACTTGTAGAGCTCATCCAACTATGTAAAGGAGAAGGTAGTTTGTTGCAAGTACCACTAGATTGTGACATTCACAATTGTGAAGTCACAATTCAAGATTTCCAATTGTGAATTGAAGATTATGAAGCAAAAAAGTAACAACTTTGTACAAGACAACCATAAAACTCATATGACTGAAACTTTAGAGGACTTCATACAAAATGAGTACTAGTCAACTTGTATAGAATGATTATGATCCACCTCATAGTTATGATGTAGTTACTTTTGTAGTCTAGCCAACACTCTTTGTATCAATACATACTTTGGACATAACTAGTTAGACTACAAAACAAAGATCTTGTGTTAGCCTATCACTTGATATAATAGTGGTAGATGACAAATCAAGAGGTTGAGGTGGCAATACCATGTGGTTCACACCTACTTAAGATAAGATTAGTGTAAGATAAGTAGATAGGATGTGATAAGCATTGATCAACTTCAAAGTAATTAGAGTAATTCAATGTAATTAGAATAATATTCTAACTACATTGAAGTTGATCAATGCTTATCACATCCAATCTACTTATCTTATCCTAATCCAATCTTTGAATACATTGTAGCCATTGGATTTCCTTGGAGACTAACTAGGAAATGTATAAAAGCTTAGGCCCAATGTTCATTGAGTTCATTTGATGCATCCTTCTTTTGCAATTTATGAAGTTTATAATACCAAGATAACATAGTTGGTGTATGTGGTAGTCTGTTGCTTGTATAAATGATTGTGTTCTTACTTTAGTAGAAGTGAAAAAGCTTGATAGAAAGGCCAAAGCACTTGAGTGAAAGGAATAATTTGTATAGAAATAGAGTGTTTATCTTTAGGTGCCTTATAGAGGTTGAGGATGATATGGTGATAGATTGCCAAACTTCTTGATTATAGTACAATAACACAAAATTGTTGTATAAGCAATATGGTTTGATTGTGACTGCTATGATGTTGTGCCTTCTGGGAATGATAGAATGTTACTTCACAATCATAGTCATCAAGATAATGAGACCTTTGGATAATCCTACTCCATCTTTGTATGCACACTCTAGGATACTACAAGTAAGACTTTGTGATACAACTTTTCTCATACAAACATAAATTCCATGATGCAAACAAATATGTCAATGCTTATGCCTATGATTGTCTCTATGATGTAATCTGGAATTCAGTCATGCTAAAGTGGAAGGTAAGAGAATTCCAAGGTGAAGTGATTTTCATTATAAATGAACCACCACATTCAAGAATCCTTTGGATCAAATCTATAGTGAGCATGATTATTGTGATTTTCTCTTTTTGTAGTGCATAAGAGATGGTGACCATACCTTCTTTTGGGAATGACTTTGCCCAAGAGATTAAATATGAAAAAATAGACAATCATCTTTTTAGCACTTTATCTCATTTTTAGTTACCTTTAACTTGTATCCTTGTGTGACTAACCGGTTCTTACCACATTGTTACAACCGGTTCTTACCACATTGTTACATATTTGAACAACTCTTAGTAGTAACAAAGATTTCTTATGTACTTTCCAACATATTTGCTAGAGGTTTCTAAGAACTTACTTGTAGAGTTCTTACTAAATAAATAAGCTAATTTATTTTTTCTATTTGATATTCTTCTTCATACTTATTGATGGTTAAGATGATCAAGTGAGAGAAAAATAAATACACGAGAAGATAAAGAGATAGACCAATAACCAAATGGAATGAACTCTAAATACTAGCTCAATGCCTTTTGAATATTTGAAATGAATTTAGTCTTGTATTGTAGCAAAATTAGGCATTCACTTCCTAACTAAGTTACTTAATCTATAAGAAGGTTCCTTAATACCTTACATCCTTTAGGTTTGTAGGAAGGTTGTTATGTACCCTCCTAACTGTAATAATATGGAGTAAGTATAAACTAAATATGCTAAAAATAATTGAAATTAACATAAACCTAGGAGAGTCTAAGAATATTCTAGAAGCTTCTAAGGATTTAGTAACTTGTACATCAAGTTGACAATTATCCTAGATTGCATGCCAAGTAAAATGGTTAGCTTAGCTTTCACTCCAAGAAAGGTGGCTTCTAGAAGGAAACTTCTTGGGAACCTTGTACCTAAGTTACTTATAGATACCAGTGCCCAAACTCAAGCTAGACATTCAAAGCTTTCACTAATATGATCTTCCATTCTTCTATTTCTCTCCTTTATCTTTTATATTATTATAAGAGCAAGAATAGATTAGATAGAATCTATGGACCATCAAATCCATTTCACCTAAACCATTGGGATTTTCTTTGTTCATATATTACCAAAGTATAATTTTATGCAATTTATCATTTCATGCTTTGTGCAAAATTTTCTAAATGCAATCATCTTATTTGATGAACCATTGATTTTTTTGATTGTAACTTACAAGGAGCAATGGACATGTTACATCTACATACATGTGTTAATTTAGATAATTGCAACTAGTTAGTTCGGTAAAGAAGTAGTCATGGTAGCAATACCCAAAGGTATCGTTGCTAATAACAATAGATTGAACATCTTACTTGATTATTAGAAGAAAGAGATCATGATAGTCAACTAAAGGAGCAACTAGAGAGAGTAACATTTTTAGAAGTAGAATATTGATTTTGATTTCTAAAGCCAAAGGTATTTGGAAACAAGAATTTATCAAGTGCAATAAAGAATTTTGTATTTGGTTATTTGAAGTTACAAATCTTCTAGATGGACAGAGGTAGATTCTCTTGATTTCAAGACAATTAAATAGAGTGTAAAACTATGGTTGCATTCCAAGTAGAGAAGGTTTAGTGGCAATTTTTTGTTCCAAACTAGGCATTGAAAAATTCAAGAATGCAATAATTGGGAGATTCCAAGTGATGAATGTTGCACAAGCTACATGAGATTGATCACTAAAATTGAAGCAAATTGGTTTTATGGAGAGCTCCATCACTCAATTCCAAAACATAATAATATTGATTCTAGAGAAAATAAAAGACAAAGCTGTAGATTGTTCATGAAACACTAGAAAGCATGCACCAAATTAGAAGCAACTATACACAAACACAAACATTAGAAGAAGCCATGTAATTGGCCAAGTATTTTGACTGCTTGGTTGCCATAACTTGATTTTCATCTACACCTTCAGAAAACCTACAAACATACCACACAAGTGGAAGAGCTAACACCAATGAAGATTGATGTCATCCATGGAGACCAATGGTCATTAAAAATAGAGAAAGATTATGAAAAAATCATGATTGCTTCTATTGTTGCAAAATTGGATATCATATTACCAAATATCCACTTCAAAATTGACACCCCCAACCTATTGCCAAAATGGAATTCTTGGAACATGAGAATAAGGGAAAAAAGAGTCATAATAAGAGATATTGTGCTACTTACTTGGAACCTAATTTATTCCAATATGATTAAAGGCTCAACCTATAAAAGTTTGATACACTTGCAAAGTATAATATTTGATTGTAATTGTAGGATTTTGGTTGATTGTGTGAGTTCTAAGAATGATATGTCAATACAATTAGCAAAGGAATTATGTTTTCCTATCGAGGTGACATTGAGTAGTAAATTGATGATAGCAAATAGTAGAAAGTGTTTTGCATCTCATACCATATCTTGTTGCATTCAAGATTGGGAATTAATATATAAAGTATATGAGATTTTTCATAACTTCCTTAAATTATGATACCTATATAGGTCTTCCTTGACTTGAATGTCATAGGGTTCAATTTGATTGAGCATGAGTGAAAATTCAAGTACAACACAAAAGAAAGAATTATCAATTAGGTTGTGTGGCACATTTGAGGAAGATACCTAAGAGTTTTTAACCCCAATATGAGAAGTTTATTAGTATAGTAGTTGTAAAACAAGCTTTGGAGGAATATATTCCTATTTTTACTATGTTGATCAAGTTGATTGTACAAGGAGAATTTCACAAGGATAAGGAGCTTCAAAAAGCAATGGTTGATCAAATAGTTAAGGAGTTTGAAAATGTATCTTTGGATGATCTTCCAAAGGGGTTATTCTTTGATTGAGGTATAACCTTCAAGATTGAGGTATTACCAAGTAATAATTTAATGAGTAGACCAATCTATCAACTCTGACCAATGGAGTTAAAAGAACTTCAAATAACACTAACCAAGTTGTTAAAGAAGGATTTCATATGACATACATCCTCTTGAGTAGCACCAATACTATTTGTACAAAAGAAAGATGGATGACTTAGATTTTGTATTGATTATCATGGCCTTAATAAATAAACCATGAAGAATGTGTATCTCTTGCCTTAAATTAATGATTTTTATACCAATTAAGTGGAACTTGATATTTCTCAAAGTTGGGTCTTCAAAATGACTACTGGCACATTCTTATTGATGGGAAAGATGTGTAGAAGACTACCTTTTGTATAAGGTATGGGCATTTTGAATAGAAAGTTTTACCTATTGAGTTCACTTATGCTTTGGCAATCTCCATAGATCAAGTAAATCAAGTGTTAGAAAAGATATTGGATTAATATGTGGTAATTTTCTTGATGACATTTTGATTTACAATAAGATAGAGATAGAACACAAGAACCATGTCAGACAAGTCTTGAGATGATAACAACAATAGAAGTTCTATTGCAAGATTCCAAGTGTGCTTTTTGTCAAAAGAAAGTTACCTTCTTGGGCCATAAGGTTCCAATGGAGGGGATCAAGATGGAAGAGTAGAAAATCAAGGCCATTACCAATTGGCTACTTCAAAGATACCATGGAAGTTCAAGAATTTTCTTAGATTGGAGAGGATTTACTAGTTGTTCATCCACTATGCTCATGTAGCCACACCATTGATTGATTTATTGGGGTGGAAAAAAAGCTTTCATTGGAGCACCAAGTAAGAAAAACATTCAAAAAACTTAAGCACATGGTGTCTTCATGACTTATCTTCCAACCATATGATCCTCAACTACATTCTGTGATATGATCCTCAACTTTACCATTGGAGTTGTGTTGCAACAAGAATTTATAGATAGATTACATCCCATTGCCTTTTTGTATAAAAATAAATAAATAGTAGAAAGGAATTATTTTGCTTGAGATCAAGAACAAGTTGCAATGAAATAGGCAACAAAGGTAAGGAGACCTTACTTCTTGGAGAAACAAGTAATAATGTAAATTGATCATACGTCCTTGTTATAGACCTTACATTTGGAGCACATGAAGAGTCAACATCATCAATGGGAAGAATAACTCCAAATTTTTGATATCAAGATTGAGTACAAACTCAACAAGTTCCATGCAATTCTTAATGCTTGATCATAATGACCTTATTTGAAGATTATTCTTGAATCTTCCATGATAGCAACAATCACCATGATGTCAATAGACTTGAAGGTACACATTGAGTTCAAGACTACTTTACAATAGAATCCCTTTTTCATCTTATGCAAAGTAGTCTTGCAACATATGAAAAGAAGTCTAACACCTTTTTAATCCAAGATGAGGTTTTTTTTTGCAAGAATCATATATACATTCCTATTATGGAAGATTTCAAACTTGTGCAACTTCAAGAGGTGCATGACTTACAAATTGATGGTCACATGGATATTAATAGGACCTTGATTACCCTACAATGTCAATGGTGGTGGCAAAATATGGCATAAGAGGTTTGAGAGTTTGTTTGACCTTGTGAGAGCTACCAATATAACAAAGCTAGAAACCAAAAACAAAGTGGACTACTCCTATCACACCCCATTCTATTTGCGCAATAAGAATATGCAACTCTAGACCTCATCACATCCTTGCCAAAGATGGATCAAGGCAATATAGCAATTGCAATGTTTGTTGATAAGCTTAGCAACCAAATTCATCTAAGACACAGTTTGGATACCACATATGCTTCAATGTTGACCTAAATCTACTTCAATACAATATTCAATCACCATTGGATGCCAAGGGTTCTCATCTCTACTTGTGATCCTTAATTCAATAGCAAATTTGGCAAGTACTTTTTAAACTCCTTGGCACCAAGGTTGCTTTATTTATAGCTTATCATCCTCAAACAAATGTGCAAATAGAATTCAAAACTTGCATTTGGAAGGTGTGTTGTATGCCTTTGTCAATGTTCATTGCATTGATTGGGATACTTGTCTTGCAACTGTTGAATTTGCATATAATAATTCCATGTATGCAACTTACAAGCTTCTCTCCCTTCTTCCTTAATTATGAGCAAGATCCACTCATTCCTAATTCTATTCTTGCTCCATTGCCATCTCATGTCCTTCATACTTCCACTTTCTTGTTTGTGCTATATGCTTCCTTACACCAAGTCAAGTCTCATCTTCTTGTTACTCAAAATTATTAAAAGTACTATATTGATAGTCATTGTTATGATCATAACAATGACTATCAATGACTTACTTTTAATAATACTTTTGGGTGATAAGGTTATGGTTCCTCTAGTAACCTTTCTCTTTTTCTTGACACCCAAGTTTATTAAATATCTCTTAATTGGATAGGTCCTTTTAATATTATTTAGATCATTTCTCCTGTTATCTACAATCTTGAACTTCCTAATCACATGAAGATCCATCTTGTCTTCCATATCAATCTCAATGTTAAAACACTGTATTTCTAAATCTATCTTCTTTTTCTACTTGTACACAACTTCCTCCTTGTCCAATATCTTCTATTGATCATGAAGAATATGAAGTTGATTGTATACTTGCATGTCACAACGTCCAATGTGACTACCAACAATAAATTGAATAAAATATTCTTTGGAAAGAGTATACAATTTACAATGCCATATGAGATCCTATTTCTCATCTCCAAAATATGCAAGAAATCATATGCAAGTTTGAAGATTCTATGGCAACAAGGACATCAAAAACTAGTATGGGAGGAATATGTGATAATATAGAGTTAATAGAAGCTAATATGGAGTTAATAAGAGCTAAATATGGTTGAAACAAGGTAGAAATATCATATATATAGGAAATTCTATGAATGTTTTAGAAGTATCTAGGAAGCTCCTTATTGAGAAGCTTCTAGGAACCTTCCAAGGATTGAATAACTTGTATGGAAAGTTGATGGCTAGCCTAACTTACACACTAAGTAAAACGTTAACTTGGCTTGCACTCCAAGAAAGGTGGCTTCTAGAAGGAACCTTCCTTGTAAGCCTCTTGGGAACCATGTACCTAAGTTGCCTATAAATAACAAAGCCCAAGCTTGGCATTTGGAGCTTTAATTCATTTGAGAGTTCCAATGTGATCTTCTATTTTCTTATTTCTCTCCTTGGTGTTTTACATTTTTACACTAGCCTTATCCAATCCTTGGGATTGTTATTAGGTACCTTATAAATATTTATTTATAAAAATTCAAGATTTTTTATAGGGTATCACTGAGAAATTTTAATAACTAGCATGAAAACTTCTTCTAAGTTACAATAGTCTCTTATGTTAAATACTCTTGTTTTTCTAGTTAATAATATCTTTCTTGTGTGCTAGGTTTTTAACACATAGATGGTATTTTGAGTATTCTGAAAATGATGAAGATGCTTGATGATAATTATATGATATAAATTTATAATAATGAAGTATATACCTATTCAAATAACTTCGAAGTCCACATATTGATGATTACAACTATTAATCATATGCTCAAGTTGATTGTATGCTCAAGTTGATGTAAGTTGATAGTATGAAGAAGCTGAATTCAATAAATAAAAGAGAATGTATTAGAAATAATAAGTTTCTTGGAAATATAGAAGAAAATATGAATTACAATGTGATGAGAAAGATCAAGTTCATAAGCAAAAAGAAATTTAAGAGTAAAAATAGTATAGTAAAAAAAGACCAATTCAAAGGAGAAATTTTAGATTATGTTATGTAAAATGATGTTACAAATAAAAAGTAGAAATTTATCATTAAATAAAAATTTGAAGCATATTATTTTTGAAAGAAGATGAACTATGCTTTCTTATAAGCAATAAGATAAGATTGATAAGAAGATGAAAGAATGAACAAACTATTTGGAGCTAAGATATCATAATTATAGTTAAAAAATATAGGAAAGAGTAGAGTACTGACTTTTGTGAGTCTTCAAAAGAAAACTCTATAGTAAAAGAACAAGTATCAACTGATTCACACAAAATGTATACAAATGAGAAAATGAGAAAAATTAATATTGTTTGCATGCTCAATTTGACTATTTAGTTTGTTGAGGTAAGCAATATATATGGTCATTTTAGTGACTAGAATGTTGAATGATACTTGCCAAAACTTGCAATGAAGGGGTTCATTATCAAATATCCTTGGGAGATATTGATGAAGAAACATAATTCTAAACCAGACCTTGGGTAGTTGAGAAACATCTATTATATGAATTAAACTCCCTTTATCAACAAAGAAAATAAATTTTTGTGTTGCTTGGAATAAATGATAGGAAGAAATGTGAGCTCAAATGCTCAAATGTGGCATGGAGATTCTCAACATGAGATGAGGTTAGAAATAGTTGTAGAAGATAAATTATTTATAATTTAATCCAATAAATTCTTTCTAAATTAATTTTTAATTTTGGCAAATTTTTCAATAAAAAAATACATGCATTTTTGAGGTCATTATTATTGCTCCAAACAATTTTTTTGAAAATCTTATCTATTCTTAGATATCTAAGATATATAAAGTTTTTGTGATCTATTTGAAAAAAAATCATGAGGAATATATATTTGATTTCTCAATATTATTTATCCCAATTTGAGCTAAAATAAGTTGAAAGAAGTATTATTATTACTAATTTTTATTGTTAATTCTAGCTTTTATACTTCAAAAAGTAAAGAGGAATATAAGTTTGAATATATTGATGGTGGATATAATTGCACTAGGTTACACTATTTCCTTACCCTCCTTATGCTACTCCTTACTCCCCAAACCCTGAACCCAATCCCTACCACCTTGTGTATTAGTAGTTGTAGAATTGGAGAACATCTAATTACCCTATACACTTCATATAAATACATCCACAAAAAATGCCAAAAATCTTTGACTTGGTAACAAAAAACATGCCAAGAACTATTGAATCCAAGCCAAAAAGCCCCAACATTGATTTTGCTATAGAATAAGACCTTGATCCAATCAATTTTATGGCCAAAAACCTTCCAAAGAAATAGAGAGTATGCCTCATTAATTAACCCATTTGTTATCTATCAAAACAAGTTCTGCACTACCTAGGGTTCCAATCTATTGCACATGTTGTCCGGCTTCACTTCCATTGTGCTTGGGCACACCACATATCATACAATGATGCAATGTATTCATTGGAGGATCATGGGCAGTGGCAACATGCTCAAACAAAGATGGCTCTTACCATGTTGACTGATCAACTTCCCTCATTTTTGGTTCTCACTGATGTTTCAAGGCTCTAGTGTGGCTGACATCATTGCTTCAATCATATCATTTGGTGGTCTTCCCTTTGCTCTACTTGCATTGGATCATGCAAGCCAAATTTATCAACTATTGCTCCATTGGATACTTTGATCTCAACAAGATTTTGGAGCCCCGTGCAAATTGCTTACTATTGGTATGCTGCCAATTTTCAAAAGCATTGACCAAGTTCTTGGTGAGTGCTGAAACATCAGCCTACCAAGTTTTGAAACAACATCCTTGGGAATCCAAAGACGCTATTGGCTTTCAAAGTCTTCAATGCCCAACAATTTTGGTTGGTACCAGAGAGCTTGAAGCTTATGCTTGCAAGAGATATCCTAGAATTTCTCTAATTTGGATTGACAAGGAGATGGAGAATGGGTCTATTGAAGTTTTTCTAGTTGGTTTGCAACCATATACAACACTTTATACAAGATTTGTCAATTTACTACATTAAACATTTGGTTGTGGAATCTATTCCTCTTCCCTTTACATTTGATGGATAATTGAATTGTGACCTTGTGGAATTTTGCCTTGCAAGCATCTTGCAACCACTCAAAACTATGAAGAGATGTGCCATTGAAACACCAATGTAGTTCTTGATCCTTCTATGGGCCTTATTTGCCCTTGAAGTGATGATGTGGTCCATATGTCTATATTTTTTAATCCAGGTCAAGACAAACATCTCTTTCAATAGCATCCACCACTCTTGAACATACTTGACCAGGCCTTTAGGTGTTTCCTTCTTCATTTCATGTTAGGCTTCTAATGATTCTTTGGTGGTTACACCTTTTCACCATCCCTCCCATTTGTCCCAAGAGATCTTGGTGGGGAAACTTCCTTCATGGCCAACCATCAGGTTCTTATATATGTGGTAGTTGCACAAAAGGTTGGGGGATCCTTAGGAGACTCTTTAATGCATTCATGAGTGCCTATTCATGGTTTTTCATGATAGATTCAACCTTTAATGCACAATCAAACAACCACTTCATGGACTTGATGGTCCGCTTATAGTCTACTTCAGTTTCTGATTTCATGAAGCAAAGAAGGTGCTAAAGGTTTGGTGCATTGAAAAAATGCCAATGCAATGGACTAATGGCATATAAAACTTATTGGTCTTCTATGTTGCATCTATAAAAAGAGTACTATGGCAAATTTTTATGAGCTGAATTGCTCCTTTGAAGGCAAAAACTGTTGTGGAGGGCTTGAATGGGCATTTGGCCACCCAATTTTGCCCTTTGTTGCTTGCCTCAAATGTTTGCAACATCCATTGCAATGGCAAGAAGGCCTGAATTGGCACAATGATGGTAGCACTGGTATGGTGTGGCAAAACTGTTTCTCCAAATGAGAAGATTGATTTAGCTTGACCATCTACTTGGATGCTCCTAGCACGTGCCTACAAATGGGCCAAAATTTCACCCAATGGAGTTCTCTTATGCAAGTGGTACCCTTTGGTGTTGTTTATGTACCAATTCTTGTCCTTTTGGTGCACACTTGTGAGGTGGTATGTGCATCCAATCAGCATATAAGAGGTGTCCTTTTGAATGTTTGTTGACTTTTGCTCACAATTTCCTTGCTCATCACATTTTAGCTATACTTGGTCTTTTGCCCCCTTGCTATTGATAGTCACACAAATCCACATGTGATTGCCTAATCTTTGACATAGATGATCAACTCCTCTCTTAAGTAAATGGGGCACTATAGGTCTAGCATGCCAAGGTCATGAAGAATCTCAAAATCAACCACTTCTCAAACCATAACATTCTCAACTTCAATATCAATTAGATGCATGTTTGACATTTTTGGTGGATGCATTTATATGAAGCATACATGGCAATTAGATGAGCTCTAGTTCTACAACTACTAATATATAAGGTCAGGGGTTTTGGTTTGGGTTTTGGGAGGTAAGGACAAAGGTGAGTAATTCTTCTATAGTATAGAAGGAGCACTCTAGGTTTAGTATACAGAGGTCATGAAGAATCTTAAAACCAATTGCTCCTTGGACCGTAGCATTATTTTTTTCAATATCACTTGGATGCATATTTGACATTTTTGGTGGATGTGTTTATATGAAGCATATAGGGTAATAAGATGTGCTCTAGTTCTACAACTATTAACAAATAAGGTGGAGGGGATTTGGATAAGGGTTTGAGGGTAAGGAAATAGCATAAGGAAGGTAAGGAAATACTTGTAGCCTTGCACTTTATAGAAGTTTCTTATAATTAAGCCAACATGATAAGGCTTGCTAAGAAATAAGCTTGTATCTACCTCAAGAATAGATAACAAGGCTTGGATAATACCATCATTTTGATTTCAACCAATTCAATATTCTTATATCTCTTCTTTTTTATCTTCCAATTTATTCTCTTAGATTTTGCACATATATTTGCATCAAAGGAGTATGGATATATGGAGTCTCTTGATAAACTACCTTCAAATTACTAAGAATTTTTCATTTACCTTCTTTCTCACCTATTTAGACTAGTTCATTTTTTATTTTGCAACTTTAAGAATTAATATGTTGAGAAGAGAACTGGAGAAGGCAAGATTATGATAGTCACCACCAACTTGCATAATCAGGAGTACTAGGCCATTATAGATGTCCAAATCAAGAACCTCTCTGCACAATTGCAGAAGAAGGAAGAGGATGACAAGAAGGACCACATGCTAATTAGAGAGGAGTTGCAGAATTGCAAGATGTCCAAGCCCAATTGGAGGAGGAAGAGAAAAATATCCTCACCAATATAGAATCAAAATGAGGCCAACTAGTAGGACTTGCAGAGGAGGTGGTCTAATTGAAACCATACCAAATCAAACTATGAGAGTTGAAAGCACAAATCTATGCCTTGGAAGCCAAAGTCTATATTGACAAGTGGCTCATCTAACTCTCAAACCAGTTGAAGGAACACTCAACAAAAAATTTCTAAGAATTAACCAATGCAACGATCATGTCCCTAGAAGATTAAGAGCATGGTAGATTTGATAATTATGATCTATAGAGGCAAAGGTAGTTTTTTTTGCATAGGTTTTAAGATAAAGAAAATACCTAGCCAAAGAAGACAATGAACTAAGGACCTCTAGCATAGAACAATAGTTGACATACAAGAAACCTTTATTGCCAAAGACCTTTGTAGTTGTATATACCTTTGGCACAGAATAATTTTATGAGTTAGGAAAATTTTGGACCAAAGACCTTGTGGATGAAAATTTGAATGTAAAGTCAAATAAGTAAACAAAAAATTTGGAAGTTTGAGCTGGCCATGGACACAAATGCCATTCTTAATTAAGAACATTAAGATAGGATAAGATAGACTAAGTAGATAGGATAAGCGGAAAGTGATGTATGTGTAACTAGAATATTTCACATGTCCTTGAGCTATTGAATCTCTTTATTGTGAAGTAAGAAATTGTATAAAGTGTCTTGACCCAATGTAAAATTGTTTGCCTTTCCCATAATAAAATTTTTAGTGCAGGGATCTCCATCATCCTTAGTATTGATTGCTTATACTTTGTGTAATTGCATGCATGATTAGTCAAGTAGAAGAGAGGAACCTTTTGGTAGGAGTATAAGTGCTTGAGTGTAGAGAGGCATTTACACTTGGTTGGGGTGTTTGATCCTTGTAGATCTAAAGAAGTAAGGCAATGTGGAGAAGGCTTTTGAGTGCTTAGAGCATTGAAAGTACCACAAAATTGAAAAGCCTATTACTCAATCAATTTCAAGACTCCTTTGGGATTATATCTTCACAAAAGGGTAGCATGGAATCTTCAAGTCTGTAGTCATCCAAGTGACAAGAATTTTGGGATGGAATCAACCTTTGGGGTGAAGGGATCTTTGAGGAGAAGGGACCTTTGGCATGAAGTGAACCAGCATCTTTAGGGATAATTTGGAATAGATCCTTAGTGAAAGGGATTTTAGTTTTCTTTATTTTTTAGTACACCATACAGAGTGACACTACACTCTTCTAGTAGTGATTCTTGCCCAAGAGGTTAAACAACAAACAATATAGGATTACCATTTTTTACACATTTCTTCAACTCTAGTTATTTTTGACCCATATCCTTGAGTGAATGACCTATTCTTACTATTTTTACTATATGTACATTGACTTTTGGATTTTCATATGCTTTTTGGTACCATTTTTAGGGATACACTCCTCAAAAGAGCTAGAGCAGAAGTTTGACAAGGTAATGAATGTCATCAAGGAATCAAGTATTGGGGAAAATTCAAATTCCCTCATGATTTGAGAGCATTGAAGAAAAATTAGAAGTGCAAAGATGCAAGGTACACCACCAATGAAAATTCTCAAGGTAAATCTCATCACATTGAGGGAAAAACAGTTTTGGATACTAAACTATCTCTTTGGCATTGGTCCTTGTAAGAAGGAAAATTCAAACTCAAAAAACATAACAAACAAATTCTTTTGAACCCTAGCCCATTCAATTGCTCCATTGTAACCTATGTTGATAGAAGATGACTTGCCACCAGGAAGAGAAGAAGAGGATCTTCAGGGATGGCTTTGGATGGAGCTCTTTGAGTTCCTTCAACATGCATGACCTTTAGGTTTGGATGCTACATAAGATGAATATTATTTGCTATTGATATTGTGGAAATTTTTTGCTAATGACCTAGAGTATGAGATTTCTTTGGAAGTTGGGCTTACAATTTATACCTCAAACTCCTCCTAAGATCCCAACCCAAGCATAATGTAATCCTTGATCAATGACAAGGAGGATTTTTTGAACCTTGCACAAGAGTGGGATTTTTGTTTTGCTATTCTAAAGCAAGGCTAAACCTATTGCAAGTTTGGATTTCATCTCCAAAAAAATGATAAAACATGCCTCTTTCATGTATAAAAATTACCCAAAATTTAGTGGAGAGGATGAAGAGTAAGATCATAATACCTCATGAAGGATGTTGAGGTAATTACTATATCCAACAAGAAAGATGTGGAAGTGAATAGACTTTGAATATTTCTAAGTCTACTAAGGAAGAAGGCATTGGTACACATGTAAGCCAAAAGAATCTTGGTCTACTAAGGAAGAAGGAATTGGTACACATGTAAGCCAGAATCCTACAAATGTAGAAGATTGTCTTATAGTAAGGAGTCAATGCTTGGAATGTTTTAGAGAATTAGACAACAAGGCAAATGTGTTTGCAACCCTCAATAATCTAGAGCAAAAGAAGAATGAGCAGTTAAGGGATCACACCAAGAAGTTCCAAAGCCTATTCAACTAAGTACTTAAGCAAGGTGCTACCTTGGGATAAATGGATGCTCAAGCAATGGCTTGGGTCTTAGGAGGACTTTCTTTATACAACACCTTGGGCAAATTTATCTACTTTGTAGAACTCTATGAATCACCTTGGATAAAACTTATTGAGAGGCTACAATGAGGAAAAATAACAAAGAAGCCAACAAGAAGATCAACCCAAAAGCCACCTTCTTTGCTCTTGGAGTTACCCAATACAACCTAATCTTCATAGTCCTCTTTAGAAGATGAGAAAGAGCAAAGAAATAAAGATGAGGTATTCATAGACATAAAATAGACTCTAACTTGAACACCCTCACTAAGTTTGGATCTAAGTTGGAGGAACTCATCAAGGAGTTTGCCAATTTTATGGTACAATTGGTTGGTGTAAAGGAGATGAAAGCCCCCATCAAACACCTGACCAAATATCTGATGCACAATTTGTGGTAAGTTAGGACATGCTAACAAAATTCTTTTTCTATATGTCCCTCTTCCTCAATATATGAGATGGAATGGGCTCCCAAATGGGATGAACAACAGAATTACATTTTTGTGAAGTGGATTACTAACCTTTAATTAGAGATGCTTTCATGTTTTGAGGAGAATCCCATAAGATCCTTTACTACAAATACTTCAGGGCTCATAGCTTTGTGGTTACATGTTCAAATGAACTGATATTGGGTGCTTAAGAAGAATATTTTCAAAGGGTTTCCATTGAGACCATAATTGTAGCATTTGGACATCCATACCAAAAGTTTCAAGCATTTGAATGTTAGAGTAGTAAAGACCTTGAAGCAAGAAGATCTTTGAAGTAATAAAGACCTTTGGGCAAGAAAACCTTTGTGGTGTGGTATATACCTTTAGGCAAGAAGACCTTCCGGGTGGAAGATGATTTTGGCAAGAAAGACTTTCAACAAGGAAGACACATTTGGAGAAGAAGGCCTTTGGAGTTGCAAGGGGTATTTTACTATGAATAATTTTGGCTTAATAAATTCATGGTTTCATGTTCAAATTAAATGATATTAGGTGAAAAATAATAATATTATCAAGGGCTTTCCATTGATACCAAAAGTGTAGCATTTGGATATTTGTAGCAAAACTTACAAGCATTTGAAGTTTCAAGTTGTTGGACCTTTGCAATTGTAATCTTTGGAGTAAGAGTCTATTGAAAACAAGGCAAGTGGTCTCGACACTTAGAAAAAAAAAAAAGAGGAGCATTTTTTATTAGATTTACAAGAAGGAAGTTGGGAAGAAAGGAGAGAGGGGGAGGAGGAGTTAGAGGGAAGTATGGAAAGTGGAAGAAGATATCTTCATTGCCAAGGAGAAATAGGTTTTTGATAGCAAGGGAGGAAATTGGGAAAGTGAGAGTTCTTGACTGCAAAGGAAGGAGAGTGTGGATAGCATGGAAGAAATTGGCAGGAAGCAACAAGTTCATGATTTCCAAGAAGGTTGTCAATCAAGAGGAATGGAGGAGTTCTAATTTGGATAAGAGGGAGTTCTTGGTTGGACAAGAAGTGTTATTGTGAACAAGAAAGGTTTTGATTATAGGGAGGAAGAAGTTCTTGACTACCAAAATAGAGTTCACAATAGGCAAGAAGGAAGGAATTAGGGTAGTTTGGGTTAATTTTTTTTTGAGAGTGTAGTGATTGGATATTATACTTGATCAAGTTGTGCACACAATTGTACTTCAAATCTTTCTGAGTGTGTGTGTTGCAATGAAATGATGTATGATATTTGAATCAATTTGGGAAAAATCTTATATGACAACCTGGCAAGTATCACTTTTATGGTAATCAGTAAGTAAAGTTGTTCCTATGGAGATATGATTCAAAAATGGTCAAATGCAAAGTAAAAAGTACCAATGTAGTTTGTCTTGAGTTCTTCTTTAGTCTCCTAGGTAGAAACCACATCCAAAAGATAGTAACAAGCACTGATTTGTGGTCTCATCACCAATAAATCACATTCATAATCACAACTTCATCAAATCTTTCCACACAATCTTGATTGTGATGATTCAATTTCTTTTGAAAGAGGCTACTTCACCACAAAACTACTTTGCCTCAGAATTGTGTTCCACACCTCCATTGAAGGCACAACTTCCTTGATCAAAATTGCTTTGCATCAACCTAGTGTTGCACTCACAAATGTAGAACATTGCAATTCCTTACATATCTATCAAGGCATTGCTTCAATTGCTATCCACTCAAGATCAAACACATAGAATGAAATCAGCACTATAGAATCCAACATCCAAAAATCTCATTGACTTTCACTTTGAAATTCTCCAAACACTCACAAACATACACATAGGATTGATACTCAAAAGTAAGTTGAAATGACGAACAATAAGTTACAACACTTTGATTTACTCAACTTTAAAAACATGAATACTAAACAAAACCACACTACAAATGATTCCTTTAAATAGGTAGAGCACTTGATAGTTACTAACTAAAATACAATCTACAACAACTTTAGCTACTTGTAGATTCAAAATGACAAACCACTTCTTCATATCCACCTCTTCATATCTCAAAATTGTTTCTAATTCAATCCAATGTCAACCTTGACTTTGGCTTCTAAACCCAATGTTCCTTCAAGTACTTCCTCTTCTTCAGGTCTATATAATACTACTATTCCAGCCACTATTTCTACTATCTCTTTACTCTGAACTACAATTGCAGACATGGGTAATCTATCTACTTCTTTATCAGCTAACCCACTCTCCTCTAATATCTCAAGCAACTCACCAAAAGATACTTGCACTCCTACTTCTACAAATTTGGACTTAATATCTTCTTTCACACTACTCTGAAGTTTATCTAATTCTGAGTTTACTAAATCCAATCTAAGACAAACATTGTCTCCTACCTCCAACATCTTTTTATCTACTCAATCTCTCAGACAAATCAGTAGATTGTTCAAGCCTACCTCCTTTCCTTTCCTTCTTCTTGACTACTACCTTCTAGTTCATCAACTCTTTGGCTTGACAGTCTAGATCTCATCCTTGCCTCTCAAAACTCTTTCGGAAGTTTTTGAAAGTCTTCTTCTTTAAGGCTACATCCACACAAAGTTCTTCGGCTTCTTCTTCCCTTTGGGTTAACCTTTCCTTCAATATGCATGTTTCTTTGATCAGATACTTTGTCACCTGCAAACTGTTCTTCACCTCTAGATGATCTTTTTGTATCTCTTCCTTCTTCTACTTCAACTGCAACAACAACAGACACACGATCTTTGACAAGTTCTCCAATCCACAAAAGTCTCTTGTCCCTTCTTGATCTTTGTACATTGCTTCCATTGGTGCTTCTTCAATACCTTCAAAGTCATCTCTTCCAAGCTCACTTCTTCTTCCTTCACCCAACTCGGACTTGCAGATGCAACATGCACTAATCTCTTTGACCTCACTCCTTTTTGGACCACCTTCTTTGGCTCTTTGTCCATCTCCTCCGTAGGTAACTCCAAACAAGGAGCATCTCTCTCCTCCTTCCACATGATTGATCACTGCATGGAACTCCTCACTTTGCAATGTGAGTTGTTCTTCTATGTTCTTGAAGACAAGTCCATCGCCTCTTCCCTACTTCCCTAGTTTAGTCTTCTTGTCTTTCATGGCAGAGGAGGTAACACTATTCCTTTGGGTTTAGCCTAATTCTTCTTCTTTTTACTTCTTCCTTCCATGATCTTCCTCTCTCCCGTCTTGGCAAAATGTTCATTGTTGGACCAAAGTTGCAATATGTATTGTTGCTCCTTGTCATCCGCTTCATGATGCAGATTGTGATGGAAATGTGAGACCATTTGGTGCTTCTCCTTTGTTGCCAGCAGATTTAGCCCAAGGTAAAAATATGCTACAAATGGTACAAAGTTGTGAGGTGGTGAATTTTTCCTCTAGTTAACAATTGTCAGTCTCATCCTCTATTGGAAGAACTTTGCACAATTCACCTTCTCTCTTGCAAACATTTGGTGGAAGAAGACCACCTGCTGCATATTTACATACATCATTTGCTCAAGCTTGAACATTGCCATCAACACCCCAACAATGCTTTGCTTTATTGGGTCCTGATAGGACTCCACCTTGTAGCCATTGTTGGCCTGTGGAGCAAAGAACAAATTTCTGATCTCTACAATCTCTTTTAAAGCTTCACACTTCCAATAGAAGGTGACTTTGATTGCATCTCCCACTTCCTTCTCCAGGACTAACTTCCAATCTGACTCCGTCTATTGAGCTGGATTCCCTCTCTTCCCCATTACTTTGGGGCTATCCTCACAATTGCTAGCAACATCTCTACCATGAAACTTGGAAAACTAACATTCTAGTTCCATGCCAAAAATTTAATAGAAAGTCTACTTAGGAATTTGATTTTTGCCACTACATCTAGTCTTGGAATTGCAAGACTCTGCACTTTAAGTGAGGAACTCTTCTTGCTCTCTTTTGCCATTATTTGCTCATGAGTTCTTTGGAGTTGGAAGAACATCCCCTCTCCTAGACACAACACTCTAACCTCTTCTAGATTTTGGAAATTTTCACAATTGATTGGCTTCATGACTTGCATTCTTGTAGAACAACTTCTTAGAGGAACAAGATATCTTCTTGGCATTTCCAATTCCCCTCGGAAAAGTCTTAATTTTATAATGCTATGAGATGCAGTCATTCTTTGGTTGATTTTGAAATCCACTCTCACTTCTTTTGCATGTTGGTTTCCTATCACTCTCAAAGCATTCTTCTCCTACCTCAGCCGTTTCTTTAATTGTACTTTCTTGGCTGGCCTGCCCCAAAAAAAATTGTTACAATGTCTTTGTATCAGGCTGAAGTTCCTGATTCAAAGACACTCTTCTTTGGGTTGGTTCCTTTATAAATTTCCCTTTGAGTACTTCCTCTTTTGACCCAAAGTCAACTTCTTTGGGTTTACTCCAAACAAACATAAGGCCATTCTTTTCTTCTTCATTTGGCTGCAATTCAGTTTCCACAATGCACTTCTTCTTAAAAACTCATCAAAATGAAAATTTTTGGTACCACATCTAACAAGGTTGAGAAGGGGGTTAGCAGTTATACCAAAATGGACCCAATGTTTATTTAGTAAGGACTTGAGTCGTTTGGAAGTTTGAAGCTAATTTCCATGATAATGTGGAGGATGAAAATTAGGTCTTTGTATTAAAAGAAGTACATTCCAACATAACTCAACTTCCTCTTGTCATTATTCCCTAATATAAACCTAGGGACTATGTTTCCAATGAGCCATAAAGAGGGATTTTAACCCAAAGCCAGAATTCTACAATTGGTGCATGCTATAATTGTGGAATACTTGAGCATTGATTGACATATTGTCCAAAGCCCAAGAAGAAAATTCCATATATCCCATTGTGCACTAAATATAGAACCCCAAGGCATGTGAGGGAAAATTTTCCCCAACCTCTTTTCCCAAGACTACCAATTAGGTTTGTACCTACTCCGCATTCCACCAAAGTGGATACAAATGTTCATTGTGTGATCTTGGAAAAGATAAGAGCATACAAGACATCTCTATCCAAAGACAATGGCTGGCTAAATTTGGAAGTGAATTGGGTCAGTACATGCCTGAGTTAGAAGGTAATGAATAACACTTCCTCTTTGGAATCCTTGAACTCAACAAAACCAAAGACAAAGCAAGAACATCAACAAAAGATTTTATTTGACAAAGTTTTGAAGCTCCAACAAGGATTAAAGGCAAGTGAGCACATAAAAAGTTTCCCAAAAATTTAGTACCACACTTCTAGGAAGCTCTCCCTATTTTAAGTGTAGCAAAACAAGCCAAACAAATATAGAGGGCTAATCCTCAATACTTTACAAAATATTTAAAATAAAGTAGAAGAACTCATAAAAGAAGAGCTCAAAAAATTCAACTTAGAACATCAAATTAGAGAAGTAGAGGGATCATTATCAAATATCACTATACTTCATTGCAATCATGATTGTAGGACAAGGATGATTGATCTTAAAGGTTTTGTAATACCCATTGATGCATGTATGCTCTATTATGACATTTTGTTTGATATTGCAAATAGTTGAGAGATATTATTTATGTAGAGTTAAATTATGCTTCTACCCTAGCCATGATTAGCTAGAGTTAGTCATAGCAAAGAAAGAGATGACTATACTTCAAAAGAAGATGAAAGAGTGAGCACCTCTATTTTAGATTCTAGTGAACTGACTTGGTATTATTCCTAGGTGTTTGGCTTTGAGGAAAGAGTTGAGAACTCTTGGACCCGCAAGCATTTTTGGTTTGGATTCTTCTATAGTCCAAAGATAGTCCATGTGAAAGAATCCTTGACTTAGTGGTTGGGTCAAGACAAGATCACATGCTTAAGAGATTATTCACATGAGTTTGGATATTCCTTTAAATTTTTAATTTTATGACTTTTTGCCTACTAACTTGAGTTACTATGGTAGTAAATTACATAAGTGAGTGATTATTTCACAATTTTATAAGGTAGGGGACAAGATAAGATATAAGATAAGCTCATCCTTACCCCAGAGGAGATACTTATCATACTTTCATTTGCAACTATCTTCCTCTCATTGAGTTCTATAATCAGCAATGGGTTGAGTACTCAAGGTGCCTTGGAGTTTTAGCATTAGAGGAGTATGATGTAGTTTGGGTCCTTTTCCTTCTTAGTCCATGGTGCACTATCTTAATAACCATTAGAGGTTCATCTTGAGTGAGAGATAGGCCACCTCACATTTTTGGTTCCATTACCAAGATCTCTCTAGAAGGCAAGATAATGTTCTATTATCGTACTTTGCCTTTCTCTCTCTAGGAACAGACAAAGTGGCTAGCTATAAAGCTTATGGATCAGAGGTTGCATGTAAATTTGTCCCTACTAGTTTTACCATATGTGGTACCTAAATAGTAGAACCTTCTACTTTTTTTCCTCCTAATATTCCTTCTATTGGGTAATGGAGTGACGGGCAACCTAACTTGTCATCATAACATGCAATTCTTGTCTACTTGCCATCACTTCCAACATTGCCAAGGAGAAATACATAGCACTCCTAAAAGTAAAGTACCTAATCACAATGCTGCACACCAATCCAAGCCAACTAGGCATATAAACAAGCATGCAAGAACGGAGAGGATCCAACCACAAGAATCCAATAACTCTCCATGCTTTTGGGGGAAATCAACTTTAGAGCCTCTTACACTATCCTCAAGCTGATTCAATCTGTACTCCAAGTTTCTTCCAAGTTTTAATCCAGCCTTCAAACTAATATGTACTCCAAGTGGAGTAATTCTATATCTTTTTGACAGGTAAAACTCTATCTAACTCTAATTCAGGTGACAATAAATATAATTTTTGTTCTTCTTATTCAAATGATCTAGGACTCAATGAAAACCCTATGAGATAAGATTTCCAATGGTATAAAGCTAAAATTTGACCACTATAGCTCCTTTGACAAGCACTCAAACTTGGCCAATTATTTGTAATATTCATCCTAATTTTGAAAACCCTAATTGAGTGTTTGCTCTTGATTCTTGGAAAAATTTCTTAGATGTCTAGATTAGAGGTACACATAATCCTCAAAATCACACTTTAAACCTAAAATCCTCAATCATAGTCATAAAACTGAGAGAATTTGTACTCAATTATGTTTGAAGATAGAAATGCTCTACCAAGCTTACAATAACGTTTTTAAGTAGAACATCTATTCAATGAATTCACATGAAACCTTTGCAAAGAGGTGCAAGACCTAACCACCAATAATATTGGAATTTTCCATAAGCTGATTCAAACCACAACATTAGGAGTGACCAAAATTCCAAACCTGATCAGCATCTCATCTCCCAACACCTCACTTTCCAAAGCTCCAACTTCTATTGAACAGATCTGATTTGAGATTGATCAAAACCTACAATTTCTTACGCTAAGCACTATAAGCATTTCTTCTTCTCTCCAATTCTTCTTATGAATCAAGAGAATGTCTCTCAAAGCTCTCTATATTGTCTATTTTTGTGCTCATGGGTATGGATCCTACCCCCTTAATTCAACTGATCATATCCCCAACATAATCTGCTTAAATAATTTTGTTTCTATCTTCAAATTGTAGCATGTTAGCTCCTTTATCCAACCAGATCTTGTCTTCGCAAATGCACATCCCTAACTCCTTTTATTGTCAAAAACTCCAGACTTCTCCTCTTGGGATCTAATCATTTGCACTTTTTTGTCATTTAATTGATTCTCTTTTTGTAAAATGGACCCTACAACTCCAATTCAAAGCCATTGAATGAAATTACATCATTCTTTATCTCTAAGAGCACATAGATTTTCAATTCCTAGACCTACTAATAAGTAATCACCAAAAGGATGACAAAATCTGGATTTTCCATCACCAACTCCATGAACGTTGCCCAAAAAATGTGCCACTATCCAATCCCTTAAGCCATCATGGTGTAGAATTTGAAGCTTGATGAAAAAGGATTTGGGAGTGGCAGATTAGGAGCATGGGACATCTTGTGCTCAAATGATTTCCCCCAACACTCTAGTGCTCACACTCTGCTACATCTTACTCCCAACATCCTCCTCTTGCTCGAGTCTCCTCAAACTAAAACACACCCCTCTCTCTAACTCTCCACCACCTATATACATCAGAGCTCTTGAAAGGGATAAGACCATACTCCACATGGCCAACCACTTAAATACACATTGATTTCTCACATGGCAATAGCTCAAGCATGGGATCCGTCATACAACCTACACAAACTTTGCAAAGATAAACCACATAAGTTTACTTTTTCATGTGCTATGCAAACTATAAAATGACATCATGTTCAATCCTATATTAAAAAAGGGAGACTATGAGAGTTCACCTAGAGGAGGAGAGGCTTCAGCTAATGTTAAAAATCTAAGACCCATTTGCATATAATCTAGTTCATTATGATGTTTTTGAGTTAATATTATGCATCCTATATACATGAGAGAATTTGGATAGATTATATGAGGTGGATTGCAGATTTTTGGGATCTATGGTGATTTTGGATTACCTTCAAGTTTAAGATCTAGATTATAAATTTCTATAGATGATAGCTTGGTTCATCTTTCAATTTGGACACTTGGAATTATTAGAAGAACCACTACACACATTAAGCTAGAGGTCTCGAAAGTTGGTAGGGTAAAATACACATTGTTTGGAAATTTTTATAGAATTAATAGGTGGTAGATAGGCTACCTTCAAGCCCAAAAAGTAGAGAGAGATCATTCCTATAGAAAGAAATATGAATTTATGAAATAAGAGGTGTGATTTTAGACCAAATTTGGAAGATGTGTGCTAACTAGAAAGGGGTTGGGCCAAATGGCTTGAAGAAAAGAACTAAAAATTTTAGATGCTATGGGGTTGCTTATTAGTTGTGCAAAAGCCCAAAGGAGTGAGAGTTATTATTTGATAGAATTGATTCACATTATGAGGAGAGTTCATTTCTAGAGAGTTGAGTTCTCATGCATGAGGTGTGTGAAAACAACAAAAAGCATGTTTGAGTGCTTAGAATCATCTTGGGAGCATAGAGTGCATCACAAGTGGAATTTAAGGTTATGTTAGGTTCCTCAAGGGTTGAAGTAATGTATTAGCTGATTTGAAGACAAGAGGATTTAGAGAAGAATTTGAAGAGAGTGTTAAGAGGATTCAAAGACCTTCACCATTTGGAAGAAAAAGTGATTCGAAGTACTTATATGGAGAGTAGGAACACAAGGCAAGTTCATGTCTATTGAGTTTTGAGAGCAAGAGTTTGAGAGAAAGGAGAGGCTTACTTGACTTGGGATAGCATGTTGGACATTCTTCACCGTGATTGAAGGAAGGAGATCTAGGACCAAGAAGTTGTGTCAGGTCTATGGAATGGAAGCAGTTCTAAAGAGCCATAAGTGTAGAAGACTTATAACATTGTTAAAGATCTTGGTAAATGATCTAGGAGAGATTCTTAGTACTAATGTGGAGAAATTACCACCTTCATAAAAAAGAAATTAAGGGTAATGATGTAGATATCTTTCAATTCATGGATTAAACATCCATGAGAGTTCTCTTAATTTTCATCTTTGGATTTGATTCTGCTATAGAAATCATGGAGCAATCTAATTAGTACATAGAGTGGACTACTCTCAAATGATGCTAGTCATATATACTCTATTAGTTATAAGGTGAAAGAAAATAGACACAAAAAAAGATAATGAGATAGATAAGATAAAAGGACTTCCAATTTTCTTTAACAAGAAAAGAAAAGATTTGGAAGCTTTTGTGAAACTTCAAGAGAGATTGCACAAAAAACAATGAGTGGAGGAAGAATGAGTGGGTCTCATTACTACTAGGTTTGTTTGAGAATGCAGCACTTACATGGTATGAATCAAAATTCCAAAAGAAAGAGAAGAGAGATGGTCAAGAGGAGATTTGGGAGTGTTTGACTACAACATTTATAGAGAACTTTCTTCCAAATGAAAGTTATAAGAGATGGAAAGAAAGTGAAAGCTTATGTAAAAAGAGTGCATAAGTTAGAGTCCAAGTTTTATGTAGTGTAGAGGAAGAGTGAGAATTATGTAGCAACTACTATGATACTAATAGGAGCCATGCTCACCAATAATTTTTTGGGTGAGTTGAGACCACAAATTCAAAACAAGGTGAGATATGAAAAACCTTCTTCCAAGGTAGAAACTATCAAGATTGCAATTTTTATGGAGTAGAGTTTAGAAGGGGATGAGAGTGATTTGGTGGTGAAGGAGGTTATGCATCCTTCACAAGTCTACAAGTATGGTGGAGCTTCTAATCCTTTTGTGGCAAGGATTGCATCACAAGTGATAGTTGCTCCAATTCTTGCACCTCCTTCAAAATATCTCTTTCAAACTATCACACAACAACTTGTAGATCTCAAGATCAATGCAGTATAACTATGGGAGAAGATAGAGGTGAATCAGAATATTAGGAGAAGACCTAAGGGTTACAAGAACTCATATGGAGAGTGCAATCAATCACAAATTCAATTATAGATATTATTTTGGTTGTGGAGGTAGAGATAATATCAGAAAGAATGCCCAAAGTCTACTTATCACGGAGGAAGGGATTGTGAAAGAGCTGATAGAAAGGAGGGAGGTGGTGAATCCTAAGTAGCTCCTACTACAAGTAAAGTTAAGAGAATAACATCCATAGATGTTGTGGAGAGCAAGTATGAGAAGGAGGAGTATTCACACTCCAAAGGTCTTAACTTGCAGCTTTTACCACAAGAGAAGAAGAAAGCCCATTTTGCAAATAATGTACATTCTTCTCAAGGATAGTCCTATTGTTACAAGAAGTACTTGCACCAACACTTCAACAACCTCAACAACTAAAAATCCAAGGAAGAAGTTGAGAATGGATAATTTATTGATCTCAAAGCAATAATGGGACTAAAATGTGTTGAAGGATGTTGGTAGTCATAAAACTAACATAATGGGTCAAATGATTGCTTTGAATCCTAATTTGAGGAATGGTCTTAAGGGTGGTTTGAGTTCTACAAGGAGCAAAAAAAGAGTGGCAAAAGTTTTGGTATCCATGGGGGTAGTGGATGCAAAGAGGCTTGTGAATATGCCTCCAAGATTGATGTGAGGGTGAATGGTCACAACATCAAAGATGCACTTGTTCATGGAGGACCTGTGCTAAATGCAACATCAAAGAAGTTGATGAAGAAATTGGGTATGATACATTCTAGACCTTCAACTTTTGTGGTGAGTATGGAAAACAAGTATTCAGTTCAACCAGTGGGTGTGATGAATAAGTTGGTAGTAACAATCATGGGAGTTCAAAATCTCATGACTTGCCAAGTCTTAAAAAATTCAAGTTATGATTTGCTACCTAGGAGGCCATGGTTGAGAGTAACATGCACAATTGATAGATTCCACAAAGAGTATTTGAGAATTGGGCCATCAAACCATCAAGTTACAATTCCTATAACCAACACCAACCACACTTCACATTCATATACACCATCTTCTGATTATTATGAATCTATTTTAGAAGAAAGAGCTTTGGGTATGGACACAAGCATGGAATAAGAGACCTCATTAGAAGAGGATGACTATGAATCTGATTCAACTGTGTATCCTTTCTGATTTTGTATCTAATGTAGAGGCCTTGAAGGATCTTGATAAATCACCATTGATACTTAAGGAGATAGAAAATAGACTATCTAATCTCAAGTTTCGTCTAAATGTTACCAAGGAAGAGAAGGTAAGATTTGAGGAGATTTTCCAAAATTCATCCATGTGTTTACTTTTAGCTACAAGGATCTCAAGAAAGTCACTTAAGAGGAAAAAATGATAGAGGTGGAGTCACGTGTAATACTTATTTCCCAAAAGCAAGGTCATATTATTCCACCAACAACTTTGATTGTAAAGGAGATTGATAAACTCAAGGATTTGGGTTTATCTTTGAGATGGAGAATTCAGAATGGGTGTCTCAAATTGTGATTTTGGAGAAGAAGAATGGCAAGGTTCATGTATGTGTTGACTACAAGAAGCTCAATGCTATAACCAAGAAGGATAACTACTCTGTGCCATTCATAGATGAGATCTTGGAGGAGATTGCAAGTCATGAGAGGTACAATTTTGGACATGGTTATATTGGGTATAACCAAGATTGCACGAAAGCATCAACAACTCTACCACATCCACCACAAATTGGACCTTGGGCCTTTGGACTTTGTAATGCTTTAGTCACATTTCAATGGCTCATGAACAAGGTATTTGAACCCTTCCTTGGGAAATTTGTGAGAGATTTTATTGATGAGTTTTGTGTCTATAAGAACAAGGAGGAGCACTTTGAGCACTTGATCAAGGTCTTGCAATGCTTGGATGAAGCAAATGCATCACTCATCTAGAGAAGTGCATGTTTGGTTGTGAAGAAGGTCTACTTTTGGAGCATATCATTTCCAAGGATAGAATAGCAATGGATCTTAAAAAGGTGAGGGAGATCTCAAAGCTTCCATTCCTTCCAAGCTTGACAAAGTTAGGCCAATTCTTGAGGATGGTTGGGTATTATAAGAGATTCATCTTCTAATTTTCTAACAAGGTTTATGCATTGACCATTTATATGAAAAAGGTTATAGAATACATGGTGATTTTGGATTACAAGAAGGCTATGAAAGCTTTCAAGGAGCTCAAGCAATCTCTTGTTATGGATCTAATTCTTGCTGACTTGATTTGAATTAGCCTTTCATCCTTTACATTGATGATTCTAATGTAGCTATAGAATGTACTCTTAGTCAACTAGACCTAGATGGGGTTATCTAGATCATCCAATAGCTTATGGTAGTAGACAAATGGTCTCAATTGAGAGAAATTATTTAGTCATAGAAAGGAAAGGGTTGGCACTGATTTTTGGTCTCAAATTTTTTTGATATTACTTGATTGGAGGAAAGGCCACCATTGTCACAGATTGCAAGGCTTTGAACTACATCTTCAACAACCTTAATGTGGAGGAGAGGCTAGCCAAGTGGATGATGCTCTTGTCTAAGTATTGAGGATAAGCCACAAATGAAACATGCAAATGTTGACTTATTATCTAGGGTTTATGATCATGATGGACTTGTACCAATGTATGATTCTTCCAAAGATGAACACCTCATGATAATCTCAATCACTCAAGAAGTTCCAATGGAGTATAAGGAGATTGTGGACTTTGTTACAACAAGTAACTACATGCTAGGGAGAAGAAGGCTCTTGTAGCAATATCTAGACCTTACACAATTTTTCTATGGCTACCATGTTGGATGGGTCTTTGGGCAAGAATAGAATAAAATTTATATTCTTCATGATTGTTAATAGGAATTTGAGGAGAAGGATGTTGGGTATAAGTAGGAAAGCAAAATGGGTTATAAATAAAGAGTTTTAAACCTAAAGAGTTTTGAAGCATAGAAGACCAAATGGATCCGCATATGACTATGAATTGCAAGTTTATTAGCAATAAGAGAAATGTTTGAAGTGATATAAAATAGACCTATCCAAGTTGGAATTAGTTTACAAACTTGGGTGTAAAGAAAAAGAGAAATTTTATTAGAGGAGAGCGTGACCCTATGATGCACTTGAAAGTTGACATCATGATGATATCAATCAACATATTACTTTTTCCAATTTTGGGAATAAGAAGATGAGACTTAGTTTGGTGTAAAGATATAGATAACATGGACAAGAAAGTGGAAGTATGAGGGACTTGAGATGAAGCAAGAAGAGAATCTAGAACAAGTAGATCTTGGCCATACTTGAGAAAGAAGAGAGAAAATTTAATACCTACTTGTGTGACAACCCAAAAAATATCACTTTTGCGGTAATTGGGTAAGTAAAGTTTGTTCACATAGAGATACTGGTCAAAATTGGTCAAATACAAAGCAAAGTAACAATCTTAGTTCTTCTTGGTTGAGTCTTTAATCTCTCAGGTAGAAACCACACCCAAAAGAGAGTAACAAGTACTGATTTGCAGTCTTGTCACAGATTAACACTTCTAATCACAACTCCATCAAATCTTTCCAAACAATCTTGATTGTGATGATTCAATCTCTCTTAAAAACTGCACTTCACTGCAAAATGACTTTACTTTATAATTGTGTTCCACCCCTCCATTAAAGGTACAACTTCCTTGATTGAAATTGCTTCACATCAACTTTGCGCTGCACTCACAAATGTAGATATTACCAACACTACAATTCTTCTCAGATCTGTCAAGGCATTGCTCTGATTGCACTTCACTTAGGATCAAACACACAAAATGAAGATCAAGGCTGCGGAATCCAACATCAAACAAACACACTGATTTGCACTTTGAATTTCTCTACACACTCACAAACACAAGCACAAAATTGATACTCAAAATCAAGCTCAAGCGACAAGCACTACTTCACAACACTTTTCTTTATCTATTCTTAGAAATTATGAGCACTAAACAACATCTTACTGCAAATGCCACTCTTAAATAGTGAAGCAAATGACAGTTCTAACTACTATACCGTTTCCTAATAACTCTTCTAACCTACAAATCTGAAATGACAATGCAACTCTTTATATCTGCCTCTTTAGATCTCAAAACTATTACTAATCCAATCTGATGTCTACTTCTTCCTTGGCTTTCAAACCCGATCTCAAAGTAACTTCACTCACTACTAGTTTATCCTCGGGTTTCACAATTCCTAATTCTTCTACCAATTCTAACATTTCTCCTTCTTGATATGCAATTCCATTAGTGGGTAACCCTTCTAAACCTTCATCTATCGACCCACTCTTCTCTAATGTCATTAATGGTAACTCCGAAGACATCTGCACTCCTATGTTATCTACTTTGGGTTTTGCTCTTACATCTATCCAAAGTTTATCTATCTCTAATTTCAATAAGTCTAATCTAATTGTGATGTTGTCGTCAACCTCCAATATCTTTCTATCTACACAAGTTCTGAGACTGATCAACAATGCGTTCAAATCTTTATCCTTTGCATTTCTCCTCCTTGTCTCCTGCACCAACAACTTCAACTTGTGCAATCTTGTTTCTTCAATGCAAACGCTGGCCTCTATATTCAGCATCACATTCATCTTGATCACAATCTCCTTCAATGACTCCAATCTCATTTTCCTCTCTTGTTCTTGATCTGCAAGTCAATCTTCTCCGTACATTGCCAATTCCACTTCAAACTCAGCTTTCATAGTTTCCTTCTCCTTCTCCTTCTGCACAATCTTCTCCTCCTGATTGCAAAGTAACTCTCTCAACCTTTCTTCCTCTATATCTCACTATAAACTCTCTTTGCCTGAGTTGCTTCTTCTCTTCTACACTCTCCATCACTCAATTGAGCTCTTGCTCTTTCTTTGCTACTCTTGCCATAGCATGGATAATTTCTAATCTCAAATCAGCAAACTGTTGCTTCAAGATTTCATACTCAGCTACTTGTCTTTCCCTTGCTATGTCACTCTGTTCTATGAGTTCTTCCCTATTCCTTGCTTCTCTCTTCAAATTCTCAATCACTTGATTTTGTACTATTGCATCTACTCATAATACTTCCCTTTCCTTCTCACCTTGGATTATACTCTTCTTTAATTCCGAGTTCTCTTCTTCTAATTGAGCTAACACCCGTAACATAGTCTTCACCTCCGGACACTTTGATTGCATCTCCTTCTTCTTGTGCTCTAACTTCACCAACAATGGGCACACAACCTCTTGTAGATACTCTACTCCTTCACTCGGAGTTACCTTGACTTGCAGACTTATCTTCTTCTTCACCTCTTCCTCACTCGACACTCGCCTTCTAAGCCGCAGTCGCCTTATAGGTATGGATTCTTTACTCCTTGAACTTTCATCCTCCTCTTCTATTACCTTACTCGGTTCCACTCCACACTTTGCCTTCCATGTGGAACAAACTCCCCTTTGAATTGTAACTCTTTTCTCCTCTTGCTCTGGAACTTTGTCTTCCAGTTTTGAGTTACTTTTCTCCTCCGTATCTATCTTGGCCTCCTCTCCTTTGGGTACCAATTTCATCTCCACTCCATCGTTGCTGTCACTACTTGTGTCATCACTCTATAGTGTGAACTTGGGTTCTTCCTTCTTCTCTGAATCTTCAGACTTGCACTTGACTTCTCCTTTCGATTCTTCTTCCGACGATGCAATTACCACCAGCTCTTTCCTCAGGTGTACCCTTCTAGCCTTCCGAGGTCTCGCTTTCTCTACTTCTTCTTCTCCTTGTCAACTCCTCTTCTTTGACTTTGGAGTACTCACTTCCAACTGCACACTCTGCCCTGTCTCTACGTAGTACTCATCACTGCTCTTGTTTGAAGAATGTATTGCTGCTCCTCCACATCGACATCTCTTCTTAAGTCGGGATGGAAATGCAACACCATCTTATTACGCTCCGCCGCATTGAGCAAGTTCAGCCCCAGTTAGAAATGAGTTGCAATTGGCACAATGTAATGTGGAGGCGACTTGTCCCGCAAATTCCACACCATCTGTCTTGTCCTCCCATGAAGACACATTGCCCAGTTAATTGGCTCTCATGCAAACATCTTATGGAAGAACATCGCTTGGTGCTTCATCACATAAGTCATTCTCTTTGGTCCATTGCAATTAGAGCACCATAAGTCATTCTCTTTGGCTTGATAAGTCATTCTCTTTGACACTCTCTTGATAGGATCCTTGTAGCTCTCTACTTTGTAACCATTCTTCGTGCGTTTTGAAGAGAAGGCATCTCTCACTTCCTAGGTTTCTTTGGCTTCTTCTCCCTTCCCCAAGAACATGGCACCATGCTCTGTGCCTGCTTCTCTCCCAAGTACTAACCTCCAATTTGACTCTATCCATCAAGCCAAATTTCCTCTCTTCCCTTTCTCCTCAGAGCCATCGAGACACTTACTCTCGATGATCTCAATCATGAACCCTAGAAAGCTAACATTCCAATTCCATGCCAAGAATGTGATCCAAAGCCTGCTCAAGACCTCAATTCTTGTGAGCACATCTAACCTCCAAATTACATGATTTCTCACTACAAATTTGGAGTTCTTCTTCCAACCTCCTATCTTTCTCTCTTCCACTCTAGGCTGGGGACTAATCTTCCTACTGATTCCCAGATTAACTCTCTCAATTTCCTCTTGACACACCAACGCATCTTCAACTCTACTTCCCTTCCCACTATCTCCTACATGACAACTTCTTAACGGTGATGGAAAATTGCTTGTCATTGCTTTGTCTTTAGCCCGATTTTTTATAGAGTCGCGCCTTCTTTGTCTTTCTTCAATTCAAGTTTCTACCAAGGAATCACACCTCTTGCATGCTCTTGTCACTATCAAGTGTCCTTCACATGTATGACCGCCATTTTTGAACGGTCCCTTCTTGAATGTCTCATCTTGACGGAAAGTTGTTACACTGTCCTTGCCTCAGGTTGAGCACCCCCAAGACAAAGAATCCTTACTTTGGGTTGTATGCTGATAGGGAAATTCTCAATACCTCGCCTTATGACCCAAAGTTAAGTTACCTTGGGTTTCATCTTGAGGACACTTTTCTTTGCCTTCTTTGGCCATACAAGCACAACTCACCTTCTTTGTACACTTCTTCTTCCAAATTGAGAAAAAAAATGTGTGTACCACATCTTGCATGGAATTATTTGAGGTCAATTTGGGAACTCCAAGATAAGTATCCCAATTGGTGTGATGAATGTTGATAAAAGCATGTAGTATATCTTGTAGAGCAATTGACTCATGTTTTCTGCTCATCAATTTGAGGTAATAAGCCAAAGACAAGGCAAGCTTAGTGCCAAATAGCTTGAAGAGCTTCAATGATCATGATCAAAGATGATAACTTGAGTTATCTCATGGTGCTTGAAGCTAATGTTGAAGCTAGAGCAACCTTTATATCCAAGGTAGGCACCAACTGAATTTTCTTGTTGAGCTTATCAACAAACACTACAATTAATACATAGTATTGGTGTATCTTTAGCAAGGTTGTGATAAGATCTAAAATCATATATTCCTATCTAGAAAATAGGATGGGGAGTGGTTGAAGGCAGTTTTTGGTTGTTGGGTTTGTTGCGTTGACAAATCTCACAAGATCAAGCAAATTTTTGAACCTCATGTGCCATGTTTGGCCACCACCATTGACATTATAGGGTACTCAAGGTCTTGTCTATCCCCATCTGACCAGCAATTTGTAAGTCATGCACCTCTTGAAGTTGCACAATCATAGATTTCCCATAGTTGGAATGTAGATTTGATTCTTGTAAAATAGAAGCTCATCTTTGATTGAAAAGATATTTTACTCCTTATCATCTATTGCAAGCCGACTTAGCATAAGATGAAGAAGGAGGTCTTGTTGTAAAGCACTCTTGAACTCTATGTGTACTTTTGAGTCTGTCATCCCCACGGTGAGTGTTGCTATCATGGGAAATTCAAGAAGAATCTTCAAATCAATTCAACTTGATAGGGTATTGGGATGGACATGGAACTTGCCAAGCTTGTACTCAAGCTTAAGATCAAACAAATATAGTTGTTACTCCCATCAATGATGCCAACATAAGAGTTTGTGCTTTTTGCATGATCACTTGTTTTCCCCCAAGGTAATGTCTTTATACCTTTGTGGTGTATACTATTACCAATTTTTCTTGATCCCAAGCATAAAAATTCCTTTTCTATTGTGTTTAGTTTGCAAGACAAAAAGGTAATGGGATGTAATCCATCCAAAAATTCTTGTTGAAATTCTTGTTGCAACAAAGTTTAAAGCATTAAAATCAACAACACAAGGTAGTTGAGTATCATATGGTTAGAGGATATGTCATGAAGACATTATATGCTTTAGTTTTCTAAATGCTTCTTCATGCTTAGTTTTCCACTCAAATTTTGATGTCTTCTCCAAGAGATCTGTCAATGGGGTGGCTACTTGAGCATAACAATTGATGAATCATTAATATAACTTGCCAATCCATTAAATCCTTGAACTCCAAGTATCCTTAGGAGAAGGCCAATTGGTGGTGGCTTGATTTTTTCCTCTTCTATCTTGATCCTCTCTACTAAAACCTTATGGCCCAATAAATGAACTTCCTTTTGACAAAAGATACACTTGGATTTCTTGCCATAGAACTTCCATTGTAATAGAAGTCTCAACACTTCTCAGACTCAGCTCTTGTGTTAATCTTCAATCTTATTGTAAATAAAGATTTCATCCAAGAACACTACCACATAATGATCTCATAGCCCATCTAACACCAAATACATTTGATCCATGAAGACTACCAATGAGCCAAAAGGTAAAACCAGAATGGACATACTTTCTACAAAAAATTTCCTTCTATACAACTTCTCAATCAATTGGAATTGGTCAATAGTCACTTCAAAGATCCAAGCTAGAGATGTATCATGCTCTATTTAATTAATTTGACAATTCCTCAATTTGAGGCAAGGGATATATATTCTTCATAGTGTGTTTATTGAGACTCTGGAAGTCAATGTAGAATTAAAGTTCTCCATCCTTCTTTGGTGTAAATACTATTGGTGCTCCCTAAAGGGGTCGACTATGTCATATGAAATCTTTCTCTAGCAACTTGGAAAATGTTGTTTAAAGCTCTTCTAATTCTTTGGTGAGAGCTAATTTGATTGGTCTACTCATTGGATTACTACAAATCAATAACTTGATCTTGAAGAGCATACCTTGCTTAAAGGGTAACCCTTTTGAAAGATCATCCAAAAACACATTTTCAAACTCTGAAACTATTTGATCAACCATTGTATTGAGGTTTATTATCTTCATCAGATTATTTTTGCACAATTGGTTTGATCCACATAATAGAAATAAGAATATACTCTTATGTGTTTTCCGTAGAGGTGTTAGATAATCTAATCAATAAGCCTTACCTTGGTATTGTACTTGAATTTGTCATTGCGTCCCATCAAATTGAACATTATGGCATTCAAACTAAAGGAGACCTAGAATGATACTATCATATTTTGGAGATACGAAAAACCTCATATACTTAATATCTCTTTCTAATCTTGAATATAGTAATGTAATACCAAGAGCTAGCCATACGATCTAGATGTGAAATTTGGTTCGGTAACATCGAGAATGATGTTATACATGATAGTCAAAATAGATCTGATAGAAGTATCACCAAAAGGGTACTTCTACTAATAGGGCAGAAAACCAAAATAGATTTGAAAACCTTAGAACCAATAGCTAAATATATAATTTGAAAGTGAGAATTGGGTTGGTAACATCTGGAAGGATGTTACACATGATGGACTCAATAGATCAGAAAGAGATCTTGCCAAAAGGGGACCTCTACTAATAGAGTTGGAACCAAAATATGCCTAAAATCTTTGAAGGCAATTTTGGAGGCCTAAACGGATGAATTAGGCTTTGAAAATGTGAAGACCCCCCCCCAAATGGAAGACAGGCTGGCCTTCCCTCCCCCCTTCTTTGTCTTGTCGAGAGCTTTCCAATGGTACCTCACTCATGTGATTCTAAGATTCCTACAAGAAGATTCCCTAAAAGATTCCTCTGGTCAAAGCTTGTTTGACCAACCAGATAGGACCAGGACCAACATGTCACCCATCCAAGTAAGTAATCCAAGGGTGGAGCTTGCTGACATGTCACCTATCTATGTACCTAATCCTATGGTGGAGCTTCATTGGAGGAGATCCACTTTGCCTATATAATAAAGAGAAGGTGTGTAAAAGACCGAAACCGAGGAGAGAAATAGGAGAATGGAAACTCACATTGGGACACTTGAATGAGTGAAAACTCCAAATGCCTAGCATGAGCTTTGGCTTTGGTATTTATAGGTAGCATACAAGGCCCTTGAGAAGCTTCTCAAGAAGCTTCCTCAAGCCGCTTTCTTAGTGTGCAAGCCAAGTTAACTAGGAAGCTTCTCAAGAAGCTTCCTTCTAGAAGCCGCCTACTTGGCATGCAAGCTAAGCTAGTAGGAAGCTTCTAGAAGCTACTTACTTAAGGTGCAAGCTAAGTTTCCTAGATACTTCCGGAATATTCTAGGCTAATTTGTCTTATGTGCTACTTCATGAGCCTGACTGACTTCATTGCTAAAATCCATATTGTTACATATTCCCCCGCCGCTAGTTGGTGACGTCCTCATTGCCAGTGAAGCTTCGAATTCCTGGATGGCCGTCTGTCCATTGTGGAGGTGAGAAAGAGGTTCCCATGTGGCATCATGAAGGGGATACCTTTTCCAAAGGACCTTGTACTCCGTATGTTGGCGACGGCCTCGTTGAATGTGGCAACGCCCAAGGATACAATCAACTTCGTACTCCTCATGATCATTGATAGGGATAGGAAGAGGGGGAGGTTGGACTTGAGAGGAAAAGGAAGAGGGGTTAGGAACAAAGGGTTTCAACTTGGAAACATGAAAGACAGGATGGATACGCATGTGACAAGGCAAGGCAAGACGATAAGCAACAAGAGAGATAATTAGGGTGATACCAAAGGGTCCTATCCAATTAGGGGCAAGTTTACGAACTTGGGTATCAAGTGGGAGAGGGAGGTTACTAGAGGATAGCATGACTTGATCACCGACTTCAAAGGTGAGATCTCGATGATGGTGGTCCGCATATTGTTTTTGGCGATTTTGAGCAACAAGGAGGTGAGACTTGGCTTGTTGGAGAGATTGGGATATAGTGGTCAAGAATGTGGAAGTATGAGGAACTTGAGATGGAGGGGGAGCAAGAAGAGAATCTGGAACAAGCAGATCTTGGCCAAAATTGAGAAAGAAAGGAGAGAATCCGGTGCTTGCCTGTTTGGAATTGTTGTAGGCAAATTCGGCAACGGCAAGACATTAATCACAATTGGTATGGTGGACATTGACAAAGGCACGCAACATATCCTCCAATGTATGATTTTCACGTTTGGTTTGTCCATCAGTTTGAGAATGATAGGCCGTGGACAAAGCAAGCTTGGTGCCAAGTATCTGAAAGAGTGCTTGCCAAAACTTCCCGGTAAAGCAAGGATCACGGTCGGAGATGAGTACGCGTGGCATTCCATGATGCTTGAAGACATTGTCGAAGTAGATTTGCGCTAAGGTTGGAGCTCCACGGTATCACAAGTTGGTGCCAAGTGGATTTGCTTACTAAGATTATCCACAAACACCACGATGGTGGTGTGTCCTTGTTTTGTCTTTGGCAAGGATGTGATGAGATCCAAGCTCACATGCTCCCAACGAGCTGTTGGAACGGCAAGCGGTTGAAGGAGTCCACCCGGCTTCTGGTTGCTGGCCTTGTTACGTTGGCAACTCTCACATGATCAAACAAATTCTCAAACATCCCGTGTCATGTTGGGCCACCACCATTGATGTTGGAGGGTGCCCAAGGTCTTGTCCACACCCATGTGACCAGCGATGGGTAAATCATGGGCTTCTTGAAGGCGCACAAGTCAAAGATCACCTTTGGCTGGAACATAGATCCGATCAACATGAAATAGAAGGCCTTCCTTGAAGGAGAAGGTGGTGTACTCCTTGTCACCTGTTGTGAGCCGACCATGTACCATTTGGAAGAAGGGATCTTGTTGTAGAGCTAACCAAAACTCATTATGAATCTTGGGATCAATTGACACCGTCATAATTGCTGCCGCGATGAGAGGAAGAGAATTCCAATCAGGTCGTTGTGATAGAGCATCAGAGATCACATGTAACCGACCTAGTTTGTACTCAAGTTTGATGTCAAACAATTGGAGTTGCTCTTCCCATCGATGATGTCGACTCTTCATGTGCTCTAGGTGTAAGGTCTACAACAATGGCTTGTGATCAATTTGCATGATCACTTGTTTCCCCAAGAGATAATGCCTCCATACCTTGGTGGCATATACCATTGCAAGTTGTTCCCGATCTCGAGCAGAGTAATTTCTTTCAGCTGTATTTAGTCAGCAAGACACAAAGGCAATAGGATGTAGTCCATCTGGAAATTCTTGTTGCAACACAGCTCCAATTGCAAAGTTAGAAGCATCAAAATCAACCACACAAGGTAGTTGAGGATCATATGGTTGAAGAATGGGTCTTGAAGACACCATATGCTTTAACTTCTGGAATGCTTCTTCATGCTTGGTGGTCCATTGGAAGCTCAAGTTCTTTCCCAAGAGGTCAGTCAATGGTGCGACCACGTGAGCATAATAGTGGATGAACCGTCGGTAAAAAATGGCCAATCCATTGAATGCTTATACTTCGATAGCATCCTTCAGGGTAGGCCAATCAGTAATGGCCTTGATCTTCTCTTCTTCCATCTTGATCCCCTCTGATGAGATCTTATGACCCAAGAAGGTAACCTCCTTCTGCCAAAAAGCACACTTTGACTTCTTGCAGTAGAATTTCCATTGTCGTAGTCATCTTAGGACTTCTCACACATGATTCCTGTGTTTTGCCTCTGCCCTATTATAGATTAAGATATCATATAAGAACACAACCACAGACTAATCCAATAGTCCCTCTAACATCCGATGCATTTGATCCATGAAGACAGCTGGAGCATTAGTGAGTCCAAAAGGTAGAACTCTCCACTCAAAATGTCCATACCTTGTGCGAAAGGTAGTCTTTTGCACGTCTTTTCCTTCAATAGGAATTTGCCAATAGCCGCTACAAAGATCTAGCTTGGAAAAGTAGCGTGCTCTACTTAATTGATCAAGCAGGTCATAGATCTGAGGCAAGGGATATGCATTCTTCACGGTTTGCTTATTGAGCCCACGATAATCAATACAGAAACGAAGTCCTCTATCCTTCTTTGGAACAAATAGTACCGGTGCTCCCCATGGAGAGGTACTATGTCGTATGAAGTCCTTCTCCAACAACTCTGTAAGTGTTGTTTGCAACTCCTCTAACTCCTTTGGTGAGAGCCAATAGATTGGTCTACTCACTGGAGTACTCCCTGGTAATAACTCGATCTTGAAGGGCATACCTTGATCAAAGGGTAATCCCTTTGGCAGATCATCCGGAAACACATCTGCAAACTCCTGAACTATCCGATCAACCGTTGCTTGATGCGGCACTTGGCCCTCCTCAGATTGTTCTTGTGCAATCGGCTTGATCCACACCGCAAATACAGACTTATCTTCCTCCAAAGCTTACTCTATGGTTGCTTCAATAAAAAAATTCCCTTCTAGGGACTCATCTCTCTTCCAAGCTTGCTCCATGGTTGCCTTCCTGGCAAACTTCCCATCTCGGGACTCATCTCCCTTCCAGATTTGCTCTATGGCTACCTTCTCAACAAACTTCCCATCTTGGGATTGACTATTCTTAGGTGTCTTACTCAAAGGTACCAGACAACTTTATCGGAAAATCCTATCTTGGTGTTGTACTTGAATTTGACATTGGGTCCAATCAAATTGAACCTTATGACATTCAAGCCAAGGTAGACCCAGAATGATATCATAGTGTAGAGGTGTCACTACAAACCTCATACATTCCAAATACTCCTTCCCAATCTTGAAGGTAATAGGATGCGAGGTGCGGAATGCAAAACCTTTTCTACCATCCGCCATCATCAAACTACTTCCAATCACTGGCTTGATAGGAATACCCAATTCCTTTGCTACTTGCATAGACATGCAATTCTTTGAACTTCCAAAATCAACCAAAATCCTACAACCCCGATTAGATATCATACCTTGCAAGTGAAGTAGACTTGCATAGGTCGAGCCTTCAATCCCATTAGAACTAATCAAGCTCCCAGTAGGCGGCTCAAAGTCTCCTATTGGAATTCCTCGTTTCCCTGATCATTCTACTCCACAACCTCCACTTGGGCAACTTGTCGAGGTCGTCCATTCTTGAGTGGACATTCAGCAATGCGATGCCCCAACTAGCGACAATAAAAACAACCTCCATTTTGTCATAATCTTTCTCTATCTACTTTGCGAAGTGGTCTTTGTTGGATAACATCAATCTCCATTGGTACCGGTTCTTCCACTCGTGGTACTGGTAGGTTTTGTGTAGGTCGAGGTCGAGATCAAGTTGTCACAACTAAGGAATCAAAACGCTCAGTCAATTGCATGGCTTCTTCTACATTCTGTAGCTCTTGCATGGTCACCTCCAATCTGGTTCATGACTTCAATCCTCGCACAAATTGATCCAGAACTTCACCTTCTTGGATATCTAGAATTTGCATGATGATATTCTGAAATTGTGTGATGTAGCTTCTCACTGAGCCAATCTGCCTCAACTCCGCCAATTTATCTTGTGCAGCTTGGGTGGCATTTATAGTCTGAAATTGACCAAGTATTGCATCCTTGAAGTCTGTCCATGTCAAAATCGGTGTAACAATTTGTTGTTCGGCTCTTTCTACTCGGAATTGCCACCAAAGTTTTGCCATGCCATCCAACTGGCTAGAAGCCAAGAGAATTTGTTTCCGCTCGTCTTGAAGATTGGTGGCTTCAAAGTAAAGTTCACAGTCAAACACAAAATTCTCCACTGTGCCTGGAAGATTCTTGCCTTCAAACACCTTGGGTTTCGGAAATCGAATGCGATCTTCTCCATCTCAAACTACGCTTTGTCTATCTGTTCTTGTTGTTGCTGATCTCGTTCATCCAACAATCGAGTAAGATGCTCAATTTGTTGTTGCATTGCAAGGATAACATCCGGTATTGCTGCCATCGCTACTACTCTATTCCACTACCCTCAATTTATCTAGTTGATTAACACATAGATACAACACGTCCACCGTTCTCCATAAGTTACAACTGGAAGTATCAAGGGTTCCTCTGACACGTTATTCATATGTAGAAAATCCTGCCCAAAGCGTGAGGTGATGAATTGTGTGAAATGATGCTTTGGTAATATTTGGACATGAAAGTCCCAATGGTTTGGTGGAAGTGGATTTGGTGGTCCATAAATTCCATCCATCCCATTCCTACTCTAATACCAATGTAAAAGACCGAAACCGAGGAGAGAAATAGGAGAATGGAAACTCACATTGGGACACTTGAATGAGGGAAAACTCCTAATGCCTAGCATGAGCTTTGGCTTTGGTATTTATAGGTAGCATACAAGGCCCTTGAGAAGCTTCTCAAGAAGCTTCCTCAAGCCACTTTCTTAGAGTGCAAGCCAAGTTAACTAGGAAGCTTCTCAAGAAGCTTCCTTCTAGAAGCCGCCTACTTGGCGTGCAAGCTAAGCTAGTTGGAAGCTTCTAGAAGCTTCCTTCTAGAAGCTACTTACTTAAGGTGCAAGCTAAGCTAATTGGGAAGCTTCCCAAGAAGCTTCCTAGATACTTCCAGAATATTCTAGGCTAATTTGTCTTATGTGCTACTTTGTGAGCCTGACTGACTTCATTGCTAAAATCTATATTGTTACAAGGTGCTCCTTTGGGGCATCGGAGTTTGAGTGTGAAAGTGTGTGTTTCTCATGGTGTGTTTCTCTTCAGGTCTCCTATCCTTGGAGTCTTACAAGCAAAGTGTGAAATAGAGAATGAAATACAGTTTTTACCATCAGCTATAATCAATCTACTATCAAATATTGGCTTGATAGCAATACATAATTCCTTTGGAATTGTATAGAAATGCAATCCTTAAAACAAAACCAATCAAATATCATACCTTGCAAGTATATCAAACTTGCATAGGTCAGGACTTGAATTCCATTAGATTAAATCAAGTTCCCAATAAGTGACTTGATATCTTCTATTGGGATTCTTTGTATCCTTGGTCTTTGTGCTCCAAGAACTACTTTTGGGCCATGGGTCAAGGTCATCTATTCTTAGTTGGATATTAGCCAATGCAATGTCCAATTTGGCAACAATGGAATCAACCACTATTTTTTCATAATCTTTCTTTGTTATATGCAAAATGGTCTTTATTAGTGCCGCTCCTCCACCCATGTATGGTGTTTTTGCAGGTTTAGTGAAGGTTAAAGTTGAGACCAAGTTGTGGCAAGCAAGGAATCAAAGCTTTCAAGCAACTATAGAGCTTCTTCTGAGTGTTTAGGCATATGCATGGTTCCTTCTAATTTGGCACTTTATTTCAATCCTCTCACAAACCAATCTAGATCTTTGTCTTCTAGTGTTTGTGGAATTTACATTATTGTATTTTGGAATTGAGTAATGCAGCTCTTCATAGAACCAATTTGCTTCAATTTTGACAATCTATCTTGCGGCTTGTGTAACATCCATTGCTTGGAATTGCCCAATTATTGCCCTACAAATTCTTTCTATGTCAAGATTGAATCAACAAAATATTGTTGAGCTTGCACTACTTTGAATTCCTACCATTTTTTTTCCACTCCATCTAATTGGTTTGAAGCCAACATAATTGATCTTTATTCATCAAGAAGATTTGTAGCTTCAAAATAACATTTACAATCAAACAAAAATTTCTATATTGCACCTAGTAGATTCTTACTTTCAAATGCCTTTGGTTTTGGAAATCAAACTTGATATTCTCCTTGTCAAAATGCTATTTTCTCTACTTATTCTTGTTGTTGACTAACACTATCTCTCTCTTCCAGTAACAAGTAAGGTGCTCAATCTATTGTTGCATAACAATGATGAATTCATGCACAATTGCCCTTATACTACTTTACCAAACTACCAATTTGCAATTATTTAAGTCAACATATAGATGAAACACATCCACTACTTCCCATTAGTTCTAATAAAAAGGATCCATAGTTATCAAACAAGGTGATCATGTTCAAAAAATTATACCCAAAGTATGAAATGATAATTGGGTAGTACATGGACACAAAAATCCCAATGTTTTGAGGGAAATGAATTTAGTGGTCCATAGATTCCATCCATTCTATTTCTCGCTCTAATATTAATGTAAAAGACAAATGTGAGAAATAAAAGAATGGAAAATCAAAGTGGAGCATCACATTAGAATTTTCAAGTGAGTGGAGCTTTGAATGCTTAGCATGAAGTTTTTTCCTTGGTATTTATAGTGAAGCCATACATTGCACTTGAGAAACTTCCAAGGAAAGTTCCTTCTCAAAATCACTTTCTTGGAATGCAAGCTAAGTAAGCCAAGAAGCTTCTTTCTAGAAGTTTCCTACTTGGTATACAAGCTAAGCTAGACATTTCATTGGAGTTCAAGTTACCCAATATTTGGAACAATGTCATGTTGTGGTTTGCATAGCCCATGAAAAAGTAAACTGGTGTGGTTTATCTCCATAAAGATAGAATGGGTTGTATGATTGATCCCACGGTTGAGTTATTGCCATGTGAGCAATCTATGTACATGTATACAATTGGCCATATGGATTATGGTCTTGTCTTTTTTGAAGGCTCTTATAGATGATGGAGAGTTGGGAGGAAGGTGTGTTTTAGTTTGAGGAGTCTCGAGCCGGAGGACATTGGAAGTAAGAGTTGTAGCAAAGAGCGAGCATTAGAGTGTGGGAGGAAGATTTGAGCATGAGATGTCCCATGCTTTCAATTTGCCACTCCTGAATCCTTTTCTCATCAAGCTTTAGAGTCTACACTACAACAGCTTATGGGATTGGATGGTTGTACATTTAAGGGCAATATTCATTGAGTTGATTCCTATTGTCCTTCCGGTGCTTACTTAGGAACAAGTCTAGCACTTGATAATCAATGTACTATTGTAGATGGAAAATAGCTCAATTTTGCTCATGAGCTTCAAGGTGGAGTTGTGGGGTCCACTTGTCAAATAGTGAAGATGCTAAATGACAAAATTGCAAGAGATTGGGTTCCAAGAGGGGAAGTCAAAAAAAAAATTGATGGCAGAAAGAGTTTTGGTGGGGCATTTGAGGAAAACAAACCATAGTTGAAGATGTGAGTTAATAGGCTATAATTTAGAGACAAAACTCAAGTGATTTTAGTTGATTCTTTGGGGTATATAATCAATTGAATCAAGGGGGGTAGAATTCATACCTAAGAGCACAAAATAGTTGATTCAGAGAGTTTCATGAGACATCTTCATCATCTATTAATGGGGTTGGAGAGTTGAAAAAGTGCTTGTAATGATGAGCTCAAGAAATTTTATGGGTTTGGTTAATATCATATCAGATCTGGCCAATTGAAGTTGGAGCTTTGGAAAGTGAGAAGTTGGAGATGAGATGTTGATTAGGTTTGAAGATTTGGTCACTCCTAAAGTTGTGGTCCAAATCACCTTGTAAAAATTTCCAGTATTTTTGGTGGCTATGGTTTTCACTTCTATACAAAGGTTTCATGTGAATTCCTCAAATAGAAAATTCAAGGTCTTGGATCAAATATACTTGGGTCTATAGAGCTCACAAATTAGCCAAGCTCATGAATTGATCCATATCTAGGGTATAAGGTTGGATTAGGATACTAAAATTTACAGAGCTTTTGACAAGGCACAACAAGCTAGTGTGAAAATTTTGGTTTACTTTTGATACATGGAGAGTGAGTGCTAATTCAACAAACTCTATTGAAAAATACTATCATAAGCACAATAGAGCATTTTTATCTTTTATCATGAATCAATTCTCCTATTTATGTGTCTATGATTGAGGATTTTAGGGTTCTGGAGTGTTTGTGTGGATTAAGTGCACCTATGCTCCAGAAATATGGGGAAAGCTACCCAAAACCTGGAGCAAACCCTAAATTAGGGATTTCAAAATTAAGGTAAAAACTATAGAAAACTGGCCAAGTTTGAGAGGTTTTTAGGGATATGTAGTGATTGAATTATGATTTATTTTATATCATTAGAAAGATTAACTTACAAACTTTCCATTGAATCCTAAAACACTATAATACAAATCATATAGAGAAATTTACGCTCCTATGAACTACATAGAATTTTCCTCATCAAAAAGATATAGGATTACTCCACTTGGAGTAAAAATTGGTTGAAGGTTGAAGGTTGAAGTTCATGTTGGAGGAAGCTTGGAGTACACATTGAAATCAGCTTGATGATAGAGCAGGAGGGCTTTGAAGCTCAATTCTGACAAAAAACATAGAGAGTTGTTGAATTCATGTGACTGGATACTCTTTGTGCTTGCATGCCTGTTTGTACACCCAATTAGTTTGGATTGGTGTGCGTGCATTGCACTTAGGTTCTTTCTTTCCAAGAGTGCTGTGTATTTCTCCTTGGTAATGCTAGAAGTGATGACTAGTACCCCAAGAGTGTGTGTTATGATGACAAGGTTATGTTGCCTATTATTACCCTACCCGATAGCAAGAATACCAAAACCTAGAGTGAAGGGTTCTACTAGTTGGGTTCCATGCAGGCTCAAACTAGTAGAGACAGGTTTATCTACAACCTCTGATCTATAGGCTCCATAATTAAGCACGCCTTATATTCCCAAAGAGAGAAAAGCAAAGTACAACAACATATCTAGAAGCTTCCTAGGTTCTTCTAGAACATTTTACCAAGAAGCTTCTTTGATGTTTCTAAAATATTTTTAGAATTCCTAGGTTTATTTGGCTTATTGTACTAGCTTTTTAGTCTTTGCTAACTCATGCTAACTCCATATTATTACACTTTTAACCAAATGCTATTTGGTCTATATAATGCATCTGCTACTTTTTATGATGATCACTATTTTTAAGGATTACTTATAGAAGTTCATTGAAATCTTCCTAGATGATTTTTGTTTCTTTGGTTAAAGGAAAGATCACCTCTCATTTCTATTCCAATTATTTGAAAGATGTAGATCCACAATAATATCTTTACACCCAAAGAAATGTTTCTTTCTGATGACAAAATGTATTTTTCTTGGATGTAAAGTTTCAAGAAGAGTAGAGGAGGTGGATGTAGAGAAAGAAAGGTGATTCAATTCCTTAAATCCCCAAAGAACTTGAGGGATTTGAGACCTCTCTTAGGCCATGTTGAATACTAAAGAAGGTTCTTTGCTAGTTATGCAATCTTGGTAGCATCTCCACACAAAGCTTTTGAAGAAGATTGAAGACTATATTTGAATGAAAGAATAAAAGGAAGCCTTTTTTGCACTAAAAGCAAAGCTAGTGGAAGTGCAAATAATGAGATTCCTTAATTGATAAAGCACTTTATATGTGTATTTGGATGCATCATCAGTAAGAGTAGTACTTTGCCAAAGAATGAGCACAAAAATAAGTATCTTGTGTAAAAAACTAGTTCTCAATTGTCCTTAGATAAGCAAACTATACCACCATAGAGAGGGAAGCATTGGGAATGGTATATGCTTGTTAAAATTTCTGCCACTATTTATTGGGTTATAAGTTTGTATTCCATGTAGACCATTATGCACTTCAACACTTAGTGAAAAAGGTAGATCTTTTTGGAAAGATTGCAAGGTGGATACTAATGCTATAGGAATTTACTTACATTGTGTATGTAAAGAAAGGAACCCACCACAAAAATGTTGATTTCTTATCACGGTTGACAATTGAAGATAATGCAAAAGATCTACACAATCTACACAAAGCTTTCACAACAAAGCTAATATTCTACTCAATGAAGTATAGGTACCTTTTTATTTTGCAATGCCTAATGGACCTAGAGCAATGAGTAGTATTCTTTAACAAGATGGGTCCATACCAATCAAAGAGGCATGTCTTTTTCAATATCAAAGAGGACAATGTTCTTTGATATTGTCTTGAATTATACAAAGAATGATGAGTGATATAAGCCCTACATACAAACGCTACACAAGGACACTTTTCTCTTAAATATTACAATGAAGAAGATTTTGGTGACTATTTACTAGTGGCCAACCATGTACAAAGATGTGCACAAGTACATCAAGAAGTGGGATGCATGGCAATGAATGGGAAGACCATCATCATCTATGGTTTATATAATAGCCTTTGAGGCCCATTCTCTCCTTAGCATCATATGAGAAAAGGGAGAGAGATTTTGTTGGCCTAATACAACCTACTACAATGAACAAACAAAAGAGGTATATTTTGGTTTAAAGTGTGTGCTACAAAGATGGTTGAGGCTAAGGCTACCAAGAAAGATGATGCTAACACAACAATACAATTTTTCTTTTGCAGTATCATCTCTTGGTATTGATGTCCCTTACACTTAGTAAGTGATAGGAGAGTACATTTCCTTAATATCTTAGTAGATTCTCTCATGAAGTACTTCCAAGATCAAACATAGAAGACTACAACTTATAACCCAAAGGAAAATGGCTTGTTGGAGAAGGCTACTAGATTGGTGTGAAAATCTTGAACAAGGTCACTATCAACTATGCTTATGATTGGGATACCAACTTGACAATACCCTTTTGGGCCTTCTACACCACTAAAGAGATGACTATAATGTAGACTTCCTACTTTCTCAAGTATGGATTACAAAAAAATTTGCTTGTAGAGTTCAAAGAACCTACATACAAAATCTCTCCAAAGAACAAATGTTGGAAGAAGAAAGCCAAATCATTTGGATGTAGATCTGATGTTCTTAAAGGAGAAAAAAGATACATCTTAAAAATGCATAGAGGAAAAATCAACACAAAAGAAAGGAGCATAACAATAAGAATTTTTCAACCAATTCACATAGCCAAAGGAGAATTGACACTATTGTGAGTTAGTTGGTACAAACTCTTTCTCGTGAAGTTGCACCTTTGGTGGATGGAGCCATATCAAGTTGAGAATTTACAACAATGGGACTCTACAACTAGACAGTCTAGAGGAGAACCTGTTTGCCACCCCAGTGAATGATTGTCATATTTGGAAGTACTACAATTGATCACAAAGAAGGAAGAGCAATCCTTATGTTGGCAAGGATTCTCTCATTTGAGGAGCATAGTATGTGGCACCTTATCTTTTCAAAAAAGAAAATTTTTCCTTCAATTCACTTAGTTTTCTTTGAAATATGATAAGCTAATAGTTTGCCAAGGTTGGAAGAGGGTTATGTATTATTTAACTTTTCCACAAAAGACAACCATACCAACAAAAAGAAAGATGAATAAGAGTGTGCCTAGAAGGAATGAGCTCAAAGAAGATGAATCCAAAGGAGATTCTATGCCAAAAATCTTTGATGATGAAGACCTTTTTCAAGACAAGCCTTTGGCATTCTAAATCTTTGGTGTCATTGACCTTGGGCCTAAAAGACCTTTTGGCATGGGATGCCTTTGGCTTGAAAGTCAATTAGTTCAAACAAATCTCAATGGCTTGAATGTGCAGCCACCAAACAAAGACCATAATTAATACCTATTTGATTGTACCAAACTTTTACATATGTGGGTTGCAACTACTCATCCAAGGTGTACCTACCAAAATTTTTTGATAGTTGACCCAACACTTTAAACTCAAACCAAGTTAATCACTATTCACTTTTGCAAAGCTAGACAAGTGCAAACCTTAGACAAGAAAGAAATCTCCCCACCTTTGGCAAGAAATTCTTGAGAGCTAGAGCTATAGAGCGGTGTTGCAGGGATTGTAAGGTCTCAAGATTGCACCCAGCACTTGGCTGCCTGTGCTTAGGTTGTCTTGTTTGTCAGAGAATCGGTAGTTCTTCCATAGTCCGACGCTGGTGTTGTTCTATGGTTTGGTGACAACAGCTCTTTCTTGGCAACTGGTCTGCCGTTATTCCAGGTGCTGACCCTCCTCAACAGATATTTGCATAAGGCTTTAGATTCTTTCTGCACTTCTTGTTCCCTCGGCTACTGTTCCCAGTCTGTCATTCCGGACTCTGTTCTTGGTCTGCCCTTCTTATGTTTGGTGGGGTTTTTGCTGTACTGGTCTGGTCTGATAGAAACAGATCTGGCGGGGTTTGTGGATTAGTCCACAGTTTATGCAACCAACTCAACCTTGGGCAACTTGTTCAATGATCTGATTCACCTAAGTAGGCTGGACTGAGTATTCCAAAAATTATGTTCTTTCCTTATCATTGTTCAATTCTCAAACGCATTCACTCACAAGGAATTTCATTTCCATCACCATACCAAGTCTTCCCAATTTATAAAGTCCTTCGGGAAAGGTCAAACAGCTCCTGACTAAACAATGTTCACATCAAAGCACTCTGACTAACCAAGCATATAAAGGAAAGAAAGGAATCAGCATGGTCCTAATTCCTATCCCTTACAGCTTTTCATCTCCCTGTCTGTAGCTTCTCCACTTGACATCCCCTCCAAACTCCCATTGCTCAGCAGATTCTCCCTTGAGGTTTCTCCCTTCTGTCTTAGAAACACACCGAACTTCTTCTCTTGCTCTGTTTGACACAAATCAGCCACTTCAAAATTTTCTGTCCAGACTTCACACTCTCCTTCCAACATTCAGAAAATAATCTTTGTCTAGCCCCTATCTCAGTCCAGACTCTTCCTTTGTGGAAAAGACCTCTCCTGTCCTGCACTCTCAAGATATACTTCTTGCAAAAAAATTCTCCCCTCTGGCCTTCACACTCTCAAGGCATACTTCCTACTAAAATTCTCTTTCTGTCCAGCTCTTGCACATTTTCCCTATCTCTCTCTCTCCCTTCTGGCCTTCACATTCTCAAGGCATACCTGCAAAAATTCCTCTCTGGCCTGCTCTTGTCCAAACTTCTCCTTCATAAAAAGAACCTCTCCTCTCCTGCACTCTGAAGGCAACACTTCTTGTGAAAATCCTCTCCTCTCTTGGGAACACATTTGCTCCTTCCAACACTTTCAACAAACCCTACATTCAAAAAATCTCTTCTCTGTCCAACCCTTCTCCTTTGTGAGAATTTTCTCCCTTGTCAACACTCTTAGAAACCCTACATTTGAAAAGTTGCTGCTCTGTCCAGTCTTCTCCGTTGTGAGAATTTTCTCCCCTGTCAACATTCTCAACAACCCTACATTCAAAAAATCTCTTCTCTATCCAGCCCTTCTCCTTTGTAAGAATTCTCTCCTGTCAACACATTTTCCAACAACCCCTACATTCAAAAAACATCATCTCTGCCCAGCCCTGCTCCTTTGTGAGAGTTCTCTCCTGTCAACATATTTTCCAGCAAACCCTACATTCAAAAAGTCTCTCCCTTGTCAGCATCCTCAGCAAACCTCATTTAAGAACTCTCATCTCTGTCCAGCCCTTCTCTTTTGTGAGAGTTCCCTCCTGTCAACACATTTTCCAGCAACCCCTACATTCAAAAAACCTCATCTTTGCCCAGCCCTTCTCCTTTGTAAGAGTTCTCTCCTGTCAACACATTTTCCAGCAGCCCCTACATTCAAAAAACCTCATCTCTGCCCGGCCCTTCTCCTTCGTGAGAGTTCTCTCCTGTCAACACATTTTCTAGCAGACCCTACATTCAGAAATTCTCTCCTCTGTCAACATCCTCAGCAAACCCTCATTCAAAAGATCTCATCTCTGTCCAGCCCTTCTCCTTTGTGAGAGTTCTCTCTTGTCAATACGTTTTCCAACAAACTCTACATTCAAAAAATCCTTCTGTCCAGTTTTGTCCCTCCCATACTCTCCCTATCAAAACCCCTCTAAAGCCTCCCAAAGTATTTCAAAACTCCAAAAGACTCTTTTTGCTCTTCCACTAACATGAAACACTCTTCACTTTAATAACATAAAACAAAGTCATGAGCTTGTGTAACCCAAAATTAATTCTCGGCTCAAGCCACATTAAAAGAACCTTTGAGCTTATAGCACCACAAACTATCTTTGGGCTTCACAATAATATAGTAAATATCTCCCACAACAAGGTAACATAAAACAACACTTGAGACCTATTGACATAAATCCAAGTTCCTTACAACAAGAAGAAGAGAAAAAAAGGAAATTTATCACATGAAAGACATCAAGGGTACGCGTGGGCTATTTTCTTGATGACAATGGGTTGGTTATTTTGAAAGCTAAATTGTAGATTTCTCTTCACTTGTGCAATAGAAAATCATGGCCTTAGTGCATAGAGCACCAAGATGATGCAAGCAAGTGCCCAAGATTATGGTCAAGTCACCTACATTGACCAAGTGTGCATTCTACTGTAGAGAAGAATTTATCTACATCAAGAAACTTGAATTCTTAATATGGAATTAGAAATTGAGTGATATTGCAATGCTCTATGAGATTTGAGACAATAGAGATCTAAGGATAGAGAAGTTATGAGGAAATGTCTTTGCTTAGATAGAAGACCATTGCCAAGAAATGTTGGGACCTAAGAACTCACCACCAAATGCCATGACCTTAAATATGCATTGAACTTGCCCAAAAATGAGCATAGAAACAAGGTTTAAGGCCTCATTCAAAGACAACATAACCAAAAAGGTTGGTTGGTAGGGGGTACAAAGATCTTGCTTAGCAAAACGTTGCTAAAGAAAGGATGAAGTTATTCAAATCACAATGTACCACCTATGTGAATAAAAATCAGGCAATATTCTTCAAATACTTGTACAAAGGAAGGCCTATGGATTGGGCATAAATTTTTTGGAGGTGCACTAGAGACCTATATGGGGATAAGGATGAACAAGGACAAAGTTGTAACACATCTATCCCCCTTTGTCATACACTTTTACATAGGTATAAATCTAATGATGCAAGAAAAGAATAAGAAGTACCCATGACTTCCCTAAGGGATACTTTTCCAACCACTAGGATGTGAAGGTGATGCACAAGAAGTACCAACTACCAATGAAAGATTGGCCAATTTAGAGAAATTTGCTTTAGTGGAGGAGGCTCACAACACTTTAGGCTACAATAAGAAGAGAAAGACTATACTTGGCAAGCCAAAGGTAAAGGCCAAGAAGGCATGAAATCCCTATATAGAAGAAGATTTGATGGACAAGGATGAAAATAGACACCAAGAAGATAATACAAGTATTGCTTGTAAATTATCCTTTACTTGCATTGTTGTTTTTTCATACAAGGACCAAAAGGATGACAAAAGAGGAGAATGCCACAGCTACAACAGCCTAGGAAGCCAAGGAGGATTTCCTAGCCAAAGGCAGCACACCAGCTAGAAGGAAGTAAGATGCAGAAGATGGGTCATCAAGTACCAAGGAAGAAGAAGAAGAAGAAAGTAAAGGCAAAGCCGGACCTACAAAGTCTTGGAACAACAAAGAAGTAGTACTCAAGGATGAAGGAATACTCAAGGCCAAAGAGGTGCTTGAGACTAAAGGATTGATGCAAGACAAAGAAATGTCCAAGGCCAAATACACGGATACCAACAAGGAAGAACCATAGGAGGACAAAGAACCCACACTCTTTGTCAAAATTGAGAAGGACAAAGATAAATTTTTGGTGTGCCTAAGAGAAGAAGAGGAAGAAGTACCAAGTAAAGAGGATCAAGAGGGTACTCATCTCTAGGATTGACATCCATACCATGGGATCAGTATTGGAGATGATGCAATAGATTTTCCCAACCTATAAAGAACTACATGAGGAGATAACTAGTTACTCAATGTTGTTGGGACATCTCCATTTGACCATACAAGAAGTCCACAAGGAGAGGGAAAAAGCACGAGGCACAAGAGGAGTTAGCTAGAACCAACGTCTTATATATGGCCAAACAAAAATTACAACAACTATTAGATGCAAGAGCACTTCAAATTGAAGGACAAAGCAAGAACCATCCAAAGAAAGAAAATGAGAATATGTTCCACATTGGCAAGATAAGAGCCAATGAAATGCAATGCAAATGAGCAATTGAGTCTTGGGACAAGAATGCACTAAGAGGAGAAGTGGAGAAAATAAAGGTTGCAATTATCACTACCAAAGTTTATAATCAAGAGTACTAGGCCATTGCTGACGTCTAGATCAAGAATCTCCATGTGCAACTGCCAAAGAATAAAGAGGACAAGGAGAAGGATTGTACACAAATTAAAGAGGAGTTGATGGAAAAATTGCAAGATGTTCAAACATAGTTGGAGGAGGAGAAAACAAAGATCCTTGTCCACATGGAGTCAACATGGGACCAACTAATTGGACTTGTAGAGGAGGTGGTCCAAGTGCAACTATACCAAATCAAGCTACAAGAGTTGAAAGTATAGATCAATGCCCTTGAAAGCAGAGTCTATACCAAAGGAGGAGCACATGACAAAGAATTTAGAAATTTATCAATGCCATAGTTGTGTCCCTAGAAGATAAAAGAGCATGGTAGATTTGAAAATAAAGATCTATAGAAAAAAAAGTAGTTATTTGCAATAGGATTTTAGGATAGAGAGAATACCTAACCAAACAAGATTAGTGCGATTAAGGCTAAGACAACACTTTGACTATGTTAGAGTTGTTATCTAGTAGAGAACATGAAGGAATAGTAGCCAATTGGTGCAAGAAGGTGATGATAACTATAGTAGAAGTAGTGTTAAGGGTAGGAAAAAAATAAGACTTAGGTTGCATATTATATAACTGGCTTTCCGCCACTAAGTGGGGAGTTTGTACTCTTAATCTTATAGCCACTATTCATTATGAATCCTCTTCAATCCAACTTTTGTAAATCCAAGAGTGATAGATTAGGATTCCTATTTTGTTCTTTGAGGAGAACCTTGCTTGAATAATTCAATTTATAGTAAGTCAATTGAGGAGCTTGCTTAATCATTGAATTCATGAGCAGAAGTTATTACAAATTCTGGTTGATCTATGTGACTTTCTGCTAGATGAATTAAGTTGCAACTATTATAAAGAAAACCTGTTCCCTCTACTATGATATTGAGTGTTGAGTCTTGTCTTCAACCTATGAATGTGTATTATGTGTAGAGGTGCTTCTTGTAATGTTGTCGCATTCAGTCATAGAGTGTTTTGCATGAATGTAAAATTTCACTACTTACTTACCAAAGGTTGACAACTAGGGAAACCAAAGTGCTCATAGGAGGATAGACCCGCAAGTCATTTCTTGGGTTAAGTATCCAAGAGTGAACCTTGTTCCACACTCAAGCTTAGACCATTATGGGACCTTTGCACATAGACTGTTATGGAAACAAGTCATAGATTATTAATAGATTCCTACAAGATCATTAATATTCATAGATTTCTACATGATCTTTTGCTCATAGGTTGTTGTAGAACTCTGCCCATAGATCGTGCTTATATTTTGCCCGCAATATGTGACGGGATTGTCTCATACTCCCAAACATAAAAGTTTTCATATATTGGCACTCCACTTTACTATTTTGCAAGGAGATCTCTGCCAAATGGGGATGGATAGAGTACTTTGTAATTGCATTAGCCCAAAAGAAGTTCCCATTGTGTTAAAAGCATGCCAATCAAATGAATTAGGAGTGTACTTCTCTGGCAAGCTTACTACATGCAAGATCAACCTTAAAGGATATTGGTGGCTTTCTATTTAGGTAAACACCAAAAAATATGCCCACGTGTATGATGCCTATCAAAGAATTGGCAAACCCTTGTTATAATACCAGATGTACTTCTATTTGGTATTGGCCGCTCAACCATTTCAAAAATGGAGACTTGACTTTGTGGGACCTTGTCATGCATATATACATCACTACACAACATACATTGCTATCACCATCATACATTATAGACACATAACTGGCACATAAGTCATACATAGACTCTAAAGTGCCACAATAAATCAATTTGTTTCCACCACTTGAATCAACTCAACTCAGATCAGTACTTGATCTATCACTCTATAAATTGCCAACAACTTGACCAAGATCTACTCTAAACTAGCTAGCCTCAAGCTAGCAAGTTGGCTTGTTGGCCCTTCTAGGCCTTGGTAACCTCTCATAGCCCATAGCCCTATACCTCAAAATGCCAAATGAGGCCAATTTGAACCCTCTCCAAATCTAGCAAAATTCCTCTAAATCTAGCAAAACTCCACCAAGTCTGGCCAAAATCTGCCACTTCAAAACTCCTCCAAATCTGGCCAAAACCTGACATAAACTCCAGCAAAAATCTGACGTGAATGCTAAAGTTGGGTGACAGTCAAATCTTCCACTAACTCTCCACTTGGGCCAAACTAAAATAATGGGCTTTTCCAAATCACAATTCACAAAGATAGGTTCCAAACTCCACCTTCAATTCACATTTTGAGCCCAACTCACAACAAATTGGTCATGCTTTCACTTCCTAAAATCAAAATCACAACCACTACTTGAAAATTGCTTTTCTTTGCTCAAAATTGGCCAACTCTTTTGCACACCATTTGCCTTACTGCCAAATCTGCATCAATCAACAAGCTTCTACACACCAAGGAAAACCTGAACTTCGATCGAGCTACCAATGATCCATCAAGCTTAGAGATACCACCAACACTCGTAGTTCCTATGAGTGTTGGTGGTACCCGATTTCCTCCTAACCTCACTTCTCTGATGTAATCAATTCATTTATACCACTCGAATCAACTCAACTCAACTCAGATCAATACTTGATTTGTCACTCTATAAACTACCAACAATTGGGCACTGATTACATTCAAACCACATCTACTCTAGCTAAGAGAATCCAGGTGATGCTCATTGGCCTATCCACCATAGCCAGGAACTCAAAGGTTCAACATCAAAGAAGTGAGCTATTTGGAGCTACACTTTGAAAGTATGCACTTAGACTCAAGCTATGTCTAAAACCCTAATGGTCTTGTTGATGGCACACCAAACAGTGCAAACGGTGCAAAGCGATGGTGGGCCCTACTATGAAGTCAATACCCCAAACACAAAATTTGACCATCAAAAAGTAGTCTATGAGCGAGTGCTAAAATACCTCTAACTACTATCACTGCAACTCTAGTGTCCAAGCAATCTAGATACGACACTACAAATGGCATGACAACCTGTTAATCTTGTAGCTCAATGCAGTAGGCATCACTACATTATTATTGTTGTGGACTATGTAACAAACTGGATAGAAGTTGTAAACAATTTTATTGCAGTCACTATCCGATGTTTTAATATGAATATTATTTCCAAGTTTGGTGTTCCCTTATCCATTATCACAAACAATGGATCCAACTTTATTAACAAAAGAGTACAAGATTTAACCACCACTTGCAAGATCCAGCACCACCAATCTACCCAATACCACCCATAGGCAAATGGGCCAATCAAACATATCAATTGGATTCTCTTTACACTCCTTAAGGAAATGGTGAGTTTGAACTCCATAGATTGGGATCAAAAGCTCCTAGGTGCTCTATGGGCTTTTTGCACTATAATGAAACTCATTACATAATACACTCCATACCAAATTCTCTACAAAAAAGAAGTAATTTTTCCAAAAAAGATTTTAATTTTGTCACTTAGAGTGCTTATGGGCAATTTGATCTAAAAACCTTGGTCACTTGAAGGGGACACAACGATGCAAGAAAGTTTTTGTACATTGCATAATCTGACCAAAAAACGTCTATATGCACTCTACATGCAGTATACCACTCAAGCTTGGTGGGAAACTTACTTTGATTGCAAAACCAAGGAGACCATACAACTTGCACTACATCCACTAAGGGACAAAGAAGAAAAGATACAATAGGAAACCTTGTGGTTGTTCATCACAAAATAAAATGATACATGAACACTCTTGCGGGAAGATCTTCCTCTAAGATTTGAAGCACTTCCTAAGCAATTACAAGATCATTTGCATGCTCCTTCTTGTTGCTAGATAGTCCTTCCAAGACCAAAAATTCCTCAAGAAAAATTTCAAATGCACTATGAGAACCTTCTGCATCTTAGTGAAACTAATGGTTACACCATTTCACATTCAAGGGCAAAATGGCACCATATGAAGGAAAATTTGCCTCTAATTCCTAGATGGTATAATATGCATAATGATCTCAACCCAAGTGCAAAAAAATGGCAAATTTGTGAAGATGTTTCCATTCCCAAAGTAGGATGGTGTGTGTAGTAGGACACACATTAGATTTAAATGCCAAACAGGAAAGTACAACTTTCATAAGAGGTGATCCAACCCATACAAATTAATACTCATAGAATTCCTTAAACTCTCTAGTTTGCAAATCAGACATTTAGAGAGAATGGATTGTTGAGCATTTGTGCCAAGAACTAGTCTATCAGTTCACCATGTTGATTTTATTAAGGAAAACCAATACAAGCAAAAAGTAGAAGATTTTATGTGAGAAGAGCAGTAGCGCATTACCAGACTTATTGCAAGAGCAATTGTAGATAGCCTAGATCAAACAAGTCAAGAAACCATCATCTTTGTCATTTGTGAGTTTTGTCCAGAAGTAGAGAACTTTAAGTCAAAAAGCTTAAGACAATGCAAGGAATAAGAGAAAGTCTTTCACCAAGTTTTTGAAGAATTAGACAGTTGTGCAGATCCACAATGGTTCTAAGAGAGAACCAACAAAAGAATTTAGCAAATTTGTGAGAAGAAGAAGAGATGGCTACAATGTACATGCAATTGGGCCACTAATTTCAATAATGTGGAACCAAAGATGAGAAAGAACATGGAGATGGGCAAAATTTGGAGCATTAGTGCCCATAAGTTCTATTTTCCAAGCAATTAAGAGCTTGCTTTAGTGCTGGAGATGGTTGAAAAAAATACAAGTGGATTCAAAAAAAAGTGATCCACATGAAAATTCCCATAGTAGATCCTCATGCTAGATTGTGTCCCATAATTGAAGACATAATGCAAGAATTATTCTTGCTACTTAAGAAGTTTGATGACATTCCCTTGGCATGGAGGAAATTCCAATTCAACTTGTAGCACTTGCAAGGGCAATTATTCATTTTAAAATATGCAAAGAAATTATTTGAGACCATGCATAGGAATGAGTTCCCAATGGCAATGGTAACATTTCCATCATTGTACTTTGCCATGAAGAACTTCAAGTGGCTTGTCAAAGGCCAAAGAGATGTGTTGTACATGAATGTAAGATGGAATTCCCAACATATAAAACAAAAGGAGGGAAGCCTTTTACTATGGGGCTTGTGCTAATGGCACAAGCCCCATAGTAAAATAGCTAGGGAAAATTTAGCCTCAAGCTCCTTCTAATTGAACTAAATTATCATCAAGGAGATAGCATCAGCATTGCAAATGCCAATTTTTTAAGAGAGCTACCAAGAGATAAAAAAAGTGGATAGGAAGAAAATGCATGAGCTTTGATGTGATAGATCAATTGGTCTCCTATTTTACCAAATAGACTAACAAAGACCAAGAGAATCTCTTGAAGTTACAAATAACCTCAACTCCAAGAAAATAAGAAGTAGAGCTATAGGAACCCATCAACCCCATAGAATTAGAGGCTATGGGCAATAAAAGGAAGAATACAACTAGCCTGGATAAGGGTGTAAAAATATCCCCAAAAAAGAGAAGAAGAAGCGAAGGATGATGATGAAGAAGAAGCTTACCAACAATGGTGAGGAAGCAAAACAAGCTTAGTCAAAGATGAGGGACTTTGTTGCCAAAAAAAGAAGTTAATAATGGAGGCTCTTGGAAGCCCTACCATGCACAAGCAACAAGAGAAGGTGGATATCATCAATTTGGAGGATGAATCACCAAAACCTTGTAGAAATATGCCTACCCTATCAAAGAAAAGGAAGGAATTGAAGTGTCTTCTCATTGGGAGGGGCCACCGTCTCCAACCTATTTTTGTCACTAAATGACAACATGGATTTTTGTGGCCTAGGGACTACCTTGCTACTATTATCCTCAAGACAAAGGTTTTTCCTTGACTTCGATGCCATGTACATTTTGGGAGGGTCCAAGAAATTCTCAAGATGTCAATGTACTAAATAGGAAGATGCAAGTAGATGATCCCGTAAACCAAATTAGGTTGGAGTAATCTGCCCAAATGATAGATGCCCTTGTTAGTAATTTGGTAAGCATGGAATACAATACCCAATGGCTAGAAAAACCTAACCAAGCATGGAAGCTTTGTTTGGTCTCTATATTGATGGAGCTAAGATGTGGCCATTTTGCACGTAGTGAAGTATAGTCACTATATGAGGAACATGAATTGTTCTTACAAGAGAATTATTATAAATCCCAAGAGACAAAGCTTGCCTTGTTAGAGAATGGTGCCATGTGGTAGAAGCAAAGTGTCACAATTTTGAAAGAGAAAGGGGAGATATTTAACCAAGTTCAAGCTCTTTGGACCAACAAAGCAACTATTGATCAGCAATTGGAATCTGAGAAACTAAAGACCCAAAAAATAGAGGGAAATCTCTGCACACTATAGGACTAGGCATCCCATGTGGAAGAGAATTCCAAGCTAATTTTGGAGAAGATATGGGAATTATCCACAACCATTGACACTTCCTAAAAAGAAGCAAAGAACCTGAAGTTGTTATATCCTACACTAGAAGTAGAGGTCACAACTTTAGAAAAGGAGAAAAAACCTATGAAATGCATAGAGAAGCTCTGGAAGAAGAGCTAGCATCTCACCAGTTTAGAATAAACAAGCTCACTTTTGAGAAGGTGTGATACAAGAAGGATCTTCTCTATTACAACAAGAAAAGGAGAGAGGAGCCAATAGAGGTCAAGGCTCAACAAATATCCAAAAATGACCTCAAGCTACAAAGCTAGAAGTTAGAGCAAAGAGTAAACCTACTCCTATAGTTTATTAACCACCATAAGTCAAAAGCTCCCTCAGAGGAAGAAGACTCCAAAGTAGAAGATGAGCTTGAAACAAATTAGGGAGAAAATAGGCCAAAAGGATCCATAAGGGACAAATCTCCCTAAGAGAGGGACCTAAGGACAACAGGGCAGGTCCATCCAAGAGAAATTTTGGAGGTAATCCCACAGCTGGGAGATCAATTGTATCCAACTCTTCAAGGCCTATAAATCTTGGGAATACTGCTAGTGGTAAAAAGAGGTTGGGTCCTAGTTTGCTTTGCAGGGAGAACTCAAAGTAACCATAGGCCCCAAAAGGAAAGTTGAGGGTTGTCTTGTAAGGAAATTATCTATGGGAGGAAGGTGTAATGTTCCAAGTACAGGAGAATCCCCAAGAAAAAACCCAAAAGAAGAACACAAAGCTTAACACTCAAAACTTTGATGCCCCAAAGGAGCACCTTGTCTTTAATATATAGCAAAGTGGATTCCCTCAAAAAAAGCTTCACCCTTGGATCAGATACATGGACTGGTAACATGTCAACAAGCTCTACTCTTAGATAAGTTGCATGCATAGGTGACATGTTGGTTCTAGTTCTATCAGGTTGGTCAAACAAACTTTGACCAAAGGTAATCTTTAGCAAAATCTTTTTGTAGAAATCTTAGAATCACATGGGTGAGGTACCATTGGAAAACTCTCAATGACACAAATAGGGGGCGGGAAGACAAGCTTTCCCTTCTCTTCATAAGGAAGAAATTTTCACATTGTAAAGGTCTAATTCATCCGTTTAGGCCTTTGAAATTAACTCTAAAGTTTACAATATTTTTGGCTTTTGCTCTATTAGTAGAAGTACTCTTTTGGTGATACCTCTATCTGATCTAGTTAGTCTATCATACATAACATCCTTCTAGATGTAACCAAGCCAATTTTTACCTCTAGATAATATGTCTAACTATTGGTATTACAAACCTCCCTCTTTTTAAGACACAACTTCCTCATTAAAAAGCTATTGATCAAAAGATTTCACTAACACCAATGCCTGGATCAAGTTGGTTGTTGGCTCCCATTTCACCTCATAAAATTCCACTGTGCAAGATATTCCACACATGGATGGCAAGTACCGAGGATATGTTTTTGGAGAATATGTTCTATAACATCCATTTATACATGTATGTATTATTGTGATATTTAGTTTGGTATTATAAGTATTTGAGAGATATTATTCATATAGAGATAAAGGATGGTTCTACATTAGTCATGATTAGCTAAAGTTAGTCATTGCTAAATAGAGGGGGATCTTACTTAGAGGAAGTGGAAAAGATGAGTACCACTATTTTGGATTCTAATGTATTGACTTGGTATTATTCTTAGGTGTTTGGCTTTAAAGAAAGAGTTGAGAACTCTTGAACCCACAAGCCTTTTTGTTTTGTATTCTTCTATAGTCCAAGGATAGCTCATGTGAAGGAATCCTAGACTTAGTGGTTGGATAAGACCACATGCTTAGGGAAATATACCCATGAGTATGGATATTCTTGTAGACTTTTGACTTTATTTGACTTTTAGCATAATAACTTGAGTTACTCTAATAACTAGTAACTTTGGTGTGTAACTACTTCACAAGTATATAAAAAAGGGGTGAGAAGGTACTCATCATCCTTTCATTTGTAACTATCTCTCTCTTGTTGAGTTCTCTAGTGAGCAATGGTTTGAGTCTTAAAGAATTAGCCTTGGAGGAATATGATGGAATTGGGATTCCTTGCCTTCCTTGCCTTCTACTACTCTATAAAACTACCTAGAATTATCTAAATTACCACATAGATGCAACACGTCCACCATTTCTTCAATAAGTTATAATTAGAAGTACCAAGGGTTTATTAGACAAGGTGATCGTATTCAAAAAATTCTACCCAAAATATGAGATGATGAATTGTGTGAATGATGCTTGGGTAGTACATGGATACAAAAATCCCAATGGTTTTGTAAAAATAGATGGTGATCCATAAATTCCATCCATCTCATTCCTATTTTGATACCATTGTAAAAGATCAAGGAGAGAAATAGGAGAATCAAAATGGAAGATCAAAGTGAAAGGTCACATTGGGATTCTTGAATGAAGAAAACTCCAAATGCTTAGCATGAGCTTGGGCTTTGGCATTTATTGGGAATATACAAGGCTCTTGAGAAGCTTCTCTAAAAGCTACCTTTTTAGAGTGCAAGCCAAGCTAACCGAGAAACTTCTCAAGAAACTTTCTTCTTGAAGCCATCTACTTGGCATGCAAGCTAAGCTGGTCAGGAAGTTTCCTAAGAAGCTTCCTTCTAGAAGCCATCTACTTGGCATGCAAGCAAAGCTAACCAAGAAACTTCCTCCTAGAAGTCACCACTTGGCATGCTCATTACCCAATACTTGGAAGGTACCAAGTAGATGCTAGATACCTTCCTAGATGCTTCTAAAATATTTTTATAATTCTTGGCTAATTTGGCCTATTTGCTATATTTTTAGTCTTGACTAACTCATTTTTAGCCTCCATATCGTTAAACATAGCCACTATTTATTATGAATCCTCTATAATCCAACTTCTATAAATCTAAAAGTTAGAGAATGGGATTCTTATTCTATTCTTTGAGAAAAACCTTGCTTGATTAAGTCAATTTCTAGTAAGTCAATTGAGGAGCTCACGTAATCATTGGGTCCATAGGCTCAAGCTATTGCCAATTGTGGTTGTAAGAGTTGATGTGACTTTTTGCTAGATGAATTGAGTAGCAACCATTATAAAGAAAAAATATTCCATCAACTATGATGATTGATTGATTGTTGAGTCTTTTCATCAACCTAAATGTGTATTATGTGTAGTGGTGCTCTCATTATGCTTGTTGCATTCTTGTCTAGGTCATAGGGTGATTTTCAATACTACTTGTAATATTTTATTACTTACCCAGAGGATGACAACCAAGGAAGCCAAAGGGCTCACAAAGGGACAGACTTGCAAGTCATTTCCTAGGTTAAGTATGCAAAGGTGAACCCTATCTTGTAGTCAAGCTAAGGTCACTATGTCACCTTTATCCATAGACCATTACATGAACTTTTCCTGTAGATTGTGACAAGACTTTTGCTTATAGTACATGATGGGACTGTCCCTTACTCTTGCCATCCCATAGCATCCCATACCCTCAACTGTGGGATCAAACTAACGTGCCAATACCTTTTGGGAAGAGAGGAGCACATAATCTTGAAAGCCAAAGTCATCCAAGTGACAAGACCTTTGGTGTGTAATAATATTTTTGGTAAATGGATCTTTGGCATGAAGTGAACCATTGTGACAACCTAGTGTTGATGTACTTGTAATAAAAATGGTAAGAATAGGTTGTTCCCTTGAGGATACATGTAAGAAATGATTAGAAATGAAGAGAATTGTCACAATATCACAATTCATTTAGTATTGCCTATTTAACCTCTTTGTAAAAAAATACTTCTAAAACAAGGTAGTGTCACCCGTAATGGTGCATTATGGAAAAGGGAAAACTAAGATCACTCTCATGATAGATCTATTCCAAGTTATTTTTGAAGTCATGACTCACTTCTTTATAAAGGTCACTTCTCCCCAAAGGTCATTTCATCCCAAACATAGTTCATGATCTGAAAGGTTGTCACTACCCCAAAAGTCACTTCACTACAAAGGTATTGTCATTCTACCAATTGCAACTTTGGAGATTACATACTACTCTTCCCAGAAGATGCAATCTTGAAGGAGTCTCTAAATTGATCAATTTGAAAATTTTCAGTTTTTTGGTACTCTCATGCTCCATACTAACCTTAGCACTTCAATACATTGCCTTGCTTCTTTGGACTTCTTGCGGATCAAACATCCCAATCATCAATAAATGATTTCCTAGACTCAAACTCTTCCATCTGTACTATAGGTTTCCTCACCACTTACTTGATCAAACATTCAATCAATTACTCAAAATGTAAACAATCAATGCAAAGGAACATGAGAGTCCTTGGGCTTATTTATATATATCTAGAAATTATGACAGAAAGGTGCACATGATTTACAATGTGCTTAAGTCTGAGGCATCTTTTTTGTCTCTACTTCAAAACTAGATCTAACAATGAGAGTTCTTTGGAAATCTTGTATTTGCATCTACATTGTACATTGTTATTCAAAACTATCTACCTAATCCTTTACTTAATAAAGCACACTTAAGGATTTTTTGTATTCCAAGAAGATGTAAGTTCTTCCTTTGAAACCATGTGTGCCTTCAGGCTCATGACACCAAAGGTCTTTGGCTACAAAACTTTCTACTTCTAACCAAAAGGTCTACTTCCTACCCAAAGATGTTTTAGACCAAAGGTTTCTTAAACTTAGGATATTTTGCACCCCTTACATTTGCTTCTGACTATCCTTTGACTTGAAAGCTACACTAGGGCAAAGAACATCCTTCACATTGGTAGAGTCTAATCAATAGTTCTACCTTACCCTTGTAATATGATAATTCAAGGAGTAAGGTGTTCAGAGTTTCCTATAACTTTTGTCAATATGCTCCTTTGGCATTGCCAATAGATGAGCAAGCCAATTGTTACAATAGACCTTTGCTTCCAATTCATGGATTTGTGTCTTAAGGTCCCTTATCTTTATTCAATAAGCTTGCTCCAATGTTGCCTTCTTTGCTAGGCCCACTAGCTGATCCTTGGTCTCCTCCATCTTTGCCAAGACCTTTTCCTTCTCCTCTTTGATGTTCATCCGCAAGGACTACAATGCAGCCAATATCTCCTCCTTGAGCCTTACTCAATCAATTGCTTCATCCTCAACTTTCTTTTTCAACCTTGCAAATAAATCCTTGATTTGAAATTTCATGATTAGCTGATTCTCATTGTGCTAGATAGACTTTGGCGGTGATGATTTTTACCTTTTTCTTCTCCAATTTACATGATATGATGGCCAACTCATCATCTCAAGCCTTCAATTTCTCTTTTAATGCCTTGAGTTGATGGTCTACCTCAATATGGTAGTCATTTCTTAGTGTCTCCATTCTTACCGCATTCAAATTGATGGCATCCAATTTGCTTTGGATGTTAGAAACCTTTCATCTTGCACTCACATCTACTCCTCAAAGTCCTAGTGTTTCCAATTCTTTGCAAGTTGGAGCATCTTCTTCTCTTCTTTCAAATTTTGGAGCTTCTTCATACTTCCTCAAGGTGATTTCTCCTTTGTTCTTCAATCTAAATGCCTCTTGTACCAAGTCATTGTTGCATTTTCATTTGGCTACATATAGGGCACTAGCTTAGGCTAACCTTTCTTACCCTTTGCACTCTCCTTGTGGATTTTTTGAGTGGTTTCATGTAGTATGTTGATTAAAATTGTATAGTTGGTTACATCTCTATGCCACTCTATCATCTCTAACATAGAGCGCACTATGTGAATTACTAACATGGTTATGGCCACCAAGTCCATCTTCTTTGTCCCCCTAAAATAAGAAACCTTCTTCTTTGTACCCCTATCATCCCAAAGACTCACCTTGGGCCTTCTCTATCTCAACCTATTCCTTGGCACCAAGTTTTGGTCCTTTTGTCTCCTATACTCTTTATTCATTTGCAGGGCCTTTGGTATGAGGCGTGCGTTCATCTTTATGTTGTCCTTACTCTTCTAGCTTGGATACTTCCTCAACTTTAAGCACCTCTTTGGCCTCAAGTATCTCTTTGTCCTAAAGCACTCCTCCATCCTTGAGTATACATTTGTCCTTGAGTACATCTTCATCTTGGTGTACTTCTTCCATCTTTGTTAATTCCAACACTTTGTTGGCAGCTAACACTTCATCTCTTGGCTCCAAAGGTCCCACTTCTTTGTTCATGTTATCTTTTAGGTCCTTTGTGCTTGATTGCCCTACCTTGCTATCTTATTCTCCCATGTAGGGGTCTCTTCCTTGATTGATTTCACCTTCATTAGCAATAGCCAATTGCACTTTGTCCTCCTTGTTCGTCTTCCTCTCATCATCTAAGGAGAGTATAATTTGAGTGAAGGATTTTTTGTTAATGGATCTTTCACTTTAGTCTTGGACTTCATCTTCATCTTTGATGGAGTCTTTGATCACCCATTTGCTCATCCTTGCCTTCTTAGCTTTTAAATTTGGCTTTGTTAGAACCTTCCACTACATCTTCTTCCTTTCCCCTTTGGGCTGTTTTCTCTGTATGCCTATGGTAAATGGTACAAGACCATCTTCCATCCTTGGTAAACCCTTTAACATATTGCATCTCTAAGAAAGAAAATGTAAATAACAAGATTTATATTTATTCAAAACTATGTGATGCTACAACAATCACCTTCAAGGATAATTTGGAATAAATCCTTAGAAAAATTGATTTTTGTTTACTTTTCTATAGTGCACCATTGGGAGTGATATTTCATTCTTCTTGGGGTGATTCATGCCCAAGAAGTTAAATAGGAAACAGTAAAGAATTACCATTTGTGACAGTTTTCTTCAACTCAAGTCATTTCTAACCCATATCCTCAAGAGAACAATCTATTCTTACCATTTTTACCATTAATACATCAATATTGTGTTATCACAAAACACCCAAGTAATGCAAGCTAATATACAAAAAGGAATGAAGTAATTTCAATTCAGTGCATATTCCTTACTAATATCAATAAGAAATGACCATCTAAAGTGAAGGATGCTTCCATTGCAAATAACTTGGATATTACTTTTCAAATTGTCTAAATTTCATAAGACTAACTTAAGTAATTACACATGCATGTTGAATATACGGAGGAGTTATTTGATCAAGAAGATACCAATGTTAGGTAAGACCAATTGAGTATAAAAATTTAATCAAATTTATAATTGCACATTTGCATTGCAATGTTCTGTGTTAGGATTTTTTTGGCTTGTATATAGTTATACTCAAGCTGATCATGAAAAAATCTAATATTTGATAAAGATGTCACCTTTGGAAGATGCACTTGATTTGGAAGATAAGTACATCAATGGCATTGCTATTGAGAAAGCTATGAATTAGGAAATATTTATGATTCGGATCAACCAAATGAAAAAAATTTATGAAGTAAAGATGAAAATATCAATTTCAAAAGAAGTGGATTGGAGTTTTCAAGAGTTTGCAAAAGTATTTCTAAATGGCCTACTTAAGGATTTACATATGTTTGAGTAACATTGTTTAGAATATGTTTACTAATTATTAGGATCCTTGTTAATAGACCTATCTATTGCAAATCCCCAAAATGACTAAAAGAAGTTCAAGAGCTTGACAAAGCTCATAGAGAAGGATTTTATTTGGCATAATATATCTTATGAAACACTCATATTTTTTGTTTCAAATAAAGATGGTATCATTTGATTTTTATTGACAGTTGAGGTTTGAATAAATAGATAATGATAAATCCATACTTAATTGACTATTGGATAAATATATTTTGGGTCTTTTAATGATATTTTCATCTATAATAAGATAAAATAGTGCATTATGCTCATATTGGTCAAGTAGCACAATGATTATGCAAGTGGAAGCTCTTTACGTATGAAATCAAAATATGAATATTGGAAAGATAGAAGAGTAAAAGATCATTGGTATTGTAGATTGGAAACTTGAGGAAGTGCAAGACTTAATAGGTTGATAATTATTAATCAAAAATTAGTGTATTGTAATGCAACATATTGGCATCATAAACAAAACCAATGATAAGAAGAGCACCACTCTTATACAAATCAAGGACTTAGTATCAACTTGTTCAACCTTTAGGAAGTACAATCCTAAGGTAGTAGATATATGTCATAGATCTTGATGCTCCTAATTTTGATATTTATTCAATATTAATATTGATTTTTGTAAATTATTTACATGTATTTTCTTCTAGGAGGTTAAATTTAACAATAGATACTGTTTTGTTTATAATTTTAAAATAATGAAAATTATAAGAAAATTTAATTCTATTTTTATGGTATTTGGTACAAACATTTGACCATATTATTTGTTAATCAAGCTTATGATCATGCAAACTAATCAAAAGTTATTTTTGAAAAAAAATCATATTGATTATATAAAGAGTCAACATCATTAGTAGGAGGAAAAACTCTAACTATATGATGTCAAGTTGGAACATGATCATAGAAAATACCACAAGGATCCCATGCACTTTCTTGTCTGCCAAATTTCAAACAACTTTTTAAATTATATAATTGTATTCTATAATAGTGTGTGAAACCAAAGGAGCAATACAAGTAAAAGTATCAACATATTCAACTTTTGGATTCTATAATTGTATCACATTGGGGTTAAGGATCTTTAGTGTACTTCATTCTCCATCAAGAATAGTTTGTTACAAGTCGAATCAAGTACGTGTTCTACGTGATACAACTTTTTTGACTTGATTGGTTGAGTAATTAATCCACTCAGTTTCTATATTTGAAAAAATTCATATACTATAATAAGCCAAGCTCTATGTTTTTCCATCATTGTCTTCCAAATTTACTTATATCTTATTGTGAACTAAAATTCATTGGTAAGTTTTGGCAAGCAATATTCAAGATATTCTGTACCAAATTGGTCATATCCATTACTTGTTACTTGTAAGTGGATGGTCATGGTGAACATGTCAATTTTATATATACGTTTTATTCATTTGTAAAAATTCAAATAAATCTCCTTCAAGACATCATATTTGTCTAAAAAAACTCAATGCAAGCAAGTATTAGATTTTCTTTCTTCTTTTTTAATAACTGTCATGACTTCTAAAATTTTAAAAGCTTGTTTACTCTCCATATTCCACTATTCCATTTTTGGAAGGTTCCCACTTTATAATACTATAGAAGAGCACTCTATCATCTTCATGATGTTCAAGATCCAATGATATCCATTTGAGAAGATAGTAAGCTTATGAAATCAAAGTTCATGATTATTAAGTTATTGACAAGTGGAAAGAGCATATAAAATAGTACAGAACTTACCATAATAGTAGTGTAGAATTGGTATCTAAATTATTTAAAGCTTCTAGAAAGTACTTAAGAACATTCATGAAGGAATATTTAAAAGGTACTTACAAAAACCTTCTTGAGGTATAAGGTGTTGAAGAACCTTGCTAAGGGGAGTAACTTAGCTAGGAAGTAACTTGGCTAGAAATTTAATAGCTAAAATTTGCTAGAAATCATTCTTGCATCCATTTCAAGTTTAAATTACAGTGCATTGAGCCATCTTTAACATTTGGAGCTCATCCATTTAGTTCTTGGACTATCTTTTATGTTTTAACTTTGGTGTTGATTCTCTTAGATTTTAGTCTTCTATGAATTGAGAACTATGCATTTTATCAACAAACATTATGAGGTTGTTTGTTAAGCTAAAAGGAAATATTTTCCATTCAAATTATCTTATCTTGTGCTAAAGGTTATCTTGGACACATTATAGTGAGATATGTGTAACAATCAAGTGTTGTTCAAATTTGTAACAATGTGGTAAAAAAAGATTGGTCGCATGAGGATACAAGTTGAAGGTGGCTAAAAATGAGAGAAAGTGACACAACCATGATATGATGCTGTTTCATATTTAACATCTTGGGCAAAGTCATCCCCAAAAGAGTGTAGGATCACTACCTCTACCATACAACAAAAAGATAAAATCACAAGTAATCATGCTCACTATAGATTGATCCAAAGGATTCTTGAATGTGATGGTTCATTTGTAATGAAGGTCAATTTGCCTTGGAATTTGCTTACCTTCCTCTTTGGCATGACTGGATTTTGGATTAAATCTTTGAGATAGTCATAGGCACTAAGATCTTTATTTGCATCATAGAGTTTATGTTTGTATAAGATCAATACTATCACAAATTCTTATGAGTGTTATCCTACAATGCCAAAACAATGATGGAGTAGAGTCATCCAAGGGTCTGATCACCTTGATAATTATGACTATGAAATAGTATTTTTTTCCTTTCCAAAAGACACAACATCATAAGAGTCATGACTAGATCATGCTACTTATTCTACAATTTTTTGTTATTATATGATACTCAAAGCCTTTGGCAGTCTATCATTGTATTGTCCCTAACCTTTACAAAGCACCTAAAGATGAACACTCTAGTCCACCCAAGTGATTCCCTTCACTTAAGTACTTTGGCTCCTTCATCAAGATTCCTCACTTCTACTCAAGTAAGCATCCAATCATTCATACAAGGTGTGGACTAATACACACACATCGACTAGATTATCTTGATGGTATAAACATCATTTATTTCAAAAGAAGTATGCACCAAATGAACTTAGTGAACATTGTGCCCAATCCTTCTATACATTTCCTACTTAGTCACCAAAGAAATCTAATGGCTACAATGTATTAGAAATTCTTTAATTACATTTAAGGTGCTCAATGCTCACACATATTATCTACTTATCTTATCCTAATCTAATCTTAAGTAGGCATAGACCACATGATATGGCCACCTCAGCCTTTGGACTTGTTATCTATTGCTATTATGTCATGTGATAGGCTAACATAAGATATTCATATTGTAGTTTAACTAGTTATATACAAAGTATGTACTGATACAAAAGGCCTTAGCTATGATTACAAAAACAACTACATCCTAACTACAAAGTTGGGTTGTAGTCATTCTATACAAAGTTGATTGGTACTTATTTTGTATGAAATCCTCTAAAGTTTGAGTTGTACAAGTATTACGTTTTTCTCATACTATTTGTTACTCATTTACTTCATGAGGCTTGCAACAAACTACCTTTCCCTTTAAATAGTTAGACAAGCTCTACAAGTTCCTTTCTATAACCTTTGACAGCTTGTACAAACTGGTTATTGTTTCTTGGAACTTGGTCAAGGAATGGGCTTGTAGCTTGATTGCCAATGCCTTGAGCTAGTCATTTGTATATACCTTCCTTTTCAACACATCAATTTGCATCTTGAGGTGCTTCAATTTCATAATTGGGAGTTTTTATTGCCTTTCCACTTTAGTTATTCCCAAGAGTTGAGTCACCATATGAATTATTGTTTTAGTCATTTTCAAGGTTTGTTTGTTCACTTTGTAGTTCTACCATCATTTCATCATGAAACATTTCCTTCAGCTTATCTTTGTTCTCTCATTAGCATTTTAGGCTTGTAATGAACTCTTATACATGAAGGTCAATAATCTCCTTGAAAATTTTATAGCATGCTTTGGTTGCATTCATCATGGCCTAAAACTCCTTCAACTCCTTCTATATCAATGTCACTTCTTCATCTTGTACTGGTAGTTTGTCAACATGTCTTGTTCATTGTTGGGACACCTTGTTGCTAACATCATAGATATCCACCTTCAGCTTTTGCAAGATTTTCTTGGTCTTCTCTCACCTTTTCATTTTTTCCTCCAAGATGCGGTCTTTCTCTTGGCAATCTACTTCTGTAGCCGTGAGCTTTACCTTGACATCATTCAGCTTGCTACAAAGTAGAGCTTTTTCATTGGCACCTGATCAAGCCAATTGGTGCATATGTTGTAGGAGTTTTATGGATTCATTGCTCATAGGGTCAAGTTCCCTATAGAATGACAAGAATTTAGCCAATGCCTCCATTATCAACATAACCATATTAATGATGTATACCACCATCAGCCATGGGAGTGAATTTTTGTAATGTTTCAAACTTCACAAAATGTCCTCCATTGTGTTTGTAATCCCTATTTATTTTTCATATGCAAGTCATGTATTTGGAGGTTCTTAAGACCCTTCTCCATCTCCTTGTGTACTATGGCTATATTGTTGGCCTTACATTTTTTCCTGTATTCAACCTCTTGTGGAATCTTCCTCTTTCATCTTGAGCATTTTATCCTTTGTAGGTTATTGCAGATGATGTTCTTGATGAACTAGACTTTGTTGGGATGGCTCTGCATTGTCATTGTTGGCACCTAGAATAGCATTGACAATTATGGCGGCTTTCCTTTTCATCTTCTTCAGCCAAATTATAGGGACTTCCTCTTCTAGTTTCACTATCATTTTCTCCTTAGCAAGAGGGTCATGCATGTCTTTGTCTTTGGCTTTTTGTTGAGGCAACTATACTTTGTCACTTAGTCTCATCTTGTCCATCTTGGCATCATATAGTGATTGAAATGATGTGCTTCATTTTTCAAATCTCCCATATTTACCTCATTTCTAATTACAAGCTATGAAATATGAGTGAAAAAATTTGTCACTCCCCAATTCCTTGTTTTGCACCTAAGAAACCTTCTTCTTTTAAGACACAATGCATGAATCTGAGTTTCCTACTTTTTCTATAACTTCATGTTGCCCTTGTTTTCTCCTTGGCTTTTGCTTTGTCTTTAGAACATGTGTATTTGGGCTGTTTTTTTTCCTTCTTAGAGGTCTGAACTTTGGGTCACATTGCTCGCACCTTCTTACAAGCATCCATCATATTGTAGGACTTGTATATGAGTACAAACTTCTTTGTACAAGCATACTCCTTGTTTTGCTCATGGTATTTTGTTATTTCTTGAGGTAGGTCTGGATGCCCACTGAAATATGCTGGATGGTGGAAGTGGTTTGGGTAGTTCACCTTCTCTTCTTCCATAATAAGACCCATTCCTATGTAGAAATGCAAAACAAAAGGAGCAGTGATTTAGCTCCTCCTTTGGTGATGTCTTCCAATAGCTTGTTGATGTTCTCAAAACATTCATTTCCAGCTTACAAATTTTGCTTCATGTAGAAGTCGGAAGAAATTGCCTACTTTAGGTTTACATATGCTATTTGTTTTGACATGAAGAGTTTCATGATTTTTTTTATGATGACTTGTCAGGTTGGAACTTTGAAGTTTACAATTTGGTATCCATGTATCAATTTCCCATCAACAAATGAGTCTTTTATTTTGGCTTTGAGACTCTTACTCGGACAACCATATGGAATGTCTATGTACATTTGGCCAAAGGATGAGCACCCATATCCTAGCACTCATTGCAAGTGGTCTTCTATCCACAAGATAGGATTTACTCTCAAGGTTTTTTCACTCATATGGGTGTTACTATGGATTTCCTCTAATAGAGATATGTTTGATAGACTCTAATCCCATAACAATAAGTCTAGATTTCTACTTCTTAGGTAATCAGATTGGAAAGTATAGGCCCCACTCAGAAATTTCAAGCAGTTTGCTAACGATCTTGAGAATTTTTTGTTGTTTCCTCTTGCCTTTCTCCTTATGCCTCATGTCTACACTTGTTTGCTACACACTAACATTGGGAGTCACCATGCCCAAGAACACTCTCACACAAACTCTCAAGTTTTTTCACTCTTTTAACAAAGAGGAGTCACATCAATGGCAGAAACAAACTCTTGCATAACCAAACTTCTGAAAAGTGAAAAATGAAAAAGTAAAAGTTCTTACTTGCACGATGGGGATGAAAATTTATAGTTTTGTCAAACCGGTCGATCCTTTGGCCATATTGGTAGTTGGCCAAACAAGTGTCACTTTGAACCAAACAGTTAGAAGTATGTTCTTTGGTGGTGTGTAATACCAAGGGTTAGCCATATGATCTAGATGTGAAATTCGGTTTGGTAACATCTAGAATGATGTTATACATGATGGTCAAAATAGATCAGATAGAAGTATCACCAAAAGAGTACTTCTACTAATAGGGCAGAAACCAAAATAGACTTGAGAACCTTAGAACCAATAGCTAGACATATGATTTAAAGGTGAGAATTGGTTTGGTAACATCTGGAAGGATGTTACACATGATGGACTAAACAGATCAGAAAGAGGTATCACCAAAAGGGGACTTCTACTAATAGAGTAGGAACCGAAATATGCCTAAAATCTTTGAAAGCAATTTCGGAGGCCTAATGGGATGAATTAGGCCTCGAAAATGTGCAGATTCTGCTTCTCCAACGGAGGAGAGGCTGGCCTTCCCTCCCCCTTGGTTTGTCTCATCGAGAGCTTTCCAACGGTACCTTACTCATGTGATTCTGAGATTCCTATAGGAAGATTCCCTAAAAGATTCCCTCTGGTCAAAGCTCGTTTGACCAACCAGATAGGACCTAGACCAGACAGGTCACCCATCCAAGTAAGTAATCCAAGGGTGGAGCTTGCTGACATGTCACCTATCTGTGTCCCTAATCCTATGGTGGAGCTTCCTTGGAGGAGATCCTCTTTGTCTATATAATAAAGAGAAGGTGCTCCCTTGGGGCATCGAATGTTTGAGTGTGCAATCTGTGTTTTCTCTCTTCTCTTGTCCTCAGAGTATTACAATGGTATCAGAGCGAGTGTTCTAGTCCAAGAGAGTGGATCACCCCTCTTGGAATAGCACGAACTACTGAAACTGAGTAATTTGAGGTGGAGAACATAGAGTAATCGCTAGACTTAGGAAGGACTTTAGAGAGCGGATGGGATGGATGCGCCGGGGGGACAATTTCCCGCACCTAGCTTTCCATTCTCAAACCCATTCCACATCAAGGTTATGTACATCCAACGTGAGCAGATGAGAGTATCGCTAGTTTATCACTTTGGTGCGGAATTCATGGACAGAGTGATGAACTCACCAAACCCGGTGATTCTACCTGTGGTGATATATGACAGAGAGTGGGATTTGACGATCTACATTCTATTATGATAATATGGATATGAATGTCCCAAATCCTCTCCCTTTCAACACTCAAGTAGAAATCCGTTATGTAGTGAGGCCGAAATTGATGTTTAGAGATTTTGTGGTTAGGAATTTTGGTGAGGAGTATTATCAACGAGTGATAGCTTCTAAGGTCCCAATGGTAGTTCCGATAGTTTTTGCACCTTCCAGAGTGATTATATTGACTCTGTATTGAAGTAGACGTTAGCAATTAGGTGTTGCAGGAACCATGGATCTGCAGTTGCAAGAGCTGGTGCAAGGAATGCAAGGGATGTTGAATGAATTTCAAGAGATTAAGATGACCATGGAAACATTGCAAAGTCAAGTGCAGATCCTCAGGAACAATCAAGCCATGCAAGAAGAAGAGCCGTCTCAAAACCCAGTACCTGCGATTGAAGTACTTGGAGAGGCACCTGTGCCTACAAACCCTATCAACGATGAAGCCACATTGCTACTCCGGATGAAGAAGACCTGCAACATCGAGCCTTACAAGGAGCAGCGTACGATGGGAGTAGTGGAGAATTGGATCTCGAGAATGAATCGATATTTTAGATTGTTCTCAACAGAGATCACAGAGCATGCTGCAGGCATGTTTGCATGTGGGTACTTGACCGATAAAGCCCTCACATGGTATGATGCTTGGGAACGATCCATGCTGGCAGAGAGAAGGGAGGTCACATGGACAACAATGCAAGAAGGACTGCTCAAGAATTTCCAATCGATGGATTCTGTGCAGATGGCTCGAACCCGACTATGGGGATTGAGATAGAAGAATAGCGTACAAGAGTATGTGGAGGCATTTTTGGATCTACAAGTCGCAATTACCGACATGAGTCCAGCAGAGGCTCTCGACAATTTCAAACGAGGGTTGAAAGAGCGGATTCGCCAAGAAGTCATGGTGCAAAATCCTCGCACGGTATTTGAAGCTATTGCTTGTGCGCAGAGAATAGCTGGAACATTAGGTGGAGGTGAAGGAGTAGTTCCACCTCAACATTATTGGGCAGAAATGTCACACATGGGTGGACCAGTACCGATGGAATTGGGCAACCTTCGATTCTGGGATCGAGGAGCACGGCCGCTTCAAGGAGAGTAGGGACGGGTAGAAGAACAAAGAGATGGAGTCCCACGAGGAGAAGGGACTCGTGGAGAACAACGCTGTTGTTACAATTGTGGCCGTATTGGGCACATATCTACCAATTGTCGCACTCGTTTCCCTAGAGGCCCTCGGCCTTCGTACATGCAATCTTTGAACAACATGTAGAGGCACATTGAAGAGGAGGAGGTGGAAACCACTTTGGAAAATGAAGATCGCTAGTAAATGTACCTCGCGGCCTTACTGGCTCAATAAGGAAGCATAGAAGCGAGGGAAGGAAGAAAAATAATGCGCAAAGATCCCGAAAGGCAACCTCACAATTGATTGTCGTGAATGGAATCCTAGAAGGTAATCAAGTGAGAGTATTGATAGATCCGGGAGCAATAGAGAATTTCTTGTCTCGCTCTGTTGCAATAAGCTTGGGAATGGATCTAGAGAGAGATGGAAGTGAAGAAGTAGAGTTACCAAATGGGCAAACAGAGAGGATTGAATCATTACCTAGACGGGTAACCCTCTTTGTAGGAGAATATCAGGAAGCAATTGAGTGGCGAGTGATATAGTTAGCCCGTTATGATGCAATTTTAGGCATGCCATGGATGGAGCAGTACAACCCAATAGTGGATTGGAGGAAGAAAGTAGTGAGAACCCACCAATGGTCAATCATTGGGGTTAAAGAAAAATCACACAGGCAGAAAATGCCTCTATATGTCGTAGGGACGACAACTGTCTGTAAGACCAATAGATGTTTTCTGGGTCTAATAAGAGAAGTCCAGAGTGCACAACTTGCTGGACAAATTCCTGAGAAATTGAAGGATGTGGTGGATGAGTTTCAAGATGTCTTTCTCAATGATCTACCCTCAGGATTACCACCTAAAAGGCGAGTAGATCACAAAATAGAGACACTCCCGGGGAAGACACCTCCTTGTAAGGCCCCATATTTCCTATCACCTCATGAGTTAGAGGAGTGTAAGACTCAAATTGAGGAGATGCTACAGAAAGGGTTCATCCAACCTAGCGTATCACCATATGGGGCCCCTGTCTTGTTTGTGAAGAAGAAGGATGGTACGATACGCATGTGCATTGACTATCGGGGTCTCAATCAGCAAACAATGAAGAACAAATACCCCTTACCTCGCATGGATGACCTGTTTGATCAACTCCATGGAGCGAGATACTTCACCAAACTGGACTTGCGGAGCGGTTACAATCAAATCCGAATTGCAGAGGAGGATGTGTACAAAATTGCCTTTCAAACCAGGTATGGCCACTTTGAGTATCTTGTGATGCCTTTTGGCCTCACCAATGCGCCTGCCACTTTCATGAGCCTAATGAATGACATATTTCGTCCATACTTGGATAAGTCTGTTATCGTCTTCTTGGATGATATCTTAGTATATAGTAGCACAATGACAGAACACAAACAACATCTACGAGAGGTCCTCCATATTTTAAGACAGAATCAGTTGTACGCCAAAATCTCAAAGTGTGAGTTTGGCAAGTCTGAAGTAGACTACTTAGGGCATAGAGTAACTGCAGAGGGCATTCAAGTATTGATAGATAAAATAGAGGTCATTCAAAAATGGAGTGCCCCAGAAGATCAGACTCAACTTAAGAGCTTCTTGGGGTTGACGGGATTCTATCGTAGATTTGTCAAGGACTTCTCCAAGGTTGCACAGCCTTTAACGGCACTACTTGGCAAGAGGAAGAAGTGGACATGGGGAACTGCACAAGAGTTGGCCTTTCAAGAATTGAAGGCCGCCTTGCTACATGCACCAATCTTGAAGTGGTATGACCCAAAATGTCCAATCAAGTTGGCTACGGATGCATCAGGCATAGCAATAGGAGCAGTCCTACAACAAGAGTGGCATGACGGATGGCATCCAATTGCATATTTCTCTCGAAAGTTGTTACCGGAAGAGCGCAACTACCACACCACAGAACAAGAAGAGTTGCCCATCGTTCTAGCAACCAAGCATTGGAAGCACTACTTGGGCGAGAAGGCATTTGTAGTAGAGACAGACCACAAACCTCTAGTCTACCTCGAGATGCAGAAGGATCTATCTCGTCGCCAAATTCGGTGGGCAGAGTGGCGACAACACTTCAACATGACAATCACCTACGTGGAAGAAAGAAGAAACTTGCAGATGCATTCACCCGCATGCCAATGGCTAACAACTTGGCGACAGAGGTTAAGATTAACCCTGAATTCTGGCAAGAGATTCTAGTTGCTACAAAAACTGATCCACAGATTGTAGAAGCGCAATCGTCCAAAGGTATTACCAGCACCCAAGGACTCACCTTTCGGGAGAGCCAATTGTGGATCCCAAATATCGCAGAATTACGCACCACCATTCTAGCGGAATGTCATGATTTGGCCATTGCAGCTCATGTCGGAGTGGACAAGACCTTGGAGGCAGTCAAGCGCCATTACTATTGGCCCAAGATGAGCAACGACGTGATGGACTATGTGCGTAGCTGCCTACTTTGTCAACAGAACAAAGCTTCTAATCAAGCTCCTGTAGGGCTCCTTCAACCTCTTCCCACTCCTACCCAACGTTGGGAACAAGTGAGTATGGATATCGTCTATGAATTACCCAAGACCACCTCAGGGTTTGTCTCCATTGTGGTCTTTGTGGACCGGCTCAGCAAAATGATTCATGTACGCCCTACCACCAAGGAGGTGACTGCTCCACAACTAGCTCAACTATACTTAGATGTAGTCTTTGCTCACCATGGCTTGTCTAGAGTACTCATCATCGATAGAGGCACCCAATTCACCAGTTTGTTTTGGCGAACACTCTTTGGGTTCTTCAAAACCAAGTTGGCCATGTCTACAGCTTACCACCCACAAACAGATGGCCAAACAGAGCGGGCTAATTGCACGATTGAAGACATGTTATGCGGCTTCACCTTAGAAGAGCAAGAGAGGTGGGACACCCTACTACCGTTGGTGGAATTCGCTTACAACAATTTAGTGAATGCCTCCACCCTAGTCACTCCGTTCTTCCTCATGTATGGTGAGCATCCCTTCACACCTTCTAGCTTGATGAAGATCCGTCCAGTGACTACCAAGGTTGATGCAGTCAACACATTTGTTTCTAGAATCCAACAAGGTGTGGAGAGCGCCAAGCACAGGTTACAAATTGCGCAAAATCAACAAAAGCAGTATGCTGATGCACACCGTAGGCACATGGAGTTCAATGTTGGGGATCAAGTGTGGCTATCGACAACCAACCTCACATTAGTTGGATCTTGTAAGCTCAGACCTTGTTTTATTGGGCCTTTCTCGATTCTTCGTCGCATCGGCGTTGTGGCCTATCACCTTGAGCTACCACCACACATGAAGATCCATCCAATGTTCCATGTCTCCCTATTATGCAGATATTCTCCCCGATCAGGACAAGGTACTTCCACACAGGACATTTGACCTTGTCCGACAGTCATTGATGGCACAAAGGAATATGAAGTGGAGCGGATTCTCCAAAAGCGCATGCGTGGTACTCGCCATCCGCGGGTGGAATATCTAGTACAATGGAAAGGTTACCCCCTCTATGAAGCAACCTGGGAACCCGCTGCCAATTTGGCACATGCACCGGTGTTGGTGCAAGCATTTGAGCAACAATTGCACAACGAGGACGTTGCGTCTTAAAAGGAGGGAGGTCTGTAATACCAAGCGTTAGCCATATGATCTAGATGTGAAATTTGGTTTGGTAACATCTAGAATGATGTTATACATGATGGTCAAAATAGATCAGATAGAAGTATCACCAAAAGAGTACTTCTACTAATAGGGCAGAAACCAAAATAGACTTGAGAACCTTAGAACCAATAGCTAGACATATGATTTAAAGGTGAGAATTGGTTTGGTAACATCTGGAAGGATGTTACACATGATGGACTAAACAGATCAGAAAGAGGTATCACCAAAAGGGGACTTCTACTAATAGAGTAGGAACCGAAATATGCCTGAAATCTTTGAAAGCAATTTCGGAGGCCTAAACGGATGAATTAGGCCTCGAAAATGTGCAGATTCTGCTTCTCCAACGGAGGAGAGGCTGGCCTTCCCTCCCCCTTGGTTTGTCTCATCGAGAGCTTTCCAACGGTACCTTACTCATGTGATTCTGAGATTCCTATAGGAAGATTCCCTAAAAGATTCCCTCCGGTCAAAGCTCGTTTGACCAACCAGATAGGACCTAGACCAGACAGGTCACCCATCCAAGTAAGTAATCCAAGGGTGGAGCTTGCTGACATGTCACCTATCTGTGTCCCTAATCCTATGGTGGAGCTTCCTTGGAGGAGATCCTCTTTGTCTCTATAATAAAGAGAAGGTGCTCCCTTGGGGCATCGAATGTTTGAGTGTGCAATCTGTGTTTCTCTCTTCTCTTGTCCTCGGAGTATTACATGGTGCCTTTATGGAGCCTTTATGTGCCTTTAGGTGAGGCGCATGAAAATTGGTAGTGCGCTTGTTGATGGTAGAACTTCATAACAACAAAATTTTGTAACAACACAAAGTTTGTCATCTTCATATTCCACAAGACTTCATTCATCTTTTTGATTTTCAAAATAACAAAGGTCTACTATGGTCACGATACAAATGATTGATTATGATACAAACTCTTGATCCTTGTACCACTTGAAATAGGTCATAGTCATTATATGCAAGATTTACATCTTTGCCGGAGGGACTTGTTTGGACTTTGTCCTATCTTCCTTGAGGTATTCATTTAACAACAAATGCCATTTTTTCATCTTCATTCTCAACCTTATGCATTACTTTGTATTGAAACTACTGATGCTAACAAAAAGAAAAATTTTGCTCAAGTAAAGCAAGGGTGGGTCACCATAATATGTACATGCTAATATTTAGTATAAAATACCAACTTGTTCAAAAATTAAGCACCAACTAATTGATCTAATAAAAATCATTTATTTAAGACAAGAGAATATTAATATGATTCACTTTTAACTTTTTTAATCTAATATATATTTCTCAATATAAAATCAAAACCACCATTTTTAGTTGAACACCAACATAGGCATTCTTGAAGGTAAGCTTGATAAAATCCTCTCTTTGATAAAAATATTTCTTCATGAGCTCATCTAAGATCTTGCACAATTCTTCAGATTCCTTTCAAGATAAAATAAATAAATATTTCTGTCGATAAATACAGTGTAAGGAATAATAATATTCTAAGTATTATTCCTCTATTATAAGGTAGGCTCTTGAATTATTTATCTAGAAATACATAAATGAAACCTTTTGTAGAATTTCATCCATCACTTTTGAATTTGATGCCTTCAAATTTTTTTAATAAATTGATATTATTATTTTATTTAAATTATTGATATATTATTTTGTCCTTCATAACCTATTCAAATTTAGCTACACTAATTTCCTTGTATTTTATATCAAATAATATGATAAATATTTTTCTACTTGAATTATTATTTCTCTTGAATGTAAGAGTTTGTTTCATATAGGACTTATATTTTCTTCTATCCAACCAACTTAAGCATAATGATATTCAATCTAAGGAATCCTAAAATAACATCATAGTACAAAGGGATAGTTATGCATTTCCTTGATTTTTTATATTAGTGTCCAATTGTAAGAATTATTTCATTAATTAAAATATCAAAATAATATTTTTCTGTTTTTCTATCATAATTGTATATTATAATTGACTTTGTTTCAACAATGAAATGTAAGCTCCAATATCCTTTGAAATAAAATTTTCTATCCTAATATAATCAACCAAATCTTACATTTTATATATTATATTAAATTATAGATTATCATAAAAATAAAATAATAAGTTAATATTGAGCACTTAACCTAATTAGGACTAATTGTTCTCCCCATAAGCTTCTCAATTGGTATTTTCTTGATCAATTCTCTTTTCAAACACATTCATCTTTATGAAATTTCAATCCACTTATAAGATGATATTGCTTCTTCTTAGTTCTCTACTATTTACGTAAAAGTACATCAAAATATTAAGTGACATACTTCTTCACAAAACTGATTAGATTTTATTTTGCAAGGTAAATTTGTTATGCTCTGATTATATTTGTATCTTGAAATCAAGGTAAACTTTTTTTTAATTCTTGCAAAGAACTAATGGAAGACATAAAACCTTGTTGTTCTAATTTTACTTCAATCAAGATTCTACAATATATTACAATTTTCTTGCATATTTAAGATTCAATGATAAAAATCTTGTATATTGGTTGTACAACAATATTGCATATAATCAAATTAAAGAGTTCTCCATAGTTATATTCTAAAGTTTTTGGCTTTAGAAAAATAAACATAATATTTTCTTTCAAAATGAAACTCCTTTTACTTGTTGTAGGTTAAGAGTGATCCGCTTATGCTTTGATGAGGTGTTCAATATATTTGCCATTGCTATTATTATCAAAGAAGAGAAAGATAGATTAGATTTTAACTAAAATATAAACAACACACTCAAATTTGGAAAGTAACTAACTAATTATTGAAAACATAAAGGTTCATCCCACAAGCAGCAAGGATTTATTTGACATAAGGATATTATCTAGAAATTCTAGCTAAAATTAAACACTATGAATTGATGAAAATTGTTTATTTGTATTATGTATGATGGATGAAAATTTCATAATGATGTTAAAGCACTTTATTATAAAGGTCATAGATTTAATCTATCTCCTACTTGAAATGGAAGATTCTAGAATCTAAGAGTATAAGTAAATAGAATATAAGAGTATATATGAGTAAAAAACTAAATAAAATGTACTCTAACTCCTAAAGATTGCTCAAGGCACTATTAATTGTACTTGAGTTAGTTAAAAACTTTATTGTTAGTCAAGTTAGCCTTTAAGTTTATAGCAAGTTATTCAATCCCTCAAAAGGTTCCTAAATACTTTATAGTCCACATTTGTAAGAAGGTCTTCAATACCTTACTAGCCTACTCAATCCTTAAAGGTTCTTAAGAATATAATGGAGACTCCTTTATGAAATTTCTAATGTAACTTTTGGAGTATCTTCTTGAAGTTTATATAATATACCTAACTAAACTACTAATGGTAAAATATTGAATTATTATCAAAAAAATCTGGGCCTTAGTTTAAATTCTTAGTTATACTTTTTAGTATTGCAAATATGACAAAAGGATATTTTGTAAAATTTTGAAGTAGGTAATTCTCTCAAAACATTCATTCTATGTGTTGGTAACTACCATGATTAAGCTAAGTTCCAACTATGTTGATAATCAGTGATTAGAAGAGACAGGAGAGCTTAAATTTGGTAAAAAAGAATTATGTTAGAAGTCTCAGATCATGTATATATTAGAGTAATTTTTTTCAATTTTAAGCCCTAAAAAGATTAGATTCTGCATTAAGAAGATCTGGTAGAAAAAATATTACAAGTTATGTAAAGTTGCTGCAGATATATTGGTAGTTTGAAGGATATTATCCTAATTGATCTTGTGCATATTCATAAATATTCAAAGCTTATCTTCTAAGGTATGAATTGAAAGTTTAGTTTGATCAGCAATTTCAATGACATGATTAATCTTTAATCATGACACCTAAAATCTTGAACAACTATTGCTAAAACTTGTTTGTGAGGTACTAGTTGCAATCAAATATGCATACTTCAGCAAGATCATGATAACAAGAAGATATCAAAGTAGAGATTGGCTAATGAGTAGCACCTATTTTATGAGCTCACTGAATATCTTACTCAATTTGCTTATGAGAATGACAAATATAACATAGCATTGAGTAATGAATGGAAGAGATGTAATGAGATCCAACCTCACATTAGGATTATAAGATAGAGTGTGGATTGACTGATAATAGTGAGAAGATATATAATGAGATTAAAGCTCATGTGTTTCTCAATATGTGGTATAGATTGACCAATAATGATCGGAGGATATATAGTGGGATTTAAGCTCATATTTTTCTCCATATGGAGTGTGGACTGATAATGGTTGAACAAGTCTATTGAACTAACATTTGAGGTCTTGTTTCTTAAGATACTTCAATAATAAATAAATAAAAGTGAGATAGATGATATATGAGATCCATATATCATGTAATTTTTAAAATTCAACCAACAGTTGTGTGACAACTACTTAATTTCCTTTATATAAAATATATTTTGGATGAAGAATAAAGTATACTCATTACTTGTAATCATAATCTAGGTTGAAATAAGTTGAAGAAGTACTCTAACACTAAAAGAGACCACCTCCTAAAAAAATTAATGAATTGAAGTTAGAGAAGTTGAAGAAGTACTCTTTTTAGAATAATAAACAAATGCAAGAATATCTTAAGTTATGTATGGCAAGCAATAAACTTTTTGAAAGATGAGTGGTCTTATAAGATAACTTGAGATGCATAGATCATGTAATCCTTACCATTAAACCAAACCTATAATGTGTACCATCTAATTTACTTCCTTTGTATAAAAATCCATTTTTTTCAAAAATCTACTTAAAAATATTATTTGCTTACTAAATTAAGGTAGTTAAATAAATAAATATCATAATATATCTAGAAGTCGTGAATATATAAGTTGTAGGTTATATAATTTGAATCATCCTTGCATTTATAACTAAATCTCATATTGAAAGTTTATAAGTATTATCTTGAGTCTTAGAAATGCCTATGAACTCTTGACTAGACAAGGCCTGCAGACTTTGATACCTTACCTCATCGAGATATGATGGATTACCTTAAAAACAATTAAGTGTGCAACCTAAATGAGAGATATTAGACTTACAAATTTAAGTTGCTACTCGAAAATAGTTCTTCATAGTTTGTTCAATAGCAATCCCACTAAATTTTTTTATCTCTTATATCAATGCCATAGTGGATGATGTATATACTAAAGTTACCAAGTACACCAGAAATGAGACTTTGTTTTGTATAGTTACTTGAATTTATCATTTTGATAATCAGTTTGTACTTAATGATGATGTCCAAACTAAAGGAATACAAAAGCTAGATCTTAATCCTATGAATTTCAATGATTTTCTGAATTTGTAACTAATCTCTTTAAGTATTGAATTAAGAGTCTAAAAAGGGAAGTACTTTTATGAATCAGCATAAAGAAACTATTTTCATATCTACAGGTATAATTTGTGTAGAACTTGCAATAACATATGATTATTTTAGCTATAATAATCATACAACTCTTATATTTTATTCTATTTAATAATTTATTAAATGATATATGTAAAGACAACGGTAATTTACCAATATCTTAGAAATTTATTTTGATTTTATCTATTTTTAATTATCAACTTAAACCAAAATATTATAGATATCTTATTGAAATATGAAATAAGTTTGCAAGTTAAATCCAATAACTAGTGTTGTCCAAAATAAACTAGTCCATTGATTGATTGTATTTAATATTGATGTTTTCTTGATCAAATATTAATCTTGCTTTCTTGATATTTTCTTTCTATGTTTTAACATCTTATTGAATTTTTTTCATATTATAGATAATTTATGATAATGTCCAAATTTAATAGCAAAGAGCATGTTTCAATTTTTCAAAATCAATTTTTATCAATGTCCATAAGTAAATTATGTTTAAAGGATTTATTTTATTCTTTATTTGAATGCTTTCATTCTTTTGGTAAGATATTTTGTTGGCAAAAATGTTAAAATATAATGGAGTAAGTTCTATTATCTCTTCTAGTAATTTGAGTTCTTTTGAATTATCTCTATTTTTTATACAAAATATATTTAAATTTAAATATATCATATATATTCATAATGCAAAATTTTAATATTTATAAAGAAATTTTAAATGGGGTAGTATTAACCTTTGATAATATTCATATGTAAATTTTTTTAGCAATTCTTATTGTGTGCTTACATAACATACAATATGCTTGATTGGATGGGAAGACACCATCAAGGATGGGGTCTTCCCATCCTTCATGTTTTCTACCCACTTTCTCTCTTATATAACATATCAATGTTTAGAATATTTTTAATTTTGTTCAAGATAATTAAGGCCATAAAACCAAATCATATGAATATGTAGTGAAAAATAATAAATTATTTTTATACTGATAAATATAAGTATTAATTAATTAATATAATTAAATATAATCAGTATTGAAATATTTTTACTAAACTGAAGTTAGATTTTACATTCACTTCGAATTTTCCTGAATAAAGTGAATTTACATCTTCATGGTTATTTTGGTTTTTTTTTTCTATACATAATTCAAATAAAAAATTTGATTTTTTAATTTTTAAATCATAAAAAGCCACTCATTACTCTCCCCTTCTTCTTTTTTTATGAAAGATTGGAACTCTACAACTATACTTTCAAAAAATAGTTTTGCAAACAACCATATTCTGTACATTATCGCGTTCAGCATTTGGCATTGCGAGCAGCCGCGAGATGCTGGCACCACCTGATTACCTTATGTCGCGTGTCTCGATGTCCCGACCATGCGGAGCGAAGCCAAGGTGCATGGAACAAACCAAGCAGTGACATGTAGTAGTGGTGGTGGTAGTAGAAGTGTTGAAGCAACGTGCTCTTGTTCTCTCCACCTTGGCTCGGCGGCTGAGTGCTGCGATCAGACAGACTACGTCAGACGTACAGATTTCTAGAGCGTACAGGACCAACAAGACGCAAATCAGATGTGGAAGAGACTACCCTAGTCTGGCGAGCGCAGGGAGAAGGGCTTTTCTCTAGGCAGTGGGAACTCAGCACGTACATCGTCCAGTGAGAATGAGTGAAGGGCTTGCAAAGAAAAGCATATTTCCGCACTGCTGGTGCAGCAGGGAGACAGGAGATTGCGCATATCGACAGCAAGGAGCAGAAACAGGTCCGGACTACTCCTGTCCCGCCGCGACTTCCCTCGACAACAAATTATCTTTATTGTCCTTCCGCCAACCAGACTTCTCTTCTCTTTTCCTTCTTGTCTAAACTCGGAAAGGAAATACTCTCTAAGGAGAGGTAAAGGACAAAAGTCCTTTACCCCTCCTAACTTTCCCACAAATGTATTCTAAATTCACAACCCCATCCTCCACTCTCGCGACCCCGACTTTGAAGAAAATTGGGAGCCTCGCGTCTGGACATAATGACATCGAGCTGCTTTGAATGGTGCATAAGTTTTGGCATGCACTGCATGTGCATTGCCGTGCCACTTTGCTTTCCTGCCTGGCGTCTAACTTCGATGAGGAACACTTTTCATGCAGCGAAGCGGGCCAGTTTTGCATCTCCCGTGAACACCTGGCAGTTCGGAAACTGCTTGTGATTGCTCACGTCAATAGTGAACTGACAGATGATACACCGGGAGCAATCTCCGTGCAGCCATATGGCATACGTCCTTGACACTTGGCAAGATCAAGATAGTCTTCTCAAGATGACTGAACATCTGGCTGGTTTTAAACAAGTTCTCGGTCTCATACAACCACCAGTCGCCACTTGGATACGAGCAGACTCAGTCGTGTTTTTGCATGATTCTGTGTAGGGGGGTAATAAAGTTTTCGGAGCAGCTTTTGGAATTGCTCTAACTTACTACGATTGTGACTGTAGTTAATGTTTACTGCACATCCTTCATGACTTTCCGGGATTGCGCAGATAAGAAAGAGAAGAAGATATTGGTCTGACCACTAGTACGAAGATCAGGCGGGCGTGCAAAAGGTTCGGCATGGTTTCTTTCTGTCCCGTATACTAACCACGGTTCTCTCTTTCTAACCCTCGTCGAAGTTTTCCTTGGCTGGGCAGGAAAAGTAACCACTGCAGTGATACATCCTAGCTGCGAGTCTCACTAGTGCGTGTCGGGCCACGAATCATACAAGGATTCGTTCACATCTCAGATTCGCTTTTTGCCCCAACAACCACGGGACAAGCGTCCGTACTGTCCAGACAAGATAATCTGCACAAGACATCTCCATATCTCCATATCTCCATAAAGACCGGGCCCGGGCTGGGTGAGGGATAGTAAAGGCACTCAGAGAGCTTTTGTTGTATGCCTCGCCTTATACCCTCTATGCGAGCCGAGCCGTCGAAATAGGGAGGTACCACTAACAGCGGGTGCGAGTGATGGTAAATCAGCCTGCATTATTCCAACAAGTAGATTCTGCGTATCGTTCGGAGTTCAGACGAACGTTTACTTTCATCGTCGGAAGATAAAAAGTTAAAAGGTGAGTAAATGTGATTTAGCGGGCTTTCTTTCGCTCTTCTTATGGAAGTCGATCTTCCAGTTCTTTACGATCGATTTGCAAATCCAAGTCAACCGGTCCAGAGTATAGGCAGGTACTAAGGAGACATTGGAAAGGTTCACTCCTTTGAATACAGTGCAAGTGAATGTACAGAATACGCGGTGCACACGACAGTCTTTCAGGTCATCATTTGCAACTCTGCTAGTGGTCCGGAGAAAAGATGAAAAAATGGTCAAAGTTTCTCCATTGTACTCTCGTGGAAACTTTTCAGCACCTCCGACAATTGCCTGGATCGACATGGGAGAAACGAAGGTTACGGTAGGTGGTAACAGTGGGCCATATTTTGTCTGTCGAGAAGAGAATCTACATTTGGCGAGACGAGACAAGATGGCGCCTCTCGAAAAGAAACATCGGAACATCCATGTTGCGAAACATCGCAACAAGCAACGAGAATGACCATCTGCAGATGTCAAAAATACCTTTCAAAATACCAAAAATGTCGGACTTCGTCACTGTGCCCAAGCGCTAGTTACTAGGAAAAGCTGAAATCTGCTAGAAGTAACGACGGAAATTCATAGTTCACCTAAACGAATGCCTCCAGATACTGCTGATACAAACTAACGCCAGGACGCAGACGCACATCAACAAAACGGCCCAAAATGGTGCGCACATAGAACAGACAACGCACGAGAGGAGGCTCCAGACGCTCAAAAGGTTATATTGCATATGAGACCCACTCGCCGTTCGTATTATACACAATCGACATCATTTTTGATTACATGGTTATAATTTCTATCTCAGAAATTCCCTAACTGGGTAGGTGAATCTTAGGAGGCAGCGCGTAGCGATTCAAACTGAAACCAAAATAGCTTGTGCCCCCTGCCAGATAGACTTCCCAGTAGACTCGTCGACAAAGAACCGCCATGATAAATATACAATCTCTGACAACGTGCCTCGGGGTTAAAAATCGCTTCCTGTTCTAGTTATCCATTTTCTAAAAGCATTGCGCATCCTCCGAATGCCTCACCATGCTCTGGGGAGAATAGAGAGAAGACATGGAAAGAGGGTGGTTGAGAGAGAGGTAAGGAAAACAAAAAGTTCGAAGGGCTAGAGCCTCTCCAGCATAAGATCTCCAAATAACTCAATGAACAAACTCTGCAGTGAGAAAAGGCCACGACGCCTCCTCCTTGCACCTGCCAGAGCACAAAACTGTCCTTTCAGAAGAATGAATGGAACGTATATTCGACACAAGCTCCAGCTTCCATACATGATCTCTCAATTAATTGGTCTAGTGCTGGAAAAAGGTCATGTTCTTATGGTTACCTCACCTTCCTCACACCTCATAGGAACTTTATGTGCAATTGTCGGAGTTGCCATCCCATGTACAGATCTTCGGAGTGACCAGATTCTGTTTTCACAAAGACATTGAACCCACAGGCTTAGCCAGAAGTTGATACTGGACTGAGTAAGAATAGAATCTTAGGTTTGTAGAATTGAACAGAGGCAATTCACCGTTGTAAAGAGTTTAAGCAATCACAGAGCATACTCAAAACGCACTCGGCGATGACTTTCGACACCAAAGTAGCTTACCAATTCAAGTTCCAATGATCGACAAAAACTCCTCTTGCATACTTACAATCAGTCGTGTCGATGACACTACGAATTGGTCACAGAAGTGGGTCATGGGGTCGAGGAGAGTAGAAAGTCATTTCAGTGTAGGCAACTCACCGGACACACTGCTATACATCGTCACCAGATCTTCCAAGTCCCAAATGGAGATCTACAGAATTGTCATTTCCTCCGTAAGAAACTTGCAGCTGCTGCTGTTCCTGAGAATGAAGATAATGAGATTCTACTCTAGATTCAGTCTGCTGGTCGCAAGCTTCGCTTGGCATGGGCGGGTTTAGTCGTAAGGGAGGACCCGACTGTACGAGAGCTTTCGTTGCTGGACTAGAGAAAGGAACCTGCTTGAAGGGAGATCTGATGGGAGGCTGAGAAGTCGATGCCCGAGAACCATCCTCCCCTGTCTGCTTCGGTTGTATTTGTGTCATGACAGGCTGCTGCAGAGGGGTCAGGTTGGGAGCTTCGGGGTAGACGGCCATGCCATCATAAATAGGTTGAAACATTGGAGGACCAGCAGTTGGAAAGAAGTGCGGCCCGTACGGAGGTGTAGGAGAGTAAAAAACCCATGAAGTAGCAGCTGGATTTGGCGCCACTGGTCCGAGCACATTCATTGACGGTACACTTCTGGGAGGGTAGCTCATCGGATTTTGAGAGAAGTGGGGAAAATAAGCAGGTTGATGAGGATGTATAATTGCAATACGCTGGGGTTGGGCATGATGATTGGCGGGATTCACCATACCGGCTTCTTCAAAACCATGCCGCGCAGAGTGGGAAACCAAAGGAGACCCCGGAGGTAACCTGTGATGATGCATAGATTGCATGGGATAGAACTGTCTCCCAGATGCTTTGCTGTGGTTCACTGCAGCTCTGCTAGCTTGAATCTGTGCCCTTTTCGCCTGCTGTCGCTCCCTCTTGTGGGCGTTTTGATGCCCGCCCAGGGCTTGAGAGCTAGCAAATTCCCTGAAACAGAACTGACACTCATACTTCCTATTCTCTCCAGCGGAAAATCCAGAACATCCGCTTGCTTGTTCTACCTTGGTATCCAATCTACCGTCCTCTACATCACCCCCTGTCTGACTAGGATCGGACTTCATGTCTTCGGTAGGTTCTTCATCAGCTTCGAATCCTTCTGACTTGTCCTTCTCATCAACTGGAGCATCATCCTTGGAGCTATCGGCCTGGTCTGCAAGCCGGTAAGGCCACTTACGACCTACTTCCGACCTCTCATCAAGAGACTCCCTGTCAGAAGGGCTCGTCTCTTCTACTCTACCAGCTGGAGAAGATGTTGGAGTCATTTCTATCCCAAAAAGCTTCACCGCTTTTTCACGACCAGCTCCAGGTCCAGGCCTTGTCCCCCCTCCCCAGTCCTCACTGGAACTGGGATGGCTTGTGTCGGAGCTCTGGTCTCGTCCCAACCCGGTACCGTTGTAGAGACCTCCAGCAACCTTTCCTCTTTCATCTCCTTCTCTTTCGCAGGAAGGGCTAGCAGATACCATACGAAAATCAACGCCTGACTGACCATCACCTTTCCTGTGAAAGAAACTGGAACTAGAAGAAGGCGATTGAAGAGCTGCATGGTCATAGGGACCACTCATCATGATTCCTGCTCCCGCTCCGCGTAACTCCTCAGAGATATCCGCATCTTCCAGATTGATGCTCAACCTCGCATTCCCCGAAGAAAAGCGAGAGTTACTGGCTAATGTTTGGACATGATTACGAGCATTCCTGTTCCCTAGCTCCAGGGCCGCCTCGTTCTCCTCATTGGAGGGTTCAGAACGACATGCTTCTTCGTCAGATCGAGAGGAAGTTCGATCCATATGGACCGAAGTCTCCATAGCTGACTGAGCTTCATCGAAGCCGCGACCCCACCCTTCTGAGTCATGATGGCAATGAGAGCTCTTCTTGTTGGAGCTCTTCTTGCATGTGTTGCGCAGCTCAGTGCTGACATCGTTACCAGTGTATGGAGACAATCTGCCAACATCAGAATCTGCTGGCAGGTATTCATTCTCACCCTCCCTTCCACAATCTTCTCCTTGGCCAGTGTCCTCATTATCGTCCGATTCTCGGTATCGCTTTGGGGTGGTACTTCTCCTAGCTGATCCGTTTACCGCATCACAACCAGAATTTTCATCCTTGCTTCTGTCGTCGTAATAACCAACCTGCATGCTCGACACATAAAGGTACAGATCGACAGTCCTCGTCATCTTTGATGCTTGAGAAATCCTGTGACCACACGTACATCACAATTTCCACACCCTCTTCTGTCCTGGTGATGCTCACTCCCACCGTCCTCTTCTGTACGAGAGAGAATCTCTTTAACGAGTGAAGTAAGTCTCCGCGCGTAATTGACAGTATCGACTTTATCGACTCAAACAGCGTGCCTCCACACCCTGGAAGGATCTGATACTAGAACCAATTCTTCCTAGTAAGATGTCTTTGGACTCGACAAACACTCCCCGGAAAGGGTTCGCTACCGAAACACACTGCCGTAGGTACTGAACGTGAGGCACCTAATATCTTAGGCAGTAGCAACGTTCTTCTTCCTACTCTGGTCGAGCTCAACTTCACCTACGGATACATCTCGCAACCCTGCACTCATCCTCCTTTCGCGCGGCGAAATAACCCCACCGATGCTTCCTCAAAGGAAGACAGCCCCTCTTCACCCTTCTACTTACCCTACCAAACTCAACCGCCCGTTCCCGTCACCGGAAGGAGTACACATGTTGAGCTCTTCATCCCTTAGGATAACGGCGGTGAGGAGGTGATCATCGCCCTCTTCTAAACCCAAATATTCCTCCTTCTCGTCTGACCGCTTCTAAGATCGAAAACCGCTTGCTGTGTTGCCGTGACCTCGAAGGAAGCACGACGGCTTGTCCTTCAGTTCTCCTCGCATCTATCGACGCACCTTACCTCCCGTAGCTATCCATCTATGCACCTCGACTCCTGAACTCACTTCACTTCAGTACACTCGACATATCCGTCTCCTGAGAGGGACCGACATCGCACAAACCCACGACACGGGACGAGCAGACGAAATGTGGAAATAAAGAGGACGCGCCGAAGAGAAGAGACTCCTATAGCAGCAGCGAAGGATGAAACAAACTCCAAAGGGAGCCAGGCTGATAGAAGAAAGGCGTTCCGGAAAGCAGAGCAGGGGACATCAACCATACGACTGCAAGAGGGGACTACTTATGCGTGAGGCCCAAACCCCAGACCCTTTCTCCAAGGCCTTCAACCCATTGGCGTTCAACACTGGGCACCCGTGGATGCCATTGGGTGGAGAGAAGGTTCGCTAATAGAGCGAAGCCAGCAGCAAACGGTGCGTCCGGCGGCGAGCTAGGCGGAGTCGGGCCGGATAGGACAAACTCGGCAGGGAAGGTCACGGAGTTCCGCTTCGAGATTTAGATTCTGGATGTCGCGGAATTTACAACCATTTACACCATTTACAACCAGGCCCAACACTTTCAGAAAAAAGAGCTAGCGTTTTAAGGCACTATTCCTTATTACCGACTAATATTACATTAATTTGCGTGAGTTGAGATTGAACCCTCCTTTTACAGGGCTATCGGACATCCAATTGTAATGGTTCACAAAATGTGTAGACATGAACACATGAGTTCTGAACACTTATTTTGTCTAGGGTTCTCTTCACCCTTTGTAATCCAATCCTTTCAGTACAGCCATTGCCTGATACCGTAGGGGTAGAGTCTAAAGGAACAACTCTTTTCTTTGTATTGGCGAGTTAAAACTTAACTTAATCTCTTGATCACTTGACATGTAAGCTACACGTGAGCATAAATTATATTGTGAAAGATTGCATCCTCAACAAGGTAGGGGTACCTTCATCCATACAAGTGACAGTTGGAATCATAGATTGATGCATGTTCTCTATAAATATGTTTTCCCACACGTACAAATGAAGCAAGTATGTGTATGGATAATGTGAGCTGTTGATCATGAATTACAAGAAATTCGTCAATCCAACCAAAGCATTATGAAGTCGATGAACGGGTTTACTGAATTACTCTATATTATTCTTAGATATTTCTTGATCGATTTTTGTGAAGGAGAATCTACTTTCAACTCTTGATGGATATTTCGGATTACATTACTCCAATACCGAAGGGAAGTACGTCCACATCCAAATGAAACAAAATAACAAATAGGTCCTTTGCTATTAAACTGCTGTTGTCCACCGTTGTGTCTTCTTTCCTCGTTGGCTGCCTAGCAATCACCGTCGATGTGAAGAAAACATATGGGGTTCAATGAACGCTCTATACTAAATGAGCATTCTATTCTAGCATAAGGGTTTTATCACCACATGATTTTCGAGGGGGAGCTGCGGGAGAGTGTGGAGAATGGGAGAGACGAGGGAGTGATGTGAAAAGACATCTATAATTCCTTAGGCCTCTCTAGCATATAGCACTAGAGTGAATAGTCGATTCTTTTCGTTTTTCAATTTAGATTCCATGGGTACCTAGATTGAAGACTATGGAGAATGGAGTAAAAAGTTATGAGAATTTTTAGTTTTTTTTAAAGGTTTAGAGTGATCATTACACATTGAAAGTGATGGGTCACAAATTTTCATTTCCAATCTTTTGGCTTTCATGATTAAGTTCTATGGGAATTTAGTTTAAAAATTTTGGCGATGTAAATTGAAAATTATGAGAGTTTATAGATTTTAGTGTTTGTAGAGATTATTTTCTTATGTGAGGTGTTATGGTTTTGCAGATATGGGGAGATATGGAGAGGAGCATCATGTGTTATTATCATTATTTTTGTATTAGCCATAGCTACACCTTCCCATGTGGGGTCGCTTAGAGCGACTCGGGATACACCATGTTCAATGTGTCACCGACGTTTTACCTCGCAAGGGGTAAAGACCCATGTGGGAATGATGCACAAGGACTATGATTTGACCACTTGGGATGCTCACATGAGACGAGCGATCACAACAATAGCAATGACACTCAAGATTCCGCACGCTTCTTCTATCCCTTCGTTGATTATTCTAGGGATACCAATCGAGTCGTGGGAGTGGTTAGCTTCTCAAGCGTGTTGCATTTTGGGGTTATTTGAGACTAGTTTTCCATGTCCACGTCTATTCCATAGGCTACCTTGCACACTCCATGATGAGGCTAGACAAGCTTTTTGCCTACCACTTGATCATTTGGCATGTGATCCCTTGGACGAGTTAGCATGGTTCCTATTCCTTGTATTCCTTCGATGGTGTCTTTGCTATGCTAGAGGAGGACGTGCAAGGCATACAGAGGTGGTTGCTAGATTTTGTCAATTATGAGCAGGGGATTGGGCTGCCTTCAAGAGGAGTCTATTAGGGCTACAAAATTTAGGAGACAAGCATTGCCATAGGAGACCACAAAGTCCACTCGATTACAATGGTGTAGGACATTGGGTCAAGCGGGAGAGTTTAGTAGAGTGACACTAGCACTACACCCTTTGTCTATGGCGAGTCCTATTGATGAGACTATCTCTTCTCTACGCTCACTACATCCTATAGTAGTAGAGTGACTACCACTAGAGGTCTTAGATTATTAGCCTAAGCAGCCTTTATGTCTTGATAGGTTGCTATTTGCACAAGCATTGTGCATTACCCCTTGCTTTTCCTCAAGAGGCTTGCCAGTGATGGTTTATGAGCACCTTAGAGATTGCTTCTAGGCAGATAATCCTTCTAGTAGTTTTACTAAGTTGTTTTAGATGGTTGTAGTAGTAGCGAGAGGAGACATTCCTATGTCTATTAGTCAGGTGTTAGATGCTAGTCAACTTCTCGCAATGGAGAAGGACACGGGGAGCATTAGACCAATTGCTATTGGAGAGATTTTTGTGCGTTTGGTTAGTCGTACCATTGTCCTTCAACATCATTCTCACTTTGGACAGCACCTTAGTCCACATCAGTTTGGAGTAGCTACACTTGGAGGATGTGAAGCTATATCTTTGGGCATTAGAGCACTCTTAGATATCCATCCGAAGTGGGTCATCCTACAGGTGGATGTTGAGAAAGCTTTTTAATAGTGTCTCATGGGCATCCATCTTTAGAGAGCTTAAGGAAGCTAATGGATCCTTGGCAAGTCTCATTCTATTCGTGCGGTCTTTTTATGGCTCTCATGCTTCTCTTTAATACCAGTATGGTGGTTCATAGGAGGGAGTCACCGTCTTGGAGTCAGCTGTTGGTACACGTCAGGGAGATCCTTTGGGGGGCCCTTATTTGCCATGGCTCACTTTAGAGCTCTCTTATCTACTACTTTGTCCATGCCAGGTTGTGTACTTCACTCCATGGCAGATGATACACACATCATAGGCCCTATAGATCAGATTAGGCGGGCCTTTGACTACTTGACTATCGAGCTACATATAGTAGGCTTGAGAGTCAAGGTGTCAAAGTGTAGGGTATGGTCTCCTTTAGGTATCCCTTCACACCTTGAGATTCTAAACGGGGTATATCACATCCACAGATGGACTTTGTGTTCTTGGAGTGCATGTAGGATCAGAGGATTTTGTCTCATGCTTCTTAGACGTTGCACTTGTAGAGGATATTCTCCATGTGGATGACCTTCCGTTACTATGAGATCCACTAGCGTCATTTGGTATACTCTCCTCCACTATTGCTTGTCAATCATCCTACCTCATCCAAAAAATTCCTTCCTCATTGTCCTTCCTTTCACGTCTAAGAGCATTTGATAGGAGGATTATGGGAGTCTTTGGTGATATTATTGGACCAAGGACTTTTGAGTATGTGATGGGGGATTTGACATGTTGTTGTATTTTTCTTTTCTCTCTTTGGGAACACACAAGGTGCCTAGCTGTGGAGACTACAGATCAGAGGCTAGAGGTAAACCCGTAATGACTTGACTGAACATGCGTGTGACACTATCGCCGGACCCTCCTTCTCATAACTGATATTCTTGCTATTGGGAAGGGTAGTATTGAGCAACCTAACCTGTCCTCACAACATGCACTCCTGGTTTATTGGTCATCACTTCCATCATTACCAAGGAGAAATACACAGCACTTCTAGAAGAAAATAATCAAAGTGTAACGCCCACACACCAATCCAAGCCAATTGGGTTGGGCGTCCAAACAAGCATACAAGCACAGAGAGGATCCAATCACAAGAATACGGCAACCACTCTCTGTACTTTCTATCAGAAAAGAGCTTTAGAGCCTTCTTGCTCTGTCATCAAGCTCATTTCAACCTGCACTCCAAGCCTCTTCTCATCTGTACTTTGAATCTCAACAAATTTCTAGTCCATGTGGGGATTTTCTATATCTTTTTGATGTGGAAAACTCTGCGCAACTCATATAAAAATAGTTGTTTCTTTATAGCTTGGATTCAAGTGTTTAGGATTCAATGGAAAGCTTGTGAGATCAACTTCCCAATGATATAAAATACATTTCAATCAGATCACTAAAACTTGATTGAAAAGCTCTCAAAGTTGGCCAGATTTTTGCAACTTTCACCCTAATTTCTAAATCCCCTTTTTAGGGTTTGCTCCTAGTTCTTGGCAAAAATTTCCCATATTTTTGATTCAAAAATACACTTGATCCTCATAAACACTTTGGCAAACTAAAACCCTCAATCATAGTCACAAGATAGGAGAATTGATATCCAATCAAGATGAAAGATAAAATTGCTCTACCGAGCTTATGACAATATTTTCAGTAGAATCTTTTGCATCAGATCTCACTCTTCACAGATCTAGAACCAACCAAATTTTCCACAATAGCTTTTTGTGATCTTGTCTAAACTCTTGAAAATTTTGGTAGCTTAATCCATCCCAATCCCTAGATGTGGATCAATTCTTGAGCTGTGCAAACTTGTGAGCTCTATAGACCCATGTATACTTGATCTAAGACCCTAATTTCTCTATTTGAATAATTCACATGAAACCTTAACAAAAAGGTGAAAAAACCTATCCACCAAAAACTCTGGAAATTTTCATAAGGAAATTCAAACCACAACTTGAGGAGTGATCAAAACTCCAAACCTGGTCATTAGCTCTTCTCCAGCACCTTACACCTCAAGAGCTTCAACTTCAATCAATCAAATCTGATTCAAGATTAACCCAAAACTGAATTTTTTCTCTCAATACTGTGAACACTTTGTGTACTCTCCAATACCACTGACAGATAGTGGAAATGTTGCAAGAAGCTCTTTCAATTGCCTACTTTGTGCTCATGGGTATGAATTTTACCCCCCTTGATTCAATCAATCATATCTCTCCTAGAATCGACTCAAATTGTGTGATTTCTATCTTCAAATTGGAGCCTGTCATCTCTTCTTTCCAAACATGGTCTCTCCTTCTCAAATGGACTCCCCAAACTCCCCTAATGGTTGAAAAATTCCCAACTTCTCTCTTTGGATCCCAATCTCTTGCACATTTGTCCTTTAGTCTTTTTACTTTTTGACAAATGGACACCACAACTCCACCTTGAAACTTATGAGCAAAAATTTAAGCATTCCCCAACTATAGAAGCACATATATGGTCAAGTCCTAGACATGCACATAAGTAAGCACCAAAAGGACAATAGTATCCGGATTTCCCATCACCAATTCCATGATTATCGCCCCAAAATGTATCACCATCCAGTCTCGTAAGTCGTCGCGGTGTAAAATCTAAAGCCTGATGAGAAAAGGATTCAAGAGTAGCGGATTGGGAGAATGGGACATCTCATGCTCAAATGTTTCCTCCAATTACTCCAACACTTGCATTCTGCTACAACTCTCACTCCCAATGTCCTTCTCTCCTCGAGACTCTCCAAACTAAAACACACCCGTCTCTCCACTCGCACTCATCTTTAATCATCAAACCTCTCAAACATGATAAGATTGTAACTCATGTGGCCAATCACATAAATGTACATAGATGGCTCATATTGCAACATCTCATCCGTCGGATCTAGCATACAACCTACCCTACTAACGTGGAGATAAACTATGATAAGTCACTTTTTTACGGCCTACGCAAACCACAACACTACAACATAGACAGATGGCTCTGCCAATCTCATGTGGTAGGGTTGGCTTGCTATCTATGGAGGAGATGGCACCTATAGTGTTTTTGGGTAGTTAGGCTCTCTCGGCATCCCTACTTTCCTCTCATTTTGTGGTTGTTGATAGGCCGGTTTTGGAGACTTATGTGACATAGGTGGAGGGAGGATCCTTTTCTCTCCAAGTGTTATTGCAGTAGATGAGAGATAGTCTATCCCCACGAGCACAAGAGGATTTTCCACCTTTTGCTTCACTATTGTCAGATTAGACTAGAGGTTTATAGTCTTCCTTGATAGAGCGACAATGTGAGCATATTCTACATTCTCTTTTAGTCAACTTGTCCATTCCTCAAGCTACTAGAGCACGTCTTTGCTCTTGCTCTGGCAAGGGTGCAGGCTCTTGGATCCTAGCTCGACCATGCATTAGGGCATTCCTACTTGCACTAGCTACTTTCTCTACAGCAATGAGGTTTCACCTAGGTTTGGTCCACCCATCTGCATCTTCATTACTCACTTGTGAGTGTGGTTCTACACTAGATGCAGTAGCGGTCCACATGACATGGTGTCCTTTTGGAGGACAAAGGATAGCTACCCATGATGCCATTAGGGACATAGTGTTTGTTATGGCACAAGAAAGTGTATACTTGGCTTGGAGGGACCGTTCGTATGCTTTGTAGACGACAAGTGTCAAGGCAGACTTATATTTGGTCCAAGATGATCAGGTGATAGTAGCGGATATTGTGGTTACGGACCCTACGCGAGATACAGTTTTGGAAGGAGTGATTACCCATCCCCCTAGATGGGTAGCAAGTGCAGTAGCAGGTTGCAAGGTCTCCAAGTATAGGGGCATGCATCAAGGTCACCCCTTTGTTCCTCTAGCCTTGGAGTTATATGGAGCGATGGATACGGCATTTGACACATTTGTCAAGGAGTGCGCAAGAGCTTATCATGTTAGGTGTTAGGGTGTATCATTCTCACTCTCATACTTTGTAGCATATTTTAGATAGTGTGTGTCTATTGCTCTACCGAGTGCAGTGGCTGGTGCAATCCATAGGAGAGCAATCACATTAGGTGATGTTTCTTTGGATGTTCCCGTTGTGTGTAGACCGTACGATTTGCATAGCTTGGATATCTTAGGTGCAATATGGCAGATTTCTCATATAGACTCTATTGGGGCTTACCCCATGTTACCTTTTTTGTCTCTCCCTTGTATGGCTTGACGGGGTCTTCCCATCCTTTGTTTTTCCCTATGCGAGTCACCTTTTTCTAGCATAAGGTGAAGAGGTTGGGGATAACTACATTTTTCAGAAATATTCTACACCGTAATAGCTAAACCCTTAATTGACCGGTTAGTCAGAAGTGACTAAATACACTATCATCACGTATTTCAGAGTATAAATATTTCCTTCGATGTCACACTTCATAATTGTATTAGATAGACTGCATCATTTATGAGATAGACTTTATATAGATTTTGTCTGATTAGACTGGTTGATTACCTATCTAAATATCTTATGGGTTAAAACACTATATTGCAGCAGGTTGAGAAATTGAACCACAAGAAGTCCCGAGATGTTTTTGGTTGCACAAGTGCCCTAATAGACGAACAATTAGGTTTGGTTTTACTTCGGTTAGTTTGTCAGCATTTCACAAGTTTTTAGTTGTGGTGTAGTTTGATTGAATGGTGATCGATTGTTTTGGTTTAATTCGTTTGGTGTCATAAGGGTTACTTAGACTATACTTATCCGTATCGATCCCGCTGGACACCCATATTATTGCTTGGGAATAAGACATTTAAAATCGAAGTGATGTTTGATTCTGCAGCTGTAGGTTACTTCTTTCGAGATAACACTGTGCTAAAAAATACAAGATTTTAGTATTACCCAGGTTTGAAATTACAAAACTTAGCTTGGACTAAATCTTACATTCCAATCAAGTTCGATTCAGTTTGGCTTTGAACCAAACTCAGCGGATAATTTCAAGCTGTATACCCTACGGTAGAGATGACCTCATTATCCTGAATCTACCATCTAGTTAGTTACATTTTTCTATAAATCACATAGTCTTTGAATTTCATTTGATCTTCTTTGTTGAGAATCGGAGGTGAAGCTTTTTCTACGATGTCATTAAAAGGAATTTCATCGAACTTCATGGGGTTCATAAAGGGTAAAAAACGCACTGACCAGTTTTTGCTCAATGAAAGACCACCCGATTACTTCACTCGGGAAGCCGGAGTGAACTTCTGACACAAGTGCAATGATAAGGATTCCGTGTTATTGATAAGGTTACCTTATACCCTTTCGAATCAATTATGGTTAAAACTTTTCCCTTTTTCCATAAAAAATTATGAAGTATAAAAAAAATTCATTTAATTAGAAAAATCTCCTCTAGAGTAGAGTTTACCTGTTGATTCTGTTTTAGCTTTTCTGATTTCATTAGTAGTATGAATGCAAACTCAAAATTTATGATTTTTGGACTAAAAAAAAATAATGTAAAAGGTTTCAAGTGTGAGATATGGATTCAAATGTAAAAGAATATAACGTAAAGACCACTCAAGCCCTAAAAAGGAGAACGCTGAAGTGATAAAATGGTGCTAAACTATGGTTAAACTAGACTTATCAACTTGGATTGCACCTACTAAACACAATTGAATATTAGAATTAGGTAAATTCTTCAACTTATACACCACTATAATGTTTAGAAAAGCATCACCTTATGTTTCTATCCTTGTGTGGATTTTACTCTTATAGTGAGCAATGGATGATCATCCAATGCTCTCCATAATGCAATACATACCACTGCCTTAAAGAAAAATGAAAGTCGTATCTTTATAACTTAGTATACTAACTTTAAGCACAATTTGTGATAAATGTATCTAATGTTATAATCTCAATTCCCTATAACTGTAAGGCTAGAGGGATAAACAACCAAAGTTTCTATATACAGCTATACTTATGGACCTTGACAACCATAGGAATCTATAACCATAATGTCTACCACTATGACCTGGTCATTTAGGACCATATCAAAGTTTTATCTAAAATAGGTTAGTTATATGGTATATTAACTTTCTTGTGATGTAAAATATCCACTCTCTTATGATATCAAAAACAAAATCCTTGATAGCATCATGCATAATAATAATCTAGACTGTAATAATATATATATTAGTCCTAGGATAATATAACACTTACAATTGAGTCACAATGAACCAACTATATGGACCAAATTTATCCAAAACCTTCATCATTGTACAAAGAATAACTAACCTATGGAAGTCAAAATGACCATGTATCAATATATGGTCGAGTTAAGATCTGAGAACCTATACACTTTTTATAGCCAAAGCAAAGATAAATCCTAGGAGTATAAAAATAGGCAAGTCAACTAGAAGAACATGTAGAGCTTGTTGAAATTAATCTTCCATTAGGGAAGATTATAAAACTTGAATACTCTTAGTATGCATAAAGACTAAGTGTAGGATTTCTTGTGCTATAAAAGACAAGTAGTCTTTTGTGCGCTTCAATGACACCTACAAAAGAAAGATCCCCCATACCTAGGTCATAACCATCTAAAACATATGTATATAAAAAACCATGGATTCCAAGTAGAACAAAGGTGCAAAGAGGACCTAACTACCTAAAACATTGAAGTTATAATCTATCTATAAATAAAAGGTCTACTCTTCCACAAGAAATGATCAAAAATGTACATTTGTGTACCAAAGTCTCTTATAAAAGTTCAAAGTTCCCTTATATTATGATTTTACCAAGGATTCTCATGATCTTCTTCTTGAGAGCTCTCTAAAGCATAATAGAAATGGTAGGAGAATTGAAGAACAATTTCGAATCAATAGGAGTATTGAGGAGAGGAAGAAAGTATGACAAAAGTCTAATTGAGGGCCTGTAATAGATTATTGTCATCGGCATATATAATAGCCTTCAATTTGGATGGCATCTAAATTATTTGGACAAAGTTCTAAAACCTTATTGAACTCTTAAGATGAATTGATCATTAGTAGATGTAACATACTACTCTGGAAGCTAGATGTTAGATATCTAAAGAAAGTATGCTCTACACTTTGACACTATAATTCTCAAGCTTTGAGATGTTTTGGTGGTTAAATATGTTTTCTTACTTCCTTGATATTCATCTTGTGTTTTTTTACCTTTTGTAATACAAAGGCTCATATTCAATAGTCAAGCCTTCAGTGTTTTACCAAACAATTATTGTATACTATGCTACACCTTATCTTGGTTTTAAGCCCAAGAATCACTCTCAAGCTGAAAAACTTCCACATTACATAGACATTGGTAAATAGTTAAGATAAACTGATTGTTAGTCCATCAAAATTACCCTTAGCTTCAACCTCATGTACCCTTAGCTTCAACCAACTCTAAAAACTTACTTATGTTGTACTCCAAATCTAACTCACCTTAGATGCACTATCACTCATATAAAGTTCTAGCTCCTCTTGAATGAACTACCAGTTTTTAAGTCTTTGAAGAAACCCCAACCAAACTCAATTCAAATGGTTCTTTCATAGGACTTGACTAAACTTGTGCTTTTTGAGAAGTTCTCAATAAGTTCTTTCAAAAGAATTATTAGTCTTGTTCAACAATAGACTAAATCTTGAGTTATTAACCAAATTCTTTTAACTTGCCATGCATTTCTTGTTGGTGTTATGATTCTAGTCCTATTTTCACTTGGCATATTATTTAGCTTCTAAAAGACAAATAATGTACAATCATTCTTTGCTAGCAATGTAGTTTGTGGCTAGAAATGCAGTTTAACATCTACTTTGCATCAATGCACAAATCTTGGTGCTTTTTGGTTGTGCCTTGATGTATAGTTTACACTCTAGTAATATTTCTTGGCTGGAAAATTCATGTTTGCAATGTTGTTTATTGATATCAATGCCATATTCTGGATAGCATTTTGTTTTTCCTTCTTATGTTTTTTTCTAACATTGATTCTTGGATAGTAACAACGTTCTAGCACTATTAATAATTTTATAATTGCCATTATCATTAACCAACAACTCTTTATAGCATTTAATATTATTGCCTAACTTTATCACATCTTACTACTTTACCTTAGCATTAATACCATGTGTTCTTTAAGTCTAGTTATAAGAATAACTTGTTAAATACATTATTTTTATAATTTTTCTTGGGCTTCTCACAACAAGAATACCTATGATGCCTAAATGATCTATGAGGGCACATTTGACACTGCAATAGGTCTCCATACAAGTTCACATATGAGATTTAAGGACTTTCATGTTCTTATAATTCTTATTAAGAAGGTATAAGAGTTTCAAGCCATACTAATTGATAAAGACATGCCTACTTTTATTTAAAAGGCACATAATGAGTGTATCACCTATCAATTTCAATAAGACATAAAAAATCTAGAGTATTTGATGCACTAGATAAAGAGCTCTAAGTGGATCATTAAAGTAATTCTTATTCTTAATAGATCTCTTTATTGTGTACTTATTATTGATTGAAGAAGAGCGACTCCTCTTATGATAAACTATTTTAGTAGAAAAGAGAAGAGAGAGAATCATAGAAGGAACTTACATAGGAAAAAAGCTCTTAAAACCCACCAACCTCTCCAAGCTCTCTAAAGATAGAAGTAGATTAGATACTCTTAGAATATTCCTTGATATTTACTTGCAACACACTAAAATTAGAATGGATACCTAAGAATGCTCTAATAAAAAACATTATTACATTATGACATCTTCATATAACATCTTTAAATTGGTATGAATAAGGGTGTTATTGAAAAAAGAGTGATTTAGCTAACTATAAAAGCTCCATAATAGCAATTGGTAGAATGGTCTTAGTATCCTTTTCCATCATGACTAAGTGACTTACCATGCTTTGACTATACGCACATGAACAAACTTTATAGAACCGCTAGAAGTATCATCAAACTCAAAAGATCTCTGAAATATTTATATACTATCTTTGATAAAGCTTCAAGAGATATTGTTATATACAAAGCATGGTGCAAAAGAGATCTATCAAGACATAATTTTTCCTCTAAGATCTCTAATGTAACTCCATCTTTTACTTATCATTGAGGATGCAATAGGTTTAAGGATACATATTTCTCCTCAATCAAGCATAAAAGGTACTTTGGTTAAAACTCTAATACCATACTTGGTACCTCTCTCTCAAGGTATGATAGAATAGTTACAATTAAACTAGTCTCCTTAATAATATAAAAAATTTACAAATGATATAAATCTAACTTAGTGCTTCTACAAAATAAGATCTAAAGGTAAGATTACCCTAAGAATTACTCTCTCTTCTTTAGATACCAAATCACTCTCACATAGACCAATTATCTTCCCTCATGAGGATTGATATTGTAAGAAACACATGACTTACAAACTATTCAAAGACTTCACTTGTGAGTTTAAACTAACTATGCTTAACTTTACTCACAAGTTATTCTTAACTTCATCTAGAAGTCTACATTTAAATTAAGTCACAAGCTAATCTTGACTTCACCTAAAGTCTAAGCTTAACTTTATCTATAAGTTTTCATCAACCACTTTACTAGCTAATATCCTTAACTAGATGAGACCTCTAACTATCATTTTGAGGAACCATAGATGGTTACAATAAGGTTAGTGAAGATATACTATACTCTCCAAACTTTATTTAGAGTCCTCTATAATTAAAAAATTGTTGTAGTATCATGCATAAAGGATTCCTTCATACCATACTGTGATTGCACAAACTACTTCTTTAATGTAATCCAATGACAAACTCAAAGTATTAGAATCCATTATTTCCTTGATTTGTCTTGATAGCCTACCTCTAACACTCTAACACCTCACTAACAAAGATACCAACAAGAGAGCAAGAAGAACAAGAACCATACTAGTTCATTAATGGAATCATGTGTAAATTGATCAAATGGTAAACAAAAGGCACACCTTGTCTCATCATTGAAGGTACAAGATAACTTTTAAAATATGCTTACATATGAATAATTAGTCTCACATAGCTCTTTATGGACTATGAACCACTCTAACTGAAGGGTATTCTAAGAAGAAGTATTAATGATAGAATTGACACTACCTAAATAGATATACTCATGAATATCATCAATCAAATATAATTGCTTGCCTTAATGAACATCCAAAGTGGTTCAAACGTACTTTTATTGATCTTTCCCTTACAAGACTTCTTAAGCAACGAGTCTTTGACATATTGAACACCATATATTATAAGTTCTTCTGACCATCCCACAATATTAAGAAAACTATACCTCCTCAAGAAGAGAAATTATAGCTAGCACAAAGAAAAGAATACTAACATTGGATACATAGTAGCTTAACTCTCAAGCATTCAAAACCACATTTCACTACGCCCACTTCACATACGCAAATGATAACACTCTTAACCCTAAAATTTAAAGTTATTCGGAACTAACTCTTGGAATTCTATAGTTTTAAAACTTAGCCTCAAATAGTGCTAGAATAGAAACACCATAAGGCAAAAGACAACAGAACTACAAATGCATCACACAACTGAAGAAGCAATCACTCAAGAGCCTAAAAATACATAAACACCCATAAATTTTTAAGAAATCTTCATAGTAATGAACTTTGAAATCAATAAAATTAAGATTAACAAATCTGACTATCCCTTGTTCCCGACAGCACCCACATTAACAAGAAGAGAGAGTTACCCCTAGATTTATTCTCTAGGTCCTCTCCTTTTACACTCCTCATCACTCTCTCGTGTTCCCGCTCCTGTAAAGTCCAGAGGAGGTAAACTAGAACTCACCTACTGGCCAGTCCACATGTACAAAGTGCATGCTGAAACTCTGAACGACAACAATAGCGATAAAACTGTCTTTTGACTTTTGGACTCATCACGTGTATTCGTCTTCTAACGCATAGAATCAGCAATATGAAAACTTATATTGTGAATTCTCAATAACTGCAAGTTGAAGTTTAGATTCTCCAATTGGATTTAATGAAGACTCCGGCTTGGACTTACAGGTCGGGACAATCTTCCTTTTACTAGGAAACAATGAATCTCTTCGTAATATCTAAAGGGTGTGTCTAGATTATCATATCATATTAAAAAGTATAATATATTTAAGAAGTATGGTAACTGGGAAAAAACAAGAAATGAAACTTAAAATTATATATTTAAATGTACAAATTTTAATCACTCTCGTCATAACAAGAAATCCATCCTAAGCCTTCATGCAACTTTCCAAAGAGTCGTAAAAGAAAAGATTTACCCATGGCCCCGGCATTAGGCATTAGGCATTGCATTGCATAACACATACAATAGCGATTTCAATCCACTTGTGCAAAATTGCAAAGGATCCCTAAAAGTGCAGGGGGTGTGTACAAATTGTAAGTCAATGAATGAAAAAAACCATTTTTATCAGAAATTTATCGGTTGATGAGTAATTAAATCTAATTGATACCCCATTCATATTCAGGAATTTATCTATATCGCACAACCATTCTCTAATTTCTGGAATTGAAACCCCCTGACGTCCTTGCCTTATTAAAGAAATCCTCTAAACTTCTCTTTTGACTACTGTAGGGAAGAACCCTCAAAACCAGTCCTACCGTATAGGGAGCAAGAAAAGCTTTGACGGCCGCATTACGCCCTACTGGAGTTACATATTCGGAACCCTGCATTCCGGTCATATTATTGGACGAAAGCTAAACGCGTTTGCATGTTGACGGACCACGTTGCATTTGTGCTTCTTTGTCGGCTTACTCCGTACCGGCTGCAAGACAAGATAGACCATAACACTCGGAGAAACACTTAGCCGACGCACATATATGGCATTTCGACTGAACTGATTCGTAAGGTGACTTTATGAGCCGTGCGCCACGTGGCTATGTGGTACTTGTGCCAAGAGATCACATAGATCGAAATAGTGCTGGCGATTACAAAGAATAAGAGTACTGTTAAATTGACTTCTTTACTTTGTTAAAGAGAAAGGGCGACCGCGTAGAAAACATGAAGGATGGGAAGATTTGTTAAAGTATACACTCTAGTATGAAATGGATGAACTCAGACTATTTTTTGTGTGAATTGTCGTAATATCGGTTACATGAAAAATGCAACCTAAGGTGGATTATTTTATAAAATTAAAATATTAATTTAATAAAAGACGTAATTATATAAAATAATTTATTTAAAATAATTAACAGATGAATGACACTTCCAAATAAACCATCAATTATTGCTATACTAGACCGACGTAGGTCAAATTGCGATGAAATATACGAAGGTGGACACAATCATTTTGACGAATCCTTATCTATATCATGTACCTACTATAATGCCCTTGGAATCTTGATACAATACTAATACCGACTAATATATGATAGATTCTCTTATAATGTATTAATAAAATTTTACACATAAGCTCCATTCAAAGCTCTATTCCCAAACATTAGCTCTATTCCCAAACAAGAAATACAATCAGATTTTGAGGAGAAAATAAGTCTTTAATCTTGAGTCGTAAAGGAATCTTCAATAGAATTTATGAATGGGTGTTAAATTATCATTCCTCTTCACTAAGATATCTATGTCTAAGGTACTCCCAAGATATCCTTTGTACCTTGTAAAGTGTAAATTGTAACCTGGAAATAATATTTAAATTAGAAGGGATTAAATGAATTCTAGTAAAGTAGATGATGTGTTGTGAATACGGGTACGTACAGTACAGTAAGTTAAAGTTGTCTCATTATGAACTTGAAGTTGGAATCTACATCAAGTCCATAAGGAATTCCGGTTAGGTTACCCATGGTATGTACATATTTTAAAATAATATATATATTCTCAATTTATTATTAAAAGACTCTAAATAATACAATAATCTATACTTAACTTTCGATAGATTATACAATCCATCCACCAGATCAAGTTAATTGCAACTTAAGACCTGAGGATTTACCAAAATCATCATATTATGGAAATAATAAAAATAGGAGGATCTACTTTAAATCATGAAGGAATATATAACCCATCTAATATAGTCATTTATTTATTTATTATTATACACTACTCCATATAGTATTCTTATGTATTTAAACCAAATTATCTAAATATCATGGTCATATTGAAATTCTTTCTAGATATAATATTTTATCTTAAATAAGATGGAGAGCAAATGGGAAGAGAGGAGAGGATATTCTAGAGTTTTAAAGGGCTCATCTACATATCTCACATGAGTGAATTGTTGATTCTGTTTGTTTTTCAATTTTGGTTCCATTGGTACCTAGATTAAAGGTTATGGAGAATTGAATAGAAAGTTATGAGTACTTTTAGGTTTTTTAGAGTGACTACTTCACATTGAGGGTGATGGGTGGGGAGTTTTCACTTCTAATCTCTTGATGTTCATGCATGAGTTCAATGGGAACTTAGTTTGAAAATTTTTGAGATGGAAATTGAAAGTTATGAGAGTTTATAGGTTTTAGGGTTTGGAGAGATTGCATTTACTCATGTGAGTTTGGATGTGAAGGGTTGTGGTTTTGTAGGTATGGGGAGATATGGAAAGGAGCATTTTGTATTGTTATCATTATTCTTGTGCTAGCCATGGCTACACTTCCCCATGTGGAGCTGCCTAGAGTGGCTTGGGATACACCATGCACGGAGTGTCATCGATGCTTTACCTCACAAGGGGTAAAGACCCATGTGAGAAGGATCCACAAGGACTATGATTGGAACACCTGGGATGCTCATGTGAGGCAAGTGACCACATCGACAACAATGACACTCAAGATTATGCACGCTTCCTCTATCCCTTTGTTGATCATTCTAGGGATACTGATCAAGTTGTTGGAGTGGTTAGCATCTCATGCGTGTTATATTTTGGGGTTGTATTTGAGACCAGTTTTCCATGTCCATGTCTATTCCATAGACTACCCCATACACTCCATGATGAGGCAAGACAGGCTTTTTGCCTACCAAATTGATCGTTTGGCACGTGATCCCTTGGACAAGTTAGCATGGTTCTTATTCCTCTTACTCCCTCGATGATGCTAGAGGGAGACATGCAGTGCATAGAGAGGTGGTTGCTAGATTTTTTTGATTTTGAGGGGGAGATTGGGCTACCTAACCAGAGAAGTTTGGTATGACTACACATTTTAGGAGATAGATTTTTCCACAAGATACCACAAAGTCCACTTGATTACAATGGTGTAGGACATTGGGTCAGGCAAGAGAGTTTAGTAGAGCAGCATGAGTGCTACACTCTTTTTCTATGGCTAGATCCACTAATGAGACTATCCCTTCCCTACACTAACTACATCTTATTGCAAGAGAGGGAGTACCATTAGAGGTCTTAAGATTATCAACCTAAGCAACTTTTATGTCTTGATAGGTCGCTTCTTGCACAAGTGTTATGCATTACTCCTTACTTCTCTTCAAGAGACTTGTCCGGGATGGTATATGAGCATCTTAGAGTTTCCTTTCGGGTAGATGATCCTTCTAGTGGGTTTATTGAGTTGTTTCAAGTGGCTATATCAATAACAAGGAGAGATATTTCTACATCAATTAGTAAGTTATTAGTCATATAACAAGGCTACATCAATAACAAGAGGAGATATTTCTACATCAATTAGTCAAGTATAGTTGAATTCTTGTGATGGAGAAGGGCACAATGTGCATTAGAGTGATTACTATTGGAGAGATCTTTTTGCACTTGGTTAGCTGCACCGTTGTCTTTCAATATTGATCTCACTTTTGAGAGCACCACAGTCCACATCAGTTTGGAGTAGATACACTTGGAGGTTGCGAGGCTATTTCTCTAAGCATCAGGGCTCTCTTAGATATCCCTCCGGAGTGGGTTGTCCTATAGGTGGATGTTGAGAACACTTTTAATAACATCTTATGGGCATCCATCTTTAGAGCGCTTAAGAAGGCCGGTGGATCCTTGGCAAGTCTCATTCCTTTTGTGCACTTTTTTATGGCTCTTTTGCTTCCCTTTACTACCAACATGGATGGTCACAAGAGGGAGTCACCTTCTTGGAGTCAGTTGTTAGTACACGACAAGGAGATCCTTTAGGGGGGCATTTTTTTGCTATAGCTCACTTAGAGCTCTCTTATCTACTACTTTGGCCATGTAAGGTTGTGTATGCTTGGAAAATTCCAAGGATAGCATAGAAATATAGAAGATAAAACACAAGTTTCACACTCAAACTTTGGTGCCCCAAGGGAGCACCTTCTCTTTATTATATAGCCTAAGACGATCTCTTCCAAGGATGCTCCACCATAAGATTAGGTATATGGATAGGTGACCTGTCAGCAAGCTCCACCTTTAGATTACTTGCTTGGATGGGTGACATGTTGATCCTGGTCAAACAGGCTTTGACCAAAGGGAATCTTTTAGGGAATCTTCTTGTAGAAATCTCAAAATCACATGGGTGAGGCACAATTGGAAAGCTCTTGGTGAGACAAAGCAGGAGGAGGGAAAGCCTTTCCTCTATGTTGGGAGGGGGGGGGGGGATCTGCACATTTTTGGGCCTAATTCATCCGTTTAGGCCTCCAAAATTACCTCAAGTTTGTAGGCCTGTTTTGGTTTCTGCCCTATTAGTAGAAGTGCTTCTTTGATGATACCTCTACCTGATATACGTCATCCACTATGTGTACCATCTTTCCAGATGTTACCAACCCAAATTCTACCTTTAGATCATATTGTCTAGCTATTGATTCTAAAGTCTTTAAGTGTGTTTTGATTTTTGGCCTATTAGTAAAAGTACTCTTTTGGTGATATCTTTGTATGATCCACTTAGTCTATCATGTATAACATCCTCTTAGATGTTACCAAACCAAATTTAATCTCTAGATCATATGTCTAGCTATTGGTGTTACAAACCTCCCTCCTTTTAAGACGCAACGTCCTCGTTGCAAAGCTATTGCTCAAAAGATTTCACTAACACTAGTGCGTGGGTCAAGTTGGCTGCTAGCTTCCATGTCGCCTCATATAGTGGGTAACCTTTCCATTGTACAAGATATTCCACACATTGGTGACAAGTACCATGGATGCATTTTTGGAGAATGTGTTCAACTTCGTATTCCTCCATGCCATCAATGAGTGTCGGACAAGGTCAAATGTCTTGTATGGAGGGACAGTGGGTTGGTCGGGCCACATATCTATGTAATAGGGAGACATGGAACACTGGATGGATCTTCATGTTTAGTGGTAGCTTGAGGTGATAGGCCACAACACCGATTTGACAAAGAATGGGAAAAGGCCCAATAAAATGAGGTCTGAGCTTGTAAGGGCCAACTAATATGAGGTTGGTTGTTGACAGCCAAACTTGATCTCCCACCTAGAACTCCATGTGCCCATGGTGTGCATTGGCATATTGCTTCTATCAATTTTTGGCAATCTGCAACCTATTTTTAGCATTCTCCACACCTTGCTGGATTCTTGAAACAAAAGAGTTGACATCATCAACCTTGGTAGTCACCAGACGGATCTTCATCAAGCTTGAAGGTGTGAAAGGATTTTCTCCATACATGAGGAAGAATGGTGTGACTTGGATGGAGGCATTTATTGAATTGTTGTAAGTGAATTCCACCAATAGAAGTAAAGTGTCCCACCTCTCTTGCTCATCTAAGGTGAAGCCCCAAAGCATATCTTCAAAAGTGCAATTAACCTGCTCTATTTGGCCATTGGTCTATGGATGGACATGGCCAATTTGGTTTTGAAGAAACCAAAGAGTGTTCTCCAAAATGGACTAATAAATTGAGTGCCTCTATTGGTGATGAGCACTCGAGACAGGCCATGGTGAGAGAAGACTGCATCTAAGTACAATTGAGCTAATTGTGGAGCCATCACATCCTTGGTGGTAGGGCATACATGAATCATTTTGCTGAGTTGGTCAACAAATACTATGATGGAGTCAAACCCTGAGGTGGTCTTGGGCAATTCACAAACTAGATCCATACTCACTTGTTCTCAAAGTTGCGTAGGAGTAGGAAGGGGTTGCAAGAGCTTGATTAGAGGCTTTGTTCTGTTGACAAAGTAGGTAGCTCCAAACATATTCCATCACATTGTTGCTCATCTTGGGCCAATAGTAATGGTGCTGGACTGCATCCAAGGTCTTATCCACTCTTACCTGACCTACAATGGCGGAATCATGACATTTTGCTAAGATGGTGGTGTGTAATTCTAGGGCATTTGGGATCCATAATTTACTATCACAAAAAGTGAATCCTTGATTGTTGGTGATGCCTTTGGATGATCAAGCCCCTACAATCTGTGGATCTATTTTTGTAGCAGCTAGGATCTTTGGCCAGAATTCAGGGTTCATCTTGACCTTTTCCACCAAATTGTTTGCCATTGGCATTTTGGTGAATGCATTTGCAAGTTGCTTCTTGCTTTCCATGTAGGTGATTGTCATGATAAATTGTTATCGCCACTCTGCCCATCAAATCTGGCAACAAGATAGCTCTTTTTGTATCTCAAGGTAGACTAGAGGTTTATGGTCTATCTCTACTACAAATGCCTTCTTGCCAAGATAGTGCTTCCAATTCTTGGTTGCAAGGACATTGGCCAACTCTCTTGCTTTGTGGTGTGATAATTACATTATGCCAGCATTAGCTTTTGAGAGAAGTATGCAATTAGATGCCATCCATCATGCCACTCTTGTTTTAGGACTGCTCCTATTGCTTTGCTTAATGCATCCATAGCCAATTTGATAGGATGTTTGGGTCATACCATTTCAAGATTGGTGCATGTAGTAAGGCATCTTTCAATTCTTGAAAGGCCAACTCTTGTGTGGTTCCCCATGTCCACTTCTTCCCTTTGCCAAGTAGTGTTGTTAAAGGTTGTGCCACCTTGGAGAAGTCCTTGAAAATTTGATGATAGAACCCCATCAACCCCAAGAAGCTCTTGAGTTGAGTCTGATCTTTTGGAGCGTCCATTTTTGAATGACCTCTATTTTATTTTTTAATACTTGAATAACCTCTGCATTTACTCTATGCCCCAAGTAGTCTACTTTAGACTTGCCAAACTTGCACTTTGAGATTTTGGCATACAAGTGATTTTGTCTTAGAATCTAGAGGACTTCTTGTAGATGCTATTTGTGTTCAGTCATCATCCTACTATATACTAAGATTTCATCTAGGAAGACAATAACAAACTTATCCAAATATAGCCAAAATATGTCATTCATCAGACTCATGAAAGTGGTAGGTGCATTGGTGAGGCCAAATGGCATCACAAGGTACTTGAAGTGGCCTTGGTTCAAAAGGCAGTTTTGTATACATCTTCCTATGCAATCCAGATTTAATTGTAATTGCTCCACAAGACCAGTTTGGTGAAATGTTTTGCTCCATTGAGTTGATCAAATAGGTCATCTATGCAGGGTAAAGAGTATTTTTTCTTCATTGTTTGTTGATTAAGGCCTTGATAATCAATGCACATGCACACCGTCCTTCTTCTTCACAAACAAGACAAGAGCCTCGTATGGTGATATGATGGGTTGAATAAACACCTTATGCAATATATCCTCAATTTGAGTCTTACACTCCTCCAACTCTTGAGGTGATAGACAATATGGGGCCTTACAAGGAGGTGTCATCGTCGGAAGTATCTCAATGTTATGATCTACTCTCCTTTTTGGTGGTAATCTTGAGGGTATATCATCTAGGAAGACATCTTGAAACTCATTTACCACATCCTTCAATTTCTCAAGAATTTGTCTATCAAGTTGTGCACTCTGGACTTCTCTTATTAGACCCATGAAACATCTATTTGTCCTACAAATAGATGTTGTTCTTGTGACATAGAGAGATTATTTTCTACCTATATGCTTTTTCTCTAACCCCAATGATCATCCATTGGTGGGTGCTCACTACTTTCTTCCTCCAATCTACCATAAGGTTGTATTGCTCTATCCAAGGCATGCCTAAGATTGCATCATAATGAGCTAATTGTATCACTCGCCACTCAATTGCGTCTTGATATTCTCCTATAAAGAGTGTTACATTTCTAGATAACGACTCAATCTTCTCTATTTGCACTTAGGTAACTCTAATTCTTTGCTCTCATCTTTCTCTAGATTCATCTCCAATTTTATTGCAACAAAGCAAGATAAGAAATTCTTTGTTGCTCCAAGATCTATCAATACTCTCATTTGATTGCTTTCTAGGACCCCATTCACAACAATCAATTGTGAGTTTGCCTTTCTAGATCTTTGCACATTTGTCTTCTTTCTCCCCTTGCTTGTCCACTTCCCTATTGAGTCAGTAAGGCCATGAGGTATCTTTACTGGCAATATTCATTTTCCAAGGTGATTTCTACTTTGTCTTCTTCTTCCATGCGTCGCTCCATGTTGATGAAAGATTGCTTGTATGGAGGCCGAGGGCCTCTAGGGAGATGAATATGGCAATTGAAGGAGATATGCCCATTACAGCCACAATTGTAGCAATGACATTGTTCTCTTGAGTTCCTTCTCCTTGTGGGACTCCATCTCTCCATTCTTCCACCCATCCATGCTCTCCTTGAAGCAATTGTGCTCCTCTATCTTGAAAATCAAAGGTTGCCCAATTCCATAAGTGTTGGTCCACCCATGTGTGGCATTTCTGCCCAATAATGTTGAGGCGGAACTACTCCTTCACATCCTCTAAGTGCCCTTGCTATTTTTTGAGCACAAGCAATGGCTTCAAATATAGTGCAAGGATTTTGTACCATGACTTCTTGGTGAATCCGGTCCTTCAACCCTTGTTTGAAATTATCTAGAGCCTCTACTGGACTCATGTTACTTATTGCAACTTGTAGATCTAAAAATGCTTCCACATACTCTTGTACACTATTCTTTTGTTTCAATCCCCTAGTCGGATTTGGGCCATCTACACGGAATCCACATATTGGAAATTCTTTAGAAGTCCTTCTTGCATTGCTATCCATGTGATCTCCCTTCTTTCTACCAACATTAATAGTTCCTAAACATTGTACCATGTGAGGATTTTATCGGTCAAGTACTCACATGTAGCATGCTCGGTGATCTCCATTGAGAATAATCGGAAGTATCAATTGATTCATGACATCCAATTCTCCACTACTCCTAGAGCACGCTGCCCCTTATAAGGCTCAATATTGCAAGTCTTCTTCATTTGTAATAGCAATATGGCTTCATCATTAGCCTGGTTTGATGTCATAGGCATGAGTGCCTCTCCAAGTATATCAATCATAGGTATTGGGCTTTGAGACGGTTCTCCTTCCTGCATTATTTGATCATTCCTGAAGGTTTATACTTGATTTTGTAATGCCTCCATGGTCATCTTGATCTTCCAAAACTTATTCAACATTCCTTGCATTAGTTCTTGCAACTACAGATCTATGGTTCTTGCAAACTCTCACTTGCTCCTTCTTATGTCAATAGAGAGTTAATATGATCACTCAAGAGGGTGCACAAACTTTTCAGACTACCATTGGGACTTAAGAAGATATCACTCTTTGATAATATTCCTTATTGAAATTCCTCACTACCAAATCCCTAAACATTACTTTTGGTCTAACTACAAAGAAAATTTCTACTTGAGTGTAGGAGAGGATTTGAGACATTTAGATCCATCACAAAAAAAATGTAGATTGTGAAATCTCACTCTTTATCGTAAATCATTATAGATAGAATCACCGAGTTTGGTGAGTTCATCATTATGTCCATGAACTATGTTCTGAAATGGTAAATGAGATAAACTCTCACTTGTTTTTGTTGGATATATATGATCTTGATGTAAAATGGATTCAAGAATGGAAAATAGGGTGCAAGAAATTGTACTCTAGGAGCCTCCATCCCCTCCTCTCTCTAAAATACTCCAAACTTATCAATTGCTCTACAATTTTTCTCTCCAAAATTACTCAATCTCAATAGCCTATGTTCTTCCAAGAGGTGTGATCCACTTTATTGGATTGAAACATTTGCTCTGATACCATGATAATATTCTAAGGATAGCAGAGAAACAAAAAAGAGAAAATATATGTTTCACACTCAAAATTTGGTGCCCCAAGGGAGAACCTTCTCTTTATTATATAGCCAAAGAGGATCTCTTCCAAGGATGCTCCACCATAGGATTAGGTTCATGGATAGGTGACTTGTCAGCAAGCTCCACCCTTAGATTACTTGCTTGGATGGATGACATGTCAATCTTGGTCCCATCTGGTTGCTCAAATAGGCTTTGACCATAAGGAATATTTTAGGGAATCTTATTATAGGAATCTCAAAATCACGTGGGTGAGGCACCATTGGAAAGCTCTTGGTGAGACAAAGCAGGGGGAGGGGAAACCTTTCCTCTATGTGAGGTGAGGGGGGGGGGGGAATTTACACATTTTTGAGGCCTAATTCATCAGTTTAGGCTTTGAAATTGCCTTTGAAGTTTTTAGGTGTAATACTCCGAGGACAAGAGAAGAAAGAAAACACAGATTGCACACTCAAACATTCCATGCCCCAAGGGAGCACCTTCTCTTTATTATATAGGCAAAGAGGATCTCCTCCAAGGAAGCTCCACCGTAGGATTAGGGACACAGATAGGTGACATGTCAGCAAGCTCCACCCTTGGATTACTTACTTGGATGGGTGACCTGTCTGGTCTAGGTCCTATCTGGTTGGTCAAACAAGCTTTGACCAGAGGGAATCTTTTAGGGAATCTTCCTGTAGGAATTTCAAAATCACATAAGGTACCGTTGGGAAGTTCTCAACGAGACAAACCAGGGGGAGGGAAGGCCAACCATTCCTCCGTTGGAAAGGGGGGGGGGGAAACTGCACATTTTTGAGGCCTAATTCATCCGTTTAGGCCTCCGAAATTGCCTTCAAAGATTTCAGGCATATTTCGATTCCTACTATATTAGTAGAAGTCCTCTTTTGGTGATACCTCTTTCTGATCTGTTTAGTCCATCATGTGTAACATCCTTCCAGATGTTACCAAACCAATTCTCACCTTTAAATCATATGTCTAGCTATTGATTCTAAGGTTCTCAAGTCTATTTCGGTTTTTGCCCTATTAGTAGAAGTACTCTTTTGGTGATACTTCTATCTGATCTATTTTGACCATCATGTATAAAATCATTCTAGATGTTACCAAACCAAATTTCACATCTAGATCATATGGCTAACCCTTGGTATTACATTAGGCCTATTTTGGTTTTTGCCCTATTAGTAAAAGTGCTCTTTTGGTAATACCTCTACCTGATCTACTTCACCCGTTATGTGTACCATCCTTCCAAATGTTACCAACCCAAATTTTACCTTTAGTTCATATGTCTAGTTATTGATCCTAAAGTCTTCTAAGCATGTTTTGATTTTTGGCCTATTAGTAGAAGTACTCTTCTAGTGATACCTTTGTATGATCTACTTAGTCTATCATGTATAACATCCTCCCAAATATTACCAAACCAAATTTCATCTCTAGATCATATGTTTAGCTATTGGTATTACTATGTTCCTTGTCACACCATTTGTAGTATCATATCTAGATTGCTTGGACGCTCGAGTTGCAATGATAGTGGTTAGAGGTATTTTAACATTTAATCATAAACTACTTTCCAACGGTCAGATTTTGTGTTCAGGTTACTGATTTCATGGTGGGGCTCACTATCACTTTGCACGGTTTGCATCATTGGGTGTGCCGTTAGCGGGACCATTAGGGTTTGAGACTTAGCTCAAGTCCAAGGGGCATAATTTTGAAGTGCAGCTCCAGAGAGCTCACTTCTCTGATGTTGAGTCTTTGAGTTCCCAGCTATGGTTGACAGAGGCCGGTGAGCGTCACCTGGATTCTCTCAGCTAGAGTGGATGTGACTTGAGTGTAATCGATACCCAACTGTTTGCAATTTATAGAGTGACAAATCAATTACTATCTGAGTTGAGTTGATTTGAGTGGTGTAAACAAATTGATTACATTAGAGATGTGAGCTCTCACCACCGGATTATCAGTTGGATGACTAGGTTGAATTTGACAACTAGCTCTCAACATGTGATGTATTGTGTCAAACCACCTCCTATAGACTTTTGGATATGGAATGAACACCTCTCTACATCGATCTTCCATAACCCTAGACCGACAACTATAGCCTTCCCCAACATAAGGGGCTACGCACCAAAGTCTTATAAGACTCTATGTGGTGTATAGACCTTCCCTGAAGGTCCCACCAAATGGAAAATCTCCCTTTGGTTATCCAATATGACAACACCAGGTGTGAACCGTGCCCTCTCAAAGGCCTGTAGTTGGTAACTCCTCCAATCTTGCTACTGCCTGCCACAAACCACCGATCACTAAGTGAATCCCATGCTCCTCAACCAAGTCAACTCCACTATCAACTACCTTTGCTCTAGTAGTAGGAACCACATCATCCCTACTCTCACAAAGCATGGCAACCAATCTGAACACCGGGGCTGGGTCAATTCCCAATGTACACATTTCATTGGTTGAAAATAAAGGATAGCGCATAATCAACTAAGATGCCTCCAACATCATGCTAGACTTAGTCTATGTACTAACATATGGTTGACTAGTAGGTAGTCCATCATGCACCCCATCACCACCTACCACACTTGCACTAAGACGTTTAGGAGCCATGGATGACATTTGTAGGACCTTAGAGAGTATGAAAGACTGAGGAAGACTGACCTATCTCCCAACCTCTCCTCTCTATGGGTCCAAACTCCATTGATGCTCCTCTAAGCTCTAGAGCATGTACTGCATTCCTAGTCACTATAATGGAGACATCTACCTGTGTTGCTTTGCACATGAAATCCAAGCCCTCTCTATCACCAACATATGAGGTGGAAGCCTTAGCATCCAAATCTGATCTCCTTTGAGCTATGGCCATGCTAGCCAATCTCTGCTTCAACTGCTCAATGTGAGTAATCATGGCTATATCAAAAGTAAGGGTAGGTATTGTGAGTCGGTGTGTCTATCATCTAGGATGAACCTCTGACTATAATGGTGCGCCACCATAATAGCCATCAGAGGATGGCTATTTATGGTAGCACACCATGGACCAAGAAGACAAGGAACCCCAACTCCATCATACTCCTCCAAGGCTAACACTCCAAGACTCAAGACATTGCTTACTAGAGAACTCAATGAGAGAGAGAGATAGTTGAAAATGAAAGGATGATGAGTACCTCCTCAAAAATGTGAACCGGCCTATCTTTCACTCAAGATGAACCTCTGATGGTTATTATGGTAGCGCACCATGGACTAAGAAGGCAAGGAACCCAACTCCATCATACTCCTCCAAGGCTGACACTCCAAGACTCAAGACATTGCTCACTAGAGAACTCAATGAGAGAGGGAGATAGTTGCAAATGAAAGGATGATAAGTACCTCCTCACTCCTAGTTTATATACTTATGAAATAGTTATGCAACAAAGTTACTAATTACTAGAGTAACTCAAGTTACTAGGCTAAAAGTCAAGTAAAGTCAAAAAGTATAAAGGAATATCCATCCACATGGGCATATTCCACTAAGCATGGGATCTTATCTTGACCCAACCACTAAATGAAGGATTCCTTCACATGGGCTATCCTTGGACTATAGAAGAATCCAAAACAAAAAGGCTTGCGGGCCCAAGAGTTTTGAACTCTTTCCTCAAAGCCAAACACCTAAGAATAATACCAAGTCAACACGCTAGAATCCAAAATAGTGGTGCTAATCTTTTCCACTTCCTCTAAAGTAAGGTCCCTTCTATCTTAGCTATGACTAACTTTAGCTAATCACGACTTATGTGGAACCATCATTTATCTCTATATAAATAATATCTCTCAAGTGCTAGTAATTCCAAACTAAATATCACAATACTACATACATGTACAAATGGGTATTATAGTACTGCATCTCTACTAGGTGTGGATCTTCTACCACCACCTCTACCACCTTGTCCTCCATGAGTTGGAGCTCTTCTACTACTTGTCATAGGAGCCCTACCACTTTGTAACTCCAGGTGTAAGTCAAAGCATCAGTCACTAGAGTGACCATATGTATGACAATGCTCATGTTGTCTTTATGTTGGCTATTATGTACCAAAAGTATCAGGTCTATTGTCTTGAGTACACTCCCTCCTATGGTGAGGTCCACCACAAGTCCAACAAGCAACACTACCATTCATTGGTTGCTGCTGACCCACAAATAAAGGTAAGGGTCTAGCTCCACTAGGCCTTCCACTCGCTCCATAAGATTTGGGCTTCCACTCTATCCTCAAAAACCAAGTAGGCATGGTGCACTCTACTGCACTCTAGAAGAAATCACAGTTGTGGATGAGGTCTCCCTACTAAATCCAGATGTCACCACTCTCTCCTCCACTATGTTGAGCTCAATACGCTCAACCAAACCAAAGACTACCGCCAAAGTAGGCAATACATCACAACTCCCTATCTAGTATCCCATACCAAAACTGGACCACTTGGGCCTCAGAAACTCCTTGAGTGAAATTGATCAGCTATCTCATGCAAGTGTATGGCTTGCGTAGGCTCTCTCCAACCTTCTATTGGAACTCCTACAAACTCTTCAGCTTGTCAGTTTGCACTTTGTAGTAGTTCTTCCTCAAACATTGGAAGAACTCCACCATGGGGTTAAACCTTGATAATATTTCATCCAAGAGTTCAATAGTAGTTGGTGTGATTTGTAGCACATGCGGAACTTGACTTTGTTCCCACCTTTCATGGCATAGAAGGGCTTGAGATATGGGCAGCGGTACCTCCAATCATAGTAGCACTATCTCTAGCTAGTGCACTTCCACTAACTCCACCAATGCTACTTGAGCTAGAACTCGTGGGTACAACCAATCTACTCCTAGAAATTGAGCCCAAAGTAATGGAGATATAGTTTGGAGACCAATATTGTTTCCATAGCTCAATCTCCTCTAAGTGAGCTTTCCTAAACTCATGGCAGTTGTCCATTGGTGGACCCTCCAAATGTTGAAACAAGCCCTTCCATGCCATGAAAGGTGTGAACAAAGTCGGGTTCCGCATGTGCTACAAATCACACCAACTACTATTGAACTCTTGGATGAAGTCATCCAACTCAATGGTACTCATTATACTAGAGTAACGCCTAGGGCCTTTGGAGGCCCTATAAATCTCATCCATGTCCCACAACAATAGTGCGGACATACCAAGTGCACTCTCAACTAAATCAATTCTTGTGTTAAACTCTAACTCAGAGTAAATCTCCTCTCACTGGGACCTGAGATATAGGCTAATACCAAACATCACTCCATGTAAACCCACCATGTATTGTAGGGTTATCTCCTCTAGAATCCCCAAAGAACTCTATCGTGACAAAATAACCACAAACCATCAACCGCAGATTGCAACCACAAGTACCCCACCAAGTGCCAACACCACCAACCAAACACCACCAAGTACCAACACCAACCAAGCACCACCAACTAATGTAGTCCTAACTATGACAACTACACTAAAGGAAAGGGTGACCTGTAACCTGATCACAACATGTACTCTCACGGTCTATAAGTCATCACTCTAGCCTCATTATCGAGAACACACCAAAGCACCAACACTTAAAATTTAGGGCACCTCACACAAACGTGGTGCACAAATAGGAAGTAGAGAATGGAAGGGGTCCAATCATAAGAAATCTAAACAAAAATCCTCCATCTCATAAAACAACACTGAATAGACTCTGTCATCGTTTGGCATTTGACATAATAGGAGTTTCTATCTATGTCCTAAGCTACCAAGATCACCAAGGATGGAATCAAACTGCCTCTCTTAGCCAAAGCTATAGGTGTATAGATAACAATGGAACATTCACTAGGACAACAAGTGAGGGTGGACCAGTTGGCTAGGGCGCTAGTCTAGGAACCATGGCAACATTAATTTCAACTTTCAGTGGTGTAGTTACTTGGCCTAGTGATTTATTGGAGGGGAACGCCCATGCAGAGTATACTCGAGTCCTAGAGGAGATCACTCGGATTTGGAGTATGAGTGAGATTGTTCCATCCACCTTGGATGTTCCATTGTGGAGTTTGAAGGAGGCATTGCAACATTATGCAATAGGCTTGGAGTGGAGCCTTTGTACCACCAAGAGATGAGTTTGAGGATGAGCCTCTAGAGTTGATTACCTTGACATCTTTGGTTACCACACTCATTGCTTGGTAGTATCTAGTAGAGGGAGTATGTCTATTGGAATTGTTCGATGGGATTAGTATCGGACTAGCTGCAATCCTACAAGTACAAAGGTACTTGTATGTGGAGAGAGATGAGACTATTAGGCAAGTCTCTCTATATCATGTGGCACACTTGGCTTATTGGTTTTGTGAGTTATTACCAATGTCAACAATTATGGGTTACTAGAAGACCTTACCAATAGATATTTCCTTGTTGAGGGCACAATGTAAAAGACCAAGACCAAGACCAAGGAGAGAAATAGGAGAACGGAAACTCACATTGGGACACTTGAATGTGAGAAAACTCCAAATGCCTAGCATGAGCTTTGGCTCTTGTATTTATAAGGATCATACAAGGCTCTTGAGAAGCTTCTTACAAAGCTTCCTTGAGCCGCTTTCTTGGAGTGCAAGCCAAGTTAATTGGGAAGCTTCTCAAGAAATTTCTTTCTAGGAGTTGCTTACTTGGTGTAATACTCTGAGGACAAGAAAAGAGAGAGAAACACAAATTACACACTCAACATTTGGTGCCCCAAAGGAGCACCTTCTCTTTATTATATAGACAAAGAGGATCTCTTCCAAGGAAGCTCCACCATAGGATTAGGCACATAGATAGATGACATGTCAGCAAGCTCCACCCTTGGATTACTTACTTGGATGGGTGACATGTTGGTCTAGGTCCTATCCGGTTGGTCAAACAAGCTTTGACCGGAGGGAATCTTTTAGGGAATCTTCCTATAGGAGTCTCAAAACCACATGAGTAAGGTACCATTGGAAAGCTCTTGATGAGACAAACCAAGGGGAGGGAAGGCCAGCCTTCCCTCAAATTTTTGTTGGGGGGGGGGGGGGGGGGGGGCGTCTGCATATTCTCAAGGCTTAATTCATCCGTTTAGACCTCCTAAATTGCTTTCAAAGATTTTGGGCATATTTTGGTTCCTATTCTATTAGTAGAAGTCCCCTTTTGGTGATACATCTTTCTAATTTGTTTATTCCATCATGTGTAACATCCTTCCAAATGTTACCAAACCAATTCTCACCTTTAAATCATATGTCTAACTATTGGTTCAAGGTTCTCAAGTCTATTTCAGTTTTTGCTCTATTAGTAGAAGTACTCTTTTGGTGATACTTCTATCTGATCTATTTTTACCATCATGTATAATATCATTCTAGATGGTACCAAACCAAATTTCACATCTAGATCATATGGTTAGCTCTTGGTATTACACTTGGCGTGCAAGCTAAGTTGGTTGGAAGCTTCTAGAAGTTACCTACTTGGAATGCAAGCTAAGCTAGCCGGGAAGCTTCCCAAGAAGTTTCCTAGATACTTCTAGAATATTATAGGCTAATTTGTCTTATTTTCTACTTTGTTAGCCCTACTAACTTCATTGCTAAACTCCATATTGTTACATATTCTCCCACCGCTAGTTGGTGAAGTCCTCGTCACCAGTGAAGCTTCAAACTCCTGGATGGTCATTTGTGCATTTTGGAGATGAGAAAGAGGTTCCTATGTGGCTTCATGAAGGGGATACCCTTTCCAAAGGACCTTGTACTCTGTATGTTGTCGATGGCATTATTGAATGTGGCGACGCGCAAGGATACAATCAACTTCGTATTGCTCATGATCATTGATAGGGACAAGAAGAGGGGAAGGTTGGACTCAAGAAGAAAAAGAAAAGGGGTTAGGAACAAAGGGTTTCAACTTGCAAACATGAAAGACAAGAGGAATGTGCAGATGACAAGGCACGGCAAGTCAATAAGCAATAAGAAAGATAATTTTAGTGACATCAAAGGGTCCTATCTAATTAGGGGCAAGTTTACAAACTTGAATATCAAGTGGGAGGGGAAGGTAACTAGAGGATAGCATGACTTTATCACCAACTTCAAAGGTGCGATCATGATGATGGTGGTCTACATATTATTTTTGACGATTTTGAGTAACAAGGAGGTGAGATTTTGCTTGTTGGAGAGGTTGGGAGATTGTGGTCAAGAAGGTTGAAGTATGAGGAACCTGAGATGGGGGAGGAGCAAGAAGAGAATCTGGAACAAGTGGATCTTGGCCAAAATTGAGAAAGAAAGGAGAAAATCTGGTGCTTGCTTGTTTGGAACTGTTGTAAGCAAATTTTGTAGTTGCAAGACATTCATCTCAATTGGTATAGTGGATATTGACAAAGGCATGTAACATATCTTCCAAGGTACAATTTTCAAATTTGGTTTGTCCATCAATTTGAGAATGATAGGTCATGGACAAAGCAAGCTTGGTGTCAAGTATTTGGATGAGTGCTTGCCAAAACTTCCAAGTGAATTGAGGATCACAACTGGAGATGAGTACATGTGGCATCACATGATGCTTGAAAACATTGTTGAAGTAGATTTGCGCTAAGGTTGGAGCATCCACAATATCAAAGGTTAGTGTCAAGTGGATTTGCTTACTAAGCTTATCCACAAACACCGCGATTGATGTGTGTCCTTGCTTTGTCTTGGACAAGGATGTGATGAAATCCAAGCTCATATCTTCCTATCAAGCGGATAGAATGTGGAGTGGTTGAAGGAGCCCACTCGGTTTCTAGTTGCTGGCCTTATTGCATTGGTAGCTTTCACACAATTGGACAAACTCTCAAACATCTCATGTCATGTTGGGCCACCACCATTAGCGTTGGAGGGTACCCAAGGTCTTGTCCACACCCATGTGACTAGCTATTGGTAAATCATGGGTTTCTTGAAGACGCACAAGTCGAAGATCACCTTTGGCTAGAACATAGATCCGATCCTCATGGAATAGAAGGCTTTCCTTGAAGGAGAAGGTGTTGTACTCCTTGTCAACCATGTACCATTTGGAAGAAAGGATCTTATTGTAGAGCTGACCAAAACTTGTTTTGGACCTTGGAGCCAATTATCACCGTTGCAATTGCCACCGTGATGAGAGGAAGATATTTCAAATCAGGTGGTTGTGATAGAGCATCAAGGATGACATGGAACCAACCTAGTTTGTACTCAAGTTTGATATCAAACAATTGGATTTGCTCCTCCCATCAATGATGTCAACTCTTCATGTGTTCCAAGTGTAAAGTATACAACAATGGTTTGTGATCAATTTGCATGATCATTTGTTTTTCCACGAGATAATGCCTCCATACCTTGGTGGCATATACCATTGCAAGTTGTTCTCAATCTCAAGAAAAGTAATTTCTTTCAACTGTATTTAGTCGGCAAGACATAAAGGCAATGGGATGTAGTCCATGTGGGAATTCCTATTGCAACACTACTCCAATTGCAAAGTTAGAATCATCAAAATCGACCACACAAGGTAGTTGAGGATCATATGGTTGAAGGATGGGTCTTGAAGACACCATATGTTTCAACTTCTAGAATTTTTCTTCATGCTTGGTGGTCCATTGGAAGCTTGAGTTCTTCTCCAAGAGATCAGTCAATGGTGCATCCACATGAGCATAATGATGGATGAACCATCGGTAAAAACTAGCCAATCCAATAAATGCACATATTTCTATAGCATCCTTTGGAGTAGGCCAATTAGTAATGGCTTTGATTTTCTCCTCTTCCATCGTGATCCTTTTTGATGAGATCTTGTGACCCAAGAAGGTGACTTCCTTTTGCCAAAAGGCACACTTTGACTTCATGCAATAATATTTCCATTGTTGTAGTCATCTTAAGACTTCTTGCACGTGATTCACATGTTCTACCTTTGTCTTGCTAAAGATTAAGATGTTATCCAAGAACACCACCACATACCAATCTAATAGTCCATCTAACACCCAATGCATCAGATCCATGAAGACTATTAGAGCATTAGTGAGCCCGAAAGGTAGAACTCTCCACTCAAAATGCCCATACCTTATGTGAAAGGAAATCTTTTGCACATCCTTCTTATTTATGGGGATTTGCCAATATCCACTATGAAGATCCAACTTGGAAAAGTATTGCGCTCCACTCAATTGATCAAGCAAGTCATCAATCCGAGGTAAGGGATATGCATACTTCATTGTTTGCTAATTGAGCACACAATAATCAATATAGAAACAAAGTCCTTCATCCTTCTTTGGAAAAAATAGTACCGGTGCTCCCCAAGGAGAGGTACTATGTCATATGAAGTCCTTCTCCAACAACTCCATAAGTGTTGTTTGCAACTCCTCTAACTCCTTTGGTGAGAGCCAATAGATTTTTCTGCTCATTGGAGTACTCCTTGGCAATAACTCGATCTTGAAGTGCATACCAAGATCGAAGGGTAATCCCTTTGGCAGGTCATTTAGAAACACATCCGCAAACTCCTAAATTATCTGCTCAACCATTGCTTGATGAGACTCTTGGCTCTCCTCAGATTTTCCTTGTGCAATCGGCTTGATCCACACCGCACATACATACTTATCTTCCTCCAAAGTTTGCTCTATGGCTGCTTCACTAACAAACTTCCCATCTAGGAACTCATCTCTCTTCAAAGCTTGCTCCATGGTTGCCTTCCTAGAAAACTTCCCATCTTAAGACTCATCTCCCTTCAAGGCTTGCTCTATGACTACCTTCTCGACAAACTTCCTATCTTGGGATTGACTATTCTTAGGTGTCTTACTAAGAGGTACCAAACAACCTAATCAGAAATTCCTACCTTGGTGTTGTACTTGAATTTGTCGTCGGGTCCAATCAAATTGAACCTTATGACGTTCAAGCCAAGGTAGTCCTAGAATGATGTCATAGTATAGAAGAGCCACTCTAAATACTCCTTCCCAATCTTGAAGGTAACAAAATGCAAGGTACTGAATGCAAAACCCTTTCTACTACCCACCATCATCAATCTACTTCCAATTACTAGCTTGATAAGAATACCCAATTCCTTTGCTACTTGCATAGACATGCAATTCTCCAAACTTCTAGAATCAACCAAAATCTTGCAACTCCGATTAGATATCATACCTTGCAAGTGAAGCAAACTTGCATAGGTCAAGCCTTCAATCCTATTGGAACTAATCAAGCTCCCAGTAGGCAGCTTGAAATCTCTTATTGGGATTCCTCATTTCTTTGATTGTTTTGCTCCAAAAACTCTATGTAGGCAACTTGTCAAGGTTGCCCATTCTTCAGTAGACATTTAGCAATGCAATATCCCAATTGGCAACAATAAAAAAAACCATCATTTTGTTACAGTTTCTCTTTATCTATAGCGCCAAGTGGTCTTTTTTGAATGGCATCAATCTCCATTGGTGTCGGCTCCTCCACCCATGTGTAGTGTATTGGTAGGTTATGTGGAGGTTGAGGTTGAGATCAAGTTATTGCAACCAAGGAATCAAAATGTTTGGCCAACTGTATGGCTTCCTCCAAGTGTTGTGGTTCTCGCATGGTTACCTCTAATTTGGTTCTTGACTTCAAGCCCCTCACAAATCAATCTAGAGTTTCACCTTCTAGTATATTTGGAATTTGCATGATGTTGTTTTGGAATTGTGTGATGTAACTTCTTATAGAGCCAATCTATTTCAACTGTGCCAACCTATCTTGTGCAACTTGTGTGGTATTTATAGCTTGGAATTGACTACCTCTTGAATTCTACCCACATCAAGATTGGTACAACAATTTGTTGTTCAGCTTGCTCCACTCAGAATCTCCACCATAGCTTTGCTACTACATCCAATTGGCTAGAAGCCAAGAGAATTTGTTTTTGCTCATCTTGCAAATTGGTAGCTTCAAAATAACATTCACAGTCAAAAACAAAATTCTCCATTGCACTCAAGAGTTTCTTGCCTTCAAATACCTTGGGTTTAGGAAATAAGATTCAATCTTCTCCTTCTCAAGTTGGTACTCTCTCTACGTGCTCTTATTGTCAAAGATCTTGTTCATCCAACAATCAAGTAAGGTGCTCGATTTGTTGCTGCATAGCAAGGATAACATCAAACATTGCCGCTATATTTGTTACTCTATCACACCATCCCTAATCTATCTAATTTATTAACACATAGAAGCAGCATATCTACCATTCTCCATAAGTTACAACCAGAAGCACAAAAGATTCCTTAGATATGATGATCATATGCAAAAATCTTGTCCAAAGTGTGAGGTGATGAATTGTATGAAACAATGCTTGGGTAGTACTTGGACACAAAAATCCCAATGGTTTGGTGGAAGTGGATTTGGTGGTCCATAAATTCCATCCATCCTATTCTTGCTCTGATACCAATGTAAAAGACCAAGATCGAGGAGAGAAATAAGAGAATGGAAACTCACATTGGGACACTTCAATGTGGGAGAACTCTGAATGCCTAGCATGAACTTTGGCTCTTGTATTTATAGGGATCATATAAGGCTCTTGAGAAGCTTCTCAAGAGACTTCCCTCTAGGAGCTTCTTACTTGGCGTGCAAGCTAAGTTAGTTGGACGCTTCTAGAAGCTACCTACTTGGAGTGCAAGCTAAGCTAGCCGGGGAGCTTCCCAAGAAGCTTCCTAGATGCTTCTAGAATATTCTAGGCTAATTTGTCTTATTTGCTACTTTGTTAGCCCTACTAACTTTGTTGCTAAACTCTATATTGTTACACACAAGACTTGGAGAGACATGGTCCTATTCACTTGGTGATTGTTGGATGGCCATGTTAAGGACATACACGTAATGGCCAAGGTTTGGGTATTCAGGATGCCTGTTCTGGTGTGTTTTGGGAGATGTTACATATACTTTGACATCTCTAGATCCATTAGTCCATTTCTCCAACTTACCTTTTGGAGAATGTTCCTTTGATGGGTGATTCTCACACTCGGGTGGTGGCAAGTACACATTAGGTCCATTCTTGGATGGGACTTGCTATTTTGTTAGATACAACCAGAGTGGGATCACGGGCTCATCATCTTTGTCTTTGGTGGACAAACCTCTAACCTAAAGAGGTTCTACAACATGCTTATGATAGGATTCAATGACTAGACCACATCATTTTTTATGACATCTTGGATGTTGGGGTGTCAATTAAGACGGTGGTAGTGGTTGATAGGTCACCTATGGCAATGGTGAACCTAGTTGGACAGCCCTGAGCCGCTTTTCCTACACTTATGAGTTTCCCAGGCTCTCATGCTTCTCGAGAAGGAGGTCTTGGACTGGTTTGGAGGTCATAGTTATAGCAATTGGTGGAGCCCAACGCCAATGAGAGAGAGCAAGTATTACTGTTGTTCCAACAATGTCAAAATCATTTAGGCATCAGGTGTTAGGTCAGGCTATGACCTAAACTGTTTGTCCTGGATTGTGAGCCTTGGCTTGGCAGAGCAACATAGGATGTGCTTGATAGGCATCACCACTTAGACACTTGTGAGCCTTGCAAATGGTACATGGTAAGGCAAGTTGTGAAAGGATTCCAATAGAAGGAAGGGATTGATTACATTGAGATTTTTCAAGCACTCAACAATTAGAGTGGTTCTTAATATAGTGGCGGTAGAAGATTTGTATTTGGAGTAGATGGATATCACTATTTCTTTTCTACGTGGTGAGATTGATGAAGACAATATAAGATGATAAAACTATAGTTTTATCATCTTACTTTTGTATGTTGATGAAATGCTCATAATTGGACGTAATATACTAGAGGTTGAGAGACGGAAGAAAGAATTATCAAGAGAGTTTGCAATGAAGGACACGGGGGTAGAAAAGAAAATACTAGGGCTAAAGATTGAAAGGGATAGGGTGGCTGGAATGTTGAAGCTCTCTCAAGGTAGCTACATTAGAAAGGTGTTGGAAAGGTTCAACATGACCAATGCAAGTACTATGCAGACACATTTAGCAAGTCACTCTAAGCTATCAACAGAACAATCACCCAAGGATGATGAAGAGCTAAAGGATATGTCAAAGGTATTGTATGCTTCAGTTGTAGGCAGCCTAATGTACAACAGACCAAATATTGCACATGTAGTAGGAGTTGTGAGCAAGTACATGGCCAATCCAAGAAGACAACATTTGGAGGTTGTCAAATGGATTTTTAGATATCTGAAAGGTACAAAAGATATAGATTTATGTTACAACAGAGGTAGCCATACACTACAAGTTTTTGTGGATGCAGACCTAAGACCTGATATGGATACTAGAAGAAGCACCATAGGGTATGTTTATACCATAGTTGGGACATCAATGAGTTGGTTCTCATAGTTGCAAAAAGTTGTTGCTTTATCCAGAATTGAGGCAAAATATGTTGCAATTACAAAAGCTAGTAAGGAGATGGTTTGGTTACAGAACCTTCTAAAGGAGCTAGGCAGAGAAAAAAATTTATTGTTTTATTCTTAGAAAATCAAAGTGCCATTCACTTAGCAAAGAATTCAATGTTCCATGCTAGAACAAAACACATACAATTGAGATATCATTCCATCCGGGAGTTTCTTGAAGATGGCAATTTGTCACTTGAAAAAATTCAAGGTGCCAAGAACTATGGTAATATGTTGACAAAGATTATCACTTTTGAGAAGTTAAGGTTAAATTATAGCATCAATTGGCCTCCAATGGTAACTAGATAGTAAGGTTTCACAAAGTATGTAGATCAAGCACTCAAAGTTTACTATATTTTCTTTGAAAGATGTATAGTCAAGAAGTATCAGTCTCCAAATGGGAGAGTTATCAAGATGTGGAGCCTAATCCGTCTGATTTATCCCATCTTTGATGCTCAGATCAGTGGCTTAGATCATCCATGGGATATATTATCCTGGGTTGAGACAAGTATTTGACTATCCAAGAATATTGGGGTGACACTATGAGTGTGTTTTGTGTTCTTCTATGTGCAATTGAGAAGGAAACCCTAAGATCTATAGAGAGGTTTTTCACGAGTGAAATAGACGTGCACATGTTGAAAAGGACATGTGCACATGTGGAAGTTTTGGTAACTTTGATTTGCATGAAGCCGGTTAGGCAAGGTCTATTTTTTGATCAAACAAGTAGGAGATAATTAGGAGAAGGGTGGATCAAGATAAACACATGAACAAAATAGACAAGGAATAATTTGAACAGATTGGTCAGGGTAGAGCTTTTGAGTGATCTCTATAATTTGTATTGAGAGGGAGTAAAAATCCTGGATTTGTGTTGCTATGGATGTAAGAGCAAATGACTCTAAACCACGTTAATCCTTGTGCATCTATTGATGTATGTGAGTACATTTGTTCACTTTTCTCTTTTTTCTCCTGACATGTTTTTCCTTCCTATGTAGGGTTGATCTCAATAGTTGATGATTGTTATAAGAGAACAGATAAATCAGTAGAGATTCACTACACCACCTTGTCTTTATTTATATAGCAAAGAGGATTTCCTCAAAGGAAGCTCCACCCTTGGATCATATACATGGATTAGTGATATGCTAGCAAGCGCCACCCTTAGATTAGTTGCATGGATGGGTGACATGTCAGTTCTTGTCCTATTTTGTTGGTCAAACAAGTTTGATTGAAGAGAATATTTATGGAATCTTCCTATAAGAAGCTTAAAATCACATGGGTGAGGTACTATTAGAAAGCTCTTGATAGGAAAAATAGTGGGAGGAGAAGGCAAACTTAATTTTTCCATGGGAGAGAATATTTCTATTTTCAAGGCCTAATTCCTGCATTTAGGCCTCTAAAATTGCTCTAAAGTTTTTTGGGTGTTTCCTTATTAATGGAAGTAATCTTTTGGTGATGCCTTTATTTGATCTACTTAGCCCATCATATATAATATCAGTCTAGATGGTACCAAGCCAAATTTCACCTTTAGATAATATGTCTAGCAAATAGTATTACACTTGACTTGCTTATCGCGTTTGAGAGCTTTTGATAAGAGGATTATGGGAGTCTTTGTTGATATTATCAAACCATGGACATTTGAGTTTGTGATGGGGGATTTGGTACATAGACAAACATCTCTACCAATCTTGAATGGAGAGGTAGGCCTATTATCTATGGAGGAGATGGCACCTATAGCTTTTTTGGGTAGTTGGACTCTCTTGGCACCCCTACTTTCTGTCCATTTTGTGATTGATGATAGGCCAATTTTGGAAACTTATATGACCAAGGTTGAAGAGGGATCCTTTTCTTGATAGGTGTTATTGCTGCAAACAAGAGATGGTCTATTTTCATGGGTACGGGAGGACCTTCCATCCTATGATTCACTACCATTAGATTGAACCAAAGGTTTGCATTCTTCCTTGATAGAGCAATAATGTCAACATATGCTACATTATTTCTTAGTTGACTCATCCATTCCTTGGGCCACTAGAGCACATCTTTTTTTGTTGCTCTAGCAAGGGTGCTCTTGGATCCTAGCTTGATGGTGCATTAAGGCATTTTGACTCACACCACCTACTTTCTCTACAACAATGAGGTTCTGCCTAAGTTTGGTCCACCCATCTGTGTCTTTGTTACTCACTTGTGAGTATGGTTCTACACTAGATGTAATAATGGTCCATGTGACACAATTTTATCAAGGAGGATAAACAATAGCTACCCATGATGACATCAAGAATAAAATGTTTGCTATGGCACGAGAGAGTGGATACCTTGCTTGGAGGGAGCATTCATATTCTTTGTAGATGACACATGTCAAAGTAGACTTATACTTGGTTTGAGATGATGAAGTGATAGTGGCAGATGTTGTGGTTATAAACCCTACGCATGATGCAATTTTGGAAGGAGTGATTACTCATCCTCCTAGATGAGCAACAAGCAAGCAACAACACGTAATGTCTCCAAGTATAGGGGTAGCCAGCAAGGTCACCTTTTTATTCCTCTAGCTTGGAGTTATATGGAGTGATGGACATTGCGTTCGACACATTTTTCAAGGAGTGTGCAAGAGCTTATCATATTAGATGCCATGGGTACCACTCTCACTTTCATACTATGTAGCATCCTTTAGACAACTTGTGTCCATTGTTCTATAGAGAGCATTGGCTAGTGCAATCCATAGGAGAGCAATCATTCTAGGTGATGCTTCTTTGGATGCTTTAGTAGTTTGTAGACCTTACAACTTGCATAGCTCAAATATCTTAGGTGTGTTAAGGCAGATTTCTCATATTGATACGATTAGGGCCTAGCACCATTCTATCTCTTTTGTCTCTCCCTTGTACGGCTTGATGAGGTCTTCCTATCCTTCTTGTGTTCTATGTGGTCTCCTTCCCCCTTTGAATAAAGGCTGATTTTCACATCAAGACTGCATGCCATGCAATTAGATTGGTTGGAATCTTAGTCTTGATATCCATATCATTTGATAATTGGTATGTCGTGTGAACTTTTGTTTTCCATGAATTTTAGGTCGCTCTCCATAAATGTGTCATGTCCCTTTTCTTTCTACATTGATTTACAAATTTCTCAAAAAATTGTTTCTTATGGATCTCTAAAATATGGCAAATTTCTAAGACATGATTTTACATAATCCTCATTGAAATTTTTATATAAAAAAGTACATTATGTTGATACCGGAGGATTTATTACTGAAAATGAAGATTTGGGTAGATTAGTTTTGTTGACTTGATTAAGGTTAAGATAGTTGATAGGTTCTAGTCATAAGATTTCCATAAAATGTCGCATTTAAAACATGAATAAATTTGTTCCTACTTTAGATTATTTTTCCATGTTGAATTGATTTGAATAGTGAGAAGACTCAATGATTGATTTAAATAAATAAATAAATATAGAGTCATCTAAGTCTTCCTAATATTTAATACTACCGTTATAATTTCAAAAGACTCAAGCACTTGGTAGTAAGGAACTTTGCAAATAATTTTTATATGGAATGTACATATACTCACTTTGGTGATTTACTTACTTTAATATCAAGTTTTTCCCCTTTTTCTCATGTAAAGGGAACCAGGAAAGCACCAAAGTTTTGAACACTGCAAGTGGTTTAGGGTAGACATCTCTAAACTTCACTAAACTGAAAGAGGTCCTTAAGTAGTATTTATCTCACTCTCCAGACTTAGACAAATATAAGAACAATGAACCTTAAATAACCTGACTATGATATATGAAATTGCAGCAGTAGTTATACCGCCATCGTTCGCTATCCCAATGAAGACCTTGTTCACAGCAACTTTTACGTTGAAATAAGAAGCCTCGTCGCATATGGGATATACCGATCCTGGCACTTAGTATATTTAAACTGGGGATACTGCTTACCACCCTGGTTAGATAACTAATCCGGAAAGTGAGAATATATTATTGGTTAGTCATCCTTCAACTAATCGTACTTAATGTTTGAGTAAATGAAGATACAAAAAAATTTCATCCCGGATACAAAAAATTATTATTAATTTTAAAAATCTTTTCGTAACGAAGTTGTATTTTAATGACTTGATTGAATCTATTATATATGAATATATATGGGAATTTATTTTCCATTACAGTACATCTCTTGATTAGGTTTTTGAATGACAAGAGGACATCCATCTTTTTGGGATACTGCAGTATATTTGAATTAGACCCTCTTTAGTACCGAACAGATTAAAGTGGACGTTGGCACACCAACATTGATATTACCTTAAAACGTTTCAAACAAAGATAGATCATGAAAGAACTGTTCTATACTACTAGGCGTTTGTATGACATACCGCTTCGCTTATCAAAGTCATAAATAAGATGTACTAAATTCGAACCATTTATTCAATTGTTAACTACAAACTTTTTCTTCTCTGTGGATATGTGAGGACTCCAAATCTGACCGTTTTTTATCCAGTTTAACCGTAGTTACGTAGAGCTCCAACAGATTGCGGGTTCGAATCCAGCGGAGTGAAGTCCCCGCTATCCGACAATCAGACAGTTCGATGTTGATGGTGATGGCGCTCTACAGTATTCCATGTTTTCCGGCACAAGAGAAGAGAAAAGATTCTGTCCGAAACCGGAGCAACGAGGAGGTGGGAACTTGTAAGCAAGATCGAAATGTGTGTCACGTCGCGTTGAGTGGACTGTTCGAGGACGATGAGTTTATTCTGACAGTCAGAAAGACAACCGATTGAAGTGGGATTGAATCCAGGTGAGCTAGGGCGAGGTCAATGGAGTGGAAGAAGCCTTCTTCGGGTAGTAAGTACGGGTTGCAGTTGAGAATCGCGAACCCGGCTGCCAAAAAACATCAGCTGAAGAAGCCTCTGCCTTTCACTTTGGACGATTCTAGCACGCAAGATGATTACAGCGTTGAAGACGATATTGCGCGCCAGGCGACTAAGAAGCAATATGCCCATGAGGTATACAAATGTTCAGATGGTTTCTTTTCCTGCTTGTTCTTCTACAGCAATCAATTCATCTGTGGCGAGCCTTTTGTTGTTCTTTTCTGAAGTTTTGCGAGCAAAACCTTCATCATGTCGGTAGCTGGTCTACAGACTTGATATTCTATCAAAATTTCAATTGCTTTTGTCGTCTAAAATCTGGTATTTTGACTCTTCACTTTTGTAAATTCGTGGTAGTGTGATCCACCCTACTCTTGATGTTCCTGATAATTCTGCACTTTGCACTTTGCACATTCCAAACTGTGCATAGAGTTCGCTATTTGCAAAGCAATGCTCTTTAGCGCTGTACGAGACTTTTCCGGAGGTTTTGCTGCTGTAAAATGAACGAAACTCGATCGAAACCCTAAACCTAATTGGCTGTATGGCAATCCTCTTCGACAGTGCGTGCGTCATTCATTCTAAGAATTTAATCAGGATGGTGTAAAATGTACTAAATGAACTGTGGTACCTCGAGTGGCTCAGGTCGAATTGCAACATAAAGAGGCGCTAGAGCAGGATGCCCACGCGTTTGATTATGATGGTGTCTACGATGAAATGAAGGGTAAACAAGCACAGCCTATCAGGGAGGATCGAGCGAAACGGGAGGTAAGGGTCTGGTCTTACTTTGGCAAGAGACTCGAAGTGAAATCTGCTTCTGCTTCTTTTTAACATAAAAGCACGCTACAATCGACAATGAGTTAATTTGCGATGGGTATGTCTTTTTGTAAAGAATGGGAATATCTGTCATGGAAGAGGGATACATGTCTGCTCTATTCGCATGTTTTCTTTCAACTTGCCACATATTCACCCGGCTTCAGAGCAACTTTATAAGTGGTGGGGGTAACCGGAAGATTATCTGAGAAGGCGGGTTCAGATAGGGAATTGCTGGTTATATCCAGGAAAATGAGACTACTTTTCACCATAGCTTTGGTAGCGTATGCCTTTAACCTGCATATATTAGGAAAAACCGGTTTAGAGTAATTGAGTCCCGGAACCTTCTTGGAAATTCTTGGAACCCCGAGCTTTAATTTCCATACGTTGTCTCTTCCTTATCTCGAATGTTTCCCATGCGTGGAGCTTTGTCAATTCCTTGTCTCCAAACAGTGGTAGTTTTACTTCACACAGTGACATCGTCCTTTCTTTCAGCCTAAATATATCGGGAAACTTCTCCAGCAAGCCAAACTCCGAGCTGTGGAGCATGACATCGCTTTCGAGCGTAACCTTGTCAAAGAACGAGCGAAGGAGGATCACCTTTTCCCCGATAAGGAGAAGTTTGTGACGCAAGCTTACAAACAAAAACTCATAGAACAAGGCAAATGGCTGGAAGAAGAACGTATAAGGGAGATAAAAGAGCAAGCTGAAGAGGTGCGTCTATCAAATCTTTTCCTGTGTTGCTGGATTGCTTGCTCGATTGGCAGAAATCATTGTCAGGAATGTTTTTACAAACCTTTATAGGGTCCTGACACGTCAACAGAGTGATAAATGGATCGGCTCAAGGATCAGATATTGCATAAAGTTTCCTTATTTTCAAGAAATAGAGTTATGGCGTTAGACCTTCAAGTAGACATATAAAAAATGATGTCCTATCAGTTTGGTTTAGACAAATGGGCTCGGTGCTTAGATCCAACAGTACCGAAGTAACATCTTCGTTCTCTAGAATAGCCACACAAGGTCTTTCTATTTGACATACAAAAAGTTTCCTTCCACGGTTTAAGTTTAGATTATTGCAGTGAGTAATAAAATGATGAGAGCATCTGATTCGAGGTTTTTGACGGCCTATGGATGGGCTAATATATGTGACCTTCCGCTGAAGGATTCTCCATATCTGTGCATTATATCAGAAACCGCATGTTTTACAGGTGTCAAAGAAAGGGGATATGGGCGATTTTTATCGCAACCTACTTAGTAAGAACGTGGCATACGGAGCTGAAGTGAAAAATACGGTGTCACGATCTAAAGGCGGCAGGCAATTTGAAGGAGGTACGTCATCGCAAACCTCTGAGCTAGCGACCTCAACATTAACGTCGCCAACGGATAGGCGAAGTACTCCAGAAGAACGAGAACGAGACGAGGAAAGTAGAAGGAATCCTGGAAGTAATCATGAGAGTTCCGAGTCTGTACAGGTAGGGAACTTTCAGCTAGCGAAGGCAGAACCTCATGACGACGGAGCTGAAGAGTCGAGTAGGAAAGATGCCGCCACCATGGGTTCTTTCAGCTCTCCTCTTAATTCTAGAGACAGTGCAGTACAGAGAAATGCACAAACTCCCAGTGCACCTGCAGGAGAACGGAAGTCCAAAGAGGACGCCGTGATTGCTGCTAAAGAAAGATACTTCGCTCGAAAGAAGCAAAGAAATAATTAGTCTTCAAAATTTTGGCACCAGGACGTCCTTACTCATTCTTGACTCAAAAATAAAGGGTCATATTTGTACCATGAACCCCGGGCTCTTGCTCTTGCTCTTGCTCTTTGGTCATTTGTGGCCTTCTCCATATCCTGATATAAGTCGGGAGGAAACTGTTACACCTCCAGTCTCTGGGGTGACCCAAAAATCCAATTTTGCAGGCTAACGTGGGAGTTCTTAGGAAATCTGTGGAAAGAAACCTACCACGGAATATTGATACCAAGAAATGATCGAGGACACAAAGGGCACCTCATTAACTCGTGAGCAATCTCGAAGAGATTACAAGTCATGCGTTTTCTACAGGCAATTATCGGAAATAATCGATCAACTATATAATACACTGAAAGTCTACGGGCACGCAAAATTTCCGGCACTTCAAGCCCCTCCCCTTGGGCAAATGGGTTTATCCATGTTCCTAAATTGCCTGCCAGTGTTCTTCTCGGTTATGTGATCAGACAAGTTCTGCAACTAATTCAGACCTGTCATAGGGTGTCGTTCTAAGAAGTTCTGTAGACATTCATTCCTCCGGACAATCCTCAAACTGGATAAAGTTCAATCCGGTAATGAACATTCGACAAGTGTAAGGAAAAGCTTTTGCGCTACAACTGTTTCCTAAACTTCCAGACGAGACGTGTGATGAGCATGACGATCGATTCCACAGATTCTAGTTTTCTTCTTTTCTTGCACTAGCTCTCCACCCGTCAGGGTCCGAGGACCCTCTGCCCCGGCGCTGGGAACCTCCCATTCGGAATAGCGGGCTTTTTCCCCAGGTGTGCCCTTGGGCCCTGTTTCTGTAGCGCGCTTTTTGCCCCAGGTGTGCCTTCAGGCCCTGTTTCTGCAACGCGCTTTCTCCCAGGTGTGCCTTCGGGCCCCTGTTTCTTTCTTGGTCGCTTGGGACTGACCGGCCTCGTTCTCCTTCTTTTCCTTTCCTTGCACTCTTTTCCCATTTCTTTCGGGGTACTATATCTATACTTTTGTATTCGGAATACGGTCAGACTATTGAACCAAGGAACGAAAACGCACTCCTACTTTTCACGAAAGTCGCCCACAGCAATTCAACCGTCCGTACTCCGCATATCTATTGCGGATAGTGCCTGTTGAGAGGAAATCTAGTCCTCTAGATGTGCTTACAGTAGTGGCTCGGACTCTTTTCCAGCACTTCTGTTAAACACCAGACTCCTTTCCAACGACAAGTATGTATATACGCCTTGCAACGCACGTTTATCTGTAGGATGGCGGTGACCAGCAAATACACAGCTCTGACGTACTTAGTTCGTGAAACCAGAGTTTCATTGGGACCCTCTATCTGCGAAATTGTCTGCGCATCAGCGGTAACACCTGCATATTGGGCCCGAAGTCCAAGGAGCCGTACAAGTACAGTAGAAAGAAACTCATTCCACTGGTTGTGGGGGTCAGTTTCTCGCGGTTCAACCCTACCGCATATCCTGACGTCTTGACCGCTTCTGCGGAGAAACAGTCGTTCTTCTTCTCCTTCTTCCTTATCCTGTAGTTGAGCAGCAGTAATTGTTGACAGAATTTCTCAAAAAAGCCACAAATATCAGCGCTCCATTCCACAATCCAAAAGCCTCAAGAATGATAAACAACTGAATTAAAAAAACACTAAGAAGAATGGGTTTGGCCAACCTGCTCATCTGACTTTCATCCTACAGGTTGTTATGATTCACCTGCTCAACCTGCTAAATATGGTCCAGATCTTGCTCGGGACGAAAATTATGTACCGTAATCAGTGACATGAATGTTAGCGTCGTGCATATTAGGTCCAATCTTGAGAGTTAGATTGGTTGAGTTCACTAAAGTTGAGATATAAGCTCTGCATGATCTTATATCTTACACGTAATCTTTACCATCTCTGCTCCATCTTGTAACAAGTATTGTATCAAGAGTGGAAGGTTTTTCGTGGTTCATCGGGAGGAGAGTATACTCACAGCATGAGTACCGTTTCTAAGCAAGATATTCAATCCCAGGAACATATATTGTTGTGGAAAGGCGACCCCATAAAACAACAAGAAGGATGGGAAGACCCCATCAAGCCGGACAAGGATAAGACATACGAGGTAAAATGGTCATTCTAAACATATATTAATCATCTTACCAGATGTTTCCAAAGCAAATATTTACCCGGAGTTTCATTGATTGAAGATAACATGACAAATAAACACAAAATGACTGATACAACAATACTTCCAAACTCGAGAGTGGACGATATTCAAGTAAATTAGTAGAAAGAAAACGGCGGAGATTTAAAAGAGAGATGGACTTTGCTGGATCGTTTATGGTTTATATGGCGTAGTAATATAGACTTTATGAGGCCTTACAATATTTACACTTCTAATTAAATGATTATATCAAGAAGCATTTTCTTTTCACTAAAAGATAAGAAAGCTTTTACCTGTAGCTATATATGCTAGCATGGGTGGTTGCTTCCTGCATAAACATATGACCTCATGTCATGTAGTGCATTAACCTAGTTATATTGATGCTCCCTATTGAGCACTGTATGAAATGCAATGTTCGTATTGATTTGAACATAAATGCACGGACACTTCTCTTTTTGTACTGAAATACTTCTCTTTTCTCTCTTAAACGCATTTTTTTCTGTCCTTTCCTATTTTCTTCTGCTTCTTCGGGAGAAAAAGGCGACCGCGACTTCTTCTAAGTATTTCAGAAGTTGGCCAAACTTAAATATACTTTCAGCGGTTGATACATTATGGGATCCAAATTCTATTGATTCCTATCAAATATGGAACAAACTTTGATCAAGAAGAGGAAAAGATACCCTGCTTGTGCACGAATATACGGATACACGAATCAAGAAAGTTTTCAGATCTGGTAAATAAAATTGTAATTAAGCATTGTTACTTCTGCACATTGGATATCTTCATTTTATCTCAAGTAGATTTTAAAAGTTCTTAAGGGTAGAAACCAATTGTGTTAAAGAAAGTCAGTACCACAATATAAGTTCACTAAATCTAAAGTTAAAAAAGGATTGAAACTAGATAGGCTAAAGAATCTTTGCAAGAGGGAATGAAAGACCCAACATATTGAAATCGTGAATCTTGGGATCTTATGGAGACAGTCAGTAAGGGTCTAGCTTAGAGACGACTCCTTCTAGAAAAATCTGTAGACTTATTCACGACGTTGCTTTGGGTATTTGGTACATTTTTCACACTTGAAACCATCACCATTATTTTTGGATAGACTCATTTGAAATCTGGATAAATCTAGAGATGTAAATGATTATGATCAATTAACCTAAAATAATTTATCTCACTTTATGTCATATTATTCCAAAATAAAAAATTACCTTATGAGTTCTAAAATAGCTTAATTGATGTCACTCGTTGGGAGTTTATAATCTTTTTGGAAAACTTTTAAATCTACACTAGAAGTGAACTTCTTTGTTTAGAATTTGATTTTATAGATAACATATGGACCATTGTTTGAATTTTCCATCGATTATAGAATAATTTAAGCACAATGATAAAGGAATTTGATTCCCAATCTACTTAATATTTAAATTTTTGTAGAAGCTGTTGATGTTTGAGTGCTAGACCAAGAGAGTTTGATTTTTATATATTTATAACCATAAAAACAATTCTGGTTTTTTTTTCTCAAAGAGAAAGTGAAACAGTACAAATGAAATTTCATACAACCCTATCAAACAAAAAGAACAAGGGGGAATGCCCAGAAGAACTGACCAAAAAGTACAAACCCCCAAAGGAGCAGCCGAAAAGGAGGACCAACCAGTTAATTACAAATTACTAATCTTTAAGTGCTAAACCACGTGCTTATACGATGGACTTTACAGCATCCCAACTTTGGCACTTGGACTTCACGGTGCCCCAAGTTGGCAGGAAGACTTAACAGAACCACAAAGGTTGACGTGGATTTAATCAGTCCGTGCTGGCACTTAATCTTTTGACAACTGCGCTTTGTTCTTGTAAAAGTAGATTCTTTCAGATGCAATAGAGATCGTGATAGTTCGAAAAGATTCCCCAAAATCCCCCAGCCCCAATCTTCTTGAAGAGACCGGGCTGAAACAGTCTCACGTTGCACTAAAAGATATGAAGCAATCCCGCATTTGCTGCCAACTAAGAATCCGCTGTAACGTTGGACTAAAGATCTAAAGCAGTCGTGCATTTTCTGTCACCTAAGACAATCAGCTGCCACGTTGGCCCACGCCAAGCTTTGAGTTACTCTTTAGCCTTGCTGCAAACGTAGGGTGCTGAGAAGTTCATATCTGCACTACCCGAGAAGCAAAGGTCCATCCAAAGAAGACAAACAAAATCTACAAGAACAATACCTTTCTTCACTATTTCTTTTGCATAGCTCAAGAACAATACCTTTCTTCACTATTTCTTTTGCATAGCTCGGATATCTTAGGTGTGATCAGGCAGATTTCTCTTATAAACTCTATTGGGGCTTAGCCCCATGTTACCTTTTTTTTTCTTGTCTCTCCCTTGTACGGCTTGACGGCGTCTTCCCATCCTTCGTTTTTCCTACGCGGTCTCTTTCTCTATTTCTTCACAAATTGATAAAGCAAATTTTGATTTCTATAACTGGTTTGTACGAGGTCAGTGATACGGCTATATCATCTTCTCATACACAGTTCTACTCAAAGCATGCGTCCAAATTGTGCATCGAATTCTGAACATGACGCTGAAAACGGCGAGGACAGTACCACCCTAGTACTTCCGCAATCATGCCAGACAAAGGACTCCAAATCCAACTTGGGAACAAGAGGATTCCCCTTGTGCATGTGGATCGAATTAGCAACTGGTGGTGGTGGATGGACGTAGGGCGAATCATTCACGTGAGTCCGTCAGATCACCATGCATTTCAATTGCCTAATCGACGGATGTCCTAACTTCCTAGTTTGCATGGCGACTACACGAGCCATCCGCGCGCGCCAAGTTATAGTCCACTTACACGTAATCAGAACATTTGTTTGGCAGTGATTGATAGCCAGAGAGGTCTGGAAATGTCATCACGTATTCCTCCGGGCTTCTTCGACAGGAATTTAAGATTTGTTGCTAGATTGGAGATGGTTTGGTTGAAAGTCTGGTTACGAAAGCTCTGGCGGCGTTAAACTTCGTGGCAAGAACTTTCAAAGTCCAAAGAATCGGATACCCTTGCCAAGACTCATACCCCGCAGGACTTGAATGGTAGTTCATCCACCACTCGCGGTACTTGCAGTTTCTAACCTGCTTGATCTTCAAAACACTTTGCCCGCAGCCAATATTTAAGGTTCCCAAAGTTTTTCCTGATGAGATTCACCGAGTCGTTCTCTGGGCAGTATCGAACTTAATAATGGTGTTTAACGTCGATGTAGGCCGTTCCTAATTTTCAAAAGCTGGTGACACCGAGAAATAAACTCGTCACTTCTGTCGATGTTATCTGTCACTAAGTTTAGATCTGCGAGTCTTTTCCTTGTCTCTATCTACAGTCTTAAATTAATGTAGTCTTATGGAGACATCCCGCCTCTCATTTTCAAGAGCTGGCCACAGCTAGAAATAGACTTTTCACTTCTGTCGATGTTATGTGACACTACTTCTAGATCTGGTCTATATCCTGTCTCTTTCTACAGTCTTAAATTAATGTACTTTATCTCGTCGTAGCCGTTATTAATATCCAAGCAATGGCTAGTTAGACTCTGAATGGTACTGTATCACTTCTTCGGATGGGTCCGCTGATTGGAGTTCGATTTGCCTGTATCTGTATGAGAGGAATCTTCCAGGGACGGACAGATTTTGAATCTTTGACTCGCTGCATGCCAAGAATCGGCGGAGAAGTTTGTTTCTTGTGTCATCTTGATAGACGGTACCTGCATGCAAAATATAGAGATCAGGTTCAAATCATCATAAGAAGAGTTTGTATTGCCTGTGTTTGCATGTTTAGATAATGTCGACCGATAATTGGTGTGCATATTAATCTGTTCGCTAATTGTACGACATGACAAGATCCGCCCCTCGAGTTCGGTGACATTATGCAGCACTCGTTCTCAAGCTGACTACGCAAAATGTTCTGAATGTTGACTTGTAAAAGATGGATCAGAGAGTGCAATGCGCGTGCAGGCAAAGGCAGGGGAGTCCAGTCGGGGGACATGTAAACGAGCATGCCGGAATAATCGGCCGAAGGATTTCTTGTATCATAATGGAACTTCAGTTTAGGGAGACATGTAAATAAGCATGCATGAATAATCGGCAGAATATTTTACGAGGTGTCGTTCTCCCGAGAGCCTATTAAAAACAGCATCGTACAAATGTTATTCGAAAGAAAAGTTTGATTGCGTTCGGAATTCTTTCCAGTCGAGCGGTTGGCTTACTGTCTTACATCATAGCTGATTCTGGATCAAGGGTTTCTCAAACGTGGGAAGTCTGGACTAAAGAAGGTGATCATAGATCTTGATATCGTAATAAATCAAGTTTGCTAGTACTTAATTATGTTTATTCAAATGTAATCAGTTATTGCCAAAAAATTTCAATAACTTTCACTAGTAGGATTATACAGCTGATAATATAAGATTTGACTCATCTTGATTAACTTCATATTCACTACATTTGATGGGTGGTAGAGAGTGTATTCATTGATATGAGTCACTCATAGTAAACGTATATTCGTTGCAGTCACTCACAGCAAAGAATATAGTTGTCTCTGGGAAATGAGGATTACTTCGCCAAGTGGTGTATTGAACCAACAGAGGAGCATTCGTCGTTTGGAAAGTTGGAACCTGGAGTTGTAGAAGTTTATTCCGACATGAACCTGGCGTTCGTTATCTCGATAAACTTATTCAATACCAATGCAATAGGTTCCTGTAGGAATAAGCTTTTGGAATTGCACAACTATGATGCTTGGAAGGAAAATCCATCCACAAAAGATGGTACCTGAATGTTATCACATTCCTGGCACGTGTAAAGCAAAATAGCATAGATCTTCACTGAAATGTCAACATCATGACACTGCAATAATAGTATATGTTTTATTTTCTCTGGTGTATCATTACCGGATTGACTTAAGGGTTAGTAGTTACATTCACAACAAAAGCTTTGACTACACCCGACTGTTCTACAGAACTTACTCATCATTGGTCGTAATACCGACATTTTTGTTCTCGAGGTCTAAGGTACATGAAATGGCCGTTGAACTTTCACATCTCTTACAATTATGTTTACTGATGTGCACCGTAGGTGTATGTGAGACTACTCGAGATCTAATCTTTTGCATGCCTTGGAGTGGACAGGAGAGTCTCAGCTTTCCAGCAAAGTATGTATGTCCAGAGGATGATCAGTGAGTTTACTTCCCGGTGTACCAGCTACTTCTAGAGGCTAGCTGCAGTGAAGTTGCAAAAATGATGTGAAGACAGTGAGGTGCATCAGCGATCCTTTTGCTGAAAAATCAACTACTAGTTGAATCTGTCAGTGTTGATAATAACACTCTCTCAACTTCAAAAGACCAAGTTGAAATATTTTAGCACCATGATACTCGAATACAAAGTATTTCTTGAAGTAGCAAACAAACTGTCACACGGAGGACTATCACTAAAGTGAAGTAAATAAAGCTTGCAGCAGAAGGTTGATGTTCGTCGGAAAGGAAAACTATTAGTTCTATTGATCGGAATTCCGAAATTCAGACAACTGAACGAAAAGAACCAACCAACCATTCACAACTTCCTAGTAAGAATATCAGGACATACCGATGTGACATGACTCTTCATGCGAGGCATACTTAATCGCCAGTTTAGAAAACCACCAGAAGCAAAAGCAAGAAAAAATTGTTCAAATAGGTGAAACATGGTACAGGGTAATGCAATATGCAACAGACATACTCAGTCTTGGAAATACAAGAGCATGTCATTCTAACAAGATCCTCTCTCTCAAAGATCTTCATAACTAAGATCTTGTATGCACTCGACTCGATACCTATCGCACAATAATCTTGCTCCAGGTGTGATGCTCTTCAGGAATTAGCCACAGCACAAGGTCCTTTGACCAGATTTGTTGGCGGCCAGATTATAAATCAAACCAGGAAGATCACGTTTACAGTAGTTGAAAGGAATTTGGTACAGTGGTTGTCAAGATTGATCGCAATTAAATAATTTCTCAACTCTACAAAGAATGGTCAAACTGCTTCTACGTCGTCTCTCCCGGAGATAAGTAAGGGTGCTCAATCACCCACATTCTCGGTTTTGATTGACACTAGTCGAAGTAGCTCCTGCTGGTGCTAATCCCAATGAGACACGGTCAAATATACACTAAAAAGCAGTAACCTCTGATAGTTAGGGGATCCCATGGTCGCTTTGGCTCCGTCTCCCGTAAAAGGGAATGTACCAAAGGCTCTCTCTGCCTAGGCCAGGTGTCTGGACTACATACTATGCATAAGGGCGAAGGAAAGATCAATCCCACTTACTTACACATTACCCCTCTTTCCCCACCATTTCTTCTTAGTCTTCTCCACAGCATCCATGCTCCCGAGCTTATGGAGGACTGTCTTTGTTTCTCTTAACCTTACCTTAAAGTCTTTCTTCCATACATCAAACCGATGCTTCAGCTTTCTCAGCTCCTCATCAGGGTTCAAGTTGGCCTCCGTCTGACCCGACTTCACCTCTACTAAGAAGTCCGCATCATCATTGAAGACCTGAGTTCGTTGATCGAACTCCTTCACCAAATGACCAACTAACGACCTCCCTGCATCGAGTTCACCCCGACTCAAAGGATACTCCATGGGCGGGTGTGGGGGGTATTTTCTGGGAGTAACACTCATATCTGGAGATTTTGTTCCTAACGTGGTGGAGTCATCCCAGTCGAAGTCATCTTCTTCATGAGGTAGAATGTGCCGAGATGCCCGATGCCTAGAAACACTAATCCGTAAATTCAGACTCTCCTCTTGGCGGGTTTGAACAATAGTTGTTGGCTCATCATTGGCAAGACTCTTCTTAGCAGCTGCTAAACTTAACTGCAAAGAGGTCATTTGCTTCTGCCACATTTCCTCCATGGACTCCATCTTTGCTTGGTGTTCCAGCCACCGTGCTTCGAATTGCTGTAAGCGATGCTTTAAAAGGGCATTGTCCTCCTCCTTCTCCCTCAGAGACTTTTCCGCAGCAAGAGCTCGTTTTTGTAAGTCAAGTAACACAGAAGGCTGGACTTTGATGCTCGTGTCCACCTCCACATCCTAAGCAGATCAAGCAAACCACAAATGTTTTACTATGAGAAACAGGAGGGAAAGTTTGTACAGCACTTCGTCCTAACCACCCTGAGAGAGGATGACAAACTAACATCAGACAAGGAGGTTAAGATTAACAACGTTACAGAAGTAACTCTTTTTCAGAACTGATTCATCTTGTCTCGCGAATCAGGTATTCCAACGATTACGACTCTAGATCAGATCAATCCCCTATATTACGGGAAAATGAAGAACATATCGAGTATTGGAATATAGAACCTAAAATATATTTTGCGTAAACCTGAAGATTTATGCATATCTCGGTAAAGAGTTGGTACAAGTACCAACCGAGGCGGTGTTGTAAACCCTCATGCATGTGACCCTTGCAACACTGTATGTCCTTGATGCGACGTAACGACCTTTAAGTAACACTAGATCCACTTCTCAAGTAGATGCTCATAACATCGATACATACCTTGACCTTGGAATCAGTTTGCGCTGCCAAGCTAACTTCCCTTTCCTTGAGAAGATTGGGGACTACTACGTTCTTGGCAGCAGCTTCTTCACGAGCCGCCAACTCTGCAGCTGCAGCCTCTGCTTCAGCTGCCGCCTTTTGTTCAGCTAATAAGTTGGCAGCCCTTTCCATTTCCGCTTTTTGTAGACGATATTTTTCCAGCTCCTTCAAGGCAAACCACCTCCGTACAGCTGCCACACACAACGGTTGATGCGACTTAAGAAAGGGTAATATGCCTCCTGAATTCCCTAAATATGGAATCAAGGCCACAAGTCACCATCTGGAAATGAAGTTCACTCCGGCTAACAGATCTCCCGGTAGCGAACGGTGACAGTACATTTACCTCCTTAATTCCAAAGAACAGAACTTGCGCTACTTCAAAATACTGGTTCACTACACTTTCGTACTTGTTTAAATAGCAGTATGTAACAGAGTTCACTACTTGAACGGTGGATCGTTATGGGATTGAAGTGGTACGTGCTGAAACTGCTTATACAACATGCACCGACTGATTTCCTTTCAATTCAGCCGAACGGTCAAAGCAAGGAACTCTACGATGCAAGAAACTCACCTGACTGGACTACTACGATCATGTGTAGAGTCGTATTGTATTTCCAAATCGCTGTTATTCTCCTAAAGTGCTTTTGAATAGTGACAGCAGCGTAGTGCCTCTCTTTCAGAATGAGAAATTCTCGCCTTGCCTTAGCTCCCCTAACCACTGCATTCGCCAAACGGTTTTCCCAGTAAGTGTCTTTCTATGACGTACTAAAACGATAATTTGGTGCCAGTCGATCTCGCTGGTACTCTCTGACCTCCTCAGCAAGTTTTTTATTCGAATGGAAAACAGATGTCGCAAAATATTTACAACAGTAGGTAACGATAGGTCACATATATTACTTTCGAACAATCATAAGAACTTAGATGGACAACTTCAAAACCTCAGCCAGTAAAATCTCATGAAAGAGAACTTACAGGCTTGCAAAAATATACACGTGTTCTTGAGCAGTCTGAACCAACAACGGACTTTGTAGCCTCTATAAAGTGATTGCACCCCGATGACTCCTTGAAGGGTATGAAGTCTCGTATCTTCTAGTTGACCAATCTGCACCGAAATAAGCACATTACTTACTGGAGTTTCTTCAATGAACGGTAAAAACATATGAGCGAAATCGGACCCATTCGGACCAAAATTCAAGATTACAAGACACCAGCATCAATATACAGAAGAACTGTAATAAAATTTCGGGAAATTTCTTATAGCTGGATTAGCTGAGGAATGAACAAGACTAGTAAGTACCTGTCCTGCACGGAAGAATAGTTTTGTAATTCCAACTTGGTACATCTCTTGTGGAATGCCAAACTGCTTGAGAATTGCAACACACACATTGAGTGTCTGTTCCTTGGGCGACATCAGTTTTGGAAGTAAGAATGAATATCTGCAAAAGAAGATGCGGCCCCACAATGTTAAACCATGGTTCTAACCCACAAGCAAGAAAACAAGTGAAAAGAGAAGCACTATATCAATCTTGAAGATGACAAGATTTACCTGTCTGCAAAGTGTTGGAAAGAATGGCGAGTCGGATAACCGGAACGAGAAATCCGAACGACTTCCAACACTCCACAGCACCTCAGCTGCTGCAACACAAGATCCTGCTCGTAGATGTTGGGTAGCTGCAAGCTATTGGGCTTAATGCACCGAATGAAATGAGGCTCCGTACTCTCCAGCCGTTGCATCAACTTGAAGAGTTGCCCCTGCAAAACAGATCATCCAAAAGATTATTTTGAGTCTGGGAACGTTACTCTGGAAAGACTTGGAGATTTCGTGACCATGATGAAACTCCTCTGAAACGTGGTCTACAAGGTGGTTCAGTAGAAGTAATCAACAAAAGTTAGAAAAACCTTTCGTTTCTTTGGAAAAGCGAGTCATTTACCACACTCAGCGTATCTTTAATCTTCTCGTCTCAGTTCATGGAAGACACCACCCACATTCAGAGTAAAATACAAAAAGATTGTCGAACAACTTCACGTGACTTTCATTTCTAATTTGCAGCTCTATGGTCGAAATTAAAATAAATGGTAAATACGACTGTAAAGTTTGCCGTGTACATCCTCGCTTCCTTGTAGAAAGTATGCGCTTTGTCAATGAGTGACATAAAGTACAGAAAGGAAGCTTGGAATGTGGTAAGTAAATTTAACATTACTTGAGGTACTCGCATTCGTACTAGATTAAAGGTCTGATAAAGAACACCTAAATCTTGACAGCTCACAAAACTGGGAAGCGTGATAACATAACATATTGAGTGATCGAATATAGAAACATGATGAGTAATGGAATATAGAACCCGTTGTAAACAACCCAGTTCCATACCCACGTCTAACTGGAATGACTCTGACATTTAACAGTAACATAATAAAATCTTCTAACAACGAAACATACTGCTGTTGGATCGTAACAATTACTCGGAACTTTCGTGGTTCAGGTTCGTCAAACCTTAAATTTTGTCGCAACGCTCTGTTTTTGTGACTGGTTCTGCGATTCCGTTCCGTTCGCTTTCCGAGTTGGACTGAGCAATCTCTGCACATTCTCACCGATGTTGGCCGCGAATAACTGGGGCAAGGAATTGTTGCATGACGCCAACAACTGAACCAGATCACCATGCAACAAGTCTCTATTCTTTTCCAAGAAACCACTCGTGTCGTAGGTAACCTGCACAACGAGTAGTTTGTGTCAAGAAATTGCTCATATAACTGTGAGATACATCAGAAAGAAAATACATTCACTATTCATAGCCGAAGGTCACAGTATCCCAGAGTTGTTCAGAACTACAGTGATTAGATTCACCTCTTTAGACTCAGACTGACAATTGAAGAGCCAGAGGGAAAGCTAAACGTCTATTCGATAATCGTATCATTTTGCATGAATTTCGTATCTATTCAAATGTAACACGGACGATGTACATGCAGTTCGACCAATGGCCTCTCTCCTTATATAAAGCATACAAAAACTTACCTCGCCAGCGTAGTGACATATTCGAAAGGCTTTCGTACGCTCTCCTTTGAAGCAAGCATTTCCTTTGAGATGTTCTTTGAGTTTATTGGCAAAGGTGACGCTGGACGCCCTTGGGAACGTGCACTCCTCGTCCAGAAGAGAAATCAAGCCGAGAGGTTTCTGTAGATAGAAATCACATCAAAATTCCTGCATAGACCATATACCATACCAAGCCACTACTCCATACGCTGCTACTAAATTATAGTCATCCACACACAGAAATACGAACTCTGAAATCCTAAAATCTCAAGAGTATAGACGCAGAAACCGCAACGAACGTGATTTTTAAAGCATATTCATGCGAATATGAGTGAAGTGTCCTCAAGCGTAAGATGACAAGGTAACGTCAATATCAGATACCCTTGATATTTGAACACCAGAAATTGGGGTCCTAGAAAACAATCATGGAATATTATGGCGATCCTCCAAAAAAGGCAAACATATTTGATTGTAGGAACTACCTTCTCGATGAGATCCAAGCATTCCTGATTGTCTTCGAAGTCAACTCTTGTCCAATCAATGTGCTCCTGAGTGTATTCCTGTAACGGGAGAAATGCAGTTCATCAACCGCATGGCAGGCTCGAAAACTAAAAAGAGCTACAACAAGTTTGACTTGCCATTCGAAAGTTATTGTTATGGAAAACCCCAGCCCTTTTGACAGTTGATCTGATAACAGAAGTGTCAATTGGCAAACAAAGTCAATACCTCCTGCTCGAGCTTGAAAAGATGACGGTTGAAGTGCTGTTGCAATCTCTCGTTTGCATAGTTTATGCATAGCTGTTCGAAACTATTTTTCTGAGATTAAGCAGGCAAGAAACACGTCAGAAACTGTTTTTTCAACAGCCACACGAGGAGGTCACTTTTTCCTAGTTTAGCTTAGTTGGGAGGTTGCAATAAGCGGTAGATGAAGGAGGGTCGCAGGACATACGTACTTGAAATGATTCGAACCCATAGATGTCGAGTATACTGATGGATCTTCCTGTCCGACGCTTACCGACCTCCAAAGACTTGTTTATACGGTCCACAAGCCAGTCGAACAGGTTCGCATATATTGCTTTGGCCAGTGCGTCCCGAGAATCAAGTGCCTGTTTAAACCAAACCCTCTCTGTTAGGTCTGGCGTCGGTTCGCATGATGAGATTATAGATAGATTAGAGACTTGCAGCAGATCAACAGGGAGTCATGCTGACATGCCCTGCGAGTTGTAGGCAGCACAACATGGCCACAGATCGAAGGACTAAAGTAAGTTCGTCTCTATCTCCATCGAAATTACCAAAGGTTGACCCACGATATAATTGATCTCCTTGAGAGCTTGAGGGGCCAGCATTTACCTGGGCATGAGTAAGAGTCTGAACAATATCTTCATTTCCAGCCCGAATTCGCCGGGTAGAGAGTGCTGCAACTAGCTTGTCAACCTTGCAGTTCAAGAGCCCTGCTGCCTGCTTGACCGCTGTTCCCCAAGTACAACTTGATGTCATGATTGGAAATCGAAGCGTGGAAACACCAAAGGTATCCAGCTCCTTAAATATCAGAAACTAGCTATACGGTCTAGCTCAAAAGTTGACATGCATCGTTAGGTCCTCATAGACGATGAAAAACTTACCCTCCTTGTCATCGATAGTCACATGATTCTCATTGTCGACAACCGAGAAATTGATATTCCCAATCCATAGAACAGCTGCAAGCATCGCAAATGCACTCTCTTGATCTGTTTGACTAATCTGCACAACCTTCATCGCATTCTGCAGGAACCAAGATTGACAAGAAAGTCCACAAGGCTTCAGATCTTCTCAGAATCTTTGTTTGTCAGGAAACAGCATATATAAGATTAGTGTCCAATCTTGGGACAACCTTGACCAAAGACAGCTCTAAGTGTTGCATCAAAGCGGTGGACGCCTGGTGTGACCAGTAGGAATAGGTGCATATTGTGTTACGGAATACAGAACCCGTTGCAAGCAACCCAGTTCCATAGGAATGAGTACATAGAGTAAGCACCTTCATCAAACGAAATTGCTCCACATCATCGACATTGTCAATAGTCATGCAGTTACTTTGATTTAGATAGTTGTACTCTTCTGCTGCCTTCAGTTTCAAGCGCTCTGCATAACGGAGAGCTCTTCATTTCAGAAATTCAAGTCTCAATATTACAAACTGTTTCCAATAGGATAGGGTGAAATAGGCTGTCCACCTCTCTTGGAGTTTGTCATAATCAAGTAGAACTCGCAACATTGTAAATACAATCCAAATGTCAACATTTGCAGTTCCCTAACGAAGAAAGGATCTAAGGTAAGGTCAACACAAAACGCCACAGAAGGTAAAAAGAATAGGCAAACCAGAATCCATCATGAATGTGTATAGTGACCGCAATACCTCGTAGGTTTTGGTCAGCCCCGGCACAAAGCTGATAGAAGATATGATACGAACGTTCTCCATTTGATTGTTGCACTACTCTTGACTGCGTTTGACAACAGAGAATAGCCTCACGTTCGTAACGAAACCTGACGTATGAATCTACTAACTTCCAAAGAGGCAGGAATACTCTACTCTACGTGAGATACTCTACGAGAGAAGCTCAGACACGCTGCTCCTTTGCAACCCAGGATGAAAAAAAGAGAGAAAGTAACGATGGGGTCAGCATTAGCATATGGTGATGTAAAATTTCCACATTTACACCGAACTCGAAACATGTATTTCACTCCAAGGAGCTTCTTAAGAGCTTTCAAGCAGGCCTGGACTTTGTGACGTATTGAGTAATGTAATATAGAAACCGTTGTAAGAAAACCGGTTCCATACCCACGTCTGACCGGACTCAATCTAACATTTCACAGTATCATAAATCAAGATCGTCATAACTAGACTTTGTGACATATAAGTTTTTCTCTTACTAGAAGCCCGCAAGAAAGAAATTCACCTTCTCAAGTAAGTCTGTCGTCGTATCCAACCCAACGCAAAACGCACCGCCACACAAGCACAAGAAAGAATCAAGTGTACAAATTTGAATAAATTAGAACGTTTCACGTGCGCATGGGTTTGATTCTCTGATGGTGGAGTTCATTCCCACTCTGTCTCTACCGAGAATTCAAAGAGTTGCGGTGCTGTGGAGCCAACTTAACAGAATACAAGGCAGTAGAAAGAGACGTACAGAATCCTTCCATGAAGTAAACAAGTTACACTCACAAGTTTGTATTTTTGCGCCGCAGATTTTGCCAGCTCTGTCAAAATGGATGTCAATCAACTTTCCCTGCACAAGTATAAAACTGTCAGGAGAGTTCATAATAAGTCACTATTGTTTATCGTCGTCATACGAAACCTCCAATAACTTCAACTAAACATAGTAAAGATCAAAACAAAACTACATGCTTACCAAACGACTTGAGTTTTCAAGTAAACATAGTAAAGATTAAAAGAAACTAGATGCTTACGAAACGACTTGAGTTATCATTTCTCAACGTCTTCGCATTGCCAAATGCTTCCAGGATGGGATTGGTTTGCAAAATTTCATTTTCCACTCCACCACCACCTCCAAGAGCTGCTAGGTATTGCATGGCAATCTTTGCTGTTTCTGTCTTCCCCGCACCACTTTCGCCACTGCGATCAGAACGTCTTGTTGGAAACGTCTTACAGAAAAACCATTCTGACTTACTTCTATGTGGTTCCTTCTTTGTTGTCAAACCAAAATCGCCTCGAGACCAAGTTAAATGAAATCCACAACTTCTACTTCATTGTAGAGTGACTTTGTTACAAGGTCACAATACCTACATAAGCATTCCCGTGTCAATATCTATATGTGTAAGACATGCAGACTCAGAAATTGACAAAAAAATAACGCCATTGCGTGCCTTCCTCGTTGCCATCTCTAACGAGATTGCTCGAGACGGCAACGAGGAAGGAACACGTGCAAACTTACGAGTTATGGACAGTAACAGACAACTCGTTTTGTGTGCCGACCTATGACGATCTCATACCTGATGATAATTGCTTGATTGACTCCATCTGCAACAGAAATATATCAGTTAGACAAATCCAAGGAAGGATTGGATAAAGAACATATTAGAAAGAGGGGACACAAACAATCAGGAGACTCGAGTATATATATAAAATCTTCTATAACCTCGCTACTTGCGAAGTAAAGATTGATGTGGTGAAAAGGACAACGATCAATACCCTTGACCATCGCTCCATATGCACAATCTGCGGTAACATACACATGGGGTCCCAAACTACTCTCGGCCTTCGGTTGTCTGTAGGCGTACACTAGATCCGGGGTGTAGATGGGCACTTTCTTGAAAGGATTAATGGCAATCAACACAGGCCCAGCTTTTGTCTGCAAAATAGTAAGCGCGACAATAACTGAGACTTCAGTTCCTCATGCAAGCGAGAGCCAGTGAAATAAAGACGGCTAGCAAAAGATGTTCTTCCTTACATAAAAGCTCACATTTGACAAAGAACATCTTTTTCATCAATCGAGCATGTTGAGATTCATGGTCGAGGTCATGATCAGTTGCTCTACCGACCATTGCAGCCGGGAGCCGGGACTTACGTAGATTTTATCCTGAGCGTAACGGAACTCAAGGTTGTGCAGCACGGCAGGCTCGTTCAGGTAACTAAGCTGTACAAGGTCATCCACTCCCTCGAGGATATCTGGATTTGCCGGAAGAATGGTTGGCGTCGCTGCTTTTAGTAGCTGTACGACAAGAAGCAATACGTTAAATAATCTTCTCATGTATCTGAAACCAGGGGTTTCGTTTCTTCGAGAAGTATACTTCAACGTGAGGAAGCTCATCTTACTTGGCCATCGAGAGTTCGGACCACCGATTCTGCGTCTTTAGCAGACTGGATGAGGCCGAGGGTCCAGATCTTCTCAGGAGTTAGGCACCAAACACGAGAATTCTGCACAATAAGTCAAAAGGCTAACAGTCAGTGAAATCCAGAGTTGCAAATATGTCGCCTTAAATAAGGATGGATCAGATCTGACATTAAAGGAAAACCTCAAGCAATTGGATGATCTCTGGAGACTATCACATGCCCATGAAGCGATAAAATCTGCCGACAGGGTAACAGCGGAAAGCTTGTCTGATCTCAAGCTCTTCCAAAATCCCTCGAATGTAGAATAATGACGGAGTCCGCGCAAGCGAAATGCCAAAGTAGGTTCCTCCTGCGTCATCTTTCCCGGAGTTTGCATTGTTGAAAGGAAACCAGCACAAGATAGCAACTACTATCAGATGTCGCAAGAACTAACTACGACCTTCACATCTGAAAATTGTGCACCTTGAGATCGCACCGACCGGCATTCAACTCTTAAAGAAGACAAAGGGATCCAAAGTAAATTAAACCTTTTTCAAGCTGGCCAGAGACTCGTCCTTCCATCTCCTTGTATTGTTAGCAGCAGCTGCGTTGCTTGAGGAAGCTGTAGGAGGAGTAGATGCACCGTTCTCGGACACTCTCGCTCCAGTAGTTGAGTTCCTAACACTACGATCGTTATTAATCTTATGACCATTGCTATTCACTTCGGCTTCGTCCTTATCTCTAGTCGCTCGTGTTAAGTTGGCGCTACCAGATGGAGAGATGGAGGAAGAAGCAGACCTGCTCCTCGGCGATGCAGGTTTACTTCCTCCTACCCGGCTTTCGACACTGCGTTCACTCTTGGGCGGGCTTCCACCGACTGACGTACCAGGGGATTCAGAGTTGGACCCCGGTTTGCAGAGTCTTGAAGTTTTGGAATGACTATCAAGGGACTGTCTCGACTTCTCCGATGACGAACTAGCGGACTTCCTCCCGCGGACTGACGATGGCAGTCGGGCTCTCGAAGTTGGTCTCTGTGGCAGTGCTGGTGGCATATCTCTCTGTTTGTCATCTGTCTTCTTGATCGAATCCAACATTTCCTCCAAAGTGCTTCGAGGAAGAGTGGGAGCCATTCTTAATCCTGACCGGGGTGTTAATTCTCCGTTATCATGAATCACAAAAGAATGCCGGAGTTCTCTACGAGTCTCCTCTCTCGCACACTTGGCTCTTTGGAAGTCTCCTGTTGGCGAGATCAAAAGTTGGCCTATCTAGATGTCGAAATAGCAAGCAATCACAGCCAAAATAAGACTGCTTAGAAAACCAAAATTATGACAGAGGCCTAAAGGCTGCCTTTGCAAGCCTCTACGGACCACTTATCTTGCGCAAAGAAGAGCAAACGGCGCTGATACTTGACACTGATCCACTCCGGTAGCCACATTGCCCATAGAACTGATTCGCTTTCAGAAACGATAGTGTACTCTACTGTAAACTGTTTATCAGGGGTAGCTCATCTACAGGTCATCGACTCTGCCCAGCTAATGTAGTAGTATCCGGCAATTCCATTCCCTGAGACAGAGGATCTTCCATCGGTTGCACCGCAACTTCTCTTCGTCATTTTCTAACCATATGATCTTGACTGGCGCGAGGAACTGCCCGATTGCGAAACCTGAATATCTGATGAGACAACCACATCAGCTAAGACCTCTGGCCCCAATCTTCTCTCTCCTGCGCGGCTGGCTGCTAACTCAGACCCTACTCGTTCCCAACACTCTTTCCCCACAAAGGACCACCAGGGAAACTTCTCCAGTCCTCAGTCTTGAAGTCGGACGCCTTACCTTACACCCTGTCTCGGCATATCCCTGACTCACAATGTCCCTGACTCACAATGTCTCACAATGCCACCCAGCCACCCACCTGCCACATCTCACACAAGCTTCAAGACCCGCACACAAATTACCACCTCCTATAATTTCACCAGATCCGCCTCCTCCCTCAACATACACGGCAACAACGACAATCGTGTCCCACGACTCCTTGCAGCCGCCTCTTCCTGATCTTCTTCGCCTTTCCTCCTTCATCAAACATTCATAAACAAGAACCAAGACTACTATAACGAGTCCACCACTCCCTTCCTCCTCCGCGCAAAGATAAGGAACAACAGCAACAACAGATCACCTCCTCCTCCTCCTCCTTCACATAAAAATCCGCTACTCTCGGATCTCCCGATTGTCTGGATCTCCTCTCCTTCTCTGTCTCAGTCAATCTAAATCTCTCGTACCACTCAATTATCTCAACAAAACAAAAGTCCCTCCCCTCGCCGTCTTCCGTTCCGCTCGACGACTTGGGTAGCGCTCCAACATTGACGTGTAAGTGTATGTGTGTGTTACAAACAAGCAGCAGCTCTCATCGCCGAACTTCCCCTTCCTTTCCTTTCCTTCCTTCCGCTAAGCCCTCTCCCTGTGTTGGAAGCGAAAGCACGAACTCTCTCGCCACAACACTGGCCTTGCCTTGCAGCAGGGGAACTCGGCAAAGCTCAGCCCGCACCATCCCCAGCCCAACCCGGCCTTCGTCCCATACCCATATGATGGATCCACCCATCCATCATGATACTAACAGTACAGTACACTCGGCGTAGGCATGGCATGTCAGGTCAGCCTCAACGGGCCACTGTCATAACCATCTCGTACTATAAACATCTCATACATCAGACGCATCCATCCCCATGTGGGGCCCGGCACACCGAGCATGTCCAACATGGTCGGTCCCGCCTGCCCTGGCCCCATTCCGGATCTCCCGGCTGATGATGTTGTACACTACCGGTTGATGCCGGTAATCTTGCTGGTACGTGAGAATGTTTGATGGGTACCATAGTCACTAGTGCGTGTCCCCTGTCCGCAGCATTACGCGTTGTTTAGTTGTTTACCGCGCGGACGGATAACGCAATACCGCGCAGAGCGATCCAGAGTTGATCGGCACGGTGAAATCAAGTGGACGAGATGGGACGAGACTCTAATCGTGCAGCTAGGATCAGCTTCGTCCTGACCCCGGAGGTAACCCTGGTTAAACGAGACAAACCCCGGGCGGACTACAACTGTGCGGGATCGGTGTCAAGCGTGCGCTCAATTCATCCCACAGCTGCGACTTCCCTCTCCTCTCCCGTCCTACTGCAACAGTACTCGGGAATCCATTTCTCCACTGTTCCGCTCATTCCTCTTTTCAAGTCATTTGTCCATTCTTCTACTTAACGGACGTCCACGTCTCGACGAAAGTTCACTTTTTCCTCTTCATCTCGAAATCATGTGCCTCGCATCAGGCCCTAGCTGTGTCAAAGTACCGTCAAGGAAATTTTATATTTCTATCACAAACACATAGAATTCTTTTAGTCTCAACAACAGTTATTGCAAAAGGTAAGAAATAAAATAAAATAAAACTGGTTTATTCTGACGCCTGCTTTCGCTTTTAATCTAGTTGTACACTGTAATAAAATTTGACCCACAGAGGTATGTTTGTTGCTTGGGCTGAAGTTTGTGGCCTTTGTATGTTTCACATGTAGACTTTAGACTAATCATCGCCAGATGGAGAGAATGATGAAATTTGCCAACGGACTCTAGTACAACTCCCGGCTAAGAGATTGGCTGAGTCCTGGAGCGGAGCAACGTGGATGGAAATGGTCGATGGTCAATCTGTGGGAGTCGTTTCCCGGAAGCAAGGGATGGTCACGATCATATTCGCCCTTTTGTGTAAAAGCCCCTTTGTGACTCGGAAAGAAGTGGAAGAAACTCGTTGCAGGGATCCAAAAGACCGTTCCATGCAACTGTTGAAACTAGATACATGAGGACAGAAGTCGTTCGAGGAACGGGAGATCCAGAACTCATTAAATATAGATGAAATGGCAATAAAATGAGAGCAGAACTGACTGACAAATACATGCGAGTAAGAGATGAAATCTAATGCATAAAAAGCATATATTATCAACTGTTAATATCCTAATTTTTCTCAATACATCTTAATCACATCATGAGGGAAGCAATTAGTTCAGATTTTGACCAGCAAAGAAAGCTCGACATTCTATGCTACGAGACACAATTCTAGGATTACAGCGTACACGATTCAGATCGACATAGTAGTATAATCTTTGATATTGTGAACGCAAATTCTACCAGCGAAGTTCATGTCACGTTCTCTCATTCTCCCACTTTGATGCTTGAGTCATGTCACTGTAGCGATCATTGTGTCTCGCAAGCGAACTAATCAGCAAACGAACCCATGTTAAGGCTGTTTCAACACGCGATTAAGTTGCTTGGACCTGTCGAGACTGCCAAAGGTGAGAAGTATCATCATACAAGGGTGGTAAATGGTTACTGAACTTACAGAGACCTGTAGTAATCACGCGTGTTACTCTTGACAATTGAATACAAGGAAGCACACTATATGTAACCCAACTAGATAAGGTCATCATTTGAAATGTATGATGGATTTGAGAAACCGAGTCTTTCCTCACTTTATCTACAGTCAGGGAGCAAATTTGCAAAGGAGGACTTTTTGTGGGCGAAGAATGATAGGACGAGCAAGAAACTGCTCAGGTGGAATTGATCATCTCCTTGCATACTGTGAAGCAAGAAATCGGCTAGCGTGAGATCTTGTATAAAACGTATGGTGAAAACGGGGTGTACCTTAAAGTATTATGTTCCTCGCTAAGTCACATGAACATCATTGCTTGAGGACTGGCTCTTTTTCATCAATAATGATGAGAATATTCGAATCTTCCAGCGTTTAGATTATTGAAAATAACATCGGTAATTAGAATCACGTATCATTATCTCACTAGCATACACTAATTGGAAGAAGGAAAAGATAGCTTGACATGAGTGACAAAACAAGTCAAAGTTGCAGAAGAACGGAGTAATTACTTCAAACATTCAAAATAATATCTAACCAAATTGAAAATTCTGTTATTCCACTCTGGTACTCAAGAGCTCAAGAGCTCTTTCTAGTCCAGAAATAGCTCGCCATAAATCGTGCCATATGTATTTTAGATGTTTGCGGCAGAAAGGGCCAGAAGATATTAATCTTTCGATGATCTCACTTCTCTGAACTCATAAAACCTTTGTCGGTTGCCTGGTTCCCGGTTCCGAGACGGGGAAAGAGAAAGAGAAGAAAAACAAGGAAGGGTTTGGGGAGAAGATAGTGTCTGCCTAAATTAGACCTTAACTTGACATATTCTAGAAAAGAAGTTAAGGGCAGCCACCATTCGCCTTCACTACAGATAAGCCACTATCTCATCACACTATCTCACCCTAGTGTTAATCCAATCTTCCTTCACTTTCTTCTCAGCAATGCCCAATTTATTCTCCTATCTACATAGCACAACTGTTATCTGTATAGCAAACCCGACTTCTAATTTTGGCCAGTGAAAGAGTCCTACTCACAAGAGACTTGTGGGCTGAATTACGTATGATAAGCATTTTCTCTAGATATACAGTAGGCGACCGCGTAGGAAAACCGAAGGGTGGGAAGACCCCATCAAGCCGTACAAGGGCGAGACCAAAAAGGATAGAATTGTCAAAAGCATTTTCTCTAGATATGTTTCATAGTTTTTATTCCAAAGGGGAGTTTGGAGTTTAGTAACCACAACAGTACAACCACCTGCGAAACCACCAAAGTCTCAAAACCAGTCTAAGTTGACAACATAGTAATGGTATGGTTCGTACCGGAATATTGTAGGTGTGAAGTGTTGTACCTTGTGGCAGGATTGACGTGCCAAGACAGCCAAACTGAGTGATTAGATTTATCGAGTGTCCATCATTGCCTATGGGGACGAGGTAAAGAATATCCGCAACCTCTTGGAAAGACCCGACCCGTCTGGGATTTCGGATCGAGCAACTACTGACTACATACTTGGGTAACAGTTAGAGAGGTGGGGCCTCTGGACAGACGCAGAGTTGAGCGTGGAGAGACATGATAGTTCCATGTTCCTTCCACTCGTAGAGAGTGGTTTTATGACGTTGAAGAGTCAGGGCTCCCAACAAGCGTCAAACATAAGGACATGATAGCATTGGACTGGCCATCTCAAGATGGAGCCGTTGCCTATTTGTCAGCAACAAATACGGGAAGATTCAAACTGACGTCGCCAGGGTTCGTCCCTTAGGTAGGGAGAATCCTTACCTCCACCGGTCCTTTTCGACCGGGTAACCGGGCGGGACTTTGGGTCCAGAGCTCGGGGGGGACCGGCGACTGACGTAATCTGTACCGGCAGAGGTCGGACGTTTCCGATCTAGAAGACCTTTTTGTCGGGAAGGAATCAGATCGATGTTCGGGCAAACTCCCGATAAAAGCTTGAACGTTTATTAAGAACATCCCCCAGCAAATCTGATATTTTTCTTAGCTCCAAGAGTTACGAGTCATAACTGAGCCTTTTGCAGGACCCCAGGAGTTCGATTTGGGGGGAATTTGGACCGACATGAACGTAATTTCTACCAGGATAGCTGGTTGGTTTCATCAGCATTTCTTCATATTAGGAAAAAGGCGACCGCGTAGAAAAAACGTAGAAATATGAATATTTCTTCAAAGCCCCTGACGAGATCAATATTGATGTACAGTGTGCAGTTATCTGCTGTTCTAACCTATTCTTTCCCGACGGAGAAACTCCCGAACATCAAACAGCCTGCCGAAAAGTAGCTAGAGGACCCTGCCCAAAAGATATTCCTTCACAAGCACTGACTGTGGCTGACCTGACAATTTGGCAGGTCATGACGTTTCCTCGTGGACTTCGTCGTCGTGGAAGTCACGCAGCTTACCACGCCTGTACAACGGATTCAGTACACCGACCAATCTGTACCTGGTTCGATATAGACGGTACTTTCTCTCGCTGCTCAGTGGACCTCTCGGCTGCGACGTCAGGGCGAACTCGCGGACCACCGCTTCAGACTCCAGACTCCAGCGGCGACGATCGTTCCAAGACTGGCAAGAGATAAAACAAGATACGGTAGCTTCTGCCAAGTCTAGAGGTGCACCGAGTAGACAACGGCCAGGTCGTTCGCTTTTGCCTTTGGGACCGAGACAGAAACGTGGTGAAGCCGCTCGTTAGCTCCAACGAGATCTTGCCGGGGACTGACCATGCCTGCACGCTCGTTGCGTCTCGACACCAGGGTTCCCTGCAACGAAAAAAATTCTGTAGAGGAAAGCTAAATGCTTACACACACAAAAGACCATCGGCGACGTGGAAAGCAGTTTGACGGTAAACACAAAACACTCTGTCTTGTGGAGATTAGTGATGGTAACCGTGGACAAATACTGAAAACAGACCCAGCTCGTGCCCCTGCAACTGTTAAAGATGGAGAAAGTAAGTAACTGCTCACAGACCAAGATGTGACATACGGGTACCAATGCGACGGGTATCATTTACCAGAATTGAAGGTCTCGCTAAAAAGATGGAAGTATCGAGAACGCTCCTACGACGTACGTTACTGAAATTTTGTCACCCCATGGCAACTTTATTAATTTGAGACAATGGGTTTACACAGGTGCTTGAAACCGTGCAATAAAAACCCAAGTCACCTCAGGAAGGGGAACTTGACGTTCGCGCCAGTGAAAACGGATTACAGTGGGATCCATTCGTTGCTGATTAGAGACTCAAAGCAGTGCTTTTGAACAAGCTTCGAAACAGCTGTTTTGCTGTCACTGAACACGAGATGGATCGGGGGGTGTTTGTAACCAGCACGCCCCTAACTCCAATACACCTGGACCTCAATCAAACTGAGACGCACCTATTGAAAATATAGTATTATTTAAATTTGGTGTGTTACAAAAGGTTCGATGGCGTGCTCATAGACCCAACACTTCCTGACCGCTTCCCTCATCTAGAATCAGCTTGTCTGCTTAGAGAGTCCACGCAACTGGGTATTGCGTATCTGTATGAAGCAGGTCTTAGGAAACCCGAGCTGGTAACCAAGCAAGAGAGGGCACATGGTATCGCAGAGGATAGCCTTCTGCGATAATGTACCAGGCCCTCCGTATTTGTATTTGGGTAAAAGGGACTCCCTACCGCTTACAATAGATCGTGATGACTACTCCTTGTTCTACTCGCTATCAGCATCCTCATCATCATCTTTAAACATTGCAGCCATTCGCATGGCTAGCTGTGCAGCCATCTCTCGTCTATGGTGGTCAGATACTGTGCGCATGTTCTCCCGCATGGAAGCCATCTCGTGCATCAGCTGCTCTATTTCATCAAAGTCGGCCTCCTCCAGAGCATGAACGCCGAGGTCGTTTTCCCTTGCCTCCTGCTCCCGCCCGGTACAATTAGCAACCTCACCGGCAAGTTCCACCTGCACATTCAGCTGTTGCTCCAAATGTCGGCTATCCACCTGGAGATGTTGGGGCTCATCGACCATGTCCGTTTCATTCGTCTCTGAAGATGTAGAGACGCTAACACCTTGGGAGGCGTCTACTGCATCATATAATACACCAGGTTGTACGTTTGTTTCCTGCAAAGGAAAGATTGGAGCTGCGGATGCTTGCGTCCACTGATCCTCCCATTCGGTGCCCTCCCATGGATCAGCTGACTCATTGTCAAGAAGCTCATACTGAACGTAAAAATCAGAATCGTCACCACTTGTTGACCCTGTGTACGCCAGAGCCAATGAGAAGATTATCTACGAAGCTGTACAAACTTACCAGAACTTAGCGAATTCCTATGGGTGATGCAAACTTCTTGCGCATTCCTTACTGCTCAAAAGTGAAGTCTTCCTAAATGACAAATTTGTGATATTACTCCTATATGCTTACCTTCTTCGGGCTGAGAAGATGTTACTTCATTTCTTTGACTGCTATCCTTCATCAATAAGCCTGGCCACATGTGGGCAGAGAGGGCTCCATGAATTCTAGCGACACCTTGAAGATCGCCATCAACTGACATGCCTGCATTCGAGACTTGACACCCATTAATGACAATTCTCTAGCCCAAAGCGTCATAGTCAAGGTCGAAGACATATACCTATACACAAGCAACTCGCTCACAGTTTATACTGAAGAACTTCCTAAGTTGGTCCTGTACAACAGTAGCAGCACGTTCACATTTGTCATAGCCTGTTCTATCAACCTCCACATAATGCATCATAGGAACAAAAATGACAAAGGTTTCTGAGAGTATAAATGGAGACCGATAAAGTAAGAGGCAATAATACATACATTTGTCAAAAACTTCATTGATGGCACAAGCTTCGATGTACTCTATTCCTCGCTCACTACACCACTCTATGCGTGACCTCCGTCCATCCTCCGATGCAGAAGAACAGTCTTCGCCTAGCAAACTGCTGCCCTCTGATCGATCAATGCCAAAGTCCCCAAACTCGGGGTGCGGATCACTGGACGATTCACCTCCTTTCTGCAATTTTCGGCGATATTCAGTGTGCGCAAAGTGATCAGGAGCATGATCAGCTTTGTTGCCGACACACAGTAGAATTTCGAAGTTCTCAAGTTCAACTTTCGTTGCCCACTCCTGCAACTCCTGGAATGTAGATTCCTGCAGCCATAAAAATCTCTCGATTCAATACCTCATTCTCGAGACGAAAACCAAAGTTTGCAATTTGAGATCATGAAATATCCAACGCGAAATTGCTCGTCTTCAACCACCCTAGCCGACTATCACGTCGTAATAAAGTTTGCAAACAGTTCGACCCTAAATTATCATGAGCACTAGGAGTGAGTCCGGTCATCCAGCTCAGTGATACTCTGGCACATTGTGTATCCACTGTTTAGAGAAATGCATCTCGTCTACTTTGGAAATGAAAGAAAACTTTCTTACATTGCTGAGGTCGAAGACCATGACCAAAGCTTCACTACGCCCATTTTGGGCTTCGAATAAACTTGAATCCTTCGCGAAAGAACTGTCAAGCCGTGCCATCCAAATGCACACATCCGCTGTGTAGTATTTCGTGTCGATTGTCCACCTGGAATCATCGAGCTTCATCAAATTTAAGTAAAGCAAAATTGGTTGAACCACAGTCTACATATGACCCCCAGTACCCAAAAAATCAATGAGAAACGAAGATTGTTACTTTTACCACTAGCAGCATTTCTGACAGGACATTTGATCACACCAATAGAACATGGGAACCATGCAAGCAATGAACTCCATCCTGACAAGACCCAAAACAGAAGCTTGACTTACGCATGACAAGATGCTCCAGACTCGGATGTAGCTGGAGTAGAAGGTTCCCTCGCAACGAGACCTGCAACATGCACCACCATAAGCGTCCATCAAGCTGCCTCCTTCCTTCTCGTAAAACCACTGCGGGGAAGCTGTGGAATTTCAACTCTCCACTTACGAAAAGTGCAGTTTATTTCAAAGTTCACGCAACCTAGAATTATATAGATGCTTAAATAAGGAACTTCCTAAGACCCCGAAACCAAACAGATCAAAAACAGTGCCCACCCGATCCAGTCCAGGAATGAGAAAAGGCCAGGGCAGGAAAGGAAATGCGGCACACACGATTAAGAAGAGAACGTTTGCCGACAGCCGGAGGACCCACCAACAGAATGCTAGGTCTCGTTGTGAGCGTCCTCAATCCCCTCACCTCCGACTCCTCAGTCTGCTCCCGAACCTCAACAGCAGCAGGCATCTCCATTCCCATCTCGATCAATCCCTCACTCTCCACCTCAACACCTTGCAATTGCTACTCTTCACACTCAACCGTCAGTATCTTCACTTCTCTCACATATCGGCCGATCCACAAATTCAAACCTTGTTCCAGTCCCGCATGATTCTCCTTTCAAAGCTATGGAAGATCTCACGTTTCGTGCACAACCCAATCTAATCGACCAAAAGTTTAAACGTCTCTCCTCAGCTCTGCATGAACCCATAAGAGAGTGCACGGTGGAATCGTTCAGTATCTTCTTCCACCACAAGGACCAGACTGTGAGTGCTCAGGAAATCCCTAACATGAAACATATAGATACAGTACTAGTAGCATTAGCATGTCATCGAAGGCGTAAACTTCAAGGTGTTTGATCGTGAGCCCAAGTTTAGTATAAAATGTCTATGTATCTCGTAGATAATTAACATTGAAATTTCAACCTTCTAGGATCGTTCGTATCCAACAATGCAATCGTTTGAAGTTCTACTATTATCATTATTATTGAATTCACAATTAGGTAGATGTTGAGATGATACCGTGGTCATTTTCTTCCCATGACCACCCTGAATAGTTAAATTCGACCTAGTGTATTCAATGCGGAGAAAATAAAAGAAAACTGAGTAGAACTAGCAGATGGGCTTTTCTGAAGTTACATTTTCATCTCCACGATAGTTACGAAATGTATTCCAGTGTAAATATAAATAGAAAAGAGAAAAAGGCGACCGCGTAGGAAAAATAAATAAGAAGTAATAATAAGTAAATATAAATAAGAAGAGAACGTTTGCCGACAGCCGGAGGACCCACCAACAGAATGCTAGGTCTCGTTGTGAGCGTAATTATTTATGTTCAAAGTTGCAGTTTCCTGTTAAACTGTAAATTTTACACCCGCTTAATTTTTTTTCTTTTAAGCCACATCAAGAAAGCATTGGACTTCAATACGTATTGCACTTCTATAATAACCTCCAAATAATTTGAATTCACTGGTTGTGATTATGTAAAACATAAATAAATAAAATTCGTAAAGAAAGAAAATCAGAAGATACATGTCCTTTGAAAAATTAGCAATTATTTAGTGATTTCTCTCTATAAGAACTTTAAATTAACTACCAAATAAAAGAATCCTAGAGAGTATCACTTTGAAATAGATAGAACGTTCAAATATTAGTGAGCACTCAGAATTTAATCTTTAGTTTTATTAAAAACTTAAGCTTTCATAGTATGCATACCAAATCTATTTTGATATAATTCTTACTGAACCACATAATGTGTTATGTAAGAACTTACTAATAAAATCATTTAAAAACATTTATCCAGGTTATGCTTTGAAGTAAGATATATTCAGTAATTATATATGAATTAAAAGGAAATGTTCCTTGAAATATATAAGTAGCTTATGTTCTCATGATAGAAATGCAAAAGCGTTCGATGGAATGTCCTTTAAGATCATGTATATAAGAACTTCGAATATATAATATCAACTCTTATATAACTCTTTTTCTTCTAACTAGATAGCATTACAATGCTATTAAGTGTTAATTTATCAATAGACTTGATAAATAATTTATTTTTATATTTATCTTTGGTAATAAAAGTGAGGTTTTTTTTTATATCATCTTAAGACGTATGTGAAGTGATAAGCATCACGTAAAGAAATTATCTTTGAAGTCAACTATTAGAAAATAAAAATTCTGTATACAAAATTTTATTTTCATAACATGAGTAAGATCTTATAAAAGGATCATATCTATCTACTAACCTATAGGTAAGAGATTATAGACCAATCCACTTAAGCATGTACATATAGTGAAAAAAATTTATTAAGTGAATCTCATTAAGCAATGTTAAAATCCATTTTAATATTTTTTTCAAAGACATATTTTCTTATTTCAAGCATATGATATAGACGTATTTTGCTTGATAACTACCTAGATATGCTTGAAATTGCTTAAATAAACCTAAAAATGAGCTAAGGAATCTAAGTCGTCCAATTTGGCAAGAATTTTTTGGGAGAACATATTCTATGTCTATTGAGATGGATTTTGGTAATACAAGTACTTTGCAGTCTTGTGAACTTGAAGACTTTGACTTGACTTTGAAGGAGATTATAAAAGATAGAGAATCTAATGCAACTATAGAGCATTTAAATTAAGGAGATTAGGATGCTCCAAAGATGATCTTGTTGTCTTTAGCAAAGTAAGGATAGGTAGTTAAGCTATTTGTTGATCACAAGAAGGAAGCTCTTATACAAAAGGTGGAAGAAAATGTGACCATGCGGATATAGTGTAGAACCATACTCACAAGTGAGTAATGAAGATGCAAATATGTGGACCAAGCCTATGCAAACCTCATTGCTATAGAGAAAGTACAAGTTGAGCCCTAATGCACAATTGAGCTAGGATCCAAGAACAAGAGCAAAGATGTGCTTTAGAAGCATGAGGAATGGATGAGTCAACCAAGAAAGAATGTAATGTATCTTGAAATTGTCACTCTATCAAGGAAGACTACAACCTTTGGTCCAATTTGACGTTAAGGAAGCAAAGAATGGGAGATCCTCCCATGCCTATGGAGATATACCGTCTGTTGCAATACCACTTGGAGAGAAAAAGATCCCTCTTCCACCCTAGTCACATATATCTCCAAGATTTGCATATCAACAACCACAAAATGGGAGGAACATAGAGGTTTTGAGAGAGTTCAACTACCCAAAAATGCTATAGGTGTTAGTCTCCTCCATATATATTAGGCCTACCCCTTTGCACAAGATCAATAGAGATGTCTATCTATGTGCCAAATCCCCAACCACACACTCAAATGTCGGTGGTCCAATGATATCACCAAAGACACATGTAATCATCATATCAAACGCTCTCAAACGTGATAAAAAGGTCATAAAAGAGAGAATAGTGCAAAGAAGGTAGGTAAGTCTATGGGCAGTACTAGAGGAAAGTATACCAAATGCCACCTATGGATCTACTAATAGAGGGAGATCATCAACATGAAGAATATGCTTTCACAAGGATTACGTCTAGGAAGTATGTGATAAGATCCAAGGAAGCATGTGATAAAATCCTTGGATCTTATTGGCACTCCAAAAATACATAGGTTATCTATAGATGTGATACACTTCTTTGGAAGCTAGAGGTGAGGAGGAATACCTAAAGGGAGCCATGCTCTACACCTTGACACCTTGACTCTCAAGCCTACAAGATGAAGCTCAATAGTCAAATGGTCAAAGGCTTGCCTCATCTGATCTACAAGGCCCATGATGTGTGTATCATTTGCCAAAAAGGGAAAAACACAATGTGGCATGGCCAAAGCAATAGATAAGAGGGTTCTCCTAAAGCCATGGCAAACAAAGGTTCTCCTAAAGGATCTCCTTGTTGTGTACCAATGATAGCGTGCAAGATAGTGGCTCTCTCCTATGAGAAGCCATGTTGGTAATAAAGGGAAAAAGGATAGCAATAGAAAGACTGCACAAAAGGAATGAGACTAGCCAAGGATCCATCTACTTCCTTAAGCTCTCTAAAGATGGATGCACATGAGACATTGTTCAAAGCATTCTCAACATCTGCTTATAGAACAACCCACTATAGGTGGATATCTAAGTATGCTATGATGCTTAGAGATATAATCTCACAACCTTCAAGTGTAGAAAATCCAAACTGATGTGGATTGAGGTGTTGTCAAAAGTGAGAACGATGTTGAAAGAAATGGTACAACAAACTAGATGCAAAAAGACCTCCCAATAGTAATTGGTCTAGTGCCTCCTATGCACTTCTCCATTGTGAGAAGTCAACTAGCATCTAATACCTAATTAATTGATAAAGGAATCTCTCCCCTTGCTACTACTATAGCCACCTAAAAAGGGCTTGGTAAACCACAAGAGAGATAATCAAGCTAGAAACAATCTCTAAGATGCTCATATATCATCTTTGACAAATCTCATGAGGAGAGGTATGGGGCGGTGCACGACGCTTGTGCAAAAAACATTTATCAAAACATTAAAGCTACTTAGACTGATAGTCCAAGACCTCTAGTGGTACTCTCTCTCCTATACTAGGATGTAGCATGTAACAATATGGAGTTTAGTGAAGGAGTTAGTAAGGTTAACAAAGTAGAGAATAGGCCAAATTAGCCTAGAATATTCCAAAAGCATCTAGGAAGCTTCTTGGGAAGCTTCCCAACTAGTTAACTTGCACTCCAAGCAAGTAGCTTCTAGAAGGAAGCTTCTAGAAGCTTCTAACTAGCTTAGCTTGCACACCAAGTAGGCGATTTCTAGAAGGAAGCTTCTTGAGAAGCTTCCTAGTTACTTTGCTTGCACTCTAAGAAAGCGGCTCAAGGAAGCTTCTCAAGGGCCTTGTATGCTACCTATAAATACCAAAGCTGAAGCTCATGTTATGCATTTGGAGTTCTCCTTCATTCAAGTGTCCCAATGTGAGTTTCCATTCTGCTATTTCTCTCCTCGGTCTTGGTCTTTTACATTGGTATTAGAGCAAGAATGGGATGGATGGAATTTATAGACCACCAAATCCACTTCCGCCAAACCATTGGGATTTTCATGTCCAAATATTACCCAAGTATTGTTTCACACAATTCATCACCTCGTGCTTTGGGCGGGATTTTCTACATATGATCATTGTGTATGAGGAACCCTTGATACTTCCAATTGTAACTTATTTAGAACAGTGGACATGCTGCATCTATGTGTTAATCAATTAGATAAAGTGGAAGTAGTGGGATAGAGTAGTAGCTATGGCGGAAATACCAGACATTATCCTTGCGATGCAGCAACAAATCCAACATCTTACTCCATTGCTGGATGAACGAGATTAGCAACGACGAGAACACATAGAGAGAGCGTCAATTTGAGATGGAGAAGATTACATTTGATTTCCAAAACCCAACGTGTTTGAAGGCAAGAATCTTTTGGGCACAATGGAGAATTTTTTGTTTGACTATGAACGTTACTTTGAAGCCACTAATCTTCAAGATGAACAGAAACAGATTCTCTTGGCCTCTAGCCAATTACATGGTGTAGCAAAACTTTGGTGCGATTTGGAGTGGAGCGAGCTGAATGATAGATTGTTGCACCAATTTTGACATGGGTAGAGTTCAAGGAGGTAATATTGGGTCGGTTTCAAACTATATATGTCACCCGTGCCGCACGTGATAAATTGGCGGAGTTGAAGCAAGTTGGCTTAGTAAGGAGCTACATCACACAATTTTAGAACATCATCATGCAGATTCCAAATATACAAGAAGGTTAAGTTTTGGATCAATTTTTGTGGGGATTGAAGTCACAAACCAAATTGGAGGTGACCATGCGGGAACCACAAAACGTAGAAGAAGCAATGCAATTGGCTGAGCGCTTTGATTCCTTGGTTGTGACAACTTGGTCTTGACCTCAACCTACACAAGGCCTACCATTACACTATGCACGGATAGAAGAACCAACACCAATGGAGATTGATGATATCCAATAGAAACCACTTGGTAGTCTCCATTGGTACAGCGGATAGAGAAAGATTGCAACAAAATAGAGCTTATTTTTATTATTACCAAGTTGGACATTGCATTGTTGAATGCCCACTTAGGAATGGGCGACCTTGACAAGTTGCCCAAATGGAGATTGTAGAACAGAATGATCAGTGAAACGAGGAATCCCAATAGGAGATTTTGAGCCGCATATTGGGAGCTTGATTAGTTCCAATGGGATTGAAGGCTCAACTTTTGCAAGTTTGCTTCACTTGCAAGGTACGATATCTATAATACTCCGAGGACAAGAGAAGAGAGAAAACACAGATTGCACACTCAAACATTCGATGCCCCAAGGGAGCACCTTCTCTTTATTATATAGGCAAAGAGGATCTCCTCCAAGGAAGCTCCACCATAGGATTAGGGACACAGATAGGTGACATGTCAGCAAGCTCCACCCTTGGATTACTTACTTGGATGGGTGACCTGTCTGGTCTAGGTCCTATCTGGTTGGTCAAACAAGCTTTGACCGGAGGGAATCTTTTAGGGAATCTTCCTGTAGGAATCTCAAAATCACGTGAGTAAGGTACCGTTGGAAAGCTCTCGACAAGACAAAGCAGGAGGGATAGAAGACCAGCCTTTCCTCTATTGGGGGGGGGGGGAACTTGCACATTTTTTAGGCCTAATTCATCCGTTTGGGCCTCCAAAATTGCCTTCAAAGATTTAGGCATATTTCGGTTCCTACTCTATTAGTAGAAGTCCCCTTTTGGTGATACCTCTTTCTGATCTGTTTAGTCCATCATGTGTAACATCCTTCTAGATGTTACCAAACCAATTCTCACCTTTAAATCATATGTCTAGCTATTGGTTCTAAGGTTCTCAAGTCTATTTCGGTTTCTGCCCTATTAGTAGAAGTACTCTTTTGGTGATACTTCTATCTGATCTATTTTGACCATCATGTATAACATCATTCTAGATGTTACCAACCCAAATTTCACATCTAGATCATATGGCTAACCCTTGGTATTACACTAGTTAACTTGGCTTGCACTCTAAGAAAGTGGCTCAAGGAAGCTTCTCAAGGGCCTTGTATGCTACCTATAAATACCAAAGCTGAAGCTCATGCTAGGCATTTGGAGTTTTCCCTCATTCAAGTGTCCCAATGTGAGTTTCCATTCTACTATTTCTCTCCTCGGTCTTGGTCTTTTACATAGCAAGTGTAAGGAAGAGATAGGCTCATTAATGGGACTACATAAACAAGGGGTGTACGGCTTGTGATGCTCTACTATACTCTCCCACTTGACCCAACATCATATACTTATATAAAGTGAAATCTATAATATCTTATGGGTAAACTTGTGTCATATGACGTGCAGCACATACATACTCCTCTTGTAGTGTAGCCCAATCCCTCGCTTGAAATCTGAAAAATCTAGCAACCACCTCTCTCTACCCCCCACGCCTCCCTCTAGTGTAGCAAAGACACCATTGTGGGAGTAATAGGAATAAGAAACATGTTAACTCATCCATGGGATCATGAGCCAATCAATCAAGTGGTAAGCAAAAAGCCTATCTAGCCTCATCATGGAGTGTATGGAGAAGCCAATGGAATAGCCAATGGAATAGGCGTGCACAAGGAAATTCTAGCCAGGAGAGAAAGAAGAGCTAGTTTAAAGTACCAAAGCATAATTAGATGCTCATACTAGTAAAGTAGTTATATAAGTTTTCATTCTTTTGTATATTTATTCCTACACATTTCATAAATATTGATTGAATTTTCAAGTTATATGGTGCCTGTTAGTTCGGAGAGCTATGTATTAATAATTTTCTCTAAATCTCTAAGTTTGATTCCTTTAGATAAACTTATTATAATAAATAGGTCTTTTTCAAGATGCATACATTTGGAGTGTGAGAAACTTGGGTACTTTGGCTATTTTGATGTGGAAATGCATAAATATTGAAAACACTTTTAGTAAATATCTCTTTAAACTAGTAATAAAAATATGGATATCTTAGAGATTAATATATAAGAGAATCTATAATATTTTATATTAAATCATTTTTGGAAATTATGGTAAAAAATAAATCTATATTGAGCAATATATGAGTATATCCATGTATATTGAAATTCGTTTTATTGACATGTGAAAGACTGTACACATGCTTATATCATATTTTAATTCGATAATTGGAAATATATTAAATTATGATTTTATGGTTATATAATTTAATTCTTATAATAAATTGACAAATAATCATCCTTGGTTAAGTTATAATTGAAGTTAAAGCTCTCATCCAATTGAAGATATTAACTAGAAGGAAACACTTAAAGATAAGGGGTGTGAAAAATATATTAAACTGTAAACTAGTTAGTATGAAACTTGCTCAGGAAGAGCTTAACCATCAAACAAAGGTGTATTTCTCTAAAGGTCACTCTTTTCGTTATAATGAAGTATAATATTATAAAAGAAAAGAAATTTTCTCTCGTAACGTGATGTATGGTGTGATATTTCATAGAACATAACCAACAAACCGACACATGATCAAACACTGAAAAGATCATCTATAAATTACATTTGGAATTTACTTGGAAAGCTATGTATGTGTGCAAATTACATCATAATTAATGTGCTCCGGAAAGATAAACGTCTAACTTTCATTCATAAATTATATACTATCCTTATAGGAACTTAAAGAAAGATATATTATGAATATCCTGTTATATAAAGCTTTTGAGTTGAGGATCACTAGATTTTGTATGGTAAGCTACTACAAGAAAGAAGTCTATTGACATTTTTAGTAGTCAAATTCTTGTTCTTTGACTTATTCTTCTTAGGGAGTTAGTGAAGAAAAAACTTTCTTCTCAAATTTCTTCTTCATTTTGAACTTATTCTGGTGTGAGATGTTCTCTTAAGAATGAATGTGGGTTTATGTGTGTCATATTTTGGTTAAAATATTTTCTTCTTCGTATGATTGGAATTTTACAAAGTTAGACGAGTAGAATCCTTTATTAGATTTATCTCTTTTGGAAATTGGATGGTAAAGGATATTTGATCTACTTTGCTAGTAATATATATATATATATATATATATATATATATATATATATATATATATATATATATATATATTTCAGTTAATAAATTTATTATCTGATCTATATTCAATTTATGATTTATTTTATTATCTATGACTAAATTTTTTATATATTTTTTCACTAATAATTTTGAAATGTAATGCTGTTGACGAAACCTGAATAAATAACATCTATTTCATGATTAGGGACATAAATGATCATCCTTTATGATAACTCATGTTCGAAAGATCATACTTGATTTGGAAGTAATATGAATTCTGAAAGGATATTTAAACTTAAATTGTATATTTTAAATAGTTCTTTGATATTTTGCTATCTTTGCTATTTTAAAATTTTTAAAGAATGCTCTAGGAAGCATCTTCAAATTTTAAACACTCCGTTTCGGGGTAAGCACACAAATGCATCGTGTATATAAATTTTGTTTACTTTATTTTCCTTTGAAGTCCATATTTTAGCAAGTGCATGTTCACACCATATACTTTTAGTGAAATAAGGAACTTTTCATATTAGTGCCATATTTTGAATGTTTCTATGTAGTCCAAACTTAATAAGCTCCCTCAGAATAAAGTACATACTTATTGCCTTCTATTTAATTTTCTATCATTGTAGTTCAAAGTGGTCGTCCTATTATTGATTACTTTATACAATACAATATATTTATCCTGTTCGGCTGATTTGGTTTCTTCGGTAGTTAAAATTGGCTAAAATTTCCTGATTATCAAAAATATACTCCTCCTTAAATATCCATTCAGTTTTAGAGAATAATTTTTATTGTAAGAATCTAGACCAACATATTTCATCGTGATGTGTTAGCAGGGTTCCTTATTGCAATGCGTGACTTGCACTATATAACGAGAAAAGTAGAGCATTAATAAATAGAGATCTTAATCTCATATAGTGAGAAGATGGGTAATTCGATTATCTAATTACTTTTTATATGTATTTTCAACTAAATTTGATCTGTTAACCATAGTATGTCTCTTATTGTGTATAATTCGCAGGGTCAAAAGGCTAAAAGTACCTTAAATCAGAGCAAAACATCAAGTGCAGTTATATTTGATAAATCATGCGTTTTTAGTTTTTAGTCTTAGAAATGGAGTCATCTTATAGTTATAATAAAAGCTTTTATTATCAAATCAACTTAGCTAACTAAGTAGTATCATTCAAAAGTGAATCATTACTTACTAACTATGCAATTTTTTTATAGCAAGTCTTATTGTAAACAAATGAGATGTCTATACACTAATTGTTAATTTTGTTCCTTATAAATAATTTACTTTTCATATTAACTTCTCTTGAAGGTCAATGGAGTAAGTTTTTGTCTTGGATGTCTCTTGATTTATCGGAATATATATTAATTTATATGGAAGTTATTTTAGAATTGAATAATTTTGAAAAATATTAATAATTTAAATTTCCTTAATATGCAAATAGATTGATTTTCCCTATCAATATGCATCAATATTTTTATTCTTTAATCCTAAAATAGTCAAAATAGGAGACATAGCCTGAAGTAACTTTGTGGGCTAATTTTTCCTTGAGTGTACTAACCTCCAAAAATTATTTCATAATTATTCATGAAAGGAACTAAATTATTTCTTATTTCAACTGTAGCTTATGTCAATCAAATCAACTTATAATACTTCAAGGAATTTTGGAGGAGTTCATCTATAGAGATAAATTTCTTCAAAAGATGTTCTTTTACAAATATAGGTATAATATTTATTAGATTTATTATACTGAAGTAATAAAATAATGAGAATTGGACCTCGTGAATGATCATTGATCATTGAGTATTTTTGCTTTGAAATGTATTGTCTTTAGAATTTGATGAATGGAAGATTGAATAAAATAATGGAGACTAACTGTATATTATGTTTATATGCATTTTATAGAATTGTAACAATAAAACTATGTATTTACTGATCATATAAGTTTTTGTCCTCTTAATGTTACACTAAGTAAAACCATAAACAAGACTTACATAAAATACATAATGAAAGAAATATTTCATTGAGTGGATTTTGTATGTAAAGCATGTCATTCTCATACATTCTAGTAATATAATCTTCTTTCGGAGTTGATTAATATTTTTTCATCATATTTTAGTGATGAATATATTTAAGATCTTTATTGTCTTGAACTTAAATTAATTATTTGATAAGCTTATTTAAGAAGAATAATATTACCTACATCAATATCTACCATGCATGTTAGAGAAAAGAGAGTAGTGAAGAATTATCTTCTATATTCTTCAAAAACTTATATACCTACTTAAATGATATCATTATGATATCATGATATGCTATCACTATCATTATTTGTATGCTAGCCATGGCTACACCTCCCCATGCATAGAGTGGTTCGGGATACACCATGCCCGGTATGTCATCAAAGCTTTACCTCGCAAGGGGTAATGATCCATGTGGAAAAGATACGCAAGGACTATGATTGGACCACTTGGGATGCCCATGTGAGATGAGCAACCACATCGACAGCAGTGACACTTGGGATTATGCATGCTTCTTCTATCCCTTTGTTGATCATTCCAGGGATATATATCAAGTCGTGGGAGTGGTTAGTTTCTTAGGCAGGTTGCATTTTGGGGTTATTTGAGACTAGTTTTCAATGTCCATGTTTATCCCATAGGCTACCCCGCACACTCCATGATGAGGCTAGATAGGCTTTTTGCCTACCACTTGATTGTTTGGCATGTGGATTCTTGGATGTGTTAGCATGGTTCCTATTCCTCTTACTCCCTTGATGGTGTCTTTGTTATGCTAGAGGGGGACATGTGGGGCAAAGAGAGGTGGCTACTAGATTTTATCGATTTTGAGTAGGGGATTGGGCGACCCTTCAAGAGGAGTCTATTAAGGCTACACAATTTAGGAGACAAGCATTGCCATAGGATACCACAAAGTCCACTTGATTATGACGGTGTAGGACATTGGGTCAAGCGGGAGAGTTTAGTAGAGCAGCATGAGCGCTACATCCTTTGTCTATGGCGAGTCCTATTGATGAGACTATCTCTTCCTTACACTCATTACATCCTATAGCAGTAGACGGACTACCACTAGAGGTCTTAGATTATCAGCCTTAGTAGCCTTTATGTCACCTTTCCTCAAGAGGCTTGTCAGGGATGGTTTATGAGCACCTTAGAGATTGCTTTCAAACAGATGATCCTTCTAGTGGTTTTATTGAGTTGTTTTAGGTGCTTGCAGCAATAACGAGAGGAGACATTCTTATGTTTGTTAGTCGGGTGTTAGGTGCTAGTCAACTTCTTACAATGGAGAACAACATGGGGGACATTAGACCGATTGCTATTAGAGAGATCTTTTTGCATTTGGTCAATTATACCATTGTCCTTCAACATCGTTCTCACTTTTGATAACACCTTAGTCCACATCAGTTGGAGTAGCTACACGTAGAGGATGTGAGGCTATATCTTTAGGCTTTAGGGCACTCCAAGATATCCATCTAGAGTGGGTCGTCCTATAGGTGGATGTTGAGAATGCTTTTAATAGCGTCTCATAGGCATCCATCTTTAGAAAGCTTAGGGAGGCTGGTGGATCCTTGGCAAGTCTCATTCCTTTTGTGCGGTCCTTTTATGGCTCTTGTGCTTCCCTTTACTACCAACACGGTTGTTCATAGGAGGGAGTCATCATCTTGGAGTCAACTATTGATATACGTCAAGGAGATCCTTTGGGAGACCCTTATTTGCCATTGCTCACTTTAGAGCTCTCCTATCTACTACTTTGGCCATGCCAGGTTGTGTATTTCCCTCCTTGGCAAATAATACACACATTGTGGGCCATGTAGATCAGATTAGACAAGCCTCTGACCACTTGACTACCAAGCTACATCTAGTAGGCTTGATAGTCAAATGCAGGGCATGGTCCCCTTTAGGTATCCCTTCCCATCTTGAGCTTCTAGAGGTGTATATCACATCCATAGATGGACTCCATGTTCTTGGAGTGCCAGTAGGATCTGAGGATTTTGTCACACGCTTCTTAGACGTTGCCCTTGCAGAGGATGTTCTCCATGTGGTGACCTTCCGTCACTAGGAGATCCGTAGGTGGCATTTGGTATACTCTCTTCCAGTATTGCTCTTCGACTATTCTACCTCATTTGTACAGTTCCTCCTTCATCATCATTCCTATCACATATGAGAGCATTTGATAGGAGGATTATGGGAGTCTTTGGTGATATTATTGGACCAAGGACATTTGAGTGTGTGATAGGGGATTTGGCATGTAGACAAACAACTATGTTGATCTCATGTGGAGGGGTTGGCTCACTATCTATGGAAGAGATGACACCTATAGCATTTTTGGGTGGTTGTGCTCTCTTGACACCCCTACTTTCCTCTCATTTTGTGGTTGTTGATAGGCTGGGTTTGGAGATTTATGTGACAGAGGTGGAGGGGAGATCCTTTTCTCTCTAGTTGTTATTGCGGCAGACAAGAGATAGTCTATCCCCATCGGCATGAGAGGATTTTCCACCTTTTGCTTCACTATCATAAGATTGGACTAGAGGTTTACAATCTTCCTTGATGAAGCGACAGTGTGAGCATATGCTACAATCTCTCTTAGTCGACTTGTCCATTCTTCAGGCTACTAGAGCACGTCTTTGCTCTTGCTCCGACAACAGTGCAGACTCTTGGATCCTAGTTCAATTGTGCATTAGGGCATTTTGACTTGCACCAGCTACTTTCTCTACAGCAATGAGGTTTCACCTAGGTTTGGTCCACCAATCTGCATCTTCATTACTCACTTGTGAGTGTGGTTCTACACTAGATGCAACACCGGTCTACATGACACAATGTCCTTTTGGAGGACAGAGGATAGCTACCCATGATGCTATTAGGGACATAGTGTTTGCTTAGGCACAAAGAGTGGATACTTGGCTTGGAGGGAGCGTTTGTATGCTTTGACGACACGAGTTAGGGCAAACGTATACTTGGTTCCGAGATGATCAAGTGACAAAAGCGGATGTCTTGGTTACAGACCCTATGCAGGATATAGTTTTGGAGGCAATGATTACCCATCCCCCTGGATGGGCGGCGAGCGCAACAACAGGTCGCAAGGTCTCCAAGTATAGGGGCATGCAGCAAGGTCATCTCTTTGTTCCTCTAGCCTTATAGTTATATGGAGCGATGGACGCAAAGTTTGACACATTTGTTAAGGAGTGCGCAAGAGCTTATCATGTTAGGCGCAAGGGGGTACCACTCTCACTCTCATACTTTGTAGCATATTTTAGACAACATGTGTCCATTGCTCTATAGAGTACAGAGGTCGGTGCAATCCATAAGAGAGCAATCACATTAGGTGATGTTTCTTTGGATGCTCCAGTTGTGTGTGTACAGTACGACTTGCATAGTTATCTTAGGTGCAGTCGTGCATATTTCTCATAAAGACTCTATTGGGACTTAGCCCCATTTTACCTTTTTTGTCTCTCCCTTGTAATAATTGGAAAGTGCATGAAAATACCTTTGTGAACGATGTCCAGATGGAGGGGGTTTGGATTCTTTCGTAATGGTGACTGGTTTGCTAGCGGAGGAAAGCGCTAGTATTGAGCGGTGCACGCGTGGTGAAACACCTAGTTCACTTGCAGCGGAGAAGCTGAAAGTAAAGGAAGAGAAGGACTTTGCCTTGAGCAGTTTGAAGAATTTGTTACTTCAAGGCCTATGTGGTTCTCCTGTACAAAACGGCCTGGATGAAGAGTACTCCTTTCAAACGAGTTCTAGCCAACTTTCATGCTTGTGTAAACCGGGCAATGGATGGTGCAAGGGTAAGGTGGAGCAGAACCTTACATGGAATATTATGTTAGAAAATACAGTCCCAAGGGACCTCTCGCAATAGCACATCATAAGACCCATTAAACATAATCAGAGGACTAACAAGAAATAACGTGGTTCACTCCCTGTCCCGGAAGCTACCTCCACGGCTGAAACAGGCTCACACAAGCCTACGACCCTTTATTTCCATTGCACATATGTATATATATACAAACACAGGGATAGTCGCTCTGTAACTGTCTAAACTCCTGAATATAGACGTGCGTGACTTCATGAGTATTGACCACTCAAGATATCTAGTCACTTTAATACTCAACCTTAGAAGTGACTGCTTGATGGGGTCTTCCCATCCTTCATTTTTTCTAAGTGGTCTCCTTTTTTGTTCTTAAATGATATATAATATACATATTAAAAGGGCTTGTATGTTAATGACAAGGATTCTTCTATGACTTTTTCAAGTTTCTGCTATTAGTTATAGTTGGAGGTGTAAGACTTAATGAAGTGATTTACACTTTAATCGTACCTTTTTTGTCTTTCCCTTGTACGAGCTTGATGGGGTCTTCCCATCCTTCGTTTTTCCTACGCGGTCGCCTTTTCCTTTAATCGTACCGCGTAATAATACCCTGAATGCCAACTCTCCCTCAACCTTGCTGTCAGGGGCAGGACTTAGAAACTCCTAAATTTCTCACATCTCTCAGATGCGAATAAATGCGTTCAGGATCCACGGCTGTCAGCAAAGCAAGTAAGGAAGTAAAGTTATAGGTGATGCAAGTTTGCTAGCATTAGTGAGTGCCAGCCAGCAGAAGTATACATTAAGCTTGCTAGCTGCTCGGATGGTTAACGATGGAAATATGGCACAACTTTCCACGGAAATGCTGTTCTATCCTCCACGCATGAATTATGAATTGCTAGCACTAAAGTGCGGTAAGGTGCCTAGGCACTCTGCAGGAAGAAAATGCGCCTGACAGTAGTAATAGCTGATGATTTCTGATGCATTAGATGACGTCCTTCGAATTGGTTCTCTCGAGGAGGAAGGAAGAAAAAGTGATCAAAACTCCAAAGGGGAAGGACTTGGTGGGTTGGAGACAGTTTTAGAGTACCTCGTTACTTCGGGGGAGAAACAGTGGAGTTCAATGGTTTTGGTAGAGAGTGTCAGTCATGCCCATGACTCATGTGGTGTTGAATTTGACCTTAAGAGATGCTGACATGGAATTGCAACACCTGATTCGTCCGCAAGTGGCTCAAAACCTTCTTCCGTATGTTGCGAATGATTGGAAGGTCATAAACTTTAGTATATTCTCTTCAGGCGGTTCCGCCAATAGTGTTCATAGCAAGTAGACTGAGTAGACTTTCGAGAGTCCGGTTGAAATTATATCCTCCACATGAATTTTGTGAAGGCGATCACAAGCCTACAAATTCGGGTGTGTTTAGTATCTGGTCCTTTGAAACAACGACCGATGAGACGTCAGGTGCGGGAAGGTGTGAGCTTCGGCTAATGCGACCAGATGCCCTTTACTCTGCTTTTAAAAGCGCCTCAAAATGCAAGTTAAGCTCAGGCTTGTCTCATAAAGTAATGAAGTATTATTGTAGCTCTAACTATCTTTGCGTTCATGGATTAGCTGTAGAGGAGTACAACTTAAAAGGCGCTGACTCGGACTAATCACTCCGAATGCTTTTCTTTCCGTCGATATTTGCTGAATGTCAGTCAGATCGCCTAATAGAGCGGAGTAGTATTCACTTTCTTAGTAGTCGGAGAATCTACCGTCGTCGTGTTTACTATCAGCACTTCACGCTCGGACATTTGATCAATTCTATTACGAAGACTTCATTCTCCGCTCTGGCTTCCCCCTCTGGACACTGTGATGGGTCTGATGCCAATTTGTGCGGGTTTTCCTTCCAGGTTAATCTTCCAATTTTCCACCAGCGCGTTGGATTAATTCCTCGCTGGCTGCTGCATGTGCTTGGGTTCGCTTGGTTGTAAACGCCAGAGACTCGTCATTGGAATGTGCATCATATTGTGCTCACAGACTCTATTTGCCAGTGATGCATGACATGGACAGGATTCAGACATGTAAGAAGATTGGAGAAGTTGAGCTCTCGAATATGGCGTGCACGTGATTGGATGAGTTTTTCCTGCCGGGAGCTCTGCTGAAAGTAGTATTCGAACTCCTTGAGGTGTTGGGTCAATTTGGCAGACATAATGCCGCCTATCCGCAATCGACCAACTCAGGTTTTGCAGAATTTGACAAGAAGTTTGGAGAACGCAAAGGGCAGATTTCTTGGTGTTCCTACTCTTTGGTCTAGTCTAAATGAGAGTTCATTGAGGTCGAGAAACTATCATGACGAGGTTTGGGAGAAATCGGATGACAATGTGGAGAGACCAGCCACTCCATGGGTTCGCACGGTACAAAGGTGAGATAATGTTCAGCATAGCAAATGCATTTCATGAATTTAAATAAGTTCTACGTGAATTGCATGGATTGAAAGGGACTGTACTTAAAGCTGTTCAAGTTCAACATATGAACGGGTTCCACTCCGGCGCATGTTATGGCTGTGAACTGTTAACGATTTTTGGTAAGATTGTATACCACAGTGGAATTGAGCTTCTACGAAACCCGAAGTATAACAAAGGCATGGCTTTCTCGAAAACAGAACGTGACAGACATTACCTTCACGGACTTCTGCCACCAGCTTACATGAATCAGGATCTGCAGGTAAACTACGATAATGCTAAGAAATTAAGAACAGGGAGTAACAGCCCCTCTCCAACTTTTGCAATAATCCTATCTCTCTCCACGTTGAATCGTTCGGTCGTTTGATTTGTAAACGTAGTGATTAGAATTCTAGTGTACAATAGTCTCAGCTATACATAATACCTCTTAAATCTCTGCCTCTGCTTATCCTATTGTCAGTCTAACGCTTAGAGAAAGTTATTTCTACAGTCTTATCTTTACTAAATCTGTCGTTATGATGCAGGTGCTCCGTGTAATGTCCAATCTTCGTGAACATACATCCGACCTCATGAAGTACAATCACCTCATGGCCTTGCAGGTTTTCCTTTACTGTAAACCAATTTCCTGCATTCATCACGGATAATTCTCTTGGTTTATGCATGTGCCTATCGTAACAAGAGGGAGGTACATGCCGCTGGAATAGCAATCCTCTTCACACGTCACACCCTTCTTATTCTATGATTATGAGAAGTCTAGATCTGGACAGTGTTACTATATGTATACGAGGTGAGATGAAGGGAGTTGGACAGAAGGTCTGCAATGTAGTCAAGATTGGACCCCTAATTTGATGGTTCTGTTGCTGTATCCTGCTAAGTAAACCTTTCCAATTTGCAGGAGCGCAATGAGAGGCTCTTCTTTAGAGTTCTTATGGACAACATTGAAGAAATTCTACCTATTGTGTATACTCCAACTGTAGGTCTAGTTTGTCAGCAATACGGGCTTCTATTTCGTAGACCAAGGGGGCTCTTTATTAGCATTCGAGACAGGGGCAGAGTTATGGAGCTTCTTAAAAACTGGCCAGAAAAAAGAGTTCGTGTTATAGTTGTCACTGATGGTGAACGGATACTAGGACTTGGCGACCTCGGCGTGCAGGTTAGTGAAATTTCTGATTCTGCCTGATCGTCCTGTATTCAAACAATTTTCCACTTGGTCAATTTCCTTGAACGAAGAAGGGTCCAAAGATTGCAGGCTGAGGTCTCCAGTAGATAGGGACACCGTCTTCCTTTACTCGGTTGAGCCAATCTAAACTCTGTGCTGCCTGTATTGGCTCAAAGCTGAAAGGTTAGTTGTTTTCAGGCTCTGTACGGACAGTACCAGTTATGGCTCAGGCTAGAAGGAAAAAAAATCTCTGAGTTCCAATATTCAAGTAATATTTGATGAACGTGGATACGATTCTGCAGGGCATGGGTATCCCAGTCGGCAAGTTGACTCTTTACACCGCCATCGCAGGAGTGCATCCTTCGGAGGTAAACCTCAGTTCCATTAGTTAATCGTCATAAGTTCAATCCGAAGCTTTAAGTTATGTAAGCACTCGTGATATCATCAGTTTGTGAGTAACCCGTTTCCCTTTTGTTTTAGCAAGTCACAGAAGTTCTCTTTAGCCTTTCTATAGCAACAGCAGCTGATATCCTTAGGCTGGACAGAAGTTCCCTCTGAAAGAAGTTTTATGCTGGATTAACGACATGACTGCTTGGTTGTTTTAGTGCCTGCCAGTAACGCTTGATGTTGGGACCAACAATAAGTCTCTACTGGAGCATCCTTTCTATCCCGGGCTTCGACAAACTCGCGTCGTCGGAGAGGTTAGTGTGCTGATGCTGTGTATCCTCCCTCGCGTTGCTTAAAGTAGAGGAGAAATACGCTCAAGCAGCAACAAGTGTTTTACTTCATTTCATTTGTGTGGGTGATGCCTTGACAGGAATACGACGAGTTGGTCGATGAATTCATGGAAGCTTGCAAAGCACGTTATGGTAGCAGGGTCCTTATCCAGGTAACGCCTTGAGCAACAGAGGTCGAATCTACCTTGTTTCGTATGACAAATAACAACGGATCCCTGGATTGCTACTGCATAATTTCAAGGACAAGGGCATTCTTTCAGTGTCCACCTATAAGTGAGTCCATCTCCTTGCTGGGTGAACAGATGAGGTAGAGCTACATTTTTTATGTTGCCTGCTGTCACGACTGAAGTTGGTGGACTCTGTGGCTGATTCCTTAATTGTCATGTTTCCAGTTTGAGGACTTTGCGAATCACAATGCATTTCGATTGTTGTTCCAGTACCGTGGCAGTCACCTTGTCTTCAATGATGATATTCAGGTGCAGAGTAGCAACTGATTCCTCAACGTACCGTGTACTCGCACAGGATCCCGTACTTCTTAATACTTTGACTTCTCGGCTCGTCACCTGCTGTTTCTTGTAACTCAAATAGCCATTCATGAGATGGTTTTATGAACTTTTACAGGTTTGAGAGTCTCACTAAACTTCTACTCTTCTCTTCAGGGAACGGCAGCAGTTGCGTTGGCAGGGATGATTGCTGCCCTACCCCTCACTGGCAGAAAGCTTTCTGATCATACTTTTTTATTTAATGGAGCAGGAGAGGTAAACTTCTGTATTCTTATGTTAGACATGTCGCGAGTAGAGAAAATGTGAGAAGTTTCTGTAAAACCAGCGACTGAACATGTGTTTTGAGATCGAGTTTGACAAGGGGATAATGAATGTTGCTGCGTTATTGAAGGCTGGTACAGGAATTGCTGAAATGGTGGCCTTGTACATCAGCAAAGAGGTAAGTATCCTCTCAGATGCTTGCATGTACACTAGGGGAGGGCAAAATCAGGCCTTGTTGGTGGTATTGGTGCCTAAGAAATAAGGCTGAATCATGCGTACCAGTAAAATGTATTGCGTCCCATTCTTGGGTCTTAGGACTTCCTAATTCGTGGTTTCTAAGGGGATGGTGGTCCTTACATGCTTGTACGTGCTTTGTGTTAGGCGAAAATCACAATACCTGAAGCACGAGAAAAACTTTGGATGGTGGACTCCAAGGCAAGTATCTTGTCAGTTGCTTGCCATTTAAGTAAGGGATGACAGAACCATTTTGAAGGCTTGTTGATGATCTGGCTTTAGATTATAAATGATACAACATGAAGTCATTTTCTCATTGAACTTCTAACTTCATTCGCTGAAAGACGTTAGAGTGCTAAAGACTTGACTCAGACGATCTACTATGTAATTGCATGAATGCAGGGACTGGTCGTCAAGTCGCGGATGGACAGCTTGCAAAGTCACAAAATACCCTTTGTGAAAGACTTTCCCGCTCATAGTTCATTGTTAGACTGCGTCAAGGTAGTGCTTGCTGACCTCTTTCGTTGTTCCTATCTAATGTAGATCTAGGTATCAAGGAGACTCGGTTAACTTTTAGACTTAATAAACTGGAATGTCTCAAACATAGCGTATTTTCAATGCATGTAATGCGTAGGCTATCCGTCCAACAGCTCTCATAGGCGTGTCAGGGAAGGCACACTCGTTTACGAAGGAAATCTGCGAAGCAATGACTGACTTTAGCCAGGTACACGACCAAACTGTTACCCTCGTGCTAAATCTTATGTATTGCTAATTTAGTAATGAAAAGTTAACCGTCCAATATACCTGAGATTTACAGCATGCAGTTGGCAACGTGATATGCCAGAGTGTTGTACTTCTCTCATTCCAATTTGGAAAAAAGAGAGATGCAGTAAGGACCTAATTGAATGAAGTGAGCAGGCCGAGGTGAAGTACGTAAATGTTGGTGATCCACGTTTTAACGATTACTGGATCTCGTTGAGCCCTTTAATATAGATCTTATAAGCGAATAGCATTTCTGGTACCTGACGGGGGGCTTAATCTGTCATACGCAGCGACCCATCATATTTCCTCTCTCTAACCCAACTGCAAATTCAGAGTGCACAGCTGAGCAAGCTTACTCCTGGACACAGGTGAGTTGCTGTCCAATTCAGTAATCTACTAGTGACGTGAGAAGCTTTTGGTGGATGTCAAATATTATAACTTTGGTCTTTACTTTCAGGGAGCATGCGTCTTTGCCAGTGGCAGTCCGTTTCCTCCTGTTCAAGTGAATGGGGAATGGCACCATCCAGGCCAGGTATTTTCTTGTTGCAAGCTTGTGGATATCTTTGGCCAATTTGGCTCGGGGTTTTCTCACTTTTCTCTCACAGATCTTTGCTCAAAGGTTTGTTTCATATCATGAGTTATGAGACGGTTTGAGCTTAGAGGTCATCTAGGTAACAATCAATTGTGCTAATGTCGAAGTTAGGCTGGAGCATTATCAGGATGGGCAGACAACGCTAAAGACAGGTCGTCGTATTTGCCTTCTACGATTGGAACGGAACTGAAAGACAGATAGACGATTTCCAGACCACTATAGAAGTGTATCTCAATGTGTCTTCAAATTTTCTGGGATCCTTGTCTATGAGGTGCCCTGCTTGCGATGGATGGGATCTATAGAACTGTTATAAATTTGCATAAACACTATCTTATCATCAAGACCACGCCCATGACTAAGGCATTGTTTCTCATTCTTCAGGGCAATAATGCCTACATTTTCCCGGGCTTTGGACTTGGTTGCATTGTCGCGGGAACTACAAGAATCAGGGATGAGATGTTTCTCGCCGCTGGTAATGTTCTACACCCCCATATCCTGATTTGGTACTTTCTCCTTGATAAAATAAAATTAGTGATTTTAGAAACAGAATCAATTTTTAATAAGGTCGAAGGACCAGAGTCGAGGACATTTGCAAAACTCAAATTTTACCATTGTTTCACAGAAATAGCACCACGTTTCTTTCATTGTGCTCATCCTATGCTTGAAATCTAAATCTGTAAGGTGTTCGCATTCGCAGCTGAGGCATTGGCAGGAGAGGTGACTGACGAGGATCGACGTAAAGGACTTGTTTATCCTCCTCTTTGGAAAGTTCGTGCGGTCTCAGCACAAATTGCCAAAGCTGTTGCCAATAAGGCCTATGAACATGGTATGAATTGCACTTACTTTTTGTCATTTCTTACTTGAGATGTCGGAAGGAAGTAACCTTCTTTGTGAGTGAGCATAAGCTTCGGCGAAGCCATTACATTAGGAACATGTGCATGACAAACTTCAGCCATGAAACTGCTGCTAAGTTCTCTCTTTCACTCCTATTGTTGTTAACGTGCATATTGTCTAGTGGGTGGAAGAGATGAGAATACGTACATAAATTCTACGAGTCTAATCCATAGATATGATACGCAGGAGTGGCAACCAACCTACCAAAGCCAGCTAATCTTCTGGAAGTTGCCGAGCAACGCATGTGGACACCTCAATACAGACGTTACCGGTGAGCAAGTCGTGTGGTGCCACGGATTTTATTGAGAGATGGTGCATATATTGCTTGACCAAGTGATAACATGCATGTACCAAGGACATCATAGATCACGGAGTAACTTTGTCCACAAACTCTTCATTTGCAATTCTAGAAGCGGAATCTTCACCGTTAAGAGGTACTATACACATTTAATACGATGTAGGTCTGGACATACACGCAAGTAAGAGGTCTGAAACTCATTTTGGAGCTATCATTTTGGAGTTATCTATGAAGTGAGAACCCATCTTTGATTCTTCAGAACTGTCCTTATGATGAAACTGAGGAACTCAGTCCATCAACATTCTTTCATTATGTAACTCTTGTTTCAAACCAGAAGATTCTGTTGGTACATCTTGCCAATCAGGCTGAGTAGTAAGGGTCCTTGCTTGTTACCTGCGATTCTGCACGATTTTGAAGATTGAATACACCTCACGGCCACGTGGTTTGGATTTTGTGCACTTTTGTCGCTTGAAGAAGCCAATGAATGGCTTCTGATCGTGGAACTATCACGCTTTTTAAGTTTGGTTATAAGTGTGTTCCTTCAATTCCTTCTTCACTGCACAGCTTCTCCTCTTCTCACCAACAAACCTCAGTTCGGTTGGACAAAATATGGTACAAGGACCTACACATATTTGTGCAGGTACTTCTTTATTCAGCACGAAGCCTGGGAGTCAAGCGTCCTCGACCCACGAGCAAAGCCAAGTATTGGAATAGCTAGTGAAAGTACGCGATATACCTATAATCTCTGAAACGTTTCTAAAAGATCCGCCAAGGGAACAATGACGAACAAGAACAGATTTTGGATCCGTCGTATTTTCGTTTTCCAATAAATGCCCCAAAGGGCGTGGCAAAATGGTCGATATAAATCTGTTGCTCCACGCATCCACGGGGAATGAAGTCCGGGTTTCCCACCTCCGCGGCGGCCTCTAGTCTCTTGTGACAGTGGTTGACACCGTAATCATTCGCAGATGTGTGGTGCTGATGGGTCAGGGTAAAGTTACGTACTAGCAGGACATGAGTCTGAATCAACGAATGTTTCTAAAATCACAGACAAGGGGAGTCACAGTTATTTAGAAGCGAAGTGCAGGATTGTCGATCTGGGCGGACCACTTCATTTAAGTAGACTTTTGTGCCTCACGCCTAGAATTTCGAGCTTATTGTATAATGGTAGTAGTTGGAGATCCAGCCCTTCAAAGTTAGCATGCCTCTTCAAGGCAGATGTTTTCGGCTTGAAATGAGAGAAGAAGATGGTGAGAAAAATAGACCAGTGTCAACTCCTTCACCAGTATCTACAGGAAGTATACAAAGTGGTCTCCTATTTGGGACCCTAACCATTCCCTGTAAGGTGCTAAGCTCTCAGAGAAATCAACCCAGGACCATGAAGCTCAAGCGGTGAAGAGGAAAAAATCATAACATACTTTCTAAATTATCAGGCAAGTATTCCAACAAATGAGAGGTATATGAAACTACAACTTGATATCATACTCCAAATAGCCTGGATTCGATTTCCGTGACACTAACTATTATTAGTACAAGCCGGGAAAAATCCTGTACTGCACAATGTTGCAGTACTCAACCCACACCTCTTTGTACTTGTCTCTGCACTTTGCTTCGTCTCTTCTCTCTCGCCAGATGAGCAGAATTAGTAGATAGGTCGGATAGAAATAAGGCACCGGAGAACTAAATCCGCAAGGTAAACTGAAGCTGAAAGCCACAAGCAGATCTCCTAAGTAGTTGCAATGCCTTGCAATTCCCCAGTACCCCGAGACCAGTAGTTTACCTCCAACTACTTTCGGAGGCTGACCCCATATCAAAGCTTTAGGATCCTTCTTGAAGATATGTTTCTGCTTGTTCGCACCTCGGAAAACTGTGTATCCAACGAGGAAAATAAACACATTCATAGCAGCAGCAACCTTAGTCAGCTCTGCACGATTTTTGAGAAGCCACCACCCCTGAATGCTGAATGTGAATGGGATCCAAACCAGATCTCCCATGACCAGCATGAATCCAAAATGTTCAGCAATAATATCCCATGTCGAGGTCATGTACTCCTCAAACCAGAAGTAATCCAGGACATAAAGCAAACAGAAGACCTGGAACAGCACCATAGAAACCGACAGACCTTCTTCGTGGAAGTGCTTTGCTGCTATTGACAAATTGATCAAGAGCCATCCCGCCATCCCTGCTCGAATCCAGAAGAATTTTAGGTCAAGCCCCATAAACTGGGGATTGAGCTGCACTCCAAACCACCAATCGTGCACAAAGTTGCCGGTCACATGAGGCTTCAGCGAAGTACTTTTGCTCTGAGACAGAGACCCCACAACCTGCAGAATAACTGCCATCACAAAACATAAAATAAGCGTCGCAACAAAGAGTTCTCCGCCCAGATCGGCAATGACCGACGCAGAAAACAACCCAGAACGGTCTCCGCCAACGAGCATTGCGATCAAAATCAGCAGAACATTGAGCCCATTGCATTTGTACGTGATCCGAGTTTTATCAGCCAAAATTGCTCCTTGAATCTTTCGACCTGGAACCACAGTGCCCAGCACGGCCAACCCCACCAAATAACCTCCCAATAACCCCACCGTAGTGGTAGACGGCATATCGACTCGAAATCCGTGCTCGTCCAGCATCCGGAAAACGTTCGATGCTGCTTGTGCAATTGTCGCCATCATCGAACAATCTTTCTCACCGACAGCTTCCGCCCCTCGTGAACTCAAGATTAGACTTCCCTTCTCCACCCCACGGGGCTCCCCATTCCACCAGATTTGGGTTCCGAAACCGGACCTCCAGCTCTCCCGCAACAGATTTTCACTGACTGTGCGAGAACAGAGTCGTCATTGTTGGTCCTCGGGAGCCATCGCCAGACATTCGCTCGAACTGGTAATTACTACAGTACGTGCTTTGGGGCTTCAGTTTCGCCAAATCTCTTGCTCTTTCTTCTTGAGCTACAGTAGCAGTAGTTGGGTACCCATGCCATGCATATATTAATATTTTTGGACTACATTCAACAGCATGGAGAGCGAATTCTTTGAGTAAGATGGGTAAAATTTTCCACTGATAGTTGTAAACTATCTCAAATTAACCATCCATGAATTCAACAGACAACGAGATGTAGACGTATGGTACATTAACTTCGAAGATTTAGTAAAACATGAAACTAAATTTAGTATGTAGCACCATGTATAATTTTTGAGACTTTGAAACCATGGTAATTTTCTCTTATCATATCAACTTTATCGGAGATAAAATTTTCAATGGTGGAATCTACGCAACTCCTTTTATGAAATGGAATATCCATATATACCGAGACCTTGGGCTTGCAAAAGAGGGTTCAGTTGTTTACTAAATCAAATCAAGTCGGTGATCTTCATATTAAAGGTAAAAGTGTTTTTCGAAGCAAAGATCTACTTCTTTTCCTCATTATTAACACTACGTGATGATATATGTTTCAAAGGATAAAGTATCCTATGAAAATCTTGGAGTAGATTTACATATTATTAACATAAGAAGGTAACTTAATTTAAAAAAAATAATTTTAAATAACTGTCATATGTATACACATCGATACATATTACACAAACGTACATTGTTATAACAACAAACTCACACATAAATCATATATGGACTCTAAAGTGCCACAATAATCTATTTATTTATACAATTCAAATCACATTCAACATACCATTATTTGAACTGTCACTTAATAATTTACTAGTAACCGAGCATTGATTACAGTCAAGTCACACCCATTTAGCTAAGAGAATCTATGTGACGCTCACCAACCTCAGTCCACCATTGCCAAGAACTCGAGAGTTCAACATTAGAGAAGTGAACTCTCTGGAGCTACACTTCAAAAGTATACTCCCGGGGTCTCCAAATCTAATTGTCCTACGGATGGCACATCCAACGGTGCAAACGGTGCAAGTGATGGTGGGCCCCACCATGTAGTTAGTACCCAAAAATGAAACCTGACCATCCACAAGTAATCTATGAGTAACTACCAAAATACTACTAACTACTAACATTACTACTCCAAAGTCCGAGCAATCTAGGTGCGACACTACAAGTGGTGTGACATTTGTTGTGCACATATACATCGCTACCAACATCACACACTATAGAAGCACAACTCACACATAAGTTATACATTGACTCTAAAGTGCCACAATTGCCTCCCTAGTTGGTGGATAGGTTCCTCTAACTCCAGATAGCCATCTACTCCAGGTATATGGTATACCCTATGGTGGGCAAAAGATCAAGAGGCCGGGTGCTAGCGAGCTCCATCGTTAGTCGCTTGTCTATAATCTATGCCATATAAAGGATGAACTAGCTGTAGATCAAGTACATCTAGGATATAATCACTATCCTTGAGGAATTACCATGAGATGAGGAGTCATACATGCTATATGCTATCCTCTCAAACAACTATCACACACTAACATAATAATAGCTCCACCAGAAGAGCGGCATAACATACACTGCAAGCTTACACGTACAAGTGCTAAGCTTGGATCCATAGTACCATCAATGTTTGGGAGGTAGCATGGTGCACAATTGCGTAGATGGTCCTTCCAAACAACACCATCACATCCTTCCAACACAAGGATTCTAGATGGCAAAACCTCATGCACTCTCATGATAGTGTGGCATGTAGAAACATCAAGTGTTGTCGGTGCTATCTATTGTAGATGTACATAGTCACATGGATGAAATCAATGAATTGAGGGTCTATAACCTCCTCCTCACATGGTAGCATAACGTAAGGTATCCTTATGTTGAGCAATTGTCAAGTTCTCAAAGACCATTGACATCACTCTTTGAAAGATATCTAGCCATTGAGAACATGCGCTCATCCATACATTTGGATCATCCAAGTCCAAAACTACAATACATCTCAACAAATGGCTGTAGGTAAATCTGGATCTCATCCATAGAGTAGAAAGCAAGGAGAGAAGGATGTTAGAGAGGCTTGCCGGTTGAACCAATAGCCCATGGCCAACCAAGGTAATTGGAGATCCCAATCTCCCATGTAGCCTCTCTACAAACCATACTTCCACAATCCTCTCTTCACTATCTGAACCACACTCTCTACTAAGCCATCTACCTCAAGGTGATCTTAGGAGGTAGTATGATGATCAATCAAAGCCTTGTTACACAAGACCTAATACTCCCCAAGGACTCTATACCCTGATCAGTCAAAACCTCAATTGGTGCACCAAAATGATTGAGAACCCGGTCTAGGAATGAGTAAGACATCCCTTCATTGGACTTGTCAAGAAGTGCCACCAGCTCAATCCACTTGGAGAAGTGCTCCACCATCACCAAAACATATTGATGATGTCTCACAATCAATGGTAAAGGTCCAAGAAAGTCCAAAATCCAATAGTAACCTAACCCCATGATAGGTAATGGGTGTAATTGTGGCATAGGAGCATTGAATGATGCTCGAACTTGGTCACAAACAACACATTTAGCAACAAATTGTTGTACATTGGTCTGCATATTATGCTATCAATAATGAATCTAGAGTAAGCTATATGTATGCTTTACTCTAAAATGTCCTAGCTCTTCATGAGCATGCCGGACCAATTGTGATATCTAAGATGGAAGTAGTACTACTCTCACTCTACCATCCTCCCATACACAAAGAAGGTGTCTACCCTCCAATTTGAACTGTTTGGCTTGCTAAAGAACACTGTCGCTCTCCTTAGCTCTAATTGTGCCACCCACAACACCAATGCAAAGATAGTCCATCACTAAGATATTGTCATGAATGTCTTATTAATTGTACCACTATCTCCACTCTCTAGATCTGTGACCTCAATAATTCCTCATATATGCGTTGAGAGAGATACCATCAAAGCCTCAAAAAATATACTTAGAAAAGCAGATGCATGCCAACATGACACTATCTCCTCATCTGTCTCAACATGCCAACGTGCTTTGATCTGATCATGTTGACCGAGACATGGGTTTCTACTCAACCCATCTGCATCACTGTAGGTATGTGAATAACCTTGAAATCATACTCTTATAAAATCAGAGCCCATCGTGCAAGCTTCTCTAAAAGCTTGTCGGACTCCATCAACCACTTCAATGGCTAATGATCAATGATGAGAGTAACATGGTTACCAAATAGATAACATCGGAAATGTACTATTGCCCAAATTGTTGCCAAACACTCTCCCTCATATGAACTATACTTTGCCTCCGCTGAATTGTTGGAGTGACTAGCATAAGCCACCACAAACTCCTTCCCCTCATCATCATGATGGGTGAGTACTACTCCAAGTCCCAACATACTCCAATCAATGTGAACTTGAAATGGTCATCCTTTGATTGGTCTCCTCAAAATAAGAGCAAATGTCAACCTCTCCTTGAGCACTACAAAAACTCTCTCTTGCTCATCTCCCCAATACCACTCTTGTCTAAGCTTAGTCAGCTTTGTCAAAGCCTTGGTAATGGCACTAAATCCTCTAACATAGCGGCGGTAGAAGTTTGCCAACCCAAGGAATGCTCGCATTCTACTCACATCCGTAGGTCAAGGAATATGTGTAATAGTCTTCACCTTGGTTTGCTGAACACCAAGTCTGTGGTATCCACATTTTTCATTTTGGACAAGTTTTGAAGAAGAAGTGCCTTGTTGAAACCAAATTGAAACCAAATGGAAAAGAAATGAGTGGAAATGTGTGTTTTGATCAAGCTCAAGGGAGTAGACTTTGTGTTAGAGGAAGAAGAATTTGGACTGGATCAGATCCAAAGAATCTTACTTCGTGTCAGAGGAGGAAAAAAGCTCGGATCAGGCGCTGAAGGAGTGCAAACCCGAAGGAGAAATGGAAGTTGCAGGTCAAGATTCTTGCGGGGGCCATATCTTAGTGACGACAAGTCCAAATCAAGCGTGCTATATCTCGTTGGAAGCGTCTCGTTTAGAACTTTCCATTTCCACAAAAATCGCAAAGTTTTGAGGTCTGTAAAAGAAGTTACAAGCATTTGAAGTTTTGGAGTAGATGTACAAAGTAGTTTGGTGTCTTCAGGGCAATGTGACTTCGGACTTCGGGTCATGAGACTTTGCCTCAAGACAAAGATGACTAAATCCGAGGTAGTTGGACCTTGAAGTGTAGTGAAGGTAACTTCAGGAATCTTGGCAGAGGCATTAGAGTAAGTTAGAGTAGGGAAAATAAGTTAATTAGGATACACATGACTTCAATTTCAGTTCTGATTCAAGATAGGAGAGAATTAGAAAAGAAATAGCAATAGTGAATAAACCCGAAGTGCAAGATCAGACAATAAGTGTCTTCGGGTCAGTAACATGAGTAATTAGGGGAAAGTGAGTTACAAATTGAAGGTGTAGATAGTGTATTCATGCTTTCAATTACAATTCTTGATGATGACACAATAGAATTAGTAAAGTAATTGATAATAGTTAAACCCGAAGTAAGAGAGATAGGAGTGTAGGTGTCTTTGGATTTGACATTTGACACTTTAGAGAAGAGTGGGTTGGGAGATATAGATTTAGAAGGATCACTTGTGATAAGAATTGTAGATTAGAGTGGAGAATTAGTAGAATTGGTAGAGGAAGTAGAAGTTGTGAAACCCAAGAACAGAGTAGTAGGAAGTACAGTTACTTCAAGTTCAGGTTTGAAAGACAAGGAAGAAGTAGACATTGGATTGGATTAGTAGCCGATTTGAGATTTGAATAAGCAGATAGGAAGAGGTGCATTGTCATTTCGGATCTGCAGGTTTGTAGAGTCATTAGGAAGAGGTACATTAGGAAGATAACTGTCTATTGTTTCACTATTTAAGAGTGGCATTCGCAAGGAATTGTTGTTCAGTGCTCATAATTTTGAGAATAGATAAAGCAAAGTGTTGTGAAGTAGTGCTCGTTGCTTAAGCTTGATTCCAAGTATTAACTTTGCAATTGTGTTTGTGAGTGTGTGGAGAAATTTGAAGTGCAAGTCAATGTGCTTGTTGGATGTTGGATTCCATAGTCTTGATCGTCATTCTGTATGTTTGATCTTGAGTGAAGTGCAATCGAAGCAATGCTTTGACAAATCTGAGAGGAATTGTAGTGTTGGTAGTATTCTGCATTTGTGAGTGCAGTGCGAAGTTGATGTGAAGCAATTTCAATTGAAGAAGTTGTGCCTTCAGTGGAGGGGTGGAACACAATTCTGAGGTGAAGTGGTTTTGTAGTGAAGTGCCATTTTCAGGAGAGCTTGAATCATCACAATCAAGATTGTTTGGAAAGAATTGATGGAGTTGTGATTAGGGAGTGTTAATTCGTGACAAGATTGAGAATCAATGCTTGTTACTCTCTTCTGGGTGTGGTTTCTACATGAGAGATTAAAGACGCAACCAAGAAGAACTACATTGTTACTTTGACTTTGTATTTGACCAATTTTGACTCGTATCTCTGCGAGAATTAACTTTACTTACCCGATTACCGCAAAAGTGATATTTGCCGGGTTGTCACAAAGTCCTCCAAGGTAGATAGTGTGACCCAAATACTCAACCTATTCATGGAAGAACCTACACTTCCTAGGATGTAATTTGAGTCCATGAGATGTCAACCTCTCAAACAACTTCAAAAAATGTCTCTCATGCTCTTCCAAAATAATGTTATAGACCAAAATGTCATCAATATAACACTAAGAAAAATCCAATCCAACTAAGATCTTGTCCATGACCCTCTAAGCTTGGAAAGAGCATTCTTTCACCCAAATGATAAGAACCTCCATTGATATAACACATCCTTGCCATAAGGATCAATAGTCCGAAATGCTATCTTGGACTTATCTTCCTTCTTGATTGGCAACTAATGATATCCTACTCAAAGATCCAAAGTACTAAAGACCTTTGCATGCCCAATTGTATCAAAGATCTTCTCCGGTTTAGGCATGGCATATTGATCATCCTTAGTCTATTAGTTGATAGGATGGTAATCTCCACACATCCGCCTATCTGTGCAGTTGCCATGCATATCCTTCTTGGCTGGCATTACTGTAGTTGATTTATATTCTTCATGTGAAATCTCTACCAAACCAACCTCCAAAATGTCTCTACTCTGGCTCTAAATCAATGCTCTCTCCATGTCACTATATTGATAAGGATGTAGGAAAACTGGTGTATCATTGGTTAGCTCAATCCAAATACCAAGTCCTTTTAGAGGACCCAAATCCTTCATATTGAAGGCAAAACAACTTGTGTAGCTCCTCAAGAACCTCCAAATTCTTTGTCTTTCCCCTCTTGTAAGCTTATCTTCCAAGTATCCTCTATAACTATCATATGAGTGGAAGATGTATTGATTGGCTGCTACATTGGGCCCTTGGTAGTGTCATGCCCTTAATTGCTAGAGGTCCCAACCTCAATGTGAAAAACTCCCTCTAATCTAGCTGCAAGCTCCATACATCCTCTAATTGCATCCCAAGTAGACCAAGAGTGTAATCCAAATAGACCATGCTCACCTGGATGGACTCCAAGTAGACCACTTTCTCTTGTAGCCATTGGCTATATCCCAAGAATACCTTGTCCACTTGGTCTATTGCCCCCAACATGTGCCTTAATTATCTCAATAGGCATAGAGCTCACAAGTGTCCGAGTGGTGATGCCCATCAAGCACATCTTATGCTGCTTTGCCAAGCTGTGACAACCTGGCAAATATCACTTTTGCGGTAATTGGGTAAGTAAAGTTTGTTCCCGCAGAGATACTATCTAGAATTGGTCAAATACGAAGTCAAAAGTCACAATGGCAATTCTTCTTGATGGCTTCTTTAATCTCTCAGGTAGAAACTACACCCAGAAGAGAGTAACAAGCTCACAATCTTGACAACTTGTCACAAATACACACATGTAATCACATCATAGTCAATTCTATCCAAACAACTCTTGATTGTGATGATTCAGATTCTCCCGAAGATGGCACTTCACTACAAAGACCAATTTCACCTCAGAATTGTGTTCCACCCCTCCACTGAAGGCACAACTTCTTTGATTGAAATTGATTCACATCAACTTCGTGCTGCACTCACCAATGCAGAATACTAACAACACTACAATTCCTCTCAGACCTGTCAAGGCATTGCTCCGATGCACTTCACTTAGGATCAAACACACAAAATGAAGATCAAGGCTATAGATTCCAACATCCACAGACACATTGACTTGCTCTTTGGAATTCTTCACACACTCACAAACACAAACATGAAATTGACAATTAGAATTAAGCTTAAGCGACGAGTACTGGAACTAGCACTTTGCTTTATCTATCTTCAGAAATGTGAATACTGAATAACATTGTACTACAAATGCTTCACTTAAATACTGAAGCAAACGGCAAACTTGCCTACCTAGCACTACTTCCTAACATCCTTTCCTACCTACAGATCCTAAGTGACAATCTATCTCTTCATATCTACCCCTTCCTATCTCAAAATCAACATTTATCCCGATCCGATGTCTACCTCATCATCGGCTTCCAAACCTGATGATCTTCCTACTATTTCACCTTCTTCGGGTATGACTGATTCCACTAATTTCTTCACTAATTCTACGACTTCTTCACTACAATCTCCAATTGAGCTCATGTGTAATCCATCTACACTCTTATCTCTTGACCCACTCTTCTCTAATGTATCAATTTTCAAGTCCAATGACACCTAAATTCCTACTTCTGCGACATCGGGTTTCTTCTCCACTATCACACTAGTCCATATTTTCTCTAACTCCGAATTGACTAAATCTAGCCTAAGACTAACATTATTCTCTACCTCCAACATTTTTCTATCTACACGTTCTCTCAACTGAATTAGCAAGGTATTCATGTCCACGTCCTTGGCTCTTTGCTTCCGAGTCTCCTGCACAAGTAACTTCAACTCATGCAAACGAGCTTCTTCCAATCTTCCTTCAACCTCCGTGCTTAAGAGTGCTCGTAATTTCCCTGCAATGTCTCCTACTGATTCCGATGCATATCCCCGAGAACGTTCCACCTTCAACTCCTCCTGATACATCTGCAACTCGTCTTCGTATTCTGCAGCGAGCATCTTCTTCTCCTCTGCATGTTACATCTTCTGCTGTTCCGCACTCTTGACAAGTTCTCGCAAACGCTCTTCTTCTTCTTGCTTGGATGTCAATTCTCTTTGCCATGCTTGATCTTTTGCTGCGGCACTCTTCTTCAAGCTGTCCAACTCCTACTCCATCACAATGGTCATCGCCTTTAGATGAACATTTTCAACACGCACATTACTCACTTCCTCCTGCATCTTGCTCAGCCACATCGCCTGCTCCGTTAATTCTACGGCTTGCTTTTGCAATTCTTTCTCTTTCTATGTGCAACTCCCTTGTAGCACGCTCAATGTTTTCTTCCTCAAGTCTTCCTCCTTCTGAAGATCTTCAATTTCCGCACTTCTTTGGACTTGATGCTCCTGCAGCTCCTGCACTTCCTTCAATAGATGCTTCACCACCTGCAGCTCATTCATCCCTTTCCTTTGATCTTGGGCAATTCTCATCTGATGTTCTTTCAACAGCTCAAGCAAAGGTGTGACCACCCTCATCAAATATGCTATCCAGCCAAAGTTTTCTTCTTCATCATTGCCACCTTTGTCTGGAGTCTTCTCCTGCATCATTGGCTCCTTCATCCGAAGTTGCAATCTTTGTATCTTCATTGTGTCAGCACTATCTTTGTCTTTGCCTCTTGAACTCGGCCCCGCGGGATACTCCTTCTTCGCTTTGGGTCTTGGCTTGTTCTCCATCATTGCCTCACCCGCTTCACTTACTACCACCGATTGCTGGACTTCGGGGTTCTCCCTCACTGTTGCTCCCAGAATCCTCACTTTTCAACGTGAGCTCTTCTTCTTCCGAGTCCTCTTCTTGCAACTTAGTTTCTTCATCAGACTTTGATCCCGATGATGCCCTTCTTACGACGTTAGTAGTCTTCAGCGTCAGCCTCCGAGTCTTGCGTTGGATGGGTGATGATTTGGCTTCTTCGGGTTTACTTCGCTTCTTTGTCTTTGGACTGGCAACATCTTTGATCTTCCACTATCCCGTCCTTGCAAAGTACTTGTCATTCGCTTGCAGATGAAGCATATACTGTCGCTCCTCTTTGTCTGCTTCTCACCTCAAATCGGGGTGCATGTGCAACACCATACGATGACGCTCCTCTTTGGAGAGTAAGTTCAGGCCAAAGTAGAAATGTGCTGCGAATGGTGCAAAATAATGCGGTGGCGAGCCCATTTGCCAATTCACCACCATCTGCCTTGTTCGGTGATGGAAGCACCTTGCCCAATTCATTGGTACTCCTACAAACATCTGATGGAAGAAGACTGCCTGCTACATGGTTACATAGGTCGTTCGCTCCGGCTTGAACATGGCCATCATCGCCCCCATGATACTTTTTTGGATCGGTCCCGACAGGATTCCACCTTGTAACCATTCGTAGTTCTTGGAGTGAAAAAAAAATTGCAAATCTCTGCCGTCTCCTCTGCAGCATCTCCTCTGCAGCATCACACTTCCGATAGAAGGTGATCCGTGTCGGCTCTCCTGCTTCTCTCCCCAATACTAATATCCAATCCGATTCAGTCCATCGAGCCGGATTGCCTCTCTTCCCCTCCACTTTGGGACCCTCCTCACAATTACTGGCAACAATCTCTGCCATCACTCCCGGGAAACTGAAATTCTAGTTCCATGCTAAAAAGGTGATATGAAGTCTAACCAAGACTTTGATTCTGGCTACTACATCTACTCTTTGAATTGCAAAACCTCTCACTGCCAGCGCGTTGGCCACCTTCTTTGCCATGATTTGTTCTCTAGTTCTACGCTGTTGGAAAATCAGACCCTCTCCTGGACGAGACACTCTAACTCCCTCAAGGTTTTGGGAAATCTCCTCTCGATGGGCTTCTGGACACACATTACTGCAGGACAACTACTCAAAGGAATTGGAAATTTACTCAGCAAATTCAACTTCCCCCTGCGCAGTCGCAATTTTATATTGCCCCGAATCGTAGTCATTCTTCAGTCAATTTTGTCTGTGAATTTCTCTCTTCTGTGTGCACTCCCGGTCACTATCAAGACATGCTTCTTCTGCCCCCGATGTTTCTTGAAATGTACTTTCTTGCCACATACAGAGGTTGTTAAACGGTCTTCATCATTCCAGCATTTTCCAACGCAAAGACGATGATCTTTGGCCTGTTTCCGGCATACTCCTCTTCCGAGTACCTCCATCATCGGATCCGATGTTAGCTTCTTCGGCTTTCCTCCGAAGTTACTTTTGCCTCTTCTTTGTCCATAATTTGACTTTTCCGTGCTTACTTCGTCTCTTAAACACTACTAACCATAAAAAACAAAAAATGTGGGTACCACACAAGCCAAGGCTCACAATCTAGGTCAAACAATTTAGGTCCATAGCCTGACTTAACACTTGACACTTGGATGCCTTTGACACTACTAGAACAATGGTAATACTAGTGCAAAAACCCATTACCCTAAACTTGGGGTTGTCCAACTAGGTTCACCACTGCCATATGTGACCTATCAGCCACTACCACCATTTGAGATTGGCGCACAACATCCAAAATCTCATCAACAATAAGGTGATCAAGTTGCTAAATCCATCATAAGTGCACTATAGAACCTCTTTGGGTAGGAAGTTTGTCCACCAAAGACGAAGATGATGAGCCTATGATCCCACTTTGGCTGCATTTAACAACATGGTAGGTCCCATCCAATAATGGACCTGATGTGTACTCACCACCACCCGGGTGTAGGAATCACCCATCAAAGGGATGTTCTCCAAAATGTAAGCTAGAGAAATGGACTGATGAACTTGGAGATGTCGTAATATCCATAATATCTCCCAAAACACACTAGAATGGGGATCTTGAAGACCCAAACCTTGGCTAGCATGTGTATGTCCTTGACATGGCCATCCAAAAATCACCAAATGAATGGGACCATGTCTCTCCAAATCTTGTACCCCAAGCAAAGAAATATCTACTTGTAGGATCTTTTAGTAATCCCTAATTGCTAACATCAACAATAACTCCAGATACTAATAGGCCAAGTGTACCACATCGATGGAAAGAGACTGGCCTAGTGCTAATTCCACCAAACAACTCCAATATACATACTCCCTCTATTGGATATTGCCAAGCATGGAATGTGGTATCCAAAGGTGTCAAAGTAATCAACTTTGGTATAATACTAATAGCTAGACATATCATCTAGAGCTGAAATTAGCATGGTAACATCAGGAAGGATGTTATGTATGCTGGGCTAGGTAGATCAAATAGAGGTGTCACCAAAAGAGTACTTCTACTAATAGGGCAAGAGCCAAAAATAGCTTGAATTTGTCATACCAACATCTAGACATATTATCTAGAGGTGGAAATTGGCTTGTTAATATCTAGAAGGATGTTATGCATGATGGGCTAGATAGTTCAGATATAGGTGTCACCAAAAGAATACTTCTACTAATAAGGCATGAGCCAAAAATAGTTTGGAAACTTTAGAGCCAATTTTAGAGGCCTTAATGGATGAATTAGGCCTAAAAAAATGTGCAAATTTCTTCCTTATGGAAAAATTGTTTGGCCTTCCCTCCCACAGGTTTGTCTCATCAAGAGCTTTCCAATGGTACCTCACCCATGCAATTTGGAGATTCCTACATGAAGATTCTCTCCAATCAAAGATGGTTTGCCCAACCAGATAGGATTAGAATTGACATGTCACCCATGCATGTAACCAATCTAAGGGCAGAGCTTGCTTATAGGTCACCAATCCATGTATCTGATCCAAGGGTGGAGTTTCCTTTGGAGGAGTTTCCTTTGCTATATAATACAATCAAGGTGCTCCTTTGGGGCATTGGAGGTTGAGTGTGAAATTGTGTGTTTCTTCTTTTGTGTTTCTCTTAGGTCTCTTATCCTCAGAAGATTACAACTGGAGGCTCATCCTCACATTGGTCTCTTGTTGGTACAAAGGCTCCACTCTAGGCCTACTTCACCAATTGATCTACATGTTGCTGCAATGCATCCTCTGAACTCCACAATGGAACATCCAAGGTGGATTGAAAAATCCCACTCTTACTCCAAATGCAAGTGATCTCCTTTGGTACTGGAGTATCCTCTGCATGGGTATTCCCCCTCAATAAGTCACTAGGCCAAGTGACAAAACCATTGAAAGCTGAAACTGATGCTGCCATGGTCCCAAACTATAGTGAGCCAAGACTACCACTACTAAAGCATACTTGTAGGTGATATACTCATCCCTCACATGACTGTCAACCTAGTCTATAGGAGGTTGTCTCCTCCTAATAGTCAATATTAAAACCTATGGAGTATAACACTATTCCTCCAACTAACATATTATATGATGTAACTACTATCGTAATGGCTTGAACTCTCACCACAAAGCTATCAATTGGATGATTGGGCTGAATCTGAACAACAAGCTCTCCACATGTGATGTACTATGTAGAACTACCCCTAGAGATGTTTGGATCTGAAATGGACACCTCTCCACATTGGTTTTCCGTAACTCCAGACCAACAATTGGAACCTTTTCCAACATAAGGGGCTGCACATTAGAGTCTAATAAGACCTCTGTGGTGTATAGACCTTCCCAAAAGGTCCCATCAAACAAAAATTCTCCCTTTGGTTATCCAATAAGACAGCTCCAAGTGTAAACCATGCTTGCTCAAAGGTTGGTCTAGTTGGTAACTCCTCCAATCTAGCTATTACTGCCTGCCATAAACCATTGGTCGTTGAGCGGATACCATGCTCCTCAACCAAGGCAACTCCACTATCAACTACCTCTACTTTAGTAGTAAGAACCACATCATCCCTACTCTCACAAAGTGTGGTAGCCAACCAGAATTATGGGGTTGGGTCAACTTCCAATATAAACATGTCATTGGTTGAGAATAATGGAAAGTGCATAATCAACTGAGCCGCCCCCAACATCAAGCTAGACTCAATCTATGTAGTAGCAGTTAGCCCATCATGCATCCCATCACCACCTACCACACTTGCACTAGGATGTCTAGGAGCCATGGATGTCGTCTATAGTGCCTCAAAGAGTGTAAAAGATTGGGGAAGTCTGACCTATCTACCAACCTCTCCTCTTTATGGGTCCAACTCCACTGATGCTCCTCTAGGCTTTAGAGCATGTACTACACTCATAGTCACTATGGTAGATGCATCTACCTATGTTGCTCCACACATGAAGTCCAAGATGTCTTGATCATCAACATATGAGGTGGAAGCCTCAACACTTGAATCTGATCTCCTCTAAGCTATGGCCTGTGAGCCGGCCTGTCTCTCACTTAGGATGAACCTCTGATGGCTATTATGGTAGCACACCATGGACTAAGAAGGCAAGGAACCCCAACTCCATCATACTCCTCCAAGGCTAACACTCCAAGACTCAAGACATTGCTCACTAGAGAACTTAATGAGAGAGAGATAGTTGCAAATGAAAGGATGATGAGTACCTCCTCACCCCTTGTTTATATACTTGTGAAATAGTTACGTACCAAAGTTACTAATTACCGTAGTAACTCAAGTTACTAGACTAAAAGTCAAGTAAAGTCAAAAAGTAGAAAGGAATATCCATTCACATGGGGATATTCCCCTAAGCATGTGGTCTTTTCTTGACCCAACCACTAAGTCAAGGATTCCTTCACATGGGCTATCCTTGGACTATAGAAGAATCCAAAACAAAAAAGCTTGCGGGCCCAAGAGTTCTCAACTCTTTCCTCAAAGCCAAACACCTAGGAATAATACCAAGTCAACACACTAAAATCCAAAATAGTGGTGCTCATCTTTTCTACTTCCTCTAAAGTAAGGTCCCCTCTATCTTAGCTATGACTAACTTTAGCTAACCATGACTAATATAGAACCATCATTTATCTCTATATAAATAATATCTCTTAAGTACTTGTAATACCAAGCTAAATATCACAATACCACACACATGCACAAATGGGTGTTACATTTACCCCCGGACTAAGTTTTCACTTTGTCCTCAAAGTGAAGGTCTCTCTACCTTCTATGGTACATCTTCAACTTATCATGGTTAATCCTATCAAAGTGTCTTCCTCCCAACTCCTTGAGATCATAGGTGTAATTGCCCCACACCTTCTCCACTATGAAAGGTCCAAAGTACTTAGGCAAAAACTTCTTTTGCACTCTCTTGAATCGAATGGAATCAAACAACATTACCCAATCACCTTCTTTGAAAGTCTCCACCTTCTTCTTGCCTTGCCTCTTGTCATAGCTCTCCTTTTGTTTCCTTTGGGCTTGCTCCACTCGAACCATAGCAACTGCTCTTGCCTCTTCCAACTCCATGAGTTGATCCTTCCTTGATTTCTCTGCATCACCTCCTTGTGCTTTCTTCAATCTCCTATGAATGCTTTGGAAGGTAGGAAGATCAAAGTGAATAGGTAAGGTAGACTCAATACCATACACCAATTGAAATGGAGAATATCTGGTGGAAGTCTTCATGGTTGTCCTATACTCCCACAAAACTGCATGAATCCTCTTGTCCCAATGATGTTTAGCCCCCTCCATTTTCTGCATCTTTGGCCAACATCATGCACAAGGTCTGATTGGTTCTCTTTGCCAAGCCATTGGAATTTGGCTTATAGGATGTAGTTACTCTATGTGTGATAGAGAAATGTTGTAGCATGGCTGTAGTAATGCTTCTTGTAAACTCTCCTCCTCTATCAAAAACCAACTCCAAAGGGCATCTAAACCTAGATCCTTGGGGTTCTATTGAGAGGACCTATAAAATCAATTCCCCACTTCTCAAAAGGTCCTAGCAATGGAATTGATCTAAGTGGTGGAGTGGATGTAGAATTTCTAGCAAAAGCTTGACAAACATGACAAGTTTTGCAATAATCAAGACAATCCTTGAAAATCCCTCTCCAATGGTAACCTTCATCTAGAATCTTGAAAGCAATCACCTTTCCTGCAAAGTGTCCTCCACATACTAAACCTTCATGAAACTCCTTTATGAGTAGGATAGACTCTTCCTTACCCATTGCTCTTTGAAGTAGACCATCTGCTCCTTGGTGAAAAAGAATATCCTCCACCATTGTGTAAGGTCTAGATCTTGATGCAAGGGCCTTCCTCTCTCTAGCATGCATCCCTTTTGGATAGTTACCTCTTGTCAAAAAATCCACAATCTCCTTGTACTCCATTAGAACCTCTTGAGTGACTGAGATTGTCATGAGCTCCTCATCCGGGAAGGAATCATCCATTGGTTCATCTCCATCATGATCATAGGCTCTAGATAACAAATCAACATTTGCATGTTTCTTTCTTGGCCTATCCTCAATGGTGTAGTCATACTCAGACAAGAGTATCATCCACCTTGCTAGTCTCCCTTCAACATTAGGCTTGTTGAAGATGTACTTCAAAGCCTTGTGATCCGTGACAATGGTAGCTTTCCCCCCAATCAAGTAGTGTCTAAACTTCTTGAGACCAAAGATCACTGCCAACCCTTCTCTCTCCGTGACAGAGTAGTTCTTCTCTGCTGAAACCATCTGCCTACTAGCATAAGCTATTGGATGATCATGCCCATCTTGGTCTAATTGACTAAGAGTGCATCCTATAGCTACATTAGAAGCATTAGTGTGGAGGATGAAAGGCTTACTCTAATCAGGTTTAGCAAGAATTGGAGCTACAACAAGGGATTGCTTGAGCTCCTCAAAAGCTTTGAGAGCCTCCTTGTCCTCCAAAATCACCATGTAATCTACACCCTTCTTCATGTAGATGGTCAATGCATAAGCCTTGTTGGAAAATGAGAAGATGAACCTCCTATAGTATCCAACCATCCCCAAGAATTGGCATAACTTTGTCAAGCTTGAAGGGAATGGAAGGTCTGAGATTTTCCTCACCTTCTTAGGATCAACTGCTATTCCATCCTTGGAGATGATGTGCCCCAAAAGTAGACCTTCTTCACATCCAAAAATGCACTTCTCTGGGTTGAGTGATGCATTTGCCTCATCCAAGCATTGCAAGACTTTGATTAGGTGCTCAAAGTGCTCCTCCTTGCTTGCATAGACACAAAAGTCATCAATGAAGTCTCTCACAAATTTCCCAATGAAAGGTTCAAATACCTTGTTCATGAAACGTTGGAATGTGGCTGGAGCATTGCAAAGCCCAAAAGGCATGACCTTGAAAGTGTAAGTTCTCCAAGGTGTGATGAATGTGGTGAGTTGTTGATGCTCTGGTGCAATCTTGATTTGGTTATATCCATTATAACCATCTCCAAAACTGTACCTCTCATGACCTGCAACCTCCTCCAAGATCTCATCAATGAATGGCAATGGGTAGTAGTCCTTCTTGGTAACAGCATTGAGCTTCTTGTAATCCATACATACCCAAAGCTTGCCATTCTTTTTCTTCACAATGACAATTGGAGACACCCATTCTGAATTCTCTACCTCAAAGATAAATCCAGCCTCCTTGAGCTTATCAATCTCCTCCTTCACAACCAAAGATATTGGTGGGCTAATGCGGCGTTGCTTTTGGCGGATTGGTCTTGCATGTGACTCCACCTCTATCTTGTACTCCTCCAAGGTGACTTCCTCCAAATCCTTGTAACTAAAAGCAAACACATGGATGAACTTGCGGAAAATCTCCTCAAATCTCACCTTCTCCTCCTTGGTAACATTTGGGCCATACTTGAGGATAGATAACCTTCTCTTTACCTCCTCAAGTGTCAATGGTGATTTGTCTGGGTCCTTCAAAACCTCTGGCTTAGGTGCAAAATCCATAGCACACAAAGGATACACATCTGAATCAGATTTAGATTCATCCTCCTCCGTGGAAGTCTCCTCTTCCAAGCTTGTGTCCACACCTGAAGCTCCTTCTTCAGAATTTGATTCCCAATAATCAGAAGATGGTGTATCTGAATGTGAAGTGTTGGTGGTGTTAGTCACAAGAACTGTGACTCTATGGTTTGATGGCCCAATCCTCAAGTACCCTTTGTGCCATCGATTAGTTGTGCGTGCTGCTCTCAACCATGGCCTCCCAAGAAGTAAGTCATAGCTTGAATCCTTCAAGATTGGAAAGTCATGAGATTTTGAACTCCCATAACTGAAACTACCACTTTATCCATCACCCCTACTAGTCGAACTTGTTTCTTGTTTGCCATGCTCACCACAAATGTTGAAGGTCTTGAGAGTATCATACCCAACTTCTTCATCAACCATTCTGACATGGCATTCACTGCTTATACTCCATCAACCAATGCATCCTTGATGTTGTGACCATTCACTCTCACATCAATCTTGGAGGCATATTCACAAGCCTCCCATGGTGCTGGCTTGGCATCCACCACCCCCATTGATACTGGAGTTTTTGCCTTCTTCTTTTTCTTGCTCCTTGTAGAACTCAAACCACCTCTAAGCTCCTTTCTCAAGGTAGGGTTCAAAGCGATCAATTGGTCCACTGTGATGTTAGCCTTGTGACTACCAACATCCTCCAACATTGTAGTTCCATTGTTGCTTTGAAATCAAGAAATCCTCCATCCCCAACTTCTTCCTTGGAGTCTTTGTTGTTAATGGTGTTGAGGTGCAAGTGCTCCTTGTAGATATAGGAGTATCTTTGCTTGGAGTAAATCCTTGAGAAGAGTGAACATCCTCTGCAAAACGAGCTCTCTTCTTCTCTTGTGCCAAAAGCTCCAAATTAAGACTCTTGGAGTTTGAGCACTCTCCCTTCTCATACTTGCTCTCCACCACATCTATGGATGCTATCCCCTTACCTTTGTTTGGATTAGGAGCCACTTGGGTTTCACTACCACCCTCTTTCCCTCTATTGGCTCCCTCATAACCGTTCCTCCATGGTAAGTGGAATTTGGGCAATTCCTTTGGATATGGCCTCTTCTTCCACAACCAAAACAATTTCTATCATTGAAATTGTTGGCTGGTTGAACTCCTCTATATGGACAGTTTCTATAACTCCTAGGCTCTCTGCCTACATTCTGATCCACCTCTCTCTTCTCCCATAGTTGCACCACATTGATCTTGAGATCCGCAAGTTGTTCTGTGATGGTTTGAAGTGGATCCTTTGGTGGAGGTGCAAGAATTGGAGCAACTACTACTTGTGGTGCAACCCTTGTCACCAAAATATCAGAATTTCCACTACTACTTGTAGTGGAACACTACTTGTAGCCTTGAGGAGGATGCACAACCTCCTTCACAACCAAATCACTCTCATCCCCTTCCAAACTCTCCTCCATACAAATTGCGATCTTGATAGCTTCAACCTTGGAAGAAGGTTTCTCATATCTCACCTTGCTTCTAATTTGTGGTCTCAACCCTCCCACAAAATTATTGGTGAGCATGGCCCCTATGCCAATCATTATAGTCTCCACATCATCCCCACCCTTCCTTAATACTATGCAAAATATGGACTCCAACTTTTCCACTCTTTCCACATAGACTCTCACTTTCTCTCCTTCTCCTTGCTTGAGAAATGTAACCTCACTCATCAATCTCTCATAACTCTCATCAGGAAGAAAGTTCTCAATGAGTGCTGAAGTCAAAGTCTCCCAAGACTCCTCTTCCCCATCTCTCCTCTCTCTCTTTTGGTATTCTGACTCATACCATGTAAGTGCTACATCCTCAAAGAAATCTGGTAATAATGAGGCCCACTCATTCTTCCTCCTCTCATTGTTTCTTATGCAAGCTCTCTTGAAGTCTCTCATAAAGGCCTCCACATCTTCTTCATCCTTGCCAAAGAAAACCGGAAGTTTCTCCATCTTAACCTCTCACTATCTTTCTTTCTCTCAATTTTTTTCTCTTTTCTTTTCTCTCACTCTATTACTAATAGAGTATATACATGACTAACACCATCTGAGAATAATCCACTCTAGGGAACAAAAAAGGTTCAGGTTGCTCCAAGATTTCTATAGCAACATCAAATCCTAGAGTGCATATTCATCGAACCCTCATGGATAGTTTATCCATAAGTTGAAAGATTATCTTCATCACTAATTGTGACAACCCGGCAAATATCACTTTTGCGGTAATCGAGTAAGTAAAGTTTGTTCCCGCAGAGATATGAGTCAGAAATGTCCAAATACAAAGTCAAACAGTAACATGTAGTTCTTCTTGGTTGTATCTTTAATCTCTTAGGTAGAAACCACACCCAAAAGAGAGTAACAAGGACTGACCTGCAGTCTTGTCACAAATTCACACTCCTTAATCACAACTCCATCAAATCTTTCCAAACAATCTTGATTGTGATGATTCAGGCTCTCCCAAAAATGACACTTCACTGCAAAATGACTTTGCCTCAGAATTGTGTTCCACCCCTCCACTGAAGGCACAACTTCCTCGATCGAAATTGCTTCACATCAACTTTGCACTGCACTCACAAATGCAGAATACTACCAACACTACAATTCCTCTCAGATCTGTCAAGGCATTGCTTTGATTGCACTTCACTCAGGATCAAATACACAGAATGAAGATCAAGGCTGTGGAATCCAACATCCAACAAGCACACTGACTTGCACTTCAAATTTCTCCAAACACTCACAAACATAGACACAAAGTTGATACTCGGAATCAAGCTCAAGCGACGAGCACTACCTCACAACACTTTGCTTTATCTATTCTCAGAAATAATGAGCACTGAACAACATGATATTGCAAATGCCACTCTTAAATAGTGAAGCAATCGACAATTATCTTCCTAATGTACCTCTTCCTAACAACTCTACAAACCTGTAGATCTCATATGACAATGCAACCTTTCATATCTGTCTCTTCAAATCTCAAATCAGTTACTAATCCGATCCAATGTCTACTTCGTCCTTGGCTTTCAAACCTGAACCCGAAGTAATCTTACTTCCTACTACTTTGTCCTCGGGTTTCACAACTCCTAATTCCTCCACTAATTATAACATTTCTCCTTCTTGATATGAAATTCCTATCATAGTTAAGCCTTCTAAATCTCTATCTCCTGACCTACTCTTCTCTAAAGTGTCAAGTGTCAAATCCAAAGACACTTGAACTCTTATCTCTCCTACCTTGGGTCTGACTATTATCAATTCTTTTGCTAATTCTACTATATCCTCATCAAGAATTGTAATTGAAAGCATGGGTACACTATCTACACCTTCAATTTGTAACCCACTTTCCCCTAATCACTCATGTTACTAACCCAAAGATACTTACTATCGGATTCTGCACTTCGGGTTTATTCACTACTGTTATTTCTCCTTCAATTTCTATTCCATTTTGAATCAGAACTGAAATTGAAGTCATGGGTATCCTAACTATCTTCTTTCCATATTCTAACTTCCTCTGATTCCTCTGGCAAAACTCCCAAAGTCGCATTCACTGCACTCCGAGGTCCGGCTACCTTTGATTTAGTCATCTTCATCTTGAGGCAAAGTCTTTAGACCCGAAGTCATGTAAACCCAAAGTCCGAAGTACAAAATCTGAAGTCATATTGACCCGAAGACACTTTGACCCAAAGTACATCTACTCCAGGAACTTCAAATGCTTGTAACTTCTTCTACAAACCTCTAAACTTTGCGATTTTGGTGGCAATAGAAAGCACTGAACAAGACGCTTCCAATGAGATATAACATGCTTGATTTGGAGTTGTGGTCATTGAGATATGGCCCCCCGCAAGAATCATGACCTGCAACTTCTATTTCTCCTTCGGCGTCTGCCCTCCTTAACGTCTTATCCGAGTTTTTCCCTCCTCTGACATGAAGTAAGCTTCTTCGGGTTTGATCCAAACCAAGCCCTTCTTCCTCTTACATGAAGTCTACTTCCTTGGGTCTAATCAAATCACAAGTTTGCACTCATTTCTTCTCCATTTGCTTTCAATTTGGTTTCAGCAGTGCATTTCTTCTTCTAAACTCGTCCAAAATGAAAAATGTGGGTACCACACTAATCTTGAGAACTAGCTGATGAAGGTGGTAGTATTTATGTAGTTTTACTAAGACTCTCTCCAAGATCCTTCACCAAAGTCTCCAAAAGTCCTTTTACTCCACTACACTCATGTCCTTTTGGAAGTCCTTCAACTCCACAAACCTCACACAACTCCTTGGTCTTAGATCTTCTCCCTCCTAATCTTGGTGAAGAAGGTCCAACATGCAAACCCAAGTCAGTAAGCCTCTCTTTTCCCTCAATCTCTTGCTCTCAAAGGTCAATGGACATGAACTTGCCTTATGTCCCTTCTCTCCACATAAAAAGCACTTAGACTCACTCTTTTCTCCAAGTGGTGTAGGTTTTTGGATCCTCTCAACACTCTCTTCAAATTCTATTGTAAACTCTCTTTTCCTCAAATCCACCCCTACAATCACCTCAAACCCTTGGGGAACCTTGCATAATCTCAATTTCCACTCATGATGACCTTCCATGTTCCCAAGATGAATCTAAACACTCAAACATGCTTTTTGTTGATCTCAAACTCCTCATGCATGAGATCTCCACTCTGCAGAATTGACCCTTCCTCACAATGTCACTCAAATCTCCCAACCACAATGCCAGAGTCCTCTAAAATTTTGCACACTTGATCACAACTCTTGGACGTTCTTCCTTGCAAAATTTCAGATCTTTTCATTGAGCCATTTGGCCTAGACACATTTCTATTCAGCACACAAATTTCAGACTTGGTCTGAAAACCACCCTCCTCACTTTAAAAACTCATAACTCCCTACGTAGAAACAATCTCTTTTTTTTTGGTGGCAGCAGGTAGGATACAATGCACTGAATTTTCTTGGAAATTTTCAAGACAATTCACTGAAAATTGAAGAAATGGCAGACTCTGTACAATTTTCCAGAGAGCATGTAGTTGCGGGAGCACTTTACCCTATCAACTTTCAAAAATTCTAGCCCAGTGCGCATAGTAGCTCTCACAATAATTTCAAGTGTGCTAACTAAAAGACAACCCAAGCTATCATGTGTAGAAATTTCAAGTCCAAATCTCAAACTTGAGATTTTGCCCAAAATCACCTTAATCCCCAAAATCTGCAATCCACCTCACACAATCTCTCCAATTCCTCTCATGTGTACAAGATGCACAAAATCACCTCAAAGACATCATAATGAACTATAGAGTAAAAAAATGGATCTTGGTTCTCTAACATAAGTTCAGCCCTCTCCTCTCCTAATGTTCTCTCCAAGTGAGCTCTCATAGCCTCCTTCTGCCTAATGTAGAATTGAACGCGGAACATTATCTTGCCTTCTAGAGAGGTCTCAACAACGGAACCAAAAATGTGAGTTGGCCTGTCTCTTACTTAGGATGAACCTCTGATGGCTATTATGGTAGCACACCATGGACTAAGAAGGCAAGGAACCCAAACTCCATCATACTCCTCCAAGGCTAACACTCCAAGACTCAAGACATTGCTCACTAGAGAACTTAATAAGAGAGAGATAGTTACAAATGAAAGGATGATGAGTACCTCCTCACCCCTTGTTTATATACTTGTGAAATAGTTACGTACCAAAGTTACTAATTACCATAGTAACTCAAGTTACTAAACTAAAAGTCAAGTAAAGTCAAAAAGTAGAAAGGAATATCCATTCACATAGGCATATTCCCCTAAGCATGTGATCTTATCTTGACCCAACCACTAAGTCAAGGATTCCTTCACATGGGCTATCCTTGGACTAAAGAAGAATCCAAAACAAAAAAGCTTGCGGGCCCAAGAGTTCTCAACTCTTTCCTCAAAGCCAAACACCTAGGAATAATACCAAGTCAACACACTAAAATCCAAAATAGTGGTGCTCATCTTTTCTACTTCCTCTAAAGTAAGGTCCACTCTATCTTAGCTATGACTAACTTTAGAAAACCATGACTAATATAGAACCATCATTTATCTCTATATAAATAATATCTCTTAAGTACTTGTAATACCAAGCTAAATATCACAATACCACACACATGCACAAATGGGTGTTACAGGCCATGTTAGCCAATTTCTACTCCAACTGCTCAATCCAAGTAGCCACGGTTGTATCAAAAGTAAGGGTAGGTACTAGATTCCTACTAGGTGTGGATCCTCTACCACCACCTCTACCACCTTGTCCTCCATGACTTGGAGCTCCTCTACTACTTGCCATAATAGCCTTACCACTCAATAACTCTAGGTGTAGGTCAAAGCATTGGTCATTGGTGTGACAAAATCTATGGCAATGTTCACACTGTCTCTATACTGGTTAGATGCACCAAAGGTATCAGGTCCACAGCCTTGAGTGCACTCTCTCTTGTGATGAGATCCACCACAAGTCCAACAAGCAACACCACCACTCACTAGTTGCTATTGGCCCAAAAATGAAGGTAAAGGTCTAGCTACACTAGGCCCTCTACTCGCTCCATGGGATCTAGGCTATCCACCTTGTCCTCAAAAACCAACATGGCGTGGTGCACTCTGCTGCACTATGGATGAGGTCTCCTTACCAAATCCATATGTCACCACTCTTTCCTCCACCATATGGAGCTCAATATGCTAAGCCAAACCAAAGACTAGATCTTTGGTTTGGCTTAACATATTGCCAAAGTAGATAAAGTAGCTTGTAACAACATAGCATCACAAACTCTACATCACAACTCCCTATCCAATATCTTGTACCAAAATTAGACTAGATAGGCCTTAGTGACTCCCTAAGTAAAACTGATCAGCCATTTCATGCAAGTGTATGCCTTGCGTAGGCTCTCTCCAACCTTTTGCTAGAACTCTTATAAACTCCTCAACTTGTCAGTCCATACTCCTTGGCAGTTCTATCTCAAACACTAGAAGAACTCCACCATGGGGTTAAACCCCGATACTACACCACTTCCTGTAGTAGTACCTCCACTTGTAGTAGCACCATCTCCAAGAGATCCACCAATGCCACTAGAGCTAGAACTTGTGTGTACTATTGATCTACCCCTAGAAACTGAGTCTAAAGTGATAGAGATATAGTTTAGAGACCAATATTATCTCCATAGCTCAATTTCTTTTTGAGTGAGCTCTCCTAAACTCATGGTAGTCATCCATTGATGGATCCTCTAAGTGCTAAAATAACCCCTTCTATGCAATTAAGGGTGTGAACAAAGTTGGGTTTTGCATCTACTACAGATCACACCAACTATCAAACTCCTAGATAAAGTCATCTAACTCAATGTTATCCATTTTACTAGGGTAATGCATGGGGCCTTTGGAAGCCCCATAAATCTTATTCATGTCCCACAACAATAGTGCGGACTATAACACCCATTTGTGCATGTATGTAGTATTGTGATATTTAGTTTGGTATTACTAGTACTTGAGAGATATTATTTATAAAAAGATAAAGGATGGTTCTATGTTTGTCATGATTAGCTAAAGTTAGTCATAGCTAAGATAGAGTGGAATTTACTTTAGAGGAAGTGGAAAAGATGAGCACCACTATTTTAGATTTTAGTGTGTTGACTTGGTATTATTCCTAGGTGTTTGGCTTTGAAGAAAGAGTTGAGAACTCTTGGGCTTGCAAGCCTTTTTGTTTTAGATTCTTCTATAGTCCAAGGATAGCCCATGTGAAGGAATCTTTGACTTAGTGGTTGGGTCAAGATAAGATCACATGCTTAGTGGAATATGCCTATGTGGATAGATATTCCTTTATACTTTTTGACTTTACTTGACTTTTAGCCTAGTAACTTGAGTTACTCCAATAATTAGTAACTTTGGTGCGTAACTAATTCACAGGTATATAAACTAGGGGTGAGGAAGTACTCATCATCCTTTCATTTGCAACTATCACTCTCTCATCGAGTTCTCTAGTGAGCAATATCTTGAGTCTTGGAGTGTTAGCCTTGGAGTAGTATGATGGAGTTGGGGTTCCTTGCCTTCTTAGTCCATGGTGCACTACCATAACAACCATCAGAGGTCCATCTTGAGTGAGAGACAGGCCGGCTCACAAGATATACCAAGTGCACTCTCAATTGAATCAACTCTTATGTCAAACTCTAACTTAGAGTCAATCTCCTCCCTAATTGGGACCTACAATACAAGTTGATATTGAGCACCACTCCAAGTAAACCTATTGCATATTGCATCACTATCTCATTTGGAATCCCTAAAGAACTCCATTGTGACAAAGTAACCAAAAACTACAACCTGCAATTGGAACCACTGCAAGTACCCCACCAAAAATCACCACCAAGTGCCAACATTACCAATGGAACATCACCAACTAATGTAGCTCTAATTATGACAACTACACTAGGAGAAAGGGCAACATATAACCTACTATCACAACACACACTCTCATGGTTTGCAAGTCATCATTTCTACCTCATCGGAAAGAAACATAGGTAGTCTGAATGATCATCACTCTAGCCTCATTATCAAGAGCACACCAAAGTACCAATGCTTGAAAGTTAGGGCACCTCATACAAACATGAAGCATAAACAAGAAGTAGAGAATGGAGGGGTTCCAATCACAAGAAATCTAAACAAAAATTCTCCATCTCATAATCAACATTAGACTAACTCTGCCACCATTTGGCATTTGATATAATAGGAGTTATCTACTTCCTAAGCTACCAATATCACCAAGAATGGGATCAAATTATCTTTCCTAGCCAAAGCTATAGGTGTATGAATAATAGTGGAATAGTCACTAGGACAACAAGTGAGAGTGAACCAGTTAGCTAGGGCACCAGTCTAAGAACCAAAGATCTAGGAGTCAAACACTGTTACGGACAATCTAGTAGGGTGGGCAAATTTTGCCAAATAATTACCAAAATCTACTCTAAACTAGCTAGCCTCATGCCAACAAGCTAGCTTGCTGGCCCTTCTAGCCCTTCTAGCCCTTCTGGTCATTCTAGGCCTTTGTAGCCTCTCATTGCCCAATGCCTCAAAGCTTCTAAACACCAAAAATTGGCCAACGCTTCCGCACACAATCTGCCTCACTACCAAATCTGCATCAATTTGAAGACCTTATGCACAAGATCACTCTCAAGGAAAATTTGGACCCCGATTTGTAACACCCATTTGTGCATGTGTGTGGTATTGTGATATTTAGCTTGGTATTACAAGTACTTAAGAGATATTATTTATATAGAGATAAAGGATGGTTCTATATTAATCATGGTTTGCTAAAGTTAGTCATAGCTAAGATAGAGTGGACCTTACTTTAGAGGAAGTAGAAAAGATGAGCACCACTATTTTGGATTTTAGTGTGTTGACTTGGTATTATTCCTAGGTGTTTGGCTTTGAGGAAAGAGTTGAGAACTCTTGGGCCTGCAAGCCTTTTTGTTTTGGATTCTTCTATAGTCCAAGGATAGCCCATGTGAAGGAATCCTTGACTTAGTGGTTGGGTCAAGATAAGACCACATGCTTAGGGGAATATGCCCATGTGAATGGATATTCCTTTTTACTTTTTGACTTTACTTGACTTTTAGTTTAGTAACTTGAGTTACTACAGTAATTAGTAACTTTGGTACGTAACTATTTCACAAGTATATAAACAAGGGGTGAGGGGGTACTCATCATCCTTTCATTTTGCAACTATCTCTCTCTCATTGAGTTCTCTAGTGAGCAATGTCTTGAGTCTTGGAGTGTTAGCCTTGGAGGAGTATGATGGAGTTGGGGTTCATTGCCTTCTTAGTCCATGGTGCGCTACCATAATAGCCATCAAAGGTTCATCCTGAGTGAGAGACATGCCGGCTCACAGATCAAGCTACCAATGATCAACAAGGCTTGGAGATATCACCATGACCTTCAATCCTTGCACCTAATTTCTCCCGGAGCTCACTTCTATGATATAATCAATTTGTTTACACAATTCAAATCACACTCAATTGGATTAGTACTTGATCTGTGAGTAGGTCTGTCTCTCACTCAAGATGAACCTCTGATGGCTATTATGGTAGCGCACCATGGACTAAGAAGGCAAGGAATCCAAACTCCATCATACTCCTCCAAGGCTAACACTCCAAGACTCAAGACATTGCTCACTAGAGAACTCAATGAGAGAGATAGTTGCAAATGAAAGGATGATGAATACCTCCTCATCCCTTGTTTATATAATTGTGAAATAGTTACGCACCAAAGTTACTAATTACTGGAGTAACTCAAGTTAGTAGGCTAAAAGTCAAGTAAAGTCAAAAAGTAGAAAGGAATATCCATTCACATAGGCATATTCCCCCAAGCATGTGGTCTTATCTTGACCCAACCACTAAGTCAAGGATTCCTTCACATGGGCTATCCTTGGACTAAAGAAGAATCTAAAACAAAAAGGCTTGCGGGCCCAAGAGTTCTCAACTCTTTCCTCAAAGCCAAACACCTAGGAATAATACCAAGTCAACACACTAAATCCAAAATAGTGGTGCTCATCTTTTCTACTTCCTCTAAAGTAAGGTCCACTCTATCTTAGCTATGACTAACTTTAGCTAATCATGACTAATGTAGAATCATCCTTTATCTCTATATAAATAATAATTCTCAAGTACTTGAAATACCAAGCTAAATATCACAATACTACACACATGCATAAATGGGTGTTACAAATCTATTGCTCAATAATCTACCAACAATTTGGCACTAATTACAATCAAGTCACACCCACTCTAGCTAAGAGAATCTAGGTGACGCTCATCGGTCTCTATCCATCATAGCCAAGAACTCAAAGGCTCAACATCAAAGAAGTGAACTCTTTGGAGCTGCACACCTTGAAAGTATACCCCTTGGTCTCCAACCCTAACGGACCTACTAAAAACACACTTGATGGTGCAAATGGCGCAAGTGATGGTGGGCCACACCATGTAGTTAGTACTCCAAACAAAAAATTTGACCGTCAACAAGTAGTCTATGAGTAACTACCAACATACTCATGACTACCAACATTACTACTCTAGAGTCCAAGCAATCTAGGTGCAAGGCTACAAATGGCATGACATAACATAAATTTGATAATTTCTAAAATTATTTAATTAATTCACTAGGAAGCATTATATAATGGGATGGTAAAAACTTAGAAGGGTTATAAATGAACGGATTTACATATTCTAATCTCTTCATTCTATATCCTTAACCTACTTAAAGATATATGGATATATGATAACCATGCTACCAATTCATACCTTCCCCAAGAACTGTGTATAAAATGTGTGTCTTGTACACCAATTTGATGCATCTTAATATGAATAATTTTCATTTAAATAACCATCATTTCAGTAAATGATTTTGAGTAAAAATTAAAATATTTTGATTATACTCTTTATTGATGTTTCTCAAATTAGATGCAAACAATAATCAAGTGACCCAAGCTACTTCAGAGAAAAGTTCTAGCCATCTCCTATTCTCTTTATTAATTCACACTACCATCTTCGTAAAATTATTGAAATTTACCTCATAAAGTTAAATTTTTTATTTATTCAATCCAATTCATTAGAGAATAATTTATCAAAAAGTCAACCCATATCTCTATTTGTATTCTATTGCTTACTTCTCTAGGTAGATTACAAACAGGTAGACTGCAAACATACTCCATTAGACTACAAATAAAATCTATTGTTTACCTCTCCAATATGTTCTAGGTTGACACAATCAAAATAAAAATTTTCAATATACTTTTTGTAGCTAAGTATTTTGACAGAGAAATAATATTGTGCACTGGATTCTATTGTGTCATGACATTTGTAATGCTAAAGTCAGTTTGCTTGGACGTTGGAGTGGTAGTGTTGGTAGTCATAGTTATATCATTAGTTGCTCAAAGACTACTTGGTGGTGGCCAGATTTTATGTTAGGGCTATTGATTTTATGGTGAGACCCCATTGTCACTTGCACCATTTGCATAGTTAGATAGACCGTCAACAGTGCCATTAGGAATGGAGACCTAGGTTGAGTAGAGAGGTATAATTTTGAAGTGCAACTCAAGAGAGCTCACTTCTCAAATGTTGAGCCTTTGAGTTCTTAGCTATGGTGGACATAGGTTGATGAGCATCACTTGGAGTCTCTTAGCTAGATGGGTGTGGCTTGACTAATCAATGTATGATTGTTGGTAGATTATTGAGAGGAGGATCAAGTTTAGATCCAATCTTAGCATGATTGGAGTAGAAGAGTGAACTAATTAGAAAAGTGAGATTAAGGGGAAATTGAGTGCATGAACTAAGTGCATTGGTGGTATCTCCAAGCTTGGCAAATTGTTGGTACATTTGATTGTGGTCTTGGATTTCCTTAAGAATGATAGTGTGCGGAAGTCCTATTTGAGTTGATGCAAATTTGGTAGTGAGGCAAATGGTGTGTAGAAATGCTTGCTAAATCTATGAGAATTAAGTGAATTTGGAACAATGGGTCTTTGATTTGAGCCCAAGGAGGTGTAATTAGTGTCAATTTGGTGCAAATTGAGCACAAAGTGCAAAATTGGAGGTGGATTTGAGAACTAATTCTCTCAAATTAAAAATTTGGAGATCCTCATCTTCTCAATTTGGCTGAGTTGATAATTAGTGGAGTATTTTGCAATCAACCAATTGTAGAGGAGGTGTATAAAATATTTGCTTGGTCAACTGATCATATGCCCGTAGTCCCCAAACAATTTGGAGAGCATTGGATTGATTTGATGGAAGGTGTAGTCTTGGTTTGGTAGTGCTAGTATTGGTTGAACCCAAAGCACTCAATCCTTTTGAAAGATGAAATTGATAAATACTTAGGGGCCAAAATTACCTTTCTAGTTTGGAGTAGTGAATGAGTATCAAAAAATTTGAGTGTGCTTGGACTCCCGTAAGTTAAATGCAATCATGAGGAAGGAATATCATCCTTTGCTATTTACAAACACAATTTTAGACCAAGTAGTAGGTCACCCATGCTATAGTTTTCTTGATGGATTTTCTAGCTATAACCAAGTGTACATTCAAGAAGAAGACAAGGACAAGAATACCTTCCACTACCAATTGGGAGACACATGCATACAATCAGATGCCATCCAATTTGTGTAATGCTCCCATTGCATTTCAGTGGATGATGAAAACCATTTTTAAGGACATCGTTTGGAGGTTCTTGGAAGTCTTTATAGACAAATTTTGTGTGTTTGGATGAAGAGAGGTGCATTTGGATTACCTCTGCCAAACATTTGATAGGTAGCGTGTTGTAGGATTGTCCTTACACTCAAAAGAAGTAAAGTTCTTACATTAAAGTAGAAGGAAGAAACCCAACTGATGTTCATGAAGATGCTCATATTTGAGAGAGGGTGTTTATGGTACACACATTTTTTTGGGGACAATTTTTAGGATAAAATCTGTATTTTAAGTAGAAAAGAAGGTTAGATGAAGAAGATTGGTGTACTTGGATCCAAAGTCAAAAATCCAATCTGACCCAAGGAAGTTGACTTTGTATTGGAGGAGAAGAAGACTTAGATTGGACTTGGGAGGATGGAAGACCCAAATTGAGGATACTTTGCATCTAGATGGAGACACCCGATCCAAGGATCTTCAATTGCAACCTTGAATCAGGCCATACTAACCAAGAAGGTACACTCAATATGAACAACTACTTTTTTTGAGCCTATAAAAGAAAGTGGCAAGAGTAAACCATGCATTAAGCATGATTTTTGATTGAATTTTGATTGAAGAATGATTGCTATTTGGAGAAGTATAAAATCAAGACTTGGCTAAGAGGATTTCACAATGTTGAGAGACCATCCTACAACTTTATGTAGTTTGGAGAATTGTGTTAAGATCATTTTAGATTAAAGCAAAGTGCTGAAGAAGCACTTGTTGTTTTGCTTAATTCTAATTGTTAGTTGATTGTCTTCAACTATGAATGTATGGAGAAATTTGGATTGGAATTGAGAGATCATTAGATGTTGGATTTTATGATTCTACATTCTATTTTGTGTGTTTGATCTTGAGTAGAGCTTGTATTTACTATTGTGATATTTAGTTTGGTATTATAAGTACTTGAGAGATATTATTTATATAAAGATAAATGATAGTTCTATATTTGTGTGGTACCTACATTTTTCATTTTGGACGAGTTTTGAAGAAGAAGTGCCTTGATGAAACCAAATTGAAACCAAATGGAGAAGAAATGAGAGGAAATTTGTATTTTGATCAAGCCCAAAAAAGTCTACTTTGTGTCAAATGAAGATGGACTAAGCCAGGATTGAAAGAGTGCAAACCCTAAGGAGGAATAGAAGTTATCGGTCGAGATTCTTGCGGGGGCTATATCTCAATGTTCACAAGTCCAAATCAAGCGTGCTATATCTCGTTGGAAGCGTCTTGTTCAGGGCTTTCTATTGCCACCAAAATCGTAAAGTTTGCAGGTATGTTGAAGAAGTTACAAGTATTTGAAGTTTTGGGAGTAAATTTACAAAGGAGTTTAGTGTCATCGGACTTCGGACTTGAGACATCGGACTTCGGTCTTCGGACTTTGGACTTCAAGTTTACACAACTTCGGGTTAGAAACTTCTTCGTCCTTAAGACAAAGATGACTGTATCTGAGATATTCGGACCTCGGAGTGCAACAAAGATGACTTTGGGAATCTTGCCAGAGGCATTAGAGAGAATTATGATAGAGAAAGAATAGATAGTTAGGATACCCATGACTTCAATTTCAGTTCCGATTGAAGATGGAACAGTAATTGAAGGAGAAGTAGTAGTAGTGAATAAACCCGAAGTGCAAGATCAGATTGTAAGTGTCTTCGGGTCAGTATCATGAGTGATTAGGGGAAAGTGGATTACAAATTGAAGGCGTAGATAGTGTACCCATGATTTCAATTACAATTTGTGATGAGGATATAGTAGAATTAGCAAAAGAATTGATTGTAATTAGACTTGATGTTGCAGAAGTAGGAATTCAGGTGTCATCGGACTTGCTAATTGACACATTAGAGAAGAGTGGGTCAGGATATAGAGCGTTAGATAAGTCACTCCTGAGCTCAATTGTAGTTCCTAGTGTAGAAGTCGTAGAATTAGTAAAGGAATTGGTAGAATCAGTCATACCCAAAGAAGGTGAAGTACTAGGAAGATCATCGAGTTTGGAAGCCGATGATGAGGTAGTCATCGGATCAGAATAAAAGTCGATTTTGAGATATGAAGAGTCAGATATGAAGAGATAGATTGTCACTTAGGATCTATAGGTAGGAAAAGATGTTAGGAAGCGGTGCCTAGGTAGGCAAATTTGCCGTTTGCTTTAGTATTTAAGTGGAGCATTTGCAATACGATGTTATTCAGTATTCAAATTTCTGAAGATAGATAAAGCAAAGTGCTGTTCTCAGTACTCGTCGCTTAAGCTTAATTCTGATTGTCAATTTTGTGTTTGTGTTTGTAAACGTGTGAAGAATTCCGAAGAGCAAGTCAATGTGTCTGTGGATGTTGGAATTTGCAGCCTTGATCTTCATTCTGTGTGTTTGATCCTGAGTGAAGTGCATCGAAGCAATGCCTTGACAGATCTGAGAGGAATTGTAGTGTTGTTAGTATTCTGCATTGGTGAGTGCAGTACGAAGTTGATGTGAAGCAATTTTGATCGAGGAAGTTGTGCCTTCAGTGGAGGGGTGGAACACAATTCTGAGGTGAAATTGGTCTTTGCAGTGCCATCCTTGAGAGAATCTGAATCATCACAATCAAGAGTTGTTTGGACAGAATTGACTATGATGTGATTATATGTGTGTATTCGTGATGAGTTGTCAAGATTGTGAGCTTGTTACTCTCTTCTGGATGTAGTTTCTACCTGAGAGATTAAACAAGAAATCAAGAAGAACTACAATTGTGACTTTTGACTTTGTATTTGACCGATTCTGGATAGTATCTCTGTGTGAACAAACTTTACTGACCCGATTACCGCAAAAGTGATATTTACCGGGTTGTCACAATTAGTCATAATTAGCTAAAGTTAGTCATAGCTAAGATAGAGTGGACCTTACTTTTAAAGGAAGTGGAAAAGATGAGCACCATTATTTTGGATTCTAGTATGTTGACTTGTTATTATTCCTAGGTGTTTGGCTTTGAGGAAAGAGTTGAGAACTCTTGGGCCCACAAGCCTTTTTGTTTTGTATTCTTCTATAGTCCAAGGATAGCCCATGTGAATGAAACCTTGACTTAGTGGTTGGGTCAAGATAAGACACATGCTTAGGAGGATATTCCTAGGAGCATGGATATTCCTTTAGCTTTTTGACTTTATTTGGCTTTTAGCCTAGTAACTTGAGTTACTCCAATAATTAGTAACTTTGGTGCGTAACTATTTCACAAGTATATAAACAAGGGGTGAGGGGGTACCCATCATCCTTTCCTTTGCAATTATCTCTCTCTCATTGAGTTCTCTAGTGAGCAATATCTTGAGTCTTGGAGTATTAGCCTTGGAGGACTATGATGGAGTCGGGGTTCTTTGCCCTTAGTCCATGGTGTGCTACCATAATAGCCATCAAAGGTTCATCTTGAGTGAGAGATAGGCCGGCTCACAGTCTTGCATATGCGGAGCAGACAAGCATCTTCTTGAGTTTCTTTTCCCTCATCCTTGTCTCTTGAAGCAAAGGTTTACCCTTGTAGAGTGAAGGATCCTTGCTCCCCTTTATCATCATCTTTGTGTACTTTAGTGTCCTCAACCTCATCTTCTAAAGAGGAATGTGATAGCTCAATGTTGATGTACTTATATCATAGTCAATAAGAAAAGTTTGTTTCCACAAGGATACTATTTAGAAATGCCTAAAAATGAAGTGAAACACACACTTGTCACCAAATCTTAGTTTGCTTATTGTCTCCTCTTTAACCTCTTATGAAAAAACTACTCCTAGAAGAGGGTATTGTCAACCTCTATGGCACACTACAACAAAAAGAAAATCGCAAAGTAATCACTTTCACTCTAAAATTGAGTCAAGATTGCTCATGAAGGTGATGGTTCATCCAATTCTAAGTGCCATTCCATTCCAAAGATGTAGTTCTTGCAAATGTGTTCTACCATTCCTAGAAGGCACAACTTGCATGACAACTTCCTACTACTTCTTGTCTAAACTTTCTGATTCCATTGTATTGCTTGCATGGTGAGGTTCCCAATCCACTCTTTGGACAAGTTCACTCCTTCAAATTCTTCAATGCACATCCTGATTAGGGGCAAGTACCTGCTTGACACTAAGCATTGAATACATAATATGAAATTCCTCACCTTTACTCTTGCTTAGACATTGAAACAACATGCAAAATGTAGGATATAAAACTTGCTAAGAAGTAAGAGCACTCTTAACTTGTTATCAAAGTTTGCATAACAAAAATGAACAAACCACAAGTGCTAGTAGCACTCAACCTTATAAACAAGTCTGGCTCCAAGCTGAAGGGATCAGAATCCCAAGTGAATCTTGAAAAATCTTGTGCTAAATTGTCAATCAATGATTTTACTATCCTAATCCTATCTTATACTAATCATCTATAAAATGATTAGGCTCCTACATGTGTCAAGGGAGATATCAAATCCTACCTAATCTATTTTTAGTGTACAAACCTGAGAGCTCTACTTTTCAAGTATATACAACTTTGAGTGCAATACAATTTTGAGTGCACTTGTCCTCAACTATATACCATTTTGAGTGCCACTTAACTTTTTCTATTGAAGGACTTTCTTTTATTGAAGGACTTTCTTTTGGAGGAGTACCTTGGACTGGAACTATTGGGGGTGAAGGACTCTCAAGTATCTAATGAGTTGGTTTGTTTGGGCTTGATACCTAGTTATTTCTAGCAAGAAGGTCTATTATACTTCATTGAACTTCTTATCTGAATGCTCCTTCAAGTGCTAGGATAGATTTTTCATGCACTCCTCCTTGTAGGCCTGATTTTGCAAGCATTAGGCCTTGGACTTGTATCTTCAATTCATGCATTTAGTCCTCAAGGCTTGCACTACTCTTTCTTCCTTCAACATCTCCATGAATAGGGCTTGAGTCTCTTCTAATTGGTGTAGTGCCTTCAATTGATCTTCTTTTCTTTGATTTGATTGCTTGCCCCATTTGGCCTTCTATTCCTTTAATACTTAGAGGCTTTCCATGTGCTTGATGCTTTCTTCCTTTGTGTCCTTGCGGAGACATTGAAATTGAGTTGCCACTTCCTTCTGGTACTCCTACATCTATAGCTCTAGCATTACCACTTGGTCATGCTTCTCCTATAGGGCACTTTGAGTGCAATCTACCTCTTGGCACTTGCTACAAAGTCTATCTTTGGCTTCCTTCTTAAACTGATCAACCTCAAGGCGGAGTGCCTTCCAATCTCCCTTGAACCTCTTGGTCTTGGATGCTTAATGATCTCATTTGTTCTTAGAAATGGGACTTATTGTCTTTAACTCTTGGTTCTCTTGCACCAAGGCACTAACCTTCAAAGCCTTTGCCTTATACATGTCTTTGGCCTTTGCCGCCTCATCCTTCACTAGGTCCTCTTTGGCCTTCCAAGTATAAACTTGCTTGTGCATGGCCTTGATCAACATGGTATAGTCCAACACATCAAAGCACTTGGCTTGGTACTAGGGTAGAAACACCTCTATTAATTGCATTGCAAGGCCCACTGAGTGAATGATGAAATTCAAGCCATCTTGAACTTGCACCAACTTGGATGTTGTAGGTGTGCACTTTGATTTGCATTTTGAGTGTAGTCTTAGGAAAATCTGCCACAATGCTGACTCCCTCCTCTTCTTTGGCATTGTTGATGATATGGTCTTCTTCCTTGGTGCAATCATTGGCGCCCTTCTTCTTCTCTCAACTAAAGTTCCTGGTCCTTTCAGCACTCAACTTGATCTTGTACTTCTATTGTGCCTTCTTCTTCTTGAATTTCTGGACTGAAAGGTGTATGCTCAAGGATTGTTGCTTCTTTCATCATGTGTTCTTCTTCATCTACAGGACCTTTATCCATGTCTTGGTCCTACACTTGGAGAGTAGATTGAGCATCCTCCCACTTTTCTTCTCCTTCTTCATTGTCTACTAAGGCAAAGGTTGATCCTTGCAGAGTGAAGGACCCTTGCTCCTCCTCATCTCATCAGGCTCAATGTCCTTGGCTTCATCGTCCAAAGAAAATACTTCAATAATTTGGGCACTTGCCTTCAACTTCTTGGCTAGAGGAAGTGGTTTATTCTTTGGGGTGGTGTTTTCCCTCTTAGGAGCCTTGAGCAATGCCAATTCTTCATCTATAGGTATGATGGCTTGTCTTTGCAACTTTGCATTTGCCAATTGATACTTGGTGATTGTAATACTCTGAGGAGCAAAGAACTCTCCAAGAGAGATACAAGAAAGAAAACACAAGTTTCATACTCAATCCTTTGATGCCCCAAAGGAGCACCTTCTCTTTATTATATAACAAAGAGGATCCCCTCAAAGGAAGCTCCATCCTTAGATCAGATACATGGATTGGTGACTTATCACTGAGCTCCATCCTTGGAATAGTTGTTTGGATGGGTGACATGCCAGTCCCTGTCCTATCTAGTTGGTCAAATGGGTTTAACCAAAGGAATCTTTAGGGAATATTCTTGTAGGGAGCTCAAAATTGCATGGATGAGGTACCATTGAAAAGCTTTCAATGAGACAAATCATAGGGAGGAGAAGGCAAGCCTAGCCTTTAATTCCTTGAGGGGGAGGAAATATTTTCATTTTTGAGGCTTAATTCATTTGTTTAGGCCTCCAAAATTAGCTCTAAACTTTTCAAGCTATTTTTGGCTTATGCTCTATTAGTAAAAGTACTCTTTTGGTGACACCTCTATCTAATTTACCTAGCCTACTGTACAAAACATCTTTCTAGATATTACCAAGCCAATTTTCACCTCTAGATAATATGTCTAGCTGCTTGTATTATAGTGATCTAAGTAGGTCCTATAACACCCATTTGTGCATGTGTGTGGTATTGTGATATTAAGCTTGGTATTACAAGTACTTGAGAAATAATATTTATATAAAGATAAAGGATGGTTCTACATTAGTCATGATTAACTAAAGTTAGTCATAGCTAAGATAGAGGGGACCTTACTTTAGAGGAAGTGGAAAAGATGAGCACCACTATTTTGGATTCTAGTGTGTTGACTTGGTATTATTCCTAAGTGTTTGGCTTTGAGGAAAGAGTTGAGAACTCTTGGGCCCGTAAGCCTTTTTGTTTTGGATTCTTCTATAGTCCAAGGATAGCCCATGTGAAGGGATCCTTGACTTAGTGGTTGGGTCAAGATAAGATCACATGCTTAGTGGAATATGCCCATCCACTAAGCATGCATATGTGGATGGATATTCCTTTATACTTTTTGACTTTACTTGAATTTTAGTCTAGTAACTTGAGTTACTCCAGTAATTAGTAATTTGGGTGCATAACTATTTCACAAGTATATAAACAAGGGGTGAGGAAGTACTCATCATCCTTTTATTTGCAATTATCTCTCTCTCATCAAGTTCTCTAGTGAGCAATGTCTTGAGTCTTGGAGTGTTAGCCTTGGAGGAGTATGATGGAGTTGGGGTTCCTTGCCTTCTTAGTCCATGGTGTGTTACCAAAATATCCATCAAAGGTTCATCCTAAGGGAGAGACAGGTTGGCTCACATTTTTGGTTTTGTCACCAAGACCTCTCTAGAAGGCAAGATAATGTTCCGCATACAATTCTATATTAGACAGAAGGAGGCTATGAGAGCTCACTTAGAGAGAGTGGAGGAGAGGCTGAACTTATTTAAAGAATTTGGACCCATTTGTATATACCCTATAGTTCATTATGATGTCTTTGAGTTGATTTTGTACATCTTGTACACTTGAGAGGATTTGGAGAGATTGTGTGAGGTGGATTGCAAATTTTGGAGATTAAGGTGATTTGGGGTAAAATCTCAAGTTTTGGATCTGGACTTGAAATTTCTACAAATGATATTTTGGGTTATCCTTCAGTTAGTACAATTAAAATTATTGTGAGAGCTTCTATGCGCACTAGGCTAGAATTTTTGAAAGTTGATTGGGTAAATTGCTCTCGTAATTGCATGCTCTCTAGAAAATTGTATAGAGTCTGCCATTTCTTCGATTTTTAATGGATTGTGATGAAACTTCTCAAGAAAAATAAGTGCATTGTATCCTACCTGTTACTCAAAAATTAGTTAGAGATCATTCTTGAGTAGAGAGACATACGTTTTTAAAGTGAGAGGGGTGGTTTTCAAACCAAATCTGAAATATGTGTGCTGAATAGAAAGGTGCCTAGGCCAAATGGCTCAATGAAAAGATCTAAAATTTTTCAGAGACCCTTAGAGTTGTGATCAAGTGTAAAAAATTTTAGAGGACTATGACATACAAGTTGCAAGATTTAACTGACATTGTGAGGAAGGGTCAATTTTGGAGAGTTTAGATTTCATGCATGAGGAGTGTGAGAGCAACAAAAAACATGTTTGAGTGTTTAGACTCATCTTGGGAACATGAAGGGTCACTAAGAGTGGAAATTGAGGCTATGCAAGGTTCCCCAAGGGTTTGAGTTGATTGTCGGGGTGGATTTGAGGAGAAGAGAGTTTAGAATAGAATTTGAAGAGTGTTGAAAGATACAAAAACCTACACCACTTGGAGGAAAGAGTGCGTCTAAGTGCTTTTTATGTGGAGAGAAGGGACATAAGGCAAGTTCATATCCACTGAATTTTGAGAGCAAGAGATTGAGTGAAAGGAGAGGCTTACTTGACTTGGGTTTGCATGTTGGACCTTCTTCACGAAGATTGGGAGGGAGAAGATCTAAGACCAAGGAGTTGTGTGAGGTTTGTGGAGTGGAAGGACTTCCAAAAGGACATGAGTGTAGTGGAGTAAAAGCACTTTTGGAGACTTTGGTGAAGGATCTTGGAGAGAGTCTTAGTACAGCTACACAAATACTACCACCTTCATTAACTAGTTCTCAAGATTAGTGATGGAAATAATCTTTCAACTTATGGATAAACTATCCATGAGAGTTTTGTGGTGAGAGTGATTTGGTGGTGAAGGAGGTTGTGCATCCTCTTCAAAGTTACAAGTATGGTAGAACTTCTGATACTTTGGTGGCAAGGGTTGCATCACAAGTAGTAGTTGCTCCAGTTCTTGCACCTCTACCAAAGGATCCACTTCAAACCATCACAAAACAACTTGCAGATCTCAAGATCAATGTGGTACAACTATGGGAGAAGAGAGAGGTGGATAAGAATGTGGGGAGAAGGCCTAGGAGTTATGGAAGTTATCCATATAGAGGAGGCCAACCAACCAACAATTTTAATGAGAGAAATTGTTTTGGTTGTGGAGGAAGAGGCCATATCCAAAGGAATTGCCCATATTCCACTTACCATGGAGGAAGCCAATAGAAGGAAAGAGGGAGGTAGTGAAACCCAAGTGGCTCCTTATCCAAACAAAGGTAAGGGGATAACATCTATTGATGTGGTTGAGAGCAAGTATGAGAAGGGAGAGTGTTCAAACTCCAAGAGTCTTAATTTGGAGCCATTGGCACAAGAGAAGAAGAGAACTCATTTTGTAGAGGATGTACACTCTTCTCACGGATTTACTCCTAGCCAAGATACGCCTATGCCTACTAGGAGCACTGGCACAAGCACTTCAGCACCATCAACAACAAAGACTCCAAGGAAGAAGTTGGGGATGGAGGACTTCTTGATCTCAAAGCAACAATGGAACTACAATGTCTTGGAGGATGTTGGTAGTCACAAGGTTAACATCACAATGGGCCAATTGATTGCTTTGAATCCTACTTTGAGAATGGAGCTTTGAGAATGGTTTAAGTTCTACAAGGAGCAGGAGGAAGAAGAAGGCAAAAACTCCAGTATCAATGGGGGTGGTGGATGCCAAACCAGCACCATGAGAGGCTTGTGAATATGCCTCCAAGATTGATATGAGAGTAAATGGTCACAACATCAAAGATGCATTGGTTGATGGAGGATCAGCAGTGAATGCCATGTCAAAAAGGTTGATGAAGGTTGGATATGATACCCTCAAGACCTTCAACATTTGTGGTGAGCATGGCAAACAAGCAACAAGTTCGACCCGTAGGGGTGATAGATAAAGTGGTAGTTTCAGTTATGGGAGTTCAAAATCTCATGACTTCACAAGTCTTGAAGGATTCAAGCTATGACTTACTTCTTGGGAGGCTATGGTTGAGAGCAACATGCACAGGTGATTGATAGCGCAAAGGGTACTTGAGGATTGGGCCATCAAACCATAGAGTCACAATTCTTATGACTAACACTACCAACACTTCACATTCAGATACACCATCTTCTGATTCTTGGGAATCAAATTCTAAAGGAGCTTCAAGTGTGGACACAAGCATGGAGGAGGAGACTTCCACGGAGGAGGATAAATCTGAATTGGATTCAGATGTGTATCCCTTGTGTGCTATGGATTTTGCACCTAAGCCAGAGGTTTTGAAGGACCTAGATAAATCACCATTGACACTTGAGGAGGTAGAGAGAAGGTTAGCTACCCTCAAGTATGGCCCAAATATTACCAAGGAGGAGAAGGTGAGATTTGAGGAGATTTTTGCAAGTTCATCCATGTGTTTGCTTTTAGTTTCAAGGATTTGAAGGAAGTCACCTTGGAAGAGCACAAGATAGAGGTGGAGTCACATGCAAGACCAATCCGCCAAAAGCAACATCACATTAGCCCACCAATATCTTTTGTTGTGAAGGAGTAGATTGATAAGCTCAAGGAGGCTGGATTTATGTTTGAGGTGGAGAATTCAGAATGGGTGTTTCCAATTGTGATTGTGAAGAAAAAGAATGGCAAGCTTTGAGTATGTGTGGATTACAAGAAACTCAATGCTATTACCAAGAAGGACTACTACCCATTACCATTCATTGATGAGATCTTGGAGGAGGTTACATGTCATGAGAGGTGTAGTTTTGGAGATGGTTATAGTGGATATAACCAAATCAAGATTGCACCAAAGCATCAACAACTCACCACACCTTGGAGAACTTATGCTTTCAAGGTCATGCCTTTTGGGCTTTGGAATGCTCCAGCTACATCCCAATGGTTCATGAACAAGGTATTTGAACCTTTCATTGGGAAATTTATGAGAGACTTCATTGATGACTTTTGTGTCTATGGGAGCAAGGAGGAGCACTTTGAGCACCTAATCAAGGTCTTGTAATGCTTGGATGAGGCAAATGCATCACTCAACCCAAAGAAGTGGTTTTTTGGATGTGAAAAAGGTCTACTTTTGGGGCACATCCTCTCCAAGGATGGAATAGTAGTTGATCCTAAGAAAGTGAGGAAAATCTCAGACCTTCCATTCCCTTCAAGCTTGACAAAGTTACACCAATTCTTGGGGATGGTTGGGTATTATAGGAGGTTCATCTTCTCATTTTCCAACAAGGCTTATGCATCTACTTTCTACATGAAGAAGGGTGTAGATTACATGGTGATTTTAGAAGACAAGGATGCTCTTAAAGCTTTTGAGAGCTTTTGAGGGGCTCAAGCAATCCCTTGTTGTAGCTCCAATTCTTGCTAAACCTGATTAGAGTAAGCCTTTCATCCTCTACATTGATGTTTCTAATGTAGCTATAAGATGCACTCTTAGTCAATTACACCAAGATGGGCATGATCATCCAATAGCTTATGCTAGTAGGCAGATGGTTTCAGCAGAGAAGAACTTCTCTATCACAAAGAGAGAAGAGTTGGCAGTGATCTTTGGTCTTGAGAAGTTTGGACACTACTTGATTGGAGGGAAAACAACCATTGTCACATATCACAATGCTTTGAAGTACATCTTCAACAAGCCTAATTTGGAAGGGAGACTAGCAAGGTGAATGCTATTCTTGTCTAAGTATGACTACACAATTGAGATAGGCTAGGAAAGAAATATGCAAATGCTAATTTGTTATCTAGGGCCTATGATCATGATGGAGATGAACCAATGGATGATTCTTTCTTGGATGAGGAGCTCATGACAATCTCAATCATTCAAGAGGTTCCAATAGAGTACAAGAGGATTGTGGATTTTGTGACAAGAGGTAGTTATCTAGAAGGGATGCATGCTAGGGAGAGGAAGGCCCTTGTAGCAAGATCTAGACCTTACACAATGGTGGAGGATATTCTTTTTCACCAAGGAGCAAATGGTCTACTTTGAAGAGAAATGGGTAGGGAAGAGTCAATCCTACTCAATAAAGGAGTTTCATGAAGGTTAAGTATGTGGATGACACTTTGCAAGAAAGGTGATTGCTTTCAAGATTCTAGATGCAGGTTACCATTGGAGATGGATTTGCAAGGATTGTCTTGATTATTGCAAAACTTATCATGTTTGTCAAGCTTTTGCTAGAAAGTATACATCCACTCCACCACTTAGATCAATTCCATTGCTAGGACTTTTTGAGAAGTGGGGAATTGATTTTGTAGGTCCTCTCAATAGAATCCCAAGGAACAATTGGTACATTGTGGTAGTTATTGATTACCTTACCAAGTGGGTTAAGGCTAGACCATTGAGAGACAAGAATGAAGATGAAGTTGGTAGATTTCTTTATGAATACATTATCACTAGGTTTGGATGCCCTTTGGAGTTGGTTTTTGATAGAGGAGTAGAGTTTACAAGAAGCATCACTACAGCCATACTATGACATTTTGCTATCACATATAGAGTAACTACATCCTATAAGCCAAATTCCAATGGCTTGGTAGAGAGAACCAATCAGACCTTGTGCATGATGTTGGCCAAAGATGCAGAAATGAAAGGGGCTAAAATCATTGGGACAAGAAGATTCATGTGGTTTTGTGGGAGTATAGGACAACCATGAAGACTTCCACCAGATATTCTCCATTTCAATTGGTATATGGTATTGAGTCTACTCTACCTATTCACTTTGATCTTCCTACCTTCCAAAGCATTCATAGGAGATTGAAGAAAGCACAAGGAGTTGATGTAGAGAAGTCAAGAAAGAAATAACTCATGGAGTTGGAAGAGGCAAGAGCAATTGCTATGGTTTGAGTGGAGCAAGCCCAAAGGAAAGAAAAAGAGAGCTATGAAAAGATGCAAGGCAAGAAGAAGGTGGAGCCTTTCAAAGAAGGTGATTAGGTAATATTGTTTGATTCTATTATATTCAAGAGAGTGCAAAAGAAGTTTTTGCCTAAGTACTTTGGACCTTTCATAGTAGAGAAGGTATGGGGCAATTACACCTATGATCTCAAGGAGTTGGGAGGAAGACACTTTGATAGGATTAACCATGATAAGTTGAAGATGTACCATAGAAGGTAGAGAGACCTTCACTTTGAGGACAAAGTGAAACCTTAGTCCGGGGGTAAATGTAACACCCATTTGTGCATGTGTGTGGTATTGTGATATTAGCTTTGTATTACAAGTACTTGAGAGATATTATTTATATAGAGATAAAGGATGGTTCTACATTAGTCATGATTAGCTAAAGTTAGTCATAGCATAGATAGAGGGGACCTTACTTTAGAGGAAGTGGAAAAGATGAGCACCACTATTTTGGATTCTAGTGTGTTGACTTGGTATTATTCTTAGGTGTTTGGCTTTGAGGAAAGAGTTGAGAACTCTTGGGCCCGTAAGCCTTTTTGTTTTGGATTCTTCTATAGTCCAAGGATAGCCCATGTGAAGGAATCCTTGACTTAGTGGTTGGGTCAAGGTAAGATCACATGCTTAGTGAAATATGCCCATGTGGATGGATATTCCTTTATACTTTTTGACTTTACTTGACTTTTGGTCTAGTAACTTGAGTTACTCCAATAATTAGTAATTTGGGTGCGTAACTATTTCACAAGTATATAAACTAGGGGTGAGAAGGTACTCAACATCGTTTCATTTGCAACTATCTCTCTCTCATTGAGTTCTCTAGTGAGCAATGTCTTGAGTCTTGGAGTGTTAGCCTTGGAGTAGTATGATGGAGTTGGGGTTCGTTGCCTTCTTAGTCCATGGTGTGTTATCATAATAGCCATCAAAGGTTCATCCTAAGGGAGAGACAGGCTAGCTCATAGTCCTGAAGTGCAACCTAATTTAGGTTGCACTTCAAATAACCTATAAGATGAAAATGAGTAGGAAACCTCTTTCTCTCTTCCTTGGTGAGAAGGTTTATCTCCATGTAGTAGTGCATTGCAAATCGAGCAATGTTAGTAGCTCCTCTTTTGTCTTCAAAACCTTTGTGCACAAGCTGGCACTACTTGTCAAACATTTTGGCCCAATCTTTAAGCTCTCCTACATACGTTTAATTAAAGGAAATTGCTTGACTATTGATTAAGTAGGTTGTTTATTTTTGTTTGTAGAGTTTCATAATTGCCTCTACAATGGCTCTTTTGGGAGGTCTTTGTAACTAGCTATAGTCCATCCATTGATCTTGGAGCACTTGCTATTGAAGTGGCTCTTGATTTTGAGGGTTAGCTCCTTGTTTGCAAATTTGGTATCTATTATCATTGCTTGTGTAACCCCAACATCTTGGTTGAGTACCATTTTCCAATGGTTCTTAGTTTAGTTCAATGGATTGCCTTGCATCCTCTTGAAGTTCTCTCTTTCTTGCTTACCTCTCATCTCATGAATCATGTGAAAGTTCAGTAACTCCCAAGTCTAGAGGAGGAATCCTTAGTGCTTACTTCCAATTATATCCATATTGCAATATACTACCCATTTTTTCATAGTAGAGGATCTAGGGATGATCTCAAGAGCCATCTTTTAAGTCTTGGGAGTGACCACCTACAGATAAGGTCATGTTGCAACCTATTGGTTTACTATACCAAGTGCCCCACTTCATGCCAAGTACCTAAGATCACACCGAGTGCCATTGTCAAAAGTGACTTTGAGTACTCACTAGTTCATAGAAATTTGCAAGACATTACATGATAAGCTAAGCAAATGGATTGAATCAAGAAAAGTGCCACTCTAGGCCAAGCACTTCAATTTATATACCAAAATTCTTCAACACTCCAATGGCTATAGAGTAGGTAGGCACTCGCTATTACATAGGCAAAGGCCTTTGCATGTTGTCCTTAGACAAAGTCACTCTTGCATGTGCCAAAAAATCCATTTGCCAAACACTTTCTCTTGTGCCACACTTGCTCATTGAGTGCCAATGGTTATCGTGTAGATAACAACCCTTGGCAATGAGTGCCACTAGAGGTAAGTGCTATTGGTAGCAAGTTAAAATTTTGGTGGCACTTACCTCCAAGTACCAAGGTGGCACTCGACACTTGGGCTTGTATGCTTTACCTACCAAACACTCTAAGTGATACATATCTTACAAGCACTCCAAATGATGCTTCAACACTCCGAGTGCCATTCCATCCTTGGGTAGTTAGGGTCATTCTACACCTCTTTGAGTGCTTCTCATATCCTTCATGACACAAATTTACTTGTCACTTGATACTTGACTCTATAGGTCATGTGATCTCCACACTCATTCTTCATATCAACATCTAGAATTATGTTGCATCATTTTCAGTGATAAACATCTTGCAAGTAGGCTGGTCTATAAGTACTCAAGATTATCCTTCATCACTTCAAGTGCTTCTCCCATCCTTACTTGCCAAGGTCACTTCTCCAAGTACTTGTCCATTTGAGGCACTTCTCATAATAATTCTTCCATTCTCTACGGTTCTCTTAGCATCAAAATCCTGATCTGATCATCAAAAGCAAATTTTGAAGCCATGTGAGCACCACACCTAGTCTTTAGCCTTGTCCTTGTTTGACAATACTACAATCCTTGTGAATGATTGTTCACTGGTCACTAAGGTAGGATTTGGTAGTGGCCCAATGCCACCTTCATCCTGGACTTCTTCTTCATTATCTTCTTTCTTCTTCCTCCACAAGGATCCTCCTTGTCCTCTTGGAAGCCTTTGCCTTTGGCCTAGAAGGAGTCATAGGTTATTTCTTGAGTACTAGCTCCACAACAATCACCTATTGCCTTTGATTCTTGAAGCTCAAAGTGTTGTTGGCCTCCTTTACTTCCATATACTTCCCTATGTTGGCAAATTTACATCCGTCTTAGTAATTTTGTACCCTCAGTGCTTGTTCCCTAGGTTTTTCAAATGCCCTATGAAGAAGAAGTGGTTTGGGTACTTCTTTCTTTTGGGGTTAGTAAATCCATCTCCAAGTAGAAATGGATGGCAAAGGGAAAAACCAAATTCAGTCCTCCTTCCTCATTCATTGTTCTTGCAAGTTCTCTCACCCTTGCCGAAAATATATCTGCCCATTTCATAGGTTTTCCTTGGTATAAATAGTACTCAAAGAAGATTGTGTGACTATTGTTCAAGTAAGTTGTATTTTTGGATTTGAACCACTTCATGATTAAATCCACTAAGATCCTCCTTGCATGCTCTTTGATACTTGGAACAAACCAACCATTGTTGTTCTTTTTGTCCTTGAATATGGCCTTGAACAATAGCAAGTCTAGGCAAGTCTAAATGCTATCTAGAGTCATGCCATCTAGGGAAGAATTGTAAGCCTCAACACTCTCCACCAATGCTCTTTGGTCCAATTAAAGAGGTTCCCTCTCTCTAGCCTTGGATCATGATTATCTCTTATTTCATGCAACATCATATGATTGCTCAATTCCCAATTCCACAACAAAAATTCTAACTTCTTGTTGAAGATTAATTCTTTCTTATAGTACAATCTCCAATTAACTAATCCTTAGGCCTTGATTATGAATTTGGGTGCACTTCTCATTCTCCTTGGTGCACTAAGGGTAGCCACTTCTTTACCCTTCTATTGTTTCATCATTCCCACTTCATTTCTCACTTCCTAACTCTCCTTACACAAACACAATCTCTTGCAATTTCAAATGTCTAAGCAAAAACTTCTCACCAAGGGTGAGGAAAGCGAGAAGCTTTGCTTGGGTTGATTCTGCAAAAATTGAGAAGATCCAACTGCCAAGTGAATATTTAAGGTGTTGGCCCAACTATTATGAACTTTGATGAGCGTGCCCTTTGGTGAGCAATTGCTACTTGCACATGTGAGTGGTTGATACAATCAAATAGTTATTAATTGTGATTCTTGATCCATTGGGCCACATTTATTCATGAAATTTTAGGCTAAGGAAATTCCATGCCAATTGGCTTTTTTGGCCAAAGGTCATCCCAAGACAAATGCCTCTATTGAAGCCAAAGATCTCCCAATGCAAAGGGTTTCCTTGCCAAAGGTCTTCTTATTTGATGACCTTGCACCTTGAAGAGCCACACTTTGTGATCTTTGTTTGAACTTATTGCTACTAGTTCCTCTACAATATATCCATTTATGTCATCTTGCTAGTGAAGGTGCAATTCCTCTCAAGGTGGAAGGTAATCAATCATCTACCTCCCATCTTCATGATTGATTGACTATTTTTAAGTCCTACAAGAAAATAGAAAAAGGTGTACTTTGGTGTCATGCCATTTGTAGTGTCACATCTAGATTGCTCGGACAATGGAGTTATAGTGATAGTATTTAGAGGTATTTTAGCAATCACTCATAGACTACTTTCTGACCGGTAGATTTTGTGTTTGGGAGATTGACTTCATGGTGGAGCCCATTGTCACTTTGCACCATTTGCACTATTGGGTGTGCTATTAGTAGGACCGTTAGGGTTTTAGACCTAGCTTAAGTCCATTGGTATACTTTCAAAGTGCAGCTCCAAAGAGCTCACTTCTCTGATGTTGAGCCTTCAAGTTCTTGGCTATGGTGGACACTTGGATTCTCTTAGCTAGACTAGGTGTGGCTTGACTGTAATCAGTGTCCAATTGTTGGCAGTTTATAGAGTGATAGATCAAGTATTGATCTGAGTTGAGTTGATTCAAGTTGTGTAAACAAATTGATTACATCAAAGAAGTGACATCAAGGGGAAATTAGGTGCAAGAACTATGGGTGTTGGTGCTATCTCCAAGCTTGGTGGATCATTGGTAGCTCAATTGAAGTTCAAGTTTTCCCTGGTGTGCAAAAGTTTGTTGATTGATGTAGATTTGGCAGTGAGGTAGATGGTGTGTGGAAGCGCTGGCCAATTTTTGAGCAAAGAGAAACAATTTTTGATTAGTGGTTGTGATTTTGAGTTTAGGAAGAGAAAGTAGGACCAATTTGTTGCGAGGCTCAAAAAGTGAAATTGAAGGTAGAGTTGGGAACCTATCCTTGTGAATTTATGATTTGGAAAACCTGTCATTTCAATTTGGCCCAAGCAGAGAGTTAGCAAAGGATTTGGCGGTCAGCCAACTTTAGGATTTATGTCAAATTTTGGCCATAGTTGGTGAAGTTTTTCCAGATTTGGAGGAGTTTTGCCAAATTTGGAGAGGGTTCAAAATGGCAAGAAGAAATGCCTCATTTGGCTAAATTTTGGCATTTAGAGACTTCGAGGCATATGGCTATGAGAGGCTACAAAGGCCTAGAACGGCCAACAAGCCAGCTTGTTGGCATGAGGCTAGCTAGATCTTGGTCATTGTGTGGCAAAATTTGCCAATCCTACTAGATTGTGCGCAACAAGGTTTGACCCCTAGATCTTTGGTTCTTAGACTAGTGCCCTAGCCAATTGGTCCACTCTCACTTGTTGTCCTAGTGATTGGCCCTCTATTATCTACACACTTATAGCTTTGGCTAGGAGAGGCAATTTGATCCCATTCTTGGTGATCCTTGTAGCTTAGGACGTAAATAGGAACTCCTATTATGTCAAATGCCAAATGGTGGTAAAGTCAGTCTCGTGTTGCTTTATGAGATGGAGGGTTTTTGTTTAGATTTCTTGTGATTGGACCCCCTCCATTCTTTGCTTCTTGTTTGTGCACCATGTTTGTGTGAGGTGCCCTAAATTTAGAGTGTTGGTGCTCTAGTGTGCTCTCAATGGTGAGGTTGAAGTGATGACCAGTCAAACTACCTTTGTTTCTCTTTGGTGAGGTAGGAAGTGATGACCTACAGACCATGAGAGTGCATGTTGTGATGGTAGATTACAGGTTGCCCTTTCCCCTAGTGTAGTTGTCTCAATTAGAGTTACATCAGTGGGTAGTGTTCTGTTGGTATTGGCACTTGGTGGTGCTCAGTTGGTGTTGGTTCTTGGTAGGGTACTTGCGGTTGCGGTTTGCAATTTGTGGTTACTTTGTCACAATGGAGTTCTTTGGGGATTCCAGAGGAGATAACCATACATTATGCAATGGGTTTACTCGGAGTGGCGCTTGGTATTAGCCTGTATCTTAGGTCCCAATGAGAGAGGAGATTGACTCTGAGTTGGAGTTTGACATAAGAGCTGATTCAACTGAGTCTGCACTTGGTGTGTTCGTACCATTGTTGTGGGACATGGACAAGATTTATAGGGCCTCTAGAGGCCCTAGGCATTACTCTAGTATAGTGGGTACCATTGAGTTGGATGATTTCATCAAGGAGTTCAATATTTGGTGTGATCTGCAGCAGATACAAAACCCGACCTTATTCACACCTTTCATGGCATGGAAGGGATTATTTCAGCACTTGGAAGGTCTGCCGATAGACGACTACCATGAGTTTAGGAGAGCTCACTTGGAGGAGTTATGGAGTTATGGAGACAATATTGGTCTCCAAACTATGTCTCTATCATTATAGGATTGATTGCTAGGGGTAGATCGATTGTACCCATGAGTTCTAGCTCAAGTAGCATTGGTGGAGCTAGTGGAGGTGCACTAGCTAGAGATAGTGCTACTACGAGTGGAGGTATTGCTACAAGAGGTGGTGTAGTATTGGGGTTTAACCCTATGGTAGAGTTCTCCCAATGTTTGAGGTAGAACTACCATGGAGTGCAGATTGACAAGTTGAGGAGCTTGCAAGAGTTCTAGCGGAAGGTTGGAGAGAGCCTACACGAGGCATACACTTGCATGAGGTGGCTGATCAGTTTTACTGAGGGAGTTACTAAGGCCCAGGCAGTCTAGTTTGGGTATGGGATACTGGACAAGGATTTGCAACATAGAGTTTGTGATGCTATGTTGTTACATGCTACTTTGTCTACTTTGGCGGTGGTCTTTGGTTTGGTTGAGCGTATTCAGCTCAACATGGTGAAGGAGAGAGTGGTGACATCTAGATTTGGTAAGGAGACCTCATCCACAACTATGACTTCTTCTAGAGTGCAATAAAGTGCACCACGCCTAGTTAGTTTTCAAGGATAGGGTGGACAACCCAGATCCTATGGAGCGAGTGGAGGGCCTAGTAGAGCTACACCCTTACCTTCATTTTTGGATCAATAGCAGCTAATGAGTGGTGGTGTTGCTTGTTGGACTTGTGGTGGACCTCACCATAGGAGAGAACATACTCAAGGTAGTGGACTTGATACCTCTGGTGCATCACAACCAGCACAGAGACAGTGTGAGCATTGTCACATATATGATCACTCTAGTGACTGATGCTTTGACCTACACCCGGAGTTACAGAGTGGTAGGGCTGCTATGGCAGGTAGTAGAGGAGCTCCAATTCATGGAGGATGAGGTGGTAGAGGCGGTGGTAGAGGATCTACACCCAGTAGAGGTGTAGTACATGCCCTTCTGATACAACTATGGCTACTTGGATGGAGCATTTGGAGTAGAGATTGGCTAGTATGGCCATTGCTTAGAGGAGATCAGATTCAGGTGCTAAGGCTTCCACCTCATATGCTAGTGATAGAGATGCTTTGGACTTCATGTGCGGAGCAACATAGGTGGATGCATCTATAGTAGTGACTAGGAGTGCAATATGTGCTCCAAAGCCTAGAGGAGCATCAATGGAGTTGGACCTACAAAGAGGAGAGGTTGGGAGACAAGTCACACTTCCCCAATCTTTGACGCTCTTTGAGGGATTGTAGACAACATCCATGGCTCTTAGATGTCCCAATGCAAGTGTGGTAGGTGGTGATGGGGTGCATGATAGACTACTTGCTAGTCAACCACCTACTACTATAAAAACTTAGTCTAGCACAATGTTGTTGGCGGCTCAGCTGATTATGCGTTGCCCTTTGTTTCAGCTAGTGATATGTTTGGATTGGGAGTTGACCCAACCCCAATGTTCCGGTTGGCTGCCATGCTTTGTGAGAGTAGGAATGATGTGGTTCTTGCTTCTAGAGCATAGGTGGTTGATAGTGGAGCTAACTTGGTTGAGGAGCATGGGATCTGCTCAACGACCAATGGTTTATGGCAAGCAACAACTGCTAGATTGGAGGAGTTGCCAGCTAGACCGACCTTGAAAGAGTGTAGTGTACACTTGGTGTTGTCTTATTGGATAACCAAAGGGGGCTTTCCCCTTTGGTGGGACCTTCATGGAAGGTGTATATACCACAGAGAGTCTTATTAGACTCTGGTGCACAAGCCCTTATGTTGGGGAAGGATGTAGTTGTCGATCTAGGGTTACGGAAGACTGATGTGGAGTGGTGTCCATTTCAGATCTAGACATCTCTAGGAGGTGGTTTGACAGAATACATCACACATGGAGAGCTAATTGTTCACATTCAGCCTGGTCATCCGATTGATAGCTTGGTGGTGAGAGCTCAGGCTATTGCAACAATAGTTGAGTCATATGATGTGCTCGTCGTAGAGCATTGCTATACCCCATGGGTTTCAGTATTGACTATTGGGAGGAGACAACCTCCTATAGACCAGGTTGGCAATCAGGTGAGGGACAAGTATATCACCTACTAGTACACCTCAGTAGTGGTAGTCTTGGCTCACTATAGTGTGGGACCATGGCAACATCAATTTTAGCTTTTAGTGGTGTAGTTACTTGGCATGGTGATTTATTGGAGGAGAATGCCCATGCAGAGGATACTCTAGTGCTAGAGGAGATCACTCGGATTTGGAGTACAAGTGGGATTGTTCCATCCACCTTGGATGTTCCATTGTGGAGTTCAAAGGAGGCATTGCAGCAACATGGAGATTGGTTGGTGCAATAGTGTGGTTTCACATTTTTTTTTGTTAAATTTTTGAAGAAAAAGTGTGTTGGTAAAGCCAAAGGAGGGCTAAATGAGAAAACTTGGCAAATACTACTTTTGCGGTAATCAGATAAGTAAAGTTTGTTCCCATAGAGGTACTATGCAAAATTGGTCAAATACAAAGTCAAACAATAACAAGTAGTTCTTCTTGGTTGTGTCTTTAATCTCTTAGGTAGAACCTACAACCAAAAGAGAGTTACAAGCACTGACTCGCAGTCTCATCACAAAATTTGTCACACTTAATCACAACTCCATCAAATCTTTCCAAACAATCTTGATTGTGATGATTTAGTCTCTCTTAAAAATAGCACTTCACTACAAAATGACTTTGCCTCGGAATTGTGTTCCACCCCTCCATTGAAGGCACAACTTCCTTGATCAAAATTGCTTCACATCAACATTGTGCTATACTCACAATTGTGGAATACTACCAACACTACAATTCCTCTTAGATCTGTCAAGGCATTGCTCTGATTGCACTTCACTTAGGATCAAACACATAGAATGAAGATCAAGGCTTTGGAATCTAACATCCAACACACACTGATTTGCACTTTGAAATTCTCCCAACACTCACAAATACACACACAACGTTGATATTAGAAATTAAGCTCAAGCAACGAGCATTGCTTCACAACACTTTGCTTTATCTATTCTCAGAAATTATGAGCACTGAACAACATAACACTCCAAATGTCACCTTTAAATAGGTAGAGCACTTGACAATTACTAACTAATATACCATTTCCTAACAACTCTTCCTACCTGTAGATCAGAATTGACAATGCACCTCTTCATATCTGCCTCTTCAAATCTCAAAAATTGTTACTACTCTAATCCGATGTCAACTTCTTCTTCGGCTTCCAATCCCGAAGTAACCTCACATACTACTCTATCCTTGGGTTTCACAACTACTAATTCTTCTACCAATTCTACCACATCTTCTTCCTGATCTGCAATTCCCATCATAGGTAACCTTTCCAATTCTTTATCCTCCAACCCACTCTTCTCTAATATCTCCAATGGTAACTCCAAAGATATTTGTACTCCTATCTCATCTACTTCGGGCTTTGCTCTTACATCCTTCCAAAGTTTATCTATCTCTAAATTAACTGAATCTAATCTTATTGTGATATTGTCTTCCACTTCCAATATCTTCCTATCGACATGAGTTCTAAGACTAATCAGCAAAGCATTCAAATCTTTATCCTTTGTATTTCTTCTCCTCGTCTCCTGCACCAACAATTTTTACTCGTGCAATCTTGTTTCTTCAATCCTCACATTGGCTTCTGTACTCAACATTGCATTCATCTTTACTACGATCTCCTTTAGTGGCTCAAGCCTCATCCTTCTCTCCCATTCTTGATCTGCCTACTAATCTTCCCTATACATCGCCAATTTTGCCTTGAATTTGGCTTTCACTATCTCCTTCTCCTTCTCCTTCTGAACCATCTTCTCTTCCAGATTACAAAGTAACTCCCTTAATCTTTCTTCCTCTTTATATCTCATTGTCGACTCTCTTTGCCAGAGATGCTTCTTCTCTTCTACACTCTCCATCACTCTATTGAGCTCTTGCTCCTTCTTTGCTACTCTTGCCATAGCATGAATGATTTCTAATCATGAATCAACAAATTGGTGTTTCAAGATTTCATACTCAACTATTTGTCTTTCTCTCACTATGACATTTTGCTCTATTATTCTCTCTTTACTTCTCACTTCCTTCTTTAAATTCTCAATTACTTGGTTATGTACTATTGCATCTACTTATAGTACTTCCTTCTGTTCCTCTCCTTGGGTTATGATCTTCTTCAACTCCAAGTTCTCTTCTTCTAACTTCACCAACACCTGCAACATAGTCTTTACCTCCGGACACTCCGCCTGCATTTCTCTCTTCTTCTCCTCCAACTTCATTAACAACAAGCATACAATCTCACGTAGATACTCTACTCCTTTGCTCTCATTCACCTTGGCATGTGGGCTTTTCTCCTTCTTTGCTTCTTCTTTGCTTGACACTCTTCTTCTCAACCGCAATCTCCTTATTGGAATGGATTCTTTGCTCCCCAAACTTCCACTCTCTATTTCTCTCCCTCTACTTGGCCCCACCTCATACATCACCTTTCTTTTGGAACAGACACCTCTCTAAATGATCACCCTCTTCTCCTCCTTCTTTGGAACTTCATCTTCTTGTCTTGGGTTATCTTTTTCTACACTCTCAAACTTTCCGTCTTCTTCCCCTGGTACTTGCTTCACCACTCTGCAATGTGAGTTTAGGTTCTTCCTCTCTCCCCAAGTCTTTTGACTTGTACTTGGCTTTCCCTTTTGATTCTTTCCCTGACAATGCAATCACCACTAGGTCCTTCCTCGGATTTACTTTTCAAGTCTTCCAAGGTCTCATCGTCGCTACTTCTTTTTCTTCTTCTTGTTGATTCCTCTTCTTTGACTTTGGAGCATTCACCCCCAAATGCATGCTCTACCCTATCTATGTGAGTACTTGTCACTGCTTTTGATATGCAGAATGTATTGATGCTCCTCTTCATCATCATCTCTTCTTAAATCGGGATGGAAGTACGACACCATCTTGTGTCTCTCCACCATGTTCAACAAATTTAATCCCAAATAGAAGTGGGCTGCAAATGGCACAATGTAGTGTGGAGGCAACTTGTCCCACAAATTCCACACCATTTGTCTCGTGCATTGATGGAAGCACTTTGCCCAATTGATTGGTTCCCCTACAAACATCTTATGGAAGAACACCACTTGATGTTTCATCATAGAAGTGGTTCGCTATGGCTTGAAGATAGCCATCATTGCTCCTACAATGGCTCTCCTCATAGGATCCTTGTAACTCTTGACTTTATAAACATTCTTTGTGTGTTTTGAAGAAAAAGGCATCTCACACTTCTTGGGTTTCTTCAACTACTTCTCCTTTCCCCAAGAATGTGGCTCCTTGGTCCTCACTCACCTCTCTTCCAAGTACTAACCATTAATCCGACTCTGTCCATCAAGCCGGATTTCCTCTCTTACCCTCTACCTTGGGTCCATTGCAACATTTACTCTTGACAATCTTGGTCATGAAACTTGGAAAACTAAGTTTCCAATTCCATTCTAGAAATGTGATCCAAAGCCTACTCAAGGCTTTGATTCTTGTGATCACATCTAATCTTAAAATTGCATGATTTCTCATTGCAAATTCCAAGTTCTTCTTTCCACCACCCATCTTACTCTCCTCCACTCTTGGTTGGTGACTACTCTTCCGACCAACTCCCAGACTAACTCTCCTGACTTCCTCTTGATGCACAACCGCATCTCTTACTACACTCTCTTTTCCATGATCTCTCTCAAGACGACTCCTTAATGGCAATGGGAAATTACTTGTCATCTCTTTGCCTCTATCCCAAATTTTATAGTGGCGTGCCTCCTCAGTCTTTCTTCACTTTGAGTTTCTACCAAGAAATCACACCTCTTACATGCTCTTATCACCATCAATTTCCCCCCACTCATAGGCCAGCCATTTTTATGTGTGGTACCTTCTTGAATGTCCCACCCCAAAGGAAAGTTGTTACATGGTCCTCGCCTTGGATTGAGCACCCCCAAGCCAAAGTTTCCTTACTTTGGGTTGAATACTGACAGGACCAATCCGAGTACAACATCTTTTGACACAAAGTCACTATACCTCAGGTTACAACCTGAAGACACCATTATTTGTCTTTTGATGCCATGCAGATGTAATATGACTTCATATGTACACTTCTTCAACAATAAAAAAAACAAAAATGTGGGTACCACACTAAAGGGGGAATAAATGAGAAGAATCATGTGTTTGGCATAAATCCAAAGTTGACCTCAGGTCAAATTGAAAGGACCAAGGTGGACAAGAGAGAAATACAAAGATGAGGACTTTGTATTGGGTAGTGCAACCTGATCCAAAGACCCTATAATAGATGTCTTTGGGGTTTGCCAATCAAGAAAGTACACGAGAAGAAAGTGACTATTTTGGGACCAAGAGGTTCTTGACAGTGCTAGGAAATAACTTCACAAAATTGGTGAGTGGCACAGAGCAGCAACTAAGGAATGACCAATCCGCAAAGGACTATAAAATTGAGACTTCCACAAGGAAGTGCTGCAATGTCTAATCGCTACCCTATTCCTATTCAGAGTCGACCTGAAGGAATGCAAATTTTGAATATGCAAGAAGAGTGGGTTAGAATCTTGGGTACAATCTTTCACAAGAAGAGAGTAGGGAAACACACAATGGCTCCAAAAGTGAGTAAGTAGAGTGCGATGAGGGGTCTTACAATGCATAGATCAGATGTAGTGGCAAGGATCGAGGTCTTATTAAGACTTTGCATCATGTTTTTGGCCTAGAACTGAAATTTTAGTTTTCTAGGTTTCATGGCAGAGATCATTGTGAGTGATTGCAAGGATGGGCCAAAGCACAAAGGGAAGAGAGGGAATCCGGCTTGATGGACTGAGTCAGATTGGAGATTAGTCTTAGGTGGAGAAGCAAGAGAGGTAGGGGGTACCACCTTCTATCGGAAGTGTGATGCATCAGAAGAGACTACCAAGGTAAGGAATTCTTTTAATTGACCACGCACCAAGAACAGGTATAAGGTGGATAGTTACAGAGACCCAATGCAGAGAGGGATCATGAGTGCAATGATAGAAATGTTCAAGCTAGAGCAAACCACCTATGTCACGATGCAACAAGAGTTTTCTTTCATTAGATGTTTGCAAAAGAAGCAGTAGATTGGGCAAAGTGTCTGCATCAGCAAGTGGGGCAGATGATTTGGGTTGGAGAATGGATATCCAACCACACTACTTTGTACCCTTTGTAGCTCACTTCTACTTTGGGCCAAATTTGCTGACTTCAAAGGAGAGAAATAGAATGTGGTTGTACTTTCATCCAGATTTGCACAAGGAGGCGGATGCGGATGAACGGTATTACATGGAGCGGGTTTGAGAAGGGAATGAGTATTACAAGAAGGGTGGAAAGGAGAGGATTGTAGTAGTTGACATCCCCAGGCCAAGAAAGAGAGATAAATCCAAAGGAAAAATTGTGTCAGGTTCATCGAAGATGTAGAAGCCTAATCCGAAGGTAGTGTTGGTGAAGGTAAGGGAATTGACTCCGGAGGAGGAAGAATCAGAGGGAGAAATTGAGTTGAAGGGAGAAGCCTTTGGAGGAGAAGAAGAGTTCACCCTTCAAAGTGAGGAGTCAAGAAGTGGGAGTGAAGGTGAGGTTGAGGTTCAACAAACAAGAGGAAGAGTTGTAGAAGTAGAGAAGACAAGCCCGGAGGTGTCTACAATCAATCAAGGATGTAAGAAGGGAGAAGAAGGTGTCTTGGTGTGTCCAAGAGGTGCCAAGGGGAAGCAAAGTGCTCAAGTAGTAGACATTGGATCCAATGAGATTACCACCGAGGAGGAGGAGGAGAGCTTGGAGGAAGAAACGTTGAAGATACAAAGATCACGTCTTTGGGGTAAGGTGCCAGTGCAATTACTTGTAGAGGGCAAAGATGTCAGAGCCAATGATAGGCAGTATGATGGAGTATCTATCAAAGGTAGTATGTCCCTTATTGGTGTTTTTGCAGTAGAAGAAAGCAAAGATGGTGAGTGCTAACCTGGATGTGAAGGATGAGTGGAGCTGATACATTTGAAGGTGAGTGTAGTAATGATGGAGCAAGAACTGGAGAGTCTAAGGAAGAAGGCAGCCAATAAGGATCAAGTCTAGTAGTGGGAGTTATTAGAGGATAGTTGAGAGGAAGAAAAATTGCGGGGATTGTTGAGGGTGGTGGAAGATCAATTCGTGTTGAATCAACAAGAGAAGGAGGCAATGAAGGTTGAGTTTGAGGACAAGTTGCAGATGTATCGCAATGAGTTGGAGGAGGAAAGAAGAAAGAGAAGGTAGAGCCAGTGGTGGAATCAGATGCAATGGGAAGCAAGATGAAGGTATTGCTTAGCACTAAAGTTGAAGGGAAGTTTGAAGAAGCTAGACTGCACAAGTTGATGTTGTTGGTGTAGGAGACAAGGTAGAGGAAGGCAAAGGATGCGGAGTTGAACAATCTGTTGATTTGTCTATGAGATTTTGTAGATAGAAAATGGTAGAGGTAGGAAACAATGTCTGTCTCAAATTGGATCTTGTTAGAACAAACTTGGATAGACTTTGTAGTGAAGTAAAATTAGCCAAGAAGTCCAAAGTTGTAGAAGTAGGAGTACAAGTGTCTTTGGATGAGTTACCTAAGATAGTAGAAAGGAATGGGTCAATAGATAATGATGTAGGTGGAATAGATAGGAGTGCAATTGTAGTTTGTAGTGAAGAAATAGTAGAAATAGAAGAGTTAAGAGTGGAATTAAGTAGACCCAAAGAAAAAGAAATACTTGAAGGAACATTAGGTTTGGAAGCCGTAGCAGAGGTTGCAATCGGATTGGATTAGTAACAGATTTGAGATTTGAAGAGGTAGATATGAAGAGTTGCATTGTCATTTTGGATATGCAAGTTGGTAAAGTTGTTGTAGAACGTCATTTTTGTTGGTACTTGTCAATTGCTTCACTATTTGAAAGAGGCATTCACAATGTGTTGTTGTTCAGTATTCATTATTCCTGAGAATAGATAAAGCAAAGTGCTATGAAGCAGTGCTCATTGCTTGGGCTTAATTCAAAGTATTAATTTTGTGTTTGTGTTTGGGAGAGTTGGAAGAAATTTGAAGTGCAAGGCAGTGTGCTTGTTGGATTCCACAACCTTGATCTTCATTTTGTGTGTTTGATCTTGACTGAAGTGCAATCAAAGCAATGCCTTGATAGATCTAAGAGGAATTATAGTGTTGGTAGTATTTTGCATTTGTGAGTGCAATGCAAGGTTGATGCAAATCAATTTTGATTGAGGAAGTTGTGCCTTCATTGGAGGGTAGAACACAATTTTGAGGCAAAGTTGTTTTGCAACAAAGTAGCCATTTTTGGGAGAGACTAAATCATCACAATCAAGATTATTTGGAAAGATTTGACAGATTTGTGATTATAGGTGCCAAATTGTTGTGACAAGACTATGAGTTAGTGCTTGTTACTCTCTTTTGGGTGTGGTCTCTACCTGAGAGATTAAAGACACAATCAAGAAGAACTAATTTGGTTACTTTGCTTTGTATTTGGAAATTTTTGACTCATATCTCTTTGGGAACAAACTTTACTTACATGATTACCACAAAAGTTATATTTGTCGGGTTGTCACAAGTAGGCTTGGAGTGGAGCCTTTGTACCACCAGTAGATGAGTGTGAGGATGACCCTCCAGAATCAATTACCTTGATACCTCTGGATACCACACTCATTGCTTGGCAATATCCAATAGAGGGAATATGTCTACAGGAGTTGTTTGATGGGATTAGCACTAGACTAGTTGCGGTCCTATAGGTGGGCATACAAGTACAAAAGTACTTGTATGTGGAGAGAGATGAGATTGCTAGGCGAGTCTCTCTACATCATGTGGCACACTTGGCTTATTGGTGTCTTGAGTAATTATTGATGTCAACAGTCAAGGGTTACCAAAAGACCCTACCAGTAGACATTGTTTGCTAGGGATGGAAGACTTAGAGAGACTTGGTGATTGTTGGATAGCCATGTTTGGGACATACACGTGCTAGTCAAGGTTTGGGTCTTCAAGATGCCAATTCAGGTGTGTTTTGGGAGATGTTATGCATACTTTGACATCTCTAGGTCCATCAATCCATTTCTCTAGCTTACCTTTTGGAGAACGTTCCTATAATGGGTGATTCTTGCACCAGAGTGGTGGCAAGTACACATGTCCATTCTTGGATAGGACTTGTTGTATTGTTAGATGCAGCCAGAGTGAGATCACGAGCTCATCATCTTCATCTTTGGTGGACAAACCTCTTACCTAGAGAGGTTCTACAATGTGCTTAAGATGGGATTTAGTGACTAGACCACATCATTGTTGATGACATCTTGGATGTTGAGCATCAATCTTAGATGGTGGTAGTGGCCGATAGGTCACCTATGGCAATCGTGAACCTAGTTAGACAGCCTTGAGCAGCTTTTCCCACACTTATGAGTTTCCTTAGCTCTCATGCTTTTTGAGAGGGAGGTCATGGACTAGTTTGGGACACAGTTATAGCACTTGGTGGAGCCCAATGCCAATGAGAGAGATCAGGTGATGGGTTTTCGCATTGGTATTACCGCTATTCTAGCAATGTTAGAAGCATCCAAGCATCGGGTGTTAGGTCAAGCTATGGACCTAAATTGTTTGACTTGGATTGTGAGCCTTAGCTTGGTAGAGCAGCGTAGGATGCGCTTGATAGGCATCACCACTTGGACACTTGTGAGCCTTGTGCGTATCAAGACAATTCAAGCACATGTTGGGGGCGATGGATCAAGTGAACATGAGATTCTTGGGACAGAACCAATAGCTACTAGGGAGAGTGGTCTACTTGGAGTCCATCTAGGTGAGCATGGGCTACTTGGATTACACCCTTGGTCTACTTGGGATGTTGCTAGAGGACGTGTGGGGCTTGCAGCCAGAGTGGAGGGAGTTTTTCACATAGAGGTTGAGACTTCTAGTGGTTGGAGCATGACACTACTACTCCCAAGGGTCCAGTGTAGCAGCCAGTCAATACGTCTTCCACTCCTACAACAGTTACAAAGGATACTTGGGAGCCAAATCTTGGACCCAAGCTTATAGGAGAGGAAAGACAAATGGTTTGGAGGTTTGTGAGGAGCTCCATGAGTTGTTTTGCCTTCAATATGAAGGATTTGGGTGATTTGAAAGGACCTGGTATACGGATTGAGCTAACTAGATAAACACCAATTTCCAATGTCCTTGTCAACATAGTGACATGGAGCAAGCATTGATTCAGAGCCAGAGTAGTGACCTTTTTGAGGCTGGTTTGGTGGAGATTTCACATGGAGAGTATGCATCAGCGACAGTGATGCCAGCCAAGAAGGATATGCAAGGCAACAACACCAATAGGTAGATGTATGGAGATTATTGTCCTATCAACCGACTGACTAAGACTGATTGGTATACCATGCCTACATTGGAGGAGATCTTTGATGCAATTGGGCATGCAAAGGTCTTCAATACTTTGGATCTCTGAGCAGGATATCATCAGTTGCTGATCAAAGAAGAGAATAAGTCCAAGATAGCATTTTGGGCTATTGACCTTCACGGTAAGGATGTGTTATATTGTTGGAGGTTCTTACCATTTGGGTTAAAGAATACTCCTAAGTTCTCCAAGGGTCATGGACATGATCATAGCTGGATTTAATTTTGCTTGGTGCTATATTGATAACATTTTGGTCTATAGCACTACTATGGAGAAGTATGAGAGATAGTTGTTGGAGGTATTTGAGAGGTTGAGATTTCATAGACTCAAATTACATATTGGGAAGTGTGGGTTCTTCCACCAGCAAGTTGAGTATTTGGGTCTGTAACACCCATTTGTGCATGTGTGTGGTATTTAGCTTGGTATTACAAGTACTTAAGAGATATTATTTATATAGAGATAAAGGATGGTTCTATATTAGTCATGGTTAGCTAAAGTTAGTCATAGCTAAGATAGAGGGGACCTTACTTTAGAGGAAGTAGAAAAGATGAGCACTACTATTTTGGATTTTAGTGTGTTGACTTGGTATTATTCCTAGGTGTTTGGCTTTGAGGAAAGAGTTGAGAACTCTTGGGCCCGCAAACCTTTTTGTTTTGGATTCTTCTTTAGTCCAAGGATAGCCCATGTGAAGGAATCCTTGACTTAGTGGTTGGGTCAAGATAAGATCACATGCTTAGGGAAATATGCCCATGTGAATGGATATTCCTTTCTGCTTTTTGACTTTACTTGACTTTTAGTCCAGTAACTTGAGTTACTACGGTAATTAGTAACTTTGGTATGTAACTATTTCACAAGTATATAAACAAGGGGTGAGGAGGTACTCATCATCCTTTCATTTGCAACTATCTCTCTCTCATTGAGTTCTCTAGTGAGCAATGTCTTGAGTCTTGGAGTGTTAGCCTTGGAGGAGTATGATGGAGTTGGGGTTCCTTGCCTTCTTAGTCCATGGTGCACTACCATAATAGCCATCAGAGGTTCATCCTGAGTGAGAGACAGGCCGGCTCACAGGTCACACTATCTACCCCGGAAGACTTGGTATTCAGCAGACCAAAGTGGAGGCTATTGCATGTATTCCTTGACCTACGGATGTGAGCAGAGTGCAAGCATTCCTTGGGTTGGCAAACTTCTATTGCCATTATGTTAGAGGATTTAGTGTCATTTCCAAGGCCTTGAAAAAGGTGACCAAGCTTACATAGGAGTGGTGTTGGGGAGATGAGCAGGAGAGAGCTTTTGTGGAGCTCAAGGAGAGGTTGACATCTACTCCTATTTTGAGGAGACCGATTAGAGGACAACCATTTCAGGTTCACTCTAATTGGAGTATGTTGGGGCTTGGAGCAATGCTCACCCATGATGATGATGAGGGGAAGGAGTTTGTGGTGGCCTATGCTAGTTTCTCCAGCAATTCAGTGGAGGCAAAGTATAGTTCATATGAAGGAGAGTGCTTGGTAGCAATTTGGGTAGTAGCACATTTCCGATGTTACCTATTTGGTAACTCCTTTACTCTCATCAGCCACTGAAGTGGTTGATGGAGTCCAACAAGCTTTTAGGAAGCTTGCACGATGGGCTTTGATTTTACTAGAGTATGATTTCATAGTTATTCACACATCTAGAGCGGTGAACCATGATGCAGATGGGTTGAGTAGAAACCTATGTCCCAACCAGCAAGATCAGACCTACTGTTGGCATGGTGACTCAGATGAGGAGATGGTGCTAGGTTGGCATGCATATATGCCATCTTAAGTATATTTTTTGAGGCTTTGGTGGTATGAGTTTCATGCATACAGGAGGAGTTATTGAGGTCATAGATCCAGAGAATGGAGATAGTGGTACAATTCAGCAAGACATTCATGATGATGTCTTAGTGGTGGACTATCTTTGCATTGGGTAGCACAGTTGGAACCAATGGGAGAAACCATGTTCCTAAGCAAGCCAAGCAGTTCAGGTTGGAGGGCAGACATCTTCTTTGTGTATGGGAGGATGGTAGAATGCGAGTAGTACCTTTTCCATTTCAAAGACCACCGTTGGTTTGTCATGCTCATGAGGAGTTAGGACATTTTGGAGTAAAGTATACATATAGCTTACTCTAGAGTCATTATTGATGGCATAGTATGCAGACCAATGTACAGCAATTTGTTGCCAAATGTGTGGTTGTGATCAAGTTAGAGCATCATTTAATCCTCCTATGCCACAATTACACCCATTACCTATCATGGAAGTGGGTTACCGTTGGAGTTTGGACTTTGCTGGACCTTTATAGTTGATTGTGAGACATCATTGGTATGTTTTGGTGATGGTGGAGCACTTCTCCAAGTGGATTGAGTTGGTGGCACTTCTTGACAAGTCCAATGAAGGGACAACTTACTTGTTCATAGATCGGGTTCTCAGTCATTTTGGACACCAATTGAGGTTTTGACTGATCAGAGTACAAAGTTCTTGGGAGAGCTTTAGGTCTTGTATGAAAAGGCTTTGACTGATCATCATACTACCTCTCAAGATCACCCTGAGGTAGATGGCTTAGCAGAGAGAGTGGTTCAGATGGTGAAGAGAGGATTGCAAAAGTATGGTTTGCAAAGAAGCCACTTGGGAGATTAGGGTCTCTAGTTAGCTTGGTTGGCCCTGGGCTATTGGTTCAGCCAACAAGCCTCCTTAACATCCTTCTCGCCTTACTTCCTACTCTATGGATGAGATCTAGATTTACCTACAGCCATTTGTTGAGATGTTACTGTAGTCTTGGACTTGGATGATCTAGATGTGTGGGTGAGTGCATATTCTCAACAAGTAGAGATCTTTTGGAGAGTGATGCTGATGGTCTTTGAAAACTTAGTGATTGCTTAGTATAGGGATACTTATGTTATGCTACTATTTGTTGAGGAGGTTATAGACCCTCAATCTGTCAATTTCATCCAGGTGATTATGTATATCTATAGTAGACCACACCGACAACACTTGATGTTTCAATAGGCTGTATTATCTTGAGAGTGCATGAGGTTTTGCCATTGGGAGTCCTTGTGTTGGAAGGATACAATGGAGTTACTTGGAAGGATCATGTGCAAAATTGTGCATCATGCCACCTCCCAAGAATTGATGGTACTATGGACCCAAGCTTGGCACTTGTACGTGTAGGCTTGAGGTGTATATTATGTAGTTGTTCTAGTGGAGCTACTACTATGTTAGGTGTGATAGCTATTTGAGAGGATGGCATATGGCATGTATGACTCCTCTACTCATGGTGGTTCCTCAAGGACAATGGTTATGTCCTAGATGGACTTGACCTATAACTAGTTCATCCTTTATATGGTATAGATTGCAGACATGTAACTAACGATGTGGCTCGATAGCACCCGACCTCTAGATCTTTGCCCATCATAGGGTATACCATATACTTGGAGTAGATGACTATTTGGAGTTAGAGGGACCTAACAGCCAGCTAGGGAGGTGATTAAGGCACTTTAGAGTCTATGTATGATTTATGTGTGAGTTATGTATCTATAGTGTATGATGTTGACAATGATGTATGTTGTGTAGCAATGTATATTGTGTAGCGATGTATATATACACAAAATTTGTCACACAATTTTTAGTGTCATATCTAGATTGCTTGGACACTAGAGTTGCAGTGATAGTAGTTAGAGGTATTTTAGCAGTCACTCATAGACTACTTTCCAATAGTCAGATTTTGTGTTTGGGTTATTGACTTCATGGTGGGCCCCATCATCACTTTGCACCATTTGCACCGTTGGGTGTATTGTCAATGGGATCTCATCAAGTACTGATCTGAGTTGAGTTGATTCAAGTGGTATAAACGAATTAATTATTGTGGCACTTTAGAGTCTATGTATGACTTATGTGTTGAGTTATGTGTCTATAGTGTATGATGTTGACAGTGATGTATGTTGTGTAGCAATGTTTATATGCACAACATTGGAAAGAGGTGAGGCATCATATAACCTTATTTGATTGAGTTGATTTCTAATAAGCCATTCAAGGAGCTCATGTAATCATTATGTGACAACTCAATAAATATCACTTTTGTAGTAATGTGTGAGTAGTCATTTGTTCCCACACAAATACAAGTCAAGAATGCTCAAATACAAAGTGAAAGTAACTTAATAGTTCTTTTGGTTAAATCTTTAAACTCTTGGGAAAAAAAACCTAGAAGAGTATAACAAACACTCATAAGAGGTTTTGCCACAAATAATTGTCACTCAAAATCACAATTCTTCAATTCTAGTCCAAATTTACATCAATTGTGATGATTTAGTTGATGCAAGGATCTTTACTTTGTCATGAAGTGACTTTGCTTCAAAAATGAATTCCACCTCTTTAGTGAAGGTACAAATTCCCAATTCAAAGTGACTTTGCATCAAAATCTTGACTGTGGCTATGAATGATAAATACTAACACATTACAATTCATGATGTTCAGTCAAGGCATTGCTTTAAATCTGTTCCACCCAAGATCAAACACACAAAATGGAATTCAGAATTGTAGAATCCAACATCTAACACTTCCTCAATTGCAATCCCAATTTCTTCATACACTCATAGACAAAGCCATTTACCTAACACTTAGCATAAGAAAAATGATGAGTACTTTATCAACATTTTGCTTTATTCATCTTTTGCTCACTATTGAATAAAAAACACTCCAAATGATAACTCTAAGTAGTCAGATCACTTGGAGGATACAAAAACTACCTAAACTACTGAATTTTCACAAATAATTCCACCAATGTTATAGATATGAAGCAACTCTCATACAAATTGCTACTTTGGCTTTGTAATTGCTATTGACTTGGATCCAATCCGAGTATGCCTCCTACTTTGGCTTCTACACCCAAAGTAACTACAAGTGCCTCTTGCACTTTGGATTCTACATCTACTTCTATTGCAATTGAAGTCATCAATACCACATCATCAGTCCTTATTGCAATTGAAGCCATAAATATCCTACCAATATCTTTCTCCCCTATTCTAATTCTTTTAGAGGACTCTGGTGACTCATCCAAATCCACTTGCACTGTGATCTCAACTAATTTGGATTGGGTTGTTGCCCACTCACTCAAAGTAGTGGTGACATTATCTACATTTTTTTAAACTATAACCTTAGGCAAATATTATCTCCTACTTCTCCTACTTTCCTATCTACACAATTCATAAGGCAGATTAACAAGTTATTCATGTCTACATCCTTTGCTTTCTTCTTATGGATCTCCTACACTAGCAACTTTAGCTTGTGTAAATATGATTCTTCTTGTTCCACCTTGGCTCTAGTGTTGAGCATTGCTTTGAAATGCCATGTCAAGTAACTCATCTGATCCAATCCCTCCTTCACTAAGAGCACCTTGCATCAAGTTATCATTTCCTCCAACTATATGCAAAGTATTTTCACTTCCACAAAGTGCTTCTCCTCCATTGCCTTCATATCATCTCTTGCCTTGGATTATTGTACTTTGGTGTGCTGAACAAGGCTATGCAAGTGTCATGAATACTTTGTTCTTGCATTCAGATTTGAGTGGTTTGTTGGAACAAATTGGTCTACATCTTATCAAGCTCATCCTTTGCCTTTGTCAATTCTTCCTTTTGCTTTAAGAGCTCGTTCTTATGTCTCTCCAAGTACTTGCCTTGCTGATCATAGCTCCTTTGCAGATCAACCAACATCTTATAACTGCATCTACCCAAAGTATTTTGGCTTCTTGGCATACTTGAGTCAACATTGCCTTTGAACTTTGTACATCTACATTCATCACCATTACCATTTGTACTTTGGACTTAACCTCAAGATGCTCTTCTTTCACTTCTTGCATCTTCTTCTACAAGTACACCAAAGGATATACCACACTTGACAAGTAGTTGACTCCCTAAAATGGAGTGTCCTCTTGCTCACCTTATTTTTTTGATATAATCACTTGAAACTTTGGCCAAAGTTACAATTGCCTAACTCCTATTTGGAGTCCTTTAGAAATCACCTCTTCTAGTTAACTCATCCCTACTTGACTCAGCTTCTAGCCCCAATGTGAGCATGTTTCCCACTGAAAGACTGTCCTTGGCTCCTTGACTTGCTCTTCTTGGCTATCTTCATTGAGCAAGTTCATGCAAGGGACATCTACTCCTTTCATGTGCCTAATCTCCTCATGGAATTCTTGGTGCTATCAAGCATCCTTACCTTCCAAGATGTCATGCCATACTTTGGGTTTGCCTTCACTACATATGCTCAAATCCTGAGTCTTTAGTGGAAGTTCTTCCTCTTCCTCCAACTCCAAGTTTGACTTAGCTCCTTCTTTTGCCGCTCTTGACAACAAGTCCACCAATGCCATAGCTCGGATGGGTTGAGTCTTCTTTTTGTTCTTCTCTTGGTTGGTGACACATCATCCTTAGGTATGGAGCATGTGATAACTCGACAAGTATCACTTTTTCAATAATCAATAAGTAAAGTTTGTTCCCATAAAGATACGAGTCAAAAATGGTCAAATACAAAGTAAATAGTAACAGATCAGTTCTTCTTGATTGCATCTTTAATCTCTTAAGTAGAAACTACACCTAGAAGAGAGTAACAAGCATTGACTCTCAATCTCATCACAAAATTACACTTCCATAATCAAAAATCTATCAAATCTTTCCAAACAATCTTGATTGTGATGATTTAGTTCTTCCCAAAGAAGGCTACTTTACTACAAAATAACTTTTCCTCAACATTGTGTTCTACCCCTCCATTGAAGGCACAACTTCCTCAATCAAAATTGCTTTGCATCAATCCAATGTTGCACTCACCAATGCATAATACTACTACAATTCCCCCTCAGATCTATCAAGGCATTGCTTTGATTGCTATTCACTCAAGATCAAACACACAGAATGAAATCAGAATTGTAGAATCCAACATCCAACACTCATTGAATTGTACTTTGAAATTCTACACACACTCACAAACACACACACAAGATTGGTACTCAAAATTAAGCTGAAACAATGAGCACTGAGTTACAACACTTCACTTTATCAACTTCAAAAAATATGAACATTGAACAACAAAACACTACAAACGCCTCTTTTGAATAGGAAAAGCACTTCAATAGTTACTAACTAAAATACCATTTCATAACAACTTTACCAACCTGTGGTACCTACATTTTTCATTTTGGATGCGTTTTGAAGAAGAAGTGCCTTGCTGAAACCAAATTGAAACCAAATGGAGAAGAAATGAAGGGAAACTTGTGTTTTGATCAGACACAAAGAAGTCGACTTCATGTAAGAGGAAGAAGGTCTCGGACTAGATCAGACCCGAAGAAGCTTACTTCGTGTCAGAGGAGTGAAAAACTCGGATCAAACTTTGAAGGAGGGCAAACCCAAAGGAGAAATAGAAATTGTAGGTCAGGATTCTTGCAAGGGCCATATCTCAATGCAAACAAGTCCAAATCAAGCGTGCTATATTTTTTTGGAAGCGTCTTGTTTAGGGCTTTCCGTTGCCATCAAAATCACAAAGTTTGGAGGTCTGTAGAAGAAGTAACAAGCATTTGAAGTTTCTGGAGTAGATGTACTTCGGGTTACTATTTTCGGGTCAATGTGACTTCAGACTTTGTACTTTGGACTTCAGGTTTACATGGCTTCGGGTCTAAAGACTTTGCCTCAAGACTAAGATGACCGACTAAATCCGAGGAAGTCGGACCTCGGAATGTAGTGAAAGTGACTTGGGGAATTTTGCGGGAAGCATGAGAGGAAGTTAGAGTAGTGAAAGAAGATAGTTAGGATACACATGACTTCAATTTCAATTCTGATTGGAGATGGAACATGAATTGAAGGAGAAGTAGCAATACTGAATAAACCCAAAGTGCAGGATCAGACTATAAGTGTCTTAGGGTGAGTTATATGAGTGATTAGTGGAAAGTGGGTTACAAATTGAAGGTGTAGATAGTGTATTCATGCTTTCAATTACAATTGTTGATGATGACACAATAGAATTAACAAAAGAATTGATAGTAGTTAAACCCGAAGTAAGAGAGATAGGAGTGCAGGTGTCTTCAGATTTGACATTTGACACTTTAGAGAAGAGTGGGTTGGGAAATAGAGATTTAGAAAGCTTAATTATGATAGGAATTTCAGATCAGGAAAGAAAATTTTTGGATCTGGTAGAAGATGTAGGAGATATGAAACCCGAGGATAGAATATTAAGAAGTAAAATTACTTTGGGTTCGGGTTTGAAAGCCAAGGAAGAAGTAGACATCGGATCAGAGTAGTAATAGTTTTGAGATTGAAGAGGCAGATATGAAGAGGTGCATTGTCATTTTAGATCTACAGGTTAGAAGAGTTGTTGTAGAACAGTATAGTTGTTAGAACTGTCAATTTGTTCACTACTTAAGAGTGACATTCGCAGTATCATGTTGTTCAGTGTTCATAATTTATGAGAATAGATAAAGCGAAGTGCTGTGAAGTAGTGCTTGTCGCTTGAGCTTGATTCCGAGTATCAACTTTGTGATTGTGTTTGTGAGTGTGTGGAGAAATTTGAAGTGCAAGTCAGTGTGCTTGTTGGATGTTGGATTCCACAGCCTTGATCTTCATTCTGTGTGTTTGATCCTAAGTGAAGTACAATTGAAGCAATGCCTTGACAGATCTAAGAGGAATTGTAGTGTTGGTAGTATTCTGCATTTGTGAGTGCAGTGCGAGGTTGATGTGAAGCAATTTTGATTGAGGAAGTTGTGCTTTCAATGGAGAGGTAGAACACAATTCTAAGGCAAAGTCGTTTTGCAATGAAGTGCCATTTTCGGGAGAGCTTGAATCATCACAATCAAGATTGTTTGGAAAGAATTGAAGGAGTTGTGATTAAGGAGTGTGAATTTGTGACAAGACTGTGAATTAGTGCTTGTTACTCTCTTCTGGGTGTGGTTTCTACCTGAGAGATTAAAGATGCAACCAAGAAGAACTACAGTGTTACTATTTGACTTTGTATTTGGACATTTTTGACTCGTATCTATGCGGGAATGAACTTTACTTACCTGATTACCGCAAAAGTGATATTTGCCGGGTTGTCACACAACCTAGAGATCCAAAACTACAAACCACCTCTTCATATCTACCTCTTCATATCTTAAATCTGTTTCTACTCCAATCTGATGTCAACTTCAACTTCCAAACCCAATGTTCCTTCAAATATTTCTCCTTCTTTGGGTCTATCTATTACTTCCTCATCCATAATTTCTACTATCTCTTCAGTCTGAACCGCAATTGGAATGATAGCTAACCTATTTGCGTTCTTATCTTCTAACCCAATCCCTTCTACTATCTCAAGCAACTCACCCAAAGATACTTGCACTCCTACCTCTACTACTTTGGACTTCTTTCTTCCTTCACACTACTCCAAATTTTATCTAATTTTGATCTTACTAAATCTAATCTAAGACTCACATTGTCTCCTACCTCCAACATCTTCCTATCAACTTGATCTCTCAGATGAATTACCGAACTATTCATATCCACATCCTTTGCCTTCCTTCTTCTCATCTCCTACACTAGCAAATTTAATTTGTGCAACCTCGCTTCTTCTAATTTTCCTTTTGCTTCTATGCTCAACATCACTGTCATTCTCCCCATGATCTCTCCTACCAATTCTGTGACGAGCATGCTTATGCTTATGTTTGGAGGTGCAGGGATTGAAGCAGCGGAATTGAAAGCAACGAAAAATGGTTTTGCGGTCTGTCTCCTGTTTGGAACGTGCTTTAATAGATAGTCTCGTGTATCCACTGAAATTTTCTAGGATGACCGTCCGGGGCTATGCAAGAGCCGCATTTTATTCCATTTAATAGTTCAAGATTCCCAGTATCTACTTCATGCACACTGTCGGGAAGATGTCTGAGCTTTCTAGACTGGACATCTCGGATGGTTCGGTCTTAAACAACGGTTCTAGAGACAAGGCCGTCACCCATGAACCTGTAGATTTGGTTGACTTCAACAGAATCCTAGCATCAAACCTAACTAAGTTATTGCGTCCAGGAGGAGACCCGCATTACACTAAAAGAACTTCTGGTTGTCACAATTGCAGTATTCATTCTTAAATCTCAGCAGTTCTGTTTCCCAAATGCAGTATAATCTGGTGGAAGGAGCACGTATCGGCTTCAACAAATAATCACCTATCTTCTAAGTCGAAATGACTTTTGAAAGAAACGCGTTGATTAGATTCGATTTGATTTGAGGTGTCACATTTGGAAATGAATAGCTCTTTCCAGGGTTACCTCTAGAAAGAGGCATAGCTTCAACTTCAAGAACTTCTCGGGACCTTATATGATAGGCTGCCTTTAGTACACACAATAGATTTACTTGCTGCATCGTAATTTAGGGACAGCATAATCGAGACCTAACCTATCTCGATGTAAATTACAATTCTCAGTAACTTCTGCTACGGATGAGTGGCTACAATAGTTCCATTCGAAGGATTTATTTGGTCACCGATAGGATTTCCATCATCTTTGCAAAGCTTAGTTCGAAGCTGGACAAGCAGTTAGTCGGTCAGGAGGTGGAACAAGCTTCTCATTGTCCTGCGCTCCATCTTTTACTAGGAACGCCATCTGCATTCCCCAGGTTGTATGTTTCTCCAGGTGACAGTGCATGAACCACATGCCTGAAACAAAGCCAGAAGATGGACAATGAGATCCGAAGTCTATGCATACTTCCCATTCTAAATGTAGCAATCAATAACCTTACGTTGAGATGTGCTTACCAGGATTATCAGCTTTGAACCGAATCGCGACCCATCCTCCGGCTGGAACCTCGACTGTGAAGCGAGAGGGAGGATCAACGTTGTTGAAGGTTGATGGGCTCGTATCATTTTCATAATTGCCCATGCCACTGCCCATGACATAGAAATTGTATCCATGCAGATGGAACGGGTGGTTCTCGTACGCCTGCGCAAAAGTTCCTTGAAGGACGAGTTCCACCACTGCTCCATACTCAATCACAGAAACTCTTGTACCGTTTGTGAAGTTGCGAGGTGGACCGCTTATTGGTTCTGTATAATTGTACGGGTTCTCAGGGAAGTCAGGGAAGTCTGTGGAATAAATTCCTTCTGTTTTGTTGTAGTATGCCTGCAGAAGGTCAATGTTCGGCAGGTCAAACCTGATATCGCTCACTACCCCAGTAGTTGGTCCAGTTGGTCCTGATGGTCCTGATAGCGCCGGGACGAGATCAACCGTGAAGAGAAGATGGCGGTCAACTTTCGTAGGGAATAGACTGGTATTAAGAACCTTCAAGCTGTTCGAGAAGCTGGTGACAAAAGCTGTGTCGTTCGCTGCCGGAAGTCCTGGCAGGGATGTGTTAGGAGGAAGAAGAGTGGGAACAGAGTCATACTGAAGGAGTGCAGTGGAGGATATGTTTGGAAAGTCATTGAGGACGCTTTCCAATGCACCCGGTCCCAATTCGTTGAAAAGAGTAGCATTAACAATGAGGGAGGTGTAAGCAGCGGCTTCCATGTAGTAGGTCCCTGGTGTCTGATTCGCATATATCAACACGTTTATGGTTTGTCCCGGAGAAAGGAACACCGTGTCGAAATGCACTGGCTTGACATACTCACCATCGACCTCCACTATCGTTTGCGTGTGATTTGCAATTCCAAAGAACTCCTCGCTGTTGAGTCCAGCATTGATGATTCGAAGAAGGTACGTTTTGTTTGCCGATACCTTCAAAGTGGAAATTCCTGTATAAATGACCAGTATAATTGCCATTTAGTCCTATGTTTGACTACTGCCAGAGACCTCCAAAGAAGATGTGCAATGTTCCTTGGGAAGGACATGCTACCATCAACTATTCCTTCACCAACTGAAAGCAATGTAACACATAGAATACTGAAAACGGGGACAAGGACCTGATGATTTAGGGTTTAGACCTGATGATTGGTTATGATTCTTTGGAAAAAGCATAAAGCTGAATTCTTCTTGTATTGGCGGTACTGTGTAAGATATATTGTGCAGATCACTGGATCTAAAGAGTTGATCTAAGTGCCTGTTATAACTTATTGCAGTAATTTGTGTTCTTAATTTTGGGCAGCACTCCTATCAAGCTTCTTACAATCACCTGGCCGGTAAAATCAAACCGAAAATAAATCCAAATAACTCAAGACTCAGAACTACTACTCAACGGTGGTGTCTGTGGTAAATATCTGCGGTGCTGCCGGCCCTGTAAGTGAGCACTTGATTAGTGCTCAGTGCTTGGTCGGTAAGCTTGATTTAAAAATGATGTAAATACATACCTTCAAGATCGTTGCAATTGTAGAATGATCCTGGGCGGCCATTGATGAGGAGCGCGTCCGCAAGTGCGAAGCTGTAAGGAGAAGTTTCTAGTCCTTCCCTCTCAACATCATTGGCATCTTTATTCCACCACTCTCCTGTTAAGATTCATTACACAAGTATGTTAGCACGAAAACCTTGAATATGATACACGGATTGCTCAAGCGCTTCAAGAACTTAGAAGTATGTATCTAGACAATATGATCTGCAATGGAAACTTTTCGTCTACTTGCAATTAGTTTGCAAGCTAGGATTAAATGACATCACCATCGACGAAGGTGTTGTAAAGGTTGGTCAGATAGACCCAACATATGCTTCAAACACAAAGCTGTACGTAGCGTGCTGAATTTGCACAGACGCAGGATTGAGCTAGCTTTGAATTGAATGAAATAACAAGGAGAGTCAAATTTCTGCACGAGAAACAAGCAAAAATCTAGTGGAGTCCCAATCTTGGACTTGTTATCGGTCGCTGGGTTGCGATAAAGTAACGGTAAGTGAGATGGTCATCAGAACTAACTTCCTGCCCACAGGGTAAAACCTGCTGATTTGAAGGCTTCTGCAAAAGCAGAGAGTGGTATAGCCCATAAACCGGATTTGAGTGCTGAGGTGCGGGAAAGCAACTGGAGGTGGTAGCGGGGTTGGATAAGCCATTGAAAAGCATTCACTGAATATTTGGATACCGAACGTTCACGACACGAAGTCACGAGGATGGAGAACAACTGTTTACTGTCCGGCAGATCAGAAGGAGCTCAACGACGCATTGAGTGAAAGGGTCCCTGGCTCAAAAGGGGCTGAGCTACCTCAAGTACACCCGCTAGAAACAACACACAAGACTGTCCTGAAGTTGCGGAAACAGTACAGAATCTATGTTCACCTAGAATCACATTGAACTGGTCATCTGGCTTCTCATGCGGGTACGTGAAGGTGGATGGAAAGATAACAAGTGCTCCGTGGACCGTTGCCCGAAGCCACTGAACATGAGCATGCCAAAACAACGTCCCCTGTTGATCGCTGACGGTGAAGTTATATACGAAATAGTCCCCCTGCTTGATTGGACATTGAGTGATGTATCCTGCTCCATCCTGCCACCCCGTGAGTCTCTGTTTAACTCCATGCCTGTAAGTAAGAACAGTTAAGTCTTCCAGGTAATGATGACTCCACTCCATGCACATATTGATCCAAAGGGTCCGTATGTAGTTCTTGTACGTTGCTTCATATTTGTGCATCCGTATTAATGAAAGTAAAGCTATAGATACTGTACAGAAGATGCTCAGAAGGTAAGGAAAATCGTATATAAAATCGTGGAACTCATTACCAGTGAATCGTAAGGTCCGCGTTGGCATTGTTCGTAACATTGACGATAATTCTGTCCCCTGTGACGGCACAGATAGTTGGTCCTGGAAACTCCCCGTTTACGACGACCTTATCCTGGGGGTTAAAACAGCTTGCATTTTTGGGGGCCAAGGCGACCTGATCAGAATCCACAGAATGAATGGTGAGTCCCCCTCGACAGTAAACGTAAAACTGTGCTGTGAAACCTGAAAGGTTCACCTCCGCTTTCTACTGGACGAGTATCTCAAGTTTTTGAAGCTGTCGGTTGAAAGCGGATTCGCGGGATATTACGGGGACAAATATTTTCTCAGGAAATACTGAGCTATCTGCTTCCTCCAATTCACTGAGTCTAACACGTATAACATATCTTGTGAACGTGAAGGAACAAATTGTACAATGAATCGGTCGTGGGAGGAGGCTAAGAACTGAACACTGCAATCTAGAAAATGATCGTGGGATCAACTTCCAGGATGCAACTAGTGTACTCTATATAGTGGTTGCTCATCTAAGAATCCGACAGGTACACTGTACGCTTTACATTACCATGTTCAAAGCTTGTAGGAAACGAATACACAATTCAATTTGAAAATACATACGCTGAAAATCTCAAACTATATTGGTGAACATGACTGCTTCTAAGCTGGGATGGTATAAACTCACATTCCAGTCATAGTATCTTGTTGTTGGACCAGCGTAGGTAGCCTCGATATCGTGCGGACAGGATGATTGTCCTCTACAAACACTCGTGACAGAACAGAATACAATGAAAATTGCGAACCGCACTGCCTCCTTCCTGGCTGCCATCCGGCCCATCTCCAAGGTGCTCAGTCGATGCACGCCTAGACAAGATCAATCAATTCCAAATGAATGGGTCTAGGAGGATAGCAATGGAGAATGGCTTGGTGGTCCCAGCGACAAGATAGCCTCCAAAAGAAAATTTCAATGCCTCCCTCTTGCGCCTAGGAGCAGTCGAGAGACTTGAGTGGTTTCTGCACATGAGAGCTCGAGGAGAATCAAGTTCATGGGTGATCAGGAGGAGAACCTTCACATTAGTGGTAATGCCAGAGAGTACAGTGGACCGGTGTAGTCCATTAAGAGGTGGTCGACGGGGATGAAGTAGATTGCCACTGGCAACTTCAGCCTGCGGGGTCGATCCTCTTGAATAGGTTCATGTTGCATTCTAATACTTACGTTTGCTACATATTTGTACCCCTTTTGCGATGTTCCGGTCACGTTCACTGTGAAATTTCTCAACCTTGTAACTTCTACCACAGTAACTATATGCCTACTAAGTCTAGACACCAGACATCAGACAACTTCGTCAGCAGATGCCAGGACCGTCTGCTGACGAAGATGTCTGATCCGCATTTGACCCGTTTATGCCTCCGACAGTATCTGGGGACAGCAGTTTACTTTACTTACAGGCCCACACCAGCTTCATCTGAAGACAGAAATAAGTCTCCGCACATACTGGCATGTCAATAAAACAAGCACAAACTAGTTATTCGCAAACTAGCGGAATAATGCATGGGAAAAACGTTGCGATAGGAATCCAGCTCGAGATAAAGCTACTAGGCTTTGTACGGGGAGAAAAGGGGAAAAAGCAACCGCGGAGGATAACACGAAGGATAGAAAACCTCCATAATCAAGCCGTACACATAAGGGATCAAATGGGGTTAAGCCCCGCTAGTATTGGTATGAGAAATATATCCTGTCCTATGTCTGACGTAGCTCAGATATTGGATAGGAGATATAGGACGGGATATGTGAGCTACGTCAGCTAAATCGTTTACGTGACTTTGTACTTGTAAAATCCGTGCTTGATGGAGGGGCACGAGGCGGCATTTGTTACTTTTGGCAGCCCAGAAATGCGAAAGTTGCAAACCATTTAACTTATGCCGTCTCCTGGTGGTGGGGTTATTCTGAGTTCCAACACCTCCATGTGATCTCTCACAACTCGGGCATAGGACAACTTGTAGATACGGTAGCCGGTCATGAACGATTCCAGTCAATTATGGGACTTAACTTAGATGTCGATTAGCTAGTTACTACCCCGGGGTGGAGATATGTTGTTTATGGGGACCTATAAGATTCCATAAAAGTTTATATGGGTAATTGTTATAACTTTTATGGATAGTAAAACTCGGGATCAAAAAGTGCTTTACCCATAGCTATACCCATAAAAGTTATATGGGAATTTGAAGTCATGACCCGTAAAGTTATAGGGGGATTGTGTGTTTCATGCAACTATCCATACATATTAATTTCACCTTGTTGCCTGGTTTTGAAATGATCTCGCGACCCGATTTTGAATTTAATTTATGCTTATGACATTCATTAAGAAGAGTGTCATGCCATTTGTAGCTTCGAATCTAGATTGCTCGGACATTGGAGTAGTAGTGATAGTAATTAAGGGTATTTTAGCAGTTACTCATGGACTACTTTCAGTCGATCAGATTTCATTTTTCGGGTACTAACTACATGGTGGGGCACACCTTCACTTGCACCATTTGCACCCTTAGCGTGACCATTGGTGTGAGACCTAGGTCAAAATCAAGAGTATACACTGGGAGTGCAACTCTAGAGAACTCGCTTCTATGTTGTTGAGCCTTCAAGTTTCTGGCTAGAGTGGACAGAAAGCCGGTGAACATCACCTAGAGTCTCTTAGCTAGAGTGGATGTGGATTGATTGTAATTAGGGCCCAATGGTTGGTAGATCATTGAGTGACAAATCAAGTACTGATCTGATTTGAGTTGATGAAGAATTGATTATTGTGACACTTTAGAGTCTATGTATGACCTATGTGTGAGTTATGCTTCTATAGTGTATGATGTTGACAGCAACGTATGTTGTGTAGCAATGTATATACGCACGACAAGAGAGCTAAAGCTAATTCAACTTGCGAACCTAACATCACCACCACACTAGCTTTGGTTCACAATACGTCTCCTTTCTTGTGTTCCCTTGCAAACTACCCTTACTCTTTATTAGAGGATCCTACAACCCACTCATTTTAGCTCTTTTTCTTGTTTTTGCACAACTTTCCACTCCCATTTGTGCAAATTGGCAAGTTGTGTGTACACACTAAACCCACTCTCAAAAAACCTCAACACTCTTGTACATAAAGTATTTCCCCTCTAAAGTGAGAGCACCTTCTCTAATGAACCACTATATTCTCACCCATATAGTGGTACTTGGAGAAAATCCTTGAACTCCATTGTCACTTTAGATAGAGTACCATTCCTCAAGTAATCTCAATTGTGCTCATGTTTGTCGGTAAAATAAGGAATTGTACCACTTTCTTTCCATGTTGGCTTCTAATTGGAACATAGACAAAACCATCATCAAGGACTTTGATCTTTATCCTCATCACTATAATGAATGGTTTTCCAAGGATCATCGAGTATGATGTATTCTCTTGAACAAAGAAATTTTGTTTGGTAACTAAATCCCCAACCTTCACCCTCACATCTGGACAAGCACCATAGAGCTCTCACTTGGTGTTTTTTGTTGCAATGATCACCGAACCATACTCTGTATCAATTGGCCATTACCCACGCTTGTAGCGCTCTTTGGAAACCATATTGATTTCTGATCTGTGATTGATAAGAGCAATCATGAGATTTGTCATGTTGCCCTCCAATGGTAGCTCTAGCCCAATACCCTCTAGCATATTGACTAGAGATCCCACCCATCATCACCTTGATCATCTACAAATCTGACCTTATGGTTATTGCAGCATCGAGCCATCTCTAACTCTTCTTCTTCTATTACCATGGTATCAAGAGCATTGATACAACAAATTCTCTTTTCAACTACCACTTGCACTTGATGGTGTCTATGATGACATCATGAAACTCCTTGGCAATCCCAAGGATTTCTCAAAGAGTAAACTCAACTTTGGTATTGAATACTCTCTCTTCTACTACTCCTTTCAAGTTAGTGGTTGCTTCAATATCCCATTGAAGCTTGTAAGAGGGTGTTTAACTCTTCTCCTTCCCTTTTCCCTTCACTCATTTGTCATAACTAGAAGGCAAAGTATCCTCCATGACCTCCTCCCACAAAGGTACCACACCTTTCCTTTGGAGAACACCCTCTTGACGGAACCAAGAAGAGAGAGTACTCAATGCCAAGGTTGATTACTCTCTCTTCTCTTCTAATTTTGAGATTTGAAACCCGCATAGTGAATTTGCTAACCCACATAAAGCTAGTTTATTATGAAGATGCAGGACTTAATTGCCGATGTAGTTTGGAGTATATTCTAACCACCTATGTTACATCAACCACACAAATTAAGCCAGATGTAAGTGAGAGAGGGATTATGAGAGAATGGAGTGGAAAACCACGTGTTAAATCTGGTTTGAAAATCATCTTGCATCCTTCTACCATTTTGAAAAATAAGTCTCTTCTCGTTGGGCTTGCATCATCATGCTCATCCGATGGATTGACATGTTAGACATGTTAGAATAGTTCCTAATGGTACACCATTAGAACATTTTGTTATTCTTATTTAAAAGTGTTGGAATTGGTGAGTGAACATGCCACCTATTGGCCACACAATCAACATACCTTGCACACAAAGGTTTAGAATTGGTGAGTAAACATGTTGCTTGTTGCACACCCATCCTAACATAATATAGTAATAGAGTGCACATGGGAAAATTGAAATTAAAATCTAGATTTACTTCTTATACTTTGGAAACATGGATGAATCTCCTTTGTCGTGCATATATACATCGCTACACAACATACATCATTGTCAACATCATACACTATAGAAGCACAACTCACACATAAGTCATACATAGACTCTAAAGTGCCACAATAATCAGATTGCTTACCACTCTCAACTCAACTCAACTCAGATCAGTACTTGATATGTCACTCTATGAACTACCAACAACTGGGCACTGATAACAGTCAAGCCACACCCACTTAAACATAGAGAATCTAGGTGACGCTTGCCTGCCTCTGTCCACCATAGCCAAGAACTCAAAGGCTCAACATCAAAGAAGTGAGCTCTCTGGAGCTCACTTTGAAACTATACCCTCTGGACTTGAGCTAGCTCTAAAACCCTTACAGTCTTGCTGATGGCACACTCGATGGTGCGAATGGTGCAAAGTGACGGTGGGCCCCACCGTGAAGTCAGTACCCCAAACATGAAATCTGACCATCAAAAAGTAGTCTCTAAGAAACTGCTGAAATAACTCTAACTACTATCATTGGAACTCCAGTGTCCGAGCATCTAGATGCGGCACTACAAATGGCGTGATAGTTGTCGTGCGTATATACATTGCTACACAACATACATCGCTGTCAACAACATACACTATAGAAGCACAACTCACACATAAGTCATACATAGACTCTAAGGTGCCACAATTGCCTCCTTAGCTGGCGGTTAGGTCCCTCTAACTCTAGATAGCCATCTACTCTAAGTATATGGTATACCCTCTAATGGGCAAAGATCAGGAGGCCAGGTGCTATGGAGCCCCATCGTTAGTCACCTGTCTGTAATCTATACCATACAAAGAATGAACTAGCTATAGGTCAAGTACATCTAGGACATAACCACTATCCTTGAGGAACCACCGTGAGGGAAGGAGCCATACATGCCATATGCCATCCTCTCAAACAGCTATCACACACTAACATAGTAGCAACTCCACCAGAAGAGCCACATAACATACACCTCAAGCTTGCACATACAAGTACCAAGCTTGGGTCCATAGTACCATCAATGTTTGGGAGGTGGCATGGCGCACAATTGCATACATGATCCTTCCAAACAACACCATCATGTCCTTCTAACACAAGGACTCCAGATGGCAAAACCTCATGCACTCTCAAGATAGTGCGGCATGTAGAAACATCAAGTGTCGTCGGTGTTGTTTGTTGTAGATATACATAGTCGCCTAGATGAAATCGATGGATCGAGGGTCTATAACCTCTTCCTCGAATGGTAGCATAGCGTAAATTATCTCTATGCTGAGCAATTGCCAAGTTCTCAAAGGCCATCGGCATCACTCTTCAAAAGATCTCTGCACGCTAAGAACATGCACTCATCCATACATCGGGGTCATCCAAGTCCAAAACTATAGTAGCATCTCGACAAATGGTTGCAGGTAAATCTGGATCTTGTCCATAGAGTAGAAAGTATGGAGAGAAGGATGCTAAGAAGGCTTGCCAGCTGAACCAATAGCCCATGGCCAACCAAGGTAATTGGAGATCCCAATCTCCCAAGTGGCCTCTCTGCAAACCATACTTTGCAATCCTCTCTTCACCATCTGAACCACTCTCTTTGCTAAGCCATCTGCCTCAAGGTGATCTCGGGATGTGGTACGATGATCAATCAAAGCCTTGTCACACAAGACCTGAAATTCTCCCAAGAACTTTGTACCCTGATCAGTCAAAACCTCAACTAGTGCACCAAAATGACTAAGAACTCGATCCAGGAATGAGTAAGTTGTCCCTTCACTAGACTTGTTAGGAAGTGCCACCAACTCAATCCACTTAGAGAAGTGCTCCTCCATCACCAAAACATACCGATGATGCCTCACAATCCGTGGTAAAGGTCCGGCAAAGTCCAAACTCCAACGTTAACCCAATCCCATGATAGGTAATGGGTGTAACTGTGGCGTATGAGTATTGAATGATGCTCTAACTTGGTCACAAACCACACATCTAGCAACAAACTGTTGTACCTCGGTCTGCATATTGTGCCACCAATAATGACTCTAGAGTAAGCTAAACAAAATGTCCTAGCTCCTCATGAACATGACAGACCAACTGTGGTCTCTGTGATAGAAGTGGTACTACTCGCACTCTACCATCCTCCTAAACACGCAAAAGGTGTCTACCCTCCAATCTGAACCATCTGGCTTGCTGAAGAACACGGTCTCTCTCCTTGGCCCCAATTGTGCCACCCACAACACCACTGCAAAGATAGTCCATCACTAAGACATCATCATGAATGTGTCGCTAAACTGTACCAATATCTTCACTCTTTGGATCTGTGACCTCAATAACTCCTCCTGTATGCACTAAGAGAGATACCACCAAAGCCTCTACAAATATACACAGAAAGGCCAATGCATGCCAGCCTGGCACCATCTCCTCATCTGCCTCACCATGCCAACATGCTCCAGTCTGATCTTGTTGACTGGGACATGGGTTTCTACTCAACCCATCTGCATCACGGTTCACCACTCTAGGTCTGTGAACAACCGTGAAATCATACTCTTGTAAAATCAGAGCCCATCATGCAAGCTTCCCTGAAAGCTTGTCAAACTCCATCAACCACTTCAGCGGCTGATGATCAATGATGAGAGTGAAGGGGTTGCCAAATAGGTAACATTGGAAATGTGCTACTGCCCAAACTGCTGCCAAGCACTCTCCCTCATATGAACTATACTTCACCTCCGCTGAATTGTTGGAGCAACTAGCATAGGCCACCACAAACTCCTTCCCCTCATCATCATGTTGGGTGAGCACCGCTCCAAGCCCCAACATACTCCAATCAGTATGAACCAGAAATGGTCGTCCCCTAATCAGCCTCCTCAAAATAGGAGCAGATGTCAACCTCTCCTTCAGCTCTACAAAAGCTCTCTCCTGCTCATCTCCCCAACACCACTCTTGTGTAAGCTTGGTCAGCTTTGTCAAGGCCTTGGCAATGGCACTAAATCCTCTAACATAGTGGTGATAGAAGTTTGCCAACCTAAGGAATGCTTGCACCCTGCTCACATCCGTAGGCCGAGGAATATGTGCAATAGCTTCCACCTTGGTCTGCTGAACACCAAGTCCTCTGGGGTAGATAGTGCAACCCGAATACTCAACCTGCTTGTGGAAGAACCTACACTTCCTAGGATGTAATTTGAGTCCATGAGATCTCAACCTCTCAAACACCTCCAACAACTGTCTCTCATGCTCCTCCATAGTAGTGCTATAAACCAAAATGTCATCAATATAACACCAGGCCAAATCCAATCCAGCTAGGATCCTATCCTTGACTCTTTGGAACTCATCAGGAGTGTTCTTCAACCCAAAGGGTAAGAACCTCCACTGATATAACACATCCTTACCGTGAGGATCAATAGCCCAAAATGTTGTCTTGGACTTATCCTCCTCCCTGATCGGCAACTAATGATATCCCGCTCAAAGATCCAAAGTACTGAAGACCTTTGCATGCCCAATTGCATCAAAAATCTCCTCCGATGTAGGCATGGCATACCGATCAGCCTTGGTCTGTCGGTTGATAGGACGGTAATCTCCACACATCTACCTATCTATATAGTTGCCATGCATATCCTTCTTGGCTGGCATCACTGTCGCTGATGCATACTCTCCATGTGAAATCTCCACCAAACCAGCCTCAAAAAGGTCACTACTCCGGCTTTGAATCAATGTCCTCTCCATATCACTATATTGATAAGGACGTCGGAAAATTGGTGTGTCGCTAGTCAGCTCAATCCGTATACCAGGTCCCTTTAGAGCACCCAAATCCTTCATATTGAAGGCAAAACAACTCGTGTGACTCCTCAAGAACCTCCAAACCCTCAGTCTTTCCTCTCTAGTAAGCTTGGGTCCAAAATCTGGCTCCCAAATAGCCTCTGTGACTATAGTAGGAGTGGAAGACGTACTGACTGACTGCTACACTGGGCCCTTGGGAGCAATCGTGTCATGCTCCCGACCACTAGAGGTCCCAACCTCTGTGTGAAAAACTCCCTCCACTTTGACTGCAAGCTCAACACGTCCTGTAGTTGCATCCCATGTGGACCAAGGGTGTAATCCAAGTAGCCCACGCTCACCTGGATGGACTCCAAGTAGACCACTCTCCCTAGTAGCTACTAGATGTGTCCCAAGAATACCATGTCCACTTGGTCCATTGCCCCCAACATGTGCCTGAATCATCTTGATAGGCACAGGGCTCACAAGTGTCTGAGTGGTGATGCCTATCAAGCGTATCCTATGCTGCTCTGCCAAGCCAAGGCTCACAATCTAGGTCAAATAGTTCAGGTCCATAGCCTGACCTAATACCTGACGCTTGGATGCCTTTGACACTATTGGAACAGCGGTAATATTGGTGCAAAAACCCATCGCCCACTCTCTCTCATCAGCGTTGGGCTCCACCAACTACTATAATTGTGAGTCCCAAACAAGTCCACGTCCTCCCTCTCAAAAAGCATGAGAGCTTGGGAAACTCATGAGTGTGGGAAATGCGGTTCTAGGCTGTCCAACTAGGTTCACCACTACCATAGGTGACCTATCAACCACTACCACTATCTGAGATTGATGCTCAACATCCAAGATATCATCAACAAGGATGTGGTCAAGTTGCTGAATCCCATCATAAGCACGCTGTAAAACCTCAATGGGTAAGAGGTTCGTCCACCAAAGACAAAGATGATGAGCCCGTGATCCCACTCGGGCTGGATCTAACAATACAGTAGGTCCCATCCAAGAATGGACTTGATGTGTACTCGCCACCACTCTAGTGAGAGAATCACCCATCAAAGGAACATTCTCCAAAAGGTAAGCTGGAGAAACAGACTGATGAACCTAGAGATGTCATAGTATCCGTAACATCTCCCAAAACATACCAGAACAAGGATCTTGAAGACCCAATCCTCTACTAGCACGTGTATGTCCCTGACATGGCCATCCAGAAATCACCAAGTGAATAGGCCCATGTCTCTCTAGGTCATGCGCCCCCAGTAAGGAAATGTCTCTTGGTAGGGCCTTCTGGTAACCTCTAACTGCTGACATCAGTAATAACTCCGAATACCGATAGGCCAAGTGTGCCACATGATGTAGAGAGACTGGCCTAGTAGTCTCATCTCTCTCTACATACAAGTACCTCTGTACTCGTATACCCGCCTGTAACACCGCAGCTAGTCCGATGTTGATCCCACCAAACAACTCCAATAGGCATATCCCCTCTACTGGATACTGCCAAGTAATGAGTGTGGTATCCAAAGGTGTGAAAGCAATCACCTCTAGAGGCTCATCCTCACACTCATCTCTTGATGGTACGAAGGCTCCACTCCAAGCCTGCTGCACCAACTGATCTGCATGTTGCTGCAATGCCTCCTCTGAACTCCACAATGGAACATCCAAGGTGGATGGAACAATCCCACTCGTACTCCAAAGCCGCGTGATCTCCTCTAGTATTGGTGTGACAACCCGGCAAATATCACTTTTGCGGTAATTGGGTAAGTAAAGTTTGTTCCCGCAGAGATACGAGTCAAAAATGTCCAAATATGAAGTCAAACAGTAACATGTAGTCATTCTTGGTTGCGTCTTTAATCTCTCAGGTAGAAACCACACCCAGAAGAGAGTAACAAGCACTGACTCGCAGTCTTGTCACAAATTAACACTCCATAATCACAACTCCATCAAATCTTTCCAAACAATCTCGATTGTGATGATTCAGGCTCTCCCAAAAATGGCACTTCATTGCAAAACGACTTTGCCTCAGAATTGTGTTCCACCCCTCCACTGAAGGCACAACTTCCTCAATTGAAATTGCTTCACATCAACCTCACATTGCACTCACAAATGCAGAATACTACCAACACTACAATTCCTCTCAGATCTGTCAAGGCATTGCTTTGATTGCACTTCACTCAGGATCAAACACACAGAATGAAGATCAAGGCTGTGGAATCCAACATCCAACAAGCACTTTGACTTGCACTTTGAATTTCTCCAAACATTCACAAACACAATTGCAAAGTTGATACTCGGAATCAAGCTCAAGCGACAAGCACTACTTCACAGCACTTCGCTTTATCTATTCTCAGAAATAATGAGCACTGAACAACAATTTCTTGCAAATGCCACTCTTAAATAGTGAGCAATCGACAGTTCTAACAACTATACCGTTCTACCACAACTGTTCTAACTTGCAGATCCGAAATGACAATGCACCTCTTCATATCTGCCCCTTCAAATCTCAAATTGGTTACTAATCTGATCCGATGTCTACTTCTTCCTCGGCCTTCAAACCCGAACCCGAAGTAATCTTACTTCCTACTACATTTTCCTCGGGTTTCACATCTCCTACTTCTTCGACCAGATCTAGCAATTCTCTTTCCTGATCTAAAATTGCACTAGTGGGTAATCTATCTAACTCTTCATCTTTTGACCCACTCTTCTCTAATGTCTCTGAGGGCAACTCTGAAGACATTTGGATTCCTATGTTATCTACTTCGGGTTTTGCCTTAACATCTTTCCAAAGCTTTTCTAACTCTATTTTCACTAAGTCTAATCTAATTGAGATGTTATCCTCTACTTCTAACACCTTTCTATCTACACGAGTTCTTAGTTTGATTAACAAGGCATTCATCTCTGTGTCCTTCACTTGTCTTCACCTCGTCTCCTGCACCAACAACTTCAACTCGTGCAGTCGTGCTTCTTCAATTCGAACGTTGGCTTTTGTACTTAACATTGCATTCACTCTAAGGACTATCTCCTTCAATAGCTCCAATCTTGTCTTTCGTTCTTGTTCCCGATCTGCAAGCCATTCCTCTCTGTACATCGCCAACTCTTCCTCGAACTTGGCCTTCACTGCTTCCTTCTCTTTCTCCTTCTGTACAACTTTCTCTTCCTGATTACGAAGTAACTCTCGTAATCTCTCTTCTTCTCTATACCGCACAGACAACTCTCTTTGCCAGAGTTGCTTCTTCTCCTCCATACTCTCCATCACTCGATCGAGCTCTTGTTCCTTTGATGCTACCCTTGCCATAGCATGGATAAGCTCTACTCTTGAATCAGCAAACTGTTGCTTCAAGATTTCGTGCTCCGCTACCTGTCTCTCCCTTGTGATGTCACTCTTCCTCGCAAGATCCTCTCGATAGCTCACTTCTCTCTTCAGTTCTTTGATTACCTAACTTCTCTCTATTGCTTCCGCTCGCAATACTTCTCTCTCCTTCTCACCTTGGGTTATACTCCTCTTCAACTCCGAGTTCTCCTCTTCTAATCTTGCTACCACCTGCAATACAGTCTTTACTTCTGGACAAGTCGACTGCATCTCCTTCTTCTTCTGCTCCAATTTCACCAATAGTGGCCCCACCTCACACTTTGCCTTACGTCTCGAGCGAACTCCTCGCTGTACTATGATCTTCTTCTCCTCGAGCACCGGTACTTCATCTTCCAGTGCCGCATTGTCTTCGGCTTCTACTTTGGCTTGCACTTCTTCTTTGTATTCTTTAGCCGCTGGTGCCGAGGTCATTTCTCCACCGTCTTCACTGTCATTGCTAGTATCTCCGCTCTGTAGTGTCAGCTCAGGTTCCTCCTCACGTTCCGAGTCCTCCATCTTGAGCTCGGCCTCACCTTCTGAGTCTTCATCTTCTGACTCAATCACCACCATTCCTCGCCTCGGGTTATTTTTCTACATCTTCCGAGGTTTCTTGTTTTCTTTGGCTTCTGCGTGCCGAGTTCTCTTCTTCGTCGGGGTACTTACCACGACCTCCATGTTTTTCCCTGTCTTTGCGTAGTAGTCGTCCGTGCTCCGGATTTGGAGAATGTATTGCTGCTCCTCCGCGTCGACTTCTCTTCTCAAGTCAGGATGGAAATGAGACACCATTCTATTGCGCTCCGCCAAATTGAGCAAATTCAACCCTGAGGTAGAAATGTGCTGCAAATGGCACGATGTAGTGTGGAGGCGACTTATCCCGCAGATTCCACACCATCTGCCTCGTTCTCCCATGAAAAAACCTTGCCTAATTGATCGGTTCTCCTGCAAATAGCTTGTGAAAGAACACCACTTGGTGTTTCATCACATAAGTGGTTCTCTCCGGCTTCAGGATGGCCATCAGTGCACTCACAATTCCTCTCTTCATAGGGTCTTTGTAGCTCTCAACTTTGTACCCATTCTTCGTTCTCTTTGACGACAAGGCATCTCTCACCTCCTGCGTTTCTTGGGCTATCTCTCCTTTCCCCAAGAACGTGGCTCCTTGCTCCAAACCCGCCTCCTTCCCAAGTACAAGTCTCCAATCCGACTCTGTCCAGCGAGCCGGATTTCCTCTCTTCCCTTCTTCCTCGGGACCATCGAGACACTTACTCTTGATGATTTCCGTCATGAATCCTGGAAAACTTACGTTCCAATTCCATGCCAGAAAGGTGATCCAAAGTCTACTCAAGACTTCGATCCTCGCTACTACATCTAATCTCTGAATTGCATGATTTCTCACTGCGAATTCAGAGTTTTTCTTCCCTCCTCCCATCTCTTCTGCTTTCTTACTATCTCTAGATTTCTCTCTCACAACTTCTCCCTTGCGCACTAACCCGAGTCCAACTTTATTTCCCTTTCCCCGATCACCTGCAAGACGACTCCTCAACGGTGAAGGAAAATTGCTCAACATTTCGTCATTGCAGTTTCGATTTTTATAGAGTTGCACTTCTTCGTCTTCCGTCACTTCGAGTTTCTACCGAGAAATCACACCTCCGGCATGCACCTGTCACTGTCAATCAACCTTTGCACGTATGAGCCGCCAGTTTTGAAACGGCCCCTTCTTGAATTTCTTGCCCCAACAAAAGGTTGTTAGACTGTCTTTGCCTCGGGTTGAGCTCTCCTCGATCCGAAGACAATTTACTTTGTATTGTATGCTGACATGGCATTTCCGAGTACTTTGCCTTATGACCCGAAGTCACTTTACTTTGGGTTTCATCCCAAAGACAATTTTCTTTGCCTTCTTCGGCCATACATGCGCAATCCGACTTCTCTATACTCTTCTTCTCCTTTATTTTGAAAAAAACAAAAAATGTGGGCACCACAACTGGAGTATTCTATGCATGAGTGTTCCCCTCCAACAAGTCACTAGGCCAAGTAACTGCATCATTGAAAGCTAAAACTGATGATGCCATGGTCCTAGACTGTAGTGAGCCAACACTACCACTACTGAAGTGTACTGGTAGGTGACATACCCGTCCCTCACTAGACTGCCAACCAGGTCTATAAGAGGCTATCTCCTCCCAATAGTCAATGCTGAAACCCATGGGGTATAACACTACTCCCCCAACTAGCACATCATATGACTCGTTGCAATAGCGTGAGCTCTCACCACCAAGCTATCAGTCAAATGACCAAGTTGAACTTGGACAATGAGCTCCCCACGTGTGATGTACTGTGTCAAACCACCACCTAGAGATGTCTAGATCTGAAATGGACACCTCTCCACATTGGTCTTCCGTAATTCCAGACCAACAACTACAACCTTCTCCAACATAAAGGGTTGCGCACTAGAGTCTAACAAGACTCTCTGTGGTGTATAGACCTTCCCTAAAGGTCCCACCAAACGGAAAATCCCCCTCTAATTATCCAATATGACAACACCAAGTGTAAACTGTGCTTTCTCAAAGGCCGGTCTAGCTGGCAACTCCTCCAATCTAGCCGTTGCTGCATGCCATAAACCACTCGTCCCTGAACGGATCCCATGCTCCTCAACCAAATCAGCTCTACTACCAACCACTTCTACTCTAGTAGTAGGAACTGCACCATCCTTACTCTCACACAACGTGGCAGCCAACCGGAATACTAGGGCTGGGTCAACTCCCAATGTAAACATATCACTGGCCAAAAACAAAGGATGCCGCATAATCAGCTGAACTAGTAGTAGGAACTGCACCATCCCTACTCTCACACAACGTGACAGCCAATCGGAATACTGGGGCTGGGTCAACTCCCAATGTAAACATATCACTGGCCAAAAACAAAGGACACCGCATAATCAGCTGAGCCGCCCCCAACATCATGCTAGACTCAGTATGTCTAGTAGCAGGTGGCTGACTAGCAAGTAGTCCATCATGTACTCCATCACCACCTACCACACCTGCATTGGGACGTCTAGGAACCATGGATGTTGTTTGTAATGCCTTAGATAGCATGAAAGACTGGGAAGTCTAACCTATTTCCCAACCTCTCCTCTCTGTGGGTCCAACTCCACTGATGCTCCTCTAGGCTCTGGAGCACGTATTGCACTCCTAGTCACTACTGCAAATGCATCCACCTGTGCTGCTTCGCACATGAAGTCCAAAGCATCTCTATCACCAGCATATGAGGGAGAAGCCTCAGCACTCGAATCTGATCTCCTCTGAGCAATAGCCATACTAGCCAATCTCTGCTCCAACTGCTCAATCCGAGTAGCCATAGCTGTGTCAGAAGTAAGGGCAAGTACTACACCCCTACTAGGTGTAGATCCTCTACCACCACCTCTACCACCTCGTCCTCCATGAACTGGAGCTCCTCTACTACCAACCATGGCAGCCCTACCACTCCATAACTCCGGGTGTAGGTCAAAGCACCGGTCACTAGTGTGACCAAATCCGTGGCAATGCTCACACTGCCTCTATGCTGGCTGTGATGCACCCAAGGTATTAGGTCCACTGCCTTGAGTACACTCTCTCTGATGGTGAGGTCCACCACAAGTCCAACAAGCAACACCACCACTCATTGGCTGCTATTGATCAAAAAATGAGGGTAAGGGTCTAACTCCACTAGGCCCTCCACTCGCTCCATAGGATTTGGGCTATCCACCCTGTCCTCAAAAACCAATTGGGCATGGTGCACTCTGCTATACTCTAGAAGAAGTCACAGCCATAGATGAGGTCTCCCTACCAAATCTAGATGTCACCACCCTCTCCTCTACCATGTTGAGCTCAATACGCTCAACCAAACCAAAGACTCCTGCCAAAGGAGGCGAAGTAGCTTGCAACAATGTAGCATCACAAACTCTATGTTGTAACTCTCTGTCCAGTATCCCATACCAAAATTGGACTGCCTGGGCCTCAATAACTCCCTGAGTGAAACTGATCAGCCGCCTCATGCAAGTGTATGCCTTGCGTAGGCTCTCTCCTGCCTTCCGTTGGAACTCTTGCAAGCTCCTCAGCTTGTCAGTCCGCACTCCTTGGTAGTTCTGCCTCAAACAGAGGAAGAACTCCACCATGGGGTTAAACCCCGGTACCACACCACCTCCTACAATGGTATCTCCACTCATAGTAGCACTATCTCCAGCTAGTGCACCTCCACTAGCTTCACCCACACTACTCGAGCTAGAACTCGTAGGTACAGCCGATCTACTCCTGGCCAATGAGCCTGAAGTGATGGAGACATAGTGTGGAGACCAATACTGTCTCCATAACTCAATCTCCTCCAAATGAGCTCTCCTGAACTCATGGTAGTCATCCATTGGCAGACCCTCTAAGTGCTGAAACAACCCCTTCTATGCCATGAAAGGTGTGAACAAAGTCGGGTTCCGCATCTACTGCAGATCACACCAACTATCAAACTCTTGGATGAAGTCATCCAACTCAATGGCACCCACTATACCAAAGTAACGGCTAGGGCCTTCGGAGGCTCCATAAATCTCGTCCTTGTCCCACAACAACGGTGTGGACACAACAAGTGCACTCTCAACTGAATCAACTCTTGTGTCGAACTCCAACTTAGAGTCAATCTCCTCTCTCATTGGGACTTGAGATACAAGCTGATAACGAGCACCACTCCAAGTAAAACCATTGGGTATTGTAGGGCTAACTCCTTTGGAATCTCCAAAGACCTCCCTTGTGACAAAGTAACCACAACAGCAAACCCAAACCACCAACTGCAACCGCAAGTACCCCACTAAGTGCCAATACTAACTAAGCACCACCCACTAATGTAACTCTAACCGAGATAACTACACTAGGGTAAAAGGCAACATGTAACCTGCCATCATAACATGCACTCTCACGATCTGCAAGTCATCACTTCCTGCCTCACCAGAGAGAAACAAAGGTAGTATGACTGGTCATCACTCTAGCCTCACCACCAAGAGCACACCAGAGGACCAACGCTCAAAAGTCAGGGCACCTCACACAAACGTGGTGCACAAACAGGAAGTAGAGAATGGAGGGGGTCCAATCACAAGAAATCTAAACAAAAACCCTCCATCTCATAACACAACACGAGATTGACTCTGCCACCATTTGGCATTTGACATAAGAGAAGTTTGTATCTAAGTCCTAAGCTACCAGGATCACCAAGAATGGGATCAAACTGCCTCTCCTAGCCAAAGCTACATGTGTATAAATAACAATGGCACAATCACTATGACAACAAGTGAGGGTGGACCAGTTGGCTAGGGCACCAGTCTAGGAACAAGAGATCTAGGGGTCAACCCTGCTGCGCACAATCTAGCAAGAAAGGTAGATTTTGCCAACCAATGACCAAGATCTACTTTAAATTAGCTAGCTTCACGCTAGCATGTTGGCTTGCTGGTCCTTCTAGGCCTTTGTGACCTCTCATAGCCCACAGCCCTATGCCTTGAAGCCTCAAAACACCAAAATTTAGCCAAATGAGGCCTTTCTCCTTGCCACTTTGAACCTCCTCCAAAATTGGCAAAACTTCTCCAAATCTACGAAAGTCCCCCAAATCAACAAAAGTCCTCCAAAATCTGACATAAATTCCAACCAAAATCTAATGTAAAATCTAACATAAATGCTAAAGTTTGTTGTCCGCCAAATACCTTGCTAACTTTCTACTTGAGCCAAATTGACAACACGGGTTTCTCCAAATCACAAATTCATGAGAATAGCTTCACAACTCCACCTTCAATTTGACTTTTTGAACCCAACTCGTAGCAAATTGGTCTTGCCTTCACCTCTTGAGCTCAAAATCACAACCACTACTCAAAATTTGCTCCTTCTTTGCTCAAAATTGGCCAGCGCTTCCACACACTATCCGCCTAACTGCCAAATCTGTATCAATTGATTGAGCTTCTGCACACTAGGGAAACACTAAACTTGAATCAAGCTACCAACAATCCACCAAGCTTGGAGATACCACCAACACTCAAAGTTCTTGCACCCGATTTCCCCCTCACTTCACTTCTCTGATGTAATCAGATTGCTTACCACTCTCAACTCAACTCAAGTCATATCAGTACTTGATCTGTCACTCTATAAACTGTCAACAACTGGGCACTGATTACAGTCAAGCCACACCCACTCAAGCATAGAGAATCTAGGTGATGCTTGCCGGCCTCTGTCCACCATAGCCAAGAACTCAAAGGCTCAACATCAGAGAAGTGAGCTCTCTGGAGCTCACTTCTAAACTATACCCCCTTGACTCAAGCTAGCTCTTAAACCCTAATGGTCCCGCTGATGGCACACTCAATGGTGCAAATGGCGCGAAGTGACGGTGGGCCCCACTGTGAAGTCAGTACCCTGAACACAAAATCTGACCGTCGGAAAGTAGTCTCTGAGAAACTGCTGAAATAACTCTAACTACTATCACCGGAACTCCAATGTCCAAGCATCTAGATGTGGCACTACAAATGGCGTGACACCTTTTCACTCTACTTTGCAATCTGAATTTGCTCCCATCCTCCTATGCCTATTCAATTCCAAGAATTATTTGAGAAGATGGTTGCTTCTGTCCTACTTCCGTGTTCAAATGCAACAAGCAAAGGTTTGAAGGGTGTGTTTGGACAAGCACATAGTAAGGAAGGGATAGGGATTACCATCCACCCACTAAGTAGCAGTTTGGGCAAAACAATGAAGGGTGAAGATGACAGATATAGGATGGCTTCTCGTCCCTACTCACAAATATTTGCTCATTTAGAGGATCCTTAGCACTTTAGTCAGATCCATGGAGGAAAAAGTAAAAAACCTGTCCAAAAATGCATGACATTCAGCTACATGGTCACTTACTTAGTTCAAAATTGGTTAGGATTTCCATCCTCCATGAATGGTGATATGCTTTACAAAAATGGGCAAGATATGTGAAATCACACAGATACTTGAGAATGGAAAAAAAGCTGCACTAAGGAGGGTCTCATTGACAAGGACTTGAAGCAAGGATGGAGAACAATCAACAATAAACTCAATCATCTTTGTCTAGTTTTTGAAAGAACAGATTTAATGCTTGGGGCAAAGCCAATATCTCCTCCTGCATTGGTAAGTATTGGTGGTACTATGAGCCAACCTATCTCTCACTCAGGATGAACCTCTGATTGCTATTATGATAATGCACCATGGACTAAGAATACAAAGAACCCCAACTCCATCTTACTCCTCCAAGGCTAGCACTCTAATACTCAAGACATTGCTCACTAGAGAACTCAATGAGAGAGAGATATTGCAAATGAAAGGATGATGAGTACCTCCTCACTCCTTGTTTATATACTTTTGAAATAGTTACGCACCAAAGTTACTAATTATTGGAGTAACTCAAGTTACTAGGCTAAAAGTCAAATAAAGTCAAAAAGCTAAAGTAATATCCATATTCATGGGAATATTCTCCTCAGCATGAGGTCTTATCTTGACCCGACCCCTAAGTCAAGGATTCCTTCACATGGACTATCCTTGGACTATAGAAGAATCTGAAACAGAAAGGCTTGTGGGTCCAAGACTTCTCAACTCTTCTCTCAAAGCCACACAACAAGTCAATACACTAGAATCCAAAATAGTGATGCTCATCTTTTCCACTTCCTCTAAAGTAAGGTCCTCTTTGTTTTAGCTATGAATAACTTTACCTAATCATGACTAAGGTAGAAACATCCTTTATCTTTACATAAATAATATTTCTCAAGTACTTGTAATACCAAACTAAATATCATAATACCACACACATGCACAAATGGGTGTCACATTTACCCCAGGACTAAATTTTCACTTTGTCCTCAAAGTGAAGGTCTCTTTACCTTCTATGATGCATCTTCAACTTATCATAGTTAATCCTACCAAAGTGACTTCCTCCCAACTCCTTGAGATCATAGGTATAATTGCCCCATACCTTCTCCACTATGAAAGGTCCAAAGTACTTAGGCAAAAACTTCTTTTGCACCCTCTTGAATCAAATGGAATCAAATAACAATATCTAATCACCTTCTTTGAAAGGTTCCACCTTCTTCTTGCCTTGCCTCTTATCATAGCTCTCCTTTTGTTTCCTTTGGGCTTGCTCTACTCGAACCATATCAATTGCTCTTGCCTCTTCCAATTCCATGAGTTGATCCTTTCTTGACTTCTCTACATCACCTCCTTGTGCTTTCTTCAATCTCCTATGAATGCTTTGGAAGGTAGGAAGATCAAAGTGAATAGGTAAGGTAGACTCAATACCATATGCCAATTGAAATGGAGAATATCTGGTGGAAGTCTTCATGGTTGTCCTATACTCCCACAAAACTGCATGAATCCTAGTGTCCGAATGATGTTTAGCTCCTTCCATTTTTGCATCTTTAGCCAACATCATGCACAAGGTCTGATTGGTTCTCTCTACCAAGCCATTGGAATTTGGTTTATAGGATATTGTTACTCGATGTGTGATAAAGAAATGTCATAGCACGGCTGTAGTAATGCTTCCTATAAACTCTCCTCCCCTATCAAAAATTAACTCCTAAGGGCACCCAAACCTAGTGATAATGTGTTCATAAAGAAATCTCTCAGCTTCATCTTCATCTTCATTCTTGACCCTCAATCGTCTAGCCTCAACCCACTTGGTAAGATAATAAGTAGCTAGAACAATGTACCTATTGTTCCTTGGGGTTTTATTGAGAGGACCTACAAAATCAATTCTTCACTTCTCAAAAGTTCTTAGCAATAGAATTGATCTAAGAGGTAGAGTGGAGGTAGACTTTTTAGCAAAAGCTTGCAAACATGACAAGTTTTGCAATACTCAAGACAATCCTTGAAAACCCCTCTCCAGTGGTAACTTGTATCTAGAATCTTGAAAGCAATCACCTTTCTTGCAAAGTGTCCTCCACACACTAAATCTTCATGAAACTCATTTATGAGTAAGATAGACTCTTCCTTACCCACAACTCTTTGAAGTAGACCATCTACTCCTTGGTGAAAAAGAATATCCTCCACCATTACATGACGTTTAGATCTTGCTGCAAGGGCCTTCCTCTCCCTAGCATGCATCCCTTTTGGATAGTTACCTCTTGTAACAAAGTCTCAAATCTCCTTGTACTCCATTGGAACCTCTTGAGTGACAGAGATTTTCATGAGCTCCTCATCTAAGAAGGAATCATCTAGAGGCTCATCTCCATCATGATTATAGTCCCTAGATAACGCATCAACATTTGCATGTTTTGTTCTTGGCCTGTTCTCAATGGTGTAGTCATATTCATACAAGAGTATCCTCCACCTTGCTAGCCTCCCTTCCACATTAGGCTTCTTGAAGATGTACTTCAAAGCCTTGTGATCCATGCCAATGGTGGCTTTCCCTCCAATTAAGTAGTGTCTAAACTTCTTCAGATCAAAGATCATTGCCAACCTTTCTCTTTCTGTGATAGAGTAATTCTTTTTTGTTGAAACCATCTACCTACTAGCATAAGCTATTGGATGATCATGCCCATCTTGGTCTAATTGACTAAGAGAGCATCCTATAGCTACATTGGAAGCATAAGTGTAGAGGATGAAAGGCTTACTCCAATCAGGTTTAGCAAGAATTGGAGCTACACAAGGGATTGCTAGAGCTCCTCGAAAGCTTTGAGAGCCTCCTTATCCTCCAAAATCACCATGTATTCTACACCCTTATTCATATAGATGGTCAATGCATAAACCTTGTTGGAAAATGAGAGGATGAACCTTCTATAGTATCCAACCATCCCCAAGAATTGGCGTATCTTTGTCAAGCTTGAAGGGAATGGAAGGTATGAGATTTTCTTCATCTTCTCAACGTCAATTGCTAATCCATCCTTAGAGATGATGTGCCACAAAATTAGACTTTCCTTACAACCAAAAATGCACTTCTTTGGGTTGAGTGATGCATTTGCTTCATCCAAGCATTGCAAGACCTTGATCAGATGCTCAAAGTGCTCTTCCTTGCTCCCATAGTGTGGTTCCCACATTTTTGTTTTTTTTCTTAATTTTGAAGAAGAAGTGTACAAAAGAAGTCATATTGCGCTTGTATGGCAAAAGAAGGCAAAGAAAGGTGTCCTCAAGTTGTAACCCAAGTTAAAGTAACTTCATGTTGGAAGGCAAGGTACTCAGAATTGCCCTATCAGCATACAACCCAAAGTAAGGAGACTTTGTCTCATGGGTGCTCAACCCGAGGTGAGGACAATGTAACAACTTTCCTTTGGGGTGAGACATTCAAGAAGGTACCGCTCACAAAAATGGTGGTCATACGTGTGAGGGAAAATTCACAATGATAGGAGCATGCAAGAGGTGTGATTTCTCTATAGAAACTCGGAGTGAAGAAAGACGGAGAAGGCACGCCACAATAAAATTTGGGCTAGAAACAAAGCAATGACAAGTAATTTTCCATTGCCGTTAAGAAGTCACCTTGCAAGAGATCAAGGGAAGGGAAGTGTAGTCGCAGACGTATTGGTGTATCAAGAGGAAGTTGAGAGAGTTAATCCGGGAATCAGTAGGAAGAATAGCCCCCACCCCAACGTGGAATAGAGAAAGATGGAAGGTGAGAAGAAGAACTCCAAATTTGCAGTGAGAAATCATGCAATTTGGAGGTTAGATGTGATCGCAAGAATTGAGGCTCTGAGCAGGCTTTGGATCACATTCTTGGCATTGAACTGGAATGTTAGTTTTCCAGGTTTCATGACTGAGATCATCAAGAGTAAGTGTCTCGATGGCCTTGAGGAAGAAGGGAAGAGAGGAAATCTAGCTCGATGGACAGAGTCGGATTGGAGATTAGAACTCGGGAGAGAGGTAGGCACAGAGCATGGTGCTACATTCTTGGAGAAGGGAGAAGTAGCCAAAGAAACCCAAGAACTGAGAGATGCCTTCTCTTTGAAGCGCACGAAGAATGGCTACAAAGTGGAGAGCTATAAAGATCTTGTAAAGAGAGGGATTGTAAGTGCACTAATGGTGATCTTGAAGCCGGAGAGAACAACCTATGTGATGAAGCACAAAGTGGTGTTTTTCCACAAGATGTTTGCAGGAGAGCCAATTAATTGGGCAAAGTGTTTCCATCAAAGGACAAGACACATGGTGTCGGATTTGCGAGACAAGTCGCCTCCACATAACATTGTGTCATTTGCAGCCCACTTCTATCTAGGGCTGAACTTGCTCAATGCGGCAAAGAGACACAAGATGGTGTCCCATTTCTACCCCAACTTGAGAAGAGATGTCGATGCGGAGGACCAATAGTATATCCTGCAAATCAAGAGCAACGACGAGTATTATGCACAGATAGGGTAGAGTGTGCAGTTGAAGGTGAGCACTCCAAAGTCAAAGAAGAGGACTTGACAAGGAGAAGAAGAAGAAGTAGCAACGGCAAGACCTCAGAAAGCTAGAAGGATGAACCCAAGGAGAGAACTGGTGGTAATCGCGTCATCAAACAAAGAGTCTGAAGGGGAGGCTAGAACCCGAGTTCATGCTGCAAAGTGGGGACACAAGTAGCAATAGTGATGATGGAGTGGAGATGCAGTCTGTACCCAAAGAGGAGGAAGCAAAGATGGAGACGGAGGACAAAGGTGACCTAAAACCTGAACACAAGGTTCTTGAGCAAGAGGAGAAGAGGGTGACAATTCAGAGGGGAGTCCGTTCCAAACGTAAGGTGAAGTATGAAGTGGGGCCAAGTAAGGTAAGAGAAGTTGAGAGTGGAAGTTTGGGGAGCAAAGAATCCATTCTTATAAGGCAATTGCGGCTGAGAAGGCGAGTGTCGAGTGAGGAAGAGGTGAAGAAGGAGACAAGTCTGCAAGACAAGGTAACTCCAAGTGAAGGAGTGGAGTATCTATGGGAGATTGTGTGCCCATTGTTAGTAAAATTGGAGCACAAGAAGAAGGAGATGCAGTCAAAGTGTCCGAAGGTGAAGACTATATTGCAGGTGTTGGCTTGATTAGAAGAAGAGAACTCGGAATTGAAGAAGAGTATAATCCGAGGTGAGGAGGAAAGGAAGTGCTACAAGTAGATGCAATAGTACAAAATCAAGTACTGGAGAACTTGAAGAGGGAAGTGGGGAGTAGAGAGAAAATCATAGAGCAAAATGACATAGCAATAGAAAGACAAGTAGCTGAGTATGAAATCTTGAAGCAGCAATTTGCTGATTCACGATTAGAGATTATCCATGCTATGGCAAGGGTAGCAAAGAAGGAGCAAGAGCTCAATAGAATGATGGAGAGTGTAGAAGAGAAGAAGCAGCTCTGGCAAAGGGAGTTGACTGTGAGATATAGAGAGGAAGAAAGATTAAGGGAGTAATTTGGAGGAAAGATTGCATAAAAGGAGAAGGAGAAGGAGACAGTGAAAGCCGAGTTTGAGGCGGAACTGGCAATGTATAGAGGAGATTGGCTTGTAGATCAAGAACAGGAGAGAAGAATGTGATTGGAGCCATTGAAGGAGATTGTGACAAAGATGAATGCTGAGTAGAGAAGCCAACGTGCAAATTGAAGAGACAAGACTACACGAGTTGAAGTTTTTGGTGCAAGAGACGAGGAGGAGAAATGCGAAAGATAAGGAGTTGAATGCCTTACTTATCAGTCTCAAAACTTGCATAGATAGGAAGATATTGGAAGTGGAAGACAATATCACGATTAGATTAGACTTAGTGAAATTAGAGATAGATAAACTTCAAAAGGATGTGAGAGCAAAGCCCGAAGTAGATGACATAAGAGTACAAATATCTTTGGAATCCCCTTTGGAGATATTAGAGAAGAGTGGGTCGGGAGATAAAGATTTAGAAGGATTAACTATGACAAGGATTGTAGATCAGAGTGAAGAAGTAGTAGAATTGGTAGAGGAATTAGGAGTTGTGAAACCCGAGGATAGAGTAGTGAGTGAAGTTACTTTTGGATTGGAAGCCAAGGAAGAAGTAGACATCAGATCAGAATAGTAATAAATTTGAGATAGGAAGAGGCAGATATGAAGAGGTGTATTGTCAATTTGGATCTGTAGGTAGGAAAAGTTGTTGTAGAAATGGTATAGTTGTTAGTAATTGTTGTTTACTTCACTATTTCAAGGTGGCATTTGCAGTCATATGTTGTTCAGTGCTCATAATTTTTGAGAATAGATAAAGCAAAGTGTTGTGAAGCAATGCTCGTCGTTTGAGCTTAATTTTGAGTATCAATTCTGTGTCTATGTTTATGAGTGTGTGGAGAATTTTGAAGTGCAAGTCAGTGTGTTTTTTGGATGTTGAATTCTATAGCCTTGATCTTCATTTTGTGTGTTTAATCCTGAGTGAAGAGCAATTGGAGCAATGCCTTGAAAGATCTGAGAGAATTGTAGTGTTGATGTGAAGTGTTTGTAGTATTTTGCATTTGTGAGTGCAATGTAGTGTTGATGTGAAGCAATTTTGATCGAGGAAGTTGTGCCTTCAGTGGAGGGGTAGAACACAATTTTGAGGTGAAGTCATTTTGCAATGAAGTGCTGTTTTTGGGAGAGCCTGAATCATCACAATAAAGGTTGTCTGGAAAGATTTGATGGAGTTGTGATTAAGGAGTGTCAATTCGTGACGAGACTGAGAGTCAATGCTTGTTACTCTCTTTTGGGTGTGGTTTCTACTTGAGAGATTAAAGACAAAACCATGAAGAACTACATTGTGACATTTGACTTTGTATTTGGACATTTCTAAACAGCATCTCTGCGAGAACAAACTTTACTTACCCAATTACCACAAAAGTGATATTTGCCGGGTTGTCACATGATTTTTGGTGCCACTGCCGGGCATGCAAATCTCGGAAGTGGAAGAATATAAAGCCAAATTCAAAATTGGGTGTCAAAGCAATATGAATGTATGCATCGAGAGAACAACGAGAAGAGAGAGTTTGAAGACAAATGTTGCATTGTGAAGAAGATGAATGCTTGAAGATCCAATCTACTTTTGATGAAAGTAAACGAGAGGCATTGGACTTTCAACTTCTCCACAAAATGCAAGAAGCCCTACAAGAACTTGACCAAAAGAAACATGAAGGCGGTTGGCAAGGCTACTTCTTGTCTCCCTCTTCCAAGAAGAAGAAAGATTTGAGCGGGCAGACATATTCATTACGGCTCAGTACATTGACTTCCCTTAGAGCTATAAAGGGATTTCATTTTTAAAGAACTTTGTTTGAGAAAGACAACATGGACACTAACGGAAGAAGAGTGTTAACAGCTTCTACACACAATTCCTTGATTGTCTCATAGGAATTTTGAAGAACACTCCAAAGGTGTTGAGCCTAAGTCTTCCACTCGGGTTGAAGTCGACACCCTCAGAGAAGAAATTGTCAAAGAAAGCCTGACTTTGAACTTGACCAATTGGAACCCCTGAGCTGTCAACACGGTGTTGATACCAACCAGCTCCTTGGTTCCATCAAGTTCAAACTTACCATAGCCAATTCCATCCAGTCAAATGATGACTTTGTTGCTTGTCACCCAACACGCCTATCAAAAATACAAGGGGACAGAACAAGACAAAGACCCCAATTCAAAGAATTCAAAGGCATCTCCTTTGCCAACAAGGAACATGACTTGGCGGATTGACTGCAAATTTTCCCAAGTCTGCTCCAAAAGAAAGCTTGGAGCTAGTACACCCATGTAACCCAAAAGGGGTTTGTATTGGCGGATTGGGCAGACTTGAGAAACAATTTCGTGGAACCCTTCTGGGAAGTTGATTACAACACGAGTGTCTTTGTGGCACTTAAAGCTTTGGACAGAGGCAAGAAGGAGAAGTTGAGAGACTACTCTGAGCGGTTCATGGTGCTTTGAACCGAGTCCTAAAGCAATCGGGTGTGGTGGGTTACTCTGATGCCCAAGCCATTACCTGGTTCTTGGGAGGACTTTCATTAGAGATTCAGATCTTTGCTAGGGAGAGGAATGTAACTTCCTTGGACAAGGTACTCAAACATGTTGCTCGACATGAGGCGACTCACTCTCATTCTGCCAGCAATGAAAGAAACTGGGAGAAGAAAGGCAAGAAGCCCAAAAGGAGAGCTTCTCGCAATACATCCCCTTTTTTAGAGGAATCCTCCACGTCTTCAAGTTCCTCTTTGGAGTCCAAAGAAGAATCAAAGCCAAGAAGAATACGAAGACATGGGAGTAAAAAACCATTGACACCCCCAGCAAAGAGTGTATATAAGGTAGATACCAAGCTAGATGCCATCATAAACAAGTTTTTGGATTTTAAGTCCATATGATTGGGGCGAAGGATCAAAGGAAGCCTCCATCATTTGGCAGATACAATGTATGGTGCACCACATGTGGCAAGTCAGGCCATGAAAACACGAAATGCAATACTTGTAATGCATTCTCGGTGCAACAAATTGATTGGGTTTTGGGATGGAACCAAGAAGAGGAAGAGGAGGCTGTGTACCAAACCCAAGAGGTAGAGCCTCACGCAAGCACATCGTATCAAGGTCCGAGGTACGGACCAAGGGAGTATAACCCCAATGCTCCTCCACGAAGACCACCGATGAGCAACCAAAATCAACCTCAAAATGTCGCACCCGGGGCATGTTACAATTGTGGCTCAATGGGACATTTTGCTTTAAACTGTCCAGAGCCAAGAGGGCGAATTGGGTATGTTCCCTTGTGTGGAAATTGCAAAGGATCAGGTCATATGGGCAACCAATGCCCTCACCCCCCAAAACCTAAAGCCGCATGTAAAATATGTACAGACCTTGGCTGAGTGTGCGGCACTTTAGGCAAAGGGTGATACAAATGTAAATTGTATAACACTTGAGGAGGAGAGACATTAGGAAGGAAGCCCGGCCTCGGAAGGAGAATGGCTGGACCTCAAAATTTTGAAGGTTGAGACACACACAAGTAAGAAGAAGCGTGATCCCAAAGAGTTGAGTATGACCTCGTTGTCCTCAAGAAAGGCAAAGAGGTCGTGCCCAAAGTCAATCCTTTCTGCCAAGGAGGAAAAGGTCCTGGCAAAAGCCAAAGCTAAAGCTTTGCAGAAAGAACTCAAGGAAGTGATACTTTGGACCTGAGAATTGAGTTTGGAGGAGGAGACAAAGATGAAGCCTCCAGTTTTTCCGGTGGACATCCGATCCAAAGTAAAGGATTTGATCCAAGCCAAGGTGGGCCAACTCGAGGAACCTTGGGTTACGACCACTAGTACCCCCATCACCATCATGAAGCATCTTGAAGTCAAATTTGAACATGGAAAGACTATGAACCCGAAGCCAAAGATGAAGACAATGAAATTAGAGGGGGTACCCAATATGACATTATAGTGGATTTGGCAGCCACAAATGCAAACGTCACATTTAAGCAATTGTGGGAAGACAATAAGTTGTACAAGAGGCAGCTGAATTCTACCCACAAGAAAGTAAGGGCAATGTCTAAGAAAGAACTGCCCGCCATATATGGTATTGAACAAGATGATTTGGGATCTCCCGAGGTTGATGCAGAGATTGCAAGGTGCATGATCACATTGATACCCATTGATTCGGGTTCCGGTGTGAACATCATGACCAAAGATACTGCAAATGGACTGGGGTATCATACGTTTGAGCCAACACGTTGAGTCTTGAAATTTGCAGACCAAACTAGGAGATGGTCATTGAGCATGCTATCAAACATTACCATGATCATTTGAGGGGTGCCCTTCAAGTTGAATTACATTGTGTTGCGACCAGTGACCAAAACTAGTTACCCACTGTTGATCGAAAGACCCTGGTTGTACAGTGCCCAAGTTGTGGTGGATTGGCACCAACAAAAGTTGCGGTTCAAGGACATTTTGTCCAAAGATCAGAAGCTGGTGATTGTGAGTTGGACAAAGGTTGCCCATCTTGGGGAAACAAGTTTGTTTGAAGATGAGGACAAATCCAAAGACACCTCGTCTTCATCCTCAAAAGACTTCAAAGACAAAGTCTAAGTCAATTACTTGGAATGTTACGAGGTGGATGTAGAAGACAAAGACCCATCTTACCTCACCTCGGATGAACATGACTTGGAGGAAAGGGGTTTGATGGCAGCCCGACTCGGATTAAGCCAAGTAAGCCACGTCAAAGGGGGCATTAACCCCGATGACTGTCAAGATGTTGTCTTGACTGAAGGAAAAATTTCAAAAATTTTGAAGATAGTCACTTTGGAGGAGTTGGTAAGATACACTGCCCTATTTATAGAATCCCAAGATGTACTTGCTTGGTCTATTGATCAAATGCCGGGTATTCCACAAGAATTTGGAGAACATTGGATTGATCTGGTTGAAGGCTCATTTCCGGTTTGGTAGAGATAATACCGCCTGAACCCAAAGTACTCGCTTTTGGTGAAAGATGAAATCAAAAAGTACTTGGGAGCCAGAATAATCTTTCATGTCTTAAGCAATGAATGGGTTTCACCTATTGTCATTGCACCAAAGAAGAACATGGAAAAGATGTGAGTGTGCAAAGATTTCCGCAAGTTAAATGTAGTCACAAGGAAGGACCATCATCCCTTGCCTTTTACTGATAAAATTTGGACCAAGTAGCTGGTCACCCTTGTTATAGTTTTCTTGATGGATTTTTAGGGTACAATCAAATGTCCATCCGAGAAGAGTACAAGGACAAGATCACATTCACAACCGATTGGGGCACTTTTTCTTACAATCAAATGCCCTTTGGATTGTGTAATGCTCTTGCTACTTTCCAGCGGATGATGAATTCAATCTTCAAGGATTTCTTGCACAAATTTGTGGAAGTCTTCATTGATGATTTTTGTGTGTTTGGGCAAAGAGATGTACATTTGGATTACCTTCACCAAACTTTTGAAAGGTGTTGTTTTGCCAATTTTTCATTACACCTAAAGAAATGTTTCTTTGCAATGAAGGAGGGAATTCTTCTGGGGCACCGGATGTCAAGCCGAGGTATTGAAGTAGATGTCAAGAAAGTAAAAGTTATCTCAGCTTTGGAATCCTTGAAAAATATCCGAGAGCTAAGAGCCTTCTTGGGACATATCGGATACTACAGACGCTTTGTTTCAAACTATGCGGTGCTTGTTGCACCCCTTACAAAGCTTTTGAAGAAATCCGAAGACTACCTATAGGAAGCAAATCAAGAAGAAGCTTTCCAGGTATTGAAGAAGAAACTGGTTGAAGCACCAGTCATGAGGGCCCCAAATTGGGATGCCCTTTTTTATATATATGTGGATACTTTGTCCATGGCAATTGGAGAAGTCTTAAGTCAAAAGGACGACAAGAAGAAAGATTACCCCATTTATTAAGCTAGCCAAAAACTTTTAGTTTTAGAAAAGAACTATTTGACAACTGAAAGAGAAGCACTCGGAATGGTATATGACTGCAAGAAATTTTGCCACTACCTGCTGGGATACAAGTTTGTCTTCTATGTTGACCATTATGCATTGCAACATTTGGTCACGAAGGCAGATTTGTCTGAGCAAATTGCAAGATGGATCTTGTTGTTACAAGAATTTGCATATACTGTACAAGTACGGAAGGGAGCCTCACATTTGAATGCGGACTTCCTGTCCAGGTTGGAAACTCAAGACCAGGAATAGGAGATCAACGATTGGTTCCTTGATGAAGAGTTATATCAATTAACAACAATGTGAAATACAAGGTATGCAGCCGAATATCATTATCTGCATACTCTCTAGTGTCATGAAGGGCTGGATCCGGAGCAGAGGGCAGTCTTTCTCAAGAAAATGGGGCTGTATCATTTTATACAAAAACGCAACATTTTATTCAAGATGGGCAAAGACAAAGTACTTCGGTGATGCTTGGAGTCATATAAAGTCGAAGGTGTAATTGAGTCTTTACACTATGAAGCATGGAGGGGGACACTATGCTCTAAAGAATACTATAAAGAAGATTCTTTCTTTGGGGTACTGGCGGCCTATTGAGTACAAAGACACGCATGCCCATATCCAAAGTTGTGACGCTTGTCAGAGAATGGGAAAGCTGATGGCTACTTCCCAATGGCCTTTGAGACCAATTTTACCCTTGGCCCCATTTGAGAAACGTGGAATTGATTTTGTGGGGCCAATACAATCGGTAACCCGCGTCACAAGAAAACAATACATTTTGGTTTGCACTGACTATTCTACCAAGATGGTTGAAGCTGAAGCAACTCACGGAGATGATGCAAAAACAGTGGCAGAATTTTTCTTTTGAAACATTATCTCCCAATATGGATGTCTTCTAGAATTGGTCAGTGATAGAGGGACATATTTCTTGAACTTTGTGATAGGGGCGTTAACAAAATACTTTCAGATTAAACATTGGAAGATGATTCCTTTTAATCCAAAAGCAAATGGCTTAACTGGAAAGGTGAATGGGTTACTTTGCAAAATTCTGAATAAGGTGACTGTCAATTATGCTTATGACTGGGATACAAAGTTACCACCCACGTTGTGGGCATATTGAACAACATAAAAGATCACAACCAAGCAAACTCCATACTTCTTGGCATACAGCTTGCACCCCATACTACAAGTTGAATTTGAAGTCCCAACATATTGGATTCTTTGCAAAGAACAATTGTCGGAAGAAGAAAGTCGGGATCTTTGAATCCATCAACTAATGTGGTTAGAAGAGAAAAGAGATGATGCAATGCAAACCATGAAAGAAGTACAAGAATAGAGGAAAGTTAGGCACAATAAGCACATCAAGCTTGTGATTGTTCACGAAAGAGATTTGGCATTGTTATACAACAATTGCCAAATATGTTTTCTAGGCAAAGTGCATTTGAGATAGATGGGTCCCTATCAAGTTCTTCATCTTTATGACAATGGGTCCAATCAACTTGCAGATTTGGAAGGGCAACCATTTGCCACTCGAGTGAACCGGTGGAGAGTTTGGAAATATTGGACCATAGACTCGGAAGTCTCTAAGACACCTGAGGTCTATGTTTGCAGGGATGCTCACATTTGAGGAAGGAGGTATGTGGTACCCACATTTTTGTTTTTTTCTTAATTTTGAAGAAGAAGAGTACAAAAGAAGTCATATTCCACATGTATGGTAGAAGAAGGCAAAGAAAGGTGTCCTTAGGTTGAAACCCAGGGTAAAGTGACTTTGTGTCAGAAGGCAAGGTACTCAAAATTGCCCTGTCAGCATACAACTCGAAGTAAGGAGACTTTGTCTCAAGGGTGCACAACTTTCCTTTGGAGTGAGACATTCAAGAAGGTACTGCTCACAAAAGTGGTGGCCATATGCATGAGGGAAAATTGACAGTGGTAGGAGCATGCAAGAGGTGTGATTTCTTAATAGAAACTCAAAGTGAAGAAAGACAGGGAAGGCACGCCACTATAAAATTTGGGCTAGAAACAAAGTGATGACAAGTAATTTTCCATCGCCGTTAAGAAGTCACTCTATGGGAGATCGTGAGAAGGGAAGTGTAGTTGTAGATGCGCTGGTGTGTCAAGAGGAAGTCAAGAGAGTTAATCCGGGAATCAATAGGAAGAAAAGCCTCCAACCCAAAGTAGAAGAGAGAAAGATGGGAGGTGGGAAGAAGAACTCCAAATTCATAGTGAGAAATCATGCAATTCAAAGGTAAGATGTGATTGTGAGAATCAAGGTCCTGAGCAGGCTTCGGATCACATTCTTGGCATGAAACTGGAATGTTAGTTTTCCAAGTTTCATGACTGAGATCATCAAGAGTAAGTGTCTCGATGTCCCTAAGGAAGAAGGGAAGATAGGAAATCCGGCTTGATGGACAGAGTCAGATTGGAGATTAGAACTCGGGAGAGAGGCAAGCGTAGAGCATGGTGCCACGTTCTTGGAGAAGGGAGAAGTAGCCAAAGAAACCCAAGAACTGAGAGATGCCTTCTCTTCAAAGCGCACAAAGAATGGCTACAAAGTGGAGAGCTATAAAGATCATGTAAAGAGAGGGATTGTAAGTGCACTAATGGTGATCTTGAAGCCAGAGAGAATGACCTGTGTGATGAGGCACAAAGTGGTGTTTTTCCACAAGATGTTTGCAAGAGAACCAATTAATTGGGTGAAGTGTTTCCATCAGAGGACAAGACAGATGGTGTGGAATTTGCGAGACAAGTTGCCTCTTCATTACATTGTGCTGTTTGCAGCCCACTTCTATCTGGGGCTGAACTTGCTCAATGGGGCAGAGAGACACAAGATGGTGTCCCATTTCCACCCTAACTTGAGAAGAGATGTCAATGCGGAGGAGTAGTAGTACATCCTACAAATCAGGAGCAGCGACAAGTACTACGCACAGACGGGGCAGAGTGTGCAATTGAAGGTGAGCACTCAGAAGTCAAAGAAGAGGAGTTGACAAGGAGAAGAAGAAGAAGAAGTAGCAACGGTGAGACCTCAAAAATCTAGAAGGGTGAACCCGAGGAAAGAACTGGTGGTAATTGCATCGTTGGACAAAGAGTCAGAAGGGGAGGCTGAATGCAAGTCCAAAGACTTGGAGAAGGAGGAAGAACCCGAGTTCACGTTTGAGTGAGGACACGAGTAGCAACAGTGATGATGGAGTGGAGATGCAGTCGGTACCCAAAGAGGAGGAAGCAAAGATGGAGACGGAGGAGAAAGGTAACGCAAAACCTAAAGATGAAGTTCCATAGCAAGAGGAGAAGAGGGTGACAATTCAAAGGGGAGTCGGTTCCAGACGTTAGGAGAAGTATGAAGCAGGGCCAAGTAAGGTAAGAGAAGTTGAGAGTGGAAGTTTGTGGAGCAAAGAATCCATTCCTATAAGGCAATTGCGGTTGAGAAGGCAAGTTCTAGTGAGGAAGAGGTGAAGAAGGAGACAAGTCCGCAAGATGAGGTAACTCAAAGTGAAGGAGTGAAGTATCTGTAGGAGATTGTGTGCCCGTTGTTAGTAAAATTGGAGCACAAGAAGAAGGAGGTGCAGCCAAAGTGTCCGGAGGTGAAGATTGTATTGCAGGTGCTAGCTTGATTAGAAGAAGAGAACTTGGAATTGAAGAAGAGTATAATCTGAGGTGAGGAGGAAAGGGAAGTGCTACAAGTAGATGCAGTAGTACAAAATCAAGTAGTGGAAAACTTGAAGAGAGAAGTGGGGAGTAGAGAGAAAATCATAGAGCAGAATGACATAGCAAGAGAAAGACAAGTAGCTAAGTATGAAATCTTGAAGCAACTATTTGCTGATTTGTGATTAGAGATTATCCATGTTATGGCAAGGGTAGTAGAGAAGGAGCAAGAGCTCGATAGAGTGATGGAGAGTGTAGAAGAGAAGAAGCAACTCTAGCAAAGAGAGTTGATTGTGAGATATAGAGAGGAAGAAAGATTAAGAGAGTTACTTTGTAATCTGGAGGAGAAGATTGCACAAAAGGAGAAGGAGAAGGAGACAATGAAAGCCGAGTTTGAGGCGGAATTGGCAATGTATAGAGAAGATTGGCTTGCAGATTGAGAATGGGAGAGAAGAATGCGGCTAGAGCCATTGAAGGAGATAGTGATGAAGATGAATGCAAGGCTGAGTACAGAAGCCAGCGTGCAAATTGAAGAGACAAGACTGCACGAATTGAAGTTTTTGGTGCAAGAGATGAGGAGGAGAAATGCAAAGGATAAGGACTTAAATGCCTTACTTATCAATCTCAAAACTTGTGTAGATAGGAAGATATTGGAAGTGGAAGACAATATCACGATTAGATTAGACTTAGTGAAATTAGAGACAGATAAAATCCAGAAGGATGTGAGAGCAAAGCCCAAAGTAGATGACATAGGAGTACAAATATCTTTGGAATTCCCTTTGGAGATGTTAGAGAAGAGTGGGGGTCAGGAGATAGAGATTTAGAAGGATTAACTATGACAAGAATTGTAGATCAGAGTGAAGAAATAGTAGAATTGTTTGAGGAATAAGGAGTTGTGAAACTAGAGGATAGAGTAGTGAGTGAAGTTACTTTTGGATTGGAAGCCGAGGAAGAAGTAGACATCAGATCGGAGTAGTAATAAATTTGAGATAGGAAGAGGCAGATATGAAGAGGTGTATTGTCAGTTTGGATCTGCATGTAGGAAAAGTTGTTGTAGAAACGGTATAGTTGTTAGTAATTGTTGTTTGCTTCACTATTTAAAGGTGGCATTCATAGTCATATGTTTTTTAGTGCTCATAATTTATGGGAATAGATAAAGTGAAGTGCTATGAAGTAGTGCTTGTCATTTGAGCTTAATTCCAAGTATCAATTCTGTGTCTATGTTTGTGAGTGTGTAGAGAATTTTGAAGTGCAAGTCAATGTGTTTGTTGGATGTTGGATTCCACAACCTTGATCTTCATTCTTTGTGTTTGATCTTGAGTGAAGTGCAATTAGAGCAATGCCTTGAGTGATCTGAGAGGAATTGTAGTGTTGGTAGTATTCTACATTTGTGAGTGTAGCGTAGTGTTGATGTGAAGCAATTTTAATCAAGGAAGTTGTGCCTTCAATGGAGGGGTAGAACTCAGTTCTAAGGCAAAGTCGTTTTGCAGTGAGGTGCTGTTTTTTGGGAGAGGCTGAATCATCAAAATCAAGATTGTTTGGAAAGAGTTGATGGAGTTTTGATTAAGGAGTGTCAATTCATGACGAGATTGCAAGTCAATGCTTGTTACTCTCTTTTGGGTGTGGTTTCTACTTGAGAGATTAAAGATGCAACCAAGAAGAACTACATTGTGACATTTGACTTTGTATTTGGACATTTCTAAATAGTATCTCTATGAAATGAACTTTACCTACCCAATTACCGCAAAAGTGATATTTGCCAAGTTGTCACACATAGACACAAAAGTCATCAATGAAATCTCTCACAAATTTCCTAATGAAAGGGTCAAACACCTTGTTCATGAACCATTGGAATGTGATTGGAGCATTGCAAAGCCCAAAAGGCATGACCTTGAAAGCATAAGTTTCACAAGGTGTGGTGAATGTGGTAAGTTGTTGATGCTTTGGTGCAATCTTGATTTGGTTATGCCCATTATAACCATCTCCAAAACTGCACCTCTCATGACTTGCAACCTCTTCCAAGATCTCATCAATGAATGGTAAAGGTTAGAAGTCCTTCTTGGTGACAACATTGAGCTTCTTGGAATCCACACGTACCCAAAGTTTACCATTCTTTTTCTTCACAATGACAATTGGAGACACTCATTTTGAATTCTCCACCTCAAAGATAAATCCAACCTCCTTAAGCTTATCAATCTCCTCCTTCACAACCAAAGCTATTGGGAGGCTAATGTGACATTGCTTCTGGCAGACTAGTCTTGCATGTGATTCCACCTCTATCTTGTGCTCCTCCAAAGTGACTTCCTTCAAATCCGTGTAACAAAAAACAAACACATGGATGAACTTGCAAAAAATCTCCTCAAATCTTATCTTCTCCTCCTTGGTAACATTTGGACCATACTTGAGGGTAGATAACCTCCTCTCTGTCTCCTCAACTGTCAATGGTGATTTATTTGGGTCCTTCAGAACCTCTAGCTTAGGTGCAATATCTATAGCACACAAGGGATACACATTTGAATCAGATTCAGATTCATCCTCCTTCATGGAAGTCTCCTCCTCCATGCTTGTGTCTACCCTTGAAGCTCCTTCTTCTGAATCTGATTTGCAATAATCAAAAGATGATGTATCTTAATGTGAAGTGTTGGTGGTGTTAATGACTAGAACTATAACTCTATCATTTGATGGCTAAATCCTCAATTACCCTTTGTGTCATCAATCAATTGTGCATGCTGCTCTCAACCATGGCCTCCCAAGAAGCAAATCATAGTTTGACTCTTTCAAGACTTGGAAAATCATGAGATTTCAAACTCCCATAACTAAAACTACCACCTTATCCATTACCCCTATTGCTTGAACTTGTTGCTTGTTTGCCTTGCTCACCATAAATTTTGAAGGTCTAGAGGGTATCTTACCCAACTTCTTCATCAATCTTTCTGACATGGCATTCAATGTTGATCCTCCATCAACCAATGCATCCTTGATGTTATGACCATTCTCTCTTATATTTACAAGCCTCCCATGGTGTTGGTTTGGCATCCACCACCCCATTGATACTGGAGCTTTTTCCTTCTTCTTCCTCTTGTTCCTTGTAGAAATCAAACCACCTCTCATCTCCTTTCTCAAGGTAGGGTTCAAAGCAATCAATTGGCCCATTGTGATGTTAGCCTTGTGACTACCAACATCCTCCAATACATTGTAGTTCCATTGTTGCTTGGAGATCAAGAAGTCCTCCATCCCCAACTTCTTTCTTGGAGTCTTTGTTTTTGATGGTGTTGAGGTGTGAGTGCTCTAAGTAGACATGAGAGTATCCTTGCTTGGAGTAAATCCTTGAGAAGAGTGCACATCCTTTGCAAAACGAGCTCTCTTTTTCTCTTGTGCCAAAAGCTCCAAATTAAGACCCTTGGAGTTTGAGCACTTTCCCTTCTCATACTTGCTCTCAACCACATCTACAGATGCTATCCCCTTACCTTTGTTTGGATTAGAAGCCACTTGAGTTTCACTACCTCCCTCTTTCACTCTATTGGCTCCCTCATAACCCCTTCCTTCATGGTAAGTGGAATTTGGGCAATTCCTTTGGATATGGCCTCTTCCATAATCTAAACAATTTCTATCATTGAAATTGTGGGTTGGTTGGTCTCCTCTATATGGATAGTTTCCATAACTTTTAGTCCCTCTCTCTACATTCTAATCCACCTCTCTCTTCTCCTATACTTGCACCACATTGATCTTGAGATCTGCAAGTTGTTTTGTGATGGTTTGAAATCGATCTTTTGGTAGAGGTGCAAGAACTGGAGAAACTACTACTTGTGTGTGACAACTCGGAAAATATCACTTTTGCAGTAATCGGGTAAGTAAAGTTTGTTCCCGCAGAGATACGAGTTAGAATTGGTCAAATACAAAGTAAAGTAACAATTTCAGTTCTTCTTGAGTTCTTCTTTAGTCTCTCAAGTAGAAACCACACCCAGAAGAGAGTAACAAGCACTGACTCGCAGTCTTGTCACAAATTCACACTTTTTAATCACAACTCCATCAAATCTTTCCAAACAATCTTGATTGTGATGATTCAGGCTCTCTAAAAAACGGCACTTCACTGCAAAACGACTTCGCCTTAGAATTGTGTTCTACCATTCCACTGAAGGCACAACTTCCTCGATCAAAATTGCTTCACATCAGCTTTGCACTGCACTCACAAATGCAGAATACTACCAACACTACAATTCCTCTCAAATCTGTCAAGGCATTGCTTTGATTGCACTTCACTCAGGATCAAACACACAGAATGAAGATCAAGGCCGTGGAATCCAACATCCAACAAGCACTCTGACTTGTACTTCAAATTTCTCCAAACATTCACAAACACAATCACAAAGTTGATACTTAGAATCAAGCTCAAGCGACGAGCACTGCTTCATAGTACTTTGCTTTATCTATTCTCAGAAATAATGAGCACAAAACAACAATTTCTTGCAAATGCCACTCTTAAATAGTGAAGCAATCGACAATTCTAACAACTATACCGTTCTATAACAACTCTTCTAACCTGCAGATCCAAAATGACAATGCACCTCTTCATATCTGCCGCTTCAAATCTCAAATCGGTTATTACTCCGATCCGATGTCTACTTCTTCTACGGCTTTCAAACCCGAACCCAAAGTAATCTTACTTCCTACTACTCTGTCCTTGGGTTTCAGATCTTCTACTTCTTCTACTAGATCAAGCAATTTTCTTTTTCCTGATCTGAAATTCCACTAGTGGGTAATCTTTCTAACTCCTTATCTCTTGACCCACTCTTCTCTAATGTCTCTGATGGCAACTCCAAAGACATTTGCACTCCTATGTTATCTACTTCGGGTTTTGCTTTAATATCCCTCCAAAGTTTTTCTAGCTCTACTTTCACTAAGTCTAATCTAATGGAAATGTTGTCTTCTACTTCTAATATCTTCCTATCTACACGAGTTCTTAACTTAATCAACAAGGCATTCAAATCAGTGTCTTTTGCCTGTCTTCGCCTTGTCTCCTGCACCAACAACTTCAACTCGTGTAGCCGCGCTTCTTCAATTCAAACGCTGGCCTCTGTACTTAACATCGCGTTTACTCTGAGGACTATCTCCTACAATGGCTCCAATCTTGTCTTCCTTTCTCGTTCCCGATCTGCAAGCCATTCCTCTCTGTACATCGCCAATTCTTCCTCAAATTCGGCTTTCATCGACTCCTTCTCCTTCTCTTTCTGGACAACCTTCTCTTCCTGATTACGAAGTTACTCTTGTAATCTCTCTTCTTCTCTATATCTCGCAGCCAACTCTTGTTGCCAGAGTTGCTTCTTCTCCTCCATACTCTTCATCACTCTATCGAGCTCTTGATCCTTCGCTGCTACCCTTGCCATAGCATGAATAAGCTCTACCCTTGAATCAGCAAACAGCTGCTTCAAGATTTTGTATTCAGCTACCTGTCTCTCTCTTACGATATCACTCTTCCTCGCAAGATCCTCTCGATAGCTCACTTCCCTCTTCAGGTCTTCAATTACCTGACTTCTCTCTACTGCCTCCGCTTGCAGTACTTCTCTCTCCTCCTCACCTCGGGTTACACTCCTCTTCAACTCCGAGGTCTCTTCTTCTAATCTTGCTACCACCTGCAATACCGTCTTTACCTCGGGACAAGTCAACTGAATCTCCCTCTTCTTCTACTCCAACTTCACCAACAACGGGCACACTACTTCTTGCAGGTACTCCACTCCATCACTGGCAACTTCTTCCTCCCACGGACTGGTCTCTCTTTTCTCCTTGTGTTCTCCTGATACTCGCTTTCTTCTCTGGAGTCTTCGTATCGGGATTGATGCTTCACTGCCCGAGCTCTCTTCTACCTTAGCCTTCACTCGACTCGGTCCCGCCTCACACTTCACCTTACGTCACGAGCAAACTCCTCGCTGCACTGCAATCTTCTTCTCCTCTGGCACATCCAGCGCTGTATTTCTACCTCGGCGTGCACTTCTTCTTCGTATTCTTCAGCCACTGGCGCCGAGGTCATCTCTCCACCGTCCTCACTATCACTGCTCGTATCTCCGCTCTGCAATGTCAGCTCAAGTTCTTCCTCATGTTCCGAGTCCTCCGTCTTGAGCTCGGCCTCGCCTTCTAAGTCTTCATCTTCTGACTCAATTACCACCATTCCTTGCCTTGGGTTACTTCTCTGCATCTACTGAGGTTTCTTGTTTTCTTCGGCTTCTGCTTGCCGAGTCCTCTTCTTTGTTGGGGTACTCACTACGACCTCCGCATTTTTCCTTGTTTTCGCATAGTAGTTGTCCGTGCTCCGGATTTGGAGAATGTATTGCTGCTCCTTGACATCGACCTCCTTTCGCACATCAGGATGGAAGTGCCACACCATCCGATTCTGCTCCGCCAAGTTCAGCAAATTGAGCCCAAGGTAGAAGTGCACTACAAACGGCACAATGTAATGTGGAGGCGACTTATCCCACAGATTCCACACCATCTGCCTCGTTCTCCCGTGAAAACACCTTGCCCAATTAATTGGTTCTCATGCAAACAATTTGTGAAAGAACACCGCTTGGTGTTTTATCACATATGTTGTTCTGTCCGGCTTTAGGATTGCCATCAAAGCACTCACAATTCCTCTCTTGATAGGGTCTTTATAACTTTCTAGCTTGTACCCATTCTTTGTTCTCTTTGACGAGAAGGCATCTCTCACCTCTTGAGTTTCTTGGGCTATCTCTCCTTTCCCCAAGAACATGGCTCCCTGCTCTGAGCCCGCCTCCTTCCCGAGTACGAGTCTCCAATCCGACTCTGTCCAGCAAGCCGGATTTCCTCTCTTCCCTTTCTCCTCGGGTCCATCGAGACACTTACTCTCAATGATCTCTTCATGAATCCTAGAAAACTTACGTTTCAGTTCCATGCCAGAAAGGTGATCCAAAGTCGGCTCAAGACTTTGATCCTTGCTACTACATATAATCTCCGAATTGCATGATTTCTCACTACGAATTCGGAGTTCTTCTTCCTTCCTCCCATCTCTTCTGCTTTCTCACTTTCTCTCAATTTCACTCTCGCGACTTCTTCCTTACGCACTAACATGAGCCCAACTCTATTTCCCTTTCCCCGATCACCTGCAAGACGACTCCTCAACGACAAAGGAAAATTGCTTGACATTTCATCGTTGCAGTTTTGATTTTTATAGAGTTGTGCTTCTTTGTCTTCCGTCACTTCAAGTTTCTACCGAGAAATCATACCTTCGGCATGCACCTGTCACTATCAATCAACCTTCGTGCGTATGAGCCGCCAGTTTTGAAATGGCCCCTTCTTGAATTTCTCGCCCCGACGAAAGGTTGTTAGACTGTCTTCGCCTCGGGTTGAGCTCCCCCCGATCCGAAGACAATTTACTTCGTTTTGTATGCTGACAAGGCATTTCCGAATACTTCACCTTATGACCCAAAGTCACTTTACTTCGGGTTTCAACCCGAAGACTCTTTTCTTTGCCTTCTTTGGCCATATAGGCGCAATCCGACTTCTCTATACACTTCTTCTCCTTTATTCTAAAAAAAACAAAAAATGTGGGCACCACATACCCCCTCCCTCAAATGTGAGCGTCCCCGCAAACATAGATCTCGGGTGTCTTAGAAACTTCCGAGTCTATGGTCCAATATCTCCAAACTCTCCACCCATTTACTCAAGTGGCAAAAGGATTACCTTCCAAGTAGACGAGCTGCATGGATCCGTTTTCGTAAAGATGAAGAACTTGATAGGGACCCATCCATCTCAAATGCAACTTTCCTGGAAAAAATATTCGGCAATTGTCATATAACAAAACCAAATCCCCTTCTTGTATAGTCACAGGCTTGATTCTCTTATCGTGCCTGACTTTCCTCTGTGCTTGTACTTCTTTTGTGGTTTGCATTGCATCGTCTCTTTTCTCTTCTAACCACATTAGTTGATGAATCCAAAGATCCTGAATTTCTTCCTCCAACATTCATTCTTCGCATAGAACCCGATATGTCAGAACTTCAAATTCAACTGGCAGTATGGGATGCAAGTCATATGTCAAGAAGTATGGAGTTTGTTTGGTTGTAATCTTCTTTGTCGTTCGATATGCCCACAATGCGGCTGGTAATTTTGTATCCCAGTCATAGGTATAATTGACAGTAGCCTTATTCAAAATTTTACAAAGTAACCCATTCGCTTTTTCCGTTAAGCCATTTGTTTTTGGGTTGTAAGGAATCGTCTTCCGATGTTTAATCTGAAAGTACTTGGTTAACGTCTCCATTACTGAGTTCAAAAAATGTGTGCCCCGGTCACTGACCAATTCCAGAGGACACCCATATCGGGAGATGATGTTTTAAAAGAAAAATTCCGCCATAGTTTCCGCATCATCTCTGCGAGTTGCTTCCGCTTTGACCATCTTGGTAGCATAGTCAGTGCAAACCAAAATGTAGCGCTTTCTTGTGACTCGGGTCACTGGTTGAATGGGGCCCACAAAATCAATCTCCCATTTCTCAAATGGGGCCAAAGGCAAAATTGGTCTCAAAGGCCATTGAGAAGTAGTCGTCGGCTTCCTTGTTCTCTGACAAGCATCACAGCTTTGGATATGAGCATGTACATCTTTGTACATTGTAGGCCACTAATACCCTGCTGAAAGAATTTTCTTTACAATATTCTTCAGAGCATAGTGTCCTCCGATGCCTTGGAGTGTAAAGATTCAATTACTCCTCCTACTTCGTATGACTCCAAGCATTGCTGAAGTACTTTGTCTTTGCCCATCTTAAATAAAATGTTGTGTTTAAGCTGGTACAGCCCCATCTTCTTGAGAAAGACTGCCCGCTGTTCCGGGTCCATCCCCTCAAGACAATAAAGAGTATTCAGATAATTATATTCAGCTACATACCTCGTACTTTGCATTGCTGATAAGTGATACAACTTTTTGTTAGGGAACCAATCGTCAATTTCCCACTCCTGGTCTTGAGTCTCTAACCTGGACAGGAAGTCCGCATTCGAATGCAAAGACCCCTTCCTTTCTTCTACAATATACATGAACTCTTGCAATAACAAGATCCATCTTGCAATTCGTCCCGATAAATCTGCCTTCTTGACCAAATGTTGCAATGCGTAATGGTCAACATAGAAGACAAACTCATACCCCAACAAATAATGACGAAATTTCTTGCAGGCATACACCATTCCGAGTGCTTCTCTTTCAGTCATCAAATAGCTCTTTTCAGAAATTGAAAGTTGTCGGTTGGCATAATACACCGGGTAGTCCTTCTTCTTCTCGTCCTTTTGACTTAATATGACTCCGATGGCCATGGACAAAGAGTCCACATATACATGAAAAGGGACATCCCAATTTGGAGCCCTCATGATAGGTGCTTCAACCAGTTTCTTCTTCAACACCTGGAAAGCTTCTTCTTGATTTGCTTCCCACAGATAGTCTTCGGATTTCTTCAAAAGCTTTGTAAGTGGTGCAGCAAGCACTGCATAGTTGGACACGAAGCGTCTGTAATATCCGACATGTCCCAAGAAGGCTCTTAGCTCCCGGATGTTCTTTGGGGATTCCAAAGCTGCGATTATCTTAACCTTCTCAACATCGACTTCAATACCTCGGCTTGACACCCGATGCCCCAAAAGAATTCCCTCCTTCATTGCGAAGAAGCATTTCTCCGGGTGTAATGACAAGCCGGCAAAACAACACCTTTCAAACGTTTGGCAAAGGTTATCTAAATGTACATCACTTCGCCCAAACACACAAAAGTCATCAATAAAAACTTCCACAAATTTGCGCAGGAAATCTTTGAAGATTGAATTCATCATCTGCTGGAAAGTAGCGGGAGTATTACACAACCCAAAGGGCATTTGATTGTAAGCAAAAGTGCCCCAATCGGTCGTGAATGTTGTTTTATCCTTGTCTTCTTCTCGAATGGATCCTTGATTGTACCCTAAAAATCCATCGAGAAAACTATAACAAGGATGCCCAGCTACCTGATCTAAGATTGTATCGATAAAAGGCAAGGGAAGATGATCATTCCTTGTAACTGCGTTCAACTTTCGGAAGTCTTGGCACACTTGGATCTTCCCTGTTTTCTTCTTTGGGACAATGACAATGGAGGAGACCCATTCACTGCTTAAGACAGGGAAGATGATTCCGGCCCCTAAGTACTTGTCAATTTCATCTTTTACCAAAAGCAAGTACTGTGGGTTCAGGCGGTATTGTCGCTGCCAAACCGGAACTGCACCTTCAACCAGATCAATCCGGTGTTCTCCAAATTCTTGTGGAATACCCGGCATTTGATCAATCGACCAGGCGAATACATCCTGGAATTCTATAAACAGGGCAGTGTATCCTACCAACTCCTCCGAAGTAACTGTCTTTGAGATTTTTAAAATTTTTCCTTCAATTAATAAGACATCTTGACAGTCATCGGGATTGATGACTCCTTCAACGTGGCTTACTCGGCTTAACCCGAGGCGAGCGGCCATCAAACCCCCTTCCTCCAAGTTAGGTTCACCCTAGGCGAGGTCATATGGATCTTCATCTTCAACATCCACCTCGTAGCATTCCAAGTAATTAACTTGGACTTTGTCTTTGGATTTGTCTGAGGACAAAGACGATGAGTCTTTGGATTCATCCTCCTCTTCCGACAAACTTGTTTCCCCGAGATGGGGAACCTTTGTCCAACTCACAGTCACCAGCTTCTGATCTTCAGATGAAATGTCCTTGAATCTTAACTTCTGCTGATGCCAATCCACTACAACTTGGGCACTGTACAACCAGGGTCTGCTGATCAACAAAGTGTCACGCCATTTGTAGTTCCGCATCTAGATGCTCGGACACTGGAGTTCTAGTGATGGTAGTTAGAGTTATTCTAGCTGTTTCTCAGGGACTACTTTCCGACGGTTAGATTTTGTGTTTGGGTTACTGACTTCATGGTGGGGCCCACCGTCACTTTGCACCGTTTGCACCGTCGAGTGTGCCGTCAGTGGGACCATTAGGGTTTCAGGGCTAGCTCGAGTCCAGGGGTATAGTTTCGAAGGTGAGCTCCAGAGAGCTCACTTCTTTGATGTTGAGCCTTCGAGTTCTTGGCTATGCTGGACAGAGGCCGGCGAGCGTCTCTTGGATTCTCTATGCTTGAGTGGGTGTGGCTTGATTGTAATCAGTGCCCAGTTGTTGGCAGTTAATAGAGTGACAGATCAAGTACTGATCTGAGTTGAGTTGAGTTGAGAGTGTTAAGCAATCTGATTACATCAGAGAAGTGAAGTCAGGGGGAAATCGGGTGCAAGAACGTTGAGTGTTGGTGGTATCTCCAAGCTCGGTGGATCGTGGTAGCTTGATTCAGGTTCTGGGTTTCCCTAGTGTGCAGAAGCTCATGTAGTTGATGCAAATTTGGCAGTTAGGCGGACGGTGTGCGGAAGCATTGGCCAAATTTTGAGCAAAGAAGGAGCAATTTTTGAGCAGTGTTGTGATTTTGAGCTCAGGAGGTGAAGGCAGGACCAATTTGCTGTGAGTTGGGCTCAGAAAGTGAAATTGAAGGTGGAGTTGGAAAGCTCTTCTCATGAAATTGTGATTTGGAAAAACCCGTTTTGTCAATTTGGCTCGAGTGGAAAGTTAGCGGGGGATTTGGCGGACATCCATCTTTAGGGTTTACATCAGATTTTACGTCAGATTTACATCAGATTTTGGGCCGAGGCTTCGAGGCATAGGGCTGTGGGCTATGAGAGGCTACAAAGGCCTAGAAGGGCCAGAAGGGCTAGCAAGCCAGCTTGCTAGCGTGAGGCTAGCTAGTTTAGTGTAGATCTTGGTCATTGGTTGGCAAAATCTGCCTTTCTTGCTAGATTGTGCGCAACAGGGTTTGACCCCTAGATCTCTTGTTCCTAGATTGGTGCCCTAGCCAACTGGTCCACCCTCACTTGTTGTCATAGTGACTGTGCCACTGTTATCTATACACATGTAGCTTTGGCTAGGAGAGGTAGTTTGATCCCATTCTTGGTGATCCTCGTAGCTTAGGACTTAGATACGAACTACTCTTATGTCAAATGCCAAATGGTGGCAGAGTCAGTCCCGTGTTATGTTATGAGATGGAGGGTTTTTGTTTAGATTTCTTGTGATTGGATCCCCTCCATTCTCTGCTTCCTGTTTGTGCACCACGTTTGTGTGAGGTGCCCTGACTTTTGAGCGTTGGTGCTCTGGTGTGCTCTCGGTGGTGAGGCTGGAGTGATGACCAGTCAGACTACCTTTGTTTCTCTTCGGTGAGGCAGGAAGTGATGACCTACAGACCATGAGAGTGCATGTTAGGATGGCAGGTTACAGGTTGCCCTTCCCCTAGTGTAGTTATCTCGGTAGAGTTACATTAGTGGGTGGTGTTTAGTTGGTGTTGGCACGTGGTGGTGTTGGCACTTGGTGGGGTACTTGCGGTTGCAACTTACGGTTGCAGTTGGTGGTTCGGGTTTGCTGTTGCAGTTACGTGGTCACGACGGAGTTCTTTGGAGATTCTAGAGTTAGCCCTGCAGTACTGTAACACCCATTTGTGCATGTGTGTGGTATTGTGATATTTAGCTTGGTATTACAAGTACTTAAGAGATATTATTTATATAGAGAGATAAAGGATGGTTCTATATTAGTCATGGTTAGCTAAAGTTAGTCATAGCTAAGATAGATGGGACCTTACTTTAGAGGATGTAGAAAAGATGAGCACCACTATTTTGGATTTTAGTGTGTTGACTTGGTGTTATTCCTAGGTGTTTGGCTTTGGGGAAAGAGTTGAGAACTCTTGGGCCCGCAAGCCTTTTTGTTTTGGATTCTTCTTTAGTCCAAGGATAGCCCATGTGAAGGAATCCTTGCTTTAGTGGTTGGGTCAAGATAAGGGGAATATGCCCATGTGAATGGATATTCCTTCCTACTTTTTGACTTTACTTGACTTTTAGTCTAGTAACTTGAGTTACTATGGTAATTAGTAACTTTGGTACGTAACTATTTCACAAGTATATAAACAAGGGGTGAGGAGGTACTCATCATCCTTTCATTTGCAACTATCTCTCTCTCATTGAGTTCTCTAGTGAGCAATGTCTTGAGTCTTGGAGTGTTAGCCTTGGAGGAGTATGATGGAGTTGGGGTTCCTTGCCTTCTTAGTCCATGGTGCGCTACCATAATAGCCATCAGAGGTTCATCCTGAGTGAGAGACAGGCCGGCTCACATTTTTGGTTCCGTTGCCGGGACCTCTCTAGAAGGCAAGATAATGTTCCGCGTCCAATTCTACATTAGGCAGAAGGAGGCTATGAGAGCTCACTTGGAGAGAACATTAGGAGAGGAGAGGGCTGAACTTATGTTAGAGAACCAAGATCCATTTGTATACCCTATAGTTCATTATGATGTCTTTGAGGTGATTTTGTACATCTTGTACACATGAGAGGAATTGGAGAGATTGTGTGAGGTGGATTGCAGATTTTGGGGATTAAGGTGATTTTGGGCAAAATCTCAAGTTTGAGATCTGGACTTGAGATTTCTACACATGATAGCTTGGGTTATCTTTCAGTTAGCACACTTGAAATTATTGAGAGAGCTTCTATGCGCACTGGGCTAGAAGTTTTGAAAGTTGATAGGGTAAAGTGCTCCCGCAACTGCATGCTCTTTGGAAAATTGTACAGAGTCTGCCATTTCTTCAATTTTCAGTTTATTGTCTTGAAAATTTCCAAGAGAATTTCCAAATTTCCAATTAGTTTATTGTATCCTACCTGCTGCCACAAAAATTAGGGAGAGATCGTTTTTGCGCAGGGCGTTATGAGTTTTTGAAGTGAGGGGGGTGGTTTTCAGACCAAATCTGAAATATGGGTGCTAAATAGAAAGGTGTCTAGGCCAAATGGCTCGATGAAAAGATTTGAAATTTTGCAAGGGGGACGCCCTGGAGTTGTGATCAAGTGTGGAAAATTTCAGAGGACTGTGAATTATTGGTTGGGAGATTTGAGTGACATTGTGAGGAAGGGTCAATTCTGCAGAGTGGAGATCTCATGCATGAGAAGTTTGAGATCAACAAAAAGCATGTTTGAGTGTTTAGATTCATCTTGGGGAACATGGAGTGTCATCAAGAGTGGAAATTGAGATTATGCAAGGTTCCCCAAGGGTTTGAGGTGATTGTAGGGGTGGATTTGAGGAAAAGAGAGTTTACAATAGAATTTGAAGAGAGTGTTAAGAGGATTCAAAAACCTACACCACTTGGAGGAAAGAGTGAGTCTAAGTGCTTTCTATGTGGAGAGAAGGGACATAAAGCAAGTTCATGTCCATTGACCTTTGAGAGCAAGAGATTGAGGGAAAGGAGAGGCTTACTTGACTTGGGTTTGCATGTTGGACCTTCTTCACCAAGATTGGGAGGGAGAAGATCTAAGACCAAGGAGTTGTGTGAGGTTTGTGGAGTTGAAGGACTTCCAAAAGGACATGAGTGTAGTGGAGTAAAAGCACTTTTGGAAACTTTGGTGAAGGATCTTGGAGAGAGTCTAAGTACAGCTACAAAAATACTACCACCTTCATCAGCTAGTTCTCAAGATTAGTGATGGAAATAATCTTTCAACTTATGGATAAACTATCCATGAGAGTTAGATTAGTATGCACTCTAGGATTTGATGTTGCTATAGAAATCTTGGAGCAACCTGAACCTTTTGTGTTCCCTAGAGTGGATTATTCTCAGATGGTGTTAGTCATGTATATACTCTATTAGTAATAGAGTGAGAGAAAAAAAAAGAGAAAAAAAAATTGAGAGAAAAGAAAGATAGTGAGGAGTTAAGATGGGGAAACTTCCGGTTTTCTTTGGCAAGGATGGAGAAGATGTGGAGGCCTTTGTGAGAGACTTCAAGAGAGCTTGCATAGGAAACAATGAGAGGAGGAAGAATGAGTGGGCCTCATTATTACCAGATTTCTTTGAGGATGCAGCACTTACATGGTATGAGTCAGAATACCAAAAGAGAGAGAGGAGAGAGGGGGAAGAGGAGTCTTGGGAGACTTTGACTTCAGCACTCATTGAGAACTTTCTTCTTGATGAGATTTATGAGAGATTGATGAGTGAGGTTACATTTCTCAAGCAAGGAGATGGAGAGAAAGTGAGGGTCTATGTGGAAAGAGTGGAAAAGTTGGAGTCCAGATTTCGCATAGTGTTGAGGAAGGGTGGGGATGATGTGGAGACTACAATGATTGGCATAGGGGCCATGCTCACCAAGAATTTTGTGGGAGGATTAAGACCACAAATTAGAAGCAAGGTGAGATATGAGAAACCTTCTTCCAAGGTTGAAGCTATCAAGATTGCAATTTGTATGGAGGAGAGTTTGGAAGGGGATGAGAGTGATTTGGTGGTGAAGGAGGTTGTGCATCCTCGTCAAGGCTACAAGTATGGTGGAACTTCTGATACTTTGGTGACAAGGGTTGCACCACAAGTAGTAGTTGCTCCAGTTCTTGCACCTCCACCAAAAGATCCACTCCAAACCATCACAGAACAACTTGCGGATCTCAAGATCAATGTGGTGCAACTATGGGAGAAGAGAGAGGTGGATCAGAATGTAGGGAGAGGGCCTAGGAGTTATGGAAACTATCCATATAGAGGAGGCCAACCAGCCAACAATTTCAATGATAGAAATTGTTTTGGTTGTGGAGGAAGAGGCCATATCCAAAGGAATTGCCCAAATTCCACTTACCATGGAGGAAGGGGTTATGAGGGAGCCAATAGAGGGAAAGAGGGAGGTAGTGAAACCCAAGTGGCTCCTAATCCCAACAAAGGTAAGGGGATAGCATCCATAGATGTGGTTGAGAGCAAGTATGAGAAGGGAGAGTGCTCAAACTCCAAGGGTCTTAATTTGGAGCTTTTGGCACAAGAGAAGAAGAGAGCTCGTTTTGCAAAGGATGTTCACTTTTCTCAAGGATTTACTTCAAGCAAGGTTACTCCTATGTCTACTAGGAGCACTCGCACCTCAACACCATCAACAACAAAGACTCCAAGGAAGAAGTTGGGGATGGAGGACTTCTTGATCTCAAAGCAACAATGGAACTTCAATGTGTTGGAGGATGTTGGTAGTCACAAGGCTAACATCACAGTGGGCCAATTAATTGCTTTGAACCCTACCTTGAGAAAGGAGCTTAGAGGTGGTTTGAGTTCTACAAGGAGCAAGAAGAAGAAGAAGGCAAAAGTTCCAATATCAATGGGGGTGGTGGATGCCAAGCCAGCACCATGGGAAGCTTGTGAATATGCCTCCAAGATTGATGTGAGAGTGAATGGTCACAACATCAAGGATGCATTGGTTGATGGAGGATCAACAATGAATGCCATGTCAGAAAGGTTGATGAAGAAGTTGGGTATGATACCCTCAAGACCTTCAACATTTGTGGTGAGCATGGCAAACAAGCAACAAGTTCGACCAGTAGGGGTGATGGATAAGGTGGTAGTTTCAGTTATGGGAGTTCAAAATCTCATGACTTTCCAAGTCTTGAAGGATTCAAGCTATGACTTACTTCTTGGGAGGCCATGGTTGAGAGCAGCACGCACAATTGATCGATGGCACAAAGGGTACTTGAGGATTGGGCCATCAAACCATAGAGTCACTGTTCCTATGACTAACACCACCAACACTTCACATTCAGATACACCATCTTCTGATTATTGGGAATCAGATTCTGAAGAAGGAGCTTCAGGTGTGGACACAAGCATGGAAGAGGAGACTTCCACGGAGGAGGATGAATCTGAATCTGATTCAGATGTGTATCTTTGTGTGCTTATTTTGCACCTAAGCCAGAGGTTTTGAAGGACCCAGATAAATCACCATTGACACTTGAGGAGGTAGAGAGAAGGTTATCTACCCTCAAGTATGGCCCAAATGTTACCAAGGAGGAGAAGGTGAGATTTGAGGAGATTTTCCGCAAGTTCATCCATGTGTTTGCTTTTAGTTACAAGGATTTGAAGGAAGTCACCTTGGAGGAGCACAAGATAGAGGTGGAGTCACATGGAAGACCAATCCGCCAAAAGCAATGTCGCATTAGCCCACCAATATCTTTGGTTGTGAAGGAGGAGATTGATAAGCTCAAGGAGGCTGGATTTATCTTTGAGGTGGAGAATTCAAAATGGGTGTCTCCAATTGTCATTGTGAAGAAAAAGAATGGCAAGCTTCGGGTATGTGTGGATTACAAGAAGCTCAATGCTGTTACCAAGAAGGACTACTACCCATTGCCATTCATTGATGAGATCTTGGAGGAGGTTGCAGGTCATGAGAGGTACAATTTTGGAGATGGTTATAGTGGATATAACCAAATCAAGATTGCACCAGAGCATCAACAACTCACCACATTCACCACACCTTGGGGAACTTACGCTTTCAAGGTCATGCCTTTTGGGCTTTGCAATGCTCCAGCCACATTCCAATGGTTCATGAACAAGGTATTTGAACCTTTCATTGGGAAATTTGTGAGAGATTTCATTGATGACTTTTGTGTCTATGGGAGCAAGGAGGAGCACTTTGAGCACCTAATCAAAGTCTTGCAACGCTTGGATGAGGCAAATGCATCACTCAACCCAGAGAAGTGCATTTTTGGATGTGAAGAAGGTCTACTTTTGGGGCATATCATCTCCAAGGATGGAATAGCAGTTGATCCTAAGAAGGTGAGGAAAATCTCAGACCTTCCATTCCCTTCAAGCTTGACAAAGTTATGCCAATTCTTGGGGATGGTTGGGTACTATAGGAGGTTCATCTTCTCATTTTCCAACAAGGCTTATGCATTGACCATCTACATGAAGAAGGGTGTAGATTACATGGTGATTTTGGAAGACAAGGAGGCTCTCAAAGCTTTTGAGGAGCTCAAGCAATCCCTTGTTGTAGCTCCAATTCTTGCTAAACCTGATTGGAGTAAACCTTTCATCCTCTAAACTGATGCTTCTAATGTAGCTATAGGATGCACTCTTAGTCAATTAGACCAAGATGGGCATGATCATCCAATAGCTTATGCTAGTAGGCAGATGGTTTCAGCAGAGAAGAACTACTCTGTCACGGAGAGAGAAGGGTTGGCAGTGATCTTTGGTCTCAAGAAGTTTAGACACTACTTGATTGGAGGGAAAGCCACCATTGTCATGGATCACAAGGCTTTGAAGTACATCTTCAACAAGCCTAATGTTGAAGGGATACTAGCAAGGTGGATGATACTCTTGTCTGAGTATGACTACACCATTGAAGATAGGCCAGGAAAGAAACATGCAAATGCTGATTTATTATCTAGAGCCTATGATCATGATGGAGATGAGCCAGTGGATGATTCCTTGCCGGATGAGGAGCTCATGACAATCTCAGTCACTCAAGAGGTTCCAATGGAGTACAAGGAGATTGTGGATTTTGTGACAAAAGGTAACTATCCAGAAGGGATGCATGCTAGGGAGAGGAAGGCCCTTGCAGCAAGATCTAGACCTTACACAATGGTGGAGGATATTCTTTTTCACCAAGGAGCAGATGGTCTACTTCGAAGAGCAGTGGGTAAGGAAGAGTCTATCCTACTCATAAAGGAGTTTCATGAAGGTTTAGTATGTGGAGGACACTTTGCAAGAAAGGTGACTGCTTTCAAGATTCTAGATGCAGGTTACCATTGGAGAGGGATTTTCAAGGATTGTCTTGATTATTGCAAAACTTGTCATGTTTGTCAACCTTTTGCTAGAAAGTCTACATCCACTCCACCACTTAGATCAATTCCATTGCTAGGACCTTTTGAGAAGTGGGGAATTGATTTTGTAGGACCTCTCAATAGAACCCCAAGGAACAATCGGTACATTGTGATAGTTACTGATTACCTTACCAAGTAGGTTGAGGCTACACCATTGAGGAACAAGAATGAAGATGAAGTGGGTAGATTTCTTTATGAACGCATTATCACTAGGTTTGGATGCCCTTTGGAGTTGGTTTCTGATAGAGGAGGAGAGTTTACAGGAAGCATTACTACAGCCATGCTATGACATTTCTCTATCACACATAGAGTAACTACATCCTATAAGTCAAATTCCAATGGCTTGGCAGAGAGAACCAATCAGACCTTGTGCATGATGTTGGCCAAAGATGCAGAAATGGAGGAGGCTAAACATCATTGGGACAAGAGGATTCATGCAGTTTTGTGAGAGTATAGGACAACCATGAAAACTTCCACTGGATATTCTCCATTTCAATTGGTGTATGGTATGGAGTCTACCTTACCTATTCACTTTGATCTTCCTACCTTCCAAAGCATTCATTGGAGATTGAAGAAAGCACAAGGAGGTGATGCAGAGAAGTCAAGGAAGGATCAACTCATGGAGTTGGAAGAGGCAAGAGCAGTTGCTATGGTTCGAGTGGAGCAAGCCCAAAGGAAACAAAAGGAGAGCTATGATAAGAGGCAAGACAAGAAGAAGGTGGAGCCTTTCAAAGAAGGTGATTGGGTAATGTTGTTTGATTCCATTCGATTCAAGAGAGTGCAAAAGAAGTTTTTGCCTAAGTACTTTGGACCTTTCATAGTGGAGAAGGTGTGGGGCAATTACACCTATGATCTCAAGGAGTTGGGAGGAAGATACTTTGATAGGATTAACCATGATAAGTTGAAGATGTATCATAGAAGGTAGAGAGACCTTCACTTTGAGGACAAAGTGAAAACTTAGTCCGGGGGTAAATGTAACACCCATTTGTGCATGTGTGTGGTATTGTGATATTTAGCTTGGTATTACAAGTACTTAAGAGATATTATTTATATAGAGATAAAGGATGGTTCTATATTAGTCATGGTTAGCTAAAGTTAGTCATAGCTAAGATAGATGGGACCTTACTTTAGAGGAAGTAGAAAAGATGAGCACCACTATTTTGGATTTTAGTGTGTTGACTTGGTATTATTCCTAGGTGTTTGGCTTTGGGGAAAGAGTTGAGAACTCTTGGACCCGCAAGCCTTTTTGTTTTGGATTCTTCTTTAGTCCAAGGATAGCCCATGTGAAGGAATCCTTGCTTTAGTGGTTGGGTCAAGATAAGGGGAATATGCCCATGTGAATGGATATTCCTTTCTACTTTTTGACTTTACTTGACTTTTAGTCTAGTAACTTGAGTTACTACGGTAATTAGTAACTTTGGTATGTAACTATTTCACAAGTATATAAACAAGGGGTGAGGAGGTACTCATCATCCTTTCATTTGCAACTATCTCTCTCTCATTGAGTTCTCTAGTGAGCAATGTCTTGAGTCTTGGAGTGTTAGCCTTGGAGGAGTATGATGGAGTTGGGGTTCCTTGCCTTCTTAGTCCATGGTGCGCTACCATAATAGCCATCAGAGGTTCATCTTGAGTGAGAGACAGGCCGGCTCACAGTACGCAGTGGGTTTACTCGGAGTGGTGCTCGGTATCAGCTTGTATCTCAGGTCCCAGTGAGGGAGGAGATTGACTCTGAGTTGGAGTTCGACACAGGAGCTGATTCAGTTGAGAGTGCACTTGGTGTGTCCGCACCGTTATTGTGGGACATGGATGAGATTTATGGGGCCTCCAAAGGCCTTAGGCGTTACTCTGGTACAATGGGTACCATTGAGTTGGATGACTTCATCCAGGAGTTTGATAGTTGGTGTGATCTGCAGCAAATGCGGAACCCGACCTTGTTCACACCCTTCATGGCATGGAAGGGGTTGTTTCAGCACTTGGAGGGTCCACCGATGGATGACTACCATGAGTTCAGGAGAGCTCTTTTGGAGGAGATTGAGTTATGGAGACAGTATTGGTCTCCACACTATGTCTCCATCACTTCAGGCTCGGTGGCCAAGAGTAGATCGGCTGTACCCACGAGTTCTAGCTCGAGTAGTGTTAGTGGAGCTAGTGGAGGTGCACTAGCTGGAGATAGTGCTACTACGAGTGGAGATACCGCTGCAGGAGGTGGTGTGGTACCGGGGTTTAACCCCATGGTTGAGTTCTTCCTATGTTTGAGGCAGAACTACCAAGGAGTGCGGACAGACAAGCTGAGGAGCTTGCAGGAGTTCCAACGGAAGGCTGGAAAGAGCCTACGCGAGGCATATAATCGCATGAGGCGGCTGATTAGTTTCACTCAGGGAGTTACTGAGGCCCAAGCAGTCCAGTTTTTGTATGGGATACTGGATAGGGAGTTGCGACGTAGAGTTCGTGATGCTACGTTGTTGTAGGGTACTTCGCCCACTTTGGCAGTAGTCTTTGGTTTGGCTGAGCGTATTGAGCTCAACATGGTGGAGGAGAGAGTGGTGACAGCTGGATTTGGTAGGGAGACCTCATCCACAGTTGTGACTTCTTCTAGAGTTCAGCAGAGTGCACCACGCCCAGTTGGTTTTCAAGGACAGGGTGGACAGCCCAGATCCTATGGAGCGAGTGGAAGGCCTAGTGGAGTTAGACCCTTACCCTCATTTTCGGGTCAGCAGTAGCCAATGAGTGGTGGTGTTGCTTGTTGGACTTGTGGTGGACCTCACCATAGGAGAGAGTGTACTCAGGGCAGCGGACCTGATACCTATGGTGCATCACAGCCAACACAGAGGCAGTGTGAGCATTGCCACAGATTTGGTCACACTAGTGACCGGTGTTTTGACCTACACCCGGAGTTACGGAGTGGTAGGGCTGTTATGGCAGGTAGTAGAGGTGGTGGTAGAGGATCTACACCTAGTAGGGGTGCAGCACCTGCCCTTACTTTTGACACAGCTATGGCTACTCGGATTGAGCAGTTGGAGCAGAGATTGGCTAGTATGGCTATTGCTTAGAGGAGATCAGATTCGGGTGCTGAGGCTTCCACCTCATATGCTGGTGATAGAGATGCTTTGGACTTCATGTGCGGAGCAGCACAGGTGGATGCATCTGCAGCAGTGACTAGGAGTGCAGTACGTGCTCCAGAGCCTAGAGGAGCATCAGTGGAGTTGGACCCACAGAGAGGAGAGGTTGGGAGACAAGTCAGACTTCCCCAGTCTTCCACGCTATTTGAGGCATTGTAGATGACATCCATGGTTCCTAGACGTCCCAGTGCAGGTGTGGTAGGTGGTGATGGAGTACCTGATGGAGTACCTGCTAGTCAGCCACCTACTATTACACAGACTGAGTCTAGCATGATGTTGGGGGCGGCTCAGCTGATTATGCGGCATCCTTTATTTTCAGCCAGTGACATGTTTACATTGGGAGTTGACCCAGCCCCAGTGTTTCGGTTGGCAGCCACATTGTGTGAGAGTAGAGATGGTGCAGTTCCTACTACTAGAGCAGAGGTGGTTGGTAGTGGAGCTGACTTGGTTGAGGAGCATGGGATCCGTTCAGCGACCAGTGGTTTATGGCAGGCAGCTAGACTGGAGGAGTTGCCAGCTAGACTGGCCTTTGAGAGAGCGCGGTTTACACCTGGTGTTGTCCTATTGGATAACCAGAGGGGGATCTTTTGTTTAATGGGACCTTCAGGGAAGGTCTATACACCACAGAGAGTCTTGTTAGACTCTGGTGCGCAGCCCCTTATGTTGGGGAAGGCTGCAGTTGTTGGTCTGGAGTTACAGAAGACCGATGTGGAGAGGTGTCCATTTCAGATCCAAACATCTCTAGGTGGTGGTTCGACACAGTACATCACACGTGGGGAGCTTGTTGTCCAGGTTCAGCCTGGTCATCCGACTGATAGCTCGGTGGTGAGAGCTCAGGCTATTGCAACGATAGCTGAGTCATATGATGTGCTAGTTGGGGGAGCAGTGTTATACCCTATGGGTTTCAGCATTGACTATTGGGAGGAGACAACATCTTATAGACCTGGTTGGCAGTCTGGTGAGGGACGGGTATGTCGCCTACCAATACGCTGCAGTAGTGGTAGTCTTGGCTCACTACAGTCCGGGACCATGGCAGCATCAGTTTTAGCTTTCAACGGTGCAGTTACTTGGCATGGTGACTTGTTGGAGGGGAACGCCCATGCAGAGGATACTCCAGTACCAGAGGAGATCACTTGGCTATGGAGAATGAGTGGGATTGTTCCATCCACCTTGGATGTTCCATTGTGGAGTTCAGAGGAGGCATTGCAGCAGCATGCAGATCAATTGGTACAGCAGGCTTGGAGTGGAGCCTTCGTACCATCAGGAGATGAGTGTGAGGATGAGCCTCCAGAGGCGATTGCTTTGACACCTTTGGATACCACACTCATTGCTTGGCAATATCCAGTAGAGGGGATATGTCTATTGGAGTTGTTTGGTGGGATCAGCACCGGACTAGCTGCGGTGTTACAGGCGGGTATCCGAGTACAGAGGTACTTGTATGTAGAGAGAGATGAGACTGCTAGGCGAGTCTCTCTACATCATGTGGCACACTTGGCCTATCGGTATCCGGAGTTATTACCGATGTCAGCAGTCAGAGGTTACCAGAAGGCCTTACCAGGAGACATTTCCTTACTGGGGGCGCATGACCTAGAGAGACATGGGCCTATTTACTTGGTGATTTTTGGATGGCCATGTTAGGGACATACATGTGCGGGCCGTGGTTTGGGTCTTCAAGATCCTTGTTCTGGTGTGTTTTGGGAGATGTTACGGATACTACGACATCTCCAGGTTCATTAGTCTATTTCTCCAGCTTACCTTTTGGAGAACGTTCCATTGATGGGTGATTCTCGCACTAGAGTGGTGGCAAGTACACATCAGGTCCATTCATGGATGGGACCTGCTGTATTGTTAGATGCAGCCAGAGTGGGATCACGGGCTCATCGTCTTTGTCTTTGGTGGACGAACCTCTTACCCAGAGAGGTTCTACAGCGTAGTTATGATGGGATTAAGCGACTAGACCACATTCTTGTTGATGATATCTTAGATGCTGGACGTCAGTCTCAGACAGTGGTAGTGGCTGATAAGTCACCTATGGCAGTGGTGAACCTAGTTGGACAGCCTAGAGCTGCATTTCCCACACTCATGAGTTTCCCAGGCTCTCATGCTTTTCGAGAGAGAGGACCTGGACTTGTTTGGGACTCACAGTTATAGCAGTTGTTGGAGCCCAATGCTGATGAGAGAGAGCGGGCGATGGGTTTTTGCACCGGTATTACCGCTGTTCCAGCAGTGTCAGAGGCATCCAGGCGTCAGGTGTTAGGTCAGGCTATGGACCTGAACTGTTTGACCTGGATTGTGAGCCTTGGTTTGGCAGAGCAGCGTAGGATGCACTTGATAGGCATCACCACTCGGACATTTGTGAGCCATGTGCCTATCGAGACGATTCAGGCACATGCTGGGGGCGATGGACCGAGTGGACATGGTATTCTTGGGACACATCCAGTAGCTACTAGGGAGAGTGGTCTACTTGGAGTCCATCCAGGTGAGCGTGGGCTACTTGGATTACACCCTTGGTCCACATGGGATGCAGCCAGAGGACGTATGGAGCTTGCAGCCAGAGTGGAGGGAGTTTTTCACACAGAGGTTGGGACCTCTAGTGGTCGGGAGCATGACACCATTGCTCCCAAGGGCCCAGTGTAGCAGCCAGTCAATACGTCTTCCACTCCTACTACAATTACAGAGGATACTTGGGAGCCAGATCTTGGACCCAAGCTTACTGGAGAGGAAAGACGGAGGGTTTGGAGGTTCTTGAGGAGTCACACGAGTTGTTTTGCCTTCAGTATGAAGGATTTGGGTGCTCTGAAGGGACCTGGTATACGGATTGAGCTGACTAGTGACACACCAGTTTTCCGACGTCCTTATCAATATAGTGAGATGGAGAGGACATTGATTCAGAGCCGGAGTATTGACCTTTTTGAGGTTGGTTTGGTGGAGATTTCACATGGAGAGTATGCATCAGCGACAATGATGCCAGCCAAGAAGGATATGCATGGCAACTATACAGATAGGCGGATGTGTGGAGATTACCGTCCTATCAACCGACAGACCAGGGCTGATCAGTATGCCATGCCTACACTGGAGGAGATTTTTGATGCGATTGGGCTGTGAGCCGGCCTGTCTCTCACTCAGGATGAACCTCTGATGGCTATTATGGTAGCGCACCATGGACTAAGAAGGCAAGGAACCCCAACTCCATCATACTCCTCCAAGGCTAACACTCCAAGACTCAAGACATTGCTCACTAGAGAACTCAATGAGAGAGAGATAGTTGCAAATGAAAGGATGATGAGTACCTCCTCACTCCTTGTTTATATACTTGTGAAATAGTTACGTACCAAAGTTACTAATTACTGTAATAACTCAAGTTACTAGACTAAAAGTCAAGTAAAGTCAAAAAGTAGAAAGGAATATCCATTCACATGGGCATATTCCCCTTATCTTGACCCAACCACTAAAGCAAGGATTCCTTCACATGGGCTATCCTTGGACTAAAGAAGAATCCAAAACAAAAAGGCTTGCGGGCCCAAGAGTTCTCAACTCTTTCCCCAAAGCCAAACACCTAGGAATAATACCAAGTCAACACACTAAAATCCAAAATAGTGGTGCTCATCTTTTCTACTTCCTCTAAAGTAAGGTCCCATCTATCTTAGCTATGACTAACTTTAGCTAACCATGACTAATATAGAACCATCCTTTATCTCTATATAAATAATATCTCTTAAGTACTTGTAATACCAAGCTAAATATCACAATACCACACACATGCACAAATGGGTGTTACATTTACCCCCGGACTAAGTTTTCACTTTGTCCTCAAAGTGAAGGTCTCTCTACCTTCTATGGTACATCTTCAACTTATCATGGTTAATCCTATCAAAGTGTCTTCCTCCCAACTCCTTGAGATCATAGGTGTAATTGCCCCACACCTTCTCTACTATGAAAGGTCCAAAGTACTTAGGCAAAAACTTCTTTTGCACTCTCTTGAATCGAATGGAATCAAACAACATTACCCAATCACCTTCTTTGAAAGGCTCCACCTTCTTCTTGCCTTGCCTCTTGTCATAGCTCTCCTTTTGTTTCCTTTGGGCATGCTCCACTCGAACCATAGCAACTGCTCTTGCCTCTTCCAACTCCATGAGTTGATCCTTCCTTGACTTCCCTGCATCACTTCCTTGTGCTTTCTTCAATCTCCTATGAATGCTTTGGAAGGTAGGAAGATCAAAGTGAATAGGTAAGGTAGACTCAATACCATACACCAATTGGAATGGAGAATATCCAGTGGAAGTCTTCATGGTTGTCCTATACTCCCACAAAACTGCATGAATCCTCTTGTCCCAATGATGTTTAGCCCTCTCCATTTCTGCATCTTTGGCCAACATCATGCACAAGGTCTGATTGGTTCTCTCTGCCAAGCCATTGGAATTTGGCTTATAGGATGTAGTTACTCTATGTGTGATAGAGAAATGTCGTAGCATGGCTGTAGTAATGCTTCCTGTAAACTCTCCTCCTCTATCAGAAACCAACTCCAAAGGGCATCCAAACCTAGTGATAATGCGTTCATAAAGAAATCTACCCACTTCATCTTCATTCTTGTCCCTCAATGGTCTAGCCTCAACCCACTTGGTAAGGTAATCAGTAACTACCACAATGTACCGATTGTTCCTTGGGGTTCTATTGAGAGGTCCTACAAAATCAATTCCCCACTTCTCAAAAGGTCCTAGCAATGGAATTGATCTAAGTGGTGGAGTGGATGTAGACTTTCTAGCAAAAGCTTGACAAACATGACAAGTTTTGCAATAATCAAGACAATCCTTGAAAATCCCTCTCCAATGGTAACCTGCATCTAGAATCTTGAAAGCAGTCACCTTTCCTGCAAAGTGTCCTCCACATACTAAACCTTCATGAAACTCCTTTATGAGTAGGATAGACTCTTCCTTACCCACTGCTCTTCGAAGTAGACCATCTGCTCCTTGGTGAAAAAGAATATCCTCCACCATTGTGTAAGGTCTAGATCTTGCTGCAAGGGCCTTCCTCTCCCTAGCATGCATCCCTTCTGGATAGTTACCTCTTGTCACAAAATCCACAATCTCCTTGTACTCCATTGGAATCTCTTGAGTGACTGAGATTGTCATGAGCTCCTCATCCGGGAAGGAATCATCTACTGGCTCATCTCCATCATGATCATAGGCTCTAGATAACAAATCAGCATTTGCATGTTTCTTTCCTGGCCTATCCTCAATTGTGTAGTCATACTCAGACAAGAGTATCATCCACCTTGCTAGTCTCCCTTCAACATTAGGCTTGTTGAAGATGTACTTCAAAGCCTTGTGATCCGTGACAATTGTGGCTTTCCCTCCAATCAAGTAGTGTCTAAACTTCTTGAGACCAAAGATCACTGCCAACCCTTCTCTCTCTGTGACAGAGTAGTTCTTCTCTGCTGAAACCATCTGCCTACTAGCATAAGCTATTGGATGATCATGCCCATCTTGGTCTAATTGACTAAGAGTTCATCCTATAGCTACATTAGAAGCATCAGTGTAGAGGATGAAAGGCTTACTCCAATCAGGTTTAGCAAGAATTGGAGCTACAACAAGGGATTGCTTGAGCTCCTCAAAAGCTTTGAGAGCCTCCTTGTCTTCCAAAATCACCATGTAATCTACACCCTTCTTCATGTAGATGGTCAATGCATAAGCCTTGTTGGAAAATGAGAAGATGAACCTCCTATAGTACCCAACCATTCCCAAGAATTGGCGTAACTTTGTCAAGCTTGAAGGGAATGGAAGGTCTGAGATTTTCCTCACCTTCTCAGGATCAACTGCTATTCCATCCTTGGAGATGATATGCCCCAAAAGTAGACCTTCTTCACATCCAAAAATGCACTTCTCTGGGTTGAGTGATGCATTTGCCTCATCCAAGCGTTGCAAGACTTTGATTAGGTGCTCAAAGTGCTCCTCCTTGCTCCCATAGACACAAAAGTCATCAATGAAATCTCTCACAAATTTCCCAATGAAAGGTTCAAATACCTTGTTCATGAACCGTTGGAATGTGGCTAGAGCATTGCAAAGCCCAAAAGGCATGACCTTGAAAGCGTAAGTTCCCCAAGGTGTGGTGAATGTGGTGAGTTGTTGATGCTCTGGTGCAATCTTTATTTGGTTATATCCACTATAACCAACTCCAAAACTGTACCTCTCATGACCTGCAACCTCCTCCAAGATCTCATCAATGAATGGCAATGGGTAGTAGTCCTTCTTGGTAACAGCATTAAGCTTCTTGTAATCCACACATACCCGAAGCTTGCCATTCTTTTTCTTCACAATGACAATTGGAGACACCCATTCTGAATTCTCCACCTCAAAGATAAATCCAGCCTCCTTGAGCTTATCAATCTCCTCCTTCACAACCAAAGATATTGGTGGGCTAATGCGACGTTGCTTTTGGCGGATTGGTCTTGCATGTGACTCCACCTCTATCTTGTGCTCCTCCAAGGTGACTTCCTTCAAATCCTTGTAACTAAAAGCAAACACATGGATGAACTTGCGGAAAATCTCCTCAAATCTCACCTTCTCCTCCTTGGTAACATTTGGGCCATACTTGAGGGTAGATAACCTTCTCTCTACCTCCTCAAGTGTCAATGGTGATTTATCTGGGTCCTTCAAAACCTCTGGCTTAGGTGCAAAATCCATAGCACACAAGGGATACACATCTGAATCAGATTCAGATTCATCTTCCTCCGTGGAAGTCTCCTCTTCCATGCTTGTGTCCACACCTGAAGCTCCTTCTTCAGAATCTGATTCCCAATAATTAGAAGATGGGGTATCTGAATGTGAAGTGTTGGTGGTGTTAGTCACAGGAACAGTGACTCTATGGTTTGATGGCCCAATCCTCAAGTACCCTTTGTGCCATCGATCAGTTGTGCGTGCTGCTCTCAACCATGGCCTCCCAAGAAGTAAGTCATAGCTTGAATCCTTCAAGACTTGGAAAGTCATGAGATTTTGAACTCCCATAACTGAAACTACCACCTTATCCATCACCCCTACTGGTCGAACTTGTTGCTTGTTTGCCATGCTCACCACAAATGTTGAAGGTCTTGAGGGTATCATACCCAACTTCTTCATCAACCTTTCTGACATGGCATTCACTGCTGATCCTCCATCAACCAATGCATCCTTGATGTTGTGACCATTCACTCTCACATCAATCTTGGAGGCATATTCACAGGCCTCCCATGGTGCTGGCTTGGCATCCACCACCCCCATTGATACTGGAACTTTTGCCTTCTTCTTCTTTTTGCTCCTTGTAGAACTCAAACCACCTCTAAGCTCCTTTCTCAAGGTAGGGTTCAAAGCAATTAATTGGCCCACTGTGATGTTAGCCTTGTGACTACCAACATCCTCCAACACATTGTAGTTCCATTGTTGCTTTGAGATCAAGAAGTCCTCCATCCCCAACTTCTTCCTTGGAGTCTTTGTTGTTGATGGTGTTGAGGTGCGAGTGCTCCTAGTAGACATAGGAGTATCCTTGCTTGAAGTAAATCCTTGAGAAGAGTGAACATCCTCTGCAAAACGAGCTCTCTTCTTCTCTTGTGCCAAAAGCTCCAAATTAAGACCCTTGGAGTTTGAGCACTCTCCCTTCTCATACTTGCTCTCAACCACATCTATGGATGCTATCCCCTTACCTTTGTTGGGATTAGGAGCCACTTGGGTTTCACTACCTCCCTCTTTCCCTCTATTGGCTCCTCATAACCCCTTCCTCCATGGTAAGTGGAATTTGGGCAATTCCTTTGGATATGGCCTCTTCCTCCACAACCAAAACAATTTCTATCATTGAAATTGTTGGCTGGTTGGCCTCCTCTATATGGATAGTTTCCATAACTCCTAGGTCCTCTCCCTACATTCTGATCCACCTCTCTCTTCTCCCATAGTTGCACCACATTGATCTTGAGATCCGCAAGTTGTTCTGTGATGGTTTGGAGTGGATCTTTTGGTGGAGGTGCAAGAATTGGAGCAACTACTACTTGTGGTGCAACCCTTGTCACCAAAATATCAGAAGTTCCACCATACTTGTAGCCTTGACGAGGATGCACAACCTCCTTCACCACCAAATCACTCTCATCCCCTTCCAAACTCTCCTCCATACGAATTGCGATCTTGATAGCTTCAACCTTGGAAGAAGGTTTCTCATATCTCACCTTGCTTCTAATTTGTGTTCTCAATCCTCCCACAAAATTCTTGGTGAGCATGGCCCCTATGCCAATCATTGTAGTCTCCACATCATCCCCACCCTTCCTCAACACTATGCGAAATCTGGACTCCAACTTTTCCACTCTTTCCACATAGACCCTCACTTTCTCTCCATCTCCTTGCTTGAGAAATGTAACCTCACTCATCAATCTCTCATAACTCTCATCAGGAAGAAAGTTCTCAATGAGTGCTGAAGTCAAAGTCTCCCAAGACTCCTCTTCCCCCTCTCTCCTCTCTCTCTTTTGGTATTCTGACTCATACCATGTAAGTGCTGCATCCTCAAAGAAATCTGGTAATAATGAGGCCCACTCATTCTTCCTCCTCTCATTGTTTCCTATGCAAGCTCTCTTGAAGTCTCTCACAAAGGCCTCCACATCTTCTCCATCCTTGCCAAAGAAAACCGGAAGTTTCCCCATCTTAACCCCTCACTATCTTTCTTTTCTCTCAAATTTTTTTTTTCTTTTTTTTTTTCTCACTCTATTACTAATAGAGTATATACATGACTAACACCATCTGAGAATAATCCACTCTAGGGAACAAAAAAGGTTCAGGTTGCTCCAAGATTTCTATAGCAACATCAAATCCTAGAGTGCATATTAATCTAACTCTCATGGATAGTTTATCCATAAGTTGAAAGATTATCTCCATCACTAATCTTGAGAACTAGCTGATGAAGGTGGTAGTATTTCTGTAGCTGTACTAAGACTCTCTCCAAGATCCTTCACCAAAGTTTCCAAAAGTGCTTTTACTCCACTACACTCATGTCCTTTTGGAAGTCCTTCAACTCCACAAACCTCACACAACTCCTTGGTCTTAGATCTTCTCCCTCCCAATCTTGGTGAAGAAGGTCCAACATGCAAACCCAAGTCAAGTAAGCTTCTCCTTTCCCTCAATCTCTTGCTCTCAAAGGTCAATGGACATGAACTTGCCTTATGTCCCTTCTCTCCACATAGAAAGCACTTAGACTCACTCTTTCCTCCAAGTGGTGTAGGTTTTTGGATCCTCTCAACACTCTCTTCAAATTCTATTGTAAACTCTCTTTTCCTCAAATCCACCCCTACAATCACCTCAAACCCTTGGGGAACCTTGCATAATCTCAATTTCCACTCTTGATGACCCTCCATGTTCCCAAAGATGAATCTAAACACTCAAACATGCTTTTTGTTGATCTCAAACTTCTCATGCATGAGATCTCCACTCTGCAGAATTGACCCTTCCTCACAATGTCACTCAAATCTCCCAACGAATATGTCACAGTCCTCTGAAATTTTCCACACTTGATCACAACTCTAGGGCGTCCCTCTCTGCAAAATTTTAGATCTTTTCATAGAGCCATTTGGCCTAGACACCTTTCTATTCAGCACCCATATTTCAGATTTGGTCTGAAAACCACCCCCCTCACTTCAAAAACTCATAACGCACTGCGCAAAAATGATCTCTCTCTAATTTTTGTGGCACCAGGTAGGATACAATGCACTAAATTTTCTTGGAAATTTTCAGGACAATTCACTAAAAATTGAAGAAATGGCAGACTCTGTACAATTTTCCAGAGAGCATGCAGTTGCGGGAGCACTTTACCCTATCAACTTTCAAAAATTCTAGCCCAGTGCGCATAGAAGCTCTCTCAATAATTTCAAGTGTGCTAACTGAAAGATAACCCAAGCTATCATGTGTAGAAATCTCAATTCCAGATCTCAAACTTGAGATTTTGCCCAAAATCACCTTAATCCCAAAATCTGCAATCCACCTCACACAATCTCTCCAATTCCTCTCATGTGTACAAGATGTACAAAATCACCTCAAAGACATCATAATGAACAACAGGGTATACAAATGGATCTTGGTTCTCTAACATAAGTTCAGCCTTCTCCTCTCCTAATGTTCTCTCCAAGTGAGCTCTCATAGCCTCCTTCTGCCTAATGTAGAATTGGACGCGGAACATTATCTTGCCTTCTAGAGAGGTCCCGGCAACGGAACCAAAAATGTGAGCCGGCCTGTCTCTCACTCAGGATGAACCTCTGATGGCTATTATGGTAGCGCACCATGGACTAAGAAGGCAAGGAACCCCAACTCCATCATACTCCTCCAAGGCTAACACTCCAAGACTCAAGACATTGCTCACTAGAGAACTCAATGAGAGAGAGATAGTTGCAAATGAAAGGATGATGAGTACCTCCTCACTCCTTGTTTATATACTTGTGAAATAGTTACGTACCAAAGTTACTAATTACCGTAATAACTCAAGTTACTAGACTAAAAGTCAAGTAAAGTCAAAAAGTAGAAAGGAATATCCATTCACATGGGCATATTCCCCTTATCTTGACCCAACCACTAAAGCAAGGATTCCTTCACATGGGCTATCCTTGGACTAAAGAAGAATCCAAAACAAAAAGGCTTGCGGGCCCAAGAGTTCTCAACTCTTTCCCCAAAGCCAAACACCTAGGAATAATACCAAGTCAACACACTAAAATCCAAAATAGTGGTGCTCATCTTTTCTACTTCCTCTAAAGTAAGGTCCCATCTATCTTAGCTATGACTAACTTTAGCTAACCATGACTAATATAGAACCATCCTTTATCTCTATATAAATAATATCTCTTAAGTACTTGTAATACCAAGCTAAATATCACAATACCACACACATGCACAAATGGGTGTTACAGGGCATGCAAAGGTCTTCAGTACTTTGGATCTTCGAGCGGGATATCATCAGTTGCCGATCAGGGAGGAAGATAAGTCCAAGATAGCATTTTGGGCTATTGATCCTCACGGCAAGGATGTGTTATATCAGTGGAGGTTCTTACCATTTGGGTTGAAGAATGCTCCCGCTGAGTTCCAAAGGGTCATGGATAGGATCCTAGCTGGATTGGAGTTTGCTCGGTGCTATATTGATGACATTTTGGTTTATAGCACTACTGTGGAGGAGCATGAGAGACAATTGTTGGAGGTGTTTGAGAGGTTGAGATCTCATGGACTCAAATTACATCCGGGGAAGTGTAGGTTCTTCCATGAGCAGGTTGAGTATTTGGGTCACACTATCTACTCCGGAGGACTTGGTGTTCAGCAGACCAAGGTGGAGGCTATTGCACGTATTCCTTGGCCTACGGATGTGAGCAGAGTGCGAGCATTCCTTGGGTTGGTGAACTTCTATCGCCGCTATGTTAGAGGATTTAGTGCCATTGCCAAGGCCTTGACGAAGCTGACCAAGCTTACACAGGAGTGGTGTTGGGGAGATGAGCAGGAGAGAGCTTTTGTAGAGCTCAAGGAGAGGTTGACATCTGCTCCTATTTTGAGGAGACCGATCAAGGGACGACCATTTCAGGTTCACACTGATTGGAGTATGTTGGGGCTTGGAGCGGTGCTCACCCAACATGATGATGAGGAGAAGGAGTTTGTGGTGGCCTATGCTAGTCGCTCCAACAATTCAGCAGAAGCAAAGTATAGTTCATATGAGGGAGAGTGCTTGGCCGCAGTTTGGGCAGTAGCACATTTCCGATATTACCTGTTTGGTAACCCCTTCACTCTCATCACTGATCATCAGCCGCTGAAGTGGTTGATGGAGTCCGACAAGCTTTCAGGGAAGCTTGCACGATGGGCTCTGATTTTATAGGAGTATGATTTCATGGTTGTTCACAGACCTGGAGTGGTGAACCGTGATGCAGATGGGTTGAGTAGAAACCCATGTCCCAGCCAGCAGGATCAGACCGGAGCACGTTGGCATGGTGAGATAGATGAGGAGATGGTGCCAAGTTGGCATGCATCGACCTTTCTGTGTATATTTGCAGAGACTTTGGTGGTATCTCTCTCAGCGCATACAGGAGGAGTTATTTAGGTCACAGATCCAGAGAGTGAAGATATTGGTACAGTTCAGCGAGACATTCATGATGATGTCTTAGTGATGGACTATCTTCGCACTGGTGTTGTGGGTGGCACAGTTGGGGCCAAGGAGAGAGACCGTGTTCTTCAGCGAGCCAGACGGTTCAGATTGGAGGGTAGACACCTTTTGCGTGTATGGGAGGATGGTAGAGTGCGAGTAGTACCACTTCTATCATAGAGACCACAGTTGGTCCATCATGCTCATGAGGAGCTAGGACATTTTGGAGTAAAGCGTACATATAGCTTACTCCAGAGTCATTATTGGTGGCGCGGTATGCAGACCAAGGTACAGCAGTTTGTTGCCAGATGTGTGGTTTGTGATTGAGTTAGAGCATCATTCAATGCTCCTACGCCATGGTTACACCCATTACCTATCATGGGATTGGGTTACCGTTGGAGTTTGGACTTTGCCGGACCTTTACCGCTGACTATGAGACATCATCGGTATGTTTTGGTGATGGTGGAGCACTTCTCCAAGTGGATTGAGTTGGTGGCACTTCCTGACAAGTCTAGTGAAGGGACAGCTTACTCGTTCCTGGATCAAGTTCTTAGTCATTTTGGTGCACCAGCTGAGGTTTTGACTGATCAGGGTACAAAGTTCTTGGGAGAGTTTTAGGTCTTGTGTGACAAGGCTTGATTGATCATCGTACTACATCCCGAGATCACCTTGAGGTAGATGGCTTAGCAGAGAGAGTGGTTCAGACGGTGAAGAGAGGATTGCGAAAGTATGGTTTGCAGAGAGGCCACTTGGGAGATTGGGATCTCCAGTTACCTTGGTTGGCCATGGGCTATCGGTTTGGCCGGCAAGCCTCCTTAGCATCCTTCTCTCCATACTTTCTACTCTATGGACGAGATCCAGATTTACCTGCAGCCATTTGTTGAGATGCTACTGTAGTTTTGGACTTGGATGACCCCGATGTATGGATGAGCGCATGTTCTCAACGGGCAGAGATCTTTCGAAGAGTGATGCCGATGGCTTTTGAGAACTTGGCAATTGCTCAGCATAGAGATACTTTATGCTATGCTACCATTCGAGGAGGAGGTTATAGACCCTCGATTTGTTGATTTCATCCAGGCGACTATGTATATCTACAGCAGACAGCACCGACAACACTTGATGTTTCTACAGGCCGCACTATCTTGACAGTGCGCGAGGTTTTGCCATCAAGAGTCCTTGTGTTAGAAGGACGTGATGGTGTTGTTTGGAAGGATCATGTGCAGAATTGTGCACCATGCCACCTTCCAAACATTGATGGTACTATGGACCCAAGCTTGGCACTTGTACGTGCAGGCTTGAGGTGTATGTTATGTGGCTCTTCTGGTGGAGCTGTTACTATGTTAGTGTGTGATAGCTGTTCGAGAGGATGGCATATGGCATGTATGACTCCTCCCCTCACGGTGGTTCCTCAAGGACAGTGGTTATGTCCTAGATATACTTGACCTATAGCTAGTTCATTCATTATATGGTATAGATTGCAGACAGCCGACTAACGATGGGGCTCCATAGCACCCGGCCTCATGATCTTTGCCCATTAGAGGGTATACCATATACTTAGAGTAGATGGCTATTTGGAGTTAGAGGGACCTAACCGCCAGCTAGGGGGGCGATTGTGGCACTTTAGAGTCTATGTATGACTTATGTGTGAGTTGTGCTTTTATAGTGTATGATGTTGACTGCGATGTATGTTGTGTATCGATGTATATACGCACGACAGCTATCACGCCATTTGTAGTTCCGCATCTAGATGCTCGGACACTGGAGTTCTAGTAATGGTAGTTAGAAGTATTCTAGCAGTTTCTCAGGGACTACTTTCCGACGGTTAGATTTTGTGTTTGGGGTACTGACTTCATGGTGGGGCCCACCGTCACTTTGCACCGTTTGCACCGTCAAGTGTGCCGTCAGCGGGACCGTTAGGGTTTCAAGGCTAGCTCGAGTCTAGGGGTATAGTTTCGAAGGTGAGCTCCAGAGAGCTCACTTCTTTGATGTTGAGCCTTCGAGTTCTTGGCTATGGTGGACAGAGGCCGGCGAGCGTCACCTGGATTCTCTATGCTTGAGTGGGTGTGGCTTGACTGTAATCAGTGCCCAATTGTTGGCAGTTTATAGAGTGACAGATCAATTACTGATCTGAGTTGAGTTGAGTTGAGAGTGTTAAGCAATCTGATTATTGTGGCACTTTAGAGTCTATGTATGACTTATGTGTGAGTTGTGCTTTTATAGTGTATGATGTTGACAGTGATGTATGTTGTGTAGCGATGTATATACGCACGACAAGAGGGTAACCAGTTTTTGTCACTGGTTGCAAAACAATGTAATTCAACTTGAAGGGTACTCCTCCAATGATCGTGGTAATGTTTGATAGCATGCCCAATGGCCGTCTCCTAGTTTGGTCTGCAAACTTCAGACTCGGGTTGTGGGTTCAAACGTATGAAACCCGAGTCGATTCGCAGTATCTTTGGTAATGACATTCACACCGGACCCAAAGTCAATGGGTATCGATGTGATCATGCACCCTGCAATCTCTGCGTCTACCTCGGGAGATCCCAAATCTTCTTGTTCAATACAATAAATAGCAGGCAAGTCCTTCTTTGACATTGACCTTACCTTCTTGAGGGCTGAATTCAGCTGTCTCTTGTACAGCTTGTTATCTTCCCACAATTGCTTGAATGTAACGTTGGCATTTGTGGTGGCCAGATCGGCTACAATATCATATTGGGGAACTCTTCCCAATTTGACCGTCTTCATCTTTGGCTTTGGGTCCGAAGTCTCTCCATGTTCCCTCTTGACTTCGGGATGCTTCAAAATGGTGACGGGCTTGCTGATGGCCTTAACCCAAGGTTCCTCGGGTTGGCCCACCTCGGCTTGGATCAGACCCTTTACTTCAGATCGGATGTCCGCCAAAAAAATTGGAGATTTTGTCTTTGTCTCCTCTTCCAAACTCAGTTCCCGAGTCCTGAGTAATGCCTCCTTTAATTCTTTCTGCAAGGCTTTAGCTTTGGCTTTTGCGAGGATCTTTTCCTCCTTGGCCAAAAGAATAGCTTTTGGGCAAAGTCTCTTCACCTTTTGGTAGGACGACGAAGTCGTACTCAGTTCTTCAGGATCACGCTTCTTCTTACTGGAGCGTGTCTCAACCTTCAAAATTTCAAGGTCCGGCTATTCCCCTTCTGAGGCCGGACTCCCTTCTTGAGGTCTTTCTTCCTCAAGAGTAATACAATTTACATTCGTGTCTCCCTTTGGCTGAAGTGCTGCACGCTCAGTGGGGGTTTGTACATACTTTACAGGCGGCTTTGGGTTTGGTGGGTGAGGGCATTGGTTGCCCGTATGCCCCAATCCTTTACAATTTCTGCATAGAAGAACGTACCCAATTCTTTCGTGCATAGTGGAGAATTTTGTGTTTGATTGTGAACGTTACTTTGAAGTTACCAATCTTCAAGATGAACAAAAACAAATTCTCTTGGCCTCTAGCCAATTAGATGGTATGGCAAAAATTTGGTGGCAATTTTGAGTGGAGCAAGCAAAACGACAGATTGTTGCACCAATTTTGACATGGGTAGAATTCAAGGATGCAATATTAGGTCGGTTCAAACTATAAATGCCACCCGAGCCGCACGAGATAAATTGGCGGAGTTGAAGCAAGTTGGCTCAGTAAGGAGCTACATCACATAATTTTAGAACATCATGATGTAGATTCTAGATATACAAGAAGGTGAAGTTCTAGATCAATTTGTGCAGGGATTGAAGTCACAAACTAAATTGGAGGTGACCATGCAAGAACCACAAAACGTAGAAGAAGCCATGCAATTGGTTGAGCGCTTTGATTTCTTGGTTGCAACAACTTGGTCTTGACCTCGACCTACACAAGGCCTACCAGTACACTATGCACGGGTGGAAGAACCGGCACCAATGGAGATTGATGCTATCCAACAGAGACCACTTGGTATAGCGGATAGAGAAAGATTGTGACAAAATGGAGGTTGTTTTTATTGTCACCAAGTTGGACATCGCATTGCTGAATGCCCACTTAGGAATGGAAGACCTTGACAAGTTGCCGAGATGGAGTTTGTGAAATAGAATGATCAAGGAAACCAAGAATCCTAGTAGGAGATTTTGAGCAGCCTATTTGGAGCTTGATTAGTTTGAATGGGATTGAGGGCTTGACCTATGCAAGTTTGCTTTACTTGCAAGGTATGATATCTAATCTAGATTGTAGGATTTTGGTTGATTTTAGAAGTTCAAAGAATGTCTATGCAAGTAACAAAGGAATAGGGTATTCCTATCAAGCTAGTGATTGGAAGTAGTTTGATGATGGCGGATGGTAGAAAGGGTTCTACATTCTACACCTCGCATCCTGTTACCTTCAAGATTGGGAAGGACTATTTGGAGTGTATGAGATTTGTAGTGGCACCTCTACACTTTGATATCATTCTAGGTCTACCTTGGCTTGAACGTCATAAGGTTCAATTTAATTGGACCCAATGACAAATTCAAGTACAACACCAAGGTAGGAATTTCTGATTAGGTTGTCTGGCATCTCTGAGTAGGACACCTAAGAATAGTCAGTCCCAAGATGGGAAGTTTGTTGAGAAGGTAGCCATAGAGCGAACCTTGAAGGGAGATGAGTCCCAAGATGGGAAGTTTACCATGAAGGCAACCATGGAGCAAGCTTGGAAGAGAGATGAGTCCCTGAAGTGAAGTTGGTTAGTAAAGCAGCCATAGAGCAAGCTTTGGAGGAAGATAAGTCTGTATTCGCTGTGTGGATCAAGCCGATTGCACAAGAACAATCTAAGGAGGGCCAAGGGCCTCATCAAGCAATGGTTGATTGGATAGTTCAGGAGTTTGCAAACGTGTTTTCAGATGATCTGCCAAAGGGATTACCCTCTGATCAAGGTATGCCCTTCAAGATCGAGCTATTGCCAGGAAGTACTCCAATGAGTAGACTGATCTATCAACTCTCACCAAAGGAGTTGGAGGAGTTGCGAACAACACTTACAAAGTTGTTGGAGAAGGACTTCATACAACATAGTACCTCTCCTTGGAGAGCATCAGTACTATTTGTTCCAAAGAAGGATGGAAGACTTCATTTTTGTATTGATTACCATAAGCTCAATAAGCAAACCGTGAAGAATGCATATTCCTTGCCTCAGATCTATGACTTTCTTGATCAACTAAGTGGAGGACGCTACGTTTCCAAGTTAGATCTTTGTAGTGGCTATTAGCAAATTCCTATTGATAGAGAAGATGTGCAAAAGACTACCTTTCGCACAAGGTATGGGCATTTCAAGTGGAGAGTTCTACCTTTTGGACTCACTAATGCCCCAACAATCTTCATGGATCAGATGCATTGGGTGTTAGATGGACTATTGGATTGGTCCGTGGTGGTGTTCTTGGATGATATCTTAATCTATAGTAAGACAGAGGCAGAACACGTGAATCATGTGCAAGAAGTCCTAAGACAACTACGACAATGGAAATTTTACTGCAAGAAGTCAAAGTGTGCCTTTTGGCAGAAGGAGGTTACCTTCTTGGGTCATAAGATCTCATTAGAGGGGATCAAGATGGAAGAAGAGAAAATAAAGGCCATTATTGATTAGCCTGCCCCAAAGGATGCTATAGAAGTACAAGCGTTCAATGGATTGGCTAGTTTTTACCGATGGTTTATCCATTGTTATGCTCATGTGGCTGCATCATTGATTGACCTCTTGGGAAAGAACTTGAGCTTCTAGTGGACCACCAAGCATGAAGAAGCATTCCAAAAGTTAAAGCATATGGTGTCTTCAAGACCCATTCTTCAACCATATGATCCTCAAATACCTTGTGTGGTTGATTTTGATACTTCTAACTTTGCAATTGGAGTTGTGTTGCAACAAGAATTCCCATATGGACTACATCCCATTGCCTTTGTGTCTTGCCAACTAAATACAACTGAAAGAAATTTCTCTACTTGAGATCAAGAACAACTTGCAATGGTATATGCCACCAAGGTATGGAGCCATTATCTCTTGGGGAAACAAGTGATCATGCAAACTGATCACAAGCCATTGTTGCAGACCTTACACTTGGAACACATGAAGAGTTGATATCGTCGATGGGAAGAGCAATTCCAATTGTTTGACATCAAACTTGAGAACAAACTAGGTTGGTTCCATGTCATCCCTGATGCTCTATCACAATGACCTGATTTGAAGTCTCTTCCTCTCATCACAACGGCAATTACAATGGTGTCAATTGATCCCAAGGTCCATAAAAAGTTTTGGTCAGCTCTACAACAAGATCCCTTCTTCCAAATGGTACATGGTTGTCTGACGGTAGGTGACAAGGAATACAACACCTTCTCCTTCAAGGAAGGCCTTCTATTCCATGCAAACCGGATCTATGTTCCAACCAAAGGTGATCTCCGACTTGTGTACCTTCAAGAAGCCCATGATCTACCAATAGTTGGTCACATGGGAGTGGACAAGACCTTGGGTACCCTCCAATGCCAATGGTGGTAGCCCAACATGACACGAGATGTTTGTGAGTTTGTCCAATCGTGTGAGAGTTGTCAATGCAACAAGGCCAATAACCAAAAGCCGAGTGGACTCCTTCAGCCACTTCCCATTCCAACTACTCATTGGGAACATGTGAGCTTAGATCTCATCACCTCCTTGCCCGAGACACAACAAGATCATACAACAATTGTGGTGTTTGTGGATAAGCTTAGTAAGCAAATCCATTTGGCACCAATGGTTGATATTGTGGATGCTCCAACCTTGGCGCAACTCTACTTTGTCAATTTATTCAAACATCATGGGATGCCATGTGTACTCATCTCCGACCATGATCCTTGCTTCACTGGAAAGTTTTGGCAAGCCCTCTTCGAGATACTTGGCACCAAGCTTGCTTTTTACACAGCCTATCATCCTCAAACTAATAGACAAACTGAACGTGCAAATCACACCTTGGAAGATATGTTGTATGCCTTTGTCAACATACACCATACCAATTGGGATGAATATCTTGCAGCTGCGGAGTTTGCATATAACAATTTTAAACAAGCAAGCACCGGATTCTCTCCTTTCTTTCTCAATTTTGGCCAAGATCCACTTGTCCCAAATTCTCTTCTTTCTCCTCTCCCGTCTCAGGTCCCTCATACTTCAACCTTCTTGATCACCATATCCAAGCCTCTCTTTCAAGCCAAATCTCACCTCCTTGTTGCTCAAAATCATCAAAAGAAATATGCAGACCACCATCGTCGTGATCTCACCTTCAAAGTTGGTGATAAAGTTATGGTATCCTCTAGTAATCTACCCCTCCCACTTGAGACCCAAGTTCATAAACTTGCCTCTAATTGGATAGGACCTTTTGATGTCACCTAAATTGTCTCTTGTGTTGCTTATCAACTTGCCTTGCTTTGTCATATGCGCAACGATCTTGTCTTTCATGTTTCCAAGTTGAAACCCTTTGTTCCTAACCCCTCTTCTTTTTCCTCTCGAGTCCAACTTCCTCCTCCCCCTATCCCTATCAATGATCATGAGGAGTACAAAGTTAATCGTATCCTTGCGCGTCGCCACATCCAACAAGGACGCCGACAACATACGGAGTACAAGGTCCTTTGGAAAGAGTATCCCCTTCATGATGCCACATGGGAACCTCTTTCTCACCTCCAGAATGCACAAACGGCCATCCAAGATTTTGAACAACAAGGACGTCACCAACTAGCAATGGGGGAATATGTAACAATATGGAGTTTAGCGACGTAGTTAGTAAGGCTAACAAAGTAGAGAATAAGCCAAATTAGCCTAGAATATTCTAGAAGCATCTAGGAAGCTTCTTAGGAAGCTTCCCAACTAGTTAACTTGTGCCCCAAGCAGGAAGCTTCTATAAGCTTTTAACTAGCTTAGCTTGCACCCCAAGTAGGCAGCTTCTAGAAGGAAACTTCTTGAGAAGCTTCCTAGTTAACTTGGCTTGCACTCTAAGAAAGTGGCTCAAGGAAGCTTCTTGAGAAGCTTCTCAAGGGCTTTGTATGTTACCTATAAATACCAAAGCCAAAGCTCATGCTAGGCATTCAGAGTTTTCCCTCATTCAAGTGTCTCAATGTGAGTTTCCATTCTCCTATTTCTCTCCTTGATCTTGGTCTTTTACAACAAGAGATAGTTAAAGAAGTAGTGGTGAGGGTGAAAGCAATTCTTGGAAAAATGTTTGAGTGTCAATTGGAGGAATTGGGAGTGCATGAGTTGAAGTTTTTGGTGCAAGAGACAAGGAAGAAGGAAGCAAAAGACATAGAGTTGAATAAATTATTGATTTTCTTAAGAGATCAAGTAGATAAGAAAATGTTAGAAGTAGGAAACAGCATGTGTCTCGAATTAGATTTAGTATATTCAGATTTAGAGAGACTTTGGAGTAGTGTGAAGGGAGATAAGAAGTCTGAAGTAGCAAACATAGGAGTGCAAGTGTCTTCAGATTAATTACCTGAGACAATAGAGAAGAATGGGTTAGAAGATAAAGACATAGATAGATTACACATGGTCTTAATTATAGAATGTAGTGGAGAAGTGATAGAATTGGTAGAAGGTGTAGTAGAAGAAGATAGACTCAAAGAAGGAGGAGTGATAGGAGCCAAAGTTTGGAAGCCAAAGTCAAGGTTGACATCAGATTGGAGTAGTAACAATTTTGAGATTTAAAGAGGCAGAGATGAAGAAGTGCATTGTCATTTTGGATCTATAGGTTGGTAAAGTTGTTGTAGAGCGGTATAGTTGCTAGTTAATTGTCAAAGTGCTCAGCCTATTTAAAGGATGCATTCACAATTTTATGTTGTTAAGTATTCATAATTTTTGAAGATAGATAAAGCAAAGTGTTGAGTTTGGTGCTCGTTGCTTGAGCTTAATTCCAAGTATCAAGTTTGTGTTTGTATTTCTAAGTGTGTGGAGAATTTTGAAGTGAAATCAGTGTGCTTGTTGGATGTTGGATCCGCAGCCTTGATCTTCATTCTGTGTGTTTGATCCTGAGTGAAGTGCAATTGAAGCAATGTATTGAAAGATTTGAGAGGAATTGTAGTGTTGGTAGTGTTTTGCATTTGTGAGTGCAACTTTCATGTGAAGCAATTTTTTGTTGAGGAAATTGTGCCTTCAGTGGAGTGATGGAACACAATTTTAAGGAAAACTCATTTTGCAATGAAGTAGCCATCTTTGGGAGAATCAGGATCATCACAATCAAAGTTGGTTTGGAAAGATTGGAGAAGTATTATGATTATGGAGTGTTAATTTGTGATGAGACTGCAAATTAGTGCTTGTTACTCTCTTTTGGGTGTGGTTTCTACCAAAGAGTCTAAAAAAAACTCAAGAAGAACTAAATTGTTATTTTTTGCTTTGTGTTTGACCATTTTTGACTCATATCTCTATGAGAACAAACTCTATATACCTGATTATCACAAAAGTGATACTTGTTGGGTTGGCACAAAATGCACTTAGACTCACTCTTTCCTCCAAGTGGTGTAGGTTTTTGGATCCTCTCAAAACTCTCTTCAAATTCTATTCTAAACTTTCTTTTTCTCAAATCCACCCCTAAAATCACCTCAAACCCTTACGGAACCTTGCATAGCCTCAATTCCACTCCTAGTGACCCTCCATGTTCCCAAGATGAGTCTAAACACTCAAACATGCTTTTTGTTGCTCTCACACTCCTCATGCATGAGATCTCAACTTTGCAAAATTGATCCTTCCTCACAATGTCACTCAAATCTCTCAATTGGTATGTCACGGTCCTCTAAATTTTTCACACTTGATCACAACTCTAGCGCATCCCTCTTTGCAAAATTTTAGATCTTTTCATTTGGCCATTTGGCCTAGGCACCTTCCTGTTAAATATAAATGTTCAGATTTGGTCTAAAAACCACTCCCCTCACTTTAAAAACTCATTACTCCTTATGCAAGAATAATCTCTCTCTAATTTCTACACCAAAAGGTAGGATACAATGCATTGAAGTTTCTTGGAAAGATTCAAAACAGTCCATTGAAAATTGAAGAAATGATAGACGGTGTACAATTTTCTAAAGAGCATACAATTGCAAGAGCAGTATACCCTATCAACTTTCAAAAATTATAGCTCAATGTGCATAGTAGTTCACAATAATTTTAAGTGTGCTAATTGAAGGATAACCCAAGCTAATATGTGTAAAAATTTCAAGTCCATATCTCAAACTTGAGATTTTGTCCAAAATCACCGTAATCTCCAAATTTTGCAATCCACCTCACACAATCTCTCCAAATCCTCTTATGTGTACAAGATATACAAAATCACCTTAAAGACACCATAATGAACTATAGGGTATAAAAATGGGTCTTGGTTCTTTAACATAAGTTTAGCACTTTCATCTCCTAATGTTCTCTCCAAGTGAGCTCTCATAACCTCCTTCTGTCTAATATAAAATTGTATGCGGAACATTATCTTGCCTTATAGAGAGGTCCTCGCAACGGAACCAAGAATATGAATCACTCTGTCTCTCACTTAGGATGAATCTATGATGGCTATTATGGTAGCTCACCATGGACTAAGAAGGCAAAGAACCCCAACTCCAAGACTCAAGACATTGCTCATTAGAGAATTCAATAAGAGAGAGATATTGCAAATGAAAAGATGATGAGTACCTCCTCACCCCTTGTTTATATACTTGTGAAATAGTTACGCACCAAAGTTACTAATTACTAGAGTAACTCAAGTTACTAGACTAAAAGTCAAATAAAGTCAAAAAGCTAAAGGAATATCCATATTCATGGGAATATTCTCCTAAGCATATGGTCTTATCTTGACCCAACCCCTAAGTCAAGGATTCCTTCACATGGACCATCCTTGGACTATCAAAGAATCTGAAACATAAAGGCTTGTGGGTCCAAGAGTTCTTAACTTTCTTCAAAGCCACACACCAAGTCAATACACTAGAATCCAAAATAGTGGTGCTCATATTTTCCACTTCCTCTAAAGTAAGGTCCTCTCTACTTTAGCTATGACTAAATTTAGCTAATCATGACTAATATAAAACTATCCTTTATCTTTATATAAATAATATTTCTCAAGTACTTGTAATACCAAACTAAATATTACAATACCACACACATGCACAAATGGGTGTTACAATACCTTGTTGTTATACCACAAGAGGGGGCAGATGACAAAATGGGAAAATCCTCTTGATGAATCAATTCCTATTAACATCCTAAGCATCCAAGGACCCTTGGATTGCATGTGTACATATGGCAATTGTGAATGTATATCATTGGGAATTCTAGATGAGTGAGTTTTAGATGAGGTTGACAGTCCTTGTTCGACAAGAAACAAAGTTGAGCAACACTCCCATACTTCATGAGCAACCAAGAATCATTTAAGAGGGAATGGAGTACCAAGAGAAGAGGAGAATCAAAGAGAGGGAGAGAATTATGAATTTTATAGGGAGGAGCTAACTAGAGATTCCTCCAAGGAGAAAGAAGAGTGCAATAATACTAAAGAAACATCCAATGAGAAGGAAGTTGATTCTCAAAAGAGGAGAAGGAACTCAAAAGCTTCCAAGATAGCCCTTGTACTCACACTTGGTCTGAATTCATTGTCGTAGAATCTAGCATCTTACATGAAACTGAGAATTGAATCAGTAGAATCAAAGGAGAGATGTAAAATAGCATAGATTGAAGCTGTGCAAGTGGTAGATCTTGAGAAACACAAGAGAGAAGTAGAGTCAAACAAGATCTTAAAGGTAGAGAAAATTAGGTCCAAAGTAGAGAAGTTCCAAATCAAGAAGAGTGAGGCCAAATCAAAATGCTTTTATGCCATGACACTTAGATGAAACATGTCCATGGTTCTCTATAATTACTGCCGGAAATACCAAGGGTTCCTCAGACAAGGTGATTGCATCTGGAAAATTATGCCCACAATGTGAGGTGATGAACTATGTGAAATGATGCTTAGGTAATACTCGGACACAAAAATCCCAATGGTTTGGTGGAAATAGATTTGGTGGTCCATAAATTCCATCCATCCCAGTCCTACTCTAATACCAATGTAAAAGATCAAGACCAAGGAGGGAAATAGGAGAATGGAAGATCACATTGGGACACTTGAGTAGGAAACTTCAAATGCCTAGCATGAGCTTTGGCTTTGGTATTTATAGGGAGCATACAAGGCTCTTGAAAAGCTTCACAAGAAGCTTCTTTGAGCCATTTTCTTGGAGTGCAAGCCAAGTTAATTGAGAAGCTTCTCACTAAGCTTTCTTTTGTAAGTTGTCTACTTGGCTTACAAGCTAAGCTAGTTGGAAGCTTCTAGAAGTTATCTACTTGGGGCGCAAGCTAAGCTAGCTGGAGAGCTTCCCAAGAAGATTCCTCCTTGAAGTTACCACTTGGCAAGCACGTTACCCAATACTTGTGAAGTACAAAGTAGCTTCCTAGATATTTCAAGAATATTTTAGGCTAATTTGGCCCATTTGCTACTTTTTTTAGCCTTGACTAACTTTGTCGCTAAACTCCATATTGTTACACATTATTTTCATCCTCTTGGTAGTACCTAATGGCAAAAAAATGCTCTATGAATGAGAGATATGATAAGAACAAAATATTTGTTATGGATTATCCCTCTATGAGTGTCCTTCTCCCGAGTGCATGCAAACTCCATGCATAGTGGTACGTGTAAACATGTAATCAAATAATCACACAAAAAATTAAAAATTCACACGATAAAACATGAAGCCAAGCAAACAAAGCCTAACTACCATGCAAACCAAGCATGATGGCCGTGCAAACCAAGTATGCAGTGTCATGTTATGGTTTGCATAATCCATGAAAAAGTAAACTAGTGTGGTTTATCTCCATAAAGATGGAGTAGATTGTATGACGGATCCCATGGTTGAGCTATTGCCATGTGAGAAATTTATGCATATGTATATGATTGACTATATGATTATGGTCTTGTACTCTTTGAGTGCTCTTGTGTATATAGTTGGTAGAGAGTTGAGAGAGAGGAGTGTGTTTAGCTTGAAGAGTCTTGAGCAAGAGGAGGAGGAGGTTGGGAGTGAGAGTTGTAGTAGAGCATAAACATCAGAGCATTGGAGGAAGCGTTTGTGCAAGAGATATCCCATGCTCATGATCTACCACTCCCAAATCCTTTTCTCATCAAGCTTTAGATTCTACACCCTGATGGCTTATGGGACTGGATGGTGGCACATTTTGGGGTGGTATTCATGAAGTTGATGATGGAAAACCTTGATCTTGTTGTTCTTTTGGTGCTTACTTATGAGCAAGTCTAAGATTTCACAATCTATGTGCTCTGGTAGATGGAGAATGACTTAATTTTGCTCATGAACTTCAAGGTGCTTACTTATGAGCAAGTCTAGGATTTGACAATCTATGTGCTATGATAGATGGAGAATGACTTAATTTCACTCATGAGCTTCAAGGTGGAGTTGTAGGATCCATTTATCAAAAATAGAAACTAAATAACAAAAAAGTGAAAGTGATTGGGTCCTAAGAGAAGAAATTTGGAGTTTTTGACCATCTAAGGAGTTTGGGGAGAGCATTCAAAGATAGGAGACTATGGTTGGAGAGAAGAGCTAACAAGCTATAATTGAAAAGAGAAACAAGGGAATTGATTAGATTTTGAGTGGATTAGGGTCAATTGAAATAGTGGGGATCAAATTCTCACTCAGATGTGAAAACAAGAGAATCTTGAGAGCTATATCATATCTTTTCATGATCTATCAATGGAATTACTAAATTAATGAAGCTTTTACTTTATTGAGCTCAATAAATTCTACTTTTGATTCAACCTCAAATTAGATCTGATCAATTGAAGTTGGAGTATTGGAAATCAAGTTGTTGAGGAGAAGATTATGATCAGGTTTGGGTGATTCTGATTGCTTCTAAGGATGTGGTTTAAATCAAACTATGAAATTTTCTAGCATTTTTGTTGGTGAGGTCTTATATCTATGTGAAATGATTTTATGTAGATTTCTAAAATAAAGAATTCAAGGTCTTGGATCAAGCATACTTAGGTTCTTAAAGCTCACAAGTTAGCTCAGTTCATGAATCGATCCATATCTAGGATTCAAGATTGGATTGAGCCATCAAACTTGACAAGGGTTTGGAAAAGAGCACAAATGGCCGTTGTAGAAGTTGTTTTGGCTCATAGTCCATAGAGAGTGAGAACTGAGGCTATAAGTTCCACTAAAAATACTTTTGTAAGCTCAATATAAGTATTTCAATCTTCGATCACTACTACATGCCAAATCCTCCATTTTTGTGACTATGATTGAAGATTTCAGGTTATTGGAGTGGCTTTGATGACTATATGTATTTCTGATCTAGAAATCTGTTGCCACTTGCCAAGATTCAAGGGCAAACCCTCAATTAGGGATTCAAAAGTGAGGCAAAAACTTGCAAAAGATCAAGTTTGAGACATTTTCAAGGGAGATGTAATGATCAGATTGTTTCTTATTTCATATTGTTGAAAAGCTTGTTTTATAGGTTTTCCATTAATCATATAACACTTGAATCCAATTCATAAAAGAAAGTTATGTCCATATAAGTTGCACAAAATTTTCCCCATCAAAAAGACACATAATTCTTCACTTGGATTAGGAATTGGTTGAAATCTAGAGTACATATTGGAGGGAGCTTGGAGTAAAGATTAAAATCAGCTTGAAGATAAGGCAAGAAGGCTCTGAAGCTCATTTTTTTGACAAAAGGCACAAAGAGTTGTTGTTGACTTCTTGTGCTTGCATGCCTATTTGTATGCCCAATTGACTTGGATTGGTGTGGGTATTGCACTTAGGTTCCTTCCTTATAAATGTACTATTTTTTTCTCCTTGTTAATGTTAGAAGTGATGACCAATAGACCAAGAGTGTGTGTTGTGATGATAGGTAAGGTTGCTCGTTACTCTCTTACCCAATAGAAAAAATACTAGAAAAAAGAGTAAAAGGTTCCAATGACAATCAAAACATGTGCTAAGACTAGTGGTGACACATTCACACATGGCCTTTCATCCATAACCTCTATAACTAGGCACCCAATGTTTTTCCAAAGAGAGAAAAGAAAAGTACAATAGTTGGTGGACTCGACGTGAAACTTCTAGTGTGGAGAGCAAGAAAAGAGATTGTTGGTGGACATGGATAGGAGATCTAACAAGATTATAGGAGATCTGAGTGCTAGTAGCTCTACAAAGGTACTCACATTACAGCTTAATCCAGCTATAGCGCAAATGTTCCAAGCATTTGCATTGTATATGTAGCAACACCAACTTGCAGAACATAAGGAGGCATTCGCTACTAAAGTACCTAAAGTATTACTGAAGGAAGATGGAGCTCAACAAGCTTCCTGAATAGGGGATGATACACACATTCAGGTTTGCAGTTATCCCAAAGCTTTGTGTACACATGAAGGAGATCATTCAAGCTCATGGAGACAATTGGGAGAGATTTTCTTTTTATCTGAAAGAGGAGTACTACTTGGAGGATGCATATAGGGTAACAAAGAAGTCATTGATGGATTGGATGAACAAAACTGCCAAGGAGCTGAGTGCAACTGAATTATTTTGGGAGTTTGAGAGATAATATTCACAATTGTCTCAAATGGAGAAGCTCACAATTGAGAGTGACAGGTGGAATTGTTCCTTCAATCATCAAAAAATGAGTTACAAAGAGAGTTAGAGGTTTTGCTAGAGGATGGGAAAAATGAGAGTGGGTTGACATTTGATTGGAGGAACGTGTTAGAAGTGGTGAATATTCTTGCCAAGCAAGAATACCGTAGAGGAAAAGTGGTGGTAAGATTAGAAGAAATACCACCAATGGTTGCATGGGCTCCAAGACAACTAGTGACACCTATTGCCATAACATCAATTGTCCCTAATCCAATTTTCACCTCTCCATTACCAAAAACCACCATCAATGATTTTGGTGAAATGGATGAGAGACTTGCAAATCAAGTTGGCAAGGTTGGAGGAGAAAGGAAGCAGTTAAAAGACCAGAATGATGACAAAGCAAGGCTATGTACAAAGCTGCATTTGGTGTGATGGTATTAAACACACCAGAAAGGATTATAGGGACTTTGCTAATACTATTCGACAAAGAGTGGTTTTTTGGAAAGATGGGAAGCTTGCATTGAAAGATAAGGGGGAAATCATGAAAACCAATTTCAGGAAAGGGAGAATGTGGAAGTTGTTGGAGGATATTTTATCACTACAAGCTACCATATCAGTTGAGATTGCTACCTACGGAGTAGAGGTAGGAGGAAATGGAGAGGAAGCATTCTTGAAGCATGTAGATAAGGGAAGCATATGGAGCAATACTCTACATACAATGGAGAAGGGGAAAACCACAAGAGGAGAACTATTGTGGTCTGCTACAGAAATCAGGAATGCTACTCAATTGGCTGATCCAGTGGGTACTATATCTATTCATGCATACTTGACAAGAAACCAACATGAAGCTCTCATCAAAGAAAAATGAAAGATAGAAGACGTAGAGCTTGGTGATGAAATATCAACTCAAAAAAGGCAATTGAGGGGAGATAGGCTCCGTCAAGAGGGTTCTCCCCCCAAGGCAACGATTGGTACCTTTGCAGGAGGAGGTCATGGAGGATACTTTCCCTTCTGATTCTGACAAATGAGTGAAGGGAAAAGGGAAGGAGAAGAATTAACCACCCACTTACAAGCTTCAATTGGATATCAAAGTAACTACAAACCTGAAAGAAGAACTAGAAGAGAGAGTACTCAATGCCAAGGTTGAGTTTACTCTTGAGAGATCCTTGGGATTGCCAAGAAGGAGTTTCATGTCATCATGGAATCCATCAAGTGCAAGCGGTAGTTGACAAGAGAAATTGTTGTATCAAATGCTATTGATACCACGGTTACAAAAGAAGAAGAGATAGAGTTGGCTCGATGCTGCAATAACCATGAGGTCAGATTTGTAGATGATGAGTGTGATGATGGTGGGATCTCTAGTCACTATACTAGAGGGTATAGGGCCGGAGCTATCATTGAAACCTTGGTCAAGATTTGCAACATCACAAATCTTGTGATTGCTCTTATTGATCACGAATCATAAATCAATGTTATTTCCAAGGAGCTCTACAAGCGTGGGTAATCGCCAATTGATACAAAGCATGGTTGGGTGATCAGTGCAACAAAAAATACCAAGGGAGAGCTCTATGGTGTCTATCCAGAAGTGAGTGTGAAGGTTGGGGATGTAGTTATCCAAAAATTTCTTTGTTCAAGAGAGTACATCATACTTGATGATCCTTGGACAACCGTTCACTATAGTGGTGAGGATGGAGACCAACATCTTTGGTGACGGTTTTGCCTATGTTTTGATAAGAAGCCAATATGGCAAGTAAGCGATACAATTCCCTATTTTATTGGTAAACCATGAACGCAACCGAGATTACTTGAGGAGTGGTACTCTATCTAAAGTGACGGTGGAGTTCAAGGATTTTCTCCAAGTACCACTATAGGGTGAGAATATATTGGTACATCAGAGAATGTGCTCTCGCTTTAGAAAGAGTACCTTATGTACAAGAGTGATGAGGTTTTCTGAGAGTGTGTTTAGTATGTACACACAACTTGCCGCTCTGCACAAATGGGAGTGGAAAGTTGTGCAAAAACAAGAAAAAGAACTAAAAAGAGTGGTGTTGGAGGATCCTCTAATGAAGAGCAAGGGGAGTTCGCAAGGGAACACAAGAAAGGAGACATATTGTGAACCAGAGCAATTGTGGTGGTGATGTTAGGTTTGCAAGTTGGATTAGTTTTAGCTCTCTTCTTAGTGAATGTCATTAGCATAAATTAAATTTAAAATCAGACCGTGAGATCATTTCAAAATCAGGCAACAATGTGAAATTAATATTTATGGATAATTACATGAAACACACAATCCCCCTGTAAATTTACGGGTCATGATTTCAAATTCCCATATAACTTTTATGGGTATAGCAAAGGGTACTCATAAAGCATTTATTGAACCCAAGTTTTACTATACATACAAGTTATACCAATTACCCATATAAAACTTTATGGAATCTTATAGGCCCATAAACAACGTATCTCCACCCCCGGGTACTAGCTAGCTAATCGACGTCTAAATTAAGTTCCATAATTGACTGGAATCGTTCATGACCGGCTACCGTATCTACAAGTTGTCCTATGCCCGAGTGTGAGAGTTCACGGGGGGTGTTGGAACTCAGAATAACCCCACCACCTGGAGACGGCATGCATAAGTTACATGGTTTGTAACTTTCGCTTTTCTAGACTGCCAAAAGTAACAAATGCCGCCTCGTGTTCCTCCATCAAGCACGGAGTTTACAAGTACAAAGCCACGTAAACCATTTAGCTGACGTAGATTACATATCCCGTCCTATATCTCCTAACCTATATCTGAGCTACGTCAGACATAGGACAGGACATATTTCTCATACCAATACTAGCGGGGCTTAACCCCATTTGATCCCTTATGTGTACGGCTTGATTATGGAGGTTTTCTATCCTTCGTGTTATCCTCCGCGGTTGCTTTTTCCCCTTTTCTCCCCGTACAAAGCCTAGTAGCTTTATCTCGAGCTGGATTCCTATCGCAACGTTTTTCCCATGCATTATTCCGCTAGTTTGCGAATAACTAGTTTGTACTTGTTTTATTGACATGCCAGTATGTGCGGAGACTCATTTCTGTCTTCAGATGAAGCTGGTGTGGGCCTGTAAGTAAAGTAAACTGCTGTCCCCAGATACTGTCGGAGGCATAAACGGGTCAAATGCGGATCAGACATCTTCGTCAGCAGACGGTCCTGGCATCTGCTGACGAAGATGTCTGATGCTTGGTGTCTAGACTTAGTAGGCATATAGTTACTGTGGTCGAAGTTACAAGGTTGAGAAATTTCACAGTGAACGTGACCGGAACATCGCAAAATGGGTACAAATATGTCGCAAACGTAAGTATTAGAATGCAACATGAACCTATTCAAGAGGATCCACCCCGAAGGCTGAAGTTGCCAGTGGCAATCTACTTCATCCCCGTCGACCACCTCTTAACAGACTACACCGGTCCACTGTACTCTCTGGCATTACCACTAATGTGAAGGTTCTCCTCCTGATCACCCATGAACTTGATTCTCCTCGAGCTCTCATGTGCAGAAACCACTCAAGTCTCTCGACTGCTCCTAGGCGCAAGAGGGAGGCATTGAAATTTTCTTTTGGAGGCTATCTTGTCGCTGGGACCACCAAGCCATTCTCCATTGCTATCCTCCTAGACCCATTCATTTGGAATTGATTGATCTTGTCTAGGCGTGCATCGACTGAGCACCTAGGAGATGGGCCGGATGGCAGCCAGGAAGGAGGCAGTGCGGTTCGCAATTTTCATTGTATTCTGTTCTGTCACGAGTGTTTGTAGAGGACAATCATCCTGTCCTCTCGATATCGAGGCTACCTACGCTGGTCCAACAACAAGATACTATGACTGGAATGTGAGTTTATACCATCCCAGCTTAGAAGCAGTCATGTTCACCAATATAGTTTGAGATTTTCAGCGTATGTATTTTCAAATTGAATTGTGTATTCGTTTCCTACAAGCTTTGAACATGGTAATGTAAAGCGTACAGTGTACCTGTCGGATTCTTAGATGAGCAACCACTATATAGAGTACACTAGTTGCATCCTGGAAGTTGATCCCACGATCATTTTCTAGATTGCAGTGTTCAGTTCTTAGCCTCCTCCCACGACCGATTCATTGTACAATTTGTTCCTTCACATTCACAAGATATGTTATACGTGTTAGACTCAGTGAATTGGAGTAAGCAGATAGCTCAGTATTTCCTGAGAAAATATTTGTCCCCGTAATATCCCGCGAATCCGCTTTCAACCGACAGCTTCAAGACCTTGAGATACTCGTCCAGTAGAAAGCGGAGGTGAACGTTTCAGGTTTCACAGCACAGTTTTACGTTTACTGTCGAGGGGGACTCACCATTCATTCTGTGGATTCTGATCAGGTCGCCTTGGCCCCCAAAAATGCAAGCTGTTTTAACCCCCAGGATAAGGTCGTCGTAAACGGGGAGTTTCCAGGACCAACTATCTGCGCCGTCACAGGGGACAGAATTATCGTCAATGTTACGAACAATGCCAACGCGGACCTTACGATTCACTGGTAATGAGTTCCACGATTTTATATACGATTTTCCTTACCTTCTGAGGATCTTCTGTACAGTATCTATAGCTTTACTTTCATTAATACGGATGCACAAATATGAAGCAACGTACAAGAACTACATACGGACGCTTTGGATCAATATGTGCATGGAGTGGATTCATCATTACCTGGAAGACTTAACTGTTCTTACTTACAGGCATGGAGTTAAACAGAGACTCACGGGGTGGCAGGATGGAGCAGGATACATCACTCAATGTCCAATCAAGCAGGGGGACTATTTCGTATATAACTTCACCGTCAGCGATCAACAGGGGACGTTGTTTTGGCATGCTCATGTTCAGTGGCTTCGGGCAACGGTCCACGGAGCACTTGTTATCTTTCCATCCACCTTCACGTACCCGCATGAGAAGCCAGATGACCAGTTCAATGTGATTCTAGGTGAACATAGATTCTGTACTGTTTCCGCAACTTCAGGACAGTCTTGTGTGTTGTTTCTAGCGGGTGTACTTGAGGTAGCTCAGCCCCTTTTGAGCCAGGGACCCTTTCACTCAATGCGTCGTTGAGCTCCTTCTGATCTGCCGGCCAGTAAACAGTTGTTCTCCATCCTCGTGACTTCGTGTCGTGAGCGTTCGGTATCCAAATATTCAGTGAATGCTTCTCAATGGATTACCCAACCCCGCTACCACCTCCAGTTGCTTTCCCGCACCTCAGCACTCAAATCCGGTTTATGGGCTATACCACTCTCTGCTTTTGCAGAAGCCTTCAAATCAGCAGGTTTTACCCTGTGGGCAGGAAGTTAGTTCTGATGACCATCTCACTTACCGTTACTTTATCGCAACCCAGCTACCGATATCAAGTCTAAGATTGGGACTGCACTAGATTTTTGCTTGTTTCTCGTGCAGAAATTTGACTTTCCTTGTTATTTCATTCAATTCAAAGCTAGCTCAATCCTGCGTCTGTGCAAATTCAGCACGCTACGTACAGCTTTGTGTTTGAAGCATATGTTGGGTCTATCTGACCAACCTTTACAACACCTTCGTCGTTGGTGATGTCATTTAATCCTAGCTTGCAAACTAATTGCAAGTAGACGAAAAGTTTCCATTGCAGATCGTATTGTCTAGATACATACTTCTAAGTTCTTGAAGCGCTTGAGCAATCCGTGTATCATATTCAAGGTTTTCGTGCTAACATACTTGTGTAATGAATCTTAACAGGAGAGTGGTGGAATAAAGATGCCAATGATGTTGAGAGGGAAGGACTAGAAACTTCTCCTTACAGCTTCGCACTTGCGGACGCGCTCCTCATCAATGGCCGCCCAGGATCACTCTACAATTGCAACGATCTTGAAGGTATGTATTTACATCATTTTTAAATCAAGCTTACCGATCAAGCGCTGAGCACTAATCAAGTGCTCACTTACAGTGCCGGCAGCACCGCAGATATTTACCACAGACACAACCGTTGAGTAGTAGTTCTGAGTCTTGAGTTATTTGGATTTATTTTCGGTTTGATTTTACCGGCCAGGTGATTGTAAGAAGCTTGATAGGAGTGCTGCCCAAAATTAAGAACTCAAATTACTGCAATAAGTTATAACTGGCACTTAGATCAACTCTTTAGATCCAGTGATCAGCACAATATATCTTACACAGTACCGCCAATACAAGAAGAATTCAGCTTTATGCTTTTTCCAAAGAATCATAACCAACGTGAGCATTTCATCAGGTCCTTGTCCCCGTTTTCAGTATTCTATGTGTTATATTGCTTTCAGTTGGTGAAGGAATAGTTGATGGTAGCATGTCCTTCCCAAGGAACATTGCACATCTTCTTTGGAGGTCTCTGGCAGTAGTCAAACATAGGACTAAATGGCAATTATACTGGTCATTTATACAGGAATTTCCACTTTGAAGGTATCGGCAAACAAAACGTACCTTCTTCGAATCATCAATGCTGGACTCAACAGCGAGGAGTTCTTTGGAATTGCAAATCACACGCAAACGATAGTGGAGGTCGATGGTGAGTATGTCAAGCCAGTGCATTTCGACACGGTGTTCCTTTCTCCGGGACAAACCATAAACGTGTTGATATATGCGAATCAGACACCAGGGACCTACTACATGGAAGCCGCTGCTTACACCTCCCTCATTGTTAATGCTACTCTTTTCAACGAATTGGGACCGGGTGCATTGGAAAGCGTCCTCAATGACTTTCCAAACATATCCTCCACTGCACTCCTTCAGTATGACTCTGTTCCCACTCTTCTTCCTCCTAACACATCCCTGCCAGGACTTCCGGCAGCGAACGACACAGCTTTTGTCACCAGCTTCTCGAACAGCTTGAAGGTTCTTAATACCAGTCTATTCCCTACGAAAGTTGACCGCCATCTTCTCTTCACGGTTGATCTCGTCCCGGCGCTATCAGGACCATCAGGACCAACTGGACCAACTACTGGGGTAGTGAGCGATATCAGGTTTGACCTGCCGAACATTGACCTTCTGCAGGCATACTACAACAAAACAGAAGGAATTTATTCCACAGACTTCCCTGACTTCCCTGAGAACCCGTACAATTATACAGAACCAATAAGCGGTCCACCTCGCAACTTCACAAACGGTACAAGAGTTTCTGTGATTGAGTATGGAGCAGTGGTGGAACTCGTCCTTCAAGGAACTTTTGCGCAGGCGTACGAGAACCACCCGTTCCATCTGCATGGATACAATTTCTATGTCATGGGCAGTGGCATGGGCAATTATGAAAATGATACGAGCCCATCAACCTTCAACAACGTTGATCCTCCCTCTCGCTTCACAGTCGAGGTTCCAGCCGGAGGATGGGTCGCGATTCGGTTCAAAGCTGATAATCCTGGTAAGCACATCTCAACGTAAGGTTATTGATTGCTACATTTAGAATGGGAAGTATGCATAGACTTCGGATCTCATTGTCCATCTTCTGGCTTTGTTTCAGGCATGTGGTTCATGCACTGTCACCTGGAGAAACATACAACCTGGGGAATGCAGATGGCGTTCCTAGTAAAAGATGGAGCGCAGGACAATGAGAAGCTTGTTCCACCTCCTGACCGACTAACTGCTTGTCCAGCTTCGAACTAAGCTTTGCAAAGATGATGGAAATCCTATCGGTGACCAAATAAATCCTTCGAATGGAACTATTGTAGCCACTCATCCGTAGCAGAAGTTACTGAGAATTGTAATTTACATCGAGATAGGTTAGGTCTCGATTATGCTGTCCCTAAATTACGATGCAGCAAGTAAATCTATTGTGTGTACTAAAGGCAGCCTATCATATAAGGTCCCGAGAAGTTCTTGAAGTTGAAGCTATGCCTCTTTCTAGAGGTAACCCTGGAAAGAGCTATTCATTTCCAAATGTGACACCTCAAATCAAATCGAATCTAATCAACGCGTTTGTTTCAAAAAGTCATTTCGACTTAGAAGATAGGTGATTATTTGTTGAAGCCGATACGTGCTCCTTCCACCAGATTATACTGCATTTGGGAAACAGAACTGCTGAGATTTAAGAATGAATACTGCAATTGTGACAACCAGAAGTTCTTGTAGTGTAATGCGGGTCTCCTCCTGGACGCAATAACTTAGTTAGGTTTGATGCTAGGATTCTGTTGAAGTCAACCAAATCTACAGGTTCATGGGTGACGGCCTTGTCTCTAGAACCGTTGTTTAAGACCGAACCATCCGAGATGTCCAGTCTAGAAAGCTCAGACATCTTCCCGACAGTGTGCATGAAGTAGATACTGGGAATCTTGAACTATTAAATGGAATAAAATGCGGCTCTTGCATAGCCCCGGACGGTCATGCTAGAAAATTTTCAGTGGATACACGAGACTAGCTAGAAAAGCAAGTTCCAAACAGGAGACAGACCGCAAAACCATTTTCCGTTGCTTTCAATTCCGCCGCTTCAATCCCTCCACCTCCAAACGTAAGCATAAGCATGATCGTCAATCGTTACTATTAGCCAAGCGAACAGAATTGCGGTGAACAACGAAATAGCATTGGATATATTGGTCTGGCAAGAATAGCAAGTTCCAAACAGAAAATGCTCCGCGAAACCATTTACTGCTGATTTATACTCTTCGTATCCACATATAACCAATAAACATGCTCAGCAACGATGAAAGTCGGCGAACAGATGTGCAATTAGTTGACAAAGATATAGCTAGACATTTCATGTGAATCACAATAACAATTTGTATTGTTCCCATTCCCCATTTATCCAAACTTTGCTTTTCTTTCTTTTTTATCAAATCATGTTTAAGGTCTAGAGAAAGACCAGCGAGAGCAGTAATTATTAGAGAAATTGCTCTTAAAAGAGGTCGTATGACGTAAGTTGAGATGAGTAACACTTGAAGATATATAGACTAATCTCAAGTGCTTGGAAGAAAAAAAAAACTTGGAGGAATGTAGGATAATCCCCGAGTGCTTGAAGGAGGATAACCACTTGGAGTGCTTACATGCTGAGCACTTACAAGCTCAAATGCCCCACTAGCACTCATATTCAAACACCAATGTAATTTGATTGGGCCTCCAACTCAATATATGATTGATGCCATGGGCCATTACAGAAAAGATAATAGTAGCACTTGGCGGGCAACCTTGACTCATGGAGAATCTTTTGCATGTGTGGATAGTGAATGGCCACCTACTCCTGAACCACAGAAGGGCTAACTAATGAACAGGGATTTGGACTATAAAGTGAAGAGTTAGGCCAGCAGTTGCACTTCTTGAAGGGTCATGTGCCTGCACAGTTGATTGAGCACAATTTGCACTTCACCAAGAGCAAAGAGAGTCCACTGAGTTTCAATTGAGGTAGCACTCAGAGTGATGCAAAGAAAGTCATAGCTTTTGCTTTCTTTTACCTACCATCAAGAACCATGGTGACTACGCTTAGAACATATAGAAAGATTCCAAAAGCAATCCTTCCGTCTCCTATGGTAAACAAATGGGCAATTTACTAGCGAATTTAGCTTGCTAAATTGACAAGCCTTACAAATCCGTATAGGCAAATGGTTTAGAAAATGTTAGAACCCCATGCCTAGATTTGAAGTAAGAAACTTATTCAATCTTTAAAGGTTCAAGTGATCTACTCCTTTATACAACATCAAAATATTTAAAATGACTAGATTTGAAGTAAGAAACATATTCAATCTTTAAGGTTCAAGTGATCTACTCCTTTATACAACATCAAAATATTTAAAAGGGTAAGCAAGCCATGAATAAACATGGCATTCTGATTTGTAGCATTTAGTCCAAACCAATATCGTACCTTTGCATCCAAATTGGATCTTTGGAATATAAATCATTCTCCATATATTTTTTTAGAGAGTGCAATTGATAGAGTATCAACTTACTTCTTGTAACAAGTCTCTTGTTATGAGTCTTTCATTTGCAAAAGTTGTGGAACTTCTCTACCATAGATGTGCTTTGTGACTAGCTTGTTAAATTGAGGATAAAAATCTCTAATAGCTATAGAAATCTCAAAATGTTTGTGCAACTTTTTTTGATCTTGAATGGTATGTACTAAGTAGATCATCATTCATCAAAAGCCTTCGTTGACATCTGAAAAAAATTTGGCAATGCATCCGAACCTCTTTGTAGGGGGAGTATAAACCCTTTGTATGTAACCAAGCAATGATGGTGAAACACCCAAATAAAGGTAGTGTTGCTTGATTAACATATTTCTTTCAAGCAGGTGCATTGGGATCTGAAACAAGTACAAGCCAAACAAACTTCAACCCTTGTGACAAGATTACATAATTCTTTGCCTTTTCAAGAAGGTAATAACTATACTGAAAAGTTTTTCTTTTGCAACGACGTGCCCACTATTCCATCAACGGATAACTACTTTGCCTGAACAAGACAAGTTAAGATATTGGTATACAAGACTTGCCAACGCTAGCTGCTAGAAATATTAGCTTGTGATAATCTATCAACAGTAACTAACTGAGGTGAAACAAAGAGAAAAGTAAAGGAATGCTTATGAACTTGAATTCCACTCTCCCGATCTCCTCTGCTCATCTAGAGTAAGCTAATGTGGACTAAAAATCTTACAAGTTAAGTCTCGGCTCAAGCTCTAGGTGACTAAGCCAATAATCAACTGATGAACTGGAACATATATGAATGCAAGAAGAAAAAAGAATTCACTTCTACTACCTTACTTTACCTCCTACTACTTTACTTCTCAAGGGAGTGATGACACAAGGGAAAGGCTTGGACCCGAGAAAGAGAGGTAAGAAGGATTGGATAAATTTTGCAATTTTTTAGCATACCCTATCATAGAGGACACGTGTGAATAGATTATTCTCCTTCTTTTTCACTTTCTGTTCTATTAGTACACACATTCTAAACTATGGGGAATTTACTATAAAAAAAGAGAATATTTAGTCTTTTAGAGTTTGGAGGGATTATTCAGTACCAGAGCGATGGGTTTTGAATTTTTACTTCTGTGTGCCTGATTTCCATATTTTAGTTCTACTTGGGGTGATGCAAAGAGCTCTGGAGATATGAAATAATAGTTATTAGGATTTCTATTTTTTAGCATTTTTACATTTACTCATGAGTGTGGGATGTGAATGGGTTGTTGTTCTACACAAAAGAAGAGACATGGAGTATCATATTGTACTATCATTATACTTATGCTAGCTATTGGCTCTACTTTCCCATATAGGGCAGCTTGGATTAGCCTAGGACACACCATGCTTGGTGTGTCATGTAATATTGAGAAATTATAGAATAGTGTCAGTGGGTTAACTCAGTCCTGAAGTGGAGGGTATGGGACACTGCGGGAATGAGAAAATGATGGGATGGTCCTTGCATGGCCGGCCTGTCACTTGGGTTGGGGAGGAATTACAGGCAGGATTCCCACCGTGATCTGAGTTCCACTAAGGAACATGGTTCACCCTTGAACACTTAACCCTTGAAATGACTTGCAGGTCTGTCAACCCTATGAGCACTTTGGCCTCCATGGTACATGCACCCTTAAATCAGCCCAGGCAATGCTATGGGCTGTGCTTTGCTGCAGCACACTCTACAAGGTGGACAATGGTGTAACAAGCAAAGCAAGGAGCACTATGGACTTACACATTCACAACTTAGAAATAGACTTACAAACAATCCAAAAATTGGGGTAAAATGTTTTTTCTTTTATAATGATAATTGCTGGATTGGTCAAATATGAATTGTCAATTGCAAGCACATAGGCTAACTCTTACAACCAAGATTGGAAGTAGCTCAATTTGTGGACCCAATGATTATGTTGAGTAGCTGAATTTGCTTTCAAGAATTGACTCTCTACATAGGGTCTGTCAAAATGAATGAACTAGTGATCATAGAACCATAAGCATGAGAGCTACTCAAAGAACTAGGACCCTCAGCTAATGGACCAAGAAACTAGATAACAACCAATTGACAATTGTTCTTTGTTCTTTGGTGGAGGGTCCCTTTGTCAAATAACAATCAAATAACCTTTATTGAGGGGCATGAGTCCATTTATATACAAGCACCTATTCCTAAAAATATTTTTTTATCCCCTAACAATACTCTACCTAGGGCTGCTGCCTACTTCATGCACCACCACAATAAATGTCCAATGACTCCTGCCCCTAGATTTTCTTTACTAAATATACATTCCCTAACAAAGTCACAATGCCGCCTTATCTTTAATTACTATTTTTCTGTTTGATTACTATACATCCCCATAGGAGATTAATTATGGTAGTGCACCTTGCATCCCCTTATGCAGATTTTTCCCTTTTTCCCTTTTCTTCATAATTAGTTAAGGAGTCTGATTAGAATCGTGTTAATAGATAAGATTTATGGCTTGTTCTCCAATTGCTAGAAGAAGACTACAAATTTCTCTGCAATTTCTCTATAAGAGAATAAGACTACCAGATTCACCTTGCACTCTCCAAGAGTGTAGAAATGGACACATTATTGTTATGTTGAGTATTTCAACTCAAATAGCTTATAGTTCTTGCTATGGATATTTGATTTCTCAATGACATTAGATATCAAGGAGAAGAAGAATTAAAATTTTATTGACTTGCAAGGCAATGTGTTTGCCTGGACACATTATTATTATGTGGAGCATCTCAACTCAAATAGTTTATAGTTCTTGCTATGGATATGGGATTTTACTTATCTCTTGATGATATTGGATATCAATGAGAAGAAGAATTAAAATTTTATTAACTTGCAAGGCAATGTGTTTTCATGGACACATTATTATTATGTGGAGCATCTCAACTCAAATAGCTTATAGTTCTTGCTATGGATATCATATTTCTCAATGATATAAGATATCAAGGAGAAGAAGAATTAAAATTTTATTAACTTGCGGTGCAATGTGTTTGCTAGGACTAAGGAGCATTGGCAGAAGGTTCTTGGGTCTTGTTCAATGCTTGGAGCAATGTACGTTGTCGTCAGGAAGATAGCCCACGTGTACCCTTGAGGCTTTTGGTGTGATAAATTTTCTTTTCTCTTTTAGTTGTTCTAAGGAACATGGATTTATGATAATATGTCTTGGGTGTGGGTTTTGCTACCTTGCCGTGGGAGATATTTCCTATATTATTGTGAAGCCGGAAAAAGTTATGGTGTTATTAGCTCAAGGAGTCTTTTAATATGGCTGGAGCCAAGACATAATTGTGGGGGGGGGGCTTTCGGAAAATGACAGGGGAGGTTTTCAGGAGAAGAGTGGACACGAGTTCTTGACAAGGAGAATCGAAAGTGATGAAGGCTGACAGTTTTCGGGAAATGCCAGAGGATTTTTGATAGAGAAGTTTGCAAAGATTTTCGAGAGGGAAGTGGCAGGAATTTTTGAGAAGAAAGGACAGTAGGGTTTTCAGAAAGTGCCAGAGGATTTTAGAGAGGGAAGTTGACAAGGTTGGGCAGGAAGTCTTCGGAAAATGACAGGGGAGGTTTTCAGGAGAAGAGAAGACCAAAGTTCTTGACAAGAAGAATCGAAAGTGATGAAGGCTGACAGTTTTCGGGAAATGAGGAGAGGAGTTTCAAGAGAGAAAGTTGCAAGAATTTTTGAGAGAAGACAGAAGGGTTTTTGGAAAGTGATGGGAATTTTAGAGAGAGGAAGGGCTGACTGTTTTGGGAAATGAGGAGAGGAGTTTCAAGAGAGAAAGTTGCAGGAATTTTAGAGAGAAGACAATAGGGTTTTTGAAAAGTGATGGAGGATTTTAGAGAGAGGAAGGGATGACAGTTTTGAGAAATGAGGAAAGGAGTTTCAAGAGAGAAAGTTGCAGGAATTTTTGAGAGAAGACGGTATGGTTTTGGAAAGTGATGGAGGATTTTTGAGAGAGGAAGGGCTGACAGTTTCCGGAAATGAGGAGAGGAGTTTCAAGAGAGAAAGTTGCAAGAATTTTCGAGAGAAGACAATAGGGTTTTTGGAAAGTGATGGAGGATTTTTGAGAGATGAAGGGCTGACAGTTTCAGGAATTGCCAGAGGATTTTGAGAGAAAAGCTGGCAGAGGATTTCAAGAGAGAAGTTGCAGGAATTCTTGAGAAGAAAAGACAGTAGAGTTTTCGGGAAAGTGCCAAAGGAATTCTTGAGAAGAGAAGACAGAGGGTTTCGGAAAGTGATGGAGGATTTTCGAGAGATGAAGGGCTGACAGTTTCAGGAATTGCCAGAGGATTTTGAGAGAGAAGTTGGCAAGGTTGGGCAAGAGTTGAGTTCTTCACAGTGAGAAGGGCTCACAGTTTCGGGAAATGACAGGGAAATTTTCAAGAGAAGAGTTGGCAGGAGTTGAGTTCTTCATATTGAGAATTATTGAAAATGAGAAGGGCTGCAGTTTGGGAAATGCCAGAGGATTTCGAGAGGGAAGTTGGCAAGGTTGGGCAGGAGTTGAGTTCTTCACAGTGAAAAGGACTGACAGTTTTTGGGAAATGCCAGAGGATTTTCAAGAGAGAAGTTTGCGGGAACTTTTGAGAGTGACAGAGGGTTTTTGGGAAAGGACTATAGAGAGCTTTCGAGAAAATACCAGATGAGCTTTGCGAGGAGTGGTTGCAAGATTTTGAGAAGGGGAGGCTGAACAGGGGTTTTCAGTGGATCTTTGTGAGGGTTTTCAGAGGAGAAAGCATTGATGGGAGTGCTGCTGGGAGGTGAAGGAAGAAGTCCGGAGGGTGAGTTGTCTTTACTGTTATCGGATAGAGTGCGTGTGAAGGCACCGGCTGAAATGATTTTCTGTCATAATTTAGTACAGACATTGTATGAACTGGAGTTGGTTGGCTTTTCCAAAATTGTGAACCTTGCAGCTGAAATTTTATGAATGACAAATCCTGAGAAAATGGTGTGTTTGATCTGTGACTAGCATCAAGGAAATTCCATTTTAGGAGCTCTCAGTCCGTCTATATGAATGGTTTGATTCAATAGTCTAGGTGCCGGGTTGAGCCGAATAGAATACTATTTGTTGTTTGTGAAATTCCCAACCATTCCTAGGGACCGTCGAGTCCAAAACCGTAGCAAAACCTGCATGAACTAGCCAGTTCTGTGAAGGCCAAAGACAAACACAAACCCTCAAAAATCCCAACATCAGGAAACAAAGGAAAACCCAAAATATTACAGAGCTGAGATTTCCAACACACCAGGAATAGGAAGAGAATGACAGTCTACGAGAAACTCTAAATCAACTACAATAACGGCAAACTAAGCACAAGCAGCCAGGTGCTCGGTGCACTCTCGAGGCCAAACAATTTCCCCGACAACGTCAACCAAGAGTAGCCTTGAGCAATGGAAGAAATGGTGAGGAAATTTGAGACCTTGTTCAAATCAAAGAAGACAGGGAATGATTGGAAGGTGAATGGATACAAAGATCCCATCACATGCACCAAGGTGATGTCATTGTAGCAAGCTAGTTTCTACATGCTATAATAAAATGGTAAGGACAAGTTAATCCCACAAGGATACAAGTTAAAAATGGCTAAAAGTGAAGAGAAAGTGTAACAAGTTGCAGTTTGTTTATTGTTTGTTGTTTAACCTCTTGGGCAAAAACCACTCCCCATATGAGGGTTGAGGAACCCAATGTGGTACTATATAGAAACCCAAAAATATCCACAAAACTACATGTAACCAAAGTTACCCTAATGGTGATGGTGCACTTTTTCTTAAAGCTTCCAACCTCCATAGCATGTTCTACTCTTCCCCAAAGGCATGCCACCAGAGGAACTTGGATGGCTAAGCAAGTTCCTTGCCAAACCTAATTATACCACCACCAATGACGGTCTTAATTTCTATCTTATTCTACTCTTAACTGCTTAATGAGACTTTGTCAAGGGCCAGGGAAGAAGTTAGTTTTTCTAAGTATGCATTGCATGTAATAAATATTCTTCCTAGTTTATTGCACCAAAGGGTTCATCCAAAACTCAGCCAAATGCTATTCATTCTAAAAAATTTTACTGAGCCAAAGCCTTTGGTCTAGTTCCTAAATTATAAATGTACAAAGAATATCCACATCTAAGAGGATGTGTTGGGAGTTCTTGCAAGAATAAACTAAGTCCTATGTACAATTGCTAGAAAAAATCAAAGAATGTTCACAAATCTAACACTATCTTGGGCCCTGCACTATATTGAGGCAAACATCTTTTGTCCTTGAGTTGTCAAAGGACTTCTTTGGTTTGTTCCTTGTAATTGGTAATCCTCAACGTATGAGTTCTTTGCTTCATTGAACTTTTGGTCTGCATGTCCTCAAATTTGGAAAGCAAGCTAGTCCATCAATTCTTTCTTTGTCCATTTTCCCCTTTAGCTACTAGGCCTAAAACCACAGTTCATGAATTTGGGGGTTGAGAGTTCAAATCTAATTGGTCACTCTCCCTTTGGCTTCTTCTTGGAGCATCTTTACAAACTATGCCCAAATTTCTTCCACCTATTGGAGTTCCTTTTTCTTCTTTGTTTCAATCTGCAGGCACTTGAAAGTCTTCATCCAACTTCTTGTGCAAGTGCTCTTGTTTGGCTTCTTTATCCATGTCCAAAGCCAAATTTTTAGCTTGGGCCTCCAACTACATTTCTGCCTCCTTTTGATACTTAAGCATCTACAATTACAAACCTTGGTGTTGTTTAGTTGTTGGCACAAGCTATGCACCTCCTTGTCTTGAGCTTGGAGCTAATCTTCTCCATTCTAAACTTTCCTAACTCCAATTATAATTGGCCTAATTCCTTCTCTTGGTTCTACCATGTGGAAGTGAGAGAGGCATTCTTCTTCTTCTCCTCTAACACTTCTACACCAAGGAGTTCACCTTCTTTGCTTCCTCCTTATAGCAATCTTGGCTCCGGGTCACTTCCTCTTGGAGCTTACTTTCTTGAGCCTTCCTTGGTAAATTTCCATGTGCATCCTCTTGTGACAACAAGTATCACTAATTCATATCACTAATTACTGCAAAAAAATTTGCAATAATTAGTGAGTCACTGATTATTCCCATAGAGATATGAGTCAATAATGGTCAAATACAAAGTGAATATTACCAATTAGTTCTTCTTGATTAATTCTTTAATCTCTTGGGTAGAAACCACATCCAGAAGAGAGTAACAAGCACTTAACAAAAATCTTGTCATAAATAACCATCACCCATAATCACAATTGTCTACATCCTTTCTAAATTGATATCAATTTGTGATGATTCAGTTTTCCCAAAGAAGGCCCCTTCACCATGAAGTGACTTCACCTTGGAATTGTGTTCCACCCCTCCATTGAAGGGTCAAGTTCCTCAATCAAGTTGCTTTGAATCAATTTGGCATTGTGATCACAACTGCAAGATACTACCAACACTATGATTCCCCATAGATTTGTCAAGATATTGCCTCAATTGCTATCCCATCAGGATCAAACACACAAAATGGAAATCAGAGCTGTAGAATCCAAAATCTAACACACTTAGACTACAATCCAAACTTCTCACAAACACTCACAAACACACACAAAAGATTGATACTTGGAATTAAGCTGAAATGACAAGCATTGAGTTAGAGCACTTTGCTTTACTCAACTTTGAAATATAATACTGAACAACATAAGATTACAAAGGTCTTCTTTAAATAGGCAAAGCACTCAACAATTAGAAAAATGCCTAAATTGCTTAATTGCTCCCAACAAATCTTTAGATCCAAAGTATCACTCTACTTCTTCATATTCACCTCTTCAGATCTCAAAATAGTCACTTCTAATCCAATCCGATGTCTATATCTACTTTGGCTTCTACACTTGAAGTTCCTACAAGTGCTTGTTGCACTTTGGTTTCCTTCACTCTGTCAACTTCTTCTTCTATGCTTGTCTTATCTTCAGTTTGCATTGAAACTAAAGTCATAATTTGTGGTATTCAAATTTTTGATTTTTTTGGTTTTGAGGATTTTTGGACCAAGAAAGGTATAGTTGACAAGGAACTGAATCCATTTTGGGAACAGAAGAGGAAGAAATCAAGTTCTTGGGAAAGCCAAAGAAATGTTACTTTGGGTCAAAAACTGTCAGAAATCCGGATGCAACGGGTCTGATCCAAAGCCAAAGTAAAGAAGACTTCACCTTGGGGTGATCAACCCGATGCAAAGAAAGCATAATAGCTTTTCTTTGGACCGCAAATCAAGAACATGTTATGAAATGGCAAGACTAGCATGCCTTGATAGTGACAAGAGGAACTCATGTAGAAGGTGTGATTTATCAGTCAAAGTATAGCTGACAAATGACAAAGGATTGCATCACTATAAAAGCAAGGTTTTCCCCAAGAAATGAAAGAAACCTTGCAGAAATATCATGTGCACTTAAGAAGTCAAGTAGAGGAATCCCCTGGGAAGCAATTAGTTGTGAGAGAAATCCTCGAGTTACCTGTAGGAGTGAGAGTTTCAAAGCAAAGGGATGGAGAATTAACTCAAGAGTGTTCATAGCTGCAAAGGAAAGAGATGAGAGAATTCAGAAAGTGCTCTTCATTGGGAGTGCAAAATCCCACAGTGAAGAGGTTAGATATGGTGGCATGGATTGAAGTCTTGTCGAGACTTTGTATCACATTCTTGGCATGGAACTGAAACATTAGCTTTCTCAAATTCATGACCAAGATAGTTGCAAGCAACTATGCCAAAGGCCCATAAGCCATAGGGAAAAGAGGCAATCCAGCTTGATGGACAAAGTTGAAGTGGAGGTTAATATTGGGAAGAGAAGCTAGAGAGGAGATGGGTGCTTCTTTCTTTGGGAAAGAACACTGGGGGGAAGAGACTCAAGAAGTAAAAGATTACTTCTGTGTGCCTAGAACAAAGAATGGGTACAAGGTGGAGAACTATCGTGATCCGATCAGGCGTTCTATCATGGTGAGTCTAATGACAATCTTCAAATTGGAGCAAACCACCTATATTACAAAGCACTAGGCGGTCTTCTTTCACCAGATGTTCACGGGTGAGCCAATAAATTGGGCAAAGAGTTTCTATAAATGCACAAGGTTGATGGTGTTGAACTGGAGAGATCAGATGCCACCCCATTACTTTGTACCATTTGCGGCTCATTTTTACCTTAGTTTGAATATGCTCCAAGGAGAAGAGAGAAATGAGGTGGTATCGCATTTCCACCCAGATTTACAAAAAGGATGCAAATGAGGAGGAGAAGTTGTACATACAACAGCTACACCGCAATGACAAGCAGTATCAAAAAACTGGGCACAATCAACTAGTAGAGATGTCTCATTCAAAGAGAAGGAAAAGGACAAGACCCAAAGAATGGAGTTCACCTGTGCAGACTACAAAGGTGAGAAGAACGGAGGTAGTCCAAAGAATGCGGCTGCAGACTCCTATAACAGATGAAGAATCAAAAGGAGGGATTGAGTCAAAGTTGGTAGAGGCAAAGGATGAAGAAGCAAAGTAAACTCTGCAAAGAGAGGAGTCCAGAAGTGATGGTAAACCCAAAGTACAGCAGTTGGAAGAAGAATGGGAATTGTAAGAATATATTGATCGAATCAAGGAAGGAGAGTTGTTGAGTTTGGAGCTGTTTGGGCAAGACAAAGATGTGCCAATTGAAGAACTGACTCAAGATTTGGAAGACACGGGGAACTTGAAGAAGAAGGAAGTGGATGTAATTCACTTGGAAGATGATGAAAGTTCAGGCAAAGATGGCGTGTTACCAATCCAAAGATACCGACTTCGGGTGCAAGCTCAGCTGAACGAAGTTGAAGGAAAAGAGGAAGAGAGAGAAGAAGGTTGTGAAGGAGTGGATTATCTTCAAGAGGTAATGTGTCTACTATTAGTGCAGTTGGAGAGAAGGAAGAAAGAAGTACATCGCACACAACCTGGAGTGAGAAATGTCTTGCAAGTATTCAGAGCAATGGAAGAAGAGAATGCGGAATTGAAGAAACGTCTGACCAGAGGAGAAGAAGAATTGGAGACATTGCGTGTGGATATTGTGTTGCAGAAAAAGGTCCATGGAAATCTGCAAGAGAAATTTGAGAAGCAAGGAAAGGAGTTGGCAACATAATTGAAGGAAGTAATGCAGGAGAGACTTTGGGTAGAGAAATTGCAGGCTGAAGTAAAGATTGCACAAGAGGAAGTTAGTGTGGAGAGAGGTGTAGTCGTGGTGAAGGAATTTGAATTTGAAGTGTTTAGTCAAAAGGTACAAGTGAAGGATGCAGTCTGGCAATGTGAATTAAGTAAGGGCCATGAAGAAGAAGGGAGATTGCAAGATTTGGTGACTACATTGGAGGCAAAGATTGTGCAGTATGCAAAGGAGTTGGAAGATCACACTGTGGAGTACAAAGAAGAATTGTAGGTGGAGCATGTTGCAATTCAAGAAGAGAGTGAAAGATGAAGACCATTAGACTTGGTGGAGGAGGTAGTTGTTGGAGTAAAGGCAATGCTCAATATTGAGTCCAAAGTACGTTTGGAAGAGACACAATTACACGAGTTGAAGCTTCTGGTGCAAGAGATGAGGAGAAGGCAAGCAAAGGATGTTGACATGAAAAAGTTGTTGATTTGTCTAAGATATCAAGTAGATAGGAAGATCAATGAAGTAGGAGACAATATAAGTCTCAAGTTAGATCTTGTGAGAGGAAAGTTAGATAGTCTTTGTAGTGAGTTAATAAGTAGGCAGAATGTAATCAAAGACATGATCCAAGGAGGTTTGGACCAGGAAGCTGAAGTGCAAGACTTGAGGATGGGTACTTTGGGTTTAGAAGGCAAAGTAGAAGTAGACATCAGATCAAATTCATAACCAATTTGAGATAGGAATTGACAGATATGAAGAACTTGCCATTTTGGATTTGGAGATTGTTAGGAAGTTGTTTAGGAAGTTAGATAACTATTAAGTGCTCAGCCTATTTAAAGGGAATTCAAAGTGTAACTTGTTTAGTATTCATAATTTCTGAAGATAGATAAAGCAAAGTGTTGGTTTCTTAGTGCTTGTCGCTTGAGCTTAATTCCAAGTATCAATTTTGTGTCTGTACTTGTGAGTGTTGGGAGAATTTTGAAGTGCAAGTCAATGTGCTTGCTGGATGTTGGATTCCACAACCTTGATCTTCATTTTTTGTGTTTGATCCTTAGTGAAGTGTAATTGAAGCAATGCATTGGTAGATTTGAGAGGAATTGTAGAGTTGGTATTATTCTACATTTGTGAGTGCAAACAAGGTTGATGCAAAGCAATTTTGATCAAGGAAGTTGTGCATTCAATGGAAGGATGGAACACAATTCTGAGGCAAAGGTGTTTTGTAGTGAAGTAGCCATCTTTGGAAGGATCTAAATCATCACAATCAAGATTGTTTTGGAAAGATTTGAATGATTTGTGATTATGGGTGATAAATTGTTGTGACAAGACTGCGAGTCAATACTTGTTACTCTCTTTTGGGTGTAGTTTCTACTTGAGAGATTAAAGACACAATCAAGAAGAACTATTTTTTACCATTTGACTTTGTATTTGACCAATTCTGACTTGTATCTCTATGGGAATAAACTTTACTTACTTGATTACTGCAAAAATGATATTTGCTGGGTGTTCACATAATTGTACTAACTATCTCTTCCTTCTTTGTTCTAACTACTTCAAAGGACTCAAGTAACTCAAGTAACCCAAAGTCACCTGCACTCTTACTTCAACTACTTTGCATTGAGTTCTTACTTTCACACTACTACAAAACTCATCTAGCTCCAATCTAACTAATCCGATCTATTCAAAGACATACATTGTCTCCTAATTTGATTATCTTCCTATCTACTCTATCTCTAAGATGAATCAACAAATTATTCATGTCAACATCCTTCCCCTTCCATTTTTGAGTTTCTTGCACAAGCAATTTCAATTTGTGCAGTCTTGACTTTACCTTGGCTTTAATGCTAAACATCACCTTCATCCTTTCCATGATTTTTCCCATTGATCATTATGTCTTCTCCACAATTGACTGTGCCTGAGTCATCTCTTCTTTCAACTTCTCCCAAAGCATCTTCACTTCTTCAACATGTTTCACTTCTATTGTTTTTTTCTCTTCCACCCAGTAAACAATCTGAGCCTTATCGCTTCTAATCAGATCCTACAACCTTCCTTCTTCATGATTTCTACTCATAAGCTCTTATTGCTACGCCTGATCCTTTCTGCTACAACCAATCTCAATTTCTTCAACTCCTACTCTCTTACCACGTCTATGGCTTCACAATCCATTTGCATCAAGTTGCACTTCATTGAAGTCCACCTTCAATTTCTCAAACACAGACTTTTCTCCTTCAACTCTTCTTCCTGATGTCCTAGATCACTCCTACTCTTATCAAAACTCTTATGTAGGTACTCAAAACTTGTCTTATGAGCCACCAGATCCACCCAAAGTACTCTGGCTTCTTCCTCTCCTCAAGTTTCTTGTTCCTTCAACTGCATGAGTTCATTGCTCAAACACTTCACCACATGAAACTTATCCCTCACCTTTGATGCTCTTTCTTCATCTCCTCCTTCTTCTTCTTCAACTGCAATAGCAAGGAATAAATGGTATTTGACAGATACTCTACTCTTCTAAACTCTTTCCTCCTCAATCTTTGTCATCTTTGTCCTTGGCTACAACATATGATTTCTCCATTGGCGCCTTTCCTCAAAGTCTTGATCTTCACACCTTCAAATTAATCTCCTCTAAGCTTTCTTCCTCTTCCTTGGCTTGGCTTGGTTCTGCACTTGTAGATTGCAAACTCCTTCTTGACCTTACTAACCTATGGAATACCAATCTTGGTTCTTCCTTGCACTCCTTGAGAAAATCAACCTCAAGTATTATAAATCTCCTCCTTCAATGTGCTTGATCTGTACAACTCTTGATCATCCTCATTAGCCCCTTCTTTTGCCAATTGCTGGACTATGGGCTCTCCTTCACTCTCACTATTCAACTCCTTGCTCTGCAAAGTGAGCTCTTCTTCTTCTTCTTCTTCTTCTTCTTCTTCAGCACTTGCACTTGGACTCAGCTTCTCCTTTTGATTTGCTTTTGATTCCTTTTGATTTTTCACTTGATGATAGATCTACCACCACCGTCTTGTACCTTGGGTTCCTTTGTTAAACCAGTGATACCATATCCTTGGGTTGACTTCTCTTCTTTGGCTTTGGGATGGTAATCACCATCATCATCACACGCTTGGTCTTAGCAAAGTACTCATCTCCTTCTTGAAGCACCACCATGTAATATTGTTTGTCAATATTTGCATCTTGACAAAGATCCAAGTGGAAGTGCAACACCATCATCTTCTTCTCCTCCAAGTTCAGTTAGTTCAACCCCAAATATAGGTGCACCATTGTAAAAGACCAAAATTGAGGAGAGAAATAGGAGAATGGAAACTCACATTGGGACACTTGAATGAGGGAAAACTTCAAATGCCTAGCATGAGCTTTGGCTTTGGTATTTATAAGTAGCATACAAGACCCTTGAAGCTTCTCAAGAAGCTTCCTTGAGCCGCTTTCTTGGAGTGCAAGCCAAGTTAACCAGGAAGCTTCCTTCTAGAAGCCGCCTACTTGGCATGCAAGCTAAGCTAGTTAGAAGCTTCTAGAAGCTTCCTTCTAGAAGCTACCTACTTAGGGTGCAAGTTAACTAGTTGGGAAGCTTCACAGGAAGCGTCTTAGATACTTCTAGAATATTCTAGGCTATTTTGTCTTATTCTCTACTTTGTAAGCCCGACTAACTTTATTGCTAAACTCCATATTGTTACATATTCCCCTGCCGTTGGTGACGTCCTCATTGCCAATGAAGCTTCAAATTCCTTGATGGCCATATGTGCATTTTGAACGTGGGAAAGAGGTTCCCATGTGGCATCATGAAGGGGATACCTTTTCCAAAGGACCTTTTACTCTGTATGTTGGCAACGGTCTCGTTGAATATGATGACGTGCAAGGATACGATCATCTTTGTACTCATGATCATTGATAGGGACAGGCAAAGGAGGAGGGGTTGGACTCAAGAGGAAAAGGAAGAGGGGTTGGGAACAAAGGGTTCAACTTGGAAACATGAAAGACAGGATGGATATGCATGTGACAAGGCAAGGCAAGTCGATAAGCAACATGAGAGACAATGTAGGTGATATCAAAGGGTCATATCCAATTAGGAGAAAATTTACAAACTTGGGTATCAAGTGGGAGAGGGAGGTTACTGGAGGATAGCATGACTTTATCACCAACTTCAAAGTAGAGATCACGATGATGGTGGTCCGCATATTGTTTTTGGTGAGTCTGAGCAACAAGGAGGTGAGACTTGGCTTGTTGGAGAGATTGGAATATAGTGGTCAAGAATGTGGAAGTATGAGGAACCTAAGAGGGAGGGGGAGCAAGAAGAGAATCTGGAACAAGCGGATCTTGGCCAAAATTGAGAAAGAAGGGAGAAAATCCGGTGCTTGCCTATTTGGAATTGTTGTAGGCAAATTCTGCAACTGCAAGACATTCATCCCAGTTGGTATGGTGGACATTGACAAAGGCCTGTAACATATCCTCCAATGTACGATTTGCACGTTCAGTTTGTCCATCAGTTTGAGGATGATAGGCCGTGGACAAAGCAAGCTTGGTGCCGAGTATCTGGAAGAGTGCTTGCCAAAACTTCCCAATAAATTGAGGATCACGGTCAGAGATGAGTACATGTGGCATCCCATGATGCTTGAAGACATTGTCGAAGTAGATTTGCACTAAGGTTGGAGCATCCACGGTATCACAGGTTGGTGCCAAGTAGATTTGCTTACTAAGCTTATCCACAAACACCACGATTGCGGTGTGTCCTTGTTTTGTCTTTAGCAAGGATGTGATGAGATCCAAGCTCACATGCTCCCAGCGAGCGGATGGAATGGCGAGTGGTTGAAGGAGTCCACTCGGCTTCTAGTTGTTGGCCTTGTTCCGTTGGCAACTCTCACATGATTGGACAAAGCCTTGAACTTCTTGTGTCATGTTGGGCCACCACCATTGGCATTGGAGGGTGCCCAAGGTCTTGTCCACTCCCATGTGACCAGCTATTGGTAAATCATGGGCTTCTTGAAGGCGCACAAGTCGAAGATCACCTCTGGCTGGAACATAGATCTGGTTTGCATGGAATAAAAGGCCTTCCTTGAAAGAGAAGGTGTTAAACTCCTTGTCGCATGCTATCAGACGACCATGTACCATTTGGAAGAAGTGATCTTGTTGTAGAGCTGATTGAAACTCATTATGGACCTTAGGGTCAATGGATACCATTGTAATTGCCACCGTGATGAGAGGAAGATCCTTCAAATCAGGTCGTCGTGATAGAGCATCGGGGATGACATGGAACCGACCTGGTTTGTACTCAAGTTTGATGTCAAACAATTGGAGTTGCTCTTCCCATTGATGATGCCGACTCTTCATGTGCTCCAAGTGTAAGGTCTGCAACAATGGCTTGTGATCAGTTTGCATGTTTCCCCAAGAGATAATGCCTCTATACCTTGGTGGTATATACCATTGCAAGTTGTTCCCGATCTTGAGCAAAGTAATTTCTTTCAGCTGTATTTAGTCGGCGAGACACAAAAGCAATAGGCTGTAGTCCATCTGGAAATTCTTGTTGCAACATAGCTCTAATTGCAAAGTTAGAAGCATCAAAATCAACCACACAAGGTAGTTGAGGATCATATGGTTGAAGAATAGGTCTTGAAGATACCATATTGTAAAAGACCAAATCCAAGGAGAGAAATAGGAGAATGGAAACTCACATTGGGACACTTGAATGAGGGAAAACTCCAAATGCCTAGCATGAGCTTTGGCTTTGGTATTTATAGGTAGCATACAAGGCCCTTGAGAAGCTTCTCAAGAAGCTTCCTCAAGCTGCTTTCTTAGAGTGCAACCCAAGTTAACTAGGAAGCTTCTCAAGAAGCTTCCTTCTAGAAGCTGTCTACTTGGTGTGCAAGCTAAGCTAGTTGGAAGCCTCTAGAAGCTTCCTTCTAGAAGCTACTTACTTAAGGTGCAAGCTAAGCTAGCCGGGAAGCTTCCCAAGAAGCTTCCTAGATACTTCTGGAATATTCTAGGCTACTTTGTCATATGTGCTACTTCGTAAGCCCGACTAACTTTGTTGCTAAACTCCATATTGTTACATATTCCCCCGCCGCTAGTTGGTGACATCCTCGTCGCCAGTGAAGCTTCAAATTCCCGGATGGCCGTTTGTGCATTCTGGAGGTGAGAAAGAGGCTCCCAGGTGGCATCATGAAGGGGATATCCTTTCCAAAGGACCTTATACTTTGTATGTTGGCGACAGTCATGCTGGATATGGCAACACGCAAGGATACGATCAACTTTGTACTCCTCATGATCATTGATAGGGACAGGAAGAGGGGGAGATTGGACTCGAGAGGAAAAGGAAGAGGTGTTAGAAACAAAGGGTTTCAACTTGGAAACATGAAAGACAGGATGGATACGCATGTGACAAGGTAAGGCAAGTCAATAAGCAATAGGAGAGACAATTTGGGTGATATCAAAGGGTCCTATCCAATTAGGTGCAAGTTTACAAACGTGAGTATCAAGTGGGAGAGGGAGGTTATTGGAGGATAGCATGACTTTATCACCAACTTCAAAGGTGAGATCACAACAATGGTGGTCCGCATATTGTTTTTGGCAATTTTGAGCACCAAGGAGGTGAGACTTGGCTTGTTGGAGCGATTGGGATATAGTGGTCAAGAATGTGGAAGTATGAGGAACTTGAGATGGAGGGGGAGCAAGAAGAGAATCTGGAACAAGCGGATCTTGGCCAAAATTGAGAAAGAAGTGAGAAAATTGGGTGCTTGCTTGTTTGGAATTATTATAGGTAAATTCTGCAGCTGCAAGACATTCATCCCAATTGGTATGGTGGACAATTACAAAGGCCCGCAACATATCCTCCAATGTATGATTTGCACGTTCGGTTTGTGCATCAGTTTGAGGATGATAGGCCGTGGACAAAGCAAGCTTGGTGCCAAGTATCTGGAAGAATGCTTGCCAAAACTTCCTGGTAAATTGACGATCACGGTCAGAGATGAGTACACGTGACATCCCATGATGCTTCAAGACATTGTCAAAGTAGATTTGCGCTAAGGTTGGAGTATCCACGATATCATAGGTTGGTGCCAAGTAGATTTGCTTACTAAGCTTATCCACAAACACCACGATTGCGGTGTGTCCTGTGAGCCGGCCTGTCTCTCACTCAGGATGAACCTCTGATGGCTATTATGGTAGCGCACCATGGACTAAGAAGGCAAAGAACCCAAACTCCATCATACTCCTCCAAGGCTAACACTCCAAGACTCAAGACATTGCTTACTAGAGAACTCAATGAGAGAGAGATAGTTGCAAATGAAAGGATGCTGAGTACCTCCTCACCCCTTGTTTATATACTTGTGAAATAGTTACGTACCAAAGTTACTAATTACCGTAGTAACTCAAGTTACTAGACTAAAAGTCAAAAAAAGTCAAAAAGTATAAAGGAATATCTATTCACATGGGCATATTCCTCTAAGCATGTGGTCTTATCTTGACCCAACCACTAAGTCAAGGATTCCTTCACATGGGCTATCCTTGGACTACAGAAGAATCCAAAACAAAAAGGCTTGCGGGCCCAAGAGTTCTCAACTCTTTCCTCAAAGCCAAACACCTAGGAATAATACCAAGTCAACACACTAAAATCCAAAATAGTGGTGCTGATCTTTTCTACTTCCTTTAAAGTAAGGTCCTCTCTATCTTAGCTATGACTAACTTTAGCTAACCATGACTAATATAGAACCATCCTTTATCTCTAAATAATATCTCTTAAGTACTTGTAATACCAAGCTAAATATCACAATACCACACACATGCACAAATGGGTGTTACAGTCCTTGTTTTGTCTTTGGCAAGGATGTAATGAGATCCAAGCTCACATGCTCCTAGCGAGCGGATGGAATGGCAAGTGGTTGAAGGAGTCCACTTGGCTTCTGGTTATTGGCCTTGTTACGTTGGCAGCTCTCACACAATCTGACAAATTCTTGAACATCGTGTGTCATGTTGGGCCACCACCATTGACGTTGGAGGGTACCCAGGGTCTTGTCCACACCCATGTGACCAGCGATGGGTAAATCATGGGCTTCTTGAAGGCGTACAAGTCAAAGATCACCTTTGGCTGGAACATAGATCCGGTCCGCATGGAATAGAAGGCCTTCCTTGTAGGAGAAGGTGTTGTACTCCTTGTCACCTATTGTTAGACGACCATGTACCATTTGGAAGAAGGGATCTTGTTGTAGAGCTAACCAAAACTTGTAATGGATCTTGGGGTCAATTGACACCGTCGTAATTGCTGCCACAATGAGAGGAAGATCCTTCAAATCAGTTCGTCGTGATAGAGCATCAGGGATGACATGGAACCGACCTGGTTTGTACTCAAGTTTGATGTCGAACAATTGAAGTTGCTCTTCTCGTGGATGATGTCGACTCTTCATGTGCTCCAAGTGTAAGGTCTGCAACAATGGCTTGTGATTAGTTTGCATGATCACTTGTTTCCCCAAGAGATAATGCCTCCATACCTTGGTGGCATATACCATTACAAGTTGTTTCCAATCTCAAGTAGAGTAATTTCTTTCAGCTATATTAAGTCGGCGAGACACAAAGGCAATGGAATGTAGTCCATCTGGAAATTCTTGTTGCAACACAGCTCCAATTGCAAAGTTAGAAGCATCAAAATCAACCACATAAGGTAGTTGAGGATCATATGGTTGAAGAATGGGTCTTGAAGACACCATATGTTTCAACTTTTGGAATGCTTCTTCATGTTTGGTGTTCCACTGGAAGCTCGAGTTCTTTCCCAAGAGGTCAGTCAATGGTGCAGCCACATGAGCATAATAGTGGATGAACCACTGATAAAAATTGGCCAATCCATTATATGCCCGTACTTCTGTAGCATCCTTTGGGGTAGGCCAATCAGTAATGGCCTTGATCTTCTTTTCTTCCATCTTGATCCCCTCTGAAGAGATCTTATGACCCAAGAAGTTAACCTCCTTTTGCCAAAAAGCACACTTCGACTTCTTGCAGTAAAATCTCCATTGTCATAGTTGTCTTAGGACTTCTCGCACATGATTCACGTATTCTGCCTCTATCTTGCTATAGATTAAGATATCATCCAAGAACACCACCACTGACCGATCCAATAGTCCATCCAACACCCGATGCATCTGATCCATGAAGACTATTGGAGCATTAGTGAGTTCGAAAGGTAGAACTCTCCACTCAAAATGTCCATACCTTGTGCGAAAGGCAGTCTTTTGCACATCCTCTCTATCAATCAAAATTTGCCAATAACCGCTACAAAGATCCAACTTGGAAAAGTAACGTGCTCCACTTAGTTGATCAAGTAAGTCATCGATACGAGGCAAGGGATATGCATTTTTCACGGTTTGCTTATTGAGCCCATGGTAATCAATACAGAAACAAAGTCCTCCATCCTTCTTTGGAACAAATAGTACTGGTGCTCCCCAAGAAGAGCTACTATGTTGTATGAAATCCTTCCCCAACAACTCTGTAAGTGTTGTTCGCAACTCCTCCAACTCCTTTGGTGAGAGCTGATAGATTGGTCTACTCACTGGAGTACTCCCTAGCAATAACTTGATCTTGAAGGGCATACCTCAATCGGAGGGTAATCCCTTTGGTAGATCATCCAGAAACACATCTACAAACTCTTGAACTATTCGATCAACCATTGCTTGATGCGGCACTTGGCCCTCCTCAGATTCTTCTTGTGCAATCGGCTTGACCCACACCACAAATATAGACTTATCTTCCTCCAAAGCTTGTTCTATGGCTGCTTCCTTAACAAAATTCCCTTCTAGGGACTCGTCTCTCTTCCAAGCTTGCTCCATGGTTGCCTTCCTGGCAAACTTCCCATCTTGGGACTCATCTCCCTTCCAGATTCGCTCTATGGCTACCTTCTTGACAAACTTCCCATCTTGGGACTGACTATTCTTAGGTGTCTTACTAAGAGGTGCCAGACAACCTAATCGGAAATTCCTACCTTGGTGTTGTACTTGAATTTGGCGTCGGGTCCAATCAAATTCAACCTTGTGACATTCAAGCCAAGGTAGACCCAGAATGATATCATAGTGTAGAAGTGCCACTACAAACCTCATACACTCCAAATACTCCTTCCCAATCTTGAAGGTAATAGGATGCGAGGTGCGGAATGCAAAACCCTTTCTACCATCCGCCATCATCAAACTACTTTCAATCACTGGCTTGATAGGAATACCCAATTCCTTTGCTACTTGCATAGACATGCAATTCTCTGAACTTCCAGAATCAACCAAAATCCTACAACCCCTATTAGATATCATACCTTGCAAGTGAAGCAGACTTGCATAGGTCAAGCCTACAATCCCATTGGAACTAATCAAGCTCCCAATAGGCGGCTCAAAATCTCCTACTGGGATTCCTCATTTCCCTGATCATTCCGCTCCACAACCTCCACTTGGGCAACTTGTCAAGGTCGTCCATTCTTAAGTGGACATTTGGCAATACGATGCCCAACAGGCGATAATAAAAACAACCACCATTTTGTCACAGTTTCTCCTTGTCTGCCATGCCCTGTGGTCTTCGTTGAATTGCATCAATCTCCATTGGTGTTGGCTCCTCCACTTGTATGTAGTATATTGGTAGGCTTTGTGGGAGTCGAGGTCCGGACCAAGTTGTTGCCACCAAGGAATCAAAATGTTTGGCCAACCGCATGGCTTCCTCCAAGCGTTGTGGCTCTCGCATGGTTACCTCTAATTTGGTTCTTGCCTTCAAGCCCCTCATGAATTGATCCAGAGCTTCACCTTCCAAAATATCTGGAATTTGCATGATGGTGTTTTGGAATTGCGTGATGTAACTTCTTATAGACCCAATTTGTTTCAACTCTGCCAACTTATCCTGTGCAGCTCGTGTGGCATTTATAGCTTGGAACCGATTGATTATTGCGCTCTTGAATTCTGCCCATGTCAAGATCGGTGCAACCATTTGTCGTTCTACTCTCTCCACTCGAAATCTCCACCATAGCTTTGCTACTCCATCCAATTGGCTAGAAGCCAAGAGAATTTGTTTTCACTCATCTTGTAGATTGGTAGCTTCAAAATAACGTTCACAATCAAACATAAAATTCTCCACTGCACCCGAGAGATTCTTGCCTTCAAATACCTTGGGTTTAGGGAATTTGATCCGATCTTCTCCTTCTCAAATTGGTACTCTCTGCTCTTGTCGTCGAAGATCTCGTTCATCCAACAATCAAGTAAGGTGCTCAATTTGTTGTTGCATAGCAAGGATAACATCAGGTATTGCTGCCATGGTTGCTCCTCTATCACACCACTCCCAATCTATCTAATTTATTAACACATAGAAACAGCACGTCCACCGTTCTCCATAAGTTACAACCGGAAGCACCAAGGGTTCCTCAAATATGGTGATCATATACAGAAAATCTTGTCCAAAGTGCAAGGTGATGAACTGTGTGAAACTATGCTTGGGTAGTATTTGGACACAAAAATCCCAATGGTTCAGTGGAAGTGGATTTGGTGGTCCATAAATTCCATCCATCCCATTCCTACTCTGATACCAATGTAAAAGACTGAATCCAAGGAGAGAAATAGGAGAATGGAAACTCACATTGGGACACTTGAATGAGGGAAAACTCCAAATGCCTAGCATGAGCTTTGGTTTTGGTATTTATAGGTAGCATACAAGGCCCTTGAGAAGCTTCTCAAGAAGCTTCCTCAAGCCGTTTTCTTAGAGTGCAACCCAAGTTAACTAGGAAGCTTCTCAAGAAGCTTCCTTCTAGAAGCTGCCTACTTAGTGTGCAAGCTAAGCTAGTTGGAAGCTTCTAGAAGCTTCCTTCTAGAAGCTACTTACTTAAGGTGCAAGCTAAGCTAGCCGGGAAGCTTCCCAAGAAGCTTCCTAGATACTTCTAGAATATTCTAGGCTACTTTGTCTTATGTGCTACTTCATAAGCCCGACTAACTTCGTCGCTAAACTCCATATTGTTTCAACATGCTTTAACTTCTAGAATGCTTCTTCATGCTTGGTGGTCCATTGGAAGCTCAAGTTCTTTCCTAAGAGGTCAGTCAATGGTGCAGCCACATGAGCATAATAATGGATGAACCGTCGGTAAAAACTGGCCAATCCATTGAATGCTCGTACTTTTCTAGCATTGTTCGGGGTAGGCCAATCAGTAATGGCCGTGATCTTCTCTTCTTTCATCTTGATCCCCTCTGATGAGATCTTATGACCCAAGAAGGTAACCTCCTTCTGCCAAAAAGCACACTTTGACTTCTTGTAGTAAATTCTCCACTGTTGTAGTTGTCTTAGGACTTCTCGCACATGATTCACGTGTTCTGCCTCTGTCCTGCTATAGATTAAGATATCATCTAAGAACACCACCATGGACCAATCCAATAGTCCCTCCAACACCCAATGCATCTGATCCATGAAGACTGCTGGAGCATTAGTGAGTCTGATAGGTAGAACTCTCCACTCAAAATGTCCATACCTTGTACAAAAAGCAGTCTTTTGGACATCCTCTCCTTCTATAGGAATTTGCCAATAGCCGCTATGAAGATCCAGCTTGGAAAAGTAGCATGCTCTACTAAGTTGATCAAGTAGGTCATTGATCCAAGGCAAGGGGTATGCATTCTTCACAGTTTGCTTATTGAGTCCACGGTAATCAATACAGAAATGAAGTCCTCCATCCTTCTTTGGAAAAAATAGTACCGGTGCTCCCCAGGGAGAGGTACTATGTCATATGAAATCCTTATCCAACAACTCTGTAAGTGTTGTTTGCAACTCCTCCAACTCCTTTGGTGAGAGCCGATAGATTGGTCTACTCATTGGAGTACTCCCTGGCAATAACTTGATCTTGAAGGGCATACCTCAATCGGAGGGTAATCCCTTTGGTAGATCATCCGGAAACACATCTGCAAACTCTTGAACTATCCAATCAACCATTGCTTGATGAGGCTCTTGGCCCTCCTCAGATTGTTCTTGTGCAATCGGCTTGATCCACACCGCAAATAAAGACTTATCTTCCTCCAAAACTTGCTCTATGGCCGCTTCATTAACAAACTTCCCTTCCAGGGTCTCATCTCTCTTCCAAGCTTGCTCTATGGTTGCCTTCTTGGCAAACTTCCCATCTTGGGACTCATCCTCCTTCCAGATTTGCTCCATGGCTACCTTCTTGACAAACTTCTCATCTTGGGACTGACTATTCTTAGACATCTTACTCAGAGGTGCCAGACAACCTAATCGGAAATTTCTACCTTGGTGTTGTACTTGACTTTGTCTCGGGTCCAATCGAATTCAACCTTATGACTTTCAAGCCAAGATAGACCCAAAATGATATCATAGTGTAGAGGTGACACTACAAACCTCATACACTCCAAATACTCCTTCCCAATCTTGAAGGTAATTGGATGTGAGGTGCGGAATGCAGAACCCTTTCTACCATCCGCCATCATCAAACTACTTCCAAACACTGGCTTGATAGGAATACCCAATTCCTTTGCTACTTGCATAGACATGCAATTCTCTCAACTTCCACAATCAACCAAAATTCTACAACCCCAATTAGATATCATACCTTGCAAGTGAAGCAAACTTGCATAGGTCAAGCCTTCAATCCCATTGGAACAAATCAAGCTCCCAGTAGGCGGCTCGAAATATTCTATTGGGATTCTTCGTTTCTTTGATCATTTTGTTCCACAAACTCCATCTGGGCAACTTGTCAAGGTCGTCCATTTCTAAGTGTACATTCAGCAATGCAATGTCCAACTTAGCGACAATAAAAGCAACCTCCATTTTATTGTAATCTTTCTCTATATGCTATGCCAAGTGGTCTTCGTTGGATAGCATCAATCTCCATTGGTACCGGTTCTTCCACTTGTGCATAGTGTACTGGTAGGCTTTGTGTAGGTCGAGATGGAGACCAAGTTGTTGCAACCAAGGAATCAAAATGCTCAGCCAATTGCATGGCTTCTTCTACGTTTTGTGGCTCCCGCATGGTCACCTCCAATTTGGTTTGTGACTTCAATCCTTGCGCAAATCGATCCAGAACTTCACCTTCTTGGATATCTAGAATTTGCATGATGATGAATAGAAATTGTGTGATGTAGCTTCTCACTGAACCAATCTGCCTCAACTCCACCAATTTATCTCGTGCGGCTTGGGTGGCATTTATAGTTTGAAATCGACCAAGTATTGCATCTTTGAATTCTACCCATGTCAAAATTGGTGTAACAATTTGTCGTTCAGCTCTTTCTACTTGGAATCGCCACCAAAGTTTTGCCACGCCATCCAATTGGCTAGAAGCCAAGAGAATTTGTTTCCTCTCGTCTTGAAGATTGGTGGCTTCAAAGTAACGTTCGTAGTCAAACACAAAATTCTCCACTATGCTTGGAAGATTCTTGCCTTCAAACACCTTGGGTTTTGGAAATCAAATGCAATCTTCTCCATCTCGAACTAGCACTCTGTCTATCTGTTCTCGTCGTTGTTGGTCTTGTTCATCCAACAATCGAGTAAGATGCTCGATTTGTTGTTGCATTGCAAGGATAACATCCGGTATTGCCGCCATTTCTACTACTCTATTCCACTACCCTCAATTTATCTAATTGATAAACACATAGATACAACATGTCCACCGTTCTCCATAAGTTACAACTGGAAGTATCAAGGGTTCCTCTGATACGGTGATCATATGTAGAAAATCCTGCCCAAAGCGTGAGGTGATGAATTGTGTGAAACGATGCTTTGGTAATATCTGAACATGAAAGTCCCAATGGTTTGGCGGAAGTGGATTTGGTGGTCCATAAATTCCATCTATCCCATTCTTGCTCTGATACCAATGTAAAAGACCGAAACCAAGGAGAGAAATAGGAGAATGGAAACTCACATTGGGACACTTGAATGATGGAAAACTCCGAATGACTAGCATGAGCTTCGGCTTTGGTATTTATAAGTAGCATACAAGACCCTTGAAGCTTCTCAAGAAGCTTCCTTGAGCCGCTTTCTTGGAGTGCAAGCCAAGTTAACCAAGAAGCTTCCTTCTAGAAGCCACCTACTTGGCGTGCAAGCTAAGCTAGTTAGAAGCTTCTAGAAGCTTCCTTCTAGAAGCTACCTGCTTAGGGCACAAGTTAACTAGTTGGGAAGCTTCCCAAAAAGCTTCTTAGATACTTCTAGAATATTCTAGGCTATTTTGTCTTATTCTCTACTTTGTAAGCCTGACTAACTTCATCGCTAAACTCCATATTGTTACAACCACAAATGGTACAAAGAATTGGGGTGGCATATTCATTCTCCAACTCACAACCATCTGCCTTGTCCGTTGGTGAAAACGCTTTGCCCAATTCACCTTCTCTCCTACAAACATTTGATGGAAGAACACCGCTTATTTCTTTGTCACATAGGTAGTTTGTTATGGATTGAAAATAGCCATCAAAGCCCAAACAATACTTTGCTTGATCAGGTCTTTGTAGGTATCCACCTTGTACCCATTCTTGGTGCAAGGCTTATTCTTCAATCTCCTCTGAAGAATCACACTTCCGATAGAAGGTGCCTCTTGCCTCATCCACTACTTCTCTACCCAAGATGGGTCTCCAATCCAACTTAGTCCATCAAGCCAGATTTCCTCTCTTCCCCTCCGCCTTAGGACCATCTATACAATTACTGGCAGTGATTTTTGCCATGAACCCTAGAAAACTCAGGTTCCAATTCCATGCCAAAAAGGTGATGCAAAGTCTATTCAAGACATTGATCCTTGCTACCATGTCTAACATCCAAATTGCAGGATTCCGCACTTCAAGTGACAGAATCTGCCTATTGCCTATTGCCCTTTGTTGGCATTGTGTGCATTCTACTTTGCAATCTCTCACAAATCAATCCCGCTACTCGACTCATAAGTATGACTTCTTTGAGATAACTCCTCACATGGACAAGATAACAATCTAGCATTATAGAATTCACTCAACAAAGTTCTGATTATATACTTCTTTGCTTCTTGGTCATTGTTTAGACAACCTTCAGTTGCAACTCACAAGTTTTGCGACTTGTTGGTATCACTCTCAATTTTATCCTACTCCCAAAGTAGCCATTTTCTTTTTTTAGCCAAAAGAAAATTTGTTATAATTTCTTTGGATTGGGTTCATCATTTTGATGCAAAGTATCCTTATTTTGGATCTACCACCCTTTAAATCCAATCCAAGTCCTTCTACCTTGGTCAAATCCAAACACACAATTCTTCCCTTTTCTTCTCCATTTGGCTTCAATTTGGCTTCAACAATACACTTCTTCTTTAAAACTCATCAAAAATGAAAAATGTGGGTACCACATACCCCCTCAAATGTGAGTGTCCCCGCAAACATCAGCTTCAGCTCTTCTTTACACTTCCATATCCAATATCTTTAGCCCCTTAACCCATTTACTTGAGTGGCAAAAGGATTTCCCTCCAGGTCTGCCAATTGAATAGAGCTATTTTCATAAATAAGCATTACTTGGTATGGGCCCATCCACCTTAAGTGCAGCTTGCTTGGAAAAACTATTTGAAAGTTGTCATATAACAACACCAAGTCTCCCTCACAAACAACAACAGGCCGTAATCACTTATCATGCTTGACTTTGTGCTGATCTTATATTTCCTTTATGGTTTGCATTGCATTGTCTCTCTTCTCTTCTAACCACATTAGTTGATGGATCCAAAGATTCTGACTTTCCTCTTCCAACAATCATTCCTCACACAAGATGCAATTTGATGGAATTCAACTAGTAGTATGAGATGCAATCTATATGTTAAGAAATATGGAGTTTTCTTGGTGGTTCTGTATGCCCACAAAGCTATAGGTAATTTTGTATCCCAATCATACGTATAGTTGACAGTTTACATAATAATCCATTTGCCTTCTCCATCAATCCATTATCTTTTGGGTCATCTTCCATGCTTTATTTGAAATTACTTGGTTAACCCTCCAGAAGTGAGTTCTAAAAATGAGTCTCTCAATCACTAACCAATTCCGAAGGACATCCATAATGTGAAATGATGTTTCGGAAGGAAAAATTGGCTATAGTTTCCACATCATCTTTCCAAGTTGCTTTGGCTTCAACAATCTTAGTAGCATAATCAGTGCATACTAAAATGTATCTCTTCCTCTTGAATTGGGTCATCGATTGAATCGGACCTGCAAAATCAATTTCTTATTTCTCAAATAAGACCAATGGCAAAATTGGTCGTAAAGGCCACTAGGTAGTAGCCATCAACTTTCCCATTCTTTGGCAAAGATCACAACTTAGGATATGGGCTTGAGTATCCTTGTACATTGTAGGCCACCAGTACCATCCCGCAGGTATTTTCTTCACTATATTGTTGAGAGCATAGTGTCCTACTAATGCCTCCAAGTATAAAGACTCAATTACTCCTCCTACTTTATATGCTTCCAAGTACCTAGGAAGTACTTTTTCTTTACCCATTTTAAAAAAAATATTGTGCTTCAGCTGATATGATCCCATTTTTCTAAGAAAGACTGCCCTCTACTCTGGCTCCAATCCTTCATGACACTAGCAAGTATGCAAATAATGAAATTTTGCTTCATACCTCATACTTTGCATTGCCATCAATTGATAAAGTTCTTCATCAAGAAACTGTTCATCCACTTCCATATCCTAGTCTTGAGTATCCAATCTGGGTAGGAAGTCTTCATTTGCATGCAAAGCCCCCTTCCTTACTTGTATAGTATATGTAAATTCTAGTAACAACAAGATCTATCTTACAATTTGCTCAAAAAAATATGCCTTCACCAAATATTGCAATGCATAATGGTCCACATGGAATACAAACTCATATCCCAACAAGTAGTGGCAAAACTTCTTGCAACCATACATCATTCCAAGTGCTTCTCTTTCAATAATAGTGTAATTCTTTTATGCAACTAAAAGTTGTTGGTTGGTGAGTAATGGGATACTCCTTCTTCTTCTTGTCCTTTTGACTCAAGACCACTCCAATTGCCATGGACAAAGTATCCAAATACATATGAAAAGGGACATCCTAATTTGGAGCCCTCATAATTGGGATTTCCAGCTAGTTTTTTCTTCAACTAGTTTCTTTGTCAACACTTGGAAAGCGTCTTCTTGTTTAACTTCCCATAAATAGTCTTTGGACTTCTTCAAAAGCTTTTTCAAAGGTGCAGCTAGCACCACTTAGTTGGACACAAAGTGTCTATAATATTTGACATGTCCCAAGAAGGCTCTCAATTCCTGAATATTTTTAGGGGATTCCAGAGCTGAGATAACTTTTACCTTCTTGACATCCACTTCAATACCTTGGCTTGAGACCTTATGTCCCAACAGAATTCCTTCCTTCATTGCAAAGAGGCATTTCTTTGGGTGCAATGACAAGCCATTAAAACAAAATATTTCAAACATTTGACAAAGGTAGTCCAAATGTACTTTTCTTTGGCCTAACACACAAAAATCATCAATGAAAACTTCCACAAACTTCTACTAAAATCAATCAAGCACCAATGAAAACTTCCACAAAGTCTTTAAAAATTGCATTCATCATCCGTTGGAAAGTACCAAGAGCATTACAAAACCTAAAGGGTATTTGATTGTATGTAAATGTGCCTCAATCAGTAGTGAATGTGGTCTTCCCTTTGTCTTCTTCTTGAATGGACACTTGATTGTAGCCTAAAAATCCATCAAGAAAACCACAACAAGGATAACCTGCTACTTGGTCCAAGATTGTATCCCTAAAAGGCAAGGGATGATGATCCTTCCTTGTAGATACATTTAGTTTGCAAAAGTCTTGGCACACCCGAATCTTCCCCATCTTCTTCTTCAAAACAATGACAATAGGAGAAACCCATTCATTGCTTAAGATTGGAAAAATTATTCTGGCCCCAAGTACTTATAAATTTTGTCTTTCACTAAGAGTGAATACTTTGAGAAATTTTGAAAATTTTGGATTGTCAAAATTTTTCCTTCTTCCAAGACTACATCTTGACAATCATTAGGGTTAATGACTCCTTCAACATGGCTATAAGATCAACCTGAGTTGGATGGCATTCATACCCCCTTCCTCTAAATCGATGTTACCCAAGGTAACCTCATATGGATCTTCTTCTTTGACCTTTGCCTCGTAGCATTCCAAATAATTTACTAGGACTTCTTCATCCAAGTCTTTTGAAGAAGAAGGTGCCAAATCTTTGGATTCATCTTCATCCTCTAAAAAAGTAGTTTCTTGAGGTGGGGAACCTTCGTCCAACTCATTGTCACCAACTTTTGGTCTTTAGATGAGATGTCCTTGAACCTCAGCTTCTGTTGGTGCCAATCCACAACAACTAGGGCCATCCAATCAGCAATGGATCTTCTTCTTTGACCTCCACCTCGTAGCATTCCAAATAATTTACTTGTACTTCTTCATCCCAAGTCTTTTGAAGAAGATGCCAGATCTTTGGATTCATCTTCATCCTCTGTAAAAGTAGTTTCTTGAGGTGGGGAACCTTTGTCCAACTCATTGTCACCAACTTCTGGTCTTTGGATGAGATGTCCTTGAACCTCAACTTCTGTTGGTGCTAATCCACAACAACTTGAGCATTGTACAACCAGGGCCATCCAATCAGCAATGGGTACCCTGTTTTGATCATTGGTCTCAACATAATATAATTTAATTTAAATGGCATGCCTCCAATAATTGTGACTATATTGGAGAGCATGCCCAAAATTCATCACCTAGTTTCATTTGTAATTTTCAAAATTCTGGATGTTGGTTCAAAAGTATGATACACCAATCTGTGTGTGGTATCTTTTGTCATGATATTCACACCTAAACTTGAGTCAATGGGTACAAATGTGATCATGCAACCCATGATCTCTGCATCTACTTCTTGAGATACTTAATTTTCTTCTTCAATACAATATATTGTTGGTAGATTGTTCTTGAGGATCATCCTCAATTTCTTGAGAGCCAAACTCAATTGGTTCTTATATAGTTTGTTATATTCCCAAAAAAAATTTATTATATTTGCTTGGGTGGATGCCAGATCTACAACAATATTGTATTGGGGTACTCCATCAAGTTTCACCTTCTTTGACCTCATCTTTGGGTTTGAGGTCTCACCCCGATCCAACTTTACTTTGGGTCTCTTTAGGATAGTGATCTGAGCAACAATAGTATGAACCCAAGGTACTTTGGGTTTACCCACCTTGGCTTGAAACAGATTCTCAATATCAGATTGGATGTCAGCTTCAAACATGGGAGGTTTTGTCTTTGGGTCTACCTCCAAACTAATTTCCAAAGGTTTTTGCATCACCTCTTGGATTTCCTTTTGCAATTCTTTGGCCTTAGCTTTAGCCAAAATTTTCTCTTCTTTTGTAGATAAAATAAACTTAGGCCAAAGTTGCTTTGCCTATCTTGAAGACAAAGAAGTAGTGCTTACTTCTTTGGGATCATGCTTCTTCTTCCCCAAGCATGTTTCAACTCTCAACACATCAAGGTCCGGCCATTCTCCTTTTGAGGCTGGACTTCCTCCTTGAGGAATTTCTTCTTCAAGGGTTATACAATTTATTGTGGCATTGCCTTTAGGTTGTTATGAAGCTTACTTGGCTGAAGTCTGCACATACTTTATTGGAGGCTTTGGGCTGGGTGGCTAAGGGCACATGCTGCCCATGTAGCTAGAACCCTTACAACTTTTACAAAGTGGAACATACTTGATTTGCCATCTTGGCTTGGGACAATTTGGAGGCCAATGGCCTATCAAGCCGCAACTGTAGCATGCACTTGATGCAACATTTTTAGGCCTATTTTGATTGCTCATTGGCATCCTTTGTTGGGAAGCATTGTTGGTATACTCTCTTGGTTCATACCTTGGGCCTTGGTATGAGGTACTTGCTTGAGGTTGTACCTCTTGAGCTTGGTACACCACCTTGTACTCCTTGTTCTGGTCCCAACTTGGAACCCAATCAATCTGCTACATTAGAAATGTAGTTTGGATGGTTAAGCACTTTGTGTTGGCATGAACCAACTTGCCACACATAGTACACCACATATTTGGTCTTGAAAATGAAGGGGTTTTCTTCTATCCTTTGCCCCAACCATTAGGATCGTGAAATCCAAAAATTCTTAATAAGAGTCTCCAACTTAGTGTCTGTCTTGTTAACACTTTTAGCTAATGGAGTCAACACTTTCTTTCCTCCTTCTTTTCTCTTTTTCCTTGGCTTTACGTCTTCTCCTGATTCCAAAGAAGAATTCGACAAAGTGGAAGATTCTTCCAAAGAAGGGAAGGCACTACAAGAGGCTCTTTGTATTGCCTTCTTGCCTTTCTTCTCTTGATTTCTCTCATTACCGGCTGAATGAGAATGAGCCACCTCATATTTGGTGACATGTTTGAGTACTTTATCAAAGGAAGTTACATTCCTCTCCCTTGCAAAGATCTAAATCTCTAGTGATAAACCACCAAGGAGCCATGTAATAGCTTGGCATCAGAGTAACCCCCACCACACTAGATTGCTTTGGCATTGGGTTCAACAATATTATGAACCATTTGGTGATATCTCTCAACTTCCCATTCAAGCCCCGGTCCAAATCATTGAGTGCAACAAAGACACTCATATCATAATCAACCTCCTAGAATTGTTCCAAGAATTTGTCCCAAAGACCTCGCTAGTTGGTTGGCTTAAATCCCTTCTGGGTTACATGGGTATACCAGCTCTAAGCTTTCTTTTGGAGTAGACTAGGGAAAATATGCAGCCAATCAGTAGAGTTGTGTTCATTATTGACAAAGGAAATCACTTCAAACTCCTTAATGAATTCATTAGGGTCTTCATCACATTTTGTCCCCTTGTTCTTCTTGTAGGCTTGTCTGGTAACAAGGAAGGAGGTCATGTTGTAAGTCTGATGAAAAGGTTGCTAAGGTACCAAACTTGGTTGACCCAAGGTTCTTGCCAGTGATTAGGCTTTGGATTCAGGCTAGGGGCATCAAATTCAACAAGTGATTGGGCTTTGGATTCAGACTAGGGGTACCAAATTCAACAATGGGTCTTCATCAAGAGGTACTTTGATAAGAAGTACTTTGGCTTCAACCCGGAGTTTGAGGAAGAGAGTCAATATCATCAAATTGCTCCTCAAGATCCTAACAAACAATTTGGGGGATTGTATGTAAGATGTGTTGGCACTCTTTGTCAGTCAAGATTTATGTTGTCTTCTCACAAATCAAATCCTTCAAGTAACCGGCTCCATTGGCAGTTTTGTGGGAAGTCAATGTGTTGTATTGCAACAAATATTTCTGCACACTTGCATCTTTCTTTATTTTGGGATAAGGAGGTGTAAAGTAGTCTTGCCACCCAACTCCATGTTTTCTTTTGTTTTAGTTCTTGCAATGCTTCTTGTACTTTGTGAAGAAGTTGCAGATTCAATGCTTCCTTCTTAGATTCTTTAGTATTGAGTTCGCTTTTCTAGCATTCTTCTTCTTCATGTTGTAAAGTTTGTCTACAAACCCTCTCCTCCCATTGTTCTCTTGATGCGTACATTCATATTTGATGGATGATTTGCAAAAAAATTGGCTCCATATTCTTCCACTCCCAAGATTTGTATCCTTTGCAGCAATGCCAAAAATCCTATGACAACCCAACAAGTATCACTTTTGTAGTAATCAGTGAGTAATTGTTCATTATCACAAAAATATGAGTCAGAAATGGTTGAATACAAAGTAAATGGTAACAAGTAGTTCTTCTTGATTGCATCTTTAATCTCTTGGGTAGAACCTACACCCAGAAGAGAGTAACAAGCACTTGATAGCAATCTTGTCATAAATAAACATCACCCAAATTGCAATTCTCCAAATCCTTTCCAAATTGATACTAATTGTGATGATTCATTTTTCTTGAAGAAGGCTACTTCACCATGAAGTGACTTTGCCTCGGAATTGTGTTCCATCCCTCCATTGAAGGCACAACTTCCTCATTCAACTTGCTTTGCATCAATCCAACATTGTTATCACAACTGCAAGATACTACCAACATTATGATTCTTCATAGATTTGTCAAGGCAATGCCTTGATTGCTATCCACTTAGGATCAAACACATAGAATGGAAATCAGAACTGTAGAATCCAACATCTAATACACTCAAACTACAATTCAAACTTCTACAAACACTCATAAACACACACACACACAAGATTGATACTCAAAATTAGGCTGAAATGATGAGCACTAAGTTATAGCACTTTTCTTTACTCAACTTTGAAAATATAATAAACAACATAAAACTACAAAGGTCTCCTTTAAATAGGCAAAGCACTCAACAATTAGAAGATTTCATAAATCACTTCAATTGCTCCCTACAAACCTTTAGATCCAAAGTATCACTCTACTTCTGCATATCCACCTCTTCAGATCTCAAAATAGTCATTTCTAATCCAATCCAATATCTACATCTACATCTACTTTGGCTTCTACATCTAAAGTTCCTACAAGTGCATTCTGCACTTTGGTTTCCTTCACTATATCAACTTCTTCTTCTATGCTTGTCCTATCTTCAGTTTGCACTAAAATTAGAGTCATAATTTTACTAACTATCTCCTCCTTCTTTGTCCTAACTACTTCAAAAGACTCAAGTAACTCACCCAAAGTCACATGCACTCCTACTTCAACTACTTTACATCAGGTTTCTTCTTTCACACTATTGCAAAATTCATCTAACTCTGATCTAAATAATCCAATCTAGTCTAAGACATACATTGTCTCCTACTTCAATTATCTTCCTATCTACTCTATCTCTAAGATAGGTCAACAAATTATGTATGTCAATGTCCTTTGCATTCTTCTTCCAAGTTTCATGCACAAGCAATTTAAATTCATGCAATCTTGATTCCTCCAACTTTACCTTGGCTTCAATGCTAAACTTTGCCTTCATCCTTCTAATGATTTCCCGCATTGATCCTGATGTCTTCTTTTGGAATTGACTCTACCCAAGTCATCTCTTCTTCCAACTTCTACCCAAGCATCTTCACTCTTTCAATATGTTTCAGTTCTATTGATTTCTTCTCTTCTGCCTGGTAAACAATTTGAGCTTCAGCGCTTTCAATCAGATCACATAACCTTTTTTTTCATGATCTCTACCCCCAAGCCCTTGTTGCTAGGCCTGATCCTTTTCCGCTGTAACCAATCTCAATTTCTCCAACTCTTGCTCTCTTACCATTGCTATGGCTTTGGAGTGCATTACATCAAGCTGCACTCCATTGAAGTCCACCTTTAGTTTCTTGAATGCCAAATTCTGCTCCTTCAACTCTTTTTCTTAACATATTAGATCACTCCTATGGTTACCAAAACTCTCATGCAGGTTCTCAAAACTCCTCTTATGAACGAAAAACCACATCTGCCCAAAGTACCTTGCTGAACCAGCAATACCATATCCTTGGGCTGACTTCTCTTCTTTGGCTTTGGGATGATAATCACCACCGTCTTCACATGCACAGTCCTAGCAAAGTGCTTATCTCCTTCATGAAGCACCACCATGTAATGTTGTTTGTTGCATCAGCATCTCAACAAAGATCTGGGTGGAAGTGTGACACCATCATCTTCTTCTCCTTCAAGTTGAGTAGGTTCAACCCTAAATACAGGTGCACCGCAAATGATTTGAAGTAGTGGGGTGTCATAGTCATTCTCCAACTCACAATCATCTGCCTTGTTTGTGGTGAGAACACTTTACCCAATTCACCTTCTCCCATGTGAATATTTGATGGAAGAAGACCGCTTGTTGCTTCACCACATAGGTAGTTTGTTTTAATTTGAACCTGGCCATCAAAGCCCTAATGATCCTTTCCTTTATTGGATCTTTGTATGTATCCACCTTGTACTTATTCTTGGTACAAGGTTTTCTGAAAGTTCTCTTCATCTCTTCAACTCTTCAGTCTCCTCCAAAGAATCAAACTTCCAATAGAAAGTGACCTTTGCTTCATCTCTTGCTTCTCTACCCAAGACAAGTCTCCAATCCAACTCAGTCCATTAAACCAGATTTCCTCTCTTTTTCCCTCTCCCTTGGGACCATCTATACATCATTGATAATGATTTCTGTCATGAACCTTGGAAAACTCAAGTTCCAATTCCAGGCCAAAAGGGCGATGCAAAGTTTGGTCAAGATATTGATCCTTGCTACCATGTCTAACCTTCAAATGATAGGATTCTTGATTGCAAGTGACAAAATCTGCCTATTGCCCTTGGTTGGCATCATGCATGTTCTACTATGTGGTTTCTCACAAATCAATCCCGCTTCTCAACTCATAAGTATGACTTCTTCAGGATAACTCCTCTAAGGGATAGGATAACAATTTGGCATTGCAGAAGTCTCTTGACAAAGTCTCAATTTTATACTTCTTTTTTTTTTGGTCATTCTTCAGCTGACCTTCAATTGCAATTCACAAATTCTGCATGAATTATTACTATAACCCTAAATTTTATCCTACTCTTGAAGTAGCTATTTTCTTTCAATGTACCTTCTTGATTTATTTAGCCTTAAAAGAGTTGGTATAGTTTCTTTGGATTGGTTCAATCACTCCAATGCAAAGTATCCTTACTTTGGGTCTACCACCCTTTAAATCCAATTTGAGTCCTTCTTCCTTTGACACAAAGTTGACTTCCTTGGGGTCGGATCCAAACACACAATTCTTCCCTTTTCTTCTCCATTTGGCTTTAATTCGGCATCAACAATACACTTCTTCTTTAAAACTCATAAAAAACAAAAAATGTGGATACCACACCTCTACACCAAGGTATAATCTATGATCTCTAGAAACTCATTCTGGTACTAGAGTAGCAAGAGTTTCATCAACTGCAAAATTGACCACACCAATGAATAACAAAACCCTAAACCCTCCAAAACTTAGCTAGTAGTGATTTGGCTTGATCCTTCCTCCTTCTCCTTTGAGATTGGGACTTTTTCTTCCACTAGAATTTTCACTGAAGGCTCCTATGCTTCAACATCTATCTCTTCTTCAATTTTGGCCTTGTCCTTGTCTTTGGGCCAAATAACATTTGGAACTTTAGGCCAAAGTTCATCTCCTTCCTCTAGGTGCTTATCCTTATTCTTTGAAGATGGGGATCTAGGAGTTGGAATTGGGCTCTAGTCTGGTACCCTCCTCTTGGGTTTCATTGTCCTTCTCATCATTCTCTTTGCTTCTTCACCGTCTTTGGATATTGGGAGTTTAGGGGCAGACTAGGCAGATTGTGCATCCTTGAACTAGTCTTCTTCTTTTGTTTCTTCCTCCAAACCAGATTCTCTTTGGATTTGGAGGCCATCTTAATGACCAAAGGATTCTTCTTTGCCCACTTCTTTATTGGTGTGACAATTTGGGCCAATGGTGCTTATTTCTTCTTTGGCTTGGTATTCATCACTTCCTCCTCCACAAGCATGAACTCACCTATTCAGGTGAATTTTAGCTCTGGCCTCCCAATATTTCTTGATCATCAAAAAAAGTGATCCATAGTAGGATAATGACTCAAAAATCTCCTATGCTCCTGTTGATTTAAAAAATTGAGACCCATGTATAAATGGATTGCAAAGGAGGTGAGGTAAGTGGCTCTTCTCTCATCTAAGAAATCATGGTGCATGGTTTGGGCCTATAAATAGAACATGCAAGCCCAATTCACAAGCTCATCTTTTGAACATCTTATCAAAGAAGATGGCTTGGATATTGGTTAAGTAAGTTGTCTGTTTTGTGACAAAAAAACTTCAACCACTTCTACAATTTCTCATTGAGATGGGTCCTTATAATTGAAAACTTGGTTGTGAGGTTCCTTGAAGGTGTCCTTGATATCCTAGGTCAGCTCTTGGTGTCAATTGTCATTGCTCCTATTGGAGCTTGCATCTAGACCAAGGATATTTCTCCAATTCTCTTTTGTCCAGCCCATGGAATTCCCTCTCAAGTCCTCATTAATTCTCTCCTTTGGCTCATGGTGTCATGGATAATCTCAAAATCAGTTTCACCCCAATCCCATAGAAAGAATCCCACATGCTTGCTTTGAATTGACTCTCTTCTACAATACACTACCCAAGCATGCACTATTGGGCTTTGAAGGATGGCTTTGGGGGACTTCCTCATGGGTTTCTAAACAAACACCATTCTCTCAAAGACTATGGAACAAAAAAAAAGGTTAGTTTAGCTTTGAAGACTTGAAAACTATAGCAAAGAAGTCTTAAAGTCAAAGAAGTTCTCCAGACTTGATGATGATGTGTCACTAGCCAAGAGAAGAACAAAAAGAAGACTCAACCCAATCCGAGCTGTGGCAATGGTGGACTTGTTGTAGGAGCAAGTCAAATTTGGAGTAGGAGGGAGAGGAAGAGCTTACACTAAAGACTCAAGATTTAAGTATAGGTAGTGAAGGCAAAACCAAAGTATAGCATGACGTCTTAGAAGGTGAGGATGTTCAATCAGACCAAGAAGTCCACAAGAAGATCAAGTGTATGGAAGGAGTAGATATCCCTTGCATGAATTTGCCCTATGAAGACAGCCAAGAAGAGCTAGTCAAGGAGTCAAGGATGGTGTTTCAGCGGGGAACATTGGGTCTAGAATCCAAGTCAAGTAGGGACAAGTGAACCTGAAGGACTCCAAATAGGAGTGACATGATTGCAACTTTGGCCAAAGTTGCAAATGATTATATTAGAAGAAGAAGGTGAGCAAGAGGACTCTCCATTTTAGGGAGTCAACTACTTGTCAAGTGTGGTGTATCCTAGTTGGTGTATTTGCAAGAGAGGATGCAAGAAGTGAAAGAAGAGCATCCTAAGGTGAAGTTAAAATTACAAATGGTAAATGTGATGAATGTATACATCCAAAGTTCAAAGGCAATGCTGACTCAGGTATGCCAAGAAGCCAAAGTACTTTAGATAGATGTGGTTGTACAACAACAGTTATTGGGTGATCTGCAAGGGAGCTATGATCAGCAAGGCAAGTACTTGGAGAGATAAAAGGAAGAACTCCTAGAGTAAAAGGAAGAATTGACAAAGGCAAAGGATGAGCTTGATAAGATGCAGACCAATTTGTCCCAATAGACCACTCAAGTCTGAATACAAGAACAAAGTATTCATGAACCAAAATGAGTTGTTGTAAAAATGGATCAAGGTTGGCAGTTGGAGATGGCAAACTGAGTAAGGGAGGAACAACACCTACACAACCTTTTTCAGCATGCCAAAGTATAATTATCCAAGGAGGAGATGATGTGAAGGTGATGGAGGAGAAGCACTTTGTGGAAGTGCAAAAACTTTGCATATAGTTGGAGAAATAATAATCAGATGCAAGGCACTCTCAGTGAAGGAGGGATTGGATCAGATGAGTGATGTGACTCACCATTTTAAAGTGATGCTCAGCATTGGAGCTGAGGTGGAACTAGAAGAGTCATATTTGCACAAGTTGAAGTTGCTAATGTAGGAGACTCATAGGAAGGTAAAGGATGTAGACATGAATAACTTGTTAATTTGCCTTCAGGATTGTGTAGATAGAAAAGTAGGAGAAGTAGGAGATAATATTTGCCTAAGGTTAGACTTAGTTAAACAGAATGTAGATAGTGTCACAACTACTCTGAGTGAGTAGGCAGCAACCCAATCCAAAGAAGTTGAGATCAGAGTGCAAGTGGATTTGGACGAGTTACCCTAGTCCTCTAAATGAATTATAATAGGGGAGGAAGATATTATTAGGATATTTATGACTTCAGTTGCAGTGCAGACTGCAAGTGGATTTGGATGAGTTACCCCAGTCCTCTAAATGAATTAGAATAGGTTAGGAAGATATTATTAGGATATCTATGACTTCAGTTGCAGTGCAGACTGATGATATGATTGCAGTAGAGGTAGATGTAGAATCCAAAGTGCAAGAGGCACATTTAGTTACTTTAGGTGTGTAAGCCAAAATAGGAGGAGTGTGGTACCCACATTTTTTTTTTGACGAGCTTTAAAGAGGAAGTGTATTGTTGAAACTGAATTGAAGCCAAATGAAGAAGAAGAGAGAAGAATCGTGTGTTTGAATCTGATCCAAGGAAGTCTACTTTGTGTTAGAGGAAGAAGGACTTGGATCAGACTTAAAGGGTGTTAGACCTAAAGTAAGGGTACTTTGCATTGAGGTAATCAACCCGATCCGAAGAAACTTTAACAACTTTTATTTGGGCCAAACAAACCAAGAAGGTACATTCAAGGGAAATGGCTACCTCGGGATGAAGCTAAAATTGAGAGTGACAGGAACAAGACATGCAGACTCTGTGAGTGTCAATTGAGGATCGATTGAAGAATGATTGCGCAGTGGAGCACTATAAGATTAAGACTTTGTCAAGGAAGTTCTAAAATGTCAAGACGATATCCTATGCCTCTTAATAGTTATCCTGAAGGAGCTAGAATCTCAGGCCTAGGTGAGGGTCTGATCTTTCAACGACCAAGAGTTAGGAAATACATGATGCCAGCAAAGGGCAGTAAGAAGAGTTCCTCACTTGCGGTGAGGAATCTTGCAATTTGGAGACTCAATGTAGTGGTGAGGATCTAAGTCTTGAGTAGACTTTGGATCACATTTTTTTGGACTGGAACTGGAACTTAAGTTTTCCAGGGTCATGGCAGAAATAGCTGCTAGTAATTCCAAATATGGTCCCAAGATAAAGGGGAAGAGAGGAAATCTGGCTCAATGGACTGAGTTGGATTGGAAATTAGTCTTGGGGAGATAAGTTAAGGAGGCAAGAGGAGTCACCTTCTATCAAAAGTGTGATTTATCAGAAGAAACCACCAAGGTAATGAATTCTTTCAGTGCTCCTCTCACTAAGAACGGGTACAAGGTAGATAGTTATAGAAACCTGATAAGGCAAAATATTGTTGGGGCACTAATGGCAATTTAAGCCAAAGCAAACCACCTATGTAACAAAGCAGCAGGCGATATTCTTTCACCAAATGTTTGCAGGAGAGAAGGTGAATTGAACAAAGTGCTATGATTGGGAATGGGGCAGATGATTTGGAATTAGAGAATGAACCTGCCACCCCACTATGTTGCACCATTTGCATCACTTTTTTATTTGTGCTTGAACCTTATTAGCTCGGAGAGGAGAAGATACTTGTTATGCCATAAAACTAACACGATACAAATAAATAAAATAAAACATTGCGAACTAGAGGCGTTTACGCAGCCAAAAAGGGATAGTGATGTAAGAGTTATATCATTTTAAATTCTCTGACGAACCACTGGTTGCATGTCAACTCTAATGCACTTTCTTGGATCTCAAACGTGCTAATCCGAAGTCTAAGTATCTTCACTACTCTGATCTACAAATACGCGTCCATCTATTCTAGCGCTTTGGTATACGTTCCGGAGATGACGACATTTGGACGTCATCTCAGGAGGAGATTACGTTCTACCGACATATAGACATATTCAATATTGTTTATCCATTAATCCTCTAATGTTGATCTGAAGGAAACTTTATGTGTTATTCGCCGACTACCTGTCCCTTGGTTGACATCGACAACCATCCCATCATTTAGCTGGAATCCAGAAGTTTTTCAAGTCACGCCCTGAAAATTAGGGATGGAGCTACATCAAACCACCAATCGTGCACGAAGTTGCCAATGACATCAGCCTTCAACGAAGAACTGTTGCTCTGAGATAGAGACCACACAATATGCAGAAGAACTGCCACCATAAAGCATAAGATAAGCGCCAGTGCGAAGAGTTCTCCGCACAGATCGACTCTCGGAACGACCAAGGACGGCCCACGCCAAAGAGCATTGAGACTAAAATCAGCAGAACATCGAGCCCAGTGCATTTGTACGTGATCCAAGTTTTCTCCGCCAAACTGCTCCTTATGTCTTTGGACAGCAAGGCCAATCCCGCAAAGAGCCTACCCATAAACCCGTGATCGTAGACGGCAGATCGACTCCGTGCTCTTCCCGCATCCGAAAATAGTTCGATGCTGCTTCTCCCATTGCCGCCATCATCGAACGATCTCTCTCAGCAACAGCTCCCGCCTGTCGTGTACTCAAGATTAGACTTCCCCTCTCAGCCCCCGGGGCCCCCAATTTCCACCAGATTTGGCATCCGAAACTGGAAATCAGCTCTCCCGCACCTATCCAATCATGGGGAATACTCAGAGAACTCAGAGAATCGTGGGCCGGTCACAATTAATGGCTCTGCTCATTACTTATATTTTGTCTTTTAGTAACCGAAATATTGTGATTTCTATCTTGCACTTATCAGAATTTTCTTTTTTAGAATTGTCTCTTGCTTGTTCGTGGTTTTCCATACATACCTTTTATTCCCTCTTGCCTTTACATACCTGTAAAATTTTAAATTAGTAAAATTTAATGTTTAGAAGAATTAGAATTTTAAACTAGTAGATCATAAAGAAGCTTATGTATAAAACATTGATTAGTTGGTAAATTCAATTTTACCAACTAATTTAGTATATACGTAACATTTATAAATTTCTAGAATTTGAAATCATTTCCCTTCTCATGTTGACTTTCTTATCATCAACAATTCTTTTAGTAAAATTTTAAATTAGTAAAATTTAATGTTTAGAAGAATTAGAATTTTAAACTAGTAGATCATAAAGAAGCTTATGTATAAAACATTGATTAGTTGGTAAATTCAATTTTACCAACTAATTTAGTATATACGTAACATTTATAACTTTCTAGAATTTGAAATCATTTCCCTTCTCATGTTGACTTTCTTATCATCAACAATTCTTTTATTGATTGAATTAACGCAATTTTTTGAACGAATGAAATGTAAATATGTGCAGGGGGCTTGGCGCTTGCAAAAAGAGGGTTCAATTGTTTATTAAATAGATGCAAGTGGGTGATTTTCATGGAAAGGGAAAAGGTGTTTTTCAAATCAAAGGTTAGCTTCCTCTCCTCATTAACGCTAGTTGGTAATATATCTGTCAAAGGAGAAATTATCTTTTGAAGATCTTGAAGTAGATTTACATCTTACTAATATAAGAAAGGAAATTATTTTAGATAAGATAAATAAGAAAATTTTTTACAGATATTAAACTAATTCAATAGGAAACATCATAATATGATGGTGAAAAAGATTTAGGAGCGAATATATATTTCATTCAATAATCTATGTTACCTTGTCAGTATAATTTATTGAGCTTAATTTATTAAATATTAATTAAATTCTTCTATTTACATCATTGTAAACTTAAGAGTAAAAAGTTTAGGAATATGCTTTATCTAATATAAGATGTCACCAAAGAGATATGGTGTATCAATTATTACTTAAATACTCATATAAGCAAAGGAATCTGCACATTCTAACCTCTAAAAGTCTATATCCTTGACCTACTTAAAGACATATAGAGATATGATAACCGTGCAGCCAGGTTGTAGCTTCCCCAAGAACTTTGAATCGATGGATCTTGTACACCAATTGGATGTGTCTTAATATGAATAATATTTCATCTCTACTGGAAGGATTTCCAGTAGAATTTAAATATTTTGTTTATATCTTCTACCTGATGTTGCTCAAATTAGCTGCAAACAATAATCAAGCGACCCAAGATACTTTAGAGAAAATTTCAAGGAAAGCTGAAACCTCTTCACCTCCTATTCTCTTAATTGAATTCACATCTTCCACCCAAGTTACTATAGAGGAAAGTTCCAGGAAGGCTGACACGTCATCATCTTTTTTTCTCTCTATTGAACACACATCTTCCGTCTTTGTGTGAATTACTGAAATCGATCTCATATGGTTAGTATTGTATTCATTAAATCCAGTTCATTAAAGAATGATCGATATGAAAGTCGACCCATATCTGTAATTGTAGTGTACAGTTTACCTGTCCAAGATGTTTTCGGTCGACAAAAAGGAAACAAAAGCTTCCAATATAATTTTCGGTAGCCAAGCAGGTTTGTGACAGTGAAAAATTACTGTGCACTCGATTATCCGGTTGAATCTGCTCGATTGGATAACAACTTTTTCCTACGATAATCCAAACTCATTCCAGGATAAACGTAATTACGGAACGACACTTATTATCGATTTAAGACATTGACCAAACGGAGGTTCACTCCATTGGGAGGGGACACATATGACAGACTCTCCCAGAAGACTTTGTATGCAGGCATACTTTGATGATTATCTGAGGTGCGTATCTACTAAAAGAATAAAATCAACGTAAAATGACACGACGAATAGAACCAATATCAACCGCCACGCACTTCGCTATGTCGCACTGCACGTACAAATAGACAAGTACATGTTTTCATTATTCATGATTACAAATCATCATAAAAGTATGACATTCCTTACCATATGCGCTGTCTGTCTACTTTGGTGATACATCCACCCCGAAGTGTGAATTCTATAGCATTCTTTAGGCATGAACGGAAATCGTACTCGGAGAAGGTGCTACCACAAGTTTCGGCAACAGCCGTAAATACACCTCTCTAAAGCAAAGCCAAGGTATTTCGGACAGACTCTTTAGTTCGGGTAAAGCTGCTGAATGTAACCACCCCAAAGATCTAAGGCCAGATAGACCGGGAAGTCCTTATTTTTTAAGTCCATTATTTTCAGGTTTACCAAGTTGGGGAAATTCGAAGATAGGTCAGGCAGTGTGGTAAGACGGGGCAACCCCTCGAGGGATAGCGATATGAGTGAGCTTAGACTTTTTAAGTCCATTATTTTCAGGTTTACCAAGTTGGGGAAATTCGAAGATAGGTCAGGCAGTGTGGTAACACGTGGCAACCCTTCGAGGGATAGCCATATGAGTGAGCGTAGACGTCCTACATTGGGAAAGTCAGAGATCGATTCACCACCTAAAGTCAAGTCTTTCAAGGATGTAAATCTTTCTAAGACGGAAGACTTCTGAGGGAGCCACGGCCAGTAATGGAGAGACACGTCAATGAGATTAGTCCATCTAAACTGGGAAAAGTGTGGTTTCCTATGCCGATATCTATAACCAAAGTCCTCAGGGTCGAGAACTGGCCCAAAGCGTTTGGCAAAAGAAAACTATTCTTTTTACCAAGTCTCGCAAGATGAGTGTTTCTAGATTTTTCAGCTTGTCAATGCTGTCCGCGCAGGGATGTGAGACAAGCGGCATCCCTAATATCCAAACTGTTTAGCTGGCTCAGTTCTCCGAAAGTAGATGGCGATTCCCGCAACCAGGGACAATCCTTAATTTGCAAACTGCATGGCTGGCTCAGTTCTCCGAAAGTAGACGGTAATGCTCGCAACCGGGGACAATCCCTAAGCTTGATCGTTTGCAATCGCTCAAGACGTCCGAAAGCATCCGCCAGCATTTCAGAACTCTAACCACGCAGGGTAAATTGTCCCAGAGCTCACAGACCGCAGAACGAATCCTGAAGTCCCTCGATGTAGCCGCGTCCCGCATCCGGAACTCCCTCGGTGTAGCGTCTCATAGGTCCTTTTCCTTTAAGAAAGCTATGACGAGTGAGGGATAGATTTCGCAAATTCTTTAAACTGCCAAGTGACGGCGGCAAATATCTAAGTTCCCAAAACCAAATAACGAGCTCTCCAAGTTCTTTGGGGTCGCCAAAGGTATCTTGCAGTTCTCCAAGGACATCAGGTGCAAGCACTGCACATGTCTTAGTTGACGGAAGCTGTCTGGCAAGCACGTGAGCCGGTCGCATCAGAGATGAAGTTTGCGGAGAGCCCCCAGCTGACTGAACGAATCAGGCGGCCTCACAAGGTTATGTGCTCGCAGTTTCAAGGTTCGGAGCAACGTCAAATTATTAAAGAAATGGGTAGACTTTGTCATGACGATTGAGATCCCATTTCCAGATGAATGAGATATTGTTGAAATCGCCGCTGATTCTAAAGATGGTAACTTCAGAAGGGAAGGTCGATTTCCAACACGTGTTAGCCCCCAGACCGCCATCCAACTCCACGTATCGGAAACCTTTCTAGCTGCAGCCGGCTGCTAAAGTTCCTCCAACTAGAAGCGAAAGATCCGTCGGAATATCTTTCCAGGACCGCACTTCCTGCGCGGGAGGTTCGTCACCTGTTCTCCGTAATGCGCCCAACAGATAAAATACACAATATAGTTAATCTTAATCCTAGCAAGTAGGACATACTTCCTGCACCACAAAAGACTGTCACATCTGTACATTTGTTGGAATAGAAATTTAGCCCATTTTTTTACGTCTAGAATTCAATTTTTTGTCAATGACCGACAAAGAGTAAATTCATCCAGATGGGTCTGGGATGTCTATTGAATTCAGTTATCCATCCGGTATATTTCTGTAGTGTATCAAACTTCCAATGTACGAAGGAAAAGTTGTATCATACCTTAAGAAGATCTCCCTGAGAAACTCTTAGTACGACTTCATGTCCCATGTGTTTAGCCAGAGTCCTGAGGTGTTCATGCACTTGAACGGGTGATTCATCCTCCACATCTATCACCGGTGACATATCCACTAAGCTTTCCCATGGTAATGACGCATTTCTGTGCACGGCATTCCAAGCAGCTTTGGCATCAACGAGTCTCCATGCCATTATTGTGCGCAACATCCAGGGCTCTCTTACATGATTTTCGCTTCATAACAGACAAAGGTAGCTGCGTCACTGAACACCTGTTTTGCTGCACTAACCAGACCAACAGCCTCTAAAGAGCCTTGCCAAACTTCGGGCCTCCTTATCCTCTTCAAATATTTTCCCAGGACTTCCAGAGTTAAGGGCAGACCCCCGCACTTCTGCACAATCTCCTCCACGTACGATATCAACGATTCAGGTACAGTCTCCTGACCACGGAATGCATGCTTGGCCCTTCGTTCAGTAGAAGCTTCAACTCATATATACTCATCCCCTCCACGTTATTCAAGCATCCTTTATCCCTAGATGTCAATATGAACAAGCAATCTTGTGCACCACGTGCACACCATTTTGCAACGATATTTGTATCCCTTGCTTTCTCCACATCATCTAGAACAACTAGTTTTCGTCCCACTTAGTTCTTTCCAATTGATTTCTATGGTTTTTCTCTCGTCTTGATGCATCTCGCAAGCAACTTCTTCTTCAAATCTTGCACATCTTCAACCATCTCTTTCACCACATTCACAAAAGAGTAAATTCAAAATTAAAACTTAATTCGTTGAAGACAAATTTGGCCAATGTAGATTTCCCGATCCCACCCATCCCCCATATTCCTAGGATGGATGTGGTCTCCAGCATGTTTCTGATCTCGTTGGCTGATGAGCTAAGACTTACTGCAAGAGTTCCTCGGGCAGATCGCCAACCAGTTCATATGCAAGAATTGGTTGGCGATCCGCCCGAGGAACTCTTGCTCCTCCCTCTTCTGGTTCAACCTAGAGAGTTTGAACTTGGTTGAATCAGTCCCTGACAAACATAGTTCCTACTTTCAGATTGCCATAAAATCATACTAATGTCAACATTGCTAGGCGTCCAAGAAGTATTTACTAAGACCAATGCAAAGTACTAGGGAATTCAAGATACAGGAAATTATTATATATGAAACACATCTGAAGCTGAGCCTTATGGATACAGTCCACCAACATCTGATAGTTAGTGCGATGTTTGCCTTGAGGTTGAGATAGTGAAATATGATCTTCAGCTATCACTATAAAAGCATCTCCCCACCTCGCAGAAGCTTCAGGCACTATGATATCACTCATGTTGGGCCCCTGCAAAGATTCAAGTAAGGTTAATACTTTAAACACCTGTGTACTGCAAACCACATCTTTCTCGCACATGCACGGAGAGGTGCAACATGGTGCTCCGCACACAAAGAAAGGATTAAGAAATCACAAAGAGCTGAATCTATCCTGATAGTGTAAAGCGCACTTGAGCTAAGACCCCTAAATATTGAACCAACCTCTCGATTGTAGGAAAACCTAATCCCTATTAGTATTGACGTACCAAAGCAGTCACTCTAGACTCCCGATTCCAGCTGTGCGCCACTTCGGGTTTCTGTAACATAATTGTTGAAAGACCTGATGATGTATTGCCTGAACCATGTTGAATACCTTCGAGTACTTCACCAGCTCTCCGTCAACCATCTTGAACCTCTCTACTATGTCAGTGAATGGACTCCCAGAATGAGGTGTGCCATCGAAGAAAATAAGTTTGATACTCTGGAGAAAGTTCCATCTTGTCCTCTCCACATGTGGTTTGTAGGTTCTGATGTTGATGAGCTCGCACACAAAGTTGTTTGATTACTAGGCCTCCAAAACTATGACCCACCAATATCAGAGGTCGATTTTTACCAACATCTGCCGAAAAGAGGTCATGAAGTATACTTTCTGCTACGAGGTAGAGATCCATTCTTCCAGTTTGGTTGGTCTTCTCCATACTAGAGTCGCAGGAGATGGTTAGTATCCGAGCATTTTCAAAGTGTTCAGGAAGCCAAGATCGGGGCCAGATCGATCCATCACGACATGCGACAGTGGAGAGGTGCGCAAGCGGGTCACGCTCCAGCCAAAGACCGTGAAAGAAAAGTATATCAACCGTTGGCTTAGTTGAAATTGGTAGATATAGCTCGTACACAGAATCATTAATCTGAAACCACAGTGTTTCGATGTGAGTTCAAACCATGCAATATGACAACCTCCAGAGGTAAATATGCCGAGATTTCTCTGCATGCACTACTTTCCTGCAATTCGGCTGGTTTTGGCACACTGCAAAGTAGTATGTTTGTCTATTTTTGAAATAAGAATGTACACTGTTGAAGAGGAGGTGAGGCACGCTTAGAACTGGAGAACTGTTCGGTACGTGAAAGAGTGAAAATCCTGTGAGGTGAACTGCTTGATAAACTGAATACACAACATCATTGCCAATATACAAGATGGCAGATTTACTTGTTTCTAAGAGATCGGAAACTTACCATTCTGCACATGGACGGGGAATCACTGCTGCTGGTCCCTGGGACAATCTGAGCACTGTCATCCTCTTTCATGTCCCGAAAATCGCCGGAAGATCCATACTGAGCATGGCTATTACTCTTTTGATCCGGGGAGTTCTCCATTAGCCTCCGATCTTCAGGAACAGATCTAGATCATAGACGAAAATCACCGCTGCTCATTTGCTTTGAGCGTTGAAGGGTTTAAAGTATGTCACTATATGGACTAAGAGCGTTGTAGTCATATCGTGTTTTCTTTTTAAGAATCCCCTTGAAAAACCCATGAATGATGACTGCCTATCAAATGGTTAAAACGTAGCTCAGAGTGACATTATCCACCCGGTCTGAATCCACTGCGGGAAATCAGACCTGTGGAATCCAGTGACATCTGACAGGACAAAAGCTTGTAAGGAAAACCATCACGCGACTGTCAATGTTTGCGACATCGATTAAAATCCATGACAAGATACATCAAATATCGATAGAATTATCCATTGCAAGTTGAAAGGTTCCTACTACCTTCGTATGCACGGTGCTCAGCAATCATTCAATCATCAGCGATCCCGTCCGCTGCTGACTCCACCAAGCACCACACTTAGATTAGTCCCGATGGAAATCTACGGGAGTATGATCGAGTAGGACTTCTAAATACTCGGTATTGCTGGTTCCTCCACTCTACTGTTCTGGAACCCTCAACTCTGTTAGCCACGATCACGTTTGGAACAGGTCGGGAACCTTAGGAAGCACAAAAGTTTCTGGAATCCAGATTGGAGAGGGCTGTTCACCTTTGAATTTCCTGCAACCCATGCTACGAATTGGGTCCGCACGGGCTACAGTAAGTAAGGTATAAATACTTTTCTATTCAGATAAAGTGAAGTTCCGAATGCAAGTTTAGATAAGTCGGTGTATATGTTGATCGTGAGCTAAGGGTCATGAAGGGTTGATAGAGGTAACAGCTATCCTAGAAAGGTCAATACGTACAGTGCTGAGTATTCCGTTGCCTCCTTTGTAAGATACGAAAATACAAGGATACGCACTATAGAAATTTATGTGATTTATGTTTGGCATGCCATTATGGAATACAGACAAGTGATGTAGATGATTGAGATCACCCTTGACAGTTGAAAATAGAGGTATTTTCAGCTCTTGACTTATTGGCAATTTTGTCAAGCCTGTGCTCGTTACTTTTTATTAAAAAATAATTTACTCTTTCTATTTCTAATGCGTGTCACTTAAGTTTATTGATTTTTTGGACAAAGGTCAGTGTATTTTCAGTTTCTTTTATTCTGAAGTATTTGGTTCCTTTTTATTAAAAGACTCATAATAACAAGAATTCCACTCTTTATTATATTGTCACTAAATATGACCCCATTGAGATCATGTCAACGAAAATTCTGGATATAAAATAGAAAATTAACTTTTATTGAAGTAATTTAAAATTCTAAAATACCTGAAAGAAAAGAACACTATTCATGAAGTAGCTTCTAAAATCTAGGGTATTGAATGCTTCTCATTTCAGAAAACACTAAATCACTTTAGTGAGCAATCCTACACTGACGCTATAATACCTATGCTTCGCAACACTATACAAATAAGGAAAATCAAACACTATTAATTAGAGGCGTTTACTCAACAAAAAAATTAGTGGTGTAAGGTTTCTATCACCTCAAATTCTTTTACAAACCACTGTGAATGCATGTCGACGCTAATGCACTTTCTTGGATCTCACACGGACTAATCCGAAGTTTAAGTATGTTCACTACCCTTATCTACAAATACGCGTCCCAGCTATACCAACGCTTTGGTGTACGTTACATTCGGACGACATTTCCGAATAGCGCTTACTACCAACATATAGAAGGTGTATTCACAACTACCTTTTTCTACTAATCGCCTGATGTTTGATCTGAAGGAAACTTTGCGTACAGCCTGTGTGATTCGCCAAGTACCAGTCCCTTGGTTTAACGAGGCGGTTTTGGGTTTGGTTCTGAAAATTGTTACGGAAGTAAGGCACCCGTGCATACTAAATTTGGTGAACCTCTCAACTGCCACCGCTTCCATATGAACATGAAACACCTAAAGAAGAAGAAACTTTAAGAATAAATGAATATTATGAAGCTAAGAAGATATCGTAGAGAAATGTGGCGGGTTCTAAAGATGGTAAGTTCAGAAGGTAACATTGTTTTCGTGAACGTGTACCCAACCGGACCGCAATCCAATTCTGCGTATCGGCAACTTTTCTGGCTACAAACGGCTGCTAAAGTTCCTCGAATTAGAAGCGAAAGATACACCGGAATACGGAGAAGTGGATCGAGGCAGGACCCGATTTCCTGCGCGGCATGTTCATTGCCTGTTATTTGTGATGTGTCAGACAGATAAATACACAGTACAGTTAGTCTTCTTCGTACCACGAAGAAAATACTTCCTGCATCCCCCCGGACTATTACTTTTGTACATTTAGTGGCATAGAAAATAAGCCCATTCTTTTATGTCTAGAATTCAATTTTTTGTCAATGACGGACAAAGAGTGAATTTATCCAGATGGGTCTTGGATGTCTCTAGAATTCGGCTTTCTTTCAACGACCGACAAAGTGTACATATGTGTATATATCATTCTTCCACTCTACAAAGGAAAAGTTGTAGCATTACCTGAACAAGATCTCTCTGAGATTTTACTCTTAGCTCTACCCCATGTCCCAGGTGTATAGCCAGAGTCCTTAGGTGTTCATGCACTTGAACGGGTGATTCATCCTCCACATCAACCACCAGTAACATATCCACTAAGGTTTCCCATAGTAATGACGCATTTCTGTGCACGGCATTCCAAGCAGCTTTGGCATCAACGAGTCTCCATCTCATTTGGCCACGCCAGGAATATGTAAGATAATCTTTCCTTTTATAACAAAAAAGGGTACCTGCGCAATGAACACTGTTTTGCTGCAGTATCCAGACTATCGTAGCTCACTTTCAATTTCGACCAAACCTCCTGCAAACCGGCAGCACTATCTCCTTTCGTAACAGCCTTGATAGTATCTTGCCAAACTTCGAGACTCCTTCTCGTCTTCAAAATATTTTCCCGGGACCTCCAGAGTTAAGGGCGGACCCTCGCACTTCTGCACAATCTCCTCCACGTACGGTATCAACGATTTAGGAACAGTCTTCTTACCAGGGAATGCATGGTTGGTGAATAAATCCTTGGCCCTTTGTTCATCTAGAAGCTTCAACTCATGTACACTCATCCCCTCCAGGTTATTCAATAATCCTCTATCTCGAGATGTCAATACGAACACGCTATCTTTTGCACCACGCGCGCGCCATTTGCCAACGATATGTGTATCCCTTGCTTTATCGACATCATCGAGAACAACTAGTGCTTTCTTCCCACTCAGCTCGTTCCAATTGATTTTCTTGGTCATCTTCTTTCCATGGTAATGCACCTCCGCAAGCACCTTCTTCTTCAGATCTTGCCCATCTCCAACCAGCTCTTTCACCACATTCACTCAAAGAGTGAACTCAATTCATTGAAGTCGGCTTTGGCCAATGTAGACTTCCCAATATCATCCATCCCCCATTTTCCCAAGACGGATGTGCTCTCCAGCATGTTTCTGATCTGCTTGACTGATGAGCTAAGACCAACGGAGTATGCAGGAAGTGGTTGCCAATCTGCTCGAGGAATCCTTGCACCTCCTTTTTGTTCGACCTCTTGTTCAACCTAGAGGGTTTCAACTTAGTTTTTTGTAATTAGTCTATGACAAACATAGTTCCTAATTTTGGATTGCCATAAAATTATACCGATGTCAGCATTGTTGGACGTTTAGGAAGAAATTGTCGCAAAACTAAAACCAATTCAAGGAGTGAATTCAAAATACTGGAGTATATTATGATGAGAACCAGGTTTACTGCTCTTTTAAGTGGAAGGTCTATCACTTCCTCTTATTTCTGATGTATCAGACATCACTATTGCAATACTAGACCTCTCTCCTTGTATCACAGCTCACAAGCAACAAACAGGTTCATTCACGCAGCACTAATAGCCTCCAAATACTGAGGTAGCACCAAATACACTTGAGATGATGTTAAGCAGCTCAGAGCTTCACAAAATGCAAGGGGGAAGTGTTGAGAATCACTCTTGTAGAAGGACTGACTTAAACAAGCACTGAGAGTATATATATACCCAAGTATGTCCTAGGGGGTTGCTTTGTACAACCCTAATTAGGTAGACGCCCCCACTTTACCTTAATCATGTATTTAGCCTAATCATGTATCTAGCAGGGCTCTAGAGGAAACAAAAGAAACTAGAGAAGTCACTAAACTAGAGATTAACTAAACTAACACTTTCACTTAATGAGAGTTTAGGACAATTCCTATTTATACAGCACATTTTATGTGTTTATCTTTAGATAGTGTTTTTGTAAACACATCTGCTGTCATATCCTATGTAGGACAGTAAACTAACTCACAACATTCTCCTTTTCTTTCTCCTCCACAAATGTTCTTCTAATCTCAATGTGCTTAGTCCTTGGGTGATGTACAAGATTTTGTTGACTGCTATACTTCCTGTATTGTCTTAGTACAATGTGGTAGGACTTTCCTGCTCAAAACCCAGCTCCTCAAGAAGTCTCCTGTTCCAGATGATTTCTTAAGTAGCATTTGAGGCAGCCATAAATTCTGCTTTGGTAGTAGTCAGTGCAATAGATTTTTGTTGTTTACTAAGTCAGCTGATTGCTCCACAACTAAGCATGATTACATATCCACTAGTTGATCTGTTGTTATCTATGTCATCTCCCCAACTAGCATCTGTATATGCTTCAAGTGTAGAAGCAAGTATGTTCCCTTGCTTTCTATACTCCAAGAATGCATCTTGAGTACCCTTAAGTACCTGAATACTCTCTTTATACCTTTCTAATGTACTTGTGCAGGGTTGCTAGTATATCTAGCTAGTGCTCACACCGCATAGCATATATCTGGTATTGTACAGTCCATGATAAACATTAGAGAACCAAGAGCGCTCTGATGCAAAGTTTTGTCACAGTGATTCACCTCCCCATCTATGATTCTGCTATGCTTCCACCCCAGATCAAGAGGTGTAGAGATAGGATTCACCTCTACCATCTGATACTTAGCTAGTATGGATCTCACATATTGTGGTTGACTGATTTGGATCCATCCTGCTTCTCTGTCTCTACTCATTTTGATTCCCAAAATGAATTTTACAGGACCAAGGATAGTCATCTCAAAAACAGAGCACATGAAATCTATCACTCCTTTGATAGATTCATTGTTCACTAACAGTAATAGATCATCTATATATATAGCTATGTATACATCATCTCTAATATACACACTCATGTCAGAATCTGCTCATTTGAAATCATGCTCTCTCAAGTATGAGTCTAGTTTCTCATACCAGGCCCTAGGAGCTTGCTTAAGACCATATAAAGCCTTCTTAAGCAAGCATAATTTTCCTTTTCCTTCAATATATCCATGTGGAACATCCATGTAAATAGTGTCTCTCAAATCTCCATTGAGAAAAGTTGTTTTCACATCTAACTACTCCACTTCCCAATCTCTCTCTATTGCAAGAGCCGGAAGCATGCAAATAGATCCATACTTGGCAATAGGTGCAAAATTTTCTGAATAATCTTCCAACGGTTTCTGATTGATGCCCTTTGCAACAAGTCTTGCCTTGTACTTCAGGATCTCATTCTCAGCTCCACGTTTGACCTTGAAATCCCATTTACGACCAATTGCTTTCCTACCTAGTGGTAAATCAGCTAGTACCAATGTACCATTAGTCTGAAGAGACTTCTTCTCTTCTGCTACAGCCAACTCCCACTGACTCGAATCTGGTCTGAGCATAGCTTGTTGTAAAGTGTCTGGATCACAATCTTCATGACAGATGTAAGATTCATCTAACATCTCTTCTGATAGAAAGCCAAGTCCATCAATAGGTTTTCTATCTCTATGTGATCTTCTTTGCTTTGTGCCCAAAAGATTCATGCCGTCTCTTGACATCTCTGGAATCTCACTCAGAGATTCTGCATCTGCAATCTGCTTCTGTGAGTAGTCTTCTATAGTATCAAAATCAGAAACCACAGTCTGTATAGGCCTTCTTTTGTACACCTTCAGACTCTCCTTTGGTGAACCATCAGCTTCAAGTAGAGATTGCTCTTATGATGGTTGATTTGTAAAACTGACTCTGCAGCTTGGGAAGATAGATATATCAGGCTTATCAAACTGATCAGCTTGCTTCTGCAACTCATCACTATTCTCACTCCAAGTCCTCGATTCATCAAAGAGTACACCTCTACTTCTGATGATCTGTCCAGACTTAGGATTGTACAGAAGATATCCTTTCAATCCCTCTTCATATCCTACAAAAAGCATTCTCTCAGCCTTCTTTGTGAACTTCCTCCTTTGCTCCTTGGGAATATGAACATAGGCAGGACATCCAAAAACTTTCAAAGCTGAAAGATTAGGTGTCTTACCACTCCAGCATTCTTCAGGAGTTCTTCCTTGCAATGCTATGGTACCATTGATTTTTCTAAGGAAATGTGCAGTACTAATTCCAACACCCCCAAAACTTTATCTCCAGCTTGGCATGTTGGAGCATTGTCAATGCTTTGTCCACCATTGTTCTATTCAACCTTTCTGCAACTCCATTCTGTGCATGACTGTCTTTGGCAGTACAATCAAGGAGAATTCCTTTCTCTGATAGAAAAGAGATGAATTCCTCATTCATGTACTCCCTGCCTCCATCTGTTCTCAATCGCTTGACTTTCCTCCCAGTCTGCAACTCAGCCATGGCTACAAACTTCTGGAATTTTTGCAACACTTCAGCCTTTCTTTTCATGAGATAGATAAAGCTCTTTCTACTGATATCATCCACAAAGGAAATATAGTAGGCTGCTCCACTCAATGACTTCTCAGTCATGGAGCCCCATACATCAGAATGAATGACATCTAGAAGACCAGAAGTTCTAGATGAAGATTTCTTGGGGATAGGAGCCTTGTGTGCCTTACCTTCTGCACACTCAATGCAAAATTCTAGTTTTCCTTTGGGATCTAGTTTCAACCCCTCCACTACCTTCTCTAAGGCATGTAGGTTTTGCTTTGACAAGTGCCCTAACCTCAAATGCCAAAGATGGATATCATTTTTGGCTACCAATGCTAAATCAGAACAAGCAGATTCCATCAACTTGAATAGCTTCCCTTTGGCAGTACCATACCCAAAGACCAGCTCTCCTTTCTTCAAAGTGCATTAATTTCTATTGCTCTCAAACAGAACATCCACTCCATGCTCCATGAGGCAATGTACTAATATCAAGTTCTTGGTGTAATATGGAATATAGAGCACATCTTCCAAACAGCTCTTACAAGAACTTGTATTAGATCTTCCCATGAAAGCAACAGGAAATTTGCCAACTCCTAACACTGGATTCAGAATCTCATGTCCACAATGCACACTCTTGGGAATCTTCAAAGGTTGAAGAGTTGAGAACAGCTCCTTCGGGTAATAGATATATGAGAGGTGGCTCCAGAATCCAAGAACCATCCAGAACCATTTGTGGACAATTGTGATTCTGCCAACGTTCCACAATCTAGCTCTTATGCTGAGTACTCCTCCTCATTGCTTTCTATCTCATCACACTCCTTTGTGTTGTAAGTTGAGCTCCCAAATTTTTGACCTTTCATTGGTTGAGGTCTCTTGACTACCTTCTTCAGCTCTTGTTCTCTCCTTTCTTCTCTCTTGGGACATATAGGTGCAATATGACCTTTCTCATGCCAGAAGTAAAGGTCCTTGTCATTAACACTACTAACTCCTTTACCAGATTTACTCACTCTGGTTTGCTCACTCTTCTATCTTGCACTCTTCTTGACCGAGAAGAAGCACTGAATAGAGAAGCATCTCCCAACTCATTAAACTTCATCTCTATGTCCTCTCTATCTATGCTAAACACCAGCAATTTGTTTATCACATAATCCCATGTGACAACTTCAACAGGTAAAAATTTTAGAGCCACTAGGACAAAGTGATAACTTGAAGGGAGAGTCTTCAAGAGATGGTTGATCTCATATTTCTCTGTTAAGATACACATATCTTCCTTGACACTCTCGAAGACCTTCTGTAACTTTGACAAGTGCAAAGTAAAATCATCTCCTTCTTGAAGCCCTAAGTTGCACTTGTCAAAGTTACAGAATGACTGACTTAAACAAGCAACGAGAGCGTGTGTGTATATATATATATATATATATACTCCCAAGTATGCCCCAGGGGGTTGTTTGCATAACCCTAATTAGGGCTGCTCTCCCCTACCCCCCAGCATATCCCGGGATATCACTCCACGTCTAAGAGAGCACTACTGGCATGCAATGCGCCTGGCTTTAGCACACAACAAAGTAGTAGTTTTGTCTACTTTGGAAGTAAGAATGTACACAGTTGAACAGGAGGAGCGAGGAGGCAGACTTAACAGGAGCTGACGCACGCTGAAGAGACAAGCACGGTGTATAGCGTACTACAAGGATACCCGCTATAGAAAATCTGAGTATTAAGGTTTTGCTTGTCATTATAGGAAGCATCAACTGGTGTATATTATGCAATCACTCTGGACACTTAAAACTAGGTATCCCCGGCTCATGACATGTTACCACTGTCCTGAAGGTTCTGCCCAATTCATGTTTTACTTCAGTTTTTCAAGGGGAGTCATCTACGAATATTTGATATATTCTGACAATAAAGACGTCGCCTGTGTTTAACAGTTTCCTTGTTCCGTTCATCACCTAATGTTTATCTGAAGGAAACCATATGCATTGCCAAAGTAATTGGCTAAGTAACAGTCCCTTGGTTTAAGATGGCGGATTCGGGGTGGTTCTGAAAATTATTACGGAAGGGGCGATCCCGTGCAGATTTGAAGAACTATTCAAAAGCCAGCGTTTCTATATTGAACATGGACAACCACAATAAAAGGATTTGAGAATAAATGAAATATGTGAAGAAAACGTCTAGAAATGAAAATTTGACGATGATGTAAATCCAGAGGCCATGCATGGTCCATTCAGTATATATTACTAATGTTGTCGATTAGATCTCGTGTTCAAGGAAACAAAAACCAGCATCATAAACGGTATTCTTGACATTTATTCCAAAGAATGCCGATGTCGTGGCTCAAAAGGTTTCCCGTTTTCCTGATGAGATTGTTTATCTTCAGATATACCCTGTTTACCTCATCCTGGGAAAGAATGTGAACTTTCTTCACATGTAACACAACAAGGTAATCTAAGATGTACATTAGTCAGGACAATCTGGAAAACTTTCTGTTGCTCCCGGCACTTGTGCGCATCTAGGAAATAAAGAAACTACAAAGTTAAGGAAACTTATCATCAGAGGTGGAAGTCAACGCAGCGGATACAATTCGCTATTTACTTTAAGCTAAATTGAGACTTTCAGAAGAAATCTAGGAAACGTGGAAAGCATGATGAAATCGGCTGCAATGTACTTGAGATTATTGGTACCAAGTCCGACTATCAGTCAGAATTGGTACCAACCACGATTGGTCTTTACACCAAATTCCGTCTTTACACCAGATTCCTTCTGCAAGCAGGCAAGTTGAACTGAATGCAGAGGAAACTAGAGCGTTTGAATTTAATGCAGAATGAATGAAAAGCAAAACTACAGTAAATGACAAAAATTATTAAAAATTCAGCTGTCTCGTATGCATTGTGCCAAATATTGCGAGCGTAGACTGCCTGCAGTAAACAGGGCAAAGACTATGACGTCAGTAGACCATGACAGTGGCAAGCCGACTGGTAAGCATTTACGAATCTTTCCAACATCAACAAAAGAGAGCCGTGCGGGCTACTGCACAAGCAAGAGCATACCATGGTTTGGGCTTACTTGTCAGTGAACCTTCATATCAGGGTCATCATGGATTGCTGATGCGTGCCTTCGATAATGGATGTCTTCAGCGAGCCCTTACACCGACCTGAGATTTGGTAAATGAGAATACTCAGTCATAAGAGTACCTACAGAAATACCAGCAGAGTTTACATCAATAGAAGCAAACTAGCAAAAGATTTTGATGGTGCCAATATACTCTTTTCAAACTATGGAGCAATTCCAGTGTCTACTAATGTCTGCATAATCCTTCGCATTCTATTATGCATAACTTCTCCTCTTCTTGCATACTGGCTTTCGTGCAGAACATACAATTCAAACCATAGACCAGAACTAGACAATTGAACTGGTAAAATGACAAGAAACACACTGACCGCTTACAATTCTCTGATTTTCCTCACAGCCAAAATGCTTGGTGCTGCAGTCTAGAATCCCTAAAATGAAGGGCAATAGACATACATCCTCCTGAGAATCGGCCTTTCTCTGTAGTTGCGGAGATTTCGTTGAGTGATGAATCACTGCACCATTATGCCCAAATCCATCGAGGATTGGCCCGATAAGAGACCACGAAGCAGACGCTTGCAGAAGATTATGACGTGCAGCGGCCACTGTACGATTCACCTAGGACCTTCAACAGCTCAGGCACGATCGCCGCATCCTCGAGAACCCTGAATTTCCAACCCGGAGTTCGCTCAGTGAATTTCTCGTACCATTTCAGACCAACGAAGGTAGTACTTCAAACAATGCAACGTGGTTTCGATCAATCGATCGAAAGCCCCGATCGCGAACAGCCTCAGATCAGCTGCAATTTCCGTTCTTAGTTCTCGTGAAACAAAAACCAGAAGCAGGGGAAGAGTAGTCCAGATCTCAGAGCAGATACTGCACTTCACGCTTTGCGATTCACGTTGGATCCATCATGAAGGTGTGTTTCTGCTTATTTGCTCCTCGGACAAGTGTGTATCGAACGAGGACAACAGCCGCATACATGGCAGCATGAACCTTAGTCAGCTCTACACGGTTCTCGAAGAGCAACCATCACTGAATGTTGAATGTGAATCGAATCCAAACCAGATCTCCCATCACCAGCATGAACCTGACATATTTCGTAATGTCCCTTGTCCTGGTCACGTACTCCTCAAACCAGAAGTAGTCCAGGACATAAATCAGACCATAAACCTGGAACATCACCATGGAGACGGAAAGACCCAGCTCCTGAAACTGCTTTGCAACGATTGACATCAACAACCATCCCGCCATTTAGCCGAAATACAGAAGATTTTCAGGTCAAGCCCCGAAAATTAGGGCTCAGCTGCACTCCAAACCACCAATCGTGCACAAAGTAGCCGATCACATGAGGCTTCCGCGAAGTACTTTTGCTCCGAAACAGAGACCACACAACCCGCAGAATAACTGCCATCACAAATCATGAGATAAGCGTCGCAACGAAGAGCTTTCCGCGCAGATCGGTAATGCTCGACTCTGAGAACAACCAAGAACGGTCCCCGCCACAGTGCATTGCCACTACAATCAGCAGAGCATTGAGCCCATTGCATGTGTACGTCATCCGCGTTTTATCCGCCAAAACTGCTCCTCGAATCTTTCGACCCGGAACCACCGCGCCGAGCACGGCCAACCCAACCAAATGTACTCCCAATAAACCCCCCGTAGACGGCAAATCCGTGCTCTTCCAGCACCCGAAAGACGTTCGATGCTCCTGCCATTGTCGCCATCATCAAACGATCTTTCTCATCAACACCTTCCGCCTCTCGTGTACTCAAGATTGGAGTTCCCCCGTTTCCACCAGATTTGGGATTCCAAACCGGAGCTTCAGCTCTCCCGCAACAGCGTTCTACTGAGTGTGCGAGAACAGAGTCGTCACTGGTAGTCCTCGGGACCCATCGCCAGACATCCGCAACTAATTACTACAGTGTGTGCTCTGGGGTTTACTTTCTCCACATGCATAGCTCTTTCTTTGAACTAGTTAGGTTTCCATGCCATGCATGTATTTATGACTGGACTAAAGTCAAAAAGGAGGGCGTGAAAAGCGAATTTCGTTGGGTGAGAATGTTAACACTCTCCACTGACAGTTGCTAAAGTCATCCCGGATGAACCATGAATGAATTCAACAGATAAAGATGTGTTGACATATTTCCACTCTGAACTGCGAACTGAGACAAAAGGAATACCCCAAGTACAAAAAGAAAGAATACAAGGCACTATGAACCATGAACTGCAAGAGAGAAAAGAAACCACAAGGACGACGGAAGACACAAAAAGGCGACCGTGTAGAGAACACAAAGGATGGAAGATCCCATCAACCCCTACAAGGGAGAGATGAAAAAGGTAAAATGGATCTAGGCCCCAATAGAGTCTACATGAGAAATCTGCCCTACTGCACCTAAGATATTCGAGCTATGCAAGTCGTAGGTCTACAAACAAATGGAGCATTTGAAGAAGCATCATCTATTGTGATTGTTCTCCTATGGATTGCACCAACCACTGCCCTTTGTAGAGCAATGGATACACACTGTCTAAAATATACTACAAAGTATGAGTGAGAGTGATACCCCTTAGCGCCTATCATGATAAGCTCTTGCACACTTCCTGACAAATGTGCCAAACTCCATGTCCATCGCTCCATATAACTCCAAGGCTAGAGGGACAAAGAGTGACCTCGCTGCATGTCCCTATACTTGGAGACCTTGCAACCTACTACTGCACTTGCCGCCCATCTAGGGGGATGGCTAATCACTCCCTCCAAAACTATATCCCACATACCGTCCGTAACCATGACATCCGCTACTATCACCTAATCATCTCGGACCAAGTATAAATCTGCCCTGACACGTGTCGTCTGCAAAGCATATGAACTTTCCCTCCAAGCCAAGTATCCACTTTATCGTGCCATAGCAAACACTATGTCCCTAATAGCATCATGGATAGCTATCCTTTGTCCTCCAAGGACACCGTGTCATATAGACCGTTGCTGCATCTAGTGTAGAACCACACTCACAAGGGAGTAATGAAGATCAGATGGGTGGACCAAACCTAAGCAAAACCTCAACTGGTGCGAGTCGGAACGCCCTAATGCACGGTCGAGCTAGGATCCAAGAGCCTGCACCCTTGCCAGAGCAAGAGCAAAGATCGACTCGATCTGTATCCCTGGAACGGTCAACAAGGGATAGAAGAAGCGTGCATAATCCCAAGTGTCACTACTATCGATATGATCATTGCCGATATGATCATTGCCGATATGATCACTTGCCTCACGTGAGCATCCCAAGTGGTCCAATCATAGTCCTTGTGTATCCTTCCCACATGGATCTTTACCCTTTGCAAGGCAAAGTGTCCATGACACATCGAGCATGGTGTATCCCGAGCCGCTCTAGACAGTCTCACATGGGGAGGTGTAGCCATGACTAGCACAAGAATAACAATAGTAACATATGATGTGCTCTTCCATATCCCTATACTTGCAAAACCATAACCCCTCACATCCCAACTCACATAAGAAAATAAAATCTCTCCAAACACTAAAATCTGTAAATTCTCATAATTTTCAAATTTTATCTATAAAATTTTCAAATTAAATTTTCATGGAATTTAATCATGAAAACCAAAAAATTAAAAATAAAAATTCTTAACCCATCATTCTCATTGTGTACGGATCACTCTAAACCCTACAAAATCTAAAAATATTCATAATTTTCTACTCAATTCTCCATAGTCTTCCATCTAGATATCAATGGAACTGAAATTGAAAAACGAACAAATAAACTATTCACTGAGTGCTATATGATAGGGAACCTCATGACATATGAATATTTCCTCTCACATCTCTCCGTCTCCGCACTCTCCCTAAGCCTCCCGATAGTATGAAATATACAGTCCTTTGATAGTCCCACGATCCAAAATGTACTTGGAGTGGCTTCAAATCTACCTTGAAGTAGCTATTCGGGTTAATTACCCGAATAGCGGAAGAAGGTGAATACCCATACAAAGCTAACGCAAAATTACAGAAAGGATTAAAGTAACATTAGATGATGATGATGCTGTTGTTTCGCCACGTCGCTTGGATGATTCTTATTAATGAATATGCCAAAGAAGTCCTTTTAGGTTTCGGGTGAAATACAAGTTAGTACAGTGAAACCCATCTTAGCCAATACATACAGCGGGACCACTCGTCGGCTATAATATAAGTTCACGAAGGGTGAGACAAAAGAAGCAAAATGAAGCAAAACCTCCCATAGTATCATTACCGATATGAGAAATCTACAAATCATTGGAACATCTGAACAAGTATTGCCTAGTGAGAGTGATTATTTTCCTATGAATCCAAATTATATAAGTAGCAAGGTCTACAAAATACTGGAAGATACATAAGATAAGAGGAGTTATAAGGTATAAGAGTGTAAATTGATTTATCACTTGACTAGATCAACTACGTCACCATAATGCAGGTAAAGCATTTGGTGCTGTAGACATCTTTTTCTACACTAAGATGAAGACCAGATAAGCCGCTTGAGTAGCGTTCGTGACATCAAAGATTATATATCTCGCATTCGCACCGCCTTGTACACCATTTATGACTTTATGAATGTACCATTTATGACTTTGTACAACCTTGATTGTAATAGATCCGATCCGGGCCATGCTGAATCAAGGCCCTTTACCTCATAGCAAACCCAAGATGCTCTACGTAGAATATATAGCAGAATATAAACTAACGCACGTTCTAGGGATTAGGAAATTTTATAAAATAAAAGGAAAGAGGGTTTTATAAACTACATTATGGGACTGGCGAGATTTTAGAGGTTATAAACTAAGAGGGGATAAGCTAGCAGAACTTTTACTGTATGTCAATTGCGTGTATACTTGTCTGGGTTAGGATATTGGAATTAAAAAGATAATGTAGGGTAAGTAAGAGATACTATATCAAAATCAAAAAAGTAAGATCAATTAGCACATCTAGAGTTTAATATTTTTCATTTGAGACAATTCCTAACTAAATCCAAAGAAAACCCTAAGAGGTGGTGATTGTAATAAAAATCATTTAACATTATTAATATAAGATACTGTTGAACTAAACGGTGTGCTATAGGGTATGCTGGCAATTCTATTGCCATGGTCGTTTCTAACCCTGATTTTCTGTTGATAGTATATTCCTTGCTCATGTTTTTTTTTATAAAATATCGTAATTCCCCCTGCCTTAACACATTTTTTAAATTTTGAATGAAAAGGAATTCAGAACTAATATTTCATAGCAAAGCTTGTGTAAAACATGATTAGCAATGGAGAAATCATTTTTGAAATGATTTTATTAAGTAAAATATGGAACGAAATTTTTTATGTACTTCACGTCCAAATATTTCTAGAAATTTTTATTTTTTTTAATGTCAAATTTATTGTAAAAAATTCTTCTGATGATGGAATCTACCCAACTTAATGAAAAGAAATGAAATATTAACAAAAAGGGCCCTCGGGCGGTTGCAAAAGAGGGCTCAGTTGTTTCCGAAGTGACAGAAGTTGGTGATCCCCGGGGGAGGATCTTGATGGGCGAGGGGTACGGACACTCAGGACAAAGGCTCACTTCTCTCCTCACTAAAGCTAGTTGGTGATATATGTTGGCAAGGATAAAGTATAATAGGAAGTAGATTTACATCTTAATAACATAAAGAGGGAACTTAATTTTAAATTAGTAAATTGAAATAAATCACATTGGCCTTTTTTATTATTTAACTAATTCACTAGGAAACACGATAACATTTGGTCAAATTTAGAAGGGATTATATGCATCATTTGATAGTCTATTTCACCTAGTTAGTAAAAGTTATTGAATTTACTTTATTAGATATAATTGCTATATTAAATTGAATAGAAAATATATCACATACATAAAAAAATTATATAATAATTTTATAAATTGGGAATACGTTTTTATCTAACACAACACGTCAGCAAGGAGATTTAATGTATCAACTATTATTTAAATACTCATCCGAGCGAAGGAAGCTGTGTATTCTAATCCCTTCAAGTCCACATTCTTGACAACATGATTGCCAAATTTTAAAACGGATTATATATTCTGCCTTGTCAATATAATATGTCTATTAGATCTATTTAATATAAACAGCTATATTTTTAAAAATAAAATAGAACTTTATAAATTTAGGAATATGTTTTGTCTAATACAACACTTGCAATCCTTGATCTACTTCAAGATTTAGGGAAATATGATAACGATGCAGCCTGTTAAGGGCTTCCCCAAAGTTCAACTTTGAATCAAATATGGATCTTTTATACTTATCGGATCTATCTTAATATGAATAAAGTTTCATCTCAGTTAATGATTTTCCAGCAAACTTTAGAATATTCTGATAATCTTTTTCGCCTGATAGCATTTTACTTATTCAATCTAGTTCATTAAAGATTGAGTCATAGGGGGCATATCGATATTGTAGTCTACAGTTTACCTCTCCAAGTTATTCTTTGTATATAAAAAAGGAAATAAAACTTTGCAATATAACTTCCCGCAGCCAAGCAGGTTCGTTTTAGAGGAATATTAATGTGCACTGGATGCTACTCTTGACTCTGCACGATTTAGTAACAACTCCTTCCTACGACAATCCAAACTCTTTTTCGGATAAGCGTCATACGAAACGACTCTTATTATTGACTTAAGATCTTCATCAAACGGAGGTTGAGTCCATGGGGAGGAGACACATATGATAGACTCTCCTAGAAGACTTCGTATGGAGGCACATTTTGATGGCTATCTTGGGTACGTATCTGCTGAGACGATAGAACCAACGTAAAAGAACAGGACCAATAGAACCAATATCAACCCCCATGCATTTCGCTATGTCGCAATGCAAGTACAAGGTGAGGGAGTACATGCTTTCATTGGGACGTTTTAATATCGAAATTGACGAATATTTACGGATTTTTAAAATCTACCATACACATCCATAAACTTCCCGTAAACATTGGGATGGGAGAGCAGAATCCCCGTAAATATTCTAACGGGTACTCACCTGCTTCACGACTCCTTTCTACTTGCTTGCCTGATGTACGGCACTTTAATTTAGACGTAACTATCTATGTGAGGGCTTTGACTAACTTTTACGTCAACAAGCAAATAAGAGACACATATTTGGAAATACTCAAATGGCAACGGGAAAAAGCCAATGGCTACCAGATGTTGTGACCAGGAAACTTTCTACACTTGTGCGAAATAAAACACTCGGAAAGAACACTTGCGAGAAGTACTACAAAAGGAGCGAGTGAACGAGAGTTTTGAAAATTGAAAATTGAAAATTTTCAAAATTTGTTGTGAAAGTTTTCATTCTTAGTTCGGTGAGTTGGTAGTGTTGATTTTTGAGTTAGAACTAGATAACAAAGGCTAGAAAACTCTCAAATGCAACCCATTAGAAGAGGAAACCAAGTCTTGTGACATCAATTAAAATCTACTGGCGTCAAGAATAGTTGCGTGCACCAACATTGGCATTAGGAAAGGTCTTGAACGCCAGGGCCTTTGATTTGTTTCGAGGTGTTGAGAGTTAAATCAGTTAGCAAGAATGCAAGATGCAGTCCCTCTCCACTCCCTTCTCGTCATGAGTCCTCTTCTCTACTTTCCTCTCATCCTGTACAACAAATGGTATTGTTATATGAAGTCCTATCAAGAAGCCAGAGACTAGAAGGAGAAGTTTACAAAAGAAAGTCTCACCACCAAGGAGATGAGATAAGGATGGAAAACTATAGAACATAAGTTAAACTTTCTTTGTCCAAGTTATGAGAGGATGGATAGGATGTTTGGGAGTAGAGCAAACATTACTCCACTAGCACTTGTAAGCTTGGGAGTTGGTTTGATTTTTCTAAAATGAGCCAAGAGAGGCCATTGGATTTGGAGTCACTATTGGAGAGCAACATGTTGAGGAGTAACCTAAGTACACAATAGACAAAACTCTTCATTCATACCACTTAGGATTCATTTCTATTTCCTTGTGTTATCTCCCTAGGGGATGACAATTAGCAAAGCTGAAGAGTGATTCTATTGAATCTAGGGAGAGGGTTACATTAGCAAAACTTGAAGCCACATGAATTGCCAAGATGGAGACCAAATGAAAGGCAAACTCAAGGCTGCATTAATGATACAAAAGACAAAGAAATGGAGAATGAGAGAGCGGAGTGCAATTTCCTCCTTGTCCAATCTATGATTTTAGATTTAGCCAAAGCAGGAAAAATAACATAGGAAATAAAGAGTCATATCAAAATCCTATTAGAGATAGATGCTCCACCCTGCAAAGATCGGCCTATAGATGAAAATGTTGAAAATTATAGTGAAAATGTTGTGAACAACACACCTTGCAGTGGTAGTGAAAATTCTAAATTTATTATGTCAAATTACAACGCTTGCAATTTAGGTGTTAGTGATTAGTGTTAAGTTGATCAAGATTGTGTTTTGCACTTTGAAGCAAGAAATCAAATACAAATGTTTTGTCACTGTTATTGTGGATTGGGAAATTCCAGAGCAATTATGGTGGGATGCAAGTTCCCACTTGTCGCTTTGCAATTGGCCAACTTTTAAAGAGTGGCTATAATAGAAAACTTAGAGATCTTGCTATTAGATGAGACTACCAAAGCTTTGAATGTTGAGTCCAGGTGTTGATGCAAGAAGCATTAGACACAATAAAATCCAACCACATAATTGTTGTTGTAGCTCACAAGCTCAATACCATTTGTCATGCCAAAGTGATTGCTATAATGAAAGATGGACAAATCATTGAACAATGCACCTATAGAGAACTTCTAAATGAGTGGCATACATGAAAATTTGATTATGTTGCAATAGTGTCACTACATCCAATTGCATGTAGAGAGGTACTTTGATACCTAACTAGCAGTTGCTTTAGACATTCTTGTATATGTATCTTGTGCCCAACCTTACTTATCATGCATCTCCATTTCTTAGCTACAAATAACAATTTATAAATACCTAATTCTATACTTGAAGTAACAAGACCTCTTTACAAGAAGCCAATGCTTTGACCAGATTGAAAAATGCCGCTATTTGCTGGAAAGACTAAATGTCATTAAGTACTACCATGTGGGCAAAGTAGCTATTGAGGGCTATGTTTGCTATGGATAAGTAAGTGTTGTAGGAATTAAGGTACAAGATGTTCTTCCTACAAGATTAAGTTTGGGTGTGGGATTCCTCTCTATGGGATGCTGAGGGAGTTATGATGTGCACATAACATCAAGATAGAACTCCATGCTTTTTCTTATTGCACCAAAGGAGTTCATCATGTAGCGTTGAAATGTTGTGGGAGAATTTTTCAACCCAAAGTGAATCATGTGGTATGCATAGGTGCCTCACTCCATGACAAATGTAGTCTTGTTTTGATCTTTTGGAGCAAAGGCAATTTAGATGCAACCAAAATACCCATCCATGAATGAGAAGCACTGCCTATGAGCCACCTTGTCTAGTAGTATGTTTGTGAACAAGATTGAGAATGGGTTTGGAATGGTTTGGGCATTCAGCTTTTGGAAATCCACATAGATGTTTACCTTCTCCGTATCCCTTTTAGGACAACCAAGATTGGGGAGGCTCATTTAATCTCTCCTTCAGGATAGATAAACCCACACTTTACTAGTTTGTCTAATCCATCCTATACTTTTTGAGAGTAAGTGAGATTCAACCAATATGGTTTGGATCCTACCGGAATAGCATTTGGAAAAAGTAAGATGTGATGTTGGCATATGTAGGGATCCTTATCCAAGAGTTCCATGTAATTGCATGAAAAAACATCTCTAAGTGCTTGATAGGATTGTTGGTGTTGTCTTCATATATTTAGGGGTTTTTTTCCACCCTTGAGATGTCAAGATCCTAAAACTTGTTTATGATTTGTAAGTGGAGGAAAATGGTCTTAGAAGATTGCTCTAGAGATTTTTCTAAGAATTATCATTGCAACCTATCTTCAAGTATTGTCTAATGGACTTCTTGTTCCTTTTCATTCCTTTTGATGGATTTCACCATTGTATCAACAACAATGGTCTGAGATGGAAGCCTTGTGATATCTATAATTACTTAAAAAATATTTTTCACTCAAAATTTGCTTTCCTTCATTTGGTGCTTCAAAGAATAACAATGTCATTTGGGAGAATTCCATCAAGATGAAAGCATTCCTCATCCTTTTCTATGTCTTGACACTTGAAATCATCTTTGATATAAAAGTAGGAGCTAGCCAAGGTTTCCTAGGGGTAAGGTAGTGAGAATATTGCATAGCAGCTAACTCTATTGTTAGTGATAGGGGAGTTATTTTTTGAGTCCAAAGAAACTTCATTTGGGGCCTTGGAAGCGTGCTTGCTAAGAACATTTTGTGGACTTGCAAAACAAATGGGATTATTGTCATGGAGTTCTATGGCATGACCATTCATTTCTTCCTCTATTATGAAAAGAAAATTAGTTAGAGTGTCTATGATTTCCTCATCACTATCAACATGAGTAGGACTCCATGCATCAACACTAAAACTAGGTTCTCCTTCATGATCCGAGTTTGATATAGGTTTTTTTGGGTACATTGGAAGCACAATATGATTCAATTTTCTCCCAAATGTTAATCTACCAGTTTGCTAAGAGATAAATGCATTGGTATCCACTAGCCAAGGGACTCCTAATAAGAGTGGAAACTATGCTAGAGCAAGAGTATCCTTATCAAGTAGTTAACTAAAAAGGTCTACTCATTGATTAGTGTAGGGATCTTAGAGAACAATTTGAGAACGCAATATCTTTTCCTATTGGCTATTTAGAGAAGGTAGAGGTCTTTTCCATACCCTTGAAGTCTATTGTTTCCATCACACCCTTGGTCATGATGGTCACCAAGGACCCCGAGTCAATGTGACAATTTGAGATAACACTCCTTTGGATAGTTACATGAATGTTTGGATCGTGAACCTTGGTGTAGAACACATGAAGATTGGCCAAAATTGTATCTACCACAATGTTGTGCAGGATTCCTATAGTTAGAGCATGTGGTGTTTCTACAAGATTGTGTCCTTATGGGTGAGCACTCCCAGTTAGCAGATACTTGAAGCACATCATGGGTTGTTCTTTTTGTAGGAAATTCTCACTGCAAATATGACGTCATATATTGGGTCTAGAAGGTCCTCTACCTCTTCCATTTCTTTTTCCTCCTTAGAAGGGCAGATCTTACAAGAGTCGGTAAAATTTTGTGTGTTGTAGGACAATATCTATAACATGCATTCTTTCTTCTTGAGGTTCTCGAGGTCTCTTGAGTGTTTTGCAATGAACCATGATATGTCTATACTTCTCGCACTAGATGCAGTAACTAGGAATGTATGTGGTGGCACATTGAGCATTTGTGTACCCTCTTCCTAGACAACATGTATAGCAAATCTCTCCCTTGGCAGCAATATTCATTGGGTTCCTCTCTTGAGGCTGCTATGTTAAGTGAAGATTCTCCAATCATTTCAATTTTACTAAGATGTCCTCCGTCTTGGTATTTGTTGCAAGAACATTGGTAGCTATGGAAGCGGTGAGTTCACATAGAGCTAAAAGGGTTATAGGAGTAATTTCATGCATGTGATCATATACACACATTGGTTGTGGTACTACGTATTGAGCCAATGCAATTGTGAGAGTTTCTTTATAGAAGTAACATGGCTATTGGAATCCCTGAGTAGAAGTGTAGAGATTGTGCATTACATTCCCTTTGAATCCTAATATTATAGAATAGGTCTAGTAAATCCATGTCCCATTTTTTAGCTTGAACCCAATATCATGTTTCCTCAAATGCTTGAGCTAGAGTAGTAGCTTTGTTGTAGTTGAGGAATTTCTAGATATCCTTAGATAGCACATCCTTAAACCTATTGAGAGTAGTACTACAATTTGGAGCTAGTGTAACATTGACAACATATATTAAATCATTGAGTAAATGCTTGCATGCTTTCATTGTGTACTTTGTAGAGTCTATTCTCTTGTTCTTGCTACCTTGGCAAAATGTATTCTTGTCATCCTTTTGCTTGTATCAATGCATGACTTGTTCTTGTGGCAAGGGCTAAGCCACTAAGCCACTAATAAAACAATGCCAATGAAACATTAGCCAATTTGTTGTACCATGGCTATATCATCCATGATATTTCATGCCACATAGCTATTTCCAAACATCCAAAGGAATGATTCAAATCTTCTTGCCATGTGAACATTACTTTTTCAAGGGGTATAAAATTTCATTCTCCTCTTGAGGTTGATGCTATTCCAATGGTAGCTATAGGGGCTGAATTAGGTGGTACGTGCATAGCCATAGGATGTGGTGCTGAGGTAGACGGATTTCCTTGGGCAGAAGTTCTTGCCATGAATAGAAGTAGTACCTGACTTTGAAGATTTGAAAGTGTGCTTGTAAATGCATGAGGTAATGCTTCCCTTAGATTGGGATCAGACCTATATAAATGGGAGGTAGTGCTTCCTCCAAACTAAGAGATTTATTACAGAGCATGGGGAGTAATGCTTCCTTTGGATTGAAAGAAATCCTGCTTGAAAAGATGGGAGGTAGTCCTTCTCCCGAGGTGAAAATAGCCACGTCTTCATGGGTTAGTGAAAATCAACATGGTCCAAACAAGTTGTAGAAGGGAGTGAAGATGACATATGCAGCAGTTGGCAATGGCACTAAATATTGTAGTGTGTTAATCTAGTCCTATATGTGAGGGTTCAAGATGCTAAGGGGCAAGAGAAGTATGAGACAATCCTTGTCATGCACTACAAGTAGTTCTTGGAACCATTTTTAGGCAAGAGACCATGCACTGAGCTATAGGCAAAGTTCCCATAATGGCCTATGGCCAGAGATCCCTAGCAACCCTAGCTCAATTACATGACAAGGTTAATCCTTAGATACTAAACCTAGGAATCTGCTTTGTTCCCTTGTGAGTCCTTTAGCTTCATTGGTTGTCACTCTCCAGGTAAGTATGGGATGCTATATGCAATACTTGTGAACACTTTATGATTTGGGCAAGAATGAAATGAGCACAATGAGGAGCATCACTTACAAATAATACACATTCATGAATTGAAAACAATATGCAATACTCAAAATATCGATAATTAGAATAGGTTTTCTTTATAACTTTTGTTGCTCAACTAAGTTAATTGTGTGTTACAATTGGAACTCTTACAACCATGATTGATATTTGCTTCAATTTGTGGACCCAACAATTACATAGGTCACTTGACAACTCACTCACATTTGACTCAATCTAGATAAGGTTCTCCCTCAACAACCATAGCCTCCCACACTAGTATTCCAAAGAATGATAGTTACAATGTAGGGTGGACAAATCCCCACTACATGGCATGGGCTCTATTATATACTAGGAATCATAATCCTAAAAATAAATTTCTATCTCCTATGGTTTCTTCTAATGCGGCTATTGTCTCCTCCTTGCCTTACCATTATTAATGTTAATTGATCCCTTCATCTCTAATAGATTACAACTTTGACATTATCAGAGTGCCATCTTAGCTTTAGTTAATTTTTAAATGCATTGTCCCATAAATAGCTCATCCTATAATAATATAAATCCCATAGAAGAGTTCTCCTATACATCCACTTACTATGCTTGTAGGTGGCTTTACTCACACATCCCATACAATTGGATCTCACAATAGGTCATTTCTCCGCATCTTGTGCTATTTGCATTCCTAGATTGGCTCATTATCCCATGCTTTTGGTATAGTCTCATAGAAAAATATTCTTGCTTTACACCTAGTTCTTTTTTGACCATCAACATTGATTTTTGTAATGCACCTACAACATTTAGCTAATGCCAATTGCTGTCTTCAGAGACTACTTATGTAAATTCATGGAGATCTTCATCAATGATTTCTATATCTTTGGCAAAAGGACAAATCACATCTCATTTTTAAGCCAAAAATTTGAGAGATCATCCGGATTATCTTTACATCCAAAGAAGTGATTTTTTTTGATAGAGTGCATCTTCCTTGGACATGGAGTTTCAAGACAAGGGACAAAAATAGATGCAAAAAAGGTGAAAGTGATTCACTCTCTTGAATCACCCTAGACCTTAAGGGAGCTAAGGGCCTTCATAGGCCATATGGGCTACTATTTTAGGATCATCACCAACTATGCAATATTGGTGGTACCCCTCACTAAGATGTTAAAGAAGGCCAAATAATATTTTTGAGCAAAGGAGCAAGAGGATGCCTCCATCATACTAAAACCCAAGCTAGTGGAAGCATCTACAATGCAAGCCCCTAATTAGGAAAACACTTTTTATGTATATGTGGATACCTCTTGCATCACAATAGAAGTAGTGTTCAGCTTGAAGAACAAGAACACGAAGGATTATTTTTTGTACTATGCCAATTGGGAAATTTCTATAGCTGAGCAAAATTACACTACCATTGAGTAGAAGCAATGTGCATGGTGTATGCTTGTAAGAAATTTTATCATTACATATTGGGGTTATGAATTTTTCTTCCATCTAGACCATTATTGCAACATTCAGTGAAGAAGGTATATTTAGTAGGACAAATTGCAAGGTGGGTACTATTATTGCAAGAATTTACCTAATGGTGCAAGTGAGGAAGATATCACAAAAAAAAAATATCAATTTCTCATCCAAACTCAAAAACCACAGATCAAGCCAAAGATCTAGATCGCAAGCTTTTGAATGAAGAACTTTTCCATGTTTTGATAGCAAAGGTGACATGCTACTCCATTGAGTACTAGGAAAATTTATTTTCCTTTCATGGATTTGACAATGTAGATAGTAGAAGGAGAATTGGTGCTACTATATGACAATCCACATAAATTCTTCCCCAAGAAGTTGCATATTCAATGGATGGGACTATATTTGGTAGAGAAGATTTATGAAAATAAGTCCTTGCAACTAGAAAATTTGGAAGGGACCCTATTTTCCACCCAAGTAAATGGATAGCATGTTCAAAAATATTGCATTTGAAGGAAGAAGAAGGATCAATCTTGATATTTGTGAGGATGATCACATTTGAGAAGAAGGTATATGACACCTCATCTCTTTTTAACATACAACTTCTTCTTTCAAATTCCTTAGTATTTTTAGAAGCTCAAAGAAATAGCCAGTCAGCAAGGAAGAAGGATAGATTATAATCATTTATGTTTGACCCAAGAAAAATTGCACTTTGTAGGAGGAAGATGACCCAATAAATGTGCAACGTGAGAAGAGCAATAGCTATGGATCAAGGAAGAGAACCTACATTGAGGGGATCCAATGAAAAAGGCTTTTGGCTGCACAAACACTTGGCAACAATTTGATATAGCATGACAATATCCTTGATATTTTTGAAATAGCATTGTCATGCTATTTCAAAATATCAAGTTTATTGTCATGCTATTTCAAAACGTCAAGGTCTAGGACAATGCAGGGAAGGTTTCTAGGAACACTAGAGCATTGGAAGTACCACTGACTAAGAAAGCCAAGTAGATAGTCAATTTCATGATTTCATTAGGATTGCACCTTTTGAGAAGGGTTGTACGTAGTCAAGTGATATCATTAGAGTGCCGAGATATTCATGATTGAATCAACCTTTGGGGTGAACCAACCTTTGGAGTGAAAGGGCTCCTCAAGGAGAAGTGGCCTTTGGCATGAATTTACCATCACTATCAAGAGGTTCTTTACACTAGATCTTTCATGAGAGTGCTTTTTAATTTTCTTTTTTATGGTGTGCTATAATGAGTAATACTACCTTCTTCTTGGAGGAGTTCCTATCCAAGAGGTTAAATATATAGTAATAAATAAACTATGACATTGTGACACTTTACCTTCACCTTTAGTCATTTCCATTTTGTATCCTTGAGGGAATGGCCTATTCTTATTGTTTATACTATTAGTACATCAACACTAGGTTGTCACACTCACTACAAAGTAAGGCCTTGTCCTTTGTACTTGTTTGGACAAGATGGTGGAGTTGCCTTACAAGTGTTGGCTCTATGATGGTGTTATCTAGCTTGTGGTAGAGTGGCAATAATTTCTTCAAGGTTTTTATCCATGGTACCACCATGTTAATGGTATATATTATCATCAACCAGAAGAGTGAGTTACTTTTTTGCTTCAACTTATGGAGGAGTTCTTTTGTGGTATTATTAATTTGTGCCCTTGCTTTGTTAGCCAATAGTGGGCTTGTAGGCTCATCACTACAATTCTTGCTCTCCTCATGAGCTATGGCTATAATTTTTGGCTACTTTTACGTCCTCCTTCTTGTTTTGTAGTTGACTTCTCATGGACTCTTCCTTCATTTAGGACCTCTTCTTTTGTTAGTGATTCTTTATCCAAATTGTGTTCTTCATTGATATGGTATGGTTCATTTGTATTGGTTGTGTTATTTGGCTCTCTCCATGACAACCTGGCTTTGTTGTCAAGAATACCTACAACAAAGTCCATGATAGTGGTTGCTTTCTTTAATCTCCTTTCCAAATGGAAAATAAGGATGTGCTTGTCATCTTCCAGCATTGTTTTCTCCTTGACAAGAGAGCTACTCCCATCCTTGCCTTTGTTGGTTGGTTAAGATGATTGGTCTTTGTTATTTAGGCCCTCAATGTCCACCTTGTTGCCTCTTATGGGTGAATAAGCTATTGCTTGTTAATCCATCTTTATTCTATAATCCGTCATTATTCTTGGATTCTTGGATCCATCATTATTCCACAATCCAAGGTGTTTTGTGACTTGGAGTGAACTGCTTTGCCTATATGCTCCTTGTTTCCTTCATTTCCTTGGTTTTCTTCTCTACTTCCACTTTCTCTTGATGATACATCTATCACTTGAGAGGTTCATTTCCTCTTCTTGGAGGTTTGAACTTTGGATTGTCCAAAAATAACTTTATTATGCATGTTCATTTATTATACAACTCTTCAACTAGTACTTGAACTTTTGGGATATTTATACTTTGTATTTGCCAAATGGTATTCCTTTGTTTCATATTTTGCATTTGGGTATGTACCAAAGTAGTCTAGGTGATAAAAGTGACTTATGTATTTCTTTTTCTCCTCCTTTGTAAGGAGTTTTGTGGTACCCAAATGTGGCAACCCGGAAAATATCACTTTTGCGGTAATTAGGTAAGTAAAGTTCATTCCCGTAGAGATACGAGTCAAAATTGGTCAAATACAAAGCAAAGTAACAATTTAGTTCTTCTTGGTTGTGTCTTTAATCTCTCAGGTAGAAACCACACCCAGAAGAGAGTAACAAGCACTGACTTGCAATCTTGTCACGAATTAACAGTCCTTAATCACAACTCCATCAAATCTTTCCAAACAATCTTGATTGTGATGATTTAGGCTCTCCCGAAAACGGCACTTCACTGCAAAACAACTTCGCCTCAAAATTGTGTTCCACCCCTCCACTGAAGGCACAACTTCCTCAATCAAAATTGCTTCACATCAACCTTGCACTCCACTCACAAATGTAGAATACTACCAACACTACAATTCCTCTCAGATCTATCAAAGCATTGCTTCAATTGCACTTCACTTAGGATCAAACACACAGAATGAAGATCAATGATGTGGAATCCAACATCCAACAAGCACTCTGACTTGCCCTTCAAATTTCTCCAAACACTCACAAACACAATCACAAAGTTGATACTCAAAATCAAGCTCAAGCGACGAGCACTGCTTCACAACACTTCGCTTTATCTATTCTCAAGAATTATGAGCACTGAACAACATTTCTCTGTGAATGCCACTCTTAAATAGTGAAGCAATCGACAGTTCTAACAACTATACCGTTCTACAACAACTCTTCTAACTTACAGATCCAAAATGACAATGCACCTCTTCAAATCTCAAATCTGTTACTAATCCGATCCAATGTCTACTTCATCCTCGGCTTTCAAACCCAAACCCCAAGTAATTTTACTTCCTACTACTCTATCCTTGGGTTGTGTATTTTCCTCTTCTTCTACCAAATCCAACAATTCTCTTTCCTGATCTGAAATTTCACTAGTGGGCAATCTATCTAACTCCTTATCTCTTGACCCACTCTTCTCTAATGTCTCCAATGGTAAATTTGAAGACATTTTTACTCCTATGTTATCTACTTTGGGCTTTGCTCTAACATCTTTCCAAAGCTTTTCTATCTCTATTATCACTAAGTCTAATCTAATCGCAATATTGTCTTCTACTTCTAAGATCTTCCTATCTACACGAGTCCTGAGACTTATCAACAGCGCGTTCAAATCTGTGTCTTTCGCGTGTCTTCGCCTCGTCTCCTGCACCAACAATTTCAACTCGTGCAATCTTGTTTCTTCAATCCGAACGCTAGCCTCTATACTCAACATTGCGTTCATCTTGAGGACACTCTCCTTCAATGGCTCCAATCGCATCTTCCCCTCTCGCTCTCAATCTGCAAGCCAGTCCTCCCTGTACATTGCCAACTCTGCTTTGAACTTGGCTTTCACCGTCTCCTTCTCCTTCTCCTTCTGTACAACCTTCTCCTCTTGATTACGAAGTAACTCTCGTAATTGGTCTTCTTCTCGGTATCGTGCCGCTGTCGTCGAGAAAATAGCCCACGTGTACCCTTGAGGCTTTTGGTGTGATAAATTTTCTTTTCTCTTTTATTTGTTGTAAGGAACAGGGATTTATGATAATATGTCTTGGGTGTGGTTTTGCTACCTTGTTTTGGGAGAAAGTGAGGAGACAGAGAAGGGCTGAGGGTTTTCAGAAAATGCCAAAAGATTTTGAGAGGGAAGTTTGCAGAGGATTTCGAGAGAAGTGGCAGAAATTTTAATGAGAAGAGAGGAGTAGGGTTTTCAAAAAGGGAAAAAAAAGTGGGACAGAGGAAGACACACGGGACAAAAAATTTTTGAGTTGGACAGGAGGGGGTTTGGTAGGAGGAAAAATTCTTGAGAAGCTGGAGGGTTTGGACTGTAACACCCATTTGTGCATGTGTGTGGTATTGTGATATTTAGCTTGGTATTACAAGTACTTAAGAGATATTATTTATATAGAGATAAAGGATGGTTCTATATTAGTCATGGTTAGCTAAAGTTAGTTATAGCTAAGATAGAGGGGACCTTACTTTAGAGGAAGTAGAAAAGATGAGCACCACTAGTTTGGATTTTAGTGTGTTGACTTGGTATAGCTCTCTAGAAGGCAAGATAATGGTCCGCGTCCAATTCTACATTAGGCAGAAGGAGGCTATGAGAGCTCACTTGGAGAGAACATTAGGAGAGGAGAGGGCTGAACTTATGTTAGAGAACCAAGATCCATTTGTATACCCTGTAGTTCATTATGATGTCTTTGAGGTGATTTTGTACATCTTGTACACATGAGAGGAATTGGAGAGATTGTGTGAGGTGGATTGCAGATTTTGGGGATTAAGGTGATTTTGGGCAAAATCTCAAGTTTGAGATCTGGACTTGAGATTTCTACACATGATAGCTTGGGTTATCTTTCAGTTATCACACTTAAAATTATTGAGAGAGCTTCTATGCGCACTGGGCTAGAATTTTTGAAAGTTGATAGGGTAAAGTGCTCCCGCAACTGCATGCTCTCTAGAAAATTATACAGAGTCTGCCATTTCTTCAATTTTCAGTGAATTATCTTGAAAATTTCCAAGAAAATTCAGTGCATTGTATCCTACCTGCTGCCACAAAAACTAGAGAAAGATCGTTCTTGCGCAAAGAGTTATGAGTTTTTGAAGTGAGGGGGGTGGTTTTCAGACCAAATCTGAAATATGGGTGCTGAATAGAAAGGTGTCTAGGCCAAATGGCTCGATGAAAAGATCTGAAATTTTGCAGGGAGGGACGCCCTGGAGTTGTGATCAAGTAAGCAAATTTTCAGAGGACTGTGACATATTGGTTGGGAGATTTAAGTGACATTGTGAGGAAGGGTCAATTCTGCAGAGTGGAGATCTCATGCATGAGAAGTTTGAGATCAACAAAAAACATGTTTGAGTGTTTAGATTCATCTTGGGGAACATGGAGGGTCATCAAGAGTGGAAATTGAGATTATGCAAGGTTCCCCAAGGGTTTGAGGTGATTGTAGGGGTGGATTTGAGGAAAAGAGAGTTTACAATAGAATTTGAAGAGAGTGTTGAGAGGATCCAAAAACCTACACCACTTGGAGGAAAGAGTGAGTCTAAGTGCTTTCTATGTGGAGAGAAGGGACATAAGGCAAGTTCATGTCCATTGACCTTTGAGAGCAAGATATTGAGGGAAAGGAGAGGCTTACTTGACTTGGGTTTGCATGTAGGACCTTCTTCACCAAGATTGGGAGGGAGAAGATCTAAGACCAAGGAGTTGTGTGAGGTTTGTGGAGTTGAAGGACTTCCAAAAGGACATGAGTGTAGTGGAGTAAAAGCACTTTTGGAAACTTTGGTGAAGGATCTTGGAGAGAGTCTTAGTACAACTATAGAAATACTACCACCTTCATCAGCTAGTTCTCAAGATTAGTGATGGAGATAATCTTTCAACTTATGGATAAACTATCCATGAGAGTTAGATTAATATGCACTCTAGGATTTGATGTTGCTATAGAAATCTTGGAGCAACCTGAACCTTTTGTGTTCTCTAGAGTGTATTATTCTCAAATGGTGTTAGTCATGTATATACTCTATTAGTAATAGAGTGAGAGAAAAGAAAAGAGAAAAAAAAAATTGAGAGAAAAGAAAGATAGTGAGGGGTTAAGATGGGGAAACTTCCTGTTTTCTTTGGCAAGGATGGAGAAGATGTGGAGGCCTTTGTGAGAGACTTCAAGAGAGCTTGCATAGGAAACAATGAGAGGAGGAAGAATGAGTGGGCCTCATTATTACCAGATTTCTTTGAGGATGCAGCACTTACATGGTATGAGTCAGAATACCAAAAGAGAGAGAGAGGAGAGATGGGGAAGAGGAGTCTTGGGAGACTTTGACTTCAGCACTCATTGAGAACTTTCTTCCTGATGAGAGTTATGAGAGATTGATGAGTGAGGTTACATTTTTCAAGCAAGGAGATGGAGAGAAAGTGAGAGTCTATGTGGAAAGAGTGGAAAAGTTGGAGTCCAGATTTCGCATAGTGTTGAGGAAGGGTGGGGATGATGTGGAGACTACAATGATTGGCATAGGGGCCATGCTCACCAAGAATTTTGTGGGAGGATTGAGACCACAAATTAGGAGCAAGGTGAGATATGAGAAACCTTCTTCCAAGGTTGAAGCTATCAAGATCACAATTTGTATGGAGGAGAGTTTGGAAGGGGATGAGAGTGATTTGGTGGTGAAGGAGGTTGTGCATCCTCCTCAAGGCTACAAGTATCGTGGAACTTCTGATACTTTGGTGACAAGGGTTGCACCACAAGTAGTAGTTGCTCCAGTTCTTGCACCTCCACCAAAAGATCCACTCCAAACCATCACAAAACAACTTGCGGATCTCAAGATCAATGTGGTGCAACTATGGGAGAAGAGAGAGGTGGATCAGAATTTAGGGAGAGGGCCTAGGAGTTATGGAAACTATCCATATAGAGGAGGCCAACCAGCCAACAATTTCAATGATAGAAATTGTTTTGGTTGTGGAGGAAGAGGCCATATCCAAAGGAATTGCCCAAATTCCACTTACCATGGAGGAAGGGGTTATGAGGGAGCCAATAGAGGGAAAGAGGGAGGAAGTGAAACCCAAGTGGCTCCTAATCCCAACAAAGGTAAGGGGATAGCATCCATAGATGTGGTTGAGAGCAAGTATGAGAAGGGAGAGTGCTCAAACTCCAAGGGTCTTAATTTGGAGCTTTTGGCACAAGAGAAGAAGAGAGCTTGTTTTGCAGAGGATGTTCACTCTTCTCAAGGATTTACTTCAAGCAAGGATACTCCTATGTCTACTAGGAGCACTCGCACCTCAACACCATCAACAACAAAGACTCCAAGGAAGAAGTTGGGGATGGAGGACTTCTTGATCTCAAAGCAACAATGGAACTACAATGTGTTGGAAGATGTTGGTAGTCACAAGGCTAACATCACAGTGGGCCAATTAATTGCTTTGAACCCTACCTTGAGAAAGGAGCTTAGAGGTGGTTTGAGTTCTACAAGGAGCAAGAAGAAGAAGAAGGCAAAAGTTCCAATATCAATGGGGGTGGTGGATGCCAAGCCAGCACCATGGGAAGCTTGTGAATATGCCTCCAAGATTGATGTGAGAGTGAATGGTCACAACATCAAGGATGCATTGGTTGATAGAGGATCAGCAATGAATGCCATGTCAAAAAGGTTGATGAAGAAGTTGGGTATGATACCCTCAAGAGCTTCAACATTTGTGGTGAGCATGGCAAACAAGCAACAAGTTTGACCAGTAGGGGTGATGGATAAAGTGGTAGTTTCAGTTATGGGAGTTCAAAATCTCATGACTTTCCAAGTCTTGAAGGATTCAAGCTATGACTTACTTCTTGGGAGGCCATGGTTGAGAGCAGCACGCACAATTGATTGATGGCACAAAGGGTACTTGAGGATTGGGCCATCAAACCATAGAGTCACAGTTCCTATGACTAACACCACCAACACTTCACATTCAGATACACCATCTTCTGATTATTGGGAATCAGATTCTGAAGAAGGAGCTTCAGGTGTGGAGACAAGCATGGAAGAGGAGACTTCCATGGAGGAGGATGAATCTGAATCTGATTCAGATGTGTATCCTTTGTGTGCTATGGATTTTGCATCTAAGCTAGAGGTTTTGAAGGACCTAGACAAATCACCATTGACACTTGAGGAGGTAGAGAGAAGGTTAGCTACCCTCAAGTATGGTCCAAATGTTACCAAGGAGGAGAAGGTGAGATTTGAGGAGATTTTCCGCAAGTTCATCCATGTGTTTGCTTTTAGTTACAAGGATTTGAAGGAAGTCACCTTGGAGGAGCACAAGATAGAGGTGGAGTCACATGCAAGACCAGTTCGCCAAAAGCAATGTCGCATTAGCCCACCAATATCTTTGGTTGTGAAGGAGGAGATTGATAAGCTCAAGGAGGCTAGATTTATCTTTGAGGTGGAGAATTCAGAATGGGTGTCTCCAATTGTCATTGTGAAGAAAAAGAATGGCAAGCTCGGGTATGTGTGGATTACAAGAAGCTCAATGCTGTTACCAAGAAGGACTACTACCCATTGCCATTCATTGATGAGATCTTGGAGGAGGTTGCAGGTCATGAGAGGTACAGTTTTGGAGATGGTTATAGTGGACACAACCAAATCAAGATTGCACCAGAGCATCAACAACTCACCACGTTCACCACACCTTGGGGAACTTACGCTTTCAAGGTCATGCCTTTTGGGCTTTGCAATGCTCCAGCCACATTCCAACGGTTCATGAACAAGGTATTTGAACCTTTCATTGGGAAATTTGTGAGAGACTTCATTGATGATTTTTGTGTCTATGGGAGCAAGGAGGAGCACTTTGAACACCTAATCAAAGTCTTGCAACGCTTGGATGAGGCAAATGCATCACTCAACCCAAAGAAGTGCATTTTTGGATGTGAAGAAGGTCTACTTTTGGGGCACATCATCTCCAAGGATGGAATAGCAATTGATCCTGAGAAGGTGAGGAAATCTCAGACCTTCCATTCCCTTCAAGCTTGACAAAGTTACGCCAATTCTTGGGGATGGTTGGATACTATAGGAGGTTCATCTTCTCATTTTACAACAAGGCTTATGCATTGACCATCTACATGAAGAAGGGTGTAGATTACATGGTGATTTTGGAGGACAAGGAGGCTCTCAAAGCTTTTGAGGAGCTCAAGCCATCCCTTGTTGTAGCTCCAATTCTTGCTAAACCTGATTGGAGTAAGCCTTTCATCCTCTACACTGATGCTTCTAATGTAGCTATAGGATGCACTCTTAGTCAATTAGACCAAGATGGGCATGATCATCCAATAGCTTATGCTAGTAGGCAGATGGTTTCAGCAGAGAAGAACTACTTTGTCATGGAGAGAGAAGGGTTGGCAGTGATCTTTGGTCTCAAGAAGTTTAGACACTACTTGATTGGAGGGAAAGCCACCATTGTCACAGATCACAAGGCTTTGAAGTACATCTTCAACAAGCCTAATGTTGAAGGGAGACTAGCAAGGTGGATGATACTCTTGTCTGAGTATGACTACACCATTCAAGATAGGCCAGGAAAGAAACATGCAAATGCTGATTTATTATCTAGAGCCTATGATCATGATGGAGATGAGCCAGTGGATGATTCCTTCCCGGATGAGGAGCTCATGACAATCTCAGTCACTCAAGAGGTTCCAATGGAGTACAAGGAGATTGTGGATTTTGTGAAAAAAGGTAACTATCCAGAAGGGATGCATGCTAGGGAGAGGAAGGCCCTTGCAGCAAGATCTAGACCTTACACAATGGTGGAGGATATTCTTTTTCACCAAGGAGCAGATGGTCTACTTCGAAGAGCAGTGGGTAAGGAAGAGTCTATCCTACTCATAAAGGAGTTTCATGAAGGTTTAGTATGTGGAGGACACTTTGCAGGAAAGGTGACTGCTTTCAAGATTCTAGATGCAGGTTACCATTGGAGAGGGATTTTTAAGGACTGTCTTGATTATTGCAAAACTTGTCATGTTTGTCAAGCTTTTGCTAGAAAGTCTACATCCACTCCACCACTTAGATCAATTCCATTGCTAGGACCTTTTGAGAAGTGGGGAATTGATTTTGTAGGTCCTCTCAATAGAACCCCAAGGAACAATCGGTACATTGTGGTAGTTACTGATTACCTTACTAAGTGGGTTGAGGCTAGACCATTGAGGGAAAAGAATGAAGATGAAGTTGGGAGGTTTCTTTATGAATGCATTATCACTAGGTTTGGATGCCCTTTGGAGTTGGTTTTTGATAGAGGAGGAGAGTTTACAGGAAGCATTACTACAGCCATGCTACGACATTTCTCTATCACACATAGAGTAACTACATCCTATAAGCCAAATTCCAATGGCTTGGCAGAGAGAACCAATCAGACCTTGTGCATGATGTTGGCGAAAGATGCAGAAATGGAGGGGGCTAAACATCATTGGGACAAGAGGATTCATGCAGTTTTATGGGAGTATAGGACAACCATGAAGACTTCCACCGGATATTCTCCATTTCAATTGGTGTATGGTATTGAGTCTACCTTACCTATTCACTTTGATCTTCCTACCTTCCAAAGCATTCATAGGAGATTGAAGAAAGCACAAGGAGGTGATGCAGAGAAGTCAAGGAAGGATCAACTCATGGAGTTGGAAGAGGCAAGAGCAGTTGCTATGGTTCGAGTGGAGCAAGCCCAAAGGAAACAAAAGGCGAGCTTTGACAAGAGGCAAGGCAAGAAGAAGGTGGAGCCTTTCAAGGAAGGTGATTGGGTAATGTTGTTTGATTCCATTCGATTCAAGAGAGTGCAAAAGAAGTTTTTGCCTAAGTACTTTGGACCTTTCATAGTGGAGAAGGTGTGGGGCAATTACACCTATGATCTCAAGGAGTTGGGAGGAAGACACTTTGATAGGATTAACCATGATAAGTTGAAGATGTACCATAGAAGGTAGAGAGACCTTCACTTTGAGGACAAAGTGAAAACTTAGTCCGGGGGTAAATGTAACACCCATTTGTGCATGTGTGTGGTATTGTGATATTTAGCTTGGTATTACAAGTACTTAAGAGATATTATTTATATAGAGATAAAGGATGGTTCTATATTAGTCATGGTTAGCTAAAGTTAGTCATAGCTAAGATAGAGGGGACCTTACCTTAGAGGAAGTAAAAAAGATGAGCACCACTAGTTTGGATTTTAGTGTGTTGACTTGGTATTATTCTTAGGTGTTTGGCTTTGAGGAAAGAGTTGAGAACTCTTGGGCCCGCAAACCTTTTTGTTTTGGATTCTTCTTTAGTCCAAGGATAGCCCATGTGAAGGAATCCTTGACTTAGTGGTTGTGTCAAGATAAGATCACATGCTTAGGGGAATATGCCCATGTGAATGGATATTCCTTTCTGCTTTTTGACTTTACTTGACTTTTAGTCTAGTAACTTGAGTTACTACGGTAATTAGCAACTTTGGTATGTAACTATTTCACCACTATATAAACAAGGGGTGAGGAGGTACTCATCATCCTTTCATTTGCAACTATCTCTCTCTCATTGAGTTCTCTAGTGAGCAATGTATTGAGTCTTGGAGTGTTACTTGGAGGAGTATGATGGAGTTGGGGTTCCTTGCCTTCTTAGTCCATGGTGCGCTACCATAATAGCCATCAGAGGTTCATCCTGAGTGAGAGACAGGCCGGCTCATAAGACAGAGGAACAATGTGCAGGAGAGGAATTTTTGAGTTGGACAGGAGGGGGTTTGGCAGGAGAGAAATTCTTGAGAACTGAAGGGTTTGGACAGAGGGACAATCAGGAGAAGGAATTTTTGAGTTGGACAGGAGGGCTTGAGAGTGAAGGGGAGAGAAATTCTCGAGAACTGAAGGGTTTGGACAGAGAGAGAATGTGCAAGAATTTTTGAGTTGGACAGGAGGGGGTTTGGCAGGAGAGAAATTCTTGAGAACTGAAGGGTTTGGACAGAGGAACAATCAGGAGAAGGAATTTTAGAGTTGGACAGGAGGGCTTGAGAGTGCAGGGGAGAGAAATTCTCAAGAGCTGAAGGGTTTGGACAGAGAGAGAATGTGCAGGAATTTCGAGTTGGACAGGAGAGGGTTTGGCAGGAGAGAAATTTTCAAGTGTGAAGGGTTTGGACAAAGAGAGAATGAGAAGGAATTTTAGAGTTGGACAGGAGGGCTTGAGAGTGCAGGGGAGAGAAATTCTCAAGAACTGAAGGGTTTGGACAGAGAGAGAATGTGCAAGAATTTTTGAGTTGGACAAGAGAGGGTTTGGTAGGAGAGAAATTCTCAAGAGTGAAGGGTTTGGACAAAGAGAGAATGTGCAGGAAATTTCGAGTTGGACAGAGAGAGAATGTGCAGGAATTTTTGAGTTGGACAGGAGAGGGTTTGGCAGGAGAGAAACTCTCAAGAGTGAAGGGTTTGGACAGAGAGAGAATGTGTAGGAAATTTCAAGTTGGACAGAGAGAGAATGTGCAGGAATTTTTGAGTTGGACAGGAGAGGGTTTGGCAGGAGAGAAATTTTCTAGAGTGAAGGGTTTGGACAGAGAGGGAATGTGCAGGAATTTTTGAGTTGGACAGGAGAGAAATTCTCAAGAAGTGAAGGGTTTGAACAGAGGAACAATCAGGAGAGGAATTTTTGAGTTGGAAGGAATGGAGCATGTGCAGGAGAGAAGTGCTGGGACAAAAGGAAAATTTTTGCAAGGGGACTGTTAGGGCTTGAGAGTGCAAGGCAAAAGTTTTTCCTCTCAAGAGAATCAAAGGAGAGAGTGCAGGAGAGAGAGGGCTGGGAGAAAGAAAATTTTCGCAGGAGATGCTAGGGCTTGAGACAGCAAGGCAAGGGAGGGTTTTCTTCTCAAAGGAATGTTTTCACAGGAGGACTATTAGGACTTGAGAGTGCAAGGCAAAAAGTTTTCTTCTCAAGAGAGTGAAGGACTTTGCAGGAGAGAGAGGGCTGGGAGAAAGAGAAAGAAAATTTTTGCAGGAAGAGGGAGGGGTTTTGGTGAGGTGCAAGAAGGAGAAATTTTGCATGAATGTAGAGGCTGGAAAATTGCAGGAGTTGAAAGCTTGGACAAAGGGCAGATGTATGGAATGTAAGGGCAGGACTGTGAAAGGTTGTGAGTGGTTGGAGTAGAACATTTTTGCAGGTCTGAAGGGCAGGCTGCAGGAGTAGCAAAAGGAAACTCTCACAAAGGTGAGAACAGGACTGAAGAAGAGAGATTTCTGTGGAAAAATGTTGATAGAGTGTTGAGGGACAGAATTGGAAAGGGAATTTTCGCAGGTCTGAAGGGCAGGCTGCAGGAGTAGCAAAAGGAAACTCCCACAAAGGTGAGAACAGGACTGAAGAAGAGAGATTTCTGTGGGAAAATGTGGATAGAGTGATGAAGGACAATGTTGGAGAGGAATTTTCGCAGGTCTGAAGGGGATTTGCTGCAGAAGTTGCCAAAGGATAATCTCCCGAAAGTGAGGATAGGAGTGAAGAAGAAAGATATTTTTTTGGGAAGATGTTGTGAAGAGTGACTGAACAGGCACTGATAGGAGCTAGTCAAGAAGAAAAGGAGGAGAATTTCGAGGTGGCTCAGCTCATCTGGAACAAAGGCAAGAAAAGATTTGAAGTTGGTTGGCCTGTCTGAATGGAGTGAATCTGATCTGCAAAACAAGGCATAGGAGAATGAAGAGGTTTGGAAGGTGAGTTGCCTTGTCTGCTATCGGACAAAATATATGTGAACTGCCGGCTGAGTTGATGATCAGTTGCAACCTTAGGGCAGGCATTGTCTTGACTAGAACTATTTGACTTATCCAACCTTGTGAACATTGTTGTTGAAACTCCTGTGAATGATGAACCTTGGAAGCGGATTTGTGTTATGAATTGTGACTAGAGTTGAGGAAAACTCCATTCTAGGAACTCTCAGTCCAGTCCATGTGAATAGCCTAATTAAATGATCTGGATGCCCGGGTTTATGTTTGGTTAGATCACTCAGTTGTTGTTTCTTTTATTTTATTAAAGGGCCACGTGACCTAGGTCTATGAACTGCCAGATCCCGAACCATAGCTTGAACCTGACGTGAAAATAGAATATGAGACCAGGCAGAGGTAGAAACCATAACACCAGACTCGCATGACAAGATTAATTTTATGAAAGACAAGGATAAAACAAAACCTTCAGGGAGAGCAAACCTCAAGGAAACTGAAACAACAAGTTCATATAGAGACAAATTCCCGACAATCCAGGAGTAGGGAAGGAATGTCAGTCTATGGGAAAGACCCAAAAGAAGGACAGTAGGGAAAACTAAGCACAAGCAGCCATGTGCTCGGTGCACTCTCGAGACCAAACATTCCCCACGATACCGCCAACTCTCTTTGCCAGAGTTGCTTCTTCTCCTCGACACTCTCCATCACCCTATTGAGCTCTTGATCCTTCGCTGCTACTCTCGCCATAGCATGGATTACTTCTACTCTTGAATCAACAAACTGCTGCTTCAAGATTTCATACTCCGCTACTTGTCTCTCCCTTGCTTTGTCACTCTTCTTAACAAGATCTTCTCAATAACTCACTTCTCTCTTCAGGTCTTCAATTACCTGACTTCTCACCATTGCCTCCGCTTGCAGCTCTTCCCTTTCTTCCTCACCTCAGGTTATACTCTTCTTCAACTCCGAGTTTTCTTCTTCTAATCTTGCCAACATCTGCAATACAATTTTTACCTCCAAACATGTCGACTGCATTTCCTTCTTCTTGTACTCCAACTTCACCAACAATGGGCACATGATCTCCCGCAAGTACTCCACTCCATCACTCGGGATTACTTCTTCTTTTGTGGACACTTCCCTTTGTACTTCCTGTTCATCCAATACTCGCCTTCTTCTCTACAATCTTTGTATTGGAATCGAAGCCTCACTTCCCGAGCTTTCAACTACCTCTTCTTTTGCCTTACTTGGCTCCGCTTTGCACTTTGCCTTACGTCTTGAGCAAACTCCTTGCTGTACTACGATCTTCTTCTCTTCGGGCACCGTTACTTTGTCTTCCAGCTGCGTGTTGTCTTCGGCTTCCATCTCGGCTTGCACTTCTTCTTCATATTCGTCAGCTGCTGGTGCCAATGTCATGTCTCTCCCTTCATCACTATCGCTGCTTGTATCTCCACTCTGCAGCGTTAGCTCAGGCTCCTCCTTGTGTTCCAAGTCTTCAGTTTTGAGCTTGGCATCTCCTTCTGAGTCTTCGTCCTCCGACTCGATGACCACCATACCTCGCCTCGGATTGCCTCTCCACGTCTTCCGAGGTTTCTTTGTTTCTTCGGCGTCATCTTGCCAACCCCTCTTCTTTGCAGTCGGGGTACTCATTGCGACCTCCACGTTCTTCCCCATCTTTGCATAGTAGCCGTCAGTGCTCTTGATTTGCAGGATGTATTGCTGCTCCTCAACATTGACTTCCTTTTGTAAATCCGGATGGAAATGCGACACCATCCAAGTCCACTCTGCCGAGTTCAGCAAGTTGAGCCCGAGGTAGAAGTGTGCTGCAAACGGCACGATATAGTGTGGAGGCGACTTATCCTGCAAATTCCACACCATCTGCCTTGTTCTTCCGTGAAAACACCTCACCCAATTGATTGGTTCTCCTGTGAAAAGTTTGTGAAAGAACACCGCTTGGTGCTTCATCACATATGTGGTTTGCTCCGGCTTCAGGATAGCCATTAGTGCACTCACGATCCCTCTCTTCACAGGGTCTTTGTAGCTCTCAACCTTATACCCGTTCTTTGTCCTCTTTGACAAGAAGGCATCTCTCACCTCTTGGGTCTCTTGAGCTATCTCTCCCTTCCCTAAGAATGTGGCTCCCTGCTCCGAGCCTGCTTCCTTCCCGAGTATGAGTCTCCAATCCGACTCTGTCCAGCAAGCCGGATTTCCTCTCTTCCCTTCTTCCTCGGGTCCATCGAGACACTTGCTCTCAATGATTTCTGTCATGAATCTTGGAAAGCTTACATTCTAGTTCCATGCAAGAAATGTGATCTGAAGTCGGCTCAAGACTTCGATCCTCACTATTACATCTAACCTCCAAATTGCATGATTTCTCACTGCAAATTTGGAGTTCTTCTTTCCTCCTCCCATCTCTTCTACCTTCTCACTCTCTCTCAATTTCACTCTTGCGACTTCTCCCTTGCGCACTAACACAATTCCAACTCTATTTCCCTTCCCACGATCACCTACAAGACGACTTCTCAACGGTGAAGGAAAATTACTTGACATTTCGTCATTGCAAGTTCAATTTTTATAGAGTTGTGCTTCTTCATCTTCCGTCACTTTGAGTTTCTACTGAGAAATCACACCTCCGGCATGCACCTGTCATTGTCAATCAACCTTTGCATGTATGGGCCGCCAGTTTTTGAACGGCCTCTTCTTGAATTTCTTGCCCCGACAAAAAGTTGTTAGACTGTCTTCACCTCGGGTTGAGCTCCCCCTGATACAAAGACAATTTACTTCGGGTTGTGTGCTGACAGGGCATTTTCGAGTACTTCGCCTTATGACCCAAAGTCACTTTACTTCGGGTTTCATCCTAAAGACTCTTTTCTTCACCTTCTTCGGCCATATAGGCGCAATACGACTTCTCTATACACTTCTTCTCCTTTATTTTGAAAAAAACAAAAAATGTGGGCACCACACCACATTTTTCAATTTTCATTTTTTTGAGGGAAGAAGTGAATTGTTGAAGCCAAATTGAAGCCAAATGAACGAAAGAAGAGCAAAATCATATGTTTAGATCCATCCAAGGAAGTTGACTTTGTGTCAAAGGAAGAAGGACTTGGATTGGACTAGAAGGATGGTAGACCCAAAGTGAGGGTACTTCACATTGGAATGATCAACCCGATCCAAAGAAACCTCAAGTAGGATAAATTTGAGAGTGATAAGAGTAAATCATGTAGAATGCGTGAGTTGCAATTGATGCTCAACTGAAGAATGACTAAGAATCAAAGAAGTATAAAATCAAGACTTTGTTGAGAGAATGATGTAATGCTGAACCATTATCTTGTTCTTCTAGGTTTCATGACAAAAATTGCTGCCAATAATTGTATAGATGGTCTTGAGGTGGAAGGAAAGAGAGGGAATCTGACTCATTGGACAAAGTTGGATTGGAGACTTGTTAGAAGTAGGAGATGTTACATGAATCACCTTCTATTAGAAATGTGATCATGCAGAGGAGATTGAAGAGTTGAAGAATACCTTCAATGCACCTTGCAAAAAGAATAGGTACAAGATAGACACTTACAAAGACCTAATGAGGCAAAGTATCATTGGAGCTTTGATGGCCATGATGAAGCTAGAGAAAACCACCTACATGATAAAGAAATAGGCGGTTGTCCTTCACCTCATATTTGTAGGAGAGAAGGTGAGTTGGGCAAAGTGTTTCTACCAGAGGACATGGCAAATGATCAGAAATTGGAGAATAAATATGCCACCTCATTATTTTGTACTATTTGCAACCCATGTCTATTTTAGTTTGAACTTGATCAGCTTGGAGGAGAAATAGAAGATGTTGTCTCACTTCCACCTAGATCTGCATTGAGATGTAGACAAAGATGAGTAATATTACATGGAAGAGATTCAAGAAGGTGACAACTACTTTGCTAGAACCGGATGAGTGAAGATCGTGGTAGTAATCATTCTAAGGCCAAGGAAGCAAAGTCAACCCAAGGATATGGTATCCTTGGTGCAAAGGATAATGACTAAGAAATTGAAATTGAGGCACAAGATGGCAATGGTTGATTTGTAGTTGGGAGTGGAGTCTGAGGCATAGTTAGAGTCCAATTTTGGGGACTCTAAAGAAGAAGAGTTCACTCTGAAGAGTAAGGAGTCAAGCAATGGTAGTGAAGCAAAACCCAAGGTCTAGCAATCAGCCAAAGAAGTGGCTGAGGAGGAAGATCAAGAGATTAATGTAGAGATTGATCACGTGGAAGGAAGAGGTACCCAATATTTGGAGTTACATGAGGTAGATACTCCAAAAGAACATGATAAAGAGCCAAGACTGCTATTCTAGAGAGGGGTGCAATGAAGAAGAAATCTATAGTCTACAAGTGTAGGATAGAGTCAAGTCAAAGAAGAAGATGACAAAAGCTCAAATGAAGTTAACCTAAAGGTGAGAAGATTAAGACTTTGGGATAAGGCCCCAATAGAAGAATTGCCTACCAAAGTTGAGGACAAGGAAGAGTTTAGAGGAGTGAGCTATTTGTCAAAGATTTTTTGTCCTTTACTATTGCAATTGCAAAAGAAGAAGGAAGTGAAGAAAGATCATCTAAGATAAAGGATGAGACTCAAGTGGTAAAGAATTTGATTGATCAAGTCCTATAGTTGAAGGAACAATTAACCCAAGGTGAAGAAGAATCCAAAGTTCTTCAAGTTGATGCAATGATTCAATGGTAGAGTTTAAAAGACCTGCAAGAGAGTTTTGAGAAGCACAAAGGTGTCTTGGAATGGTAGTAGGGAGAATTAAAGGTGCAAAAGGCAGAGTTTGAGAAATTGAAAGAAGAATTCTATGATTCTCAACTCAATGTAATACACTCCAATACCAAAGCCTTGGTAAGTGAGCATGCATTGGAGGAGTTGAGATTGATTGTACTGGAGAAGGATCGAGCTTGGCAACATGAATTAATAAGTAGAGGAAGAGAAGAAGAAAGATTGTGGGATCTAATTAAGAGCACAAAAGCCCAAGTTGCTCACCAAATTGAAGAGAGGAAGAAGATGGAGACAAAGCATGTGGAGGAATTGAAGATGCTTTGGGAGAAATTGAAAGGGGAGATGACTTGGGAGGAGTTAGTCTCAAAAAAAGAAGTTGTGATCAGTGGAGGAAGTCATTATCAAAGTGAAGTTGATTTTCAACATTGAGGCAAAGGTAAGAATGGAGGAGTCTTGACTGCAAGAATTGAAGTTGTTGGTGCAAGAGATTAAGAAGAGGAAGGTGAAGGACATAAAAATGGACGATCTATTGATTTTTCTTAGAGATAGAGTAGATAAGAAAATTACAGAAGTAGGAGATAATGTCTGTCTCAGATTAGATTTAGTTAGAACAAAGTTAGATGAACTTCATAATAGTTTGGAGGAGACTATAGAAACTTGATGCAAAGTTGCTGAAGTAGGAGTGTAGGTAACTTTGGGTGAAGTGCTTGAGTTAATTGAAGATGTTAGGATAGAAGAAGTAGTTAGATCAATTATGACTTCAGTTTCATTTTAGACTGAAGGTGTTGTAGCACTAAATGAATCCAAAGTTCAAGAGGCACTTGTAGGAAAATCGGGTGTAGAATTCAAAGTAGAGATAGAAGTTGGATTGGGTTAGGAGTAATTGAATGAGATCTCAAATTTCAATTGAAGAGTGTTAGATGTTTGGTTCTACGCTCTGATTTCTATTCTACTTGTTTGATCCTATGTGGAGCTCAATTGAAGCAATGCATTGATAAATCTATGAGGAATCATAATGTTGGTAGTATTATGCATTTGTGTGTATAATGCTGGATTGATCCAAAGCAATTTTAACCAAGGAAGTTGTATCTTTACTGGAGGTATGCAATACAATTCCAAGGTGAAGTCACTTTGAGGTGAAGTAGCCTTCTTTGAGGCAATTGATTTATAATCAATTGCCTCAAATCATCATAATCAAGATTGGTTTGGAAAGAAATTGAAGATTATGATTTATGAGTGTTTATAATTTGTGACAAGATTGCAATTGAGTGCTTGTTACTCTCTTTTGGGTATAGTTTCTATCCAAGAGGCTAAAGATGCAATCAAGAAGAATGTGACAACCCAAAAAATATCACTTTTGTAATAATCAGGTAAGTAAAGTTTGTTCCCATAGAGATATGAGTCAGAAGTTTCCAAATACAAAGCAAAGTAACCAAACTAGTTCTTCTTGGTTGTGACTTTAATCTATTAGGTAGAAACAACACCCTGAAGAGAGTAACAAGCATTGACTTGCAGCTTTGTCACAATGTAATATTCCTTAATCACAAGTTTTTCAAATCTTTCCAAACAAACTTGAATTGTGATGATTCAGTCTCTCCTGAAAATGCCTACTTCATTGTAGAATGACTTCACCTCAGAATTGTGTTCCACCCCTCCACTAAAGATATAACTTCCTTGATCAAAATTGCTTCACATCAACTCAACAATGCACTCACAAATGCAAAATACTACCAACACTACAATTCCTCTTAGATATGTCAAGGTATTGCTTTAATTGCACTTCACTTAAGATCAAACACATAAAATAAAGACCTATAACACCCATTTGTGCATGTGTGTGGTATTTTGATATTAAGGTTGGTATTACAAGTACCTGAGAGATATTATTTATATAGAGATAAAGGATCGTTCTAAATAAGTCATGATTAGCTAGAGTTAGTCATAGCTAAGATAGAGTTGACCTTACTTTAGAGGAGGTGGAAAAGATGAGCACCACTATTTTGGATTCTAGTGTGTTGACTTGGTATTATTCCTAGGTGTTTGGCTTTGAGGAAAGAGTTCAAAACTCTATGGCCCGCAAGCCTTTTTGTTTTGGATTCTTCTAAAGTCCAAGGATAGCCCATGTGAAGGAATCCTTGACTTAGTGGTTGGATCAAGATAAGATCACATGCTAGTGGAATATGCCCATGTGAATGGATATTCCTTTATACTTTTTGACTTTTTTTGACTTTTAGTCTAGTAACTTGAGTTACTATGGTAATTAGTAACTTTGGTGCATAATTATTTCACAAGTATATAAACAAGGGTTGAGGAGGTACTCATCATCCTTTCATTTGCAAGTATATCTCTCATTGAGTTCTCTAGTGAACAATGTCTTGAGTCTTGGAGTGTTAGCCTTGGAGGAGTATGATGGAGTTGGGGTTCCTTGCCTTCTTAGTCCATGGTGCACAACCATAATAGCCATCAGAGGTTCATCTTAAGTGAGAGAAAAGCCGGCTCACATTTTTGGTTCCGTTGCCGGGACCTCTCTAAAAGGTAAGATAATGTTTCGCATTCAATTTTACATTAGGCAAAAGGAGGCTATGAGAGCTCACTTGGAGAGAACATTAGGAGAGGAGAGGGCTGAACTTATGTTAGAGAATCAAGATCCATTCATATACCCTGTAGCTCATTATGATGTCTTTGAAGTGATTTTGTACATCTTGTACACATGAGAGGAATTGGAGAGATTGTGTGAGGTAGATTGCAGATTTTGGGGATTAAGGTGATTTTGGGCAAAATCTCAAGTTTGAGATCTGGACTTAAAATTTCTACACATGATATCTTGGGTTATCTTTCAGTTAGCACACTTGAAATTATTGTGAGAGCTATTATGTGCACTAAGCTAGAATTTTTGAAAGTTGATAGGGTAAACTGCTCCCGCAATTGCATGCTCTCTGGAAAATTTTACAGAGTCTGCCATTTCTTCAATTTTCAGTGAATTTTCCTAAAAATTTCCAAGAACATTAATTGCATTGTATTCTACGTACTGCCACAAAATTTTTGGAGAGGTAAGTCTTGTGGAGGGAGTTATGAGTTTCTGAAGTGAGGGGGGGTGGTTTTCAGACCAAATCTGAAATATGTGTGCTGAATAGAAAGGTGTCTAGGCCAAATGGCTCCATAAAAAGATTTGAAATTTTTCAAACAAAAACCTCCCAGAGTTTTGATCAAGTGTGAAAATTTTGAGAGGATTGTCACATACTATTTGAGAGATTTGAGTGAAATTGTGAGGAAGGGTCAATTCTACAGAGTTGAGATCTCATGCATGAGGAGTTTGAGAGCAACAAAAAGCATGTTTAAGTGTTTAGATTCATCTTGGGAACATGGAGTGTCATCAAGAGTGGAAATTGAGACTATGCAAGGTTCCCAAAGGGTTTGAGGTGATGTATTGAGGGGTGGATTTGAGGACAAGAGAGTTTACAATAGAATTTGAAGAGAGTGTTGAGAGGATTCAGAAACCTACGCCACTTGGAGGAAAGAGTGAGTCTAAGTGCTTTCTATATAGAGAGAAGGGACATAAGGTAAGTTCATATCCATTGACCTCTGAGAGCAAGAGATTGAGGGAAAAGAGAGGCTTACTTGACTTGGTTTTGCATGTTGGATTTCTTCACCAAGATTGGGAGGAAGAAGATCTAAGACCAAGGAATTGTGTGAGGTTTGTGTAGTGGAAGGACTTCCAAAAGGACATGATTGTAGAGGATTAAAAGCACTTTTGGAGACTTTGGTGAAGGATCTTGGAGAGAGTCTTAGTACAACTACAAAAATACTACCACCTTCATCAACTATTTCTCAAGATTAGTGATGGAGATAATCTTTCAACTTATCGATAAACTATCTATGAGAGTTAGATTAATATGCACTCTAGGATTTGATGTTGCTATAGAAATCTTGGAGCAACCTGAACCTTTTATGTTCCCTAGAGTGGATTATTCTCAGATTGTGTTAGTCACTCTATTAGTTATAGAGTGAGAGAAAAGAAAAGAGAAAAAGAAAAAAAAATTGAGAAAAAAGAAAGATAATGAGGGGTTAAGATGGGGAAACTTCCAATTTTCTTTGGCAAGGATGGAGAAGATGTGGAGGCCTTTGTGAGAGACTTCAAGAGAGCTTGCATAGGAAACACTGAGAGGAGGAGAATGAGTGGACCTCATTATTACCAGATTTCTTTGAGGACGCAGCACTTACATGGTATGAGTCAGAATACCAAAAGAGAGAGAGGAGAGATGGGGAAGAAGAGTCTTGGGAGAGTTTGACTTTAGCACTCATTGAGAACTTTCTCCTAGATGAGAGTTATGAGAGATTGATGAGTGAGGTTACATTTATCAAACAAGGAGATGGAGAGAAAGTGAGAGTCTATGTGGAAAGAGTAGAAAAGTTAGAGTCTAGATTTTGCATAGTGTTGAGGAAGGGTGGGGATGATGTGGAGACTACTATGATTGGCATAGGGTCCATGCTCACCAAGAATTTTGTGGGAGGATTAAGACCACAAGTTAGAAGCAAGGTGAGATATGAGAAACCTTCTTCCAAGGTTGAAGCTATCAAGATCACAATTCGTATGGAGGAGAGTTTGGAAGGGGATGAGAGTGATTTGGTGGTGAAGGAGGTTGTGCATCCTCCTCAAGGTTACAAGTATGGTGGAACTTCTGATACTTTGGTGGCAAGGGCTGCACCACAAGTAGTAGTTTCTCCAATTCTTGCACCTCTACCAAAGGATCCACTTCAAACCATCACAAAACAACTTGCAAATCTCAAAATCAATGTGGTGAAACTATAGGAGAAGAGAGAGGTGGATCAATGTAGGAAGAGGGTCTTGGAGTTATGGAAACTATCCATATAGAGGAGGCCAACCAACCAACAATTTCAATGATAGAAATTGTTTTGGTTGTGGAGGAAGAGGCCATATCCAAAGGAATTGCCCAAATTCCACTTACCATGGAGGAAGGGGTTATGAGGAAGCCGATAGAGGGAAAGAGGGGGGTAGTGAAACCCGAGTGACTCCTAATCCAAACAAAGGTAAGGGGATAGCATCCATAGATGTGGTTGAGAGCAAGTATGAGAAGGGAGAGTGCTCAAACTCCAAGGGTCTTAATTTGGAACTTTTGGCACAAGAGAAGAAGAGAGTTCATTTTGCAAAGGATGTTCACTCTTCTCAAGGATTTAGTCCAAGCAAGGATACTCCTTTTCTACTAGGAGCACTCGCACCTCAATACCATCAACAATAAAGACTCCAAGGAAGAAGTTGAGGATGGAGGATTTCTTGATTTCAAAGCAATAGTGGAACTAAAAATGTGTTGGAGGATGTTGGTAGCCACAAGACTAACATCACAGTGGGCCCATTGATTGCTTTTAACCTTACCTTGAGAAAAGAGCTTAGAGGTGGTTTGAGTTCTACAAGGAGAAAGAGGAAGAAGAAGGCAAAAGCTCCAGTACCAATGGGGGTGGTGGATGCCAAGCTAGCAACATGGGAGGCTTGTGAATATGCCTCCAAGATTGATGTGAGAGTGAATCACAACATCAAGGATGCATTGGTTGATGGAGGATCAGCAATAAATGCCATGTTAGAAAGGTTGATGAAGAAGTTAGGTATGATACCCTCAAGACCTTCAACATTTGTGGTGAGCATGGTAAACAAGCAACAAGTTTGACCAGTACGGGTGATGGATAAGGTGGTAGTTTCAATTATGGGAGTTCAAAATCTCATGACTTTCTAAGTCTTGAAGGATTCAAGCTATGACTTACTTCTTGGGGAGGCCATGGTTGAGAGTAGCATGCACAACTGATCGATGACACAAAGGGTACTTGAGAATTGGGCCATCAAACCATAGAGTCGTAGTTCCTATGACTAACACCACCAACACTTCACATTCAGATACACCATCTTTTGATTATTGGGAATCAGATTCTAAAGAAGGAGCTTCAGGTGTGGACACAAGCATGGAAGAGGAGAGTTCCACGGAGGAGGATGAATCTGAATCTGATTCAGATATGTATCCTTTGTGTGCTTTGAATTTTGCACCTCAGCCAGAGGTTTTGAAGGACCTAGATAAATCACCATTGACACTTGAGGAGGTAGAGAAAAGTTTATCTACCCTGAAGTATGGTCCAAATGTTACCAAGGAGGAGAAGGTGAGATTTGAGGAAATTTTCCGCAAGGTCATCCATGTGTTTGCTTTTAGTTACAAGGATTTGAAGGAAGTCACCTTGGAGGAGCACAAGATAGAGGTGGAGTCACGAGCAAAACCAATCCACCAAAAGCAATGTTGCATTAGCCCACCAATATCTTTGGTTGTGAAGGAAGAGATTGATAAGCTCAAGGAGGCCAGATTTATCTTTGAGGTAGAGAATTCAAAATGGGTGTCTCCAATTGTCATTGTGAAGAAAAAGAATGGCAAGCTTTTGGTATGTGTGGATTACAAGAAGCGCATGCTGTTACCAAGAAGGACTACTACCCATTGCCATTCATTGATGAGATCTTGGAGGAGGTTGCAGGTCATGAGAGGTACAATTTTGGAGATGGTTATAGTGGATATAACCAAATCAAGATTTCACCCAAGCATCAACAACTTACCACATTCACCACACCTTGGAGAACTTACGCTTTCAAGGTCATGCCTTTTGGGCTTTGCAATGCTCCAGCCACAATCTAGTGGTTCATGAACAAGGTATTTGAACCTTTCATTGGGAAATTTGTGAGACACTTCATTGATGACTTTTGTGTCTATGGGAGCAAGGAGGAGCACTTTGAACATCTAATCAAGGTCTTGCAACGCTTGGATGAGGCAAATGCATCACTCAACCCTAAGAAGTGCATTTTTGGATGTGAAGAAAGTATAATTTTAGGGCACATCATCTCCAAGGATGGAATGGCAGTTGATCTAGAGAAGGTGAGGAAAATCTCAGACCTTCCATTCCCTTCAAGCTTGACAAAGTTACGCCAATTCTTGGGGATGGTTGGGAGCTATAGGAGGTTCATCTTCTCATTTTCTAACAAGGCTTATGCATTGACCATCTACATGAAGAAGGGTGTAGATTACATGGTGATTTTGGAGGACAAGGAGGCTCTCAAAGCTCTTAAGGAGCTCAAGCAATCCCTTGTTGTAGCTCCAATTCTTGCTTAACCTGATTGGACTAAGCCTTTCATCCTCTACACTGATGCTTCTAAAGTAGATATAGGATGCACTCTTAGTCAATTAGACCAAGATGGGCATGATCATCCAATAGCTTATGCTAGTAGGCAGATGGTTTCAGCAAAAAAGAACTACTCTGTCACAGAGAGAGAAGGTTGGTAGTGATCTTTGGTCTCAAGAAGTTTAGACACTACTTGATTGGAGGGAAAGTCACCATTGTCATGGATCACAAGGCTTTGAAGTACATCTTCAACAAGCCTAATGTTGAAGGGAGACTAGCAAGGTGGATGATTATCTTGTCTGAGTATGACTTCACCATTGAGGATAGGCCAAGAAAGAAACATGCAAATGTTGATTTGTTATCTAGAGCCTATGATCATGATGGAGATGAGTTAGTGGATGATTCCTTCACGGATGAGGAGCTCATGACAATCTCAGTCACTCAAGAGGTTCCAATGGAGTACAAGGAGATTGTGGATTTTGTGACAAGAGGTAACTATCCAGAAGGGATGCATGCTAGAGAGAGGAAGGCCCTTGCAGCAAGATCTAGACCTTACACAATGGTGGAGGATATTATTTTTCACCAAGGAGCAGATTGTCTACTTTGAAGAGTAGTGGGTAAGGAAGAGTCTATCCTTCTCATAAAGGAGTTTCATGAAGGTTTAGTATGCGGAGGACACTTTTGCCAAGCTTTTGCTAGAAAGTCTACTTCCACTCCACCACTTAGATCAATTCCATTGCTAGGACCTTTTGAGAAGTGGGGAATTGATTTTGTAGATCCTCTCAATAGACCCCCAAGGAACAATTGGTACATTGTGGTAGTTACTGATTACCTTACTAAGTGGGTTGAGGCTAGATCATTGAGAGATAAAAATGAAGACAAAGTTGGTAGATTTCTATATGAACACATTATCACTAGGTTTGGATGCCCTTTGGAGTTGTTTTTTGATAGAGGAGGAGAGTTTACTAGAAGCATCACTACCACCATGCTATGACATTTCTCTATCACACATAGAGTAACTACATCCTATAAGCCAAATTCCAATGGCTCGGCAGAGAGAACCAATCAGACCTTGTGCATGATGTTGGCCAAAGATGCAGAAATGGAGTGGGCTAAACATCATTGGGACAAGAAGATTCATGCACTTTTGTGGGAGTATAGGATAGCAATGAAGACTTCCACCAGATATTCTCCATTTCAATGGTAAATGGTATTGAGTCTACCTTACCTATTCACTTTGATCTTCCTACCTTCCAAAGCATTCATAGGAGATTGAAGAAAGCACAAGAAGGTGATGCAGAGAAGTCAAGGAAGGATCAACTCATGGAGTTGGAAGAGGCAAGAGCAGTTGCTATGGTTTGAGTGGAGCAAGCCCAAAGGAAATAGAAGGAGAGCTTTGAAAAGAGGCAAGGCAAGAAGAAGGTGGAGCCTTTCAAAGAAGGTGATTGGGTAATGTTGTTTGATTCTATTCAATTTAAGAGAGTGCAAAAGAAGTTTTTGCCTAAATACTTTGGACCTTTCATAGTGGAGAAGGTGTGGGGCAATAACACCTATGATTCCAAGGAGTTGGGGAGGAAGACACTTTGATAGGATTAACCATGATAAGTTGAAGATGTATCATAGAAGGTAGAGACCTTCACTTTGAGGACAAAGTGAGAACTTAGTGTGGAGTAAATGTAACACCTATTTGTGCACCCATTTGTGCATATGTGTGGTATTGTGACATTTAGCTTGGTATTACAAGTACTTACAAGATATATTTATATAGAGATAAAGTATGGTTCTATATTAGTCATGGTTAGCTAAGATATATTTATATAGAGATAAAAGATGGTTCTATATTAGTCATAGCTAAGATAGAGGGGACCTTACTTTAGAGGAAGTGGAAAAGATGAGCACCACTATTTTGGATTTTAGTGTGTTGACTTGGTATTATTCCTAGGTGTTTGGCTTTGAGGAAAGAGTTGAGAACTCTTGGGCCTGCAAGCCTTTTTGTTTTGGATTCTTCTAAAGTCCAAGGAAGGAATCCTTGACTTAGTGGTTGGGTCAAGATAAGACAACATGCTTAGAGGAATATGCCCATGTGAATGGATATTCCTTTCTACTTTTTGACTTTACTTGACTTTTGGTCTAGTAACTTGAGTTACTATGGTAATTAGTAACCTTGGTACGTAACTATTTCACAAGTATATAAACAAGGGGTGAGGAGGTACTGATCATCCTTTCATTTGCAACTATCTCTCTCTCATTAAGTTCTCTAGTGAGCAATGTCTTGAGTCTTGGAGTGTTAGCCTTGGAGGAGTTTGAAGGAGTTGGGGTTCCTTGCCTTCTTAGTCCATGGTGGGCTACCATAATATCCATCAGAGGTTCATCTTGAGGGAGAGACAGGCCAGCTTACAGTCCTATTCTCGCATAATGATTGTTGTTACTTCTCAATTGCCAAATGTATTGTCGCTCCTCATCATTGGGTTCTTGTCATAGATGAAGATGGAAGTGCAAGACTATCTTCTTCTTCTCCTCACTGCTTAATAGGTTCAACCCAAGGTAGAAGTGTGCTACAAAGGGCACAAAGTAATGTGGTGGTGTCAGTGTCCTCCAGTTCAACACCATTTGCCTCGTTCATTGATAAAAGCACTTTGCACAATTGACCGGTTCTCCTGCAAACATCTTGTGGAAGAACACAACTTGCTGCTTTGTCACATAGGTGGTGCTTTTAGATTTGAATAGGGCCATCATAGCGCATACAATTCTTCTTTGCACCGGGTCTCAATACGTCCATCTTGTACTCATTCTTTGTGCGCTTTGAGGTGAAAGAATCTTTGATCTCTTGGGTTTCTTCTACTAATTCTCCCTTCCCCAAGAATGAGGCTCCATGCTCCTCTCCACTCTCTCTTGCTTACACCAACTTCTGTGACAACCCAACAAAGATCACTTTTGCAATAATCATGTAAGCAAAGTTTGTTCTGTAGAGATAGGATTCAGAATTGGTCAAATACAAAGTCAAATGTCACAATGTAGTCCTTCTTGATTTCATCTTTAATCTCTCAAGTATCAACTACACCTAGAAGAGAGTAACGAGCATTGATTTGAAATCTTGTTACAAATTAACACTTCTTAATCACAATTCTAGCAAATCTTCCCAAACAATCTTGATTGTGATGATTCAAGCTCTCCCAAAAATAGCACTTCATTGCAACATGCCTTTGCCTCAGAATTTTGTTCCACCCTTCCACTGAAGGCACAACTTCCTCGATCAAAATTGCTTCACATCAACTCTGCATTGCACTCACAAATGCTGAATACTACCAACACAACAATTCCTCTCAGATCTGTCAAGGCATTGCTTCAATTGCACTTCACTTAGGATCAAACACACATAATAAAGATCATGGCTACGTAATCCAACATCCAACATGCACATTGACTTGCACTTCAAAATTCTCCCAACACTTACAAACATAGACATAGAATTGATACTCGGAATTAAGCTTAAATAACAAGCATTGAAATCAGCACTTTGCTTTATCTATTCTCAAAAATTATGAGCAGTGAACAACATTTCACTATGAATGCTCCCCTTTAATAGTAAAGCAATCAACAATTACTAACAACTTTACCGTTCTACAACAACTTTTCCTACCTATAGATCCAAAATGACAATACACCTCTTCATATTTGCCTCTTGAAATCTCAAAACTATTTCTACTCCGATCCGATGTCTACCTCTTCCTTGGCTTCCAATCCCAAAGTAACTTCACACAACACTCTGTCCTCGGGTTTCACAACTACTAAATCTTCTACCAATTCTACTAATTCTTCATTCATATCTACAATTATACTAGCTAGTAACCTATCTAACTCTTTATCTCCTGACCCACTCTTCTCTAACATCTCCGCTGGTAACTCCAAAGATATGTGTACTCCTATGTCATCTACTTTGGGTCTAACTACTATAAATTCTTTTGCTAATTCTACTATGTACTCATCAAGAATTGTAATTGAAAGCATGGGTACACTATCTACGCCTTCAATTTGTAACCCACTTCTCCTAATCACTCATGTTATTGACCCGAAGACACATACTATTTGATCTTGCACTTTGGGTTCATTCACTCTTGCTATTTCTCTTCTAATTTTATCCTATCTTCAATCAGATCTGAAATTGAAGTTGTCGGTATCCTAAATATATTCTTTCCCTACTCTAACTTCCTCAAATCCCTCTAGCAAGACTCTTGACGTCACCTTCACTGCACTCCAAGATCTGACTACCTCGGGTTTAGTCACCTCCATCTTGAGGCAAAGAAGCTTCTAACCCAAAGTCATAAAGACCCAAAGAACATAGATCCAAAGTACTATGAACCCAAAGACACTCAACTACTCTATACATCTACTCCTGAAATTTCAAATGCTTGTAACTTCTGTTACATACCTCCAAACTCAATAATTTTGGTAGCAATGGAAAGCCCTGAACGAGACACTTCCAACGAGATATAGCATGCATGATTTAAATTTTGTATCATTGAGATATTGCCCCCGCAGTAATATTGACCTACAACCTTCCATTACTCCTTTGGGTCTACACTCCTTTGGGTCTGATCCAATCCGAGTCCTTCTTCCTCTTACATGAAGTCAACTTCCTTGGCTTGATCAAAACACAGGTTTCTACTCATTTCTTCTCCATTTGGTTCCAATTTGGTTTCAGCAAGACACTTCTTCTTTAATACTCGTCCAAAATGAAAAATGTGGGTACCACAACTTCCAATCCACCTCTGTCCATCAAGCCGGATTGCCTCTCTTCCCCACTATCACCGGCCCATCTACACATTTACTGGCCATGATCTCTACCATGAAATTTGGAAAACTCAGGTTCCAATTCCATGAAAGGAAAGTAATGCAAAGTTTACAAAGAACTTCAATGCAAGCCATTACATCTAACCTCCTAATCATTGGGTTTCTTGTTGCCAATGTAGGGCACTTCTTGATTCCTATCATTCTACTCTCCTTTGTGATGTGCTTTTGCAAGACAACTCTCTCGTCCTCTAGATGTACAACTCTCAATTCCTCTAAATTCTTCACAACTTCATGCACTCCCACTCCTCTACCTTGGTCTTCCTCAGGACAAGTGTGCAAAGGTAAAGGAAATTCACTTGTAATTCATCTTGTTCTTGATTTGAACCTGACTTTATAGTTTGATGTTTCTCAATCATTCTTCAAAAGATTGTATATCAAGAAATCACACCTTCTGCATGCACTTCTCCTATCATTGTCAATTTTTCTTGTTTGTGCCTTAGCTGTTTTTGTGTGCGGTACCATTTCTTGAATTTCCAACCCAAAATCAAAATCAAAATCAAAAAATAAAAAACTTCAAAATAAAAAAATGTACAAAGAACTAAAATGCTACTTGTTAGTTTGTATTTGACTATTCTTGACCAATATCTATCTGGGTACAAACAATTACCTATTCATTATTGCAAAAGTGATACTTGTTTGGTTGTCACATGATTTTTGGTGCCATTGCTAGGGATACAAATCTTGGGATGGAAGAATACAAAGTCTATTTGTAAGCTGATTGTCCATCAAATATGAATGTATACATCAAGAGTACAATGGAAGGAGAGGGCTTGTAGATAAAATTTACAACACAAAGAAGAATAATGCCAAAAGAGCCAATTCACTAATGAAGAATTAGAGGAGGCAATGGACTTACAACTTCTTCATGAAGTACACAAAGCCTTGCAAGAACTCAAACAAAAGAAGTAAGAATTTGGGTAGTGAGACTACTTTATACCCCTTCATCCCAAAAGAAAGAAAGACACAAGCAGATAGACATATTTGTTGAGACAAAACACACCAACTTCCTCCAAAATTGCTAAGGGAGCCTATTATTTGAAGGATTTGATTCATGAGAAAACAATACAAATCTTGATTGAAGAAGAGAGCCAATACATCTTACATATGATCCCTTGAATAGTTCATCAGGATCTTCAAGAGTAATTTGATGATATTGATCTTTTTCCTCAAACTTGGGTTGAAGTCAAAGTACATCTAGTCAAAGTACCTCTTGAGAAAGACCCATTCTTGAATGTAGTACCTTGGGATCCCTGGCCTAAATCCAAAGCACAATCACTTTCAAGTACCGTGGGTCAACCAATTTTGGTACCACAACAGCCTTTCCATCAGACTTTCAATATGTTGTCTTTCCCTATTACTAAACAAGCTTACCAAAAGTATAAGGGAATTGAACATGATGAAGATCACTTCACTTCACTTGATGACTTCATTGAGGAGTTAAAAGTAATCTCCTTCACCAACAAGGAGCATGACTCCACTGATTGGCTATAAATTCTCCCCAATATTACTCCAAAAGAAAGCTTGGAGTTGGTATACCCATCTAACTCAAAAGAGGTTCAAGCCAACCAATTGGACAACACTTCAAGACAACTTCTTGGATGATTCCAAGGAGTTGATTATGATACAAGTGTCTTCACTGCACTCAATGATTTGAATCACGGCAAGAATGAGAAGTTGAGAGATTACACTAAGTAGTTCATGGCATTGTTGAACCAAGTACCAAAGCAATCCGATGTGGTGGATTACTCCAGTTCCCAAGCCATTACCTCATTCCCTAGTGGATTGTTGGCAAAAAACTGGATCTTTGCCAAGGAAAGGAATGCAACTTCCCTAGATAAGGTAGTCAAACATGTTGTCCAATAGAAGGCGGCCCACTCTCATTTAATTGGTAATAGAAGAAACCAAGAGAAAGGCAAGAAGGCAAGATGACGAGCCTCTTGCAGTACCTTCTCTTCTTTGGAAGAACCTTCCACCTCAGCAAGTTCTCCTTTGGAATCAGAAGAAGATAATAAGCTAAGGAAGAACAGACAACAAGAAGGAAAGAAAGTATTATCTACTTTAGCTTAAAGTGTCAATAAAATAGATTCTAAGCTGGAGACTCTTATTAAAAAGTTTTTGGATTTTAAGATTCAAATGATTGGAGCAAAGGGTAGAAGAAAAACTCCTTCATTTGCAAGACCAAATGTGTGTTGTACTACGTATGGCAAGTTGGGTCATGCTAACAAGGAGTGCTTGACCACTTGAATTGCATTATTGGGGCATCAAATTGATTGGGTTCCAAGTTGGGACCAAAACAAGGAGGAAGAGGTTGTGTGCCAAACCCAAGAAGTACAACCCTAAGCCAGTACATTGTACCAAGGTCTAACTATACAAACAACACTCTCCAACAAAGAATGCAAATGTCTTACCAAAACTGGCCTCAGAATGATGCTAGCCACAATTCTTTGTTGGAGAGTGTTGTTTGTATAGTTAGACCTTGGTACAATGTACCAAAACTGGCCTTAGAATGATGCTAGCCTATAATGGGCCATTGGTCTCCAAACTGTCCCGAGCCAAGATGGCATATTGAGTGTGTTCCACTTTGTGGAAACTATAAGGGTTTTGGCCACATTGGTAACCAATGTCCTCAACCACCCAACCCAAAGCCTTTGGTGAAGTATGTGCAAACTTTGGCTGAGCTAGCTACACTGCAGTCAAAAAGGGATGCCACAAGGAATTGTCTTACCCTTGAAGAAGAAAGTCTTCAAGAAGTGAGTCCAACCTCAGAAATGGAATGGCCAGACCTTGATGTATTGAGTTGAAACATGTGTAGGAAAGAAGAAGTGTGATCTTGAAGTAGTAAGCATTACTTTCTCATCTTCAAGAAAGGCAAAGACACTTCAGCCTAAAGCATCTTAACTACAAAGGAGGAGAAGATCTTCACAAAAGCTAAGGCCAAAGCATTGCAAAAAGAAATTCAAGAGGTAGTGCTAAGAACTCAAGAAATGAGTTTGGAAGAAGACCCAAGGACAAAACCTCCAATTTTTGTGGCAGACATCAAATCCAAAGTTGAGGATATGATTCAAGCCAAGATGAGTAAACCCAAAGTACCTTGGGTTCAGACCATTGATGCTTCGGTCACCATCCTAAAGAGACCCAAAGTAAAATCAGATCGAGTTGAGAACTCAAACCGAAAGATGAAGTCTAAGAAGGTGAAACTTTGAGGAGTACTCCAATATGATATTGTGACAGATTTGGCATCTACATAAGCCAACATAACATTCAAAAAATTGTGAGAGGACAACAAGTTGTATAAGAAGAGGCTGAGTTTAGCCCTTAAGAAAGTGAGGACTTTGAGCTGGCCTATCTCTCACTCAAGATGAACCTTTGATGGCTATTATGGTATTGCACCATGTACTAAGAAGGCAAAGAACCCTAACTCTATCATACTCCTCCACGGCTTACACTCCAAGACTCAAACCATTGCTCACTAGAGAACTCAATGAGAGAGAGATAGTTGCAAATCAAAAGATGATGAGTATCTCCTCACCTAGTTTATATACTTGTGAAATAGCTATGCACCAAAGTTACTAATTATTGGAGTAACTGAAATTACTAATCTAAAAGTCAAATAAAGTCAAAAGTCTAAAAGAATATCCATACACATGGGAATATTCTTCTAAGAATGTGGTCTTATCTTGACCTGTGAGCCGGCCTGTCTCTCACTCAGGATGAACCTCTGATAGCTATTATGGTAGCGCATCATGGACTAAGAAGGCAAGGCTATCATAATCCTCCAAGGCTAACACTTCAAAACTCAAGATATTGCTCACTAGAGAACTCAATGAGAGAGAGATAGTTGCAAATGAAAGGATGATCAGTACCTCCTCACCCCTTGTTTATATACTTGTGAAATAGTTACATACCAAAGTTACTAACTACTGTAGTCACTCAAGTTACTAGACTAAAAGTCAAGTAAAGTCAAAAAAGTAAAAAGGAATACCCATTCACATGGGCGTATTCCTCTAAGCATGTGGTCTTATCTTGACCCAACCACTAAGTCAAGGATTCCTTCCTTGGACTTTAGAAGAATCCAAAACAAAAAGGCTTGCGGGCCCAAGAGTTCTCATTTCTTTCCTCAAAGCCAAACACCTAGGAATAATACCAAGTCAACACACTAAAATCCAAAATAGTGGTGCTCATCTTTTCTACTTCCTCTAAAGTAAGGTCCCCTCTATCTTAGCTATGACTAACTTTAGCTAACCATGACTAATATAGAACCATCCTTTATCTCTATATAAATAATATCTCTTAAGTACTTGTAATACCAAGCTAAATATCACAATACCACACCATGCACAAATGGGTGTTATATTTACCCCTGGACTAAGTATTCACTTTGTCCTCAAAGTAAAGGTCTCTCTACCTTCTATGATACATCTTCAACTTATTATGGTTAATCCTATCAAAGTGTATTCCTCCCAACTCCGTGAGATCATAGGAATAATTGCCCCACACCTTCTCCACTATGAAAGGTCCAAAGTACTTAGGCAAAAACTTCTTTTGCACTCTCTTGAATTGAATAGAATCAAACAACATTACCCTATCACCTTCTTTGAAAGGCTCCACCTTTTTCTTGCCTTGCCTCTTGTTATAGCTCTCCTTTTTTTTTTCCCCTTTGGGCTTGCTCCACTCAAACCATAGCAACTACTCTTGCCTCTTCCAACTCCATGAGTTGATCCTTCCTTGCCTTCTCTACATCACCTCCTTGTACTTTCTTCAATCTCCTATGAATGCTTTGGAAGGTAGGAAGATCAAAGTGAATAGGTAAGGTAGACTTAATACCATATACCAATTGAAATAGAGACTATCTGGTGGAAGTCTTCATGGTTGTCCTATACTCCCACAAAACTGCATGAATCCTCTTGTCCCAATGATGTTTAGCCCCCTCCATTTCTCCATCTTTGGCCAACATCATGCACAAGGTCTGATTGGTTCTCTCTGCCAAGGCATTGGAATTTGGCTTATAGGATGTAGTTTCTCTATGTGTGATAGAGAAATTTCGTAGCATGGCTGTAGTAATGCTTCCTGTAAACTCTCCTCCTCTATCAAAAACCAACTCCAAAGGGCATCCAAACCTAGTGATAATGCGTTCATAAAGAAATCTACCAACTTCATCTTCATTCTTGTCCCTCAATGATCTAGCCTCAACCCACTTAGTAAGGTAATTAGTAACTACCACAATGTACTGATTGTTCCTTGGGGTTCTATTAAGAGGACCTACAAAATCAATTCCCCACTTCTCAAAATGTCCTAGCAATGGAATTGATCTAAGTGGTGGAGTGGGTGTACGCTTTCTAGCAAAAGCTTGAGAAACATGACAAGTCTTGCAATAATCAAGATAATCCTTGAAAATCCCTCTCCAATGGTAACCTGCATCTAGAATCTTGAAAGCAGTCACCTTTTTTGCGAAGTGTCCTCCACATACTTAACCTTCATGAAACTCCTTTATGAGTAGGATAGACTCTTCTTTACCCACTGCTCTTCAAAGTAGACCATTTGCTCCTTGGTGAAAAAGAATATCCTCCACCATTGTGTAAGGTGTAGATCTTGCTCAAGGGCCTTCCTCTCCCTAGCATGCATCCCTTCTGGATAGTTACCTCTTGTCACAAAATCCACAATCTCTTTGTTCTCCATTGGAACATCTTGAGTGACTGAGATTTTCATGAGCTCCTCATCCAGGAAGGAATCATCCACTGGCTCATCTCCATCATGATCATAGGCTCTAGATAACAAATCAGCATTAGCATGTTTCTTTCCAGGCCTATCCTCAATGGTGTAGTCATACTCAGACAAGAGTATCATCCACCTTGCTAGTCTCCCTTCAACATTAGGCTTGTTGAAGATGTACTTCAAAGCCTTGTGATCAATGACAATGGTGGCTTTCCCTCCAATCAAGTAGTGTCTAAACTTCTTGAGACAAAAGATCACTGCCAACCCTTCTCTCTCTGTGACACAGTAGTTCTTCTCTACTGAAACCATCTGCCCACTAGCATAAGCTATTGGATGTTCATGCCCATATTGGTCTAATTGACTAAGAGTGCATCCTATAGTTACATTATAAGCATCCGTGTAGAGGACGAAAGGCTTACTCCAATCAGGTTTAGCAAGAATTGGAGCTACAACAAGGGATTGCTTGAGCTCCTCAAAAGCTTTGAGAGCCTCCTTGTCCTCCAAAATCACCATGTAATCTACACCCTTCTTCATGTAGATGGTCATTGCATAATCTTTGTTGGAAAATGAGAAGATGAACCTCCTATAGTATCCAACCATCCCCAAGAATTGGCGTAACTTTGTCAAGCTTGAAGGGAATGGAAGGTCTAAGATTTTCCTCACCTTCTTAGGATCAACTGCTATTCCATCCTTGGAGATGATGTGCCCCAAAAGTAGACCTTCTTCACATCCAAAAATGCACTTCTTAGGGTTGAGTGATGCATTTGCCTCATCCAAGCGTTGCAAGACCTTGATTAGGTGCTCAAACTGCTCTTCCTTGCTCCCATAGACACAAAAGTCATCAATGAAGTCTCTCACAAATTTCCCAATGAAAGGTTCAAATACCTTGTTCATGAACCGTTGGAATGTGGCTAGAGCATTGCAAAGTTCAAAAGGCATGACCTTGAAAGCATAAGTTCCCCAAAGTGTGGTGAATGTGGTGTGTTGTTGATACTGTGGTGCAATCTTGATTTGGTTATATCCACTATAACCATCTCCAAAATTGTACCTCTCATGACCTGCAACCTCCTCCAAGATCTCATCAATGAATGGCAATGGATAGTTGTCCTTCTTGGTAACAGCATTGAGCTTCTTGTAATCTACACATACCCGAAGCTTGCCATTCTTTTTCTTCACAATGACAATTGGAGACACCCATTCTGAATTCTCTATCTCAAAGATAAATCCAGCCTCCTTGAGCTTATCAATCTCCTCCTTCACAACCAAAGATATTGGTGGGCTAATGCAACATTGTTTTTGGTGGATTGGTCCTGCATGTGACTCTACTTCTATCTTGTGCTCCTCCAAGGTGACTTCTTTCAAATCCTTGTAACTGAAAGCAAAAACATGGATGAACTTGCGGAAAATCTCCTCAAATCTCACCTTCTCCTCCTTGGTAACATTTGGGCCATACTTGAGGGTAGCTAACCTTCTCTCTACCTCCTCAAGTGTCAATGGTGATTTATCTGGGTCCTTCAAAACCTCTGGCTTAGGTGCAAAATCCATAGGACACAAAGGATGCACATTTGAATGAGATTCAGATGCATCTTCCTCTGTGGAAGTCTCCTCTTCCATGCTTGTGTCCACACCTAAAGCTCCTTCTTCAGAATCTGATTCCCAATAATCAGAAGATGGTGTATCTGAATGTGAAGTGTTGGTGGTGTTAGTCACAGGAACTGTGACTCTATGGTTTGATGGCCCAATCCTCAAGTAACCTTTGTACCATCAATCAGTTATGCATGCTGCTCTCAACCATGGCCTCCCAAGAAGTAAGTCATAGCTTGAATCCTTCAAGACTTGGAAAGTCATGAGATTTTGAACTCCCAGAACTGAAACTATCACTTTATCCATCACCCCTACTGGTTGAACTTGTTGCTTGTTTGCTATGCTCACCACAAATGTTGAAGGTCTTGAGGGTATCATACCCAACTTCTTCATCAACTTTTCTAACATGACATTTACTGCTAATCCTCCATCAACCAATGCATCCTTGATGTTGTGACCATTCACTCTCACATCAATCTTGGAGGCATATTCACAAGCCTCCCATGGTGTTGGCTTGGCATCCTTCACCCCCATTGATATTGGAGCTTTTGCTTTCTTCATCGTCTTGCTCCTTGTAGAACTCAAACCACCTCTAAGCTCCTTTCTCAAGGTAGGGTTCAAAGCAATCAATTGGCCCACTATGATGTTAGCCTTGTGACTACCAACATCCTCCAACACATTGTAGTTCCATTGTTGCTTTGAGATCAAGAAGTCCTCCATCCCCAACTTCTTCCTTGGAGTCTTTGTTGTTGATAAGGTTGAGGTGCAAGTGCTCCTAGTAGACATAGGAGTATCCTTGCTTAGAGTAAATCCTTGAGAAGAGTGAACATCCTTTGCAAAATGAGCTCTCTTTTTCTCTTGTGCCAAAAGCTCCAAATTAAGACCCTTGGAGTTTGATCACTCTCCCTTCTCATACTTGCTCTCAACCACATCTATCAATGCTATCCCCTTACCTTTGTTGGGATTAGGAGCCACTTGGGTTTCACTACCTCCCTCTTTCCCTCTATTGGCTCTCTCATAACCCCTTCCTCCATGGTAAGTGGAATTTGGGCAATTCTTTTGGATATGGCCTCTTCCTCCATAGCCAAAACAATTTCTATCATTGAAATTGTTGGCTGGTTAGCCTCCTCTATATGGATAGTTTGCATAACTCCTAGGCCCTCTCCCTACATTTTGATCCACCTCTCTCTTCTCCCATAGTTGCACCACGTTGATCTTGAGATCCGCAAGTTGTTCTGTGATGGTTTGAAGTGGATCCTGGTGCAAGAATTGGAGCAACTACTACTTGTGGTGCAACCCTTGCCACCAAAGTATCAGAAGTTTCACCATACTTGTAGCCTTGAGGGGGATGCACAATCTCCTTCACCACCAAATCACTCTCATCCTCTTCCAAACTCTCCTCCATACAAATTGCGATCTTGATGGCTTCAACCTTGGAAGAAGGTTTCTCATATCTCACCTTGCTTCTAATGTGTGCTCTCAACCCTCCCACAAAATTCTTGGTGAACATGGCCCCTATGCCAATCATTGTAGTCTCCACATCATCCCTACCCTTCCTCAACACTATGCAAAATCTGGACTCTATCTTTTCCACTCTTTCCACATAGACTCTCACTTTCTCTCCATCTCCTTGCTTGAGAAATGTAACCTCACTCATTAATCTCTCATAACTCTCATCAGGAAGAAAGTTCTCAATGAGTGCTGAAGTCAAAGTCTCCCAAGACTCCTCTTCCCCATCTCTCCTCTCTCTCTTTTGGTATTCTGACTCATACCATGTAAGTGTTGCATCCTCAAAGAAATCTGGTAATAATGAGGCCCACTCATTCTTCCTCCTCTCATTTTTTCCTATGAAAACTCTCTTGAAGTCTCTCACAAAGGCCTCCACATCTTCTCCATCCTTGCCAAAGAAAACCAAAAGTTTCCCCATCTTAACCTCTCATTATCTTTCTTTCTCTCAAAATTTTTTTTCTCTCACTCCATAACTATTAGAGTATGTACATGACTAACACCGTTTGAGAGTAAACCACCCTAGGGAACACAAGAAGGCTCTGGTTGCTCCAAGATTTCTATAGTAACATCAAATTCTAGAGGGCATATTAATCAAACCCTCATGGATAGTTATCCATAAGTTGAAAGATTATCTCCATCACTAATCTTGAGAACTAGCTGATGAAGGTGGTAGTATTTTTGTAGCTGTACTAAGACTCTCTCCAAGATCCTTCACTAGAGTCTCCAAAAGTGATTTTACTCCACTACACTCATGTCCTTTTGGAAGTCCTTCAACTCCACAAACCTCACACAACTCCTTGGTCTTAGATCTTCTCCCTCCCAATCTTGGTGAAGAAGGTCCAATATGCAAACCCAAGTCAAGTAAGCCTCTCCTTTCCCTCAATCTCTTGCTCTCAAAGGTCAATGGACATGAACTTACCTTATGTCTATTCTCTCCACATAGAAAGCACTTAGACTCACTCTTTCCTCCAAGTGGTGTAGGTTTTTGGATCCTCTCAACACTCTCTTCAAATTCTATTATAAACTCCCTTTTCCTCCAATCCACCCCTACAATCACCTCAAACCCTTGGGGAACCTTAATTCCTCTAAAGTAAGATCCCCTCTATCTTAGCTATGACTAACTTTAGCTAACCATGACTAATATAGAACCATCCTTTATCTCTATATAAATAATATCTCTTAAGTACTTGTAATACCAAGCTAAATATCACAATACCACACACATGCACAAATGGGTGTTACAGACCCAACCACTAAGTCAAGGATTCCTTCACATGGGCTTTCCTTGGACTATAGAAAAATCCAAAACAAAAAGCCTCATTGGTCCAAGAGTCCTCAACTCTTTTCTCAAAGCCAAACACCTAGAAATAATACCAAGTCAATATAATAGAATCCAAAATAATGGCACTCATCTTTTCCACTTCCTCTTAAATAAGGTCCCCTCTATCTTGACTATGACTTACTTTAGCTAATCATGAATAATGCATACCCATCTTTTATCTCCATATAAATAATATCTCTCAAGTACTTATAATACCAAACTAAACATTATAATAGCACATACATGCACAAATGGGTGCTACATTTACTTTTGGACTAAAATTTCACTTTGGCCTCAAAGTGAAGGTCTCTCTACCTTCTATGATACATGTTCAACTTATTATGGTTAAGCCTATCAAAGTGTCTTCCTCCCAATTCCTTGAGATCATAGGTGTTATTGTTTCACACCTTCTCCACTATAAAAGGTCCAAACTACTTAGGCAAAAACTTCTTTTACACTCTCTTGAATCAAATGGAATCAAACAACATTATCCAATCAACTTCCTCAAAGAGCTCCACCTTCTTCTTGCCTTGCTTCTTGTCATAGCTCTCCTTTTGTCTCCTTTGGGCTTGCTCTACTTAAACCATAGCAATTTCTCTTGCCTCCTCCATGAGTTGATCCTTCCTTGACTTCTTTGCATCACCTCCTTGTGCTTTCTTCAATCTTTTATGAATGCTTTAGAAGGTAGGAAGATCAAAGTGAATAGGTAAGGTAGACTCAATACCATATACCAAATGAAATGGAGAATATCTAGTAGAAGTCATCATAGTTGGCCTATACTCCCATAAAATTGCATAAATCTTCTTGTCCCAATGATGTTGAGCCTGTTTAATTTCTGCATCTTTGGCTAACATCATGCTCAAGGTTTTATTGGTTCTTTCTGCCAAGCCATTGGAATTTGGCTTAAAGGATATAGTTACTCTATATGTGATAGAGAAATGTTGTAGTATGGCTATAATGATGCTCCTTGTAAACCCTCCTCCTCTATCAGCAACCAACTCCAAAGGGCATCCAAACCTAATGATAATGTATTCATAAAGAAATTCACCAACTTCATCTTCATTCTTATCTCTCAATGGTCTAGCCTCAAGCCACTTGGTAAGGTAATCAATAATTATTACAATGTATTGGTTGTTCCTTACGGTTTTATTGAGAGGACCTACAAAGTCAATTCCATACTTCTTAAAAGGGGCTAGCAATGGAACTAATCTAAGAGGGGGAGTGGAAGTAGACTTTCTAGCAAAAGCTTGACAAACATGACAAGTTTTTCAATAATCAAGACAATCCTTGAAAATGCTACTCCAATGGTATCATGCATCTAGAATCTTGAAAGCAATCACCTTTTGTGCAAAGTGTCTTCCACACATTAAACCTTCATGAAACTCCTTTATGAGTAGGATAGACTCTTCCTTACCCGCTTCTCTTTGAAGTAGACCATCTGCTCTTTGGTGAAAAAAATATCCTCCACCATTGTGTAAGTTTTAGATCTTGTTGCAAGGGCCTTGTGGTACCCACATTTTTTGTTTTTTTTCAAAATGGAGAAGAAGAAGTGTATAGAGAAGTCGGATTGCACTTGTATGACCAAAGAAGGCAAAGAAAAGAGTCTTCAGGATGAAACCCCAGGTAACGTGGCTTCGGGTCATAAGGCAAAGTACTCGGACTTGCCGTATCAGCATGAAACCCAAAGTTGACTTTGGGTCAAGATGTAAAGAAGAAGCCAAAGACAAAGACGGAAAGAGAGAGAGACTTCATATCGGTCGGCGCGAGTAGATCCAAAGAACCTATAAAAAACTTCTTCAGAGTCGGTGTAATCAAGAAAGTACAAGGAAAGAAAGTAATGACCTCGGGATCAAGAAATTCTTGATAGTGATAGGCAACAACTTCACTAAATCAGAAATTTGAGAGGAGTAGTGACTGAAGAGTGACTGATTGGCACAGGACTATAAAATTACATGGTATGCAAGAAGAAGGAGCAATGTCCAGTTGCTACCTGGTGCCTATTCAGAGTCGACCCAAAGTAATGCAAATTGCAAATCCCCAAGAAGAAGAGTGGGTTAGGATTTCGGGGACGATCTTCCACAAGAGAAAAGTGAACAAGCATACAATGGCACCAAAAGTGAGCAAGCAGAGTGCGGTGAGAGGGCTTGCAATTTTTTGATTAGAAGCAATAGTGCGGATCAAGTCTTGATGAGACTTTGTATCACGTTCTTGGCCTGGAACTGGAATTTCAGTTTTCTAGGTTTCATGGTAGAAATTGCATCAAGCAATTGCAAGGATGGGCCAAAACATGAAGGGAAGAGAGGGAATCCTGCTTGATGGACAAAGGTGGATTGGAGAGTAGTGTTGGGAAGGGAAGCCGGAGAGGTAGGAGGTACCACTTTCTATCAGAAGTGTGATGCTTTAGAAGAAACTGCCAAAGTTAGGAAGTTGTTCAATCGACCCCGCACTAAGAATGGGTATAAGGTGGATAGTTATAGAGACCCTGAGCGGAGAGGAATTTTAAGCGCAATGATGGCCATGTTTAAACCAGAGCAAACCACGTATGTTACTATGCAACAGGGGGTGTTCTTTCACCAAATGTTTGTGGGAGAGGCAGTAGATTGGGCAAAATGCTTGCATCAGAGAGTGGGGCAAATGATTTCAGGATGGAGAATGGATATGCCACCACACTTTTTTGTGCCATGTGTAGCACATTTTTATTTTGGGTTGAACTTACTGACTTTGGAAGAGCGAAGTCGAATGCGGTTGCACTTTCATCCAGATTTTTGCAAGGAAGCCGATGCAGATGAGCAATACTATATGGAGAGAGTGCGAGAGGGGGATAGGTACTACAAAGAGAGTAGGAGAGAAAAGATCATAGCAATTGACCTTCCAAGGGCGCGAAAGAGGGCCAAGTTTGAGAGTCATGCTGCTACAGTACAACCCCAGAAAGTTCCAAGGCTTAACCCAATGGCGGTGATAGTGAAGTCGAAGGAAGTCATGCAGGAGGAAGAAGAAGAATCGGAAGGAGAAACCGGATTGAAGGGAGGAGTGTCTAGCAGAGAAGAGGAGTTTACGCTATGAAGCAAAGAATCAAGTAGTGGCAATGAAGGCAAGGTGGAGGTTCAGCAAGTGATACAACCAATGAAAGAGGTCAGAAAGCCGAGTCCCAAAGTTTCCATGATGGAATGGTGCAGTGAGAAGAAGAAGGAAGAAGTCAAAGCACAACCTCAAGCTGCCAAGAGTGACAATGCCCCGAGTGTATTAGCAGTGGGGCCCAATAACCTTACTCAAAAAGAGGGAGAAAGTTCTGAGGAGGAAACTTTGAAGGTGCAAAGATCTCGACTTTGGAGCAAGGTACCGAATATAGAAGAGTCGGAACCCGAAGTCCAAGCCAAGGATGCAAGATGCAAATGAGTGGACTATTTGTCCAAGGTAGTATGCCCGTTGTTGGCAATGTTGCAGCAGAAGAAGATGGAGATGATAAGTGCCAAGCTCAATGTACCAGATGAATTAGCGGTGGTAAAAGTTTGGAGTGCCGAAACCTCGTTGTTACAAAGTAAGCTGACAAGAGTGGAGATGGAGGTCAAAGAACTTTGGGTTGAGGAGGTTCTTTGGAGTAAGCACTTTGAGGTGACAAGGGAAGAGTTAGTCAAGAATCGTGAGGAAGTGAAGGAGATGACTACGATGACTGTGGGATTGAAAGGAGAACTTGCAGCAGTGCATGTCGAGTTGATACACTCCAAGGCAATTGCTGCGGTGATGGAGCAAGAGTTGGAGAGCCTTAAGAAGAGGGCATCGAAGAAAGATCAGGCCTGGCAACAATAGTTGACAAAGCGTAGTAGAGAAGAAGATTGATTGAGAGGGTTGATGCAAGAGGTAGAGGAACAACTCTCTATGTATTGGAAGGAGAAGGAAGCATTAAAAGCTGAATTTGAAGATGAGCTTCAGATGTATCATAATGAATTGAAGAAGAGAGGAAGAAGGAGAAGTTTATGGTGATGAAAGAAACTAGTGAAGTAGAAGGTGTCGTCAATGAAATTAAGGCCATGCTGAGTACAGAAGTGAAATGTAAACTCAAAGAAGCGAGGTTGCATGAGCTAAAGTTGCTAGTGCAGGAAACGCGCAAGCGGAAGGCAAAGGATACCAAGTTAAATAATCTTTTAATCCGGCTGCGAGATCATGTAGATAGGAAGATGTTAGAGGTGGGGAACAATGTGTGTCTCAGACTAGACCTTATTAGGACAGAGTTAGCTAAACTTCGTAGTGAGGTAGAAGAAGTACAAAGACCCAAAGTAAGAGAAGTAGGAGTGCAAGTGTCTTCAGATTTGACATTTGACACTTTAGAGAAGAGTGGGTTGGAAGATAAAGTAGTAGAAAGGTTACCCAAGACCTCAATTGTAGATCATAGTGAAGAAGTTCTAGAATTAATAGAAGAGTTAGGAGTTATGAGACCTGAAGATAAAGTAGTAAGTGAGGTTACTTCGGGATCGGGTTTGAAAGCCGATGACGAAGTAGACATCAGATCGGAGTAGTAATAGATTTGAGAGAGGAAGAGGCAGAAATGAAGAGGTGCAATCGAAGTCAGATCATTCTGTGTGTTGGATCTTGAGCAATGCCTTGACAGATCTGAGAGGAATTGTACTGTTGGTAGTATTCTGCAGTTGTAAGTGCAGCGTGAAGTTGATGTGAAGCAATTTTGATCAAGGAAGTTGTGCCTTCAGTGGAGGGGTGGAACACAATTCTGAGGCAAAGTCGTTTTGCAGTGAAGTGCCATTTTTGGGAGAGCCTGAATCATCACAATCAAGATTGTTTGGAAAGATTTGATGGAATTGTGATTACCGAGTGCTAACTTGTGACAAGACTGCAAGTCAGTGCTTGTTACTCTCTTCTGGATGTGGTTTCTACCTGAGAGATTAAAGACACAACCAAGAAGAACTGAAATTGTTACTTTGCTTTGTATTTAGACATTTTTGAGTTGTATCTTTGCGGGAACGAACTTTACTTACCTGATTACTGCAAAAATGATATCTGCCAGGTTGTCACAGGCCTTCCTCTCTCTAACATGCATCTCTTTTGCATAGTTACCTTTTTTAACAAGGTCCACAATCTCCTTGTACTCCATTGGAACCCCTTGAGTGATTGAGATTACCATGAGCTCCTCATATGGGAAGGAATCATCCACTAGTTCAACTCCATCATGATTGTGACAACCCGGCAAATATCACTTTTGCGGTAATCAAGTAAGTAAAGTTTGTTCCCGTAGAGATATGATTCAGAATTGGTCAAATACAAAGTCAAACAATAACATGTAGTTCTTCTTGGTTTCTTCTTTAATTTCTCAGGTAGCAACTACACCCAAAAGAGAGTAACAAGCTCACAATCTTGACAACTTGTCATGAGTACACACTCATTAATCACAACATAGCAAATTCTGTCCAAACAAATCTTGATTGTGATGATTTAGATTCTCCCAAAGATGGCACTTCACTACAAAGAACGACTTTGCCTCAGAATTGTGTTCCACCTCTCCATTGAAGGCATAACTTCCTCGATCAAAATTGCCTCACATCAGCTTTGTGCTACACTCACAAATGCAGAATACTACCAACACTACAATTCCTCTCAGATCTATCAAGGCATTGCTCTGATGCACTTCACTCAAGATCAACCACACATAATGAAGATCAAGGCTGTGGAATCCAACATCCACACTGACATGCACTTCAAAATTCTCCACACACTCATAAACACAAACACAGAATTGACAATTGGAATTAAGCTCAAGCGATGAGCACTAAAAACCAACACTTTGCTTTATCTATCTTTAGAAATTTGAATACTGAACAACATAGTATTGCGAATGCTCCCCTTAAATACTTAAGCAAACGTAGTTCTTCCTAATGATGCACCGCTTTTAACATCTCTTCCTACCTATAGATCCAAACTGACAATCAATCTCTTCATATCTGCCTCTTCCTATCTCAAAACTATAACTACCCCAATCTGATGTCTACCTCATCATTGACTTTCAAACCCGATGATCTTCCTACTACTTCTCCTTCTTTGGGTATACCTAATTCTACCAACTCCTTCACTATTTCTACTACTTCTTTACTACAATCCACAATTGAGCTCATGGGCAATCCTTCTACTTCATCATCTCCCGACACACTCTTCTCTAATGTCTCAAATAACAAGTCCGATGACACCTGTATTCCTACTTCTGCAACATCAAACTTCCTCTCTGCTGTCACACTACTCCTAATTCTCTCTAACTCTGATTCAACTAAATCCAATCCAAGACTGACATTGTTTCCTACTTCTAACATTTTCCGATCTACTCATTCCCTTAATCGGATCAGCAAAATGTTCATATCTACATCTTTAGCTCTTCTCTTCCGAGTTTCCTGTACAAGCAACTTTAGCTCATGTAGACGTGCTTCTTCCAATGTCCCTTCAGCCTCCGTGCTCAAGATTGCTCGCAACTTTCCTACCACTTCTCCTACCGATTCCGACTCATACTATCAAGATCGCTCTGCCTTTAGCTCTTCACGGTACATCTTCAACTCGTCTTCGTACTCAGCAGCAAGCATCTTCTTCTCCCCCACATACTATGAACTTTGTAACTGAACACTTTGTACCAGCTTGCGCAATCTTTCTTCTTTTTCATGCCTAACTGCTAACTCTCTCTACCATGCTTGATCCTTCCCGGCTGCACTCTTCTTCAAGATGTCCAATTCCTGCTCCATTATCGCTGCCGTCGCCTTCAAATGAATACTCTTGATGCGTACAGCACTGACTTCCTCTTTGATTTTGCTCAGCAACATTGCCTATTCCTTCAATTCCTCAGGTTGCTTCTATAGTTCCTTACTTCTTGACTCATAACTCTCTTGCAACATCTCAAAAGTCTTCTTCGTCAAGACTGCATCCATCCAAAGTTCCTCAATTTCCTCATGTCTTCAGACTTCTCGTTCCTGCAACCCCTTCACTTCACTCAGCAGATACTTCACCACTTGCAACTCATTCATCACCTTTCTAAGATCTTGGGGAATTATCCTCTGTTGCTCCTTCAACAGTTCCAACAATGGGGTGACAACCTTTGTTAGATACTGTATCCCACCAAAGTTCTCTTTGTCTTTGTCCCTATCTTTGTACCTCGCCTCTTCCATCGGCTCCTTCTGCCAAAATCAAGATCTTCGTATCTTCAAAGACACTACTTCCAAGCTTTCATCTTCCTTACCAATTGAACTCGGCCCCATAGGGTACTCCTTTTGTTTTTCTGGCTCCTTCTCTTCCACCACCAGGGCTACGCAATGATTTGTTGTTCCGGGTACTCTGTCAATCATTGCATGACAAGCTTCACTTACTCCAACCACTTGCTGAACCTCAAGATCCCCTTCACTCTCACTTCCAGACTCCTCACTTTGTAAAGTGAGTTCATCTTCTTCTGATTCCTCTCCTTGCGACTTTGTCTCCCCTTAAGACTCAGATTTTGATGATGCTTCTTTCACCATCTTCTTACTCTGCAGAACTAGTCTTTGGGTCTTCCTTTGAGTTGGAGGCAACTTTGCTTCTTTGGGTTTACTGTGCTTCTTCTTCTTTGGACTTGTGACTTCTTCCATCTTCCATTGTCTTGTCTTCACAAAGTGATCATCATTAGCTTGCAGGTGTGTCATATATTGTTGCTCTTCTTCATCTGCTTCCCATCTTAAATCAGGATGGAAACATGACACCATGTGATGCCTCTCCTCTACTGTTAGCAAATTCAACCCTACGTAGAAATGTGCAGCAAATGGTGCAAACTAATGTGGAGGTGAACTTGTCCTCCAATTGACCACCATTTGCCTCGTTCGTTGGTGAAAACACTTTGCCCAATTCACCATTACTCTTGCAAAAATCTGGTGGAAGAAGACCGCCTACTGCATGTACACGTAAGTCATCCGTTCTGGTTTGAACATGGCCATAATCGTCTCCACAATACTTCATCTAATCGGGTCCCCATAGGAATCCACCTTGTAACCATTTGTTGTTCTCGGAGCAAAGAATGAATTTTGGATCGGCAGAAGACGGCAAAAGAAACTCCGCCATTTCTTCTGCATCATCACACTTCTGATAGAAGGTGATCCCCATTGGTTCTCCTGCTTTCTTCCCCAACACTAACCTCCAATCCGACTCAGTCCATCGAGCCGGATTCCCTCTCTCCCCTTCAACTTCAGGGCCTTCCTCACAATTACTGGCAGCTATCTATGCCATGACTTTTGGGAAACTAAAATTCCAATTCCATGCTAAAAATTTAATACAAAGTCTATTCAAGACTTTGATTCTGGCTACAACATCTAACCTACGAATTGCCAAACTTTGCACTGCCAGAGCATTTGTGACCTTCTTCGCCATGATATGCTCTCTCGTTCTTCAGCACTGAAAGACTATGCCTTCTCCTGGACGAGACACTCTAACCCCTTCTGGATTTTGGAAATTTTTAGGTGCTCAAAGTGCTCTTCCTTTGAGGAAAAATTTGAGTGTGCCAAGACTTCCACAAGTTAAATGTAGTAATGAGGATGGATCATCATCCTTTGCACTTCACAGACACCATTTTGGACCAAGTAGCATTTGTCCTTGTTACAATTTTCTTGATGGATTTTCAAGCTACAATCAAGTGTCCATTCCAGAAGAAGATAAGGACAAGACCATTTTCATTACCAATTGAGGCACATTTGCAAAAAATCAAATGCCCTTTTGATTTTGTAATGCTCCTACTACTTTTCAGAAGATGATGAATTTGATTTTTAAAGACTTCATACAGAAGTTGGTGAAAGTTTTCATTGAAAATTTTAGTGTGTTTGGCCAAAGAGAGGTACATTTGGACTACCTGCACCAAATGTTTGAAAGGTGTCATTTTGTTGGCTCATGTGGAGAAGGTGAAAGTCATCTCAACTTTGGAATTCCCCAAAAATATTTGGGAGTTGAGAGCCTTCTTGGATCATGTCAAATATTATCAACACTTTGTGTCCAACTATGTGGTGCTAGCTACACCTTTGACAAAGCTCCTAAAGAAATCTGTTGTGGGAAGCAGAAAGAAGAAGCTTTCCAAGTGTTGAAGAAGAAACTAGTGGGAGAACTAAAGATGAGGGCTCCAAATTGGGATGTCCCTTTTCATGTGTATGTGGATACATTTTCCATGTCGATTGGAGTAGTCCTAAGTTAGAAGAACAAGAAGGACTATCCTAATTTTTATGCCAACCAATAGCTTCCAATTGTAGAGAAGAATTACACAAGTATTGAAAGAGAAGCACTCAAAATAGTGTATGCGTGCAAGAAGTTTCACCACTACTTGTTGGGATAAGAGTTTTTATTCCACATGGACCATTATGCATAGCAATATTTGGTGAAGAAGGCAGATTTGTTTGGGAAAATTGCATGATGGATCTTGTTATTACAAGAGTTCACATACACTATACAAGTAAGGGAGCTTTGCATTCAAATATTGACTTCTTGTCTAGATTGGAGACTCAAGACCAGGATTTGGAGGTAGATGATCGGTTTCCTAATCAGGAACTTTATCAATTGATGGCAATGCAAAGTATATCAAGGTTTAGTATAATAAGGTATGCAGCAAAATATCATTATCTGCATACTTGCCAATGTCTTGAGGGACTAGACCTAGAACAAAGTGCAGTCTTTCTCAAGAAAATTGGAACATATCAACTAAAGCATAACATTTTGTTTAAAGTGGATGAAGATGAAGTACTTCATAGGTGCTTAGAAGCATCAAGAGGAAACTATGCCTTGAAGAACACAATGAAGAAAATTCTTGTGGGAGGGTATTGGTGGCCTATGATGTATAAGGATAATCAAGCCCATATCCAAAGTTGCGATGCTTGTCAAAGAATAGGCAAACTAATGGTAACTATCCAATGGCCCTTGAGACCAATTTTGCCACTTGCCCTATTTGAGAAATGGGGAATTGATATTGTGTATCTAATTCAATTGGTGACCTGGTTCACAAGGAAGAGATACATTTTAGTATGCATTGATTATGCTACTAAAATGGTTGAATCTGAAGCAACTCGGAGAGATGATGCAAAAACTGTAGCCAAATTTTCCTTTTGAAACATCATTTCCCATTATGTGTGTCCTCTAGAATTGGTTAATGATCATGGGACTCATTTTTTGAGCTTACTTGTGGAAGCATTAACCAAGTATTTTCACATAAAACATCAAAATATGACTCCTTACAATCCAAAAGCAAATGGGTTGACAAAGAAGGCAAATCAATTGTTGTGTAAGATTTTGAACAAGGTCATTGTAGATTATACATACAATAGGGATACAAAGCTACTGGCAGCTTTGTGGGCATACATAACCATAGAAAAGATTACCACCAAGAAAACTCCATATTTTTGAACTTATGGATTGCATCCTATCCTACTAACTGAATTTGAAGTACCATCATATTGGATCCTGGACGAGGAATAATTGTTGGAGGAAGAAAGTCAAGATCTTTGGATTCATCAACTGATGTGGTTGAAGAAAAGAGAGATGATGCAATGCAAACTACAAAGGAGATACAAGCTCAGCAAAGGGTCAAGCATGATAAGTGATTACGGCTTGTTGCTATTTGAGAGGGAGACTTGGTGTTATTGTATGACAATTGCCAAATACTTTTTCCAAGCAAGCTGTAGTTAAGGTGGATGGGGCTATATCATTTAATGCACATTTATGATAATGGCTCTATTCAATTTGCAGACTTGGAAGGAGATCCCTTTGCCACTTAAGTAAATGTGTGGAGAGTTAGAATATATTGGACCGTGGACATGAAGGTGTAAAGAAGAGATGAAGTTGATGTTTGCAAGGATGCTCACATTTGAGGGAGGGTGTATGTGATACCCACAAATTTTTTTTTGATTGTTTTGATGGAAGAAGTTAATTTTTGTGATACCCACATTTTTTTAAATTTTTGATGAGTTTTGAAGAAAAAATGCATTGTTGAAACCAAATTGAACCCAAATGGAGAAGAAATGAGGAGAAACATGTACTTTGATCCAACCCAAGGAAGTTGATTTTGTGTTAGAGGAAGAAGAAGAAGAAGAACTCTAATTGGACTTGAAGGATGGCAAACCCAAAGTAGGGTTACTTTGTTTTGGAATGAAAGTTGGAGGTCAAGATGAATGCGGGGCTTGTATCTCAATGACCACAATTCTAAATTATGCATGTTATATTTTTTTGGAAGTGTCTCTTTAAGGCTTTTTTTGCCACCAAAATTGTAGAGTTTAGAGGTTTATAACATAAGTTACAAGTATTTGAAGTTTCTAGAGTAGATATATATAGTATTTGAGTACTTTGGGTGTAAAGACTTTGGGTTAGAAGATACTTTGCCCCAATCCAAAGTAGTCAGTCATTGGATGCAAGTGACTTCAAGGGTCTTGCTAGAGTCATATGAAGAAGTCAGAGTAGGGAAAGAAGATAATGTTAGGACACTCATGACCCTTAATTTCAGCTTAGACTCAAGATAGGATAGAAATGGAACATGAAATTGTAGTAGTGGATGAACCCAAAGTGCAAGAGATGAGGAAGAAGAAGGAAAAGGATGTAGACTTGAACAATCTTCCAATTTGTCTAAGAGATCAAGTAGATAGGAAGATGTTAGAAGTAGGTGACAATATTTATCTCAGATTAGATTTTGTTAGATTAGACTTAGACAAACTTCATAGTGAGAGGAAGGTAAATAAGAAGTCCAAAGTAGAAAAAGTAGGAGTGTAAGTGTCTTTCGATGAGTTGCATGAGACATTAGGAGAGATTGGGTTAGAGAATGAGAATGTTGATAGATTAGCTATCATTGCAATTTCAGTTCAGACAGAAGAGTTAGTAGAAATAGTGGATGAAGTAGTAATAATAGATAGATCCAAAGAAGGAGAAGTAATTGAAGGAACATTAGGTTTGGAAGCCAAAGTTGAGGTTGATATTGGATCAGATTAGTAAAAATTTTGAGACTTGAAGAGGCAGATATGAAGAAGTGGGTTGCCATTTCAGATCTGGAGATTTTTAGGAAGCTATTTAGGTAGTTAGTTATTATTGAAGTACTCTGCCTATTTAAAGGAAATATTCTAGTGAGTTGTTGTTCAATGCTAAAATTTTGAAGTTGAGTAAAGCAAAGTGCTATAACTAAGTGCTTGTTTTTTTAGCTTAATTTTTGTTTTTTTTGTTTTAGCTTTTAGCTCAATCTTGCGGGTGTGTATTTGTCAATGTTTGGAGAGTTTTGAAGTGTAAATAAATGAGCTTATTGGATGTTGGATTTGATAGTTTTGGTTTTATTTCATGTGTTTAATCCTGATTGAATAGCAATCAAAGCAATGCCTTGATGGATCTATAAGGAGGTGTAGTGTTGGTTGTATTTGCATTGGTGAGCGTAGTGTGAGGTTAATGCAAAGGAATTTTGATCAAGAAAATTGTGCCTTTAGTGGAGGGATGGAACACAATTCTAAGGTGAAGTCATTTTGTGGTGAAGTAGCCTTCTTTGGGAGAAACTGAATCATCACAATCAAAGTTTGTTTGGAAAGAATTGGAAGTATTGTAATTATAGAAGTGTTATTTGTGATAATAATTTCTTTTGAGTCTTGTTATTCTCTTTTGGGTGTGGTTTTTACCTAAGAGATTAAAGATACAACCAGGAAGAATTGATTGTTATTGTTTGACTTTGTATTTAACCATTTTTGACTCATATCTCTATGAGAAAGAACTTTTCTTACTAATTACCGCAAAAGTGATACTTGCCAAGTTGTCATAATTGTTGAAGCCAAATTGACAGAAAGAAGAGTAGAATCATGTGTTAAGATCTGACTTAAGGAAGTTGACTTTGTGTCAAAGGAAGAAGGACTTGGATTGGAAGCATGGTCGATCCAAAGTAAGGATACTTCATATCGGAATGAATCATCCTTATATGAAGAAACCTTAACAACTTTTGCTCATGTGACAACCCAACAAGTATCACTTTTGCGGTAATTAGGTAAATAGAGTTTGTTCCCATAGTGATACAAGTCAAAAATGATCAAATACAAAGTTAAGTAGTAAAAATTTAGTACTTCTTGAGTTCTTCTTTAGTCTCTCAAGTAGAAACCACACCCAAAAGAGAGGAACAAGCACTAATCATAGTCTCGTCACAAATTACAAACTCATAAACATAATACTATCCAATCTTTCCAAACTAATTTTGATTATGATGATTCAGATTCTACCAAAGATGGCTAATTCATTGTAAAACAACTTCACCTCCACTAAAGGCACCTCCAAAATTATGTTCCACCCCTCCACTAAAGGCACAACTTCCTTGACCAAAATTGAGTCACATCAAACTCACGCTGCACTCACAAATGTAAAATACTACCAACACTACAATTCCTCTCTGATTTGTCAAGGCATTGCTCCAATTGCACTTCACTCAAGATCAAACACATAAAATGAAAATCAACATTGTGAAATCCAACATCCAACAAGCTCACTGACTTGCACTTCAAATTCTCCAAACACTCACAAGCACAAACACAAACTTGATACTCGGAATTAAGCTTAAATGACAAGCACTAGGATACAACACTTTGATTTATCTATCTTTAGAAATTATGAATATTGAACAACATAAGACTATGAATGTCTCCTTTAAAAAGGCAGAGTACTTCAATAGTTAACTAACAACTATACCGTTCTATAACAACTTTATCATTCTATAGATCCAAAATGACAATGCACCTCTTCATATGTACCTCTTCAAATCTCAAAATTTTTATTACTCCGATCCGATGTCAACCTTGACTTTGGCTTCCAAACCCAATTCTACTTCAGTATTTCCCCTTCTTCATGTTTACCTAATACTTCTTCTTCATTCACAATTTCTACTATCTCTTTTGTCTAAACTAAAATTAAAATGATAGCTAACCTATCTCCTTCCTCAATTGTTAACCCACTCTTGTCTATTGTCTCAACTGATTGACCTAAAGGCACTTATTGTCTGATTTTACACTTTGGATTCATTCATTATTGCTACTTTGCCTTCAATTCCTATCCTATCTTCAATCTAAACTAAAATTAAAGTCATAGGTATCCTAACTATCTCTTCTTTCTTTGTCCTAACTATTTCAAACGCTTCACATATCTGACCCAAAGACTCTTGCATCTGATGTTTGAATACCTTGGATTGGGTCACCTTTGTCTTGAGGTGAAGTCTCTAGACCCGAAGTTATGTAAACCCAAATTCATATAAGTATGAAGTCGTATAGACCCAAAGAACCCAACCCAAAGTCACTCAATTACTCCATACATTTACTATAGAAACTTAAAATGCTTGTAACTTCTGCTACAAACCTCCAAACTTTAAGAATTTGGTGCCAACAAAAAGCCCCAAAGAAGACACTTCCAACAAGACATAACACGCACAATTTGGACATGTGGTTATTGAGATATAGGCCCGACAGTAATCTTGCACTCCAACTTTCAATCCTCGGTGAAATATCCTTACTATCATTCCAATCCAATCCAAGTCCTTCTTCCTTCTAACACAAAGTCACTTTACTTCAGGTTTCAATCCAAGCACAAAATTCTACATCTTGTAATGATATTTGGGTTCAATACAACTTTGTTTGTACACTTATTTTTTAAAATAGAACAAAAACAAAAAGTGTGTACCACAACTTGGGCTGAACCAATCAAGAATGTACATTCAACAATAATGGCTACTAGGATAAATTTGAGAGTAAAAAGAGTAAGTCATGTAGGATGCATGAGTTGCAATTAATGCTCAACTAAAGAATGACTGAGAACCAAAGAAGTATAAAATCAAGACTTGTTGAGGGAATGATGCAATGCTAAACCATTATCCTATTTCTCTTAAGAGTTGTCCTAAGGGAGCTAGAATGACAAGCTGAGTCACATGTTTAATTTGTAAGAAACCAAAAGTTACCAAGCACATGATGCCAATAAAGTGCAACAGCAAGTTCCATCACTTGCAATGCAAAATCATACCATTTGAAGCCTAGATATTGTAGCTAGGATCAAAGTCTTAAGTTGACTTTGGGTCACTTTTCTAGCCTGGAACTAGAACTTGAGGTTTCTAGGTTTCATGGTACAAATCACTTTTAGTAATTGTATAGATGGTCTTGAGGCAAAAGGAAAGAGAGTGAATGCAACTTGTTGGACTGCTTTGGATTGGAGACTTGTGTTGGGGAGAGAAGTAGGAGATGGTATAGGAATCACCTTCTATTGGAAGTGTGATCTGTGAGCCAGCCTATCTCTCACTTAGGATGAACCTATGATGGCTATGATGGTAGCGCACCATGGACTAAGAAGGCAAAGAACCCCAACTCTATCATACTCCTCCAAGGCTAACACTCCAATACTCAAGACATTTCTTACTAGCGAACTCAATGAGAGAGATAGTTGCAAATGAAAGGATGATGAGTGCCTCCTCATCCCTTGTTTATATACTTAAGAAATAGTTACACACTAAAGTTATTGTTTACCAAAGTAACTCAAGTTACTAGGCTAAAAGTCAAGTCAAATCAAGTTAAAAAGTATAAAGGAATATCTATCCACATGGGCATATTCCACTAAGCATGTGATCTTATCTTTACCCAAAACTAAGTCAAGGATTCCTTCACATGGGCTATCCTTGGACTATAGAAGAATCTAAAACAAAAAGGCTTGCAGGCCCAAGAGGCCTAAACTCTTTCCTCAAATTCAAACACCTAAGAATAATACCAAGTCAACATACTAGAATCCAAAATAGTGGTGCTCATCTTTTCCACTTCCTCTAAAGTAAGGTCCTCTCTATCTTAGCTATTACTAACTTTAGCTAATCATGACTAATGTAGAACCATCCTTTATCTATATAAATAATATCTCTCAAGTACTTGTTATACTAAGCTAAATATCACAATACCACACACATGCACAAATGGTTGTTACAGATCCTATAGAGGAGATTGAAGAGTGAAGAATACCTTCAATGCGCCTTGCACAAAGAATAGGTACAAGGTAAATTCTTACAAAGACCCAATGAGGTGAAGTATTGTTTGGGCTTTGATGGCCATGATGAGCCAAAGCAAATCACCTTTGTGATGTTGCAGCAAGCAACTTTCTGTCACCTCATTTTGTTAGAAAGAAGGTGAACTGGGCTAAGCATTTGTACCATAAGACACAATAGATGATCAGAAATTGGAGAATTAATATGCCACCCCATTATTTTGTACCATTTGTAGCACATCTCTATTGGAGTTTGAACTTTCTCAACTTTGTCACGCCATTTGTAGTTCCGGATCTAGATTGCTCGGACATTGGAGTTCTAGAGATAGTAGTTAGAGTTATTTCAGCAGTATCTCAGAGACTGCTTACCAACAGTCAGATTTTGTGTTTGGGGTACTGACTTCACGGTGGGGCCTACCGTCACTTTGCACCATTCGCACCATCAAGTGTGCCGTCAACGGGACCGTTAGGGTTTCAGAGCTAGCTCAAGTCCAGGGGGTATAGTTTCAAAGTGAGCTCCAGAGAGCTCACTTCTCTGATGTTGAGCATTTGAGTTCTTGGCTATGGTGGACAGAGGCCGGTGAACGTCACCTAGATTCTCTATGCTTCAGTCGGTGTGGATTGATTGTAATTAGTGCCTAGTTGTTGGCAGCTTATAGAGTGACAGATCAAGTACTGATATGAGTTGAGTTGAGTTGAGAGTGGTAAGCAATCTGATTACATCAGAGAAGTGAAGTCAAGGGGAAATCGGGTGCAGGAACTTTGAGTGTTGGTGGTATCTCCAAGCTCGGTGGATCATTGGTAGCTTGATTCGAGTTTAGTGTTTCCCTAGTGTGCAAAAGCTTGTTCAATTGATGCAGATTTGGCAGTTAAGTGGACGGTGTGCGGAAGCGCTGGCCAATTTTGAGCAAAGAAGGAGCAAATTTTTAGCAATGGTTGTGATTTTGAGCTCAAGAGGTGAAGGCAGGACCAATTTGCTGCGAGTTGGGCTCAAAAAGTCAAATTGAAGGTGGAGTTGGGAAGCTCTTCTCATGAATTTGTGATTTGGAAAAACCCGTGTTGTCAATTTGGCTTGAGTGGAAAGTTAGCGGAGGATTTAGTAGACAGCCAACTTTAGGGTTTACATCAGATTTTGGCCAGATTTGGAGGCGTTTCGCTAGTTTGGAGGACTTTCGCAATTTCACCAATTTTGGAGTTTTGTGTTTTGAGGCTTCGAGGCATAGGGCTATGAGAGGCTACGAAGGCCTAGAAGGGCCAGCAAGCCAGCTTGCTGGCGTGAGACTAGCTAGTTTAGAGTAGATCTTGGTCATTGGTTGGCAAAATCTGCCTTTCCTGCTAGATAGTGCGCAACAGGGTTTGACCCCTAGATCTCTTGTTCCTAGACTAGTGCCTTAGCCAACTGGTCCACCCTCACTTGTTGTCGTAGTGATTGTGCAACTATTATCTATACACATGTAGCTTTGGCTAGGAGAGGCAGTTTGATCTCATTCTTGGTGATCCTGGTAGCTTAGGACTTAGATACAAACTTCTCTTATGTCAAATGCCAAATGGTGGTATAGTCAATCCCGTGTCGTGTTATAAGATGGAGGGTTTTTGTTTAGATTTCTTGTGATTGGATCCCTTCCATTTTCTACTTCCTGTTTGTGCACCATGTTTGTTTGAGGTGCCCTGACTTTTGAGCGTTGGTGCTCTGGTGTGCTCTTGATAGTGAGGTTGGAGTGATGACCAGTCAGACTACCTTTGTTTCTCTCTGGTGAGGCAAGAAGTGATGACCTGCAGACCGTGAGAGTGCATGTTATGATGGCAAATTACAAGTTGCCCTTTCCCCTAGTGTAGTTATCTTGGTTAGAGTTACATTAGTGGGTGGTGCTTAGTTAGTGTTGGCACTTGGTGGGGCACTTGCGGTTGCAGTTGGTGGTTCAAGTTTGCTATTGTGGTTACTTGGTCACGATGGAGTTCTTTGGAGATTCCAGAGGAGTTAGCTCTACAATACGCAGTGGGTTTACTCGGAGTGGTGCTCAGTATCAGCATGTATCTTAGGTCCCAATCAGGGAGGAGATTGACTCTAAGTTGGAGTTTGACACAGGAGTTGATTTAGTTGAGAGTATACTTGGTGTGTCCGCACCGTTGTTGTGGGACATGGACAAGATTTATGGGGCCTCCAAAGGCCCTATGCGTTACTCTGGTACAGTGGGTACCATTGAGTTGGATGACTTCATCCAGGAGTTTGATAGTTGGTATGATCTGCAGTAGATGCGGAACCTGACTTTGTTCACACCCTTCATGGCATGGAAGGGGTTGTTTCAGCATCTGGAGGGTCCGCCGATGGATGACTACCATGAGTTCAGGAGAGCTCATTTGGAGGAGATTGAGTTATGGAGATAGTATTGGTCTCCACACTATGTCTCCATCACTTTAGGCTTGGTAGCCAAGAGTAGATTGGCTGTACCTACGAGTTCTAGCTCGAGTAGTGTAGGTGGAGCTAGTGGAGGTGCACTAGCTGGAGATAGTGCTACTATGATTGGAGGTACCGCTGCAGGAGGTGGTGTGGTACCGGGGTTTAACCCCATGGTGGAGTTCTTCCTATGTTTGAGGCAGAACTATTAGGGAGTGCAGACTGACAAGCTGAGGAGCTTGTAGGAGTTCCAACGGAAGGCTGGAGAGAGTCTACGTGAGGCATACACTTGCATGAGGTGGCTGATCAGTTTCACTCAGGCAGTTACTGAGGCCCAAGCAGTCCATAGAGGCGACATAGAGTTCGTGATGCTACGTTGTTGCAGGCTACTTCACCCACTTTGGTAGTAGTCTTTGGTTTGGCTGAGCGTATTGAGCTCAACATGGTGGGGGAGAGAGTGGTGACATCTGGATTTGGTAGGGAGATCTCATCCACGGCTGTGACTTCTTCTAGAGTGCAGCAAAGTGCACCACGCCCAGTTGGTTTTCCAGGACAGGGTGGACAGCCGAGATCCTATGGAGCGAGTGGAGGGCCTAGTGGAGTTAGACCCTTACCCTCATTTTTGAGTTAGCAAAAGCCAGTGAGAGGTGGTGTTGCTTGTTGGACTTGTGGTGGACCTCACCATCGGAGAGAGTGCACTCAAGGTAGTGGACCTGATACCTCGGGTGCATCACAGCCAGCTATGGTGCCCACATTTTTTGTTTTTTCAAAATAAAGAAGAAGAAGTGTATAGAGAAGTCAGATTGCGCCTGTATGGCCAAAGATTGCGAAGAAAAGAGTCTTCAGGATGAAACCCGAAGTAAAGTGACTTCAGGTGTGGTACCCACATTTTTCATTTTGGACGAGTTTTGAAGAAGAAATGGCTTGCTGAAACCAAATTGAAACCAAATGGAGAAGAAATGAGTGGAAACTTGTGTTTTGATCAGACCCGCGGAAGTCAATTTCATGTAAGAGGAAGAAATGCTTGGTTTGGATCAGACCTGAAGAAGTTTACTTCGTGTCAAAGGAGGAAAAACTCGGAGCAAACGTTAAGGAGGGCAAACCCGAAGGAGAAATAGAAGTTGTAGGTCAGGATTCTTGCGGGAGCTATATCTCAGTGACCACAACTTTAAATCAAGCGTGTTATATCTCGTTGGAAATGTCTCGTTCAGGGCTTTCCATTGCCACCAAAATCGGAAAGTTTAGAGGTTTCTAGAAGAAGTTACAAGCATTTGAAGTTTCAAGAGTAGATGTACTTCGGGTCAAAGTGTCTTTGGGTCAATGTGACTTCGTACTTCATACTTCGTACTTCGGGTTTACATGACTTCGGGTCTAAAGACTTCACCTCAAGATGGAGATGACTAAATCAGAGGTAGCCGGACCTCGGAGTGCAATGAATGTGTTTTTGGGAGTTTTTCCAGAGGGATCAGAGGAAGTTAGAGTAGGGAAAGAAGATAGTTAGGATACCCATGACTTCAATTTCAGTTCTAATTGAAGGAGAAGTAGCAGTAGTGAATAAACCCGAAGTGCAAGATCAAACAGTAAGTGTCTTCGGGTTAGTAACATGAGTGATTAGGGGAAAAGGGGTTACAAATTGAAGGTGTAGATAGTGTACCCATGCTTTCAATTACAATTCTTGATAATGACACAAAAGAATTAGTAAAGGAATTGATAGTAGTTAAACCCGAGGTAAGAGAGATAGGAGTGCAGGTGTCTTCGGATTTGACATTTGACACTTTAGAGAAGAGTGGGTCGAGAGATAAAGATTTAGAAGGCTTAACTATGATATGAATTTCATATCAGGAAGGAGAAATGTTAGAATTAGTGGAGGAATTAGGAGATCTGAAACCCAAGGACAGAGTAGTAGGAAGTAAGATTACTTCGGGTTCGGGTTTGAAAGCCGAGGAAGAAGTAGACATCGGATCGGATTAGTAACAGATTTGAGATTTGAAGGGGCAGATATGAAGAGGTGCATTGTCATTTCGGATCTGCAGGTTAGAAGAGTTGTTGTAGAACGGTATAGTTGTTAGAATTGTTGATTGCTTCACTATTTAAGAGTTGCATTCGCAGGAAATTGTTGTTCAGTGCTCATTACTTTTGACAATAGATAAAGCGAAGTGCTGTGAAGCAGTGCTCGTCGCTTGAGCTTGATTCCGAGTATCAATTTCACAGTGTGTTTGTGAGTGTTTGGGGAAATTCGAAGTGCAAATCAGAGTGTTTGTTGGATGTTGGATTCCACAGCCTTGATCTTCATTCTGTGTGTTTGATCCTGAGTGAAGTGCAATCAAAGCAATGCCTTGACAGATCTGAGAGGAATTGTAGTGTTGGTAGTATTTTGCATTTGTGAGTGCATTGTGAGGTTGATGTGAAGCAATTTCGATCGAGGAAGTTGTGCCTTCAGTGGAGGGGTGGAACACAATTCTGAGGCGAAGTCGTTTTGCAGTGAAGTGCTGTTTTCGGGAGAGCCTGAATCATCACAATCAAGATTGTTTGGAAAGAATTGAAGGATTTGTGATTAAGGAGTGTGAATTTGTGACAAGACTGCGAGTCAGTGCTTGTTACTCTCTTCTGGGTGTGGTTTCTACCAGAGAGGGTAAAGAAGAACTCAAGAAGAACTAAAATTGTTACTTTGCTTTGTATTTGGACATTTCTGACTTGTATCTCTGCGGGAACGAACTTTACTTACCCGATTACCGCAAAAGTGATATTTGCCGGGTTGTCACATCAGGTCATAAGGCAAAGTACTCGGAAATGCCTTGTCAATATACAACCTGAAGTAAAGTGTCTTCATATCGGGGGGAGCTCAACCCGAGGCGAAGATAGTCTAACAACCTTTGGTCGGGGCGAGAAATTCAAGAAGGGACTGTTCAAAAACCGGCGGCCCATACGCGCAAAGGTTGATTGACAGTGACAGGTGCATGCAGGAGGTGTGATTTCTCGATAGAAACTTGAAGTGAAGAAAGACAAAGAAAGCGCAACTCTATAAAAATTGAACTCGCAACGACAAAATGTTGAGTAATTTTCCTTCACCGTTGAGAAGTTGTCTTGCAGTTGATCGTGAGAAGGGAAATAGAGTTGGAATCGCGTTAGTGTGTAAGGGAGAAGTCGCGAGAGTGAAATTGAGAGATAGTGAGAAGGCAGAATAGATGGGAGGAGGAAAGAAGAACTCTGAATTCGTAGTGAGAAATCATGCAATTCGGAGGTTAGATGTGATCGCTAGGATCAAAGTCTTGAGCCGACTTCGGATCAGTTTCTTGGCATGGAACTAGAATGTGAGCTTTCCAGGGTTCATGACAAAAATCATCAAGAGCAAGTGTCTCGATGGAACCAAGGAGGAAGGGAAGAGAGAAAATCCGGCTTGCTGTACAGAGTCGGATTGGAGACTTGTACTCAGGAAGGAAGCAGGCTCGGAGTAGGGGGCCATGTTCTTGGAGAAGGGAGAGATAGCTCAAGAAACCCAGGAAGTGAGAGATGCATTCTTGTCAAAGCGGACAAAGAATGGGTACAAAGTTGAGAGCTACAAAGATCCTATAAAGAGAGGAATTGTGAGTGTGCTGATGGCCATCCTAAAGCCGGAGAGAACCACGTATGTGATGAAACACCAAGCGGTGTTCTTTCACAAGTTATTTGCAGGAGAACCGATTAATTGGGGAGGTGTTTCCATGAGAGAACAAGGCAAATGGTGTGGAATCTACGAGATAAATCACCTCCACACTACATCGTGCCGTTTGCAGCGCATTTCTACCTCGGGTTGAATTTGCTGAAGTCGGCAAAGTGAACTCGGATGGTGTCGCACTTCCATCCTGATTTGAGAAAGGAGGTTGATGTCAAGGAGCAGCAATACATCTTGCAAATCAGGAGCACCGATGACTACTACACGAAGACAAGGAAGAACATGGAGATTGAGGTAAGTACCTTGAATACAAAGAAGAGAAGTCGGCAGGGCAAAGCCGAAGACATGAAGAAACCTCAAAAGACCAGGAGAGGCAACCCAAGGTGAGGTATGGTGGTGATCGAGTCGGAGGATGAAGACTCGGAAGGTGATGCCAAGCTTAAGACTGAAGACTCGGAACACAAGGAGAAGCCCAAGCTAACGCTACAGAGTGGAGATACGAGTAGCGACAGCGATGAAGGAGGAGAAATGACATCGGCGCCGGCGGCTAGAGAAGAAGAAGAAGAAGAAGTGAAGGCAGAAATTGAAGCCGAGGACAACACACAATTGGAAGACAAAGTAACTGAGCCCGAGGAAAAGAAGATCGTAGTGCAGAGAGGAGTTTGCTCAAGACGTAAGGTGAAGTACAAAGCGGGTCCGAGTACGGTGAAGGAGGAAGCACACAAAAGCTCGGGAAGTGAGGCATCTATTCTGATATGATGACTGTAGAGAAGAAGGCAAGTATTGGGAGAAGAAGAGGTAAAGAAGGAGATCACTCCATAGGTTGAAGTAGTTGCCAGTGATGGAGTGGAGTACCTGTGAGAAGTTGTGTGCCCATTGTTAGTAAAGCTAGAGTAAAGGAAGAAGGAGATGCAATCGACTTGTCTAGAGGTGAAGACTGTGTTGTTGGTATTAGCAAGACTAGAAGAAGAAGAGTATAACCTGAGGTGAGGAGGAAAGAGAAGTACTGCGAGCAGTGGCAGTAGTGAGAATCAGGTAATTGAAGACCTGAAGAGAGAAGTGAATTATCGAGAGGATCTTGTGAAGAAGAGTGACATAGCAAGGGAGAGACAGGTAGCTGAGTACGAGATCTTGAAGTAGTAGTTTGCTGATTCAAGAGTAGAGGTTATCCATGCTATGGCGAGAGTAGCTGCAAAGGATTAGGAGCTCGATAGGGTTATGGAGAGTGTCGAGGAGAAGAAGAAACTCTGGCAACGAGAGTTGGCAGCATGATATAGAGAAGAAGAAAGATTACAAGAGTTACTTCGTAATCAGGAGGAGAGAGTTGTACAGAAGGAGAAGGAGAAGGAGACGGTGAAAGCCAAGTTCGAGGCGGAGTTGGCAATGTACAGCGAGGATTGGCTTGCGGATCGAGAATGTGAAAGGAAGACGAGGTTGGAGCCTTTGAAGGAGATAGTCCTCCGGATGAATGCGATGTTAAGTACAAAGGCCAACATTTAGATTGAAGAGACGAGGCTGCACGAGTTGAAGTTGTTGGTGCAGGAGACGAGACGAAGACATGCAAAGGACACGGATTTGAATGCCTTGTTAATTAGTCTCAAAACTCGTGTAGACAGAAAGATCTTAGAGGTAGAAGATAACATTTTGATTAGATTAGACTTAGTGAAAATAGAGATAGAAAAACTTTGGATAGATGTTAGAGCAAAACCCGAAGTAGATAACATAGGAGTGCAAATGTCTTCGGAGTTACCGGTGGAGACATTATAAAAGAGTGGGTTGAGAGATGAAGAGTTACATAGATTACCCACTAGTGCAATTTCAGATCAGGAAAGAGAATTGCTGGATCTGGTAGAAGAAGTTGAAAGTATGAAACCCAAGGACAGAGTAGTAGGAAGTAAAATTACTTCGGGTTCAGGTTTGAAAGCTGATGACGAAGTAGACATCGGATTGGATTAGTAACAGTTTTGAGATTTGAAGAGGCAGATATGAAGAGGTGCATTGACATTTTGGATCTGCAAGTTAAAAGAGTTGTTATAGAACGGTATAGTTGTTAGAACTGTCGAGTTGTTCACTACTTAAGAGTGGCATTCGCACAGAAATGTTGTTCAGTGCTCATAATTTTTGAGAATAGATAAAGCGAAGTGCTGTGAAGTAGTGCTCGTTGCTTGAGCTTGCTTTCGAGTATCAACGTTGTACTTGTGTTTGTGAGTGTGTGAAGAAATTCAAAGTGCAAGTCTGAGTGCTTGTTGGATGTTGGATTCCATAGCCTTGATCTTCATTCTGTGTGTTCGATCCCGAGTGAAGTGCAATCGAAGCAATGCCTTGACAGATCTGAGAGGAATTGTAGTGTTGGTAGTATTCTGCATTTGTGAGTGCAGTGCGAGGTTGATGTGAAGCAATTTTGATTGAGGAAGTTGTGCCTTTAGTGGAGGGGTGGAACACAATTCTGAGGCGAAGTTGGTTTGCAGTGAAGTGCCGTTTTTGGGAGAGCCTAAATCATCACAATCAAGATTGTTTGGAAAGATTTGATGGAGTTGTGATTATGGAGTGTGAATTCGTGACAAGACTGCAAGTCAGTGCTTGTTTCTCTCTTCTGGGTGTGGTTTCTACCTGAGAGATTAAAGACGCAACCAAGAAGAATTGAAATTGTTACTTTGCTTTGTATTTGACCAATTCTGACTTGTATCTCTGCGTGAACGAACTTTACTTACCCGATTACCGCAAAAGTGATATTTGTCGGGTTGTCACACTAACACAAAGGCAGTGCGAGCATTGCCACAGATTTGGTCACCCTAGTGACTAGTGTTGTGACCTACACCCGGAGTTACGGAGTGGTAGGGTTGCTATAGCAGGTAGTAGAGGAGCTCGAGTTCATGGAGGACGAGGTGGTAGAGGTGGTGGTAGATGATCTACACCTAGTAGGGATGCAGTACCTGCCCTTACTTCTGACACAACTATGGCTACTCGGATTGAGCAGTTGGAGCAAAGATTGGCTAGTATGGCTATTGCTCAAAGGAGATCAGATTCGGGTGCTAAGGCTTCCACCTCATATGTTGGTGATAGAGATGCTTTGGACTTCATGTGCGGAGCAACACAGGTGGATGCATCTACAACAATGACTAGGAGTGTTGTATGTGCTACAGAGCTTGGAGGAGCATCAGTGGAGTTGGACCCACAAAGAGGAGAGGTTGGGAGACAAGTTAGACTTCCCTAGTCTTTCACACTATCTGAGGCATTACAGACGACATCCATGGTTCCTAGACGTCCCAGTGTAGGTGTGGTAGGGGGTGATGGAGTACATGATGGACTACTTGCTAGTCAGCCACCTGCTACTATAGAGATTGAGTCCAGCATGATGTTGGGGGCGGCTCAGCTGATTATGCGGCATCCTTTGTTTTTAGCCAGTGATATGTTTACATTGGGAGTTGACCCAGCCCCAGTACTCCAGTTGGCTACCACGTTGTGTGAGTAGGGATGGTGCAGTTCCTTCTACTAGAGCAGAGGTGGTTGGTAGTGGAGCTGACTTGGTTGAGGAGCATGGGATCCGTTCAGCAACTAGTGGTTTATGGTAGGCAGCAGCGGCTAGATTGGAGGAGTTGCTAGCTAGACCGACCTTTGAGAGAGCACAGTTCACACCTGGTGTTGTCCTATTGGAGAACCAAAGGGGGATTTTTTGTTTGGTGGGACCTTCAAGGAAGGTCTATACACCACAGAGAGTCTTGTTAGACTTTGGTGCGCAGCCCCTTATGTTAGGGAAGGCTGAAGTTGTCAGTCTGGAGTTACCGAAGACCGATGTGGAGAGGTGTCCATTTCAGATCCAGACATCTCTAGGTGGTGGTTCGACACAGTACATCACACATGGGGAGCTTGTTGTCCAGGTTCAGCCTGGTCATCTGACTGATAGCTCGGTGGTGAGAGCTCAGGCTATTGCGACGGTAGCTGAGTCATATGATGTGCTAGTTGGGGGAGCAGTGTTATACCCCATGGGTTTCAACATTGACTATTGGGAGGAGACATCCTCTTATAGACCTGGTTGGCAATCTGGTGAGGGACAGGTATGTTGCCTACCAGTACACCTTAGTAGTGGCAATCTTGGCTCACTACAATCCGGGACCATGGCAACATCAATTTTAGCTTTCAATGGTGCAGTTACTTGGCCTGGTGACTTGTTGGAGGGGAACGCCCATGCAAAGGATACTCCAGTACCAGAGGAGATCACTCGGCTTTGGAGGACGAGTGGGATTGTTCCATCCACCTTGGATGTTCCATTGTGGAGTTTAGAGGAGGCATTGCAGCAGCATGCAGATCAGTTGGTGCAACACGCTTGGAGTGGAGCCTTCGTACCATTAGGAGATGAGTGTGAGGATGAGTCTCCAAAGGCGATTGCTTTGACACCTCTAGATACCACACTCATTGCTTGGCAGTATTCAGTAGAAGGGATATGCCTATTGGAGTTGTTTGGTGGGGTTAGCACCGGACTAGCTACAATGTTACATGCGGGTATACGAGTACAGAGGTACTTGTATGTAGAGAGAGATGAGACTGCCAGGCGAGTCTCTCTACATCATGTGGCACACTTGGCCTATTGGTATCCAGAGTTATTACCAATGTCAGCAGTCAGAGGTTACCAGAAGGCCCTACCAGGAGACATCTCCTTACTGGGGGCGCATGACCTAGAGAGACATGGGCCTATTCACTTAGTGATTTCTGGATGGCCATGTTAGGGACATACACGTGCTGGTAGAGGATTGGGTCTTCAGGATCCTTGTTCTAGTGTGTTTTGGGAGATGTTACGGATACTACAACATCTCTAGGTTCATCAGTCTGTTTCTCCAATTTACCTTTTGGAGAACGTTCCTTTGATGGGTGATTCTCGCACTAGAGTGGTGGTGAGTACACATCAGGTCAATTCTTGGATGGAACCTGCTGTATTGTTAGATGCAGCCAGAGTGGGATCACGGACTCATTATCTTCATCTTTGGTGGACGAACCTCTTACCCAAAGAGGGTCTACAGCACGCTTATGATGGGATTCAACGACTTGACCACATCCTGGTTGATGATATCTTGGATGTTGGGCATCAGTCTCAAACAGTGGTAGTGGCTGATAGGTCACCTATGGCAGTGGTGAACCTAGTTGGACAGCCTAGAGCCGCATTTCCCACACTCATGAGTTTCCCAAGCTCTCATACTTTTCGAGAGGGAAGACCTGGACTTGTTTGGGACTCACAGTTACAGCAATTGGTGGAGCCCAACGCTGATGAGAGAGAGCGGGCAATGGGTTTTTGCTCCGATATTACTGCTGTTCCAATAGTGTTAGAGGCATCCAGGCGTCAGGTGTTAGGTCAGGCTATGGACCTGAACTGTTTGACCTGGATTGTGAGCCTTGGCTTGGCAAAGTAGCATAGGATGCGCTTGATAGACATCACCACTCAGACACTTGTGAGCCCCGTGCCTATCGAGACGATTCAGGCATATGCTGGGGGTGATGGACCAAGTGGACATGGTATTCTTGGGACACATCCAGTAGCTATTAGGGAGAGTGGTCTACTTGGAGTCCATCCAGGTGAGCGTGGGCTACTTGGATTACACCTTTGGTACACATGAGATGCAGCTAGAGGACGTGTGGAGCTTGCAGCCAGAGTGGAGGGAGTTTTTTGCACAGAGGTTGGGACCTCTTGTGGTCGGAAGCATGACACTATTGCTCCCAAGGGCCCAATGTAGCAGCCAGTCAGTACGTCTTCCACTCCTACTACAATTACAGAGGATACTTGGGAGGCAGATCTTGGATCCAAGCTTACTGGAGAGGAAAGACGAAGGGTTTGGAGGTTCTTGAGGAGTCACACGAGTTGTTTTGCCTTCAATATGAAGGATTTTGGTGCTCTAAATGGACATGGTATACGGATTGAGCTAACTAGAAACACACTAGTTTTCTGACGTCCTTATCGATATAGTGATATGGAGAGGACATTGATTCAGAGCTGGAGTAGTGATCTTTTTGAGGCTGGTTTGGTGGAGATTTCACATGGAGAGTATGCATCAGCAACAATTATGCCAGCCAAGAAGGATATGCATGGCAACTATACAGATAGGCGGATGTGCTGAGATTACCGTCCTATCAACCGACAAACCAAGGCTGATTGGTATGCCATGCCTCCACCAGAGGAGATTTTTGATGCAATTGGGCATGCAAAGGTCTTCAGTACTTTGGATCTTCGAGCAAGATATCATCAATTGCCGATTAAGAAGGAGGATAAGTCCAAGACAACATTTTGGGCTATTGATCCTCACAGTAAGGATGTGTTATATCTGTGGAGGTTCTTACCATTTGGGTTAAAGAACGCTCCTACTGAGTTCCAAAGGGTCATGGATAGGATCCTAGCTGGATTGGATTTTGCTTGGTGCTATATTGATGACATTTTGGTTTATAGCACTACTCTAGAGGAGCATGAGAGATAGTTGTTGGAGGTGTTTGAGAGGTTGAGATCTCATGGACTCAAATTACATCTTGGGAAGTGTAGGTTCTTCCACGAGCAGGTTGAGTATTTGGGTCACACTATCTACCCCGGAGGACTTGGTGTTCAGCAGACCAAGGTGGAGGCTATTGCACCTATTCCTTGGCCTACGGATGTGAGCAGAGTGTGAGCATTCCTTGGGTTGGTGAACTTCTATTGCCGTTATGTTAGAGGATTTAGTGCCATTGCCAAGGCCTTGACAAAGCTGACCAAGCTTACACAAGAGTGGTGTTGGAAAGATGAGCAGGAGAGAGCTTTTGTAGAGCTCAAGGAGAGGTTGACATCTGCTCCTATTTTAAGGAGACTGATCAGGGGACGACCATTTCAAGTTCACACTGATTGGATTATGTTGGGGCTTGGAGCGGTGCTCACCCAACATGATGATGAGAGGAAGGATTGTGGTGGCCTATGCTAGTCGCTCCAACAATTCAGCAGAGGCGAAGTATAGTTCATATGAGGGAGAGTGCTTGGTAGCAGTTTGGGCAGTAGCACATTTCCGATGTTACCTATTTGGTAACCCTTCACTCTCATCACTTATCATCAGCCACTGAAGTGGTTGATGGAGTCCGACAAGCTTTCAAGGAAGCTTGCACGGTGGGCTCTGATTTTACAAGAGTATGATTTCACGGTTGTTCACAGACCTGGAGTGGTGAACTGTGATGCAGATGGGTTGAGTAGAAACCCATGTCCCAGCCAACAAGATCAGACCGGAGCACGTTGGCATGGTGAGATAGATGAGGAGATGGTGCCAGGTTGGCATGCATTGGCCTTTCTGTGTATATTTGCAAAGGCTTTGGTGGTATCTCTCATAGTGCATATAGGAGTTATTGAGGTCACAGATCCAAAGAGTGAAGATATTGGTACATTTCAGCGAGACATTCATGATGATGTCTTAGTGATGGACTATCTTTGCACTCGTGTTGAGGGTGGCACAATTGGGGCCAAGGAGAGAGACCGTGTTCTTCAGCAAGCCAGATGGTTCAGATTGGAGGGTAGACACCTTTTGCATGTATGGGAGGATAGTAGAGTGCGAGTAGTACCACTTCCATCACAGAGACCACAGTTGGTCCGTCATGCTCATGAGGAGCTAGGACATTTTGGAGTAAAGCGTACATATGGCTTACTCTAGAGTCATTATTGGTGGTGCGGTATGCAGACCAAGGTACAGCAATTTGTTGCCAGATGTGTGGGTATGTGACCGAGTTAGAGCATCATTCAATGCTCCTAAGCCACAATTACACCCATTACCTATCATGGGATTGGGTTACCTTTGGAGTTTGGACTTTGCCGGACCTTTACCGCTGACCGTGAGACATCATCGGTATGTTTTGGTGATGGTGGAGCACTTCTCCAAGTGGATTGAGTTGGTGGCACTTCCTGACAAGTCTAGTGAAGGGACAGCTTACTCGTTCCTGGATCGAGTTCTTAGTCATTTTGGTGCACCAGCTGAGGTTTTGACTGATCAGGGTACAGAGTTCTTGGGGGAGTTTTAGGTCTTGTGTGACAAGGCTTTGATTGATCATCGTACTACATCCCGAGATCACCCTGAGGCAGATGGCTTAGCAGAGGGAGTGGTTCAGACGGTGAAGAGAGGATTGCAAAAGTATGGTTTGCAGAGAGGCCACTTGGGAGATTGGGATCTCCAATTACCTTGGTTGGCCATGGGCTATTGGTTCAGCCGGCAAGCCTCCTCAGCATCCTTCTCTCCATACTTTCTACTCTATGGACGAGATCTAGATTTACTTATAGCTATCCGTCGAGATGCTACTGTAGTTTTGGACTTGGATGACCTCGATGTATGGATGAGTGCATGTTCTCAGCGGGCTGTGACAACCCGGCAAATATCACTTTTGCGGTAATTGGGTAAGTAAAGTTCATTCCCGCAGAGATACGAGTCAGAAATGTCCAAATACGAAGCAAAGTAACAATTCTAGTTCTTCTTGGTCGCGTCTTTAATCTCTCAGGTAGAAACCACACCCAGAAGAGAGTAACAAGCACTGATTCACAGTCTTGTCACAAATTTCACACTCCTTAATCACAACTCCATCAAATCTTTCCAAACAATCTTGATTATGATGATTTAGGCTCTCTCAAAAACAGCACTTCACTGCAAAATGACTTCACCTTGGAATTGTGTTCCACCCCTCCACTAAAGGCACAACTTCCTTGATCAAAATTGCTTCACATCAACCTCGCACTGCACTCACAAATGCAGAATACTACCAACACTACAAGTCCTCTCAGATCTGTCAAGGCATTGCTTTGATTGCACTTCACTCAAGATCAAACACACAGAATGAAGATCAAGGTTGTGGAATCCAACATCCAACAAGCACACTGACTTGCACTTCAAATTTCTTCACACACTCACAAACATAGACACAAAGTTGATACTTGGAATCAAGCTCAAGTGACGAGCACTGCTTCACAGCACTTTGCTTTATCTATTCTCGTAATTATGAGCACTAAACAACAATTCTCTACAAATGCCACTCTTAAATAGTGAACAAATCGTCAGTTCTAACAACTATACCGTTTTACAACAACTTTTCTAACATGCAGATCCAAAATGACAATGCACCTCTTCATATCTGCCTCTTCTTATCTCAAAATTGTACTACCCCGATCTGATGTCTACCTCATCATTGGCTTTCAAACCCAAACCAAAGTAATCTTATTTCCTACTACTTTTTCCTCGGGTTTCAGATCTTCTACTTCTTCTACCAGGTCCAGCAATTCTCTTTCCTGATCTGAAATTTCACTAGTGGGTAATCTATCTAACTCCTTATCTCCTGACCCAGTCTTCTCTAATGTCTCTGAGGGCAACTCCGAAGACATTTGGACTCCTATGTTATCTACTTCAGGTTTTGCTTTAACATCTTTCCGAAGTTTTTCTAGCTCTACTTTCACTAAGTCTAATCTAATGGAAATGTTATCCTCTACCTCCAAAACCTTCCTATCTACATGAGTTCTTAATTTTATTAACAAGGCATTCATCTCAGTATCCTTCGCTTGTCTTTGCCTCGTCTCTTGCACCAACTTCAACATGCAGTCGCGCTTCTTCAATTCGAACGCTGGCTTCTGTACTTAACATCGCGTTCACCCTGAGGACTATCTCTTGCAATGGCTCCAATCTTGTCTTCCTTTCTTGTTCCCGATCTGCAAGCCATTCCTCTTGGTACATTGCCAACTCTTCCTCGAACTCGGCTTTCACCGCTTCCTTCTCTTTCTCCTTCTGCTCAATCTTCTCTTCCTGATTACGAAGTAACTCTTGTAATCTCTCTTCTTCTCTATATCACACAGCCAACTCTTGTTGCTAGAGTTGCTTCTTCTCCTCCATACTCTCCATCATTCTATTGAGCTCTTGATCCTTTGCTGCTACCCTCGCCATAGCATGGATAAGCTCTACTCTTGAATCAGCAAACTGCTACTTCAAGATTTTGTATTCGGCTACCTGTCTCTCTCTTGCTATATCACTCTTCCTCGCAAGATCTTCTTGATAGCTCACTTCTCTCTTCAGGTCTTCAATTACCAGACTTCTCTCTACTGCCTCCGCTTGTAGTACTTCTCTGTCCTCCTCACCTTGGGTTACACTCCTCTTCAACTCCAAGTTCTCCTCTTCTAATCTTGCTACCACTTGCAATACAGTCTTTACCTCCGGACAAGTCGACTGCATCTCCTTCTTCTTCTGCTCCAACTTCACCAACAGCGGGCACACTACCTCTCGCAGGTACTCCACTCCATCAATGGCAACTTCTTCCTCCCACGGAGTGGTCTCTCTCTTCTCCTCGTGTTTTCCTGATACTCGCCTTCTTCTCTGGAGTCTTCGTATCGGGATTGATGCCTCAATGCCCGAGCTGTCTTCTGCCTCTTCCTTCACTCTACTCGGCCCCGCCTCACACTTCGCCTTACGTCTCGAGCGAACTCCTCGCTGTACTGCAATCTTCTTGTCCTCTGGCACCGGTACTTCGTCTTCCAGCGCTGTATTGTCTTCGGCTTCTACCTCGGCTTGCACTTCTTCTTTGTATTCTTCAGCCACTGGCGCCGAGGTCATCTCTCCACCGTCTTCACTGTCATTGCTTGTATCTCCGCTCTATAGTGTTAGTTCAGGTTCCTCCTTATGTTTTGAGTCCTCCGTTTTGAGCTCAGCCTTGCCTTCTAAGTCTTCATCTTCTGACTCAATTACCACCATTGCTCGCCTTGGGTTACTTCTCTGCATCTTCCGAGGTTTCTTGTTTTCTTTGGCCTCTGCTTGCCGAGTCCTCTTCTTTGTTGGGGTACTTACTACAACCTCCACGTATTTCCCTGTCTTCGCATAGTAGTCGTCCGTGCTCCGGATTTGGAGAATGTATTGCTGCTCCTCAACATCGACCTCCTTTCGCACATCAGGATGGAAATGCGACACCATCCGACTTTGCTCCGCCGAGTTCAGCAAATTGAGCCCAAGGTAGAAGTGTGTTGCAAATGGCACAATGTAATGTGGAGGTGACTTATCCCACAGATTCCACACCATCTGCCTCGTTCTCCCGTGAAAACACCTCGCCCAATTTATAGGCTCTCCTGCAAACAATTTATGAAAGAACACCGCTTGGTGTTTCATCACATATGTTGTTCTTTCCAGCTTCAAGATTGCCATCAAAGCACCCACAATTCCTCTCTTGACAGGGTCTTTGTAACTTTCTACCTTGTACCTATTCTTCATTCTCTTTGACAAGAAGGCATCTCTCACCTCCTGAGTTTCTTGGGCTATTTCTCCTTTCCCCAAGAACGTGGCTCCCTGCTCCAAGCCCGCCTCCTTCCTGAGTACGAGTCTCCAATCCGACTCTGTCCAAAGAGCCGGATTTCCCCTCTTCTCTTCTTCCTCGGGTCCATTGAGACACTTACTCTCAATGATTTCTGTCATGAATCCTGGAAAACTTATGATCCAATTCCATGCCAGAAAGGTGATCCGAAGTCAGCTCAAGACTTTGATCCTCGCAATCACATCTAATCTCCGAATCGCATGATTTCTCACTGCAAATTCGGAGTTCTTCTTCCCTCCTCCCATCTCTTCTGCTTTCTCACTTTCTCTCGATTTCACTCTCGCGACTTCTCCCTTGCGCACTAACACGAGTCCAACTCTATTTCCCTTTCCCCGATCACCTACAAGACGACTCCTCAATGGCGAAGGAAAATTGCTCGACATTTTGTCATTGCAGTTTCATTTTTTATAGAGTTGCACTTCTTTGTCTTCCGTCACTTTGAGTTTCTACCAAGAAATCACACCTCCGGCATGCACCTGTCATTGTCAATCAACCTTTGCACGTATGAGCCGCTAGTTTTGAAACGGCCCCTTCTTGAATTTCTCGCCCCGACAAAAGGTTGTTAGACTGTCTTTGCCTCGGGTTGAGCTCCCTCCAATCCGAAGACAATTTACTTCGTATTGTATGCTGATAGGGCATTTTCGAGTACTTCGCCTTATGACCCAAAGTCATTTTGCTTCGGGTTTCATCTCGAAGACTCTTTTCTTTGCCTTCTTTGGCCATACAGGCGCAATCCGACTTCTCTATACACTTCTTCTCCTTTATTCTGACAAAAAACAAAAAATGTGGGCACCACATGGGCAGAGATCTTTCGGAGAGTGATGCCAATGGCCTTTGAGAACTTGGCAATTGCTCAACATAGAGATACTTTACACTATGCTACCATTCAAGGAGGAGGTTATAGACCCTCGATCCATCGATTTCATCTAGGTGACTATGTATATCTATAGTAGACAGCACCGATGACACTTGATGTTTCTACAGGCTGCACTATCTTGAGAGTGCGTGAGGTTTTGCCATCTGGAGTCCTTGTGTTAGAAGGGCGTGATGGTGTTGTTTGGAAGGATCATATGCGTAATTGTGTGCCATGCCACCTCCCAAACATTGATGGTACTATGGACCCAAGCTTGGCACTTGTACGTGCAGGCTTGAGGTGTATGTTATATGGCTCTTCTGGTGGAGCTACTACTATGTTAGTGTGTGATAGTTGTTCGAGAGGATGGCATATGGCATGTTTGACTCCTCCCCTCACGGTGGTTCCTCAGGGACAGTGGTTATGTCCTAGATGTACTTGACCTATAGCTAGTTCATTCTTTATATGGTATAGATTGCAGATAGGCGACTAACGATGGGGCTTCATAGCACCCGGCCTCCTGATCTTTGCCCATTTGAGGGTATACCATATACTTAGAGTAGATGGCTATCTGGAGTTAGAGGGACCTAACCGCCAGCTAGGGGGGCAATTGTGGCACTTTAGAGTCTATATATGACTTATGTGTGAGTTGTGCTTCTATAGTGTATGATGTTGACAGTGATGTATGTTGTGTAGTGATGTATATACGCATGACAATTGTCACGCCATTTGTAGTTCCGTATCTAGATTGCTCGGACACTGGAGTTCTAGTGATAGTAGTTAGAGTTATTTCAGCAGTATCTCAAAGACTACTTTCCGACGGTCAGATTTTGTGTTCAGGGTACTAACTTCACGGTGGGGCCCATTGTCACTTTGCACCATTCGCACCATTGAGTGTGCCATCAGCGGGACCGTTAGGGTTTCAGAGCTAGCTCGAGTCTAGGGGGTATAGTTTCAAAGTGAGCTCCAGAGAGCTCACTTCTCTGATGTTGAGCCTTCGAGTTCCTGGCTATGGTGGACAGTGGCCGGTGAGCGTCACCTGGATTCTCTATGCTTGAGTGGGTGTGGCTTGACTGTAATCAGTGCCCAGTTGTTGGCAGTTTATAGAGTGATAGATCAAGTACTGATTTGAGTTGAGTTGAGTTGAGAGTGGTAAGCAATCTGATTATTGTAGCACTTTAGAATCTATATATGACTTATGTGTGAGTTGTGCTTCTATAGTGTATGATGTTGACAGCGATGTATGTTGTGTAGCAATGTATATATGCACAACAACTTGAAGGAGAAATAGAAGATGATGTCTCACTTCCCCCCGGATTTGGACTGAGATGAAAATGAAAACAAGCTATATTGCATGGGAGAGATTTGAGAAGGTGACTACTTTGCCAAAACCAGATGGGTGAAGATAGTGGTAGTAACCACTCCAAGGCTGAGGAAGCAAAGTTGACCTAAGGATATGGTGTCCTTGATGACAAGGAGAATGACTCAAAAACTAAACCTAAGGTACAAGATGGTGGTGGTTGATTTGTCATTAAGAGTGGAGTCTAAGGCAAAAGTAAAGTCCAATTTCAAGGACTCTAAAGAAGAAGAGCTCACTTAGAAGAGTAAGGAGACAAGCAATGGCAATGAAGGAGAACACGAGGTCCAATAGTCAGCCAAAGGAGTGGCTGTGGAGGAAGATTGGGAGTTTCATGTGGAAAGTGATTGCATGGAAGGAGGAGATACCCATTATTTGGAGTTACTTGAGGTAGATATTCAAGAAGAACATGATGAAGAGCCAAGATTGGTATTCCAAAGAGGGGTGCAATCAAGAAGAAGTTTGAAGTCTATAAGTGCAGGACCAAGTTGATCCAAAGAAGAAGATGACAAAAGGTTTGGATGAAGTTAACCTAAAGATAAGAAGATCAAGACTTTGGAGTAAGGTCCCATAGAAGAATCACCTACCAAAGTTGAGGATGAAGAAGAGTTCAAAGGTGTGAGCATTTGTCAAAAGAAATTTGTTCTATAACTTCAAAACTATTGAAGTTATAGAAGAAGGAAGTGAAGAAATATCATTTGGAGGTAAAAGATGAGCTTTAGGTGGTGAAGCATTTGAGCAAAGAAACTTTTTAATTGATGGAACAATTAATGCAAGAAGAAAAAGAAGCTAAATTCTTTTGCATTGATATGACAATTCAGCGGCAAATTTTAAAAGATATGTAAGAGAGTTTTGAGAAGCGCGGAGGTGTCTTGGAAAGGTAACAAGAAGAATTGAAGGAGCAAAAGGCAATGTTCAAGAAATTGAAAGAAGAATTCCGTGATGCTCAACTCAAGATAATACACTCCAAGACCAGAGCCTTGGTAAGTGAGCAGGCATTGGAAGAGTTGAGATTGGTTGCAGCAAAGAAGGATCAAGCCTCACAACGTGAACTAGCAAGCTAAAGAAGAGAAGAAGAAATATTGTAGGATCTTATCAAGAGCAAAGAAGCACAAGTTGTTCATCAGATTGCGGAGAGGAAGAAGATGGAGATGAAGCATGTAGAGGAATATGAAGATGCTTTGGGAGAAATTGATAAGAGAGATGACTCAAGAGGAGCCAATTTCAAAGATGAAGTTGGGAACAATAGAGGAAGTCATTAGCAAAGTGAAGGTTATGTTCAACATTGAGGCAAAGGTAAGATTGGAGGAATCTTGAGTGCATGAGTTGAAGTTGTTGGTACATGAGACTAGGAAAAGGAAGGCAAAAGATGCAGAAATGAACAATTTGTTGATTCATCTTAGAGATTGTGGTACCCACATTTTTTGGTTTTGGATAGTTTTGAGGAAATTTTGAAGAAGAAGTATGTTAGTAAAGCCAAAGGAGGGCTAACGAGAAAGAAATAAGACGAAGTGTGTGTTTGGGCCAAACCCAAAGTCAACTTTGGGTCAAGACCAAAGGCCTGAGATGCATGAGCAAGAAAGATGAAGAAGGGGACTTTGTATCGAGTAGTGTAGCCTGATCCAAAGAACCTGTAACAAACTTCTTTGGAGTTGGCCAATCAAGAAAGTACAAGGGAAGAAAGTAATGACCTCAAGATTAAGAAGTTCTTGATAGTGACAGGAAACAACCTCACAGAATCAGTGATTGGAGCGGAGAAACAACTGAAGAATGACCAATCAGCATACGACTATAAAATCAAGATTTTTTGTGAGGAAGTAGTGCAATGTCTAGACGCTACCCTGTCCCTATTCAGAGTCAACCCAAAGTACTGCAAATTGCAAATTTGCAAGAAGAGTGCGGTGAGGGGACTTGCAATGCATAGATTAGATGTAGTGGCACAAATTGATGTCTTAGCAAGGCTTTGTATCACGTTCTTGGCCTGGAATTGGAAGTTCATTTTTCAAGGTTTCATGGTAGAAATCACATCAAGTAATTGCAAGGATGGGCCGAAGCACAAGGGGAAGAGAGGAAATCCACCTTGATGGACTAAGTCGGATTGGAGAATAGTCTTGGGGAGAGAAGCAGGAGAGGTAGGAGGTTCCACCTTCTATTGGAAGTGTGATGCTTCAAAAGAGATTGCCGAGCTGAGGAACTCGTTCAATTGACCTTGCAGCAAGAATGTGTATAAGGTGGATAGTTATAGAGACCCCAAGCGGAGAGGGATTGTAAGTGCAATGATGGCAATGTTCAAGCCAGTGCAAACTACCTATGTTATGATGCAACAAGCGGTGTTCTTTCACCAAATGTTTATAGGAGAAGCAATAGATTGGGCAAAATGTCTGAATCAGCAAGTGGGGCATATGAGTTTGGGTTGGAGAATATATATACCACTGCATTACTTCATGGCCTTTGCAGCTCATTTCTACTTTGGGCTGAACTTACTGACTTCAAAGGAAAGAAATCAAATGCAATTGCACTTTCAACCGGATTTGTGAAAAGAAGCAGATGCGGATGCGGATGAACGATATTATATGAGGAAAGTGTGAGACGGGGATGACAACTACAAGAAAAGTGGGAAGGAGAGAATTGGAGCAATTGACATCCCAAGGGCAAGAATGAGAACTAAGCCTGAAATTTACCTTGCAATAGTTCAGCCGTAGAAGGTGCAGAAGGTTAACCCAAAGGCAATGGTGGTGAAAACAAAGGAATTGACTCCAAAATACAAAGAGGAGTCCGAAGGAGAAACGGGGTCAAAGGGAGAAGCATTGGGAGGAGAAGAAGAGTTCACCCTACAAAGTGAAGAATCAAGTACTGGCAGTGGAGGCAAGGTGGAGGTTTAGCAAACCCATAGACAGATGGTGGATACAAGGAAGCTGAGTCCAAAAGTCTCTACAATTGAACAGGGGTATGAGAAAAAGGAACAAGGAGTCTTGGCACATCCACAAACTGCCAGGGGGAAGAACAATGTGCATGCAGCCAAGGTGGGGCCCAATAAAGTCACCATGGAAGAGGAGGAGAGCTCAGATAGAGAAACCTTGAAAGTAAAAAGATTGTGACCTCAGGGTAAGGTGCAAGAAGGAGTGTTGCCTGAAGAGGAAGACAAGGCCCGAGCTGATGAAAAGAAGTGCAACGGAGTGGAGTATCTATCAAAGGTCAAGTGTCCATTGTTGGCATTCCTATAGCAGAAGAAAGTAGAGATGGTGAGTGCTAACCTTGATGTGTGTGATGAGTTTGCAGTAGTAAAGAAGTGGAGTACGGAAACCTCGTTGTTGAGAAGCAAGCTAACAAGAGTAGAGATGGAAGCCAAAGAACTTTGGGTGGAGGAGATTCTTTGGAGTAAGCACTCTGAAGTAATGAGGGAGGATTTGGTGAAGTGTTGCAAGGAGGAAAAGGAGATGACAACATTGGTCATAGTGCTGAAGGGAGAAATTGTTGATGCACAAGTAGAGTTAATACACTCAAGGGCGGCTGTAGTAGTAATAGAGCAAGAGTTTGAGAGTCTCAAGAAGAATGCAGTTGAAAAAGATCAAGCCTGGCAGTGGGAGTTAGCCAAGCATGGTTGAGAAGAAGATTGATTACAAGGATTGTTGAGGGTGGTAGAAGAGCAAATTATTATAAATGGATAGGAGAAGGAGGCAATGAAGACTGAATTTGAGAACAAGCTCGTGATGTACCACAATGAGTTGGAGGAAGAAAGAAAGAAGGAGAAGCTCAAGATTGCAGGAGAAGCCAATGATGTAGCTAGGGTGGTAAATGAGATCAAGGTGATGTTGAGCACAAAGGTTGAAGGTAAACTGGAAGAAGCCAGATTGCTTGAGTTGAAGTTGTTGGTGCAGGAGACACGCAAGAGAAAGGCAAAGGACACAGAGTTGAACAATTTATTAATTCATCTACGAGAATAAGTAGATAGAAAAATGTTACAAGTAGGAGACAATGTGTGTCTCAGATTGGATCTTGTTAGGACCAAGTTAGATAAACTTTGTAGTGAAGTACAAGAAGTTAGAAGACCTGGAGTAGCAGAGGTAGGAGTGCATGTGTCTTTGGAGTTATTCTCTAAGATATTAGAGAAGAGTGGGATGGAAGATAAAGAATTAGATAAGGTACCCACTAGTGCAATTGTTGTTTGTAGTGAAGACATTGTAGACATAGAAGAGTAAGGAGTAGAATGAAGTAGACCTGAAGATGGGGAATTCAAGGAACATCAAGTTTGGAAGCCAAAGTCGAAGTAGACATCGGATTGGGTAAGTAATAGTTTTGAGATTTGAAGAGGCAGGTACAAAGAGGTGCCTTGTCATTTTGGATCTATAGGTAGGAAAAGTTGCTATAAAATAGTATAGTTGTTAGCAACTATCAATTGCTCTATTATTTAAAGGAAGCATTCGTAGTGTTAAGTGGTTCAGTGCTCATAATTTCTGAGATTAGATAAAGTGAAGTGTTAATTTCAATGCTCGTCACTTGAGCTTAATTCCAAGTATCAGCATTGTGTGTGTGTTTGGAGAATTCTGAAGTGCAAGTCCGTGTGTTTGTTGGATGTTGGATGTTGGATTCCACAACCTTGATCTTCATTTTGTGTGTTTGATGTTGAGTGAAGTGCACTCAGAGCAATGCCTTGATAGATCTGAGAGGAATTGTAGTGTTGGTAGTATTCTACATTTGTGAGTGCAACGTAGTGTTGATGTGAAGCAATTTTGATAAAGGAAGTTGTGCCTTTAGTGGAGGGGTGGAACAAAATTCTAAGGTGAAGTTGTTTTGCAATGAAGTGCCATTTTCAAGAGAGACTGAATCATCACAATCAAGATTGTTTGGAAAGATTTGATAGAGTTGTGATTAAGTGTGACATTTTTGTGTGATGAGATTGCTAGTCAGTGTTTGTTACTCTCTTTTGGGTGTGGTTTCTACCTAAGACACCAAAGAGGAAATTAAGAAGAACCACATTTATGACATTTGACTCCAATTCCAACCAGTATCTCTACAGGACAAAATTTATTTATCTGATTACCCCAAAAGTGATATTTGTCAGGTTGTCACACAAACAGAGTGGAAAAGAAAATGATAGAAGTAGGAAACAATGTCTATCTCAAATTAGACTTAGTTAGATCAAAGTTAGACTAGCTTTGCAATAGTTTGAAGGAGAATGTAGAAACCCAATGTGAAGTAGCTGAAGTAGGAGTACAAGTGACTTTAGGTGAGTTGCTTGAGTTAGTTGAAGAAGCATAGGATTAAAGAAGTAGTTAGATTGATGATGACTTCAATTGCAGTTCAAACTAAAGGTGTTGTAGCTATAGACAAAGATGTAGATGTAGTAGATGACCTTGAAGTGCACAAGACACTTGTAGGAACATTAAGTGCAAGAGCCAAAGTAGAGATAGAAGTCAGATTGGACTAGGAGTACCAGATTGAGATTTGAAGAGGTAGATTTGAAGAAGTTGAGTGTTGATTTGGATCTAGAGACTTGTAGAAAGTAGTTGAAGCGGTCTAGGCAGTTTTGATAACTATTGAGTGCTCCAACTATTTAAAGGAATCATTTTCAATCTTGTGTATTCAATATTCAGTTTTTAAGTTGAGTAAAGCAAAGCACTAAACTCATTGCTCATCATTTTAGCTTAATTTCAAGTATCAACCTTGTGTGTGTGTTTGTGAGTGTTTGGAGAAGTTCAGATTGTAGTTGGAGAGTGTTAGATGTTGGATTCTATAGCTCTTATTTCCATTCAATGTGGTTGATCCTGAGTGGAGCACAATTGAGGCAATGCCTTGACAAATTTGTGAAGACTAGTAGTGTTGATAGTACTTTATGTTTGTGAGTACAATGTTGGATTGATGCAAAGAAATTTTGATTGAGGAAGTTGTACCTTCAATGGAGGGATGGAATACAATTCCCACGCAAAGTCACTTTGTGGTGAAGTAGCCTTCCTTGAAGAATTGTGATTTATGAGTGTTGATAATTTGTGACAAGATTGCAATTGAGTGCTTTGTTACTCTCTTTTGGGTGTGGTTTCTACCCAATATGCTAAAGATACAATGAAGAAGAACTATTGTGTTACTTTTTACTTTGTATTTGACCGTTCTTGGCCAATATATCTATGGGAACAATCAATTACCTATCAATTAGTGCAAAAGTGATACTTGCTAGGTTGTCAAAAGTTTCATACCTAAATACAAATAAACTACAAATGGCAAAATAATCATAGCTCCACCTTGCTCCTTCATCTCTTGCACTAACTCAACCATTGTTCACAAAAAATTCATGCCTAGCTTCTTGGTTTTCCCTTGTGAAGAATGTGATAGCCAAATGTCAATGTTCTAATACTAAAATGATAAGAAGAGTTCAATCCCATAGAGATAAAAATTAGAAATGGATAGAGGATGAGAGAAAGTGTACAATTGGTAATTATCTATTGTTATATGTTTAACCTCTTGGGCAGAAGGTCTTGTTCCAAGAAAGCATTGAGAGAGGTAACTTAGTGATATGTCAATGGCAAAATTGTCATAGTATACATGACAATCCTCCTCCTTATATACATGTCATTCTTGTGCTAGCATCTTGTCCTCATAGGCAAGCCATCATGATGATGCTTGACTACAATGGTCTCCCACCACAATGAGTGCTGACTTTGATGACATGATGACCATAATGGTAGGACAACTCTAATAGTTGTGGCTCAATTATTGCACCTTGAGGATGTTACCTATCTTACATATGTGAAAAATTCAAAAAGTCTTCACTTCCCTAACCCACTCTACTTCCCCAACACATCTTCTTGCTTGTATCTTAGGATCAGCTCATCCACATACTCCCCATATTCTTCTAACTCTTGGCTGAATTGGGATAGGATGCTGTCAAATTTTTCATTCATGTGCTTCCGTAGCTTCTCATCCACCTTGGCCAATTGCTTTAATGGATACTTCTATCTCTATTTTTTGTTTGGATAGGAGTTATCAATGAGCCTTTGCCATGGAAATTTACTAGGTTATCTAGTGTATCTCCCTCAAACCTCTTACTTTCTTTGTTGTGTTCTTGGTCTTCTTGGGGGTCTTCATTTGAGTCGGTCTTCTTTCCTTTAGAAGGCCTATCCTCTTCTTCACCTTCAAGAATGTCTTCCTTGACTTCAGATTTGATCAATTGAGTCCTCTCTCTTCTCTTGCCAAAAGTGGTAGTCCCAAACACCCAAAGCTTATCCTTCTTGAGAGGCAATACAAACTACCCCATTGAAATGTACTTTACATCAAAATTTTGCATGTCTTCCAATGTTGTTCTCCAAAAAAGTTAGCACCAAAGTACTCTTGTGATACTTCATACCCCAAAAATTGTTCCTTCTCTTTTGCCAAAAGCAATCCATGTCCAATGGAAAATGAACAATAAGGTATCAAATAGTGAGGTCTTGGTCCTTCAAAGACATTGTACATTATCTAAGTGTGCTAATGGAAGATCAGGCCTCAACCAATCACACCTTTGCAAGACATATGCTCAAAGAAGGTTGCCAATGCATTTAACAAATACATGGTCCTTTGCATGAAGAAGATCTTCATGAGTGCTCCTACAATAGCTCTTTGTGCCAAATTCTTGTAATTGGTGACCAATTTATCAATTCTTTCAATTCTTCTTCTTCACACATACCTTTAAAGGTGCTTCTTCATATTCTCACTCAAAAGTGTGAACTGGAATCAAAAGTGAAATTGTTGGCTTTTCCTACACTCTCATCCAATACAACTCTCCAATAGTAGAGTGCCTAAGCCTTCACCCAAGCTTGAAAACCCTCAAATACAACTCTCTTCTAGCCCAACATTTCTTAGGCCATGGTCATCAGGTTGTACTCCTAATTCCATAAGAGGAAGGTGAGTTTTTCAAGTTCTATCAAACATTTGTCCTTGCTAATATCTCCCAAGGATTGATTATAGGGGTTTTGAGGTTTAGACTAATCTTTTAGTTTTACTCATTTTTGGGGTCATCATGTGCTTCCTCATCTTCTTCTTGTGGAAAATTGTTCCCAAGATCCTAACCCACTCCTCCTCCTACAAATTTGCAATTTGCATTACTTCAGGTCAACTCTGAATAGGAACCGGGTAGCAACTTGACATTGCTCTACTTCCTTGCACGACTTGTAATTTTATAGTCCTACGCCAATAGTTTGTTCTTCAGTTGCTCCTCCTCTCCAGTCTCCAATTTGGTGAAGTTCGTTCCTATCACTATCAAGGGCTTCTTGATCCCGAGGTCATTACTTCCTTCTCGTGTACTTTCTTGATTACGCCAACTCCAAAGAAGTTTGTTACAGGTTCTTCGGAACTAATCACACCGCCTGATACAAAGTCTCTACTTCTTCTTCTTTGTCTTTGTGTCTTCGGGTTCTACTTCATGTCTTGACCCAAGGTCAACTTCAGGTTTTACTTCAAACCCCCGCTTCTTCTTATTTCTTCCCGAGTTAGCCCTCTTTAGGCTCTATCCACATACTTCTACTTCACATTTTCCTAGATACTATTCCAAAACAAAATGTGGGTACCACATGTGGGTAACAAATACTTTTTCTAGGCAAGCTGCATTTATGGTGGATGAGACCATACTGTGTTATGCACATTTGTGACAATGGCTTCATTCAACTTGCAGACCTGGATGGCAATCCTTTTTCCACTCAAGTAAATAGGTGGAGAGTTAGAAAAATTTGGACTATGGACCCGACTTTGTATAAAGAACCTACAGTCCGTGTTCACAAGGACACTCACATTTGAGGGAGGAGGTGTGTGGAACCCACATTTTTTGTTCTGGATTTTTTTGATAAAGTTTTGAAGAAGAAGTGCATTGGTAAAGCCAAAGGAGGGGTAAATAGGGAAGAAATGTGAAGAATTGTGTGTTTGGCATAAACCCAATGTCAATCTTGGGTCAAGTCCAAAGGACCCAAGATGGACAAGAAAGAAGAAGAAGACAAGGACTTTGTATTGGGTAGCGCAGCCTGATCCAAAGAACCTATAACAAACTTATTTGTAACTTCTTCTTTGCCAATCAAGAAAGTACGGGGAAAGAAAATGACTACCTCAGGATCAAGAATTTCTTGACAGTGAAAGGAAAAAACTTCATAGAATTGTTTATGGAGCGGAGCAGCAATTGACGAATGACCAATCAGCAAAGGACAATCAAATTGAGATTTCCACAAGGAAGCATTGCAATGTTTAGATGCTACCTTGTCCCTATTCAGAGTCAACCCAAAGGAATGCAAATTGTGAATATACAAAAAGAGTGGGTTTGAATCTCGGATATGATCTTTCACAACAAGAGAGTGAGGAAACATATGATGAACCCAAAAATAAGTAAATGGAGTGTAGTGAGATGTCTTGCAATCCATAGATTAGATGTAGTGGCAAGGTTAGATGTCTTAGCAAGACTTCATATCACATTCTTGGCATGGAATAGGAATTTGTTAGTTTTCTAGGTTTCATGGCAAAAATTGCCATGAGTGATTGCAAGGATGGGCCAAAGCACAAAGGAAAGAGAGTGAATCTGGCATCATGGACTGAGTTGGATTGGAGATTAGTCCTAGGGAGAGAAGCAAGAGAGGTAGGAGGTACCACCTTCTATCGGAAGTGTGATGACTCAGAAGAGACTACCAAGGTGAGAAATTCTTTCAATCAACCCCGCACCAAGAATGAGTATAAGGTGGATAGCTATAGAGATCCTGAGCACAGAGGGATTGTGAGCACAATGATGGAAATGTTCAAGCCAGAGCAAACCACTTATGTCACAATGCAATAGGTGATGTTTGCAGGAGAAGTAGTGGATTGGGTAAAGTGTCTGCACCAACAAGTGGAGCAGATGATTATAGGTTGGAAGATGGACATACAACCACACTATTTTGTGCCCTTTGTAGCTCATTTCTACTTTGGGCTGAATTTGCCAACTTCGGAGGAGAGAAACTGGATGCGGTCACACTTTTATCTGGATATGCGCAAGGAGGCAAATGCGGATGAACGGTATTTTTGGTGCCCACATTCTTTGGTTTTTTTTCAAAATAAAGAAGAAGAAGTGTATAGAGAAGTCGGATTGCGCCTGTATGGCCGAAGAAGGCAAAGAAAGGAGTCTTCGGGATGAAACCCGAAGTAAAGTGACTTTGGGTCATAAGGCAAAGTACTCGGAAATGCCCTATGAGCACACAATATGAAGTAAGGAGTCTTCGTATCGGGGGGAGCTCAACTCGAGGCAAAGTCAGTCTAACAACCTTTCATCGAGGCTACAAATTCAAGAAGGGACCGTTCAAAAACCGGCGGCTCATACGCGCGGAGTTTGATTGACAATGACAGGTGCATGGAAGAGGTGTGATTTCTTGGTAGAAACTCGAAGTGAAGAAAGACAAAGAAAGTGCAACTCTATAAAAATTGAACTTGCAACGACAAAATGTCAAGTAATTTTCCTTCACCATTGAGAAGTCGTCTTGCAGGTGATCGTGGGAAGGGAAATAGAGTTGGAAAAGTGTTAGTGTGTAAGGGAGAAGTCGCAAGAGTGAAATCAAGAGACAGTGAGAAAGCAAGAGAGATGGGAGGAGGAAAGAAGAACTCCAAATTTGCAGTGAGAAATCATGCGATTTGGAGGTTAGATGTGATTGCTAGGATCGAACTCTTGAGCCGACTTTGGATCACTTTCTTGGCGTGGAACTGGAACATGAGTTTTCTAGGTTTCATGACAGAAATCATTGAGAGCAAGTGTCTCCATGGACCCGAGGAAGAAGGGAAGAGAGGAAATCCGGCTCGTTGGACAGAGTCGGATTGGAGACTAGTATTCAGGAAAGAAGCAGGCTCGGAGCAGGGGGCCATGTTCTTGGGGAAGGGAGAGATAGCTCAAGAAACCCAAGATGTGAGAGATGCATTCTCGTCAAAGCGGACAAAGAATGGGTACAAAGTCAAGAGCTACAAAGACCCTGTGAAGAGAGGAATTGTGAGTGCTCTGATGGCAATCTTGAAGTCGGAGAGAACAACATATGTGATGAAACACCAAGTGATGTTCTTTCACAAGTTGTTTGCAGGAGAAACCAATCAATTGGGCGAGGTGTTTCCATGGGAGAACACGACAAATGATGTGGAATCTATGGGATAAATCGCCTCCACACTACATCGTGCCATTTGCAGCGCATTTCTACCTCGGGTTGAATTTGCTGAACTCAGCGGAGCGAACTCGGATGGTGTTGCATTTCCATCCTGATTTGAGAAAGGATGTCAATGTAGAGGAGCAGCAATACATTTTTCAAATCAGAAGCACCGACAAGTACTATAAGAAGACAAGGAAGAATGTGGAGATCGAAGTGAGTACTTTGAACTCGAAGAAGAGAAGTCGGCAGGGCAAAGCCGAAGACACAAAGAAACCTTGGAAGACCAAGAGAGGAAACCCGAGGTGAGGTATGGTGGTGATCGAGTCGGAAGATGAAGATTCGGAAGGTGATGCCGAGCTCAAGACCAAGACTTGGAGCACAAGGAGGAACCCGAGCTAACTCTATAGAGTGGAGATACGAGTAGCAACAGCAATGAAGGAGGAGAAATGACATCGGTGCCGGCTGCTGCAGAAGAAGAAGAAGTGCAGGCAGAGGTCAAGGCCGAAGACAACATGAAGTTGGAAGACGAAGTACCTGAAGTAGAAGAAAAGATCGCAGTTCAGAGAGGAGTCCGCTCGAGATGTAAGGCAAAGTACAATGCAGGTCCGAGTAATGTGCAAGAAGAAGCAAATGCAAGCTCGGGAAGCGGGGCGTCCATTCCGATACGAAGACTGCAAAGAAGAAGGCGAGTATTAAATGAACACGAAGTACAAAGGGAAGTGGCCACGCAAGAAGAAGTAACCCCAAGTGATGGAGTCGAGTACCTGCGGGAGGTGGTGTGTCCTCTGTTGGTGAAGCTGGAGTACAAGAAGAAGGAGATGCAGTCAACTTGTCTAGAGGTAAAGACTGTCTTGCAAGTGTTGTCCAGATTAGAAGAAGAGAACTCGGAGTTGAAGAAGAGTATAACCCAAAGTGAGGAAGAGAGGGAAGTATTGCGAGCGGAGGCAGTAGTGAGGACTCAGGTAATTGAAGACCTGAAGAGAGAAGTGAGATATCGAGACAATCTTGTGAAGAAGAATGACATAGCAAGGGAGAGACAAGTAGCAGAATACGAGATCTTGAAGCAACAATTTGTTGATTCAAGAGTAGAAGTTATCCATGCTATGGCGAGAGTAGCAGCAAAGGATCAAGAGCTCAATAGGGTGATGGAGAGTGTCGAGGAGAAGAAGCAACTCTGGCAAAGAGAGTTGGCAGCACGGTATAGGGAAGAAGAGACATTATGAGAGTTACTTCGTAATCAAGAGGAGAAGGTGGTACAGAAGGAGAAGGAGAAGGAGACGGTGAAAGCCGAGTTCGAAGCGGAGTTGGCAATGTACAGGGAGGACTGGCTTGCAGATCAAGAGTGAGAGAGGAAGATGAGATTGGAGCCATTGAAGGAGATTGTCCTCAGGATGAATGCAATGTTGAGTACAGAGGCCAGTGTTGGAATTGAAGAGACGAGGCTGCGCGAGTTGAAGTTGTTGGTGCAGGAGACGAGGCGAAGATAGGCAAAAGATACCAATTTGAATGCATTGTTGATAAGTCTCCGGACTCGTGTAGATAGGAAGATCTTAGAAGTAGAAGATAATATTGCAATCAGATTAGACTTAGTGAAAATAGAGATAGAAAAACTTCGGAAAGACGTTAGAGCCAAACCCGAAGTAGATAACATAGGAGTGCAGATGTCTTCGGAGTTAAACATGGAGACATTGGAGAAGAGTGGGTCAATAGATGAAGAGTTAGATAGATTACCCACTAGTGCAATTTCAGATCAAGAAAGAGAATTGTTGGATCTGGTAGAAGAAGTAGAAGATATGAAACCCGAGGATAGAATATTAGGAAGTAAAATTACTTTGGGTTTGAGTTTGAAAGCCGATGACGAAGTAGACATCAGATCGGATTAGTAACAATTTTGAGGTTTAAAGAGGTAGATATGAAGAGGTGCATTGTCATTTTGGATCTACAAGTTAGAAAAGTTGTTGTAGAACGGTGTAGTTGTTAGAACTGACGAGTTGTTCACTACTTAAGAGTGGCATTCGCAGTATCATGTTGTTTAGTGCTCATAATTTCTAAGAATAGATAAAGCAAACTACTGTGAAGCAGTGCTCTTCGCTTGAGCTTGATTCCGAGTATCAACTTTGTGTTTGTGTTTGTGAGTGTGTGAAGAAATTTGAAGTGCAAGTTAGTGTGCTTGTTGGATGTTGGATTCCATAGCCTTGATCTTCATTTTTTGTGTTTGATCCTGAGTGAAGTGCAACCGAAGCAATGCCTTGACAGATCTGAGAGGAATTGTAATGTTGGTAGTATTCTGCATTTGTGAGTGCAGTGCGAGGTTGATGTGAAGCAATTTTGATCGAGGAAGTTGTGCCTTCAGTGGAGGGGTGGAACACAATTCTGAGGCAAAGTCATTTTGCAGTGAAGTGCCATTTTTGGGAGAGCCTGAATCATCACCATCAAGATTGTTTGGAAAGAATTGAAGGAGTTGTGATTATAGAGTGTTAATTTGTGACAAGACTGCGAGTCAGTGCTTGTTACTCTCTTATGGGTGTGGTGTCTACCTGAGAGACTAAAGAAGAACTCAAGAAGAACTGAAATTGTTACTTTGCTTTGTATTTGGAAATTTTTGACTCATTTTTCTGTGGGAACGAACTTTACTTACCCGATTACCGCAAAAGTGATATTTGCCGGGTTATCACAGTATTACATGGAGCGGATGCAAGAAGAGGATGAGTATTACAAGGAAAGTGGAAAGGAGATAATCATAGCATTTGACATCCACAGGCCAAGAAAGAGAGACTAAAGACATAACCAAGAAGAACTACTTGTTACCATTTGTCTTTGTATTTGATCATTTTTTACTCATATTTTTGTGGGAATGAACTTTACTTACCTAATTAATGAAAAAGTGATATTTTTTGGGTTTTCACACGAGCTACTTTCATTAGTTTGATGAATGACATATTTCATCTATACTTAAATATAAATGTATTACTATTTTTCTTGATGACATCTTAGTCTACGGTAGGATGTTGACAGAGCACAAGCAACATCTGCAAGAAATCCTCCAGATTCTATGATAGAATCAATTGTATGCCAAAATCTCAAAGTGCAAGTTTGGTAAATATGAAGTAGACTACTTAGGGCATAGAGTAAGTGTAAAGGGTATCCAAGTGTTAATAGATAAAATAAAGGTCATTCAAAAATGGAGTGCTCTAGAAGATCGGACTCAACTCAAGAGTTTCTTGGGATTGATAGGGTTTTATTGTCAATTATTCAAGGACTTTTCAAGGATTCCACAACCTCTAACATCACTATTGGGCAAGTGAAAGAGGTGGATATGGGGAACTACACAAGAATAGGCCTTTCAAGAGTTGAAAGACGCATTACTACATGCACCAATCTTGAAATGGTATGACCTAAAACATCTAATCAAGATGCCTACAAATGCATCAATTGTAGAAAGAAGAGCAATCCTACAACAAGAATGGTAGGATGGATGGCACCCAATTGCGTATTTCTCTCATAAGTTGCTACCTACAAAATGCAGCTATCACACCACCAAACAAGAAGAGTTGGCTATTGTCCTTGCAACCAAGCATTAGAAGCACTATTTGGGTGAGGCATTTGTGGTAGAGACAGACCACAAACCTCTAGTCTACCTTGAGACACAAAAAGATCTTTCTCATCAACAGATTTGGTGGGCAGAGTGGAGACAACAATTCATCATGACAATCAGATATGAGGAGGGCAAGAAGCAACTTGCAGATGCATTCAGCCAAATGCCAATGGTAAACAATTTGGTGGTGGAAATCAAGATGAACCTTTAATTTTGGCCTAGGGTTCTTGCTGCTACAAAAACTGATCCACAAATTGGAGGTGGTCAATCATCCAAAGGCATCACCAGCACCCAAGGACTCACCTTCCATGATGGCAGGTTCTGAATCCCCGATGATACGGATCTAAGAATTGGAATATCATGATTTTGCCATTGTAGGTCAACTTGGAATGGACAAGACCTTATGGCAGTCAAATGCCATTACTATTGGCCCAAGATGAGCAACAATGTGATGGAATATGTTTGGAGCTACCTGCTTTGTCAACAAAATAAGGCTTCTAATCAAGCTCCCATAGGACCTCTCAAACGTCTAGGTTTGATTCCATTGTAGTCTTTGTCGACAACTCAGCAACATGTTTCATTTATGTCCTACCACCAAGGATGTCACTGCCCCACAACTAGCTCAATGGTACTTAGATGCAATCTTTTCCCATCATGGCTTGTCTCAAGTGCTCATCATAAATAGAGACACTCAATTCACTAGTTTGTTTTGGAGAACATTCTTTGGGTTCCTCAAAGTCAAATTGGCTATGTCCACAACTTACCATCCACAGACTAATGGACAAACAAAGAGAGAAAATTTCACTATTGAGGACATGCTTTGGGGCTTTACTTTGGATGAGCAAGAGAGTTGGGATACCTTACTCCCATTGGTGGAATTTGCTAACAACAATTTGGTGAATGCCTCCACACAAGTCACACCATTCTTCCTCATGTATAGAGAGCATCCTTTCACACCTTCAAGCTTGATGAAGGCCCATCCAATGGTTACCAAGGTTGAAATTGTCAACTCTTTTATTTTTGGAATCCAACAATGGGTAGAGCACACCAAGTACAAGTTGTAGATCACCCAAAATTGGCAAAAGCAATATATAGATGCACACTACTAACACATGGAGTTCAATGTGGGAGATCAAGTCTAGTTGTCAACCACCAACCTCAAGTTAGTTGGTCCTCATAAGCTTAGACCTAGTTTTATAGAAAATGTCTCCATTATTTGCCGCATTGGCACCATGGCCTATCACCTCAAGCTACCTCCACATATGAAGATCCGCCCGGTCTTTCATCTTTCCTTAGTATGTTGATATGCTCCCCGGCCACCCCACTTCTCTTCCATCCAAGACAGTTGACCTTGTCCAACCCTAGTTGATGAGGCGGAGGAGTATGAGGTCAAACGTATTCTCCAAAAATGTATCTATGGTACTCACCATCCACATGTGGAATATCTAGTCCATTGGAAAAGGTATCTATTGTATGAGGCAACATGGGAGCCAATAGCCAACTTGACCAATGGACCAGTGTTGGTTTAATCTTTTGAGCAACAACTTTGCAACAAGGATGTTGTGAAAAATGGGCTAGGTAGATCAGATAGAGGTGTCACCTAAAGAGTACATCTACTAATAGTGTAGAAGTCAAAAATAGTCTGAAACTTTAGAGCCAATTTTGGAGGCCTAAACAAATGAATTATGCCTTGAAAATGAAAATATTCCTTCCTCTCAAGGAGAAAAGGCTTGCCTATGATTTTTCTCATCAAGAGCTTTCCAATGGTACCTCACCCATGCGATTCTGAGCTCTCTACAAGAATATTCCCTAAATATTCCCTTTGGTCAAACCCACTAGATAGGACAAGGACTGACATGTCACCCATCCAAACAACTAATCCAAGGATGGAGCTTGTTGATAGGTCACCAATCCATGTATCCAATCAAAGTGTGGAGCTTCCTTTGAGGAGATCCTCTTTGCTATATAATAAAGAGAAGGTGCTCCTTTGGAGCATTAGAGAATTGAGTGTGAAACTTGTGTTTTCTCTCTTGTATCTCTCTTGGAGTTCTCTTGTCTTAAGAGTATTACAAGTGGTTTTCAGACCAAATCTGAAATATGTGTGCTTGATGGATAAGTGCCTAGGCCAAATGGCTCAATGAAAGAATCTAAATTTTGCAGAAGAGGATGCCTTGAGGTTTTAATAAAGTGTGAAAAATTTCATAAGACGGTGTCACGAGGAATCGTTGGTCTCGATAGTGCACTAGGCACCTAACTGCTCGTGCTTAGAGTGCTTTGTTATCAAAGGTTCTAGCTTTCTGTAACCAGGCCCCTATTGTTTTTTCTCTTGCCAATCTCCTTCCTGATGGAGCAGCCTGGACATGACTTTTCCTGAGTGTAGGTTCCTCTTAAGGGTTTTCTCATGTTGGCTTTGATTGGAGATTCTTGATCTTTAGATTTGCTAACTAATGCCCAAGTTTGTTATCATTGGATTTGAATGTAATGGGATAGTGGTGGGTTTTGCGTAACGAGTCACAAGCCCATGCCCAGTTCAGATCACCGACCAGGCCAGTGTCAAGACCTGCCTATATAGCATGACTATGAGCTCCAAGAATGGGGTCCTCTCCTTGACTTTCACAGACCAATATATCCACATTTAATCATGAGAACCCGTGTATACATCACAACACCAAGCCTTACAATGTACAATCTTGGGGAGAACTAATCAGCTCCAAACCAAACAATGATCACACCAAAGTTTTAACTGCCCAAACACATAACAGATGAAATGAATTTGGCCATGTTAAACATTATTTCTTACAGCCCATTGTCTTCATGTTTTGCTGCCATTGTTTCATGAATCTCTCCAGGTCCTCTCTCCTGGTCCGGCCAAATCACTTTGAGACTTCACCTCTCTGTCTTGTCATAGCTCCCAAGCCACTTAAAAAAGTTCTCTCTTCTTGATGTTACAACACAAGCCACACCTCCTTCCAGCAAAATTTTCCCTCCTGCAGCTCTTCACAAACCCTTCTCTTGTCGCTACTTCTCTTCACTTTGAAATTGCATCCTTCCTTCTTCCTGCAAAATGCAATCTCTCTGTCCAACTTCCAACCTCCTCTCTCCCTTACATTCAAAAATTTGTCTCTCTATCTTGTCTCACTGCTCAAGGCAAGCAAACCCTTTCAAAACTTTATCTTTTCTCTCTCACTGCTCACGGCAAACAAAGACCTGCAAACATCCCCTTGTGACCACTCTCAATGATCAAGCCAAACAGATCCCTGCAAAACATCCTCTTCTGGCCACTCTCACTGCTCAGGGCAAACCAAACCCTATGAAAATTCTCTTCTGTCCACTCTCACTGCTCAAGGCAAACAAACCCTTTCAAAACTTTCTCTTTTCTCTCTCACAACACTTTCCTAGAAATCCACCTTCACTTTCTTGACCTCACCTTTGTGAGATTTGGTAACTTGTGCAGCAAAACCCTTCAGACCTACAAAATTCCTTCCTTGTTCTCCTTTTCCACTTCATGTCCACCTGTCCAAACCAAAACTAGAAAGTCTTCCTTTTCACTTCCTGTCCCTTCCTCAAAACAACCCCTCTCAAAACCCTTTTCTCTTTTGTTTCTTCATTACCCATCATTAAAATGCTCAAAGCTCATTGATCAAAGCAACAAAAAACATATTGAGTGTTTAGACTTATCTTAAGAACATGGAGGATTCAAGAGTGGAAATTGAGGCTATGCAAGGTTTCCAAGGGTTTGAGGTGATTTTAGGGTGGATTTGAGGAAAAGAGAGTTTAGAATAGAAATTGAAGAGAGTGTTGAGAGGATCCAAAAATCTACAGAAGGAAAGAGTGAGTGTGGTACCCACATTTTTTGTTTTTTTTCAAAATAGAGAAGAAGAAGTGTATAGAGAAGTCGGATTGCGTCTATATGGCCAAAGAAGGCAAAGAAAAGAGTCTTCGGGATGAAACCCGAGGTAAAGTGGCTTTGGGTCATAAGGCAAAGTACTCGGATTTGCCCTGTCAGCATACAACCCGAAGTAAGGAGTCTTCGTATCGGGGGGAGCTCAACCCGAGGCAAAGACAGTGTACCTTTCTTCAGGGCGAGAAATTCAAGAAGGGACCATTCAAAACCGGCGGCCCATACACGTGAAGTACAATTCACAGTGACAGGCGCATGCAAGAGGTGTGATTTCTTGGTAGAAACTCAAATTGAAGAGAGACAAAGAAGGTGCAACTCTATAAAAATTGGGCTAATGACAAAGCAATGTCAAGCAATTTTCCTTTGCTGTTGAGGAGTCGTCCTATAGGTGATCGTAGGAAGGGAAGTAGAGTTGAAGATGCGCTAGTGTGTAGAGGAGAATTTGAGAGAGTGAAACCGAGAGATAGTAAGGAAGTAGGAAAGATGGGAGGAGGAAAGAAGAACTCCGAATTTGCAGTGAGGAATCATGCAATTTGGAGGTTAGATGTGATTGCAAGAATCAAAGTCTTGAGCCAACTTTGGACCACATTCTTGGTGTGGAATTGGAATGTAAGTTTTCCAAGTTTCATGACCGAGATAATCAAGAGTAAGTGTCTCGATGGCCCCGAGGAAGAGGGGAAGAGAGGAAATCCGGCTTGCTGGATAAAGTCAGATTGGAGATTAGTGCTCGGAAGAGAGGCAGGCATGGAGCAGGGCCCCCACTTTCTTGGGGAAGGGAGAAGTAGCAGAAGAAACCCAAGAAGTGAGGGATGCTTTCTCTTTGAAGAGAACAAAGAATGGGTATAAGGTGAGAGTTACAAAGATCCAGTGAAGAGAGGGATCATGAGTGCTCTGATGGCAATCCTAAAGTCGGAGAGAACAACTTATGTGATGAAACACCAAGCGGTGTTCTTCCATAAGATGTTTGCAGGAGAACCTATCAACTAGGCGAGGTGCTTCCATGGAAGGACGAGATAAATGGTGTGGAATTTGCGGGATACGTCACCTCCACACTACATCATGCCGTTTGTAGCACATTTCTACCTCGGGTTGAATTTGCTCAATTTGGCGGAGCGCAGTAGAATGGTGTCTTACTTCCATCCCGACTTGAGAAGAGAAGTTGACGCGGAGGAGCAGCAATACATTCTTCAAATCCAAAGCACTGATGAGTACTACGCGAAGACGGGAAAGAGCGTGGAGATAGAAGTGAGTACTCCGAAGTCAAAGAAGCGGAGTTGACAAGGAGAAGCCAAAGATGTAGAGAAGACAAGACCTCAGAAGGTCAGGAGCGGAAACCTGAGGAAGGGCATAGTGGTGATTGCGTCATCAGAAGAAGACTCGGAAGGCAAAGCTGAGTGCAAGGCCAAAGACTCGGAACACAAGGAAGAACCGGAGCTCACGCTGCAAAGTGGAGATACAAGTAGCAATAGTGATGAAGGTGAAGAGATGACGTCGGTGCCTACTTTGGAAGAAGAAGAAGAAGAAGTTTGGGTGGAGCTCGAGCAAGAAAATAATGCGAAGTTGGAGGACGAGGTACTCGAGCCAGAGGAGAAGAAGTTTATGATTCAGAGAGGAGTTTGGTCAAGATGCAAGGTGAAGTGTGAAGTGGGTCCGAGTAAGGCAAGGGAAGAAGCAAATGCTAGCTCGAGAAGTGAAGCGTCTATTCCGATACAACGATTGCAGAGAAGAAGGCAAGTATCGGGAGAAGAAGAGGTAAGGAAGGAGATTTCTACGCAAGTGGAAGTATGTGCGAGTGATGGAGTGGAGTACCTACGAGAAATTGTGTGCCCATTGTTGGTGAAGTTGGAGCACAAGAAGAAGGAGATGCAGTCGACCTATCTGGAGGTGAAGATTGTGTTGCAGGTATTGGCGAGATTGGAAGAAGAGAACTCGGAGTTGAAGAAGAGTATAACCCGAGGTGAGGAAGAAAGGGAAGTACTGCAAGAGGAGGCAGTATTACAGAATCAAGTTATTGAGGACTTGAAGAGAGAAGCGAGGTATCGAGAAGAACTTGTGAAGAAGAGTGACATAGCAATGGAGAGACAGGTAGTAGAGTATGAAATCTTGAAGCAGCAGTTTGCAGATTCCAGACTAGAAATTATCCATGCTATGGCAAGGGTAGCAGAAAAGGAGCAAGAACTTGATAGAGTGATGGAGAGTGTAGAAGAGAAGAAGCAACTGTGGCAACGGGAGTTGACAGTGAGATATAAGGAAGAAGAATGATTACAAGAGTTACTTCGTAATCAGGAGGAGAAGATTGTGCAGAAGGAGAAGGAGAAAGAAACTATGAAAGCCGAGTTTGAGGCAGAGTTAGCAATGTACAAGGAAGATTGGCTTGCAAATCGGGAGCGTGAAAGGAATATGCGATTGGAGCCATTGAAGGAGATCGTAATCAGGATGAATGCAATGTTGAGTATAGAAGCCAGTATTCATATTGAAGAGACGAGGCTGCATGAGTTGAAGTTGTTGGTGCAAGAGACAAGGAGGAGATATGCGAAGGAATGAGACTTGAATGCTTTGTTAATTAGTCTTAGGACTCGGGTAGATAGGAAGATATTGGAAGTCAAAGACAATATCACGATTAGATTAGATCTAGTGAAATTAGAGATAGATAAACTTCAGAAAGATGTAAGAGCCAAACCTGAAGTAGATGAAGTAGGAGTACTGATGGCTTCGAAGTTACCATTGGAGACATTAGAGAAGAATGGGTCAGCAGATAAAGAGTAAGATAGATTACCCACTAGTGAAATTTCAGATCAAGAAAGAGAATTGTTAGATCTGGTAGAGGATGTAGGAATCATGAAACCCAATGACAGAGCGGTAGGAAGTACAGTTACTTCGGGTTCGGGTTTGAAAGCCGAAGAAGAGGTAGACATCGGATTGGATTAATAACCAATTTGATATTTGAATAGGCACATATGAAGAGGTGCATTGTCATGAATCTGCAAGTTTGTAGAGTCATTAGGAAGAGATGCATTAGGAAGATAACTGTTGATTGCTTCACTATTTAAGAGTGGCATTCGCAGTCTTATGTTGTTCAGTGCTCATAATTCTGAGAATAGATAAAGAAAAATGTTGTGAAGTAGTGCTCGTTGCTTGAGCTTGATTTCAAGTATCAACTTTGTGTTTGTAATTGTGAGTGTGTGGAGAAATTTGAAGTGCAAGTCAGTGTGCTTGTTGGATGTTGGATTCCATAGCCTTGATCTTCATTCTATGTGTTTGATCCTGAGGGAAATGCAATCAAAGCAATGCCTTGACACATTTGAGAGGAATTGTAGTGTTGGTAGTATTCTGCATTTGTGAGTGCAGTGCAAAGTTAATGTGAAGGAATTTTGATCAAGGAAGTTGTGCCTTCAGTGGAGGGGTGGAACACAATTCTGAGGCGAAGTCATTTTGTAGTGAAGTGTCGTTTTGGGAGAGCCTGAATCATCACAATCAAGATTGTCTGGAAAGAATTGATGGAATTGTGATTAAGGAGTGTTAATTTGTGACAAGACTGCGAATCAGTGCTTGATACTCTCTTTTGGGTGTGGTTTCTACCTGAGAGATTAAAGACACAACCAAGAAGAACTACATGTTACTATTTGACTTTGTATTTGACCAATTTTGACTTGTATCTCTACGGGAACAAACTTTACTTACCCGACTACCGCAAAAGTGATATTTTCCGGGTTGTCATAGTGAGTCTAAGTGCTTTTTATGTGGAGAGAAGGGACATAAGGCAAGTTCATATCCATTGACCTTTAAGAGCAAGAGATTGAGAGAAATGAGAAGCTTACTTGATTTGGGTTTGCATGTTGGATCTTCTTCACCAAGATTGGGAGGGAGAAGATCTAAGACCAAGTCATGTGAGGTTTGTGGAGTGGAAGGAACTCCAAAAGTACATGAGTAGAGTAGAGTAAAAGTACTTTTGGAGACTTTGGTGAAGGATCTTGGAGAGAGTCTTAGTATAACTACAAAAATACTACCACCTTCATCATCTAGTTCTCAAGATTAGTGATGAAGATAATCTTTCAACTCATGGATAAACTATCCATGAAGGTTTGATTAATATGCACTCTAGGATTTGATGTTGCTATAGAAATCTTGGAGCAAACTGAACCTTTTGTGTTCTCTAGGATGGATTACTCTCAAATGGTATTAGGCATGTACATACTCTATTAGTTATACAATGAGAAATAAAAGATTGAGAGAAAAGAAAGACAATGAAGGGTTAAGATGGAGAAACTTCCAATTTTCTTTAGCAAGGATGGAAAAGATGTGGAGGTTTTTGTGGGAGATTTCAAGAGAGCTTGAAGTCTCTCTCAAAAAGAGGAGGAAGAATGTGTGGGTCTCATTACTATTAGATTTCTTTGACGATGTAGCACTTACATGGTATGAATCAAAATACCAAAAGACAGAGAGGAGGGATGGGCAAGAAGAGTCTTGGGACAGTTTGACTTCAGCACTCATTGAGAACTTTTTTCTAGATGAGAGTTATCAGAGATTGATGAGTGAAGTGTGGTACCCTTTTTTTTGTTTTGAGTTGGTCTAAGGGGTTTTTCAAGAAAGAAGTGTACAGTTGAAAGGGAATTGAGCACAAAGGATGAAAATAAGAAGAAGATTCATGTTTTTGTATCAACCCAAAGAAAATTACCTTGGATCAGTACTGGTCAGTACTTGGATTGGATCTTTTAGGTTTCAACCTGAAGTAAGGATACTTTGCCGCAGGGTGATCAACTTGATGCAAAGACAATGTAAAAGCTTTCCTTTGGGATTGGAAATTCAAGATTGTACCACACACAAAATAGCTAAGGCACAAGCTAGAGAAATATACCATGATAGGAGAAGTGCATGCAAAAGGTGTGATTTCTTGGTAGACAAGCATTCAAAGAATGGCTGAGAAATGTTGGACTATAAAGTCAGGTTTTGAATCAAGAAGGAGATGAATGACAAGTGAATTTCCTTTGCCTTTGCAAAGTTGTCCTAAGGGAGACCAAGGAGAGGAGTGGTAGTGAGTGAAGTTTTTTTGAATCCAAAGGGATTCAGAATTTCACGCCTAGGGGATGAGAGAATTGAGTTTCAAAAGTGTAGCACAAAGGAGAGTAGAATGAAAGGAATGAAGAAGTGCCCTACACTGGCAATGAGAAACCCAATGATTAGGAAGTAAGCTGTTATGGCCCGCATCAAAGTTCTTGGTAAACTTTGTATTTTTTCCTTGCATGGAATTGGGACTTGAGCTTTCCCAATTTCATGGTAGAGATTGCGGCCAATAAGTGTGTAGATGGGCCAGCAATGGTAGGGAAAAGAGGCAATCTGGCTTGATGGACAGAGTTGGATTGGAGAATGGTGTTAGGAAGAGAGAGTGGGGAAGAGCATGGAGCTACATTCTTGGGGAAAGGAGAAGTTACATAAGAAACCCAAAAAGTAAAAAAAAAATTCACCTCAAAGCATACAAAGAATAGATATGAGGTGGAGACCTATCGGGACCTAGTGCAGAGAAGTATCATAAGTGCAATGATGGCATTGTTTGAATCTGAGCGCACCACCTACATTACAAAGCAGCAGGCGGTTTTCTTCCATAAGATGTTTGCAAGAGAGCCGATTAATTGGGCAAAGTGTTTTTATCAAAGAATGCAAAAAATGGTGTTGAATTAAAGGAGTTTGACACCATCACATTGCTTCATTCCTTTTTGCAATGCACTTTTACCTTGGGTTGCACTTGTGGAGTAGCAATGAGAAGAAGAAGGTGGTGTCTCACTTTTGTCTTGATCTGCGTCAAGAAGCCAGTGATGTGGATGACAATATATCTTGCAGTTGAGAAGCAATGACGACCACTATGCAAGAATGGGACAAAATAGAAAGATATATGTACCCCTGCCAAGAAAGAAGAAGAGGAGCTGACCTGAGGTGGAGAGCCCTCCAATATAGCCTCGTAATTTAAGAAGGATTGGGTAGAGGGAAGAAAAGCAAATCCAGAATATTGCACCGGAAGAGGAGGTCAAATTGGAAGGAGAAGCGGAGTCTGCATTAGAGGGGTTGGAGGAAGGAGAAGTAGAGTTAACCTTGCAAAGTGAAGAATCCAGCAAGGAGAGAGGATTAAGTTGAGGTGCAAAAAGATCAAGAGAAGGTGACTTCCCTGCAAGAAATTGAGCAGTAAGAAGAAGGAGAGAGGACTGTGGTTGAGTTGGTGATAGAAGGAGAAGAAGAAATGGTGGTCAAGCCAAGAAAAGACTTGCAAGAAGGAGAAAGTTCAAAGGTGGCACATCACATCATCAATTTGGATGACAATGAATTTTGGAGGATGATATATTGTTGAAAATACAAAGATCCCAACTTTGTAGTAAAGCGTTGGATTCAGAAGGGAAGAGGAAGAAGGGTGTGAAGGAGTAGAGAACCTTTGAGATGTTGCATGTTTGTTGTTGTTGTAGATGGAGAAGGAGGAGGAGGAGATGTAGAGTAAGCATTCCAAGGTAACAAATGTATTGCATGTGTTAGAGAAATTAGAATCTGAGAATCTGAATTTGAACGAGTGTAATGACCAGAGGAGAGGAAGAAAGAGAATTGTTGCAGGTAGATGCAACATTGCAAAGGAAGATTAATGAAAATCTGCAAGAGAAATTCAAAATGCAAGGAAGAGAGTTAGTAGTGAAAGTGAAGGAAGTCACACAGAAGAGACTTCAAGTAGAAAATTTACAAGCCAAGGTAAAGTTAGAGCAAGCCAATAGAAGGGAGTTGGTTGAAGCTAAGAAGGAGGAGCTTGATGCATTCCGACAAAAAGTAGAAGAGAAGACAATAACCTGGCAACAGGAATTAACCAAGCGCCATCAAGAGGAAGGGAGGTTGAGAGATCTGGTGAAAATATAAGAGGCAAAGATTGACCACTATGTGAAGGAGTTACAAGATCACACAGCAGAGTATGAAAAGGAATTGGAAATAAGTAGAGTTGTGATGGAGGAGGAGGGACAGAAGAAGCAGTCAAAAAAATCTGTTGAAGGAGCAATTGTGGAGATGAGGTGAGGTTAACCATTGAAGCCGAAGTAAGAATGGAGAATCAAGGCTACATGAGTTACAAATGCTTGTGCATGAGATGAGGCATAAGAATGGGAAGGACAAGGACTTGAATGCCTTGTTAATCAGTCTTAGAACTCTGATAGATAGAAATATGTTAGATGTAGAGAATAATATTTTTATTAGGTTAATTTTGGTTAAATTGGAATTAAATAATCTTTAGAGTACTGTATATGTTAGACCCAAAGTAAGAGAGGTAGGAGTGTGGGTGTCTTACAATTTTTCATTTGAGACTTTAGAGAAGATGCAAGATAGGGTTGCAAGATAAAGATGTAGATAGATTACCCATGCTATTAATTCCAGATTAGTGTGAAGACATGTTAGAATTTGTAGAAGACATAGTAGTTGTAGAACCCAAAGTACATGAGGTGAAGGGACTTTCTTTGGGTTTGGAAGCCGGAGTAGAAGTAGACCTCGGATTGGATTAGGAGCAGTTTTGAGATAGGAAGAGGCAAATATGAAGGGGTGTGTTTGGATATGCAGGTTGGTAGAGTTGTTAGGAATCCGTTTAGGAAGTTAGATAACTATTGAAGGGCTTTTCCTATTTAAAGGAAGCATTTGCAATGTGTTGTTGTTTAGTGTTCATTATTCTTGAGAATAGATAAAGAAAAGTGTTGATCTCAATGCTCATTGCTTGAGCTTAGTTCTATGTATCAATTCTGTGGGTGTGTTTGTGAGTGTTGGGAGAAATTCAAAGTGCAATTATGAGTGTTAGATGTTGGATTCTACATTGCTGATTCTATTCTGTGTGTTTGATCCTGAGTGGATAGCAATCAAACTAGTGCCTTGACAAATTGGAGAGGAATCTTAGTATTGGAAGTATTCTATAGTTGTGAGTGTAGCACTAAGTTGATGTGAAGCAATTTTTCTCAAGGAAGTTGTGCCTTCATTGGAGGGATGGAACACAATTCTAAGGCAAAGTTGTTTTGCAGTGAAGTAGCCATTTTTTCAAGAATTTAAATCATCACAATCAAGATTTGCTTCGATAGAATTTGATGGAGTTATGATTATGCAGCATTAATCCATGACGAGACTGAGAGTTAGTGCTTGTTACTCTCTTCTAGGTGTGGTTTCTACCCAAGAGATTAAAGCAAAACTCAAGAAGAATTGTTTGTTATTGTTTGATTTTGTATTTGAATATTTATAACTTGTATCTATGCATGAATGAACTTTACTTACCCGCAAAAGTGATATTTGCCAGGTTAACACATGAGGTTACCTTCCTCAAAAAAGGAGATGGAGAGAAAGTGGAAGTCTATGTAGAAAGAGTGGAGAAGTTGGAATCCAGATTTTTCATAGTGTTGAGGAAGGGTGGGGATGATATGGAGACAACTATGATTGGCATAGGGACTATGCTCACCAAGAATTTTGTGGGAGGGTTGAGACTACAAATTAGAAGTAAGGTGAGATATGAGAAACCTTCTTCCAAGGTTGAAGCTATCAAGATTGCAATTTGTATGGAGAGGAGTTTGGAAGGGGATGATAGTGATTTGGTGGTGAAGGAGGTTGTACATCTTCCTCAATGCTACAAGTATGGTGTCACAAGGCTAACATCACAGTGGGTCAATTGATTGCTTTGAATCCTACCTTGAGAAAGGAGCTTAGAGGTGATTTGAGTTCTACTAGGAGTAAGAGGAAGTAGAAGGTAAAAGATCTAGTATCAATGAGGGTGGTGGATGCCAAACCAGCACCATCGGAGGCTTGAAACTATGCCTCCAAGATTGATGTGAGAGTGAAGGCTCACAACGTCAAAGATGAACTTGCTGATGGAAGATCAGTAGTGAATGCCATATCAAAAAGGTTGATGAAGTTGGGTATGATACCCTCTAGACCTTCAACATTTTTGGTGAGCATTGCAAACAAGCAACAAGTTCAACCAGTAGGTGTGATGGATAAAGTGGTAGTTTTTGTTATGGGAGTTCAAAATTTATGACTTTCCAAGTCTTGAAGGATTCAAGTTATGATTTGCTTCTTGGGAGGCCATGGTTGAAAGCAACATGCACAATTGATCAATGGCACAAAGGGTACTTGAGGGTTGGGCCATCAGACGATAGAGTTATAGTTCTTGCCTCTAACAACACCAACACTTCATATTTAGATACACCATCTTTTGATTATCAGGAATCAGATTCAAAATAAGGAGCTTCATGTATGGACACAAGCATGGAGAAGGAGATTGTTAGAAACTACAATCCCAAGGACTTCTCACAATAACACATCATAAAGCCCATTAAACATAAATCTAAGGACTAATAGGAAATAATGTGGTTCACTCCTATCCCAAAAGCTACCTCACGGCTGAAACAAGCTCACACTAGCCTTTGAACCTTTATTTCTCATTGCACATAGATATATATACACACAAACAGAGATAGTCCGACGAACATCATCCGACTGAACTCCTGAATATTGACTTCATGACCATTGACCACTCAAGATATCTAGTCACTTTAATACTTAGCCTTAGCAATGACTGAACATATCTAGACAAGTGACTGTACTTGTCCTCATTGCATGTTTCATCAATCAAGTTTGCTCTTGCTCTTGATCAGTCAAGTCATTGATAACAAGCCAAACATAATAGAGATTTCCATGGAGGAGGATGAATTTGAATCTAATTCAGATGCGTATCCCTTGTATGCTACGGATTTTGTACCTAAGCTAGACATTTTGAAAGACTATGATAAATCATCATTAACTCTTGAGGAGATAGAGAGGAGGTTATCTACCCTCAAGTATGGTGCAAACCTTACCAAGGAGGAGAAGGTGAGATTTTAGGAGATTTTCTGCAAGTTCATCCATTTTTTTGCTTTCAGTTAGAAAGATCTAAAGGAACTCACCTTAGAGGAGCACAAGATTGAGGTGCAATCACGACCAGTTCCTGAGACCAGTTCACCAAGCCCAATTCACCAAAATCAACATTTCATTAGTCCACCAATATCTTTGGTTGTGAAGGAGGAGATTGATAAGCTCAAGGAAGCCAAATTTATCTTTGAGGTGGAGAATTCAGAATGGGTGTTTCCAATTGTGATTGTGAAGAAAAAGAATGGCAAGCTTTGTGTGGATTACAACAAGCTCAATATTGTTACTAAGAAAGTATATTACCCTTTGCTATTCATTGATGAGATCTTGAGGAGGTTGCAGGTCATGAGAGGTATAGTTTTGGAGATGATTATAATGGGTATAACCAAATCAAGATTGCACCAGAGCATCAACAACTAACCATATTCACCACACCTTGGGGGACTTATGCTTTCAAGGTCATGCCTTTTGGGCTTTGCAATGCTCCAGCCACATTCCAATGGTTCATGAAAAAGTTATTTGAACCTTTCATTGAGAAATTTGTGAAAGACTTTGTTGATGACTTTTGTGTTTATGGGACCAAGGAGGAGCCCTTTGAGCACTTGACCAAGGTCTTGCTATGCTTGGATGAAGCAAATGTATCATTTAACCTAGAGAAGTGCATTTTTGGTTGTGAAGAAAGTTTACTTTTGGGGCACAACATCTGTTAGGATGGAATAGCAATTGACCTTGAGAAGGTGAGGAAAATATCAAACCTTCCATTCCCTTCAAGCTTGACAAAGTTACACCAATTCTTGGGGATAGTTGGGTACTATAGGAGGTTCATCTTCTGGTTTTCCAACAAGGCTTATGCATTGACCATCTACATGAAGAAGGGTGTAGAATACATGGTAATTTTGAAGGACAAGGAGGCTCTCAAAGCTTTTGAGAAGCTCAGGCAATCCCTTATTGTAGCTCCAATTCTTGCTTAAACTTGATTGGAGTAAGCCTTTCATCCTCTACACTAATGCTTCCAATGTAACCATAGGATGCACTCTTAGTCAATTAGACCAAGACATCCAATAGTTTATGTTTGTAGGTAGATGGTTTCAACAAAAAAGAACTACTTTATCATGAAAAGAGAAGGGTTGGCAGTGACCTTTGGTCTCAAGAAGTTTAGACACTACTTGATTGGAGGCAACCATTGTCACGGATCACAAGGTTTTGAAGTACATGTTCAACAAGCCTAATGTGGAATGGAGGCTAGCAAGGTGGATGATACTCTTTTTTGAGTATGATTACACCATTGAGGATAGGCTAGGAAAGAAACATGTAAATGTTGATCTGTTATCTAGGGCCTATAATTATGATAGAGATGAGACAGTGGATGATTCCCTCTCGGATGAGGAGCTCATGACAATCTTAGTCACTCAAGAGATTCCAATGGAGTACAAGGAGATTGTGGACTTTGTTACAAGGGGTAACTATCCAGAAAGGATGCATGCTAGGGAGAGGAAGGCCCTTGCAATAAGATCTAGACCTTACACAATGGTGGAAGATATTCTTTTTCACCAAGGAGCAGATTGTCTACTTCCAAGAGTAGTGGATAATGAATAGTCTATCTTACTCATAAAGGAGTTTCATGAAGGTTTAGTGTGTGGAGGACACTTTGCAAGAAAGGTGACTACTTTCAAGATTCTAGATGCAAGTTACCATTGGAGAGGGATTTTCAAGGATTGTATTGACTATTACAAAACTTGTAATGTTTGTCAAGCTTTTGCTAGAAAGTCTAAATCTACTCCACGACTTAGATCAATTCCATTGCTAAGACCTTTTGAGAAGTGGGGAATTGATTTTGTAGGTCCGTTAAATAGAACCCCAAGGAACAACTAGTCCATTGTGGTAGTTATTGATTATCTTACCAAGTGGGTTGAGGCTAGGCCATTGAGGAACAAAAATGAAGATTAATTTTGGAGATTTCTTCATGAACACATTATCACTAGGTTTGGGTGCCCTTTGGAGTTGGTTTCTAATAGAGGAGGAGGGTTTACAAGAAGCATTACTACAATCATGCTAAGACATTTCTCTATCACACATAGAGTAGCTACAGCCTATAAGCCAAATTCCAATGGCTTGGCAGAGATAACCAATCAGAACTTGTGTATGATGTTGGCTAAAGATGAAAAAATGGAGGGAGCTAAACATCATTGGGACAAGAGCATTCATGCAATTTTGTGGGAGTATAGGAAAACCATGAAGACTTCCACTAGATATTCTCCATTTCAATTGGTATATGGTATTGAGTCTACCTTACTTACTCACTTTGATCTTCCTGCCTTCCAAAGAATTCATAAGAGATTGAAGAAAGCACAAAGAAGTGATGCAGAGAAGTCAAAGAAGGATCAACTCATGATATTGGAAGAGGCAAGAGCAATTGCTATGGTTTGAGTGGAGCAAGCCCAAAGGAAACAAAAGAAGAGCTATGATAAGAGGCAAGGCAAGAAGAAGGTGGAGCCTTTCAAAGAAGGTTATTGGATAATGTATTTGATTCTATTAGATTCAAGAGGGTGCAAAAGAAGTATTTGCCTAAGTACTTTGGACCTTTCACAGTAGAGAAGGTGGGAGGCAATTACACATATGATCTCAAAGAGTTGGGAAGAGGACAATTTGATAGAATTAACCATGGTAAGTTGAAGATGTATCATAGAAGGTAGAGAGACCTTCACTTTGAGGAAAAAGTGAAAACCTAGTCCGGGGTAAATATAACATCCATTTGTGCATGTGTATGGTATTGTGATATTTAGTTTGGTATTACAAGTACTTGAGAAATATTGTCTATATAGAGATAAAGGATGGTTCTACATTAGTCATGATTAGCTAAAGTTAGTCATATCTAAGATAGAAGAGATCTTACTTTAGAGGAAGTGGAAAAGATGAGCACCACTATTTTGGATTTTAATGCATTGACTTGGTATTATTCCTAGGTGTTTAGCTTTGAGGAAAAAGTTGAGAACTCTTGGACCCACAAGCCTCTTTTTTTTGGATTCTTCTATGATCAAAGGATAGTCCATGTGAAGGAATCCTTGAATACTTGGTTGGATCAAGATAAGATCACATGCTTAGGAGAATATTCCCATGAGTATAGATATTCCTTTAGCTTTTTGACTTTATTTGAATTTTAGCCTAGTAACTTGAGTTACTCCACTAATTAGTAACTTTGGTGTGTAATTATTTCACAAGTATATAAACTAAGGATGAGAAGGTACTCATTATCCTTTCATTTGCAACTATCTCTCTCTCATTGAGCTCTCTAGTGAGCAATGGTTTGAGTCTTGGAGTGTTAGCCTTTGGAGGAGTATGATAGAGTTGGGGTTCCTTGCCTTCTTATTCCATGGTGCACTACCATAATAGCCATCAAAGGTTCATCCTGAGTGAGAGATAGGCCGGCTCACCGGATCTTCATATCATCAATTGATGTGGTTAGAGGAGAAAAGAAACAATGTAATGCATACCATGAAGGAAGTACAGGAGCAAAAAAAAGTCAGGCACGATAAGTGAATCAATCATATTGTTGTTCAAGAGGGCAATTTGGTATTGTTATATGACAATCACAAAATATTTTTTCCAAGCAAGCTGCACTTATGGTGGATGGGGCCATACCATACAATGCACATCTATGAAATAGCTCTATTCAACTTGAAGACCTAGAAGGCAATCCATTTGCAACTCAAGTGAATGGGTGGAGTGTTAGAAAATATTGGACCATGGACTCAAAATTGTACAAGGAACCCGCAAAGACGCTCACATTTGAGGGAAGGGGTATGTTGTACCCACATTTTTCATTTTTAATAAGTTTTGAAGAAGAAGTGCATTACTGAAACTAAATTGGACCCAAATGAAGAAGAAACAAGGAGAAGCCTATGTTTTGATCTGACCCAAGGAAGTAGACTTTGTGTCAAAGGAAGAAGGACTTGGATTGGACCTGAAGGAGGGTAGACCCAAAAGAGGGTTACTTTGCACTGGAATGAAAGTTGGATGTCAAGATAGTTGTGGAGCTTGTATCTTGGTGAACATATGTCCAAATCTTGTGTGCTATATCTTGTTGGAAGCATCTTTTTTTGGGCTTTTTTTTGCCTTAAAAATTGCAAAGTTTAGAGATCTCTAAACAAAGTTACAAATATTTGAAGTTTTTGGAGTAAATGTACTATACCTTTGGGTCTATATGACTTTGGACTTATATGCCTTTGGGTTAGGAGCTACTTTGCCTCAAAATGAAGGTGATCTAATTCAAGGTAGTTAGACATCAGATGTAGATGACTTTGGGGTTCTTGCCAAAGTCATTTGAGGAAGTCAGAGTAAGGAAAGAAGATAGTGTTAGTATATTGAAATTAAGGTCATGGGAAAACCCATGATCTTAATTTCAATTCAGACTCAAGATAGGAGAGAAATAAAAGAGGAAATAGTAGTAGTAGATGAACCCAAAGAGCCAAAGACAAGGAAGGCAAAGGATGTAGAATTGAACAATGTTTTGATTTGCTTGAGAGATCATGTAGATAGGAAGATGTTAGAGGTAGGAGATAATGTTTGTCTCAGATTAGATTTTGTTAGATCAGACTTAGATAAAAATTTTAGTGAGATGAAGATGAATACAAGGTCCCAAGTTGTAGAAGTAGGAGTGAAGGTGTCTTCGGGTGAGTAACCTAAGACATTAGAGAATAGCGGGTTAGCTAATAAAGAAGTAGATAGATTATTATCCATGTTTGCAATTGTAGTTCAGAGTGAAGACATAGAAGAAATAGTGGATGAAGTAGTAGTATCAGAGAGACCCAAAAAAGAAGAAGTGATAGGAGGAACACAATGGGTTGCCAAAGTCAAGGTTGACATTGGATTGGGGTAGTAACAATTTTGAGATTTGAATAGCCAAATATGAAGAGATGGGTTGTCCTTTAGTTTGTTGTTTGACTTTGTACTTGACTATGTTTTACTTGTATATTTGTAGGAACAAACTTTACTTACTTATTACTGCAAAAGTGATATTAGTCGAGTTGTCACACTGATAAGGTAAGTGTGCCATATGATGCAAAGAGACTTTCCTAGCAATCTCATCTCTTTCTATACATACAAGTACCTCTGCACTCATATACCCGCCTATAGTACCATAGCTATTCTAGTGCTCATCCCATCAAACAACTCCAATAGACATACTCTTTCTATTGGATACTACCAAGCAATGAGTGTGGTATCAAGAGGTGTCAAGGTAATCAACTCTGGAAGCTCATCCTCACATTGGTATCCTAGTGGTACAAAGGCTCCACTCCAAGCTTGTTGCACCAACTGATCTGCATGTTGCTACAATGCCTCCCCTAAACTCCACAAAGGAACATCCAAGGTGGATGGAACAATCCCACTCAAATTCCAAATCCGAGTGATATCCTCTAGTTTTGGAGTATCCTCTGCATGTGCATTCCCCTCCAATAAATCAAGAGGCCAAGTAACAGCACCACTAAAAGCTAAAATTGATGCAGTTATGGTCCTAGACTATAGTCAGCCAAGACTACCACTGCTGAAGCATATTGGTAAACAACATACTTGTCCCTCACCTAACTCCAACCTGGTCTATAGGAGGTTATCTCCTCCCAATAGTCAATATTGAAACCCATGGGGTATAACACTACTCTCCCAACTAACACATCATATGACTCAACTATGCTCACAATGGCCTGAGCTCTCACCATAGAGCTATTAGTCTGATGACTAGGCTAAATCTGAACAACAAGCTCTCCACATGTGATGTACTATGTAGAACCACCACCTAGAGATGTCAAGATCTGAAATGGATACCTCTCCACATCGGTCTTCCGTAACTCCAAACCAACAACTACAGCCTTCCCCAACATAAGGTGCTATGCACCAAAGTCAAGTAAGATCCGCTGTGGTGTATAGACCTTCCTTGAAGGTCCCACTAAATAACAGATCCCCCTTTGGTTATCCAATAGGACAACCCCAACCATACTTGCTCAAAGGTCTATCTAGTTGGTAACTCCTCCAATCTAGTCATTGTTGCCTGCCATAAACCACTGGTTGCAGAGCATATCATGTGCTCCTCAACCGAGTCAGCTCCACTTTCAACCATCTCTGCTCTAGTAGTAAGGACTACATCATTCTTACTCTCACAAAGCATGGCAGCCAACTGAAACACTGGGGTTGGGTCAAATCCCAATATACACATGTCATTGGTTGAAAAAAAAATGGAAAGCGCATAATCAATTGAGCCACCTCCAACATTGTGCTAGACTTAGTCTATTTAGTAATAGGTGGTTGACTAGTATTTAGTCCATCATGCTCCCCATCATCACCTACCACACCTACACTAGGATGTCTAGGAGCCATGGATGTTGTTTATAATACCTCAGAGAGTGTAAAAGACTAGGGAAGTTTGACCTATCTACCATCCTCTCTTCTATGTGGGTCCAACTCCGTTGATACTCCTCTAGGCTTTGGAGCATATATTGCACTCCTAGTCACTATGGTAGTTGCATCCACCTATGTTGCTCCACACATGAAATCCAAGATGTCTCTATCACTAGCATATGAGGTGGAAGCCTCAGCACCCAAATCTGATGTCCTCTAAGCTACGGCCATACTAGCCAATCTTTGCTCCAACTGCTCAATCTGAGTAGCCATGGTTGTATTAGAAGTAAGGGCATGTACTGCACCCTTACTAAGTGTGGATCCTCTACCACCATCTTGTCCTCCATGACTTGGAGCACCTCTACCACTTGCCATAGCATCCCTACCACTCCATAACTCTAGATGTAGATCAAAGCATTGGTCATTGGTGTGACCAAATCTATGGCAATACTCACATTGTCTCCATGCTAGCTGTGATGCACCAAAGGTATTAGGTCTGCTGCCCTAAGTACACTCTCTCCTATAGTGAGGTCCACCACAAGTCCAACAAGCAACACCATTGCTCACTAGTTATTGTTGACCCAAAAATGAAGGTAAGGGTCTAGCTACAATAGGCCCTCCACTTGCTCCATAGGATATGGGTTGTCCATCCTATCCTCAAAAATCAACATGGCGTGGTGCACTCTATTGCACTCTAGAAGAAGTAACAATTGTAGATGAGGTCTTCCTACCAAATTCAGATGTCACCACCCTCTCCTCCGCCATATTGAGCTCAATATGCTTAGCCAAACCAAAGACTATTGCCAAAGTAGGCAAAGTAGCATGTGATAAAATAGCATCATGTACTCTAGGTCGCAACTCCTTGTCCAATATCCTATACAAAAACTGGAATGCTTGGCCCTCAATAACTCCCTTAGTAAAATTGATCAATTGTCTCATGCAAGTGTATGCCTTGCTTAGTCTCTCTCCAACCTTCTGCTGGAACTCCTACAAGCTCCTTAGCTTGTTAGTCCGCATTCCTTGGTAGTTCTGCCTCAAACACTAAAAGAACTCCACCATGGTTAAAGCTCAATACTAAACCACCTCTTCTAATAGTACTTCCACTCATAGTAGCACTATCTCTAAGAGATCCACCAATGCTACTAGAGCTAGAACTTGTGGGTACAACCGATCTACCCCTAGAAATCAAGCCTGGAGTGATGGAGACATAGTTCGGAGACTAATATTGTCTCTGTAGCTCAATCTCCTCCAAGTAAGCTCTCCTAAACTCATGATACTTTTCCATCAATGGACTCCCCAAGTGCTAAAATAACACCTTCCATATCATGAATGGTGTGAACAAAGTCGGGTTCCGCATCTACTGCAGATCACACCAACTATTGAACTCCTAGATGAAATCATCTAACTTAATGGTGACCACTATATTAGAGTAATGCCTGGGGCTTTTGGAGGCCTCATAAATCTTGTCCATATCCCACAACAACGATGCAGACACACCAAGTGCACTCTCAACTAAATCAGCTCTTATATCAAACTCCAACTCATAGTCAATCTCCTCCCTCATTCGGACCTAAGATACGGGCTAATACCAAGCACCACTCTAAGCTTACCCACTATGTATTGCAATGATATCTCCTCCAAAATCCCCAAAGAACTCCGTTGTGATAAAGTAATCAAGGACTACAACCAGTAATCAGAACCACCGCCAATACTCCACCAAAAATCACCATCAAGTGCAAACACTACCAAGTGCCAATACCTCCAGGTGCCAACATCACCAATTGAACATCATCAACTAATGTAGCTCTAACTATAACAACTACACTAGGGGAAAGTGCAACATGTAACCTTCCATCACAACATGCACTCTCATAGTCTACAAGTCATCATTTCTTGCATCACCAGAGAGAAACACAAGTAGTCTAATAGGTCATCACTCCAACCTCATTGCCGATAGCACACCAGAGCATCAACAATCTAAATTCAAGGCACCTCACATAAACATGGTGCACAAATATGAAGCAGAGAATGGAGAGGGTCCAATCACAAGAAGGCTAAATAAAAACCCTCCATCTTAAAAAGCAACACCGGACTGACTTTGCCACTATTTGGCATTTGACATAATTGGAGTACCTATTGACCTTTTGAGCTATGAGGATCATTGAGAATGGGATCAAAGTTCTTCTTGCCAAAATCTGATGTAAACCCTTCCCAAAATCTGACATAAATCCCTAAAGTTGGCTGACCGCCAAATCCTCTACTAACTCTTCACTCAAGCCAAATTGGAAAGATGGGGATCTTCAAATCTCTAATTTGCGGGAATGGGTTCCCAACTCCACTTTAAATTTTGCCATTTGAGCTCAATTTGCACCAAATTGGTCTTGCTTTCACCTCCTAAGCTCAAAACAACAAATGCTGCTTGAAATCAACTCTCTTTGGCTCCAAATTTGGCCAGCGCTTGTGCACACAATCACTCCTAGGAAAATCAGAATTGGGGTCAAGGTACCATGATCCACAAGGCTTGGAAATACCACCACCAACCTCAATTCCTACACCTAATTTCCCCTTGACTCTCACTTATCTTATGTAATTAGTTTGTTCACACAACTTGAATCACACTCAATTAGATTAGTTCTTGATCTATCACTCAACAATTTGCCAACAACAGGGTATTGATTACATCAATCCACACCCACTCTAGCTAAGAGACTCTAGGTGACACTCACCAGCTTTCTATCTACTCTAGCCAGGAACTCAAACACTCAACATCAAAGAAGTGAGCTCTTTGGAGTTGCACTTCCAAGGTATACTCTTGATTTCTATCTAGGTCTCACCCTTACGGTCCCACTGACGGCATACCTGATAGTGCAAGTGACAATGGGCCCCACAATGTAGTCAATATCTCAAACATGAAATCTGACTATCTAAAAGTAATCCATGAGTAACTGCCAAAATACCTCTAACTCCTATCACTGCTTCTTCAGTGTCCAAGCAATCTAGATGTGATGCTACAAATGGCATGACAAGGAGGTGGAAATAAAGGTGGTCTCCACTCTCACAAATCACAAGATCTCCCTCTATGTTGAGCAATACCAAACCCTACCCATGGACAATCTGGACAAGATTGTGTGGGACACTAATGGGGTGGGCTATAAGGATGTGCTTAAGGCCCATTTGGATGAGATTGACCCTCTTGGAGTGGCGTGGCGGTAAGGGTGGGAAGAGAGTCTGAGGTGGAGAGAGAGTATGGAGCAATTGTGACTTGAGGAGGAGGGATAGAGAGGGGACAAATAGTGGAGCATCCTCCATAGGAGAGTCCACGCTCCAAGGTGCTCCATTGGCATTGGAATAGCATATGACCTAGGGACCAAGGGGAAGCCATATGCATAAACCTCAACAATTGTGAGTGTATACTAAAACAAGTTGTGTAAATTTTGGTCCCTTGCTCACACATACGGGGTGTGGGATGCCAGATGAAGAGTGACATCAGATATAGTCCTTCTATGGCCTTTGTGCCAAACAAAAAAAATGTAAACATGTGGAAAAAATCTGATGAAGGTGTACAACTCCCAAAGAGTATTCAAGGAAAGCCATCGCATGATAGCAAGACATAGGTGAGAGATGCAATGTACCTTCACATAGAAGAGAAAAACAATAAAAGATAGAAAATAAAGAAACAAAAACCTATAAAATATTTTATAGGTTTTTGTTTAAGGCTTATCTGCAACTACACGAAATCTCCCTTGGCCTCCCATATCTCGTCCCTAAGCAAGTAAGGTTGAGTGGTATCCATGGTGGTAATGATCGAGTGTTCTCCACAATCATTCAATGCCATCTAAATTCAACTCAGGTTTGATTTGACTCATATTCATTCTTGTACAAGGTAGCCTTTTCATGTCTCTTCCTTGCATTTGGTTTCCTTATGATAGCCTCTAATCCCATTTCATTGATAACTCTAATAGACTGCAGTCTTTGAAGTCACCTTTGTGAAAGAAAGAAGGCGCTCGCATAGAAAAAATGAAGGATGGGAAGAACATCAAGCCAAACAAGGGAGAGACAAAAAAGGTAAAATGGGGCTAAGCCCCAATAGAGTCTATATGAGAAATTTTCCCTACCGCAACTAAGATATTTGAGCTATGCAAGTCATATGGTCTACACACAACTGGAGCACCCAAAGAAACATCACCCAATGTGATTGCTCTCCTATGAATTGCACCAACCACTGCCCTCTATAGAGCAATGGACACATGTTGTCTAAAATATGCTACAAAGTATGAGAGTGAGAGTGGTACTCCCTAGCGCCTAACATGATAAGCTCTCATGCACTCCCTGAGAAATGTGTCAAACACCATGTCTATTGCTCCATACAACTCCAAGGCTAGAGGAACAAAGAGGTGACCTCGCTGCTTGCCCCTATACTTGGAGATCTTGCAACCTTCTACTACACTCGCTGCCCATCCAAGGGGATGGGTAATCACTCCCTCCAAATTTTATCTTGCATAGGGTCCATAACCACAACATCAACTACTATCACCTGATCATCTTAGACCAAGTATAAGTTTGCCCCAACACATTTTGGCTGCAAAGCATACAAATGCTCCTTCCAAGCCAAGTATCCACTCTCTTGTGCCATAGCAAACACTATGTCCCTAATAGCATCATGGGTAACTATCCTCTATCTTCCAAAAGGACATTGTGTCATGTGGAATGCTGCTCCATCTAGTGTAGAACCTCACTCACAAGTGAGTAATGAAGATTCAAATGGGTGGACCAAACCTAGGCAAAACCTCATTGATGTAGAGAAAGTAGTTGGTGCAAGTCGGAATGCCATAATGCACGGTTGAGCTAGGATCCAAGAGCTTGCATCCTTGCCAGAGCAAGAGTAAAGATGTGCTCTAATAGCTTGAGGAATGGACAATTTGACTAAGAGAGAATGCAGCATATGCTCATATTGTTGCTCTATCAAGGAAGATTGTAAACCTCTAGTCCAATCTGACGATAGTGAACCAAAAGGTGAAAAATCCTCTCATGCCCGTGGGGATAGACTATCTCTTGTCTACCACAATAACATCTGGAGAGAAAAAGATCCTCCTTCCACCTCTATCACATAAGTCTCCAAAACCGGCCTATCAATAACCACAAAATGAGAGGAAAGTAGGGGTGCTGAGAAAGCACAACTACCCCAAAATGCTATATGTGCCATCTCCTCCATAGATAGCAAGCCAACTCCTCCACATGAGATTGGTAGAGCCATTTGTTTATGTGCCAAATCCCTTGTTGCACACTCAAATATCCTTGGTCTGTAACACCCATTTGTGCATGTGTGTGGTATTGTGATATTTAGCTTGGTATTACAAGTACTTAAGAGATATTATTTATATAGAGATAAAGGATGGTTCTATATTAGTCATGGTTAGCTAAAGTTAGTCATAGCTAAGATAGGGGGGGATCCTACTTTAGAGGAAGTAGAAAAGATGAGCACCACTATTTTGGATTTTAGTGTGTTGACTTGGTTTTATTCCTAGGTGTTTGGCTTTGAGGAAAGAGTTGAGAACTCTTGGGCCCGCAAGCTTTTTTGTTTTGGATGCTTCTTTAGTCCAAGGATAGCCCATGTGAAGGAATCCTTGACTTAGTGGTTGGGTCAAGATAAGACCACATGCTTAGGGGAATATGCCCATGTGAATGGATATTCCTTTCTACCTTTTGACTTTACTTGACTTTTAGTCTAGTAACTTGAGTTACTACGGTAATTAGTAACTTTGGTACGTAACTATTTCACAAGTATATAAACAAGGGGTGATGAGGTACTCATCATCCTTTCATTTGCAACTATCTCTCTCTCATTGAGTTCTCTAGTGAGCAATGTCTTGAGTCTTGGAGTGTTAGCCTTGGAGGAGTATGATGGAGTTGGGGTTCCTTGCCTTCTTAGTCCATGGTGCGCTACCATAATAGCCATCAGAGGTTCATCTTGAATGAGAGATAGGCCGGCTCACAGGTCCAATAATATCACCAAAGACTCCCATAATCCTCCAATCAAAAGCTCTCAAACATGATAGGAAGGACAATGAGTGAGAACTGTATGGATGCGGTAGGATGGTCGACAAGCAATACTGGAGGAGAGTATACCAAATGCCATCTACGGATCTCCTAGTAATGGAAGGTCATCCACATGGAGAACATTCTCTACAAGGGTAGCATTTAAGAAGCGTGTGACAAAATCCTCCAATCTTACGGACACTCTAAGAACATGAAGTCCATCTGTGGATTTGATACACCCCTTTGGAAGCTCAAGGTGGGAAGGAATACCTAAAGAGGACCATGCCTTGCACTTTGACACCTTGATTCTCAAGCCTACTAGATATAGCTCGGTAGTCAAGTAGTCAAAGGCTTACCTAATCTGATCTACAAGGCCTATGATGTGTGTATCATTTGCCAAGGAGAGAAATACACAACTTTGCATGGCCAAAGTAGTAGATAAGAGAGCTCTAAAGTGAGCTATGGCAAATAAGGGTCCCCCCAAAGGATCTCCATGATGTGTACCAATAGTTGACTCCAAGACGGTGACTCCTTCTTGTAAACCACCGTGGTGGTAGTAAAGGGAAGCAAGAGAGCCATAAAGAGACCACACAAAGGAATGAGACTTGCCAAGGATCCACCAGTCTCCCTAAGCTCTCTAAAGATGGATGTCCATGAGACGCTATTAAAACTGTTCTCAACATCCACATGTAGTACGACCCACTCTGGACAAATATCTAGGAGTGCCCTAATGCCTAGAGATATAGTCTCACATCCTCTAGGTGTAGCTACTCCAAATTGATGTGGACTGAGGTGTTGTCAAAAGTGAGAATGATGCTGAAGGATGATGGTATGATTGACCAAATGCAAAAAGATCTCCAATAGCAATTGGTCTAACGTCCCCGTGTCCTTCTCCATGGCAAGAAGTTGACTAGTACCTAACACCCGACTAACAAACATAGGAATGTCTCCTCTCGCTACTACTGCAGCCACTTGCAACAACTCAAAAAAACCACTAAAAGGACCATCTGCCCGAAAGCAATCTCTAAGGTGCTCATAAACTATCCCTGACAAGCCTCTTGAGGAAAGGTGAGGGGTAGTGCACAAGACTTGTGCAAACAGTGACCTATCAAGACATAAAGACTACTCAGGTTGATAATCTAAGATCTCTTGTGGTAATCCCTCTACTGTTATAAGATGTAGTGAGCGTAGAGAAGAGATAGTTTCATCAATAGAACTCACTATAGATAAAAGATGTAACGTTCGTGATGTTCTATTAAACTATCACACTTGACCTAATGCTTGTTTGAAGAAAGGCGAGGGGTAGTGCACAAGACTTGTACAAACATTGACCTATCAAGACATAAAGACTACTCAGGTTGATAATCTAAGATCTCTTGTGGTAATCTTTCTACTTTTATAAGATATAATGAACATAAAGAGGAGATAATCTCATCAATAAAACTCACTATAGACAAAAGATATAACGATCGTAATGTTCTATTAAACTATCACACTTGACCTAACGCCTTATATCTTCGTAGTAAAATGAATCGTGTCCTACCCCGTGATGAGGTTTATATCTTATATCGTATAATTCTAATAGATTCTTCTTAAAAAGAGCCATTCCATCTCTCCTTCGGATTTGACCAAATCTAACAATCACCCATCCATATCATGCGAGTCCCCCCCTAATATAATGAAGACCCCTCCAAGTCCAAGGGAGTAGGATGAATAATCACTTTATAGGTCAAGGGAGTAAGAGGAATAATCACTTTATAGGTCCCGTACCACTCACTTTCAATCGTGTGGCCTCCATATCCTTAGCTTTCAAAATTGATCACAGTCCATCAGTTCACAGCACTTAATTCAGCCAGTTGCGTGAAGGATCGTTGCTTCCATAATGGAGCCTGACAGTCAGTTACTATTCACCGGTACAGGTGCCAGTGCTGCTCCACTTGGGTTCCGCTGCTCAGTTACACTCTTGATATCTATTGCCTCTCAAGTACTATACTCTATCCCGATTACTCTAGATTGCTCTCAGCGCAGTGCAGCGCCGCGAAGTTCCATGAGCAGTATTTCACTTTTTGAGACGAGCTATAGCAGCATGTTTCATTCCGCATGCAATTGATATATTCTGTTGGCTTGTGATGCGCTTCTAGTTCATCATTACTAGTATTTCATTCCATGCAAGAAGTTGTGAAGATTTCATCTCTAGAAGAAATGGTTACCGTAAAGTTGACATGAAAAGGGGATATTCTTCTTAAAGACTAGAAAAGAGTAAACGGGCAAATACATACTAGGTTTAGTTCTACCTTTCATTTAATGGAAAACTTTCAGAGATAATTTGCCATCTCTTACCATGTTTTATGCATAAGCTTCTCTTTAATCTATCAGTTTCATATATTGGTTCTTTTGTACTATTAATTCTTCTTCATTCACCTTTGTACAAATGTCTAAAGGCAAGGGGAATTAATTTTTTGAACTAAAAAGTGTTTTATGACGAAATCTGAACCAGGGAGAGACAATTTAAACTACCGTTCTGATGTTCTAAGGAGTACATGATTCAAAAAACAAAAAGTTTTGGTTACTAATAGAGAATAAAGTAACATATTATGAGCAAAGGCATTAAACGGCGACGGGCCCCAAGACTTGTGTTTATTAAAACTTACTGCTACTAAGATAAACATATTACTACGCTACTCTAAACCCTAGCTGTGATTTAGCTTGAGGACCAGAAATGCGTGGATAGCTCCACTTAGAGATCTGAGTGCCCGATAACTAGCATGCGATGTCAAATGACAATTCGAGAATTCTGTCGATGTAAGCGTCCTGTAAACTCTGCTGGTCTTTCTGTAGGTACTCATATGACTGAGTATTCTCATTTACCAAATCTCACAACGGTGTAAGGGATCGCGAAGACATCATCAAAGGCACGCGTGTATGAGAACCCTTGATGCCCACTATATGGAGGGTCACTGACGAGTAAACCCGAACCATGCTATGCATTAACTTTTGCAGTTTTTGGCATGGCTTTCTTTTGTTGATGTTGCAAAAGTCCGTACATGCTTACCAGGCGGCTTGCTAATGTCATAGTCCACTACCATCATAGTCCTTGCCTCGTTTACTGCAGACAGTCTACACTCATAGACTGTCCGCACAATGAACAAAGCATAATAGACAGTTGAATTTTCAATAATTTCCGTGATTTTCAGTCAATTTGCTTTCCATTCCGCACTAAGTTCAATGCTCTAGTTTCCAGCACATAAAGTTCAACTCATCTGCTTGCATCAGGAATCTACTGGAAAGACTCATATTCCACAAGGCTCGTGATTGGCACCAATTCTGACTCGTAGTTGGAACTTGGTACCCACAATGATACATCGGAGCCGATTTTTTCATGCTTCCTACGTTTCCTAGATTTCATGCTGGTGAATTCCACCTTTTGCTGTGATGATAAGTTTCCACAACATTGTAAGTTCTATATTTTCTAAATGTGGAGATGTGCCTTGTGCCTTGAGCAACAGAGGATGTTCTCCAGATTGTCCTTACCATAACAGGATAATCAGCTAATATCTCATAATAAACAACTCAGCAATAAAACGGGAAACCGTTCAGGCCTCGGCATCTGCATTCCGTGAAATCGTAAATCTCAAGAACACCGTGTATGAGAGTTGGGTTTTGTTTCCTTGAAAATGAGATCTTATCTGCGACACTACTAATAAGCACTAAATAGATCATGGCCTCTGGATTTACATCATCGTAAGATTAATATTACTCTACGTTCTCTTCTACTTTGTTCCATTTTATGGTGGTTCATGTTATAGGAGGGCTTGCTCTCGAGAGGTTCTTCAAATTTGGAATGCAAGGGTGCCCTACATCCGTTAATATTTTTTATATTGTGTAAATACCCACCGTCTTAAACCGAGGTACTGGTACTCGGGGAATCACACTGGCGGTACATTGAGTTTCATTCAGATCAAATCAAGGGATTAACAGGATAAATAATTTTGAATACACTTTCTATATGTTGGTAGCAAGTGATCTTCTTCGGAGATGACGGTCGAATGTAACTTATTTCAAAGCGTTAGAATAGTTGAAGGTGTATTTGAAGATCAGAGTAGTGAACATACTTAAACTTCGGATTAGAACGTGTGAGATCCAGGAAAGTGCATTAGCGTCGACATGCAGCCATAGTGGATCGCAACAGAATTTAAATTGATATAACTCTTACACCACTACTTTCTGTTGAGTAAACGTTTATAATTAGTAGTGTTTTATTTTTCCTTCTTCGTATGTTGTTGCGTACCATAGTTATTATAGCGTGATAAGTAGTTTTGCTGACTTTAGTGAACCAATGTTCTCTGAAAGGAGTAGAAGCTTTTTCAAGAGAAATTTCAGGTTTTTAAAATTTGAAATTATTAAAATACGAATTGATTTCAATTTTATACCAGATATTCAGTCGACATTATCTGAATGAGACCATATTTAGTGACCATGTAATAAAAAGTAAAATTATTTTTATTATGTGTGTAATGTTAATGAAAAATAACCTATTTAGAATCTTTCAGAATAAAAGAAACAAAAAAAGAGCGATTTCTGTAGTACAAATAATCGAACCCTCACACCTAAGTGGCTCTCATTCAAGTTAGATCGATGAAAACTCATTTTTAATAAAAATAGGAAAGGGCACAACCTTAGGAAAGTGCCACTAGGTCAAGAGCCAAGGATGATTCTTTCAACTGTCAAGGGTAATTTCAATCATATACATCAGTTTTCTATATCCATGATGCCATGCAAAACCACATAAATTTTCCTTAGTGCATATTCTTGTAGTGTCTTATCTTACGAAGGAGACTATGGGAATACTAAGCGCTGTACGTATTAAACTTTGCAGGATAGCTATTACCTATATCAATATAGCTCACTATCAACATCTACACCTCCACTTCTCTCATGTGCACTCGGAACTTCACTTTATCTGAATAGAAAAAAGTAAATATACCTTTCCTAACGTAGGAACTGCCGACCCAATTCGTAGCACGGTTTCAGGAAACTGAAAATGAACACATGCACTCGGAACTTCACTTTATCTGAATAGAAAAGTGTATATACTTTTCCTACCGTAGCAATTGCCGACTCATTCGTAACACGTGTTGCAGGAAAGTCAAAATGAGCAGCCCACTAGATTATCTAACTATCAAACCCTAGACGCTATTAAGCCGTACAAGATTTCAAAAATAAGAGGGAAAATGCACTAAGTGTGGATACAATTCATGTGGATCTAGCCTTCTTAACCGCGAAACACATCATATTCGATGTAAAAGGAGGTTTGTTGTCTTCAAAGAGTCTCTCTTCACAATATAGCATTACATGGCTCAACAATTTCTTGTATCTTTTTTTTCTCATCCTTTGCAGACTATACTCATATTGTATGCCCTTTGGCGGATGAAGGTCAAGTTTTGTATTTTAAATCCTTTCACATTTAGTCTAGAAACCTTGGATATACAAGCACATATGTAGACTCTAAAATGAAAGGCTTGGAATACACATGGTCTTAATTCCCTTTGATTTCCCTCTAAGATTCAAATTCTCTCCTAAGTGGTCTGAGAGTTTTGTGCTCTATTATGGGACAGAAGGATTTTTGGCAGCTTGTTCACCTTGGACACCTAAGTTCAAACCACAACCCATGCTCACCTCCTCCCTTAATTGGGGAACACCAAGTGGCTTATTCCATTCTTTCAATTTGTTGCCTCCTTAGTGTTTTATATTTTCATACCCATACTTACTTGCCTATAGAGGTGCTCATGTCCCATTTATGCACATTTGATATTACTATCCGTCATACTTTATCTACTTTGTTAGGGCCATGCATGCTCCCACAATTATCATGTGAGTGGTGTAGGCTGTAGTCATGGGCAGATGCAGGCTTATAGGGCAAGAGGCTACAACACAAGTAGCATATATAGGAGCATGGGCTCTATTGGTCTCTCTTTTAGCCAATAGGTTCTTACACCATGTGCATCATTTTTTATTGGGACCAATGATGACAATGGATTTGTGCACTTATGCTTTCTGCTCATATCTTTGGTTGGCTCATGATTTATTATGAGGCTTTGCATGCTCAACACTCCTTGTGTTTATGGACTTTGTGTCCCTAGATTTGAGGTTCAGATAGATCTCAGTGAGTATATGAACACTCACACCCTTATTAACATCCTTATTAATGCATTGCTACTTGATTGAGCTAGGATTCTCTCTTGTGGAAGGAAAGGTTCTAGAGCTTGGCTCCTTGTGTCCTCCTTGATTGAGAACTTTGATTCACTTTTGAGGAGTTTACCACAACTCTATTGAGATTGGGTCTACCTCATCTAGCCCTCATAGGGCTCCAAGACCAATGTGCATGTGGTTCTTGATATGACACACAAGGCATACACATTTTATGATGTGTATGTGTTTTGAGCCCACTAGAGTTCATGATGCCATCCTTGATACAATGACTCATCCTATTCAGCTACATGGTCCTAGGTTTAATTTGAGCCACCAAGACCACCTCCTTGTTGGGTGAGAGTGGATATTGTTACTTTCATAGATAATCACCATACCTTGCATGACATGGTGGTTGCAAATCCCCTATGAGTAGATTCATTGGCATAGGTAGGCATAAAAGCAAGAGCAACAACAACCATTGTCTCTTGGGGCAAGGAGTATCACTATTGTAATACAAGTAGCTAGACATATTATCTAGAGGTGAAAATTGGCTTGGTAACATCTAGAAGGATATTTTGTACAATGGGCTAGGTAGATCAGACAGAGGTGTCACCAAAAGAGTACTTCTACTAATAGGGCAAAAGCCAAAAATAGCATAAAAACTTTAGAGCAACTTTTGGAGGCCTAAACGGATGAATTAGGCCTTGAAAATAGATTGGTTGTTGCCCTATGAATAAAAAGTCTTTCTTTCTATCCCCATAATTTGTCTCATTGAGAGCTTTCCAATAGTACCTTATCCATGCAATTCTGAGCTCCCTACAAGAAGATTCCCTAAAGATTCCCTTTAGTCAAACCAATTTGACCAACTAGATAGGACAAGGATTGACATGTCACCCATCCAAACAACTAATCCAAGGATGGAGCTTTTTGACAAGTCACCAGTCCATATATCTGATCAAAGGGTGGAGCTTCCTTTAAGGGGAACATCTTTGCTATATAATAAAGAGAAGGTGTGTATCGGGGGATTGCATGTGAAACTTGTGTTTTCTCTCTTGTATCTCTCTCTTGGAGAGTTCTCTTGTCCTTGGAGTATTACAATGATATCAGAGTGGGTGTTTTAACCCAAGAGAGTGGATCAACCCCCTTGGAAGAGCATGAGCTACTGAAATTGAGTAATATGAGGTGGAGAACATAATGCAATTGCTAGATTTGGGAAGTGCTTTAGAGAGCGGATGGGATGGATGAACTAGGAGGACAATTTCTTGCACCTAGTTTTCCATTCTTGAATCCATTCCACATCAAGATTATGTATAGAAAGCATGAGCAAATGAGAGTATCTCTACTTATCACTTTGGAGTAGAATTCATGGACAAAGTGATGAATTTACCAAAACTGGTGATTGTACCTGTAGTGGTATACGACAGAGAGTGGGATTTAAAAATCTACATTTTATTATGATGTTATGGATCTGAATGTATCAAACCTCACCCTTTCAACATGCAAGTAGAAATCTGTTATGTAGTTAGACCAAAAGTGATGTTTAGGGACTTTGTAGTCCACAATTTTGGTGACAAATATTATCAACAAGTAATAGCCTCTGAAGTCCCAAGTGCACCCTCCCAACATGATCATTCTAACCTTTTATTGAAGTAGGAAGTAGCAATTGAACATCAATTGTGTGTAGGAATCATGGACCCGTAGTTGCAAGAGTTGATGCAAGGAATGCAGGGGATGTTGAACGAGTTTCAAGATGATCATGGAGGAATTTCAAAATCAAATACATATTTTCAACAATGATCAAGTAATGCAAGAAGGGGAGCCGTGTCAACAACCAGCACCAACAATCAAAGTACCTGGAGAGTTATGCATACCAATGACACCGATTCCAATCAACAACCAAGCCACATTGTTACTACGAATGACAAAGACGTGCAACATTGAGCCTTACAATGGACAAAATTCCATGGGAGTAGTGGAAAATTGGATTTCAAGAATGAATTGATACCTTTGATTGTTCACAACGGAGACCATTGATCATTCTGCAAGTGTGTTTTGTGTAGGTACTTCATTGATAAAGCCCTCACATGGTATGACACTTGGGAACAATCATTGTTGGTAGAAAGAAGAGAGGTCACTTGGACAGCCATGCAAGAAAGGCTGCTCAAGAATTTCCAATCAGTAGATTCAATGCAAATGGCCCAAACCAAACTCTGGGGGTTGAAGCAAAGGAATAACATACAAGAATATGTGGAGGTATTTCTTGATCTACAAGTTGTGATAACCAATATGAGTCTATTCAAAGCTCTTGATAATTTCAAGAGAGGATTAAAAGAGCAGATTTGCCAAGAGGTAATGGTGCAAAATCCTTGTATTGTTTTTGAAGCCATTGCCTACGACCAAAGAATAGTAGGGCACTTGGAGGAAGTGAAGCACACTAACACCAATGAAAAACTATTGGGCTGAGACACTCCATTTTGGTGGACTAGTTCTTATGGAAATGGGCAACATTTAGTTCCAAGATAGAGGAGCAAGACCTCTCCAAGGAGAACAGGAATGGGTCAAAGAAAGGAGAGAAGGATTCCCATGGGGAGAAGGGGCTTGAGCAAAACAACAACAATGTTACAATTGTGGCCGAAATGGGCACATAGCCATCAATTTTCATACTTGTCATCTTAGAGGCCCTCGGCCTCCATACAAGCAACCTCTCAACCACATGGAGAGGCCAATTGAAGAGGAAGATATGGAAACCACATTGGAGAACAAAGATCACCAATAAATGTACCTCGTGGCCTTACTAGCTCGGTGAAGAAGAGTAAAAGTGGGAGGAGGAAGAGGACAAATGTGCAAAGAAGGAGGAAGATAAATGCACAATAAACAATGTTGTAAATGGAGTGCTAGAAGGCAATCTGGTGAGAGTGTTGATAGACCCTAGGGCAATATAGAATTTCTTGTCCCACTTTGTTGCAATAAGGTTGGGGATGGAACTAGAGAAGGATAAGAAGGACAAAGTAGAGTTCACTAATGGTCAAACAAAAAGGATTGAGTCATTACCTAGAAAGGTAATACTCTCCATAGGAGTATATCAAGAAGCAATCAAGTGGTGAGTGATATAACTAGCTTGTTATGATTTGATCTTAGGTATGTCGTGGATAGAGCACTACAACCACATGGTGGATTTGCAAAAGAAGGTAGTGAAATCTAGTCAATGGAAGATCTTTGGGATTAAAGGAAGATCACAAAGGCAAGAGTTGCCTATGTATGTCATAAGGACCACATCTATTGGTAAGATAGATAGATGTTTCATGGGTTTAATAAGAGAAGTCCAGAGCGCCCCAACACAATGGACAAATTCCTAAGAAATTGAAAGATGTGGTCAATGAGTTCCAAGATGTCTTTTTGAACAAATAACTTGCATGTTTACCACCAAAAAGGAGAGTAGATCATAAAATTGAGATACATCTTGGGAAGACACCTCCTTGTAAGGCCCCATATCAACTATCACCTCATGAGTTGAAGGAATGTAAGGCTCAAATTGAGGATATGTTGCAAAAGAGGTTTATCCAACACAACATATCACCATATGGAGCTCTTGTATTGTTTGTGAAGAAGAAGGATGGAACAATGCACATGTGCATTGACTTCCGAGGATTGAATCAACAAACGGCATAGAACAAATATCCATAACCTTGCATGGATGACTTGTTTGATCAACTCAATGGGGCAAGACACTTCACCAAAATTGATTTGTGGGCAATTACAACTAAATTAGGATTGCGGAAGAAGACATATACAAAACAGCCTTTCAAAAAAAGTATGGTCACTTTAAGTACTTGGTGATGCTATTTGGCCTCACCAATGCTCCATCCACTTTCATGAGTTTGATGAATGACATATTTTTTCCATATGTGGATAAATCTGTTATCAATTTTCTTGATGACATCTTAGTCTACAATAGGAAGTTGACAGAACACAAGCAACATCTTGTGAGAATTCCTCCAGATTCTACAATAGAATCAATTGTATGCCAAAATCTCAAAGTGCAAGTTTTGAAAATCTGAAGTAGACTACTTAGGGCATAGAGTAAGTGGAGAGTGTATCCAAGTGTTAATAAATAAAATAGAGGTCATTAAAAAATGTAGTGCTCCAAAAGATCTGTGAGCCGGCTTGTCTCTCACTCAAGATGAACCTTTGATTGCTATTATGGTAGCGAACCATGGACTAAGAACGCAAGGAACCCCAACTCCATCATACTCCTCCAAGGCTAACACTCCAAGACTCAAGACATTGCTCACTAGAGAACTCAAGGAGAGAGAGATAGTTGCAAATGAAAGGATGATGAGTACCTCTTCACCCCTTGTTTATATACTTGTGAAATAGTTCCACACCAAAGTTACTAATTACTAGAGTAACTCAAGTTACTAGGCTAAAATTCAAGTAAAGTCAAAAAGTATAAAGGAATATCCATCCACATGGGCATATTCCACTAAGCATGTGATCGTATCTTGACCCAACCACTAAGTCAAGGATTCCTTCACATGGGCTATCCTTGGACTATAGAAGAATCCAAAACAAAAAGGTTTGCGGGCCCAAGAGTTCTCAACTCTTTCCTCAAAGTCAAACACCTAGGAATAATACCAAGTCAACACACTAGAATCCAAAATAGTGGTGCTCATCTTCTCCACTTCCTCTAAAGTAAGGTCCCCTCTATCTTAGCTATGACTAACTTTAGCTAATCACGACTAATGTAGAACTGTCCTTTATCTCTATATAAATAACATCTCTCAAGTACTAGTAATACCAAACTAAATATCACAATACTACACACATGCACAAATGGGTGTTACATTTACTCCTGGACTAAGTTTTCACTTTGTCCTCAAAATGAAGGTCTCTCTACTTTCTATGATACATCTTCAACTTATCATGGTTAATCCTATCAAAGTGTCTTCCTCCCAAATCCTTGAGATCATAGGTGTAATTGCCCGACACCTTCTCCACTATGAAAGGTCCAAAGTACTTAGGCAAAAACTTCTTTTTCAGTCTCTTGAATAGAATGGGATCAAACAACATTACCCAATCACCTTCTTTGGAAGGCTCCACCTTCTTCTTGCTATACCTCTTGTCATAGCTCTCCTTTTCTTCCCTTTGGGCTTGCTCTACTCAAACCATAGCAATTGCTCTTGCCTCTTCCAATTCCATGAGTTGATCCTTCCTTGACTTCTCTGCATCGCCTCCTTGTGCTTTCTTCAATCTTCTATGAATGCTTTTGAAGGTAAGAAGATCAAAGTGAATGGGTAAGGTAGACTCAATACCATATACCAATTTAAATGGAGAATATTCAGTGGAAGTCTTCATGGTTGTCCTTGTGGTGCCCACATTTTTTGTTTTTGTTCAAAATAAAGGAGAAGAAGTGTATAGAGAAGTCAAATTGTGCCTGTATGGCCAAAGAAGGCGAAGAAAAGAGTCTTTGGGATGAAACCCAAAGTAAAGTGACTTTTGGTCATAAGACGAAGTACTCGGAAATGCCCTATCAGCATACAACCCAAAGTAAGGAGTCTTTGTATCAGGGGGAGCTCAACCCAAGGCAAAGACAGTCTAACAACCTTTTGTTGGGGCAAGAAATTCAAGAAGGGACTGTTCAAAACCGGCGGCCCATACGCGTGAAGTACGATTGACAATGACATGCACATGCAAGAGGTGTGATTTCTTGGTAGAAACTCAAATTGAAGAGAGACAAAGAAAGCACGACTCTATAAAAATTGGGCTCACGATGAAGCAATGTCAAGCAATTTTCCTTTGCCGTTGAGGAGTCGTCCTGCAGGTGATCGTGGGAAGGGAAATAGAGTTGAAGACGCGCTAGTGTGTAAGGGAGAAGTCAAGAGAGTGAAACCGAGAGATAGTGAGAAAGTAGGAGAGATGGGAGGAGGAAAGAAGAACTCCGAATTCACAATGAGGAATCATGTGATTTGGAGGTTAGATGTGATTGCAAGAATCAAAGTCTTGAGCTGACTTCGGATCACGTTCTTGGCATGGAACTAGAATGTCAGTTTTCCAGGTTTCATGACCAAGATTATCAAGAGCAAGGGTCTTGATGGCCCCGAGGAAGAGGGGAAGAGAGGAAATCCAGCTTGCTGGACAGAGTCGGATTGGAGATTAGTGCTCAGGAGAGAAGCAGGCACGGAGCAGGGTGCCACCTTCTTGGGTAAGGGAGTAGTAGTAGAAGAAACTCAAGAAGTGAGAGACTCATTCTCTTTGAAGAGAATGAAGAACGGATACAAGGTTGAGAGTTAGAAGGATCCAGTGAAGAGAGGGATTGTGAGTGCTCTCATAGCAATCCTGAAGCCGGAGAGAACGACTTATGTGATGAAACACCAAGCAGTGTTCTTCCATAAGCTGTTTGCAGGAGAACCAATCAACTGGGCAAGGTGCTTCCATGGGAGGACGCAACAAATGGTGTGGAATCTGCAGGATAAGTTGCCTCCACATTACATCGTGCCGTTTGCAGCACATTTTTACCTCGGGTTGAATTTGCTCAACTCGGCAGAGTGAAATCGAATGGTATCGCACTTCCATCCCGACTTGAGAAGAGAAGTTGACGTAGAGGAGCAACAGTATATCCTTCAAATCCGGAGCCCAGATGAGTACTACGCAATGACAGGGAAGAGCATGGAAGTAGAAGTGAGTACTCCAAAGACAAAGAAGCAAAGTCGGTAGGGCAAAGCCGAAGACAAGATAAGACCTCGGAAGACCAAGAGAGGAAACCCAAGGAGAGGCATGGTGGTGATCGTGTCAGAAGATGAAGACTCGAAAGGTGGAGCCGAGTGCAAGTTCAAAGACTCAGAATGCAAGGAGGAACCAGAGCTAACGCTGCGAAGTGGGGATACGAGTAGCGACAGCGATGAAGGTGGAGAAATGACATTGGTACCAGCTGCTGTGGAGGAAGAAGAAGAAGTTCAAGTGGAGCTTGAGCCAAAAGACAATACGAAGTTGGAGGACGAGATACCTGAGCCCAAAGAGAAGAAGATCGCAACTCAAAGGGGAGTTCGTTCAAGACGCAAGGCGAAGTGTGACGTAGGTCCGAGTAAGGTGAAGGAAGAAGTGAATGCTAGCTCAAGAAGTGAGGCATCGATTCCGATATGAAGACTGTAGAGACAAAGGCGAGTATCAAGAGAACAAGAAGTGAGAAGGGAGATTGCTACGTAGGAGGAAGTAGTTGCAAGTAATGGAGTGGAGTACTTGCGGGAGATTGTGTGTCCATTGCTGGTGAAGTTGGAGCACAGGAAGAAGGAGATGCAGTCGACATGTCCAGAGGTGAAGACTGTTCTGCAGGTGTTGTCAAGATTAGAAGAAGAGAACTTGGAGTTGAAGGCCATTATAACCCGAGGTGAGGAGGAAAGGGAAGTACTGCAAGGGAAGTCAGTAGTGAATAATGAAGTAATTGAAGATTTGAAGAGAGAGGTAATGTATCGAGAGGATCTTGTTAAGAAGAGTGACATAGCAAGGGAAAGACAAGTAGCAGAGTATGAGATCTTGAAGCAACAATTTGTTGATTCAAGATTAGAAATTATCTATGCTATGGTGAGGGTAGTAGCAAAGGAACAAGAGCTTGATAGAGTGATGGAGAGTGTAGAGGAGAAAAAGCAACTCTGGCAAAGGGAGTTGGCAGTGCGATATAGAGAAGAGGAGAGATTACGAGAGTTACTTCGTAATCAAGAGGAGAAGATTGAGCAGAAGGAGAAGGAGAAAGAAACAATGAAAGCCGGGTTCGAAGCAGAGTTGGCAATGTATAGGGAGGATTGGCTTGCAGATCGGGAACGAGAAAGGAAGATGCGATTGGAGCCACTGAAGGAGATTGTACTCAGAATGAACGCGATGCTAAGTATAGAGGCCAACATTCGGATTGAAGAGACGAGGCTGGACGAGTTGAAGTTGTTGGTGCAGGAGACGAGGAGAAGACAGGCAAAAGACACAGATTTGAATGCCTTGTTGATCAGTCTAAGAACTCGGGTAGATAGGAAGATATTAGAAGTGGAAGATAATATTGCGATTAGATTAGACTTAGTGAAATTAGAGATAGAGAAACTTTGGAAGGATGTCCGAGCCAAACCCAAAGTAGACAAAGTAGGAGTACAGATGACTTTGGAGTTAGCGATGGAGCCATTAGAGAAGAATGGGTCAGCAGATAAGGAGTTAGATAGATTACCCACTAGTGAAATTTCAGATCAGGAAAGAGAATTGTTAGATCTGGTAGAGGATGGAGGAGTTATGAAACCTAAGGAGAGGAAAGTAGGAAGTAAAATTACTTTGGGTTTGGGTTTGAAAGCTGAAGAAGAAGTAGACATCGGATCGGATTAGTAACCGATTTGAGATTTGAATAGGCAAATATGAAGAGGTGCATTGTCATTTCAGATCTGCAGGTTTGCAGAGTTCTTAGGAAGAGGTACATTAGGAAGATAACTGTCGTTTGCTTCATTGTTTAAGAGTGGCATTCAGAGTATCATGTTGTTCAATGCTCATAATTCTGAGAATAGATAAAGCAAAGTGCTGTGAAGCAATGCTCGTTGCTTAAGCTTGATTCCGAGTATCAGCTTTGCAATTGTGTTTGTGAGTGTTTGGAGAAATTCAAAGTGCAAGTCAGAGTGCTTGTTGGATGTTGGATTCCACAGCCTTGATCTTCATTTTGTGTGTTTGATCCTGAGTGAAGTGCAATTGAAGCAATGCCTTGACAAATTTGAGAGGAATTGTAGTGTTGGTAGTATTTTGCATTTGTGAGTGCAGTGCAAAGTTGATGTGAAGCAATTTTGATCAAGGAAGTTGAGCCTTTAGTGGAAGGGTGGAACACAATTCTAAGGTGAAGTCATTTTGTAGTGAAGTGCTGTTTTTGGGAGAGCCTGAATCATCACAATCAAGATTGTTTGGAAAGATTTGATGAAATTGTGATTGAGTGTTAATTTGTGACAAGATTGTGAATCAGTGCTTGTTACTCTCTTTTGGGTGTGGTTTCTACTTGAGAGATTAAAGACGCAACCAAGAAGAACTACATGTTACTACTTGACTTTGTATTTGACCAATTTTGACTCGTATCTCTGCGGGAACAAACTTTACTTACCCGATTACTGCAAAAGTGATATTTGCCGGGTTGTCACATGATTTTTGGCGCCGCTGCCGGGGATACAAATCTCGGAAGTGGAAGAATACAAAGCCAAATTCAAAATTGGGTATCAATGCAATATGAATGTCTGCATCGAGAGAACAACGGGAAGAGAGAGCTCAAAGGTGAGCACTGCAGCATGAAGAAGATGAACGTCTGAACGTCTGAATGTCCCATCCACTGTTGATGAAACCAAATGAGAGGCGTTGGACTTTCAACTTCTTCACAAAGTGCAAGAAGCCCTGCAAGAACTTGACCACAAGAAATGCAAAGGCGGTTGGCAAGGCTACTTTGCATCTCCCTCTTTGTCCAAGAAAAAGAAAGACTCGAGTGGCCAAACATATGCATTGCGGACCAGTACACTGACTTCTCCTAGAACTGTAAAGGAAGTCGCGTCCTTAAAGAACTTTGTTTGAGAAAAGACAGCACGAACACTTACGGAAGAAGAGTGTCAACATCTTCTATGAACGATTCCTCGGTGGTCCCGAAGGAATTTTGAAGAACAAATCGGAGGTGTTGATCCTCAATCTTCCACTCGGGTTCAAGTTGACACCCTCGTAGCAGAAACTGTCAAAGAAGATCCCACCTTGAATTTGACGAATTGGAACCCTTGGGCTGACAATATGGCGTCAGTACCAGCCAATCCCTCAGTTCTGTCAAGTTCAACATTACCTCAGCCAATTTTAGTGCATTGAACGATGACTTTGTTGCCTATCACCCGACACGCCTATCAAAAGTACATGGAGATAGAACAAGACGAAGACCCCGATGAATTCATCGAAGAATTCAAAGTCATCTCCTTTGCTAACAAGGAGCATGACTTGGCGGATCGATTGAGAATTTTCCCAAGTCTACTCCGAAAGAAAGCTCAGAGCTCGTACAACCATATGACCCAGAAGGAGTTTGTACCGGCGGACTGGGAAGACTTGAGAAACAACTTCATGGAACGATTCTGGGAAGTTGATTACGACACGAGTGTCTTTGCAGCACTCAACAATTTAGACCAAGGCAAGAAGGAGAAGTTGAGAGACTACTCTAAGCGGTTCATGGCACTCTTGAACCAAGTTCCCAAGCAATGGGGGGTGGTGGGTTACTCCGATGCCCAAGCAATTACTTGGTTCCTTGGGGGACTTTCACTAGAGATCCGGATCTTTGCAAGGGAGAGGAATGTAACTTCCCTTGACAAAGTACTCAAACATGTCGCTCATTATGAGACGGCCCACTCTCACTCTACCGGCAACCGTAGAAATTGGGAGAAGAAAGGCAAGAAGCCCAGAAGGAGAGCTTCGCGTAGCACTTCCCCCTCTTCGGAAGAATCCTCCATGTCTTTGAGCTCTTCTTTGGAAACCAAAGAAGAATCAAAGCCAAGATGAGTAAGAAGACGTGGGGGTAAGAAACCAATGACTCCTCCAGCAAAGAGTGTAAATAAGGCGGATACCAAGCTGGATGCCCTCATCAAGGAGTTTTTGGATTTCAAGATCCAGATGATTGGGGCCAAAGACAGAAGGAAGGCCCCAACATTTGGGAGATCAAATGTATGGTGCACCGCATGTGGCAAGTCAGGCCACGCAAACACGGGATGCAATACTCGTAATGCATTCCCGATGCAGCAAATTGATTGGGTTCTGGGATGGAGCCAAGACGAGGGCAAAGAGGCTGTGTACCGAAAGCAAGAAGTACAGCCTCAGGCTAGCACATCGTACCAAGGTCTGAGGTTTGGACCAAGGAGTATAACCCCAATGCTCCTCCATGAAGACCACAGATGAGCAACCAAAATCACCCTTAGAATGTTGCACCCGGAGCCTGCTACAATTGTGGCTTGATGGGACATTGGTCTCCAAACTGTCCGGAGCCAAGAAGGCAAATTGGGTATGTTCCCTTGTGCAGAAATTGTAAAGGATTGGGGCATACGAGCAACCAATGTCCTCACCCACTGAACCTGAAGCCACCTGTAAAATATGTATAGACCCCCATTGAGCGTGTAGCAATTCAGGCAAAGGTAGATACAAATGTAAATTGTATCACGCTTGAGGAGGAGAGACCTCAAGAAGGAAGTCTGGCCTAGGAAGGAGAATGGCCGGACCTTGGAATTTTGAAGGTTGAGACACACTCCAGTAAGAAGAAGCGTGATCCCGAAGAGCTGAGTATGACCTTGACTTCTTCCAGAAAGGCAAAGAGACTGCACCAAAAGGCAATTCTTTCTGCCAAGGAGGAAAAGATCCTCGCAAAAGCCAAAGCTAAAGCCTTGTAGAAAGAACTAAAGGAGGCACTACTCAGGACTCGGGAATTGAGTTTAAAAGAGGAGACGAAGACAAAGTCTCCAGTTTTTCCGGCGGACATCCGATCCAAAGTAAAGGGTTTGATCCAAGCCAAGGTGGACCAACCCGAGGAACCTCGGGTTAAAGCCACTAGCAATCCCGTCACCATTTTAAAGCGTCCCAAAGTCAAGATGGAACATGGAGAGACTTCGACCCAAAGCCGAAGGCAAAGACGGTCAAATTGGGAGGAGTACCCCAATACAATATTTTAGCGGATCTAGCAGCCACAAATGCCAACGTAACATTCAAGCAATTGTGGGAAGATAATAAGCTGTACAAGAAGCAGCTGAATTTGGCACTCAAGAAGGTGAGGTTGATGTCAAAAAAGGACATGCCCGCTATCTATCATATTGAACAAGAAGATTTAGGATCTCTCAAGGTGGGTGCAGAGATTGCAGGGTGCATGATCACATCGATACCCGTTGATTTAGGGTCCGGTATGAATGTCATGACCAAAGATACTGCAAATTGACTCGGGTATCATACATTTGAGCCAACATCCCGAGTTTTGAAATTTGCAGACCAAACCAGGAGACGGCCTTTGGGCATGCTGTCAAACATAACCACAATCATTGGAGGGGTGCCCTTCAAGTTGAATTAAATTGTGTTGCAACCAGTGACAAAGACTGGTTACCCTCTGTTGATCTGAAGACCCTAGTTGTACAATGCCCAAGTTGTGGTGGATTGGCATCAGTAGAAGTTAAGATTCAAGGACATTTCGTCCGAAGATCAGAAGCTGGTGACTGTGAGTTGGACGAAAGTTCCCCACCTTGGGCAAAAATTTTTGTGGGAAGAGGAGGACAAATCCGAAGACTCATCGTCTTTGTCCTCAGACGAATCCGAAGAAGAAGTCCAAGTTAACTATTTGGAATGCTACGAGGTGGATGTTGAAGATGAAGATCCATATGACCTCGCCTCGGGTGAACCTGACTTGGAGGAAGGGGGTTTGATGGCAACTCGCCTCGGGTTAAGCCGAGTAAGCCACGTTGAAGGAGTCATCAACCCCGATGACTGTCAAGATGCTGTATTGACTGAAGGAAAAAATTTAAAAATTTCCAGGACAGTCACTTCGGAGGAGTTGGCAAGATACACTGCCCTGTTCAGAGAATTCTAGGATGTATTTGCATGGTCTATTGATCAAATGCCGGGTATTCCACAAGAATTTGGAGAACACCGGATTGATCTGGTTGAAGGTGTGGTCCCGGTTTGGCAGAGACAATACCGCCTGAACCCAAAGTACTCGCTTTTGGTGAAAGATGAAATTGACAAGTACTTAGGGGCCAGAATCATCTTCCCTGTCTTAAGCAGTGAATGGGTCTCCCCCATTGTCATTGTCCCAAAGAGGAAAACAAGGAAGATCCAAGTGTGCCAAGACTTCCGGAAGTTGAACGCAGTCACAAGGAAAGATCATCATCCCTTGCCTTTTACCGATGCAATTTTAGATCAAGTAGCTGGTCATCCTTGTTATAGCTTTCTCAATGGATTTTCAGGATACAATCAAGTATCCATTCGAGAAGAAGACAAGGATAAAACCACATTCACTACCGATTAGGTCACTTTTGCTTACAATCAAATGCCCTTTGGGTTGTGTAATGCTCCCGCTACTTTCCAGCGGATGATGAATTCAATCTTCAAAGATTTCTTGCGCAAATTTGTGGAAGTCTTCATTGATGATTTTTGTGTGTTTGGGTGAAGAGATGTACATTTAGATTACCTTCGCCAAACTTTTGAAAGGTGTCGTTTTGCCGGCTTGTCATTACACCCGGAGAAATGCTTCTTTGCAATGAAGGAGGGAATTCTTCTAGGGCATTGGATGTCAAGCCGAGGTATTGAAGTCAATGTCAAGAAGGTTAAGATAATCGCAGCTTTGGAATCCCCGAAGAACATCTGGGAGCTGAGAGCCTTCTTGGGACACACTGGATACTACAGACGCTTTGTGTCAAATTATGCGGTGCTTGATGCACCCCTTACAAAGCTTTAGAAGAAATCTGAAGACTATCTATGGGAAGCAAATCAAGAAGAAGCTTTCCAGGTGTTGAAGAAGAAACAAGTTGAAGCACCAATTATGAGGGCCCTAAATTGGGACATCCCTTTTCATGTATATGTGGACACTCCGTCCATGGCCATCGGAGTTGTCTTAAGTTAGAAGGACAAAAAGAAGAAGGACTACCCGGTGTATTATGCCAGCCGACAACTTTCAGTTTCTGGAAAGAACTATTCAACAACTGAGAGAGAAGCACTCAGAATGGTGTATATCAAATACAAAGCAAAGTAACAATTTCAGTTCTTCTTGGTTGCGTCTTTAATCTCTCAGGTAGAAACCACACCCAAAAGAGAGTAACAAGCACTGATTCGCAATCTTGTCACAAATTAACACTCCTTAATCACAACTCCTTCAATTCTTTCCAAACAATCTTGATTGTGATGATTCAGGCTCTCCCAAAAATGGCACTTCACTACAAAACGACTTTGCCTCAAAATGGTGTTCCACCCTTCCACTAAAGGCACAACTTCCTTGATCAAAATTGCTTCACATCAACTTCGCACTGCACTCACAAATGCAGAATACTACCAACACTACAATTCCTCTCAGATCTGTCAAGGCATTGCTTCGATTGCACTTCACTCAGGATCAAACACACAGAATGAAGATCAAGGCTTGTGGTGCCCACATTTTTTGTTTTTTCTCAAAATAAAGAAGAAGAAGTGTATAGAGAAGTTGGATTGCGCTTGTATGGCCAAAGAAGGCAAAGAAAAGAGTCTTTGGGATGAAACCCAAAGTAACGTGACTTCGGGTCATAAGGCAAAGTACTTGGAATTGCCCTATCAGCATACAACCTGAAGTAAATTGTCTTTGCATCGGGGGGAGCTCAACCCGAGGCAAAGACAGTCTAACAACCTTTCGTTGGGGCGAGAAATTCAAGAAGGGACCGTTCAAAAACCGGTGGCCCATACACACAAAGGTTGATGGATAGTGACAGGTGCATGCAGGAGGTGTGATTTCTCGACAGAAACTCAAAGTGAAGAAAGACGAAGAAGTTCAACTCTATAAAAATTGAACTCGCAACGACAAAATGTCAAGGAATTTTCCTTTGCCATTGAGAAGTCGTCTTGTAGGTGATCGTGGGAAGGGAAATAGAGTTGGAATCGCGTTGGTATGTAAGGGAGAAGTTGCGAGAGTGAAATCGAGAGATAGTGAGAAGGCAGAAGAGATGGGAGGAGGGAAGAAGAACTCTGAATTTGCAGTGAGAAATCATGCGATTTGGAGGTTAGATGTGATTGCTAGGATCAAAGTCTTGAACCAACTTCGGATCACTTTCTTGGCATGGAACTGGAATGTGAGCTTTCCAGGTTTCATGACAGAAATCATCGAGAGCAAGTGTCTCGATGGACCCAAGGAGGAAGGGAAGAGAGGAAATCTGGCTTGCTGGATAGAGTCGGATTGGAGACTCGTATTGGGGAAGGAAGCATGCTCGGAGTAGGGGGCCACGTTCTTGGGGAAGGGAGAGATAGCTCAAGAGACCCAAGGAGTGAGAGATGCATTCTCGTCAAAGCGGACAAAGAATGGGTACAAAGTTGAGAGCTACAAAGACCCTATGAAGAGAGGAATTGTGAGTGCACTGATGGCCATCCTGAAGCCAGAGAGAACCACTTATGTGATGAAACACCAAGCAATGTTCTTTCACAAGCTATTTGCAGGAGAACCGATCAATTGGGCAAGGTGTTTCCACGGGAGAACGAGGCAGATGGTGTGGAATTTGCGGGATAAATCGCCTCCACACTACATCGTGCCGTTTGTAGCACATTTCTACCTCGGGCTAAATTTTCTGAACTCGGCAGAGCGGACTCGGATGGTGTCGCACTTCCATCTTGATTTGCAAAAGGAGGTCGACGTTGAGGAGCAGCAATACATCTTGCAAATCAGGAGCATTGATGACTACTACACAAAGACAGTGAAGAACCTGGAGGTTGCAGTGAGTACCCCAAATACGAAGAAGAGAAGTTGGCAGGGCAAAGCCAAAGACACAAAGAAACCTCGGAAGACACGGAGAGGCAACCTGAGGCGAGGTATGGTGGTGATCGAGTCGGAGGATGAAGACTCGGAAGGTGATGTTGAGCTTACGACTCAAGACTCGAAACACGATGAGGAGCCTGAGCTAACGCTGCAGAGTGGAGATACAAGTAGCGACAGCAATGAAGGAGGAGAAATGACATCGGCACCGGCGGCTGCAGAAGAAGAATACGAAGAAGAAGAAGTGCAGGCAAAAATTGAAGCCGAGGACAATACATAGTTGGAAGACGAAGTAATAGTGGCCGAAGAGAAGAAGATTGCAGTACAGAGAGCAGTTTGCTCAAGGCAAAAGGCAAAGTGTGAAGCGGGTCCAAGTAAGGCAAAGGAAGAAGCAAATGCTAGCTCGGGAAGCAAGGCGTCGATTCCGATACGACGACTACCACGAAGAAGGCGAGTATCGGGAGAAGAAGAGGTAAAGAAGGAGGTCACTCCGCAGGTTGAAGTAGTTGCCAGTGATGGAGTGGAGTACCTGCGAGAAGTGGTGTGCCCCTTGTTAGTAAAGCTGGAGTACAAGAAGAAGGAGATGCAATCGACTTGTCCTGTAACACCCATTTGTGCATGTGTGTGGTATTGTGATATTTAGCTTGGTATTACAAGTACTTAAGAGATATTATTTATATAGAGATAAAGGATGGTTCTATATTAGTCATGGTTAGCTAAAGTTAGTCATAGCTAAGATAGAGGGGACCTTACTTTAGAGGAAGTAGAAAAGATGAGCACCACTAGTTTGGATTTTAGTGTGTTGACTTGGTATTATTCCTAGGTGTTTGGCTTTGAGGAAAGAGTTGAGAACTCTTGGGCCCGCAAACCTTTTTGTTTTGGATTCTTCTTTAGTCCAAGGATAGCCCATGTGAAGGAATCCTTGACTTAGTGGTTGGGTCAAGATAAGATCACATGCTTAGGGGAATATGCCCATGTGAATGGATATTCCTTTTTACTTTTTGACTTTACTTGACTTTTAGTCTAGTAACTTGAGTTACTACGGTAATTAGCAACTTTGGTACGTAACTATTTCACCACTATATAAACAAGGGGTGAGGAGGTACTCATCATCCTTTCATTTGCAACTATCTCTCTCTCATTGAGTTCTCTAGTGAGCAATGTATTGAGTCTTGGAGTGTTAGCCTTGGAGGAGTATGATGGAGTTGGGGTTCCTTGCCTTCTTAGTCCATGGTGCGCTACCATAATAGCCATCAGAGGTTCATCCTGAGTGAGAGACAGGCCGGCTCACAGTCCAGAGGTGAAGATTGTGTTGCAGGTATTAGCAAGGCTGGAAGAAGAAAACTTGGAGTTAAAGAAGAGTATAACCCGAGGTGAGGAAGAGAGGGAAGTACTGAGAGTGGAGGTAGTAGTGAGGACTCAAGTAATTGAAGACCTGAAGAGAGAAGTGAGATATCGAGACGATCTTGTGAGAAAGAGTGACATAGCAAGGGAGAGACAAGTAGCAGAATATGAGATCTTGAAGTAGTAGTTTGCTGATTCAAGAGTAGAGGTAATCCATGCTATGGCAAGAGTAGTTGCAAAGGATCAGGAGCTCGATAGGGTGATGGAGAGTGTTGAGGAGAAGAAGCAACTCTGGCAACAAGAGTTGGCGGCACGATATAGAGAAGAAGACAGATTACGAGAGTTACTTCATAATCAGGAGGAGAGAGTTGTCCAGAAGGAGAAAGAGAAGGAGTCGGTGAAAGCTGAGTTCAAGGCGGAGTTGGTGATGTACCAAGAGGATTGGCTTGCGGATTGAGAATGAGAGCGGAAGATGAGATTCGAGCCTTTGAAAGAGATAGTCCTTCGGATGAATGCGATGTTAAGTACAGAGGCCAGTATTTGGATTGAAGAGACAAGGCTGCACGAGCTGAAGTTGTTGGTGCAGGAGACAAGATGAAGATAGACAAAGGACACGGATTTGAATGCCTTGTTAATTAGTCTTAGAACTCGTGTAGACAGAAATATCTTAGAGGTAGAAGACAACATTTCAATTAGATTAGACTTAGTGAAAATAGAGATAGAAAAGCTTTGGAAAGATGTTAGAGCAAAACCTAAAGTAGATAACATAGGAGTACAAATGTCTTCAGAATTATCATTGGAGACATTAGAGAAGAGTGGGTCAAGAGATGAAGAGTTAGATAGATTACCCACTAGTGCAATTTCAGATCAAGAAAGAGAATTACTAGATCTGGTAGAAGAAGTAGAAGATATGAAGCCCAAGGAAAAAGTAGTAGGAAGTAAAGTTACTTTGGGTATTTGAAAGCCGATGACGAAGTAGACATCGAATCGGATTAGTAACAATTTTGAGATTTGAAGAGGTAGATATGAAGAGGTGCATTGTCATTTCAGATCTGCAGGTTAGAAAAGTTGTTGTAGAACGGTATAGTTGTTAGAACTGTCAATTTGTTCACTACTTAAGAGTGGCATTCGCAGTCAAATGTTGTTCAGTGCTCATAATTTTTGAGAATAGATAAAGCAAAGTGCTGTGAAGTAGTGCTCGTCGCTTGAGCTTGATTCCAAGTATCAACTTTGCAATTGTGTTTGTGAGTGTTTGGAGAAATTTGAAGTGCAAGTCAGTGTGCTTGTTAGATGTTGGATTCCACAGCCTTGATCTTCATTCTGTGTGTTTGATCCTGAGTGAAGTGCAATCGAAGCAATGCCTTGACAGATCTGAGAGGAATTGTAGTGTTGGTAGTATTTTGCATTTGTGAGTGCAGTGCGAAGGTGATGTGAAGCAATTTTGATCGAGGAAGTTGTGCCTTCAATGGAGGGGTGGAACACAATTCTGAGGCGAAGTCATTTTGCAGTGAAGTGCCCTTTTTGGGAGAGCCTGAATCATCACAATCAAGATTGTTTGGAAAGATTTGTTGGAGTTGTGATTAAGAAGTGTTACTTTGTGACAAGACTACGAATCAGTGCTTGTTACTCTCTTCTGGGTGTGGTTTCTACCTGAGAGATTAAAGACACAACCAAGAAGAACTACATTGTTACTGTTTGCTTCGTATTTGACCAATTTTGACTCGTATCTCTGCGGGAACAAACTTTACTTACCCAATTACCGCAAAAGTGATATTTGCCGGGTTGTCACAAGGCTGTGGAATCCAACATCCAACAAGCACACTGACTTGCACTTCGAATTTCTCCAAACACTCACAAACAAAAGTACAAAGTTGATACTCGAAATCAAGCTCAAGCGACGAGCACTACTTCACAACACTTCGCTTTATCTATTCTCAGAATTATGAGCACTGAACAACATTTGACAGCGAATGCCACTGTTAAATAGTGAAGCAAACGACAGTTCTAACAACTATACCATTCTACAACAACTTTTCTAACCTGCAGATCCAAAATGACAATGCGCCTCTTCATATCTGCCTCTTCAAATCTCAAAACTATTACTAATCCGATCCGATGTCTACTTCATCATCGGCTTTCAAACCCGAACCCAAAGTAAATTTACTTCCTACTACTTTTTCCTTGGGTTTCATATCTTCTACCTCTTCTACATGATCCAACAATTCTCTTTCCTGATCTGAAATTGCACTAGTGTGTAATCTATCTAACTCTTCATCTCTCGACCCACTCTTCTCTAATGTCTCCAATGGTAATTTTGAAGACATTTGTACTCCTATGTTATCTACTTCAGGTTTTGCTCTAACATCTTTCCAAAGCTTTTCTATCTCTATTTTCACTAAGTCTAATCTAATTGAAATGTTGTCTTCTACCTCTAAGATATTTCTGTCTACACGAGTTCTGAGACTAATTAACAAGGCATTCAAATCCGTGTCCTTCGTCTATCTTCATCTCGTCTCCTGCACCAACAACTTCAGCTCGTGCAGCCTTGTCTCTTCAATCCGAATACTGGCCTCTGTACTTAACATCGCATTCATCCGAAGGACTATCTCTTTCAAAGGCTCGAATCTCATCTTCCGCTCTCATTCTCGATCCGCAAGCCAATCCTACTTGTACATCACCAATTCTACTTCAAACTCGGCTTTCACCGTCTTTTTCTCCTTCTCCTTCTCCTTCTGTACAACTCTCTCCTCCTGATTATGAAGTAACTCTCATAATCTTTCTTCTTCTCTATATCGTGCCGCCAACTCTTGTTGCTAGAGTTGCTTCTTCTCCTCGACACTCTCCATCACCTTATCGAGCTCCTGATCCTATGTGTGAAGCTACTCTCGCCATAACATGGATAACCTCTACTCTTGAATCAACAAACTGCTGCTTCACAATCTCGTACTCAGCTACTTGTCTCTCCCTTGCTATGTCACTCTTCTTCACAATATCCTCTCGATAATGCACTTCTCTCTTCAGGTCTTCAATTACCTAACTTCTCACTACTGCCTCCGCTCGTAGTACTTCTCTTTCCTCCTCACCTCGGGTTATGCTCTTCTTCAACTCCAAGTTCTCTTCTTCTAATCTCACCAACACTTGCAATACAGTCTTTACCTCTAGACAAGTCGATTGCATCTCCTTCTTCTTGTACTCCAGCTTCACCAATAGAGGACACACCACCTCCCGTAGGTACTCGACTCCATCACTCGAGGTTACTTCTTCTTGCGCGGCCACTTCCCTTCTTACTTCTTCTTCACCCAATACTCGCCTTCTCCTCTGTAGTCTTTGTATCAGAATGGACACCTTGCTTCCCGAGCTTTCATATGCTTCTTCCTTCACCGTACTCGGACCCGCTTCACACTTTGCCTTGCGTCTCGAGCAAACTCCTCTCTGCACTGCGATCTTCTTCTCTTCCGGCTCGGTTACTTCGTCTTCCAACTGTGTGTTGTCCTCAGCTTTGATTTCTGCCTACACTTCTTCTTCTTCTTCTTCTACAGCCACCGGTGCCGATGTCATTTCTCCCCCTTCATCATTGTTGCTACTCGTATCTCCACTCTGTAGCGTTAGCTTGGGTTCCTCCTTGTGTTCCGAGTCTTCGGTCTTGAGCTTGGCATCACCTTCTGAGTCTTCATCCTCCGACTTGATCACCACCATACCTTGCCTTGGGTTGCCTCTCCTGGTCTTCTGAGGTTTCTTCATGTCTTCGGCTTTGCCCTGCCGACTTCTCTTCTTCAAATTTGGAGTACTCACTTTGATCTCCACATTCTTCCATGTCTTCGTATAGTAGTTGTCGGTGCTCCTGATTTGCAAAATGTACTGCTGCTCCTCGACATCGACCTCCTTTCTTAGATTAGGATGGAAGTGCAACACCATCCGCGTTTGCTCCACCGAGTTCAGTAAATTCAACCCGAGGTAGAAATGCACTGCAAACGGCATGATGTAGTGTGGAGGCAATTTATCTCGTAGATTCCACACCATTTGTCTTGTTCTCCCATGGAAACACCTCACCCAATTGATCGGTTCTCCTACAAATAACTTTTGAAAGAACACCGCTTGGTGTTTCATCACATACGTGGTTCTCTCTGGCTTCAGGATGGCCATCAACGCACTCACAATTCCTCTCTTCACAGGGTCTTTGTAGCTCTCAACTTTGTACCCATTCTTTGTCCGCTTTGACAAGAATGCATCTCTCACTTCTTGGGTTTCTTGAGCTATCTCTCCCTTCCCCAAGAACGTGGCCCCCTGCTCCGAGCCTGCTTCCTTCCGGAGTACGAGTCTCCAATCCGACTCTGTCCAGCAAGCCGGATTTCTTCTCTTCCCTTCTTCCTCGGGTCCATCAAGACACTTGCTCTTGATGAAACCTGGAAAGCTCACATTCCAGTTCCATGCCAAGAAAGTGATCTGAAGTCGGCTCAAGACTTTGATCCTAGCAATCACATCTAACCTCCAAATTGCATGATTTCTCACTACAAATTCAGAGTTCTTCTTTCCTCCTCCCATCTCTTCTGCCTTCTCACTATCTCTTGATTTCACTCTTGCTACTTCTCCTTTGCACACTAACACGATTCCAACTCTATTTCCCTTCCCACAATCACCTGCAAGATGACTTCTCAACGGCGAAGGAAAATTACTCGACATTTCATCGTTGCGAGTTTGATTTTTATAAAGTTGCGCTTTCTTTGTCTTTCTACACTTCGAGTTTCTACCAAGAAATCACACCTCCCGCATGCACCTGTCACTATCAATCAACCTTTGCGCGTATGGGCCACCGGTTTTTGAACGGTCCCTTCTTGAATTTCTTGCCCCAATGAAAGGTTGTTAGACTATCTTCACCTCGGGTTGAGCTCCCCCCGATACAAAGACACCTTACTTTGGGTTGTATGCTGACATGGCATTTCCCAATACTTTGCCTTATGACCCAAAGTCACTTTACTTTGGGTTTCATCCCAAAGACTCTTTTCTTCACCTTCTTTGGCCATACAGGCGCAATCCGACTTCTCTATGCAATTCTTCTTCTTTATTTTGAAAAAAAACAAAAAATGTGGGCACCACACCATTGTGTAAGGTCTAGATCTTGTTGCAAGGGCCTTCCTCTCCCTAGCATGCATCCCTTCTGGATAGTTACCTCTTGTCACAAAATCCACAATCTCCCTATACTCCATTGGAACCTCTTAAGTGACTGAGATTGTCATGAGCTCCTCATCCGGGAAGGAATCATCCACTGGCTCATCTCCATCATGATCATAGGCTCTAGATAACAAATTAGCATTTGCATGTTTCTTTCCTGGTCTATCCTCAATGGTGTAGTCATACTCAGACAAGAGTATCATCCACCTTGCTAGTCTCCCTTCAACATTGGGCTTGTTGAAGATGTACTCCAAAGCCTTGTGATCCATGACAATGGTGGCTTTCCCTCCAATCAAGTAGTGTCTAAACTTCTTGAGACCAAAGATCACTGCCAACCCTTCTCTCTCCATGACAGAGTAGTTCTTCTCTGCTGAAACCATCTGCCTACTAGCATAAGCTATTGGATGATCATGCACATCTTGGTCTAATTGACTAAGAGTGCATCCTATAGCTTCATTAGAAGCATCAGTGTAGAGGATGAAAGGCTTACTCCAATTAGGTTTAGCAAGAATTGGAGCTACAACAAGGGATTGCTTGAGCTCTTCAAAAGCTTTGAGAGCCTCCTTGTCCTCCAAAATCACCATGTAATCTACACCCTTCTTCATGTAGATGGTCAATGCATAAGCCTTGTTGGAAAATGAGAAGATGAACCTCCTATAGTATCTTACTATCCCCAAGAATTAGCGTAACTTTGTCAAGCTTGAAGGGAATGGAAGGTCTGAGATTTTCCTCACCTTCTCAGGATCAACTGCTATTCCATCCTTGGAGATGATGTGCCCCGAAAGTAGACCTTCTTCACATCCAAAAATGCACTTCTCTGGGTTGAGTGATGCATTTGCCTCATCCTAGCATTGCAAGACCTTGATTAGGTGCTCAAAGTGCTCCTCCTTGCTCCCATAGACACACAAGTCATCAATGAAGTCTCTCATAAATTTCCCAATGAAAGGTTCAAATACCTTGTTCATGAACCGTTGGAATGTGGCTGGAGCATTGCAAAGCCCAAAATGCATGACCTTGAAAGCATAAGTTCCCCAAGGTGTGGTGAACGTGGTGAGTTGTTGATGCTCTGGTGCAATCTTGATTTGGTTATATCCACTATAACCATCTCCAAAACTGTACCTCTCATGACTTGCAACCTCTTCCAAGATCTCATCAATGAATGGCAATGGGTAGTAGTGCTTCTTGGGTACTATATTGAGCTTCTTGTAATCTACACATACCCAAAGCTTGCCATTCTTTTTCTTCACAATGACAATTGGAGACACCCAGTCTAAATTCTCCACCTCAAAGATAAATCCAGCCTCGTTGAGCTTATCAATCTCCTCCTTCACAACCAAAGATATTGGTGGGCTAATGCAATGTTGTTTTTTGCAGATTGGTCTTGCATGGACTCCACCTCTATCTTGTGCTCCTCCAAGGTGACTTCCCTCAAATCCTTGTAACTGAAAGCAAAAACATGGATGAACTTGTAGAAAATCTCCTCAAATCTCACCTTCTCCTCCTTGGTAACATTTGGGCCATACTTGAGTGTAGCTAACCTTCTCTCTACCTCCTCAAGTGTCAATGGTGATTTATCTGGGTCCTTCAAAACCTTTAGTTTAGGTGAAAAATCCATAGCACACAAAGGATACACATCTGAATCAGATTTAGATTCATCCTCCTTCGTAGAAGTCTCCTCTTCCATGCTTGTGTCCACACCTGAAGCTCCTTCTTCAGAATCTGATTCCCAATAACCAGAAGATGGTGTATCTGAATGTGAAGTATTGGTGGTGTTAGTCATAGGAACTGTGACTCTATGGTTTGATGGCCCAATCCTCAAGTACCCTTTGTGCCATCGATCAGTTGTGCGTGCTGCTCTCAACCATGGCCTCCCAAGAAGTCAGTCATAGCTTGAATCCTTCAAGACTTGGAAAGTCATGAGATTTTGAACTCCCATAACTGAAACTACCACTTTATCCATCACCCCTACTTGTCAAACTTGTTGCTTGTTTGCCATGCTCACCACAAATGTTGAAGGTCTTGAGGGTATCATACTCAACTTCTTCATCAACTTTTCTAACATGGCATTTACTGTTGATCCTCCATCAACCAATGCATCCTTGATGTTGTGACCATTCACTCTCACATCAATCTTGGAGGCATATTCACAAGCCTCCCATGGTGCTGGCTTGGCATCCACCACCCCCATTGATACAGGAGCTTTTTCCTTCTTCCTCTTGCTCCTTGTAAAACTCATACCACCTCTAAGCTCTTTTCTCAAGGTAGGGTTCAAAGCAATCAATTGGCCCATTGTGATGTTAGCCTTGTGACTACCACCATCCTCCAACACATTATAGTTCCATTGTTGCTTTGAAATCAAGAAATTCTCCATCCCCATTTTCTTCCTTGGAGTCTTTGTTGTTGATGGTGTTGAGGTGCGAGTGCTCCTAGTAGAGATAGGAGTATCCTTGCTTGGAGTAAATCCTTGAGAAAAATGAACATCCTCTGCAAAACGAGCTCTCTTCTTCTCTTGTGCCAAAAGCTCCAAATTAAGACCCTTGGAGTTTGAGCAGTCTCCCTTCTCATACTTGCCCTCAACCACATCTATGGATGGAATCCCCTTACCTTTGTTGGGATTAGGAGCCACTTGGGTTCCACTACCCCCCTCTTTCCCTCTATTGGCTCCCTCATAACCCCTTCCTCCATGGTAAGTGGAATTTGGGCAATTCTTTTGGATATGGCCTCTTCCTCCACAACCAAAACAATTTCTATCATTGAAATTGTTGGCTAGTTAACCTCCTCTATATGGATAGTTCCATAACTCCTAGGCCCTCTCCCTACATTCTGATCCACCTCTCTCTTCTCCCATAGTTGCACCACATTGATCTTGAGATCCGCAAGTTGTTTTGTGATGGTTTGAAGTGGATCCTTTGGTGGAGGTGCAAGAATTGGAGCAACTACTACTTGTGGTGCAACCGTTGCCACCAAATTATCAGAAGTTCCACCATACTTGTAGCCTTGAGGAGGATTCACAACCTCCTTCACCACCAAATCACTCTCATCCTCTTCCGAACTCTCCTCCATACGAATTGCAATCTTGATAGCTTCAACCTTGGAAGAAGGTTTCTCATATCTCACTTTGCTTCTAATTTATGGTCTCAACCCTCCCACAAAATTCTTGGTGAGCATGGCTCCTATGCCAATCATAGTAGGCTCCACATCATCCGCACCCTTCCTCAACACTATGGAAAATCTGGACTCTAACTTTTCCACTCTTTCCACATAGACTCTCACTTTCTCTCCATCTCCTTGTTTGAGAAAGGTAACCATATTCATCAATCTCTCATAACTCTCATCAAGGAGAAAGTTCTCAATGAGTGCTAAAGTCAAACTCTCCCAAGACTCTTCTTCCACATCTCTCCTCTCTCTCTTTTGGTATTCTGACTCATACCATGTAAGTGCTGCATCCTCAAAGAAATCTGGTAATAATGAGACCCACTCATTCTTCCTCCTCTCATTTTTTCCTATGCAAGATCTCTTGAAGTCTCTCACAAAGGCCTCCACATCTTCTCCATCCTTGCCAAAGAAAATTGGAAGTTTCCCCATCTTAACCCCTCACTATCTTTCTTTTCTCTCAATTTTTTTTTCTTTTCTCTCACTCTATAACTAATAAAGTATATATATGACTAACACCATCTAAGAATAATCCACTCTTGGGAACATAAAAATTTCAGGTTGCTCCAAGATTTCTATAGCAACATCAAATCCTAGAGTGCATATTAATCTAACTCTCATAGATAGTTTATCCATAAGTTGAAAGATTATCTCCATCACTAATCTTGAGAACTAGCTGATGAAGGTTATAGTATTTCTGTAGCTGTACTAAGACTCTCTCCAAGATCCTTCACCAAAGTCTCCAAAAGTGCTTTACTCCACTACACTCATGTCCTTTTGGAAGTCCTTCCACTCCACAAACCTCACACAACTCCTTTGTCTTAGATCTTCTCCCTCCCAATCTTGGTGAAGAAGGTCCTACATGCAAACCCAAGTCAAGTAAGCCTCTCCTTTCCCTCAATCTCTTGCTCTCAAAGGTTGATAGACATGAACTTGCTTTATGTCCCTTCTCTCCACATAAAAAGCACTTAGACTCACTCTTTCCTCCAAGTGGAGTAGGTTTTTGGATCCTCTCAACACTCTCTTCAAATTCTATTGTAAACTCTCTTTTCCTCAAATCCACCCCTACAATCACCTCAAACCCTTTAGGAACCTTGCATAGTCTCAATTTCCACTCTTGATGACCCTCCATGTTCCCAAGATGAATCTAAACACTCAAACATGCTTTTTGTTGCTCTCAAACTCCTCATTGCATGATTTCTCAACTCTGCAGAATTGACCTTTCCTCACAATCTCACTCAAATCTCTTAACTAGTATGTGACAGTCCTATGAAATTTTTCTCACTTGATTTGACATTCCAAGAAATCCCTCCCTGCAAAATTTCAGATCTTTTCATTGAGCCATTTGGCCTAGACACCTTTCTATGCAACACATATATTTCAGATTTGGTCTGAAAACCACCCCCTCACTTCAAAAACTCCCTGCACAAGAACAATCTCTCTCTAATTTTTGTGGCAGAAGGTAGGATAAAATGCACTGAATTTTCTTGGAAAATTTTAGGACAATTCACTGAAAATTGAAGAAATGGCAAACTTTGTACAATTTTCCAAAGAGCATGCAGTTGCGGGAGCACTTTACCCTATCAACTTTCAAAATTTCTAGCACAGTGCGCATAGTAACTCTCACTATAATTTCAAGTGTGCTAACTGAAAGATAACCCAAGCTATCATGTGTAGAAATTTCAAGTCCAGATCTCAAACTTGAGATTTTGCCCAAAATCACCTTAATCCCCAAAATCTGCAATCCATCTCACACAATCTCTTCAATTCCTCTCATGTGTACAAGATGTACAAAATCACCTCAAAGACATCATAATGAACTATAGGGTATACAAATAGATCTTGGTTCTCTAACATAAGTTCAGCCCTCTCCTCTCCTAATGTTCTCTCCAAGTGAGCTCTCATAGCCTCCTTCTGCCTAATATAGAATTGAACGCGGAACATTATCTTGCCTTCTAGAGAGGTCACGACAACGGAACCAAAAATGTGAGCCGGCCTATCTCTCATTGAGGATGAACCTCTGATGACTATTATGGTAGCGCAGCATGGACTAAGAAGGCAAGGAACCCCAACTCCATCATACTCCTTCAAGGCTAACACTCCAAGACTCAAGACATTGCTCACTAGAAAACTAATTGAGAGATAGATAGTTGCAAATGAAAGGATGATGAGTACCTCCTCACCCCTTGTTTATATACTTGTGAAATAGTTAAGTACCAAAGTTACTAATTATTGTAGTAACTCAATTTACAAGACTAAAAGTCAAGTCAAGTATAAAGGAATATCTATTCACATGGGCATATTCCCCTAAGCATATAGTCTTATCTCGACCCAACCACTAAGTCAAGGATTCCTTCACATGGGCTATCCTTGGACTATAGAAGAATCCAAAACAAAAAGGCTTGCGGGCTCAAGAGTTCTCAACTCTTTCCTCAAAGCCAAACACCTAGAAATAATACCAAGTCAACACACTAGAATCCAAAATAGTGGTGCTCATCTTTTCCACTTCCTCTAAAGTAAGGTCCCCACTATCTTAGCTATGACTAACTTTAGCTAATCATGACTAATGTAGAACCATCCTTTATCTCTATATAAATAATATCTCTCAAGTACTTGTAATACCAAGCTAAATATCACAATACCACACACATGCACAAATGGGTGTTACAGATCAAAATTGCTTCACATCAACAATGCATTGCACTCACAATTGCAAAATACTACCAGCACTACAATTTGTCTTAGATCTATCAAGGCATTGCTCCAATTGCACTTCACTCAAAATCAAACACAAAGAATGAAGATCAAGGCTGTGGAATCCAACATCCAATAAACATACTGATTTGCACTTCAAAATTCTCCAAACACAGAATTGACACAAAATTGACACTTGGAATTAAGCTCAAGCGACCAGCACTGCAATCACAACACTCTGATTTATCTATCTTCAGAAATTATGAATACTGAACAACAACATACTACAAATGCCAACTTTAAATAGTAGAGCAATTGATAGTTACTAACAAAAATACTGTTCTACAACAACTCTTCCTACATGCAGATCCAAAATGATAATGCACATCTTCATATCTCAAAATTGTGTCTACTTTGATTTGATGTCTACTTCTTTGGCTTCCAAACCTGATGATCTTCCTATCACTTCTCCTTCTTTGGCTCTATCTGATTTTACTAAGTCCTTCACTATTTCTACTACTTCTTCAATTTGAATTACAATTGAGGTCATGGGTAACCTTTCTAACTCTTTATCTCCCAACACACTCTTCTCTTATGTCTTAGAGAACAACTCCAAAGACACCTGTACTCCTACTCCTGCAACTTCAGATTTCTTCTCCTCCGCCACACTACTCCTAATTTTCTCTCTAACTCCAAATTCACTAAATCTAATCTAAGACTTACATTGTCTCCTTCCAACATCTTCCTATCTACTCTCTCCCTTGAGAAAATCAAAAGAGTATTCATATCTACATCCTTTGCTCTCCTCTTCTGAGTTTCCTGCACAATCAATTTCAATTTGTGCAGTCTTGCTTCCTCCAACCTTCCTTCAGCCTCCGTGCTCAGCATGGCCCGTAATCTCCCAACAACTTCTCCTATTGATTTTGATGCATACTCCCAAGATCACTTTGCCTTCAACTCTTCTTGGTACATCTTCAACTTGTCTTTGTACTCAGCTGCAAGCATCTTCTTCTCCTCCACATGTTGAGAACTTTTCAACTCAGCACTTCTTACCAAGTCTCTCAATCTTTCCTCCTCTTGATGTCAAATCAATAGCTCTCTCTTCCATGCTTGATCTTTCCCCAATGCTCTCTTCTTCAGGCTCTCTAACTCTTGCTCCATTACTACTGCCATTGCCTTCACATGAATACTCTCCATGCAAGCTTCAATGACTTCCTCTTTCATCTTCATCAGCAACATTGTCTGCTCCTTCAACTCTTTGGCCTGACACTGCATCTCTCTTCCCCTCTTCTCAAAACTCTCTTGCAAATTCTTTAAGCCTTTGTCTTCAAGATTGTATCCACCTGGAGCTCCTCAACTTCTTTGTCTCTTTGTGCTACACTTTTCCGCAATCCCTTCATAGCATCTAGTAGATACTTCACCACCTGCAACTCATTTGTCACCTTCAAACAATCTTGCGGATTTACCTTTTGCTGCATCTTCAACAGCTCCAACAATGAAGTCACAATTTGCGTTAAATATTGTACTCCTCCAAAGTTCTCTTTGTCTTTGGCTCCTTCTCCCAAAGTCTTGATCTTTGTACTTTGAGCAATATTGAGTCCAAGCCTCCTTCTTCCTTACAGGCTGAACTCGGGCCGGTAGGGTCTTCCATTATGGCTTTCTTGTGTTTGTTTCTTCCATTATGGCTTTGTTGTATTTCTTCCTTCGTTGGTTTGGCCCCCATCTCCTCCAGTACCAATTCCAAACAGAATTATCTCGTCCCTCCATTCAGTCAATTGCTGCATGAAAGGCTTCTTCTTCTTCCACTTCAGTTGATTGCTTAACTTCTTCTTCACCATCACTCTCACTTCCAGATTCCCCACTTTTTAGTGTGACCTTTGCTTATTTTGAGTCTCCTCCTCTGTATTATGTCTCTCCTTCAAACTCTATTTCTGAAGTCTTCTTCTTCACCGCCTTCTTACCTCTCAGAGTAAGTCTTTGGGTTCTCCATTGGGTTTGAGGCAACACTTCATCTTTGGGTTTAGTCCGCTTTTTTGTCTTCAAACTTCATCCTTCTTCCTACTCTTGCTGTCCCATTTTGATGAAGTGATCATCATTGGCTCGTAGGTGTGACATGTAGTGCTGCTCTTCTTCATCCGCTTCCCATCGTAGGTTAGGATGGAAATGTGACACCATGTGATGCCTCTTTTTGCTGTCAGCAAATTCAACCAAAGTAGAAGTATGTTGCAAATGGTGCAAAATAATGTGGAGGAAAATCAGTCCTCCAATTGACAATCATCTGCCTTGTTTGCTAGTGGAAGCACTTCACCCATTTCACCTTCACTCTTGCAAACATCTGGTAGAAGAAGACTACCTGTTGCATGTTCACTTATGTCATTCATTTTGGTTTGAACATGGCCATTATTGCTCCTATGATTCTTTGTTAAATTGGGTCCTGATAGGACTCCACTTTGTAACCATTAGTCATACGCGGAGCAAAGAATGAATTTCAAATTTCTGCAATTTCTTTTGCAGCATTACACTTCCAATAGAAGGTGATCCTAGTTGCCTCTCCTACTTCCTTCCCCAATACTTACCTCCAATCCAACTCAGTCTATTGAGACGGATTTCCCCTTGTCCCCTTGACTTCAAGGCCTTCCTCACAATTGTTGGCAGCTATCTCTGCCATGATTCTTGGGAAAATGAAATTCAAAGTCTATTCAAGACTTCAATTCTTACTATGACATCTAACCTCCAAATTGCAAAACTCCTCACTATGAGTGTGTTCTTGACCTTCTTTGCCATGATTTTCTCTCTAGTTCTTTAGCATTGAAAAACTATTCCCTCTCCTGGATGTGACACTCTAATCCCTTTTGGACTTCATAAAATTTCACACTCAATCTACTTCTTGACATGCATTACTACAAGATGACTACTTCACATATTCAATTTCCCCCTATGCAATTGCAATTTATATTACCCCAAAGTGCAGTCATTTGTCAGTCAGTTTCAAAATTAACTCCCCCTTCTTCTGCATGTTGATTTCCTATCATTGTCAAGGCATGCTTCTCTTGCCTCTGCCATTTCTTGAAGTGTACTTTCTTGCCACGTAGAAAGGTTGTTGCACCGTCTTTGTATCAGCCTTTGCTTCTCTGTCCAAAAACTATCTTCTTTGGACTTGTCTCTTTGTAACCCCATCCAAGTATTTCCACTTTTTGACCCAAAGTTGACTGCTTTGGGTTTACTCCAAAGACACACCCATCCTTTCTTTCCTTTGTAATTTGGCTTTCTCACTAACTTCTTCTTTAAAACTCTAACAAAATAGAAGAAAAAAAATATGTGCACCACACAAGCCATTGGAATTTGGCTCATAGGATGTAGTTACTCTATGTGTGATAGAGAAATGCTGTATCATGGCTGTAGTGATGCTTCTTGTAAACTCTCCTCCTCTATCAAAAGCTAACTCCAAAGGGCATCCAAACCTAGTGATAATGTATTCATAAAAAATCTACCAACTTCATCTTCATTCTTGTCCCTCAATGGTCTAGCCTCAACCAACTTGGTAAGGTAATCAATAACTATCATAATGTACCAATTGTTCCTTGGGGTTCTATTGAGAGGACCTACAAAATCAATTTCCCACTTCTCAAAAGGTCATAGCAATGAAATTGATCTAAGTAGTGGAGTAGAAGTAGATTTTCTAGCAAAAGCTTAACAAACATGACAAGTTTTGCAATAATCAAGATAATCATTGAAAATCCCTCTCCAATGGTAACCTACATCTAGAATCTTGAAAGCAGTCACCTTTCCTACAAAGTGTACTCCACACACTAGACCTTCATGAAACTCCTTAATGAGTAAGATAGACTCTTCCTGACCTACTGCTCTTTGAAGTAGACCATCTACTCCTTGGTGAAAAAGAATATCTTTGACCATTGTGTAAGGTCTAGATCTTGCTGCAAGGGCCTTCCTCTCCCTAACATACATCCTTTCTGAATAGTTATCTCTTGTCACAAAATCCACAAAATCCACAATCTCCTTGTACTCCATTGGAAGCTCTTGAGTGACTGAGATTTTCATGAGCTCCTCATCCGGGAAGGAATCATCCACTTGCTCATCTCCATCATGATCATAGGCCCTACACAACAAATTAGCATTTGCATATTTCCTTCCTGGCCTATCCTCAATGGTGAAGTCATACTCAAACAAGAGTATCATCCACCTTGCTAGTCTCCCTTCAACATTAGGTTTGTTGAAGATGTACTTCAAGGCCTTGTGATCCGTGACAATGGTGGCTTTCCCTCCGATCAAGTAGTGTCTAAACTTCTTGAGTCCAAAGATCACTACCAACCCTTCTCTCTCCGTGGCAATGTAGTTCTTTCCTACTGAAACCATTTGCCTACTAGCATAAGCTATTGGATGATCATGCCCATCTTGGTATAATTGACTAAGAGTGCATCCTATAGCAACATTGGAAGCATCAGTGTAGAGGATGAAAGGCTTACTCTAATCAGGTTTAGCAAAAATTGGAGCTACAACAAGGGATTGCTTGAGCTCCTCAAAAGCTTTGAGAACCTCCTTGTCCTCCAAAATCACCATGTAATCTACACTCTTCTTCATGTAGATGTTCAATGCATAAGCCTTGATGGAAAATGAGAAGATGAACCTCCTATAGTACCCAACCATCCACAAGAATTGGCGTAACTTTGTCAAGCTTGAAGGGAATGGAAGGCCTGAGATTTTCTTCACATTCTCAAGATCAACTGCTATTCCATCCTTAAAGATGATGTGCCCCAAAAGTAGACCTTGTTCACATCCAAAAATGCACTTCTTTGGGTTGAGTGATGCATTTTCCTCATCCAAGCATTGCAAGACCTTGATTAGGTGCTCAAAGTGCTTCTCCTTGCTCCCACAAACATAAAATTCATCAATGAAGTCTCTCACAAATTTCCCAATGAAAGGTTCAAATACCTTGTTCATGAATCATTGGAATGTGGCTAGAGCATTGCAAAGCCCAAAAGGCATGACCTTGAAAGCATAAGTTCCCCAAGGTGTGGTGAATGTGGTGAGTTGTTGATGCTCTGGTGCAATCTTGATTTGGTTATACCCACTATAACTATCTCTAAAACTGTACCTCTCATGACTGTAACCTGTTCCAAGATCTCATCAATGAATGACAATGGGTACTAGTCCTTCTTGGTAACAACATTGAGCTCCAGGTTGAGCTTCTTGTAATCCACACATACCCAAAGCTTGCCATTCTTTATCTTCACAATGACAATTGGAGACACCCATTCTGAATTCTCCACCTCAAAGATAAATCTAGCCTCCTTGAGCTTATCAATCTCCTCCTTCACAACCAAAGATATTGGTGGGCTAATGCAATGTTGCTTTTGGCAGATTGGTCTTGCATGTGACTCTACCTCTATCTTGTGCTCCTCCAAGGTGACTTCATTCAAATCCTTATAACTGAAAGCAAACATATGGATGAACTTGCAAAAAATCTCCTCAAATCTCACCTTCTCCTCCTTGGTAACATTTGGGCTATACTTGAGGGTAGATAACCTCCTCTCTATCTCCTCAAGTGTCAATGGTGATTTATCTGGGTCCTTCAAAACCTCTAGTTTAGGTGCAAAATCCATAGCACAAAAAGGATACACATTTGAATCAAATCCAAATTCATTCTCCTCCGTGGAAGTCTCCTCTTCCATGCATGTGTCCACACCTGAAGCTCCTTCTTCTAAATCTCATTTCCAATAATCAGAAGATGGTGTATTTGAATATGAAGTGTTGGTGGTGTTAGTCACAAGAACTATGACTCTATGGTTTGTTGGCCCAATCCTCAAGTACCCTTTGTGCCATCAATCAATTGTGTGTGTTGCTCTCAACCATGCCCTCCCAAGAAGTAAGTCACAACTTGAATCCATCAAGACTTGGAAAGTCATGAGATTTTGAACGCCCATAATTGAAACTACCACTTTATCCATCACCCCTACTAGTTGAACTTGTTGTTTGTTTGCCGTTCTCACCACAAATATTGAAGGTTTGGAGTGTATCATACCCAACTTCTTCATCAACCTTTCTGACATGGCATTCACTGCTGATCCTCCATCAACCAATGGATCCTTGATGTTGTGACCATTCACTCTCACATCAATCTTGGAGGAATATTCACAAGACTTCCATGGTGTTGGCTTGGCATCCACCACCCCCATTGATATTGGAGATTTTTCCTTCTTCTTCCTCTTGCTCTTTGTTGAACTCAAACCATCTCTAAGTTCCTTTATCAAAGTAGGATTCAAAGCAATCAGTTGGCCCACTATGATGTTAGGCTTGTGACTACCAACATCCTCCAAGACATTGTACATTATACATTGTACAAGACATTGTACCAACATCCCACCATTGTTCTTTTGATATTAAGAAGTCCTCTATCTCCAAATTCTTTCTTGAAGTCTTTGTTGTTGAGGTGTGAGTGCTCCTAGTAGACATAGGAGTATCCTTGCTAGGAGTAAATCCTTGAGAAGAGTGCACATCCTTTGCAAAATGAGCTCTCTTTGTCTCTTGTGCCAAAAGCTTCAAATTAAGACTCTTGGAGTTTGAGCACTCACACTTCTCATACTTGCTCTCAACCACATCTATAGATGCTATTCCCTTACCTTTATTTGGATTAGAAGCCACTTGGGTCTCACTACCTCCCTTTTACCCTCAATTGGCTCCCTCATAATCCCTTCTTTCATGGTAAGTGGAGTTTGGGCAATTCCTTTGGATATAGCCTCTTCCTCCACAACCAAAAAAATTTCTATCATTCAAATTGTTGGCTGGTTGACCTTCTCTATATGGATAGTTTCCATAATTCCTAGGCCCTCTCCCTACATTCTGATCTACCTCTCTCTTCTCCCATAGTTGCACCACATTGATCTTGAGATCTGCAAGTTGTTCTGTGATGGTTTGAAGTGGATCTTTTGGTGAAGGTGCAAGAACTGGAGCAACTTCTACTTGTGGTGCAACCCTTGCCACCAAAGTATCAAAAGTTCCACCATACTTGTAGCCTTGAGGAGGATGCACAACCTCCTTCACCACCAAATCACTCTCATCCCCTTCCAAACTCTCCTCCATACAAATTGCGATCTTGATAGTTTCAATCTTGGAAGAAGGTTTTTTATATCTCACCTTGCTTCTAATTTGTGGTCTCAGTCCTCTCAAAAAATTCTTGGTGAGCACAACTCCTATGCCAATCATAGTAGTCTCCACATCATCTCCTCCCTTCCTCAACTCTATACAAAATCTAGACTCTAACTTTTCTACTCTTTCCACATAGACTCTCACTTTCTCTCCATCTCCTTGCTTGAGAAAGGTAACTTTACTCATCAATCTCTCATAAGTCTTATCTCGAAGGAAGTTCTCAATGAGTGTTGAAGTCAAACTCTTCCAAGACTCTTCTTGCTCATCTCTCCTCTCTCTTTTGGTATTCTGACTCATACCGTGTAAGTGACCCACTCATTCTTCCTCCTCTCATTGTTTCCTATGCAAGATCTCTCAAAGTCTCTCACAAAGGCCTCCACATCTTCTCCATCCTTGCCGAAGAAAACCTGAAGTTTCCCCATCTTAACCCTTCACTATCTTTCTTTTCTCTCACTCTATTACTAATAGAGTATATACATGACTAACACCATTTGAGAGTAATCCACTGTAGGGAACACAAAAGGTTTAGGTTGCTCCAAGATTTCTATAGCAACATCAAATCCTAAAGTGCATATTAATCAAACTCTCATGGATAGTTTATCCATAAGTTGAAAGATTATCTCCATCACTAATCTTGAGAAGTAGCGTATGATAGTGGTAGTATTTTTGTAGTTGTACTAAGACTCTCTCCAAGATCCTTCACCAAAGTCTCCAAAAGTGCTTTACTCCATTACACTCATGTCCTTTTGGAAGTCCTTCAACTCCACAAACCTCACACAACTCCTTGGTCTTAGATCTTCTCCTTCCCAATCTTGGTGAAGAAGGTCCCACATGCAAACCCAAGTCAAGTAATCCTCTCCTTTCCCCATGCATGAGATCTCAACTCTCCAGAATTGACCCTTCCTCACAATGTCAATCCAATCTCTCAACTCGTATGTCACAATCTTTTGAAATTTCTCACACTTGATAAAAATTGTAAGGCGTTTGTGCCTACAAAGTTTAAGATCTTTTAATTGAGTTATTTGGCCTAGACATCTTTCTATTCAGCACACATATTTCAGATTTGTTTTGAAAACCACCCCCCCGCCCTCACTTTAAAAACTCATAACTCTCAGCAAAAAATGATCTCTCTCTAATTTTTGTGTCAACAGGTAGGATACAATGCACTGAATTTCTTGAAAAATTTCAGGACAATCCACTAAAGAAATGGCCGACTCTGTACAATTCTCTAGAGAGCATGTAGTTACGGGAGCAATTTACCCTATCATCTTTCAAAAATTCTAGCCCAATGGGCATAGTAGCACTCTCAATAATTTCAAGAGTGATAAATGAAAAATAACTCAAGCTATCATGTGTAGAAATTGTAAGTCCAAATCTCAAACTTGAGATTTTGCCCAAAATCATCTTAATCCCCAAAATCTACAATCCACCTCACACAATCTCTCCAAATCCTCTCAAGTATACAAGATATACAAAATCACCTCAAAGACATCATAATGAACTATAGGGTATACAAATGGGTCCAAGTTCTCTAACATAAGTTCAGCCCTCTCCTCCCCTAAAGTTCTCTCCAAGTGAGCTCTCATATCCTCAATCTGTCTAATATAGAATTGTACGCGGAATGTTATCTTGCCTTCTAGAGAGGTCTCGGCAACGGAACTAAAAATGTGAGCCGGCATGTCTCTCACTCAAGATGAAACTCTGATGGCTATTATGGTAGCGCACCATGGGCTAAGAAGGCAAGGAACCCCAACTCCATCATACTCCTCCAAGGCTAACACTCCAAGACTCAAGGCATTGCTCCCTAGAGAACTCAATGAGAGAGAGATAATTACAAATGGAAGGATGATGAGTACCTCCTCAGCCCTCATTTATATACTTGTAAAATAGTTATGCACCAAATTTACTAATTACTAGAGTAACTCAAGTTACTAGGCTAAAAGTCAAGTAAAGTCAAAAAGTATAAAAGAATATCCATCCACATGCGCATATTCCACTAAGCATGTGATCTTTTCTTGACCTAACAACTAAGTCAAGGATTCCTTCACATGGGCTATCCTTGGACTATAAAAGAATCCAAAAAAAAAGGCTTGCGGGCCCAAGAGTTCTCAACTCTTTCCTCAAAGCCAAACATCTAGGAATAATACCAAGTTAACGCACTAGAATCCAAAATAATGGTGCTCATCTTTTCTACTTCCTCTAAAGTAAGGTCCCCTCTATCTTAGCTATGACTAACTTTAGCTTATCATGACTAATGTAGAACCTTCCTTTATTGCTATATAAATAATATCTCTCAAGTACTAGTAATACCAAACTAAATATCACAATACTACATGCATGCACAAATGGGTGTTATAGATCAAACTCAACTCAAGAGTTTCTTGGGATTGATAGGATTTTATCATCAATTTTTCAAGGATTTCTCCAAGATTGCACAACTTCTTATAGCACTATTGGGCAAGGGGAAGAGGTGGATATGTGGGGAACCACACAAGAATTGGCCTTTAAGGAGTTGAAAGATGCATTACTACATGCACCAATCTTAATATGGTATGACCTAAAACGTCCAATCAAGATGGCTACAGATGCATCAAGTGTAGAAAGTGGAGAAATCCTACAACAGGAATGGTAGGATGGATAGCACCCAATTGCATATTTCTCTTGTAAGTTGCTATTGATAGAATGCAACTATCACTCCACCATATGATAAGAGCTGGCCATTGTCCTTGCAACCAAGCATTGTAAGCATTATTTGGGTGAGAAGGCATTTGTGGTAGAGATGTACCATAAACCTCTAGTCTACCTTGAGACACAAAATGATCTTTCTCATCAACAGATTTGGTGGGCAGAGTGGAGACAACAATTCAACATGAAAATCAGATATTTGGAGGGCAAGAAGCAACTTGCAGATGCATTACTTGAATGCCGATGGCAAATAATTTGGTGTTGGAAATCAAATGAACCCTGAATTTTGGCCTAGGATTCTTGTAGCTACAAAAATTGATTCATAGATTGTAAGTGCTCAATCATCCAAAGGCATCACCAACACCCAAGGACTCACATTCCATGATGGTAGGTTGTGGATCCCAGATGATACGGATCTAAGAACCACCATCCTAGCCATATCATGATTCTGCCATTGCAGGTCACGTTGGAATGGACAAGATCTTGGATGCAACCAAATGCCATTACTATTGGCCCAAGTGAGCAACAATGTAATGGAATGTGTTTGGAGCTGCCTACGTTGTGAACAAAATAAACCTTCCAATCAAGCTCCAACATGACGCCTCCAACCTCTCCTTACTCCTATGCAGCATTGGGAATACGTAAGCATGGATATGGTTTGTGAATTGCCCAAGACCACCTCTAGGTTTGATTCCATCATAGTCTTTGTTGACCGCCTCAACAAAATGATTCATGTACATCCTACCACCAAGGATGTTACTGCACTGCAACTAGCCCAATGTACTTAGATGCAATCTTTTCCCATCATGGTTTGTCTAAAGTGCTCATCACAGATAGATGCACTCAATTCACTAGTTTAATTTGGAAACACTCTTTGGCTTCTTCAAAACCAAATTGGCTATGTCCACAACTTACCATCCACAGATTGATGGACAAAGAAAGAAGGAAAATTGCACTATTGAGGATATGCTTTGGGGCTTCACTTTGCACGAGCAAGAGAGTCAGAACACCTTACTCCCATTGGTGGAATTCGCTTATAACAATTTGGTGAATGCCTCCACACAAGTCACACCGTTCTTCCTCATGTATGGAGAGCATCTTTCACACCTTCAAGCTTGATGAAGGTCCATCCGGTGGCTTCCAAGGTTGACATTATCAACACTTTTGTTTCTAGAATCCAACAGGGGGTAGAGGACACCAAGCATAGGTTGTAGATTGCCCAAAATGAGCAGAAGCAATATGTAGATGCACACAGCCAACACATGGAGTTCAATGTGGGAGATCAAGTCTAGCTGTCAACCACCAACCCTAAGTTAGTTGGTCCTCCATCCTTCGTCGCATCGGCACCATGGACTATCACCTCAAGCTACTTCCACATATGAAGATCCACCCTGTGTTTCATGTTTCCTTATTATGTCAATATGCTCCCCGACTGCCCCACTTCTTTTCCATCCAAGAAAGTTGACCTTGTCCAACCTTGTTGATGAGGCAGAGGAGTATGAGACCAAACGCATTCTCCAAAAATGCATCCGTGGTACTCACCATCCGCATGCAAAATACTTGGTCCATTGGAAAGGGTACCCACTATAAGAGGCAACATGGGAGCCAAAAACCAACTTGGCCAATGCACCAGTGTTAGTTCAATCTTTTGAGCAACAACTTTGCAATGAGGATGTTACATCTTGAAAGGAGAGAGGTATGTAATACAAGTAGCTGACATATTATCTAGAGGTGAAAATTGGCTTGGTAACATCTAGAAGGATGTTGTGTACAATGGGCTGGTAGATCAGACAAAGGTGTCACCAAAAAAGTACTTCTACTAATATGGTAGAGGCCAAAAATAGCCTAAAAACTTTAGAACCAATCTTGACGGCCTAAATGGATGAAGTAGGCCTTGAAAATGGACAGATTTCATAACTAAGGGGGAAATGGCCTTCTCCTCCCATGATTCATCTCATCAAGAGCTTTCCAACAATGCTTCATCCACTTAATTCTGAGCTCCTTATAGGAAGATTCCCTAAAGATTCCCTTTGGTCAAACCCGTTTGACAAGGACTGACATGTCACCCATCCAAACAACTAATCCAAGGATAGAGCTTGCTGACATGTCACCAATCTATGTATCTGATCTAAGGGTGGAACTTACTTTGAGGGGATCCTCTTTACTATATAAGAAAGACAAGGTGCTCCTTTGGGGCATCAACGGATTGAGTGTGAAACCTGTGTTTTCTCTCTTGTATCTCTCTGGGAGAGTTCTCTTGTGATCAGAGTATTACAACTATGCATCCTTGGATATTTTGGCATTTGAGATTTTTGGGCACCTTCATCATGACTTTGATAGTCTCCTCAAGAGGTTCTTTTCTTGAGGAGATGTGATGGATGATGGCTATCTGTCTAGCCATGCTCACATCTTACTATACACAACAAGTCCTAATCACTTTACAACACTCTTAGGCCTTCATAGACTACCAATAACAATAGGAATACCCAGTATGACTAGGATCTTCCCCACTTACCACATATACCATTGGAGGATCCCTACTGCATCGTTCAAGAGTAAACTACCTTCTTCTTTGCTTCTTCAATGCATACTATTAGGGTGCTTTTTCCCCTTTTTGCATCTTTGGGCTACTCTCATGGTTTTGTTTATCATTGTTTGCCACTTGGGACACTTGAGCCTTGTACACTCTAATAGCCTTATATTTTTCTATTGTGCTTCATTTTTAGTGGTTTATAGTATAGAAATTATGCAAGTTTTAGCAAATTAGTTTGCTCTTGGAGTGGTCACGTTATTGTCAATTATGGTAATAAAGTTTAGGATATGTGTTACATTTGGGTCCTCCTCATGGGACCAAAAGCTTAGCTAACACAATACTATAGTAGGAGACACTATACTAACTTGGCTTTGGAGTAGTGAGACAATGTAACCTTAAATCACTTTCATTATTTACCTCTTTTTACAATAGAGGTGCTATTATTCTTCACTAGGTTGCATCACATCACTATGGTTCAATAACAAAAACCACATAGAAAACACAAAGGATGGGATAACCCTATCAAGCGGTACAAGGGTGAGAGAAAATAGGTAAAATGGGGCTAAACTGCAACAGAGTTGATATGAGAAATCTACCCTATTGCACCTAAAATATCCAACTATGCAAATTGTACAATCTACAAACAACTAGAGCATCTAAAGAAACAACACCTAGTGCTTTCCTATGGATTGCACCGACCACTACCTTTTGTAGAGTAATGAACACATGATATCTCAAATGTGCTACAAAGTATGAGAATGAAAATGATACCCATGGCAACCAACATGATAAACTCTTGCGCGTCCACTAACAAATATGTTGTATAGCATATCCATCACTCCCTATTACTCCAAGGCTAGAGGAAATCCAAAACTCCTAACCCTAAACTCCAGGGCTAGAGGAAATCCAATAATCCATTGGGTATCGGTCCTTATGTAGATAAAGTAGCTTTTATCCTCGTTTTATATAAAAGATAAGGATTTTATATGAGCTTGTAGGAAACGATGAAGAAGTCCTGGCGGGTACCTTTCGCATAAGGATCCGGAGATGCCCGCATTTACCCACATAACAGATATCCATGATTGCTTGCCCATCACGATAAACAAATAAAGGAACGGATCAGAACCCCATTATGACCTCGATACAAGGGCCACTGACGTTTATAGTTACTGACCAGAAGGCACTGAACCATGCTATGCTTTTGCTTGTGCAGTATCGCCACGGTTCTCTTTTGATTATATTGAAAAAATTGTAACTGATTGCCGGTCGGCTTGCAGGTCTCATGGTCCACTGACGTCGTAGTCTTACGGAAAAGGCGACCGCCTAGGATGACAAGAAGGATGGAAGACCCCATCAAGCCGTACTAAGAAAAGATACAGAAAGTAAAATGAGGCTAAGCCCCAATCGTTTCTGTATGAGAAATCAAGGCCCTGTTACATTTTCCAATCGACACTCGTCGTTTTGTATGCTTTGTACGTTTGGCACAATGAACAACGCATACAAGATAGCTGAATTTTCAATAATTTTCGTGGTTCACTGTCGTTTTGCGTTTTCATTCTGCACTAAATTCAAATGCTCTAGTTTCCACTGCACTAAGTTCAACTGGTCTGCTTGCATCAGGAATCTGCTATACAGACGGTCAGTTTTATCAGACTCATGTTCCACAAGGCTCGTGGTTGGTACCAACTCTGACTAGTAGTCGGTACTTGGTACCAACAATCTAAAATACATCGCAGCCGATTCCACCATGGTTCCCACGTTTCGTGCAGGTCTCCTGTGAGCTTAAAGCATATAGGGAATTGTAGCCGCTTGTTGAGTGCTACCTCTGATGATAAGTTTCCATAACGTGGTAAGTTCTATATTTCATAGACGCGCACAGGTGCCTCATGCAACAGGAAGTTCTCCAGATTGTCATGACATACATCTAAGATTACCTTGTTATGTTACATGTGAAGAAAGTTCACATTCTTTCCCAACATGAGGTAAATAGGGTATATCTCACAATAATCAATCTCATGAGTAAAAAGGAACCGTTTAAGCCACGGCATCTGCACTCTTTGGAATCGTAAATCTCAAGAATACCGTTTATGAGAGTTGGTTTTTGATTCCTTGGTACCCGAGATCTATTCGACAACATTAGTTATAAGCAATGAAAGACCATGCATGGCCTCCGGATTTACATCATCATCAAATTTGCATTTCTATCCATTATTTTCTTCGATTCATATAATTTATTCTTTAATCGTCTTATGGGGTTGACTGTTCAATATTGAAACGCGGGCTTTTGAAAGGTTCAAATCTACACGGGTGGACTACTTCCGTAACAATTTTCAGAACCAACCCAGACCCCATCTCAAACCAAGGGACTGGTACTAAATCAATTACATAGGCAATGCATGTAGTTTCCTTGCGATTAACATTAGCAAGAAAACTAGGCCGTGTGTGAAAATAAGAAGCGTGTGAAAATAAGAAGAATGGGAAGTGATCTCGTTACGCGGTCCAAAGCTCAAGTTGCTCATGAAGAAGTGGAGAGAAAGAAGGTGGAGGCAAAGCATGTTGAGGGGGTGTAACAACATAGCAAGTATCATTTTTGAAGTAATCAATTGTTTGTTCTCACATAGATACAAGTCAAAAATGGTCAAATACAAAGTAAACAATAATACAACAGTTCTTCTTGGTTTCATCTTTAGACTCTTGAGTAAAAACAACACCCAAAAGAGAGTAACAAGCACTCAATTGTAGTCTTGTCACAAATTAATAGCCATAAACAGTGGGACACCATATCCTTGGGGTTCAACTTTGCTTCCTTGACCTTGGGATGGATATTGACACAATCTTCTCCCATCCAGTTCTGGCAAATTATTCATCCTCTTCTTGAATCTCCACCATCTAATGTTGCTTGTCTTTATTTGCGTCTCAATGAAGATCTGGATGAAAGTGTGACAACATCGTCGTCTTCTCCTTGGAGCTGAGCAGGTTCAAACTCAAATAGAGACATGCCACAAATGGTACAAAGTAATGGGGGTGGCAGATTCATTCTCCAATTCCTGATCATCTACCTTGTTCTATGGTAAAAACACTTTGCCCAATTCCCCATCTCTCTTGCGAACATGAGGTGAAAGTGCTCCATCACGTAGGTGGTTTGCTTTGGCTTCAGCACGGCCATCAGAGCCCCAATGATACTTCACCTCATCAAAGTTTATAAGTGTCCACCTTGTACCCATTCTTTGTGCAAGATGCATTGAAGGTATTCCTCAACTCTTTAGTGTCCTCTGCAAAATCACACTTCCGATAGAAGGTGATTCCTATCACATCTCCTGCTTCTCTCCCCAACATGAGTCTCCACTCCGACTTTTTCCATCAAGTTGGATTCCCTCTCTTCTGCTCCACCGCACGACCATCTATACAATTGTTTGCAGCAATTTTTGCCATGAAACCTAGAAACTCAAATTCCAGTTCTAGACCAGAAATATAATCCAAATTTGGGTCAAGACTTTGATCCTAGCTATCATGTTTAACCTCCAAATTGTAGGATTCCACATTGCAAGTCCCAAAACCTGTTTGGTGCCCTTCAGTGGCATTGGATTGGATCTAAATATACAATTCCTCTCTTCTTTTCTCCATTTGGCTTCAACAATACACTTCTTATTTAAAACTAAAAAAAAAATAAAAAAAATAATGGGTACCACATATCCCCTCCCTCAAATGTGAGCATCTCCATGAACATCAGCTTCATCTCTTCTTAACACTTTTGTGTCCACGGTCCAATATCTTATGACTCCACCCATTTACATGAGTGGCAAAAGGATTTCCTTCCAAGTTTGCTATTTGAATAGATCCATTGTCATAAATATGCATCACTTGGTATAGCCACATCCACCTTAGGTGCAGCTTGCCTAGAAATATACAATATTTGGCGGTTGTCATACAATAACACTAAGTCTCACTCTTGAAAAACAAGAGGCTATAATCTCTTATCATGCTTAACTTTCCACTAAGCTTGTATCTCCTTTGTAGTTTTCATTGCATCATTTCTCTTCTCTTCTAGTCATATCAGTTGTTGGATCCAAAGATTTCTTCCTTTAACAATTGTTCCTCACATAGGATCCAATATGATTGCATTTCAAATCCAACTAGTAGTATAGGATGCAATCCATAAGTTAAGAAATATGGAGTTTGCCTAGTGGTAATCTTATTTGTGGTTTTGTATGCCCACAAAACTGTAGGTAGCTTTTTATCCCAATCATAGGCATAATTGACAATAGACTTATTCAAAATTTTACACAATAATCTATTTGCCTTCTCTTTCAATCCATTTGCTTTTGGATTGTATGGAGTTGTCTTCCAATGCTTTATTTGAGAATACTTGGTTAATTCCTCCACAAGTGAATTCAAAAAATGAGTCCCTTGGTCACTGGCCAATTCTTGAGGACATTTATAATGGGAGAATGATGTTCCAAACAAAAAATTTGGCTATAGTTTTTGCATCATCTCTCCAAGTTGCCTTGGCTTCAAACATTTTAGTAGCATAATTAATGCATACTAAAATGTACCTCTTCCTTGTGAATCAAGTGACCGATTGAACCAAACCCACAAAATCAATATTCTATTCCTCAAATGGGACCAATGGCAGAAATGGTCTCAAGGCCATTGGGTAGTAGCTATTGGTTTCCCATTCTCTAACAAGCATCATAACTTTGGATATGGGCTTGAGTATCCTTATACATCATAGGCCACCAATACCCTACCGTGAGAATTTTCTTCATTGTGTTCTTCAAAGCATAATGTCCTCCCAAAGATTCCAAGTGTAAGGAATCAATTATTGCTCCTACTTTGTATGCTTCCAAGCACCTACAAAGTACTTAATCTTCATCCATTTTAAACAAAATGTTGTGATTTAGTTAATATGGTCCCATTTTGCTCTGGGTCCAATCCCTTTGAACGTTGGAAAGTATGCAGATAATGATATTCTTCAAATACATTGTACTTTGCATTGCCATCAAATGGTAAAGATCTTCATCAAGAAACCAATCATCAACCTCTAGATCTTGGTCTTGAGTCTCTAACTTGGACAGGAAGTCCACATGCAACCTTCCCCACTTGTATAGTGTATGTGGATTCTTGTAACAATAAGATCCATCATGCAATTTGCCCATAACAATCTGCCTTCTTCACCAAATATTGCAGTGCATAATGGTCCACGTGGAATACAAACTCATATCTTAGCAAGTAGTAGCAAATCTTGTTGCAAGCATACACCATTTTGAGTACTTATTTTTCAGTACTATGTAGTTCTTCTCTACAATTGGAAGCTGTTGGCTAGCATAATAGATAGGATAGTCCTTCTTCTTCTCATCCTTCTAGCTGAAAACTACACCTGTTGCCATGGACAAAGTATCCACATACACATAAAAAGGGACATCCCCATTCGGAGCCCCCATAATTGGTGCTCCCACCAATTTCTTCTTCAACACCTAGAAAGCTTCTTCTTGTTCTACTTCCCACAAATAGTGTTCATATTTCTTCAAGAGCTTTGTCAAAGGTGCAACTAGCACCATATAGTTAGACACAAAGCATCTATAATATCCAACATGTCCCAAGAATGCTCTTAGCTCCCAAATATTTTTGGGGGACTCCAAAGTTGAGATTACTTTCACCTTCTCAACAACAACTTCAATACCTTGGCTTGAGACCCAATGCCCCAATAGAATTCCTTCTTTCATTGCAAAGAAGCATTTCTCTAGATGTGAAGACAAGTTGGTAAAATTGCACCTTTCAAAAAAAATTCAAAGGTAGTCCAAATGTGCCTCTCTTTGGCCAAACATGCAAAAATCATCAATGAAAACATCCACAGAAAGTCCTTAAAATCACATTCATCATCCATTGGAAAGTAGCAAGAGCATTACATAATACAAAGGGAATATGGTTGTATGAAAATGTGCCCTAGTCAGTAGTGAAGGTGGTCTTATCCTTATCTTCTTCTTGAATGGATACTTGATTGTAGCTTGAAAATTCATCAAGAAAATTGAAACAAGGATGACTGGCTACTTGGTCCAAAATGGTATAAATAAAGTGCAAAGGATGATGGTCCTTTCTCATTACTATGTTCAGCTAGATAAATTCTTGGCACACTTGTATCTTGCTCATCTTCTTCTTTGGCACAATGATGATGGGAAAAACCCATTCATCGCTCAAGATTGGAAAATTATTTCTGGCCCCCAAGTACTTATCAATTTCATCTTTCACCAAAAGTGAGTACTTTGGATTTAGGTGGTATTGATGGTGCCAAACTGGAATTACACCCTCAATTAGATCGATCCAATTTTTCCCAAATTGTTTAGGGATTCCTGACATTTGATCATTTGACAAGGAAAATACATCCTGGTACTCAATAAATAGGGCAATGTACCATGCCAATTTATCTAGAGTGACTATCTTGGATCTGTTCAATACTTTTCCTTCTTCTAAGACCACATCTTGACAGTCATTGGGATGGGTGACTCCTTCAACATGACTGACCTAGCTCAACCCAAGTCAAATGGAGTTCAAATCCTCTTCCTCCAAATCACTATACCTAAGGCGACATCATATGGATCTTCTTCTTTGACTTTCACCTCAAAGCATTCCAAATACTTGACTTGGACTTCCTCATCCAAGTCTTTTGAAGATGAAGACAAACAATCATTGGATTCATCTTCATTTTCTGATGAAGTAGTTTCCCCAAGGTGATGAACCTTTGTCCAATTGACTATCACCCACTTTTGGTCCTCAGACAAGATGTCTTTGAACCTTAACTTTTGCTTGTGCCAATCAACCACAACTTGTGTGCTATAAAACTAGGGCTTTCCAATCAGTAATGGGTAACCATTTTTGTCATTGATCTCAACACAATATAGTTCAACTTGAATGGTATACCTCCAATAATCATGACTATATTGGACAACATGCCCAAAGATCGGCCCATGGTTTGATTGTGACAACCCAGCAAATATCACTTTTGCGGTAATCAAGTAAGTAAAGTTTGTTCCCACAAAGATACAAGTCAGAATTGGTCAAATACAAAGTCAAACAGTAAAAATGTAGTTCTTCTTGGTTACGTCTTTAATCTCTCAAGTAGAAACCACACCCAGAAGAGAGTAACAAAGCATTGACTTGCAGTCTCGTCACAAATTAACATTCTAAATCACAACTCCTTCAATTCTTTCCAAACAATCTTGATTGTGATGATTCAAGCTCTCCCAAAATGGCACTTCATTGCAAAATGACTTCGCCTCAGAATTGTGTTCCACCCCTCCACTGAAGGCACAACTTCCTTGATCAAAATTGCTTCACATCAACCTCGCACTACACTCACAAATGCAGAATACTACCAACACTACAATTCCTCTCAGATCTATCAAGGCATTGCTTTGATTGCACTTCACTCAAGAACAAATACACAAAATGAAGATCAAGGCTGCGGAATCCAACATCCAACAAGCACATTGACTTGGACTTCAAATTTCTCCACACACTCACAAACATAAACAAAAAGTTGATACTCGAAATCAAGCTCAAGCGACAAGCACTGCTTCACAGCACTTCGCTTTATCCATTCTCAGAAATAATGAGCACTAAACAACATATTACTATGAATGCTTCCCTTAAATACTGAAGCAATCGACAGTTCTAACAACTATACCATTCTATAACAACTCTTCTAACCTAGAGATCCAAAATGACAATGCAACCCTTCATATCTGTCTCTTCAAATCTCAAATCTATTTCTAATCCAATCCAATGTCTACTTCATCCTTGGCTTCCAATCCCGAAGTAACTTCACTCACTACTACTTTGTCCTCGGGTTTCACAACTTCTAATTCCTCTACTAATTTTCCACTCTGATCTACAATTCCTATCACAGGTAATCCTTCTAAATCTCTATCTCCTGACTTACTCTTCTCTAAAGTATCAAATGTCAAATCCAAAGACACCTACCTTTCTATCTCTCTTACTTCGGGTCTAACTATTATCAATTCTTTTGCTAATTCTACTATATCCTCATAAAATAATTGTAATTGAAAGCATGGATAACTATCTACACCTTCAATTTGTAACCCACTTTCCCCTAATCACTCATGTAACTGACCCAAAGACACTTGCTGTCTGATCCTACACTTCGGGTTTATTCACTACTGTTGTTTCTCCTCTAATTTTATCTTATCTTCAATCATAACTAAAATTGAAGTCATGGGTATCCTAAATATCTTCTTTCCTTACTCTAACTTCCTCTAATGCCTCATGCAAGATTCCCAAAGTCACCTTCACTGCACTCCGAGGTCCAGCTACCTTGGATTTAGTCATCTTCGTCTTGAGGCAAAGTCTCGTGACCCAAAGTCATGTAAGTCCGAAGTCCGAAGTCACATTGACCCGAAGACACCAAACTACTTTGTACATCTACTCCAAAAACTTCAAATGCTTGTAACTTCTTTTACAAACCTTCAAACTTTGTGATTTTGGTAGCAATGAAAAGCCCTAAACAAGACGCTTCCAACAAGATATAGCACGCTTGATTTAGACTTGTGGTCATTGAGATATCGCCCCCGCAAGAATCCTGAACTACAACTTCTCTTCCTCCTTTGGATCTGCCCTCCTTCAGAGTCTGATCTGAGTTTTTTCCTCCTCTGACACGAAATAAGCTTCTTTGGGTTTGACCCAATCTGAGTCCTTCTTCCTCCAACACAAAATTGACTTCCTCAAGCCTGATCAAAATACAAGTTTCCCCTCATTTCTTCTCCATTTGGTTTCAATTTGGTTTCAACACGGCACTTCTTCTTCAAAACTCATCCAAAATGAAAAATGTGGGTACCACATTGATCCACAAACTTTAGGATTTGGAGCGTTGGCTCAAAAGTGTGATACTCCAATCTATATGTGGTATCATCCATCATGACATTCACATCTGAACTTGAGTCAATGGGTATAGATGTGATTTATAACACCCATTTGTGCATGTTTATGGTATTGTGATATTTAATTTGGTATTACAAGTACTTGAGAGATATTATTTATATAGAGATAAATGATGGTTCTACATGAGTCATGATTAGCTAAAGTTAGTCATAGATAAGATAGAGTGGACCTTTACTTTAGAGGAAATAGAAAAGATGAGCACCATTATTTTTAAATTTTAGTTATTGACTTGGTATTATTCATATGTATTTGGCTTTGAGGAAAGAATTGAGAACTCTTGGACCCACAAAATTTTTTGTTTTGGATTCTTCTATAGTCCAAAGATAGCCCATGTGAAGGAATTCTTGACTTAGTAGTTGGGTCAAGATAAGACCACATGCTTAGAGAATACTCTCATGAGTATGTATATTCCTTTAGACTTTAGACTTTATTTGACTTTAAACCTAATAACTTGAGTTACTCCAATAACTAGTAACTTTGGTGCACAAAATATTTCACAAGTATATAAATTAGGGGTGAGGAGGTACTAACCATTCTTTCATTTGCAACTATCTCTCTTTTATTGAGTTCTCTTGTGAGCAATGGTTTGAGTCTTGGAGTGTTAGTCTTGGAGGAGTATGATGAAGTTAGGATTCTTTGCCTTCTTAGTCCATGGTGTGCTACCATAATAGCCATCAAAGGTTGACCCTTAGTGAGAGGTAGGCTGGTTTACATTTTTGGTTCCATTGCCAAGACCTCTCTAGAAGGTGAGATAATATTATGCGTAAAATTTTATATTAGACAGAAGTAGACTATGAGAGCTCACTTGGAGAGAACATTAAGAAAGGAGATTGCTGAACTTATGTTAGAGAGCTTGGACACATTTGTATACCCTAGTTCATTATGATTTTTTGAGGTGATATTGTACATACTATACACATGAGAGGATTTGGAGACATTGTGTTAGGTGGATTGTAGATTTGGGGAATTATTGTGATTTTGCGTAAAATCTCAAGTTTGAGATCTGGATTTGATAGTTTTATGGTAAATAGCTTGGATTATCTTCCAAGTTGAACACTTGAAATTGGATTATCTTCCACAAGGGTTGCTACATGCATTGAGATAGAATTTTTGGAAGGTGGTAGGGTATACTATTCCAGCAAAATGCATGCTCTTTGGTGTTTTGTATAGTGTTTGTCATTTCTTATTTTTCATAGGATTATTTGGAACTTCCTAAAAAAATCAGTGCATAGTATCCTACCTTTTGGCCAAAGAATTAAGGAGAGATAGTTCTTGCGCATGAAGTTGCGCATGAGTTCTTAAAGTGAAGGGGTGGTTTTCATACCAAATCTGAAATATGTGTGCTGAATTGAAAAGTGCTTAGGCCAAATGGCTCAATGAAAAGATCTGAAATTTTGCAGAAGAGGATGCCTTGAGGTGTTAATAAAGTGTGAAGATTCTCAAAGGACTATGACATACCAAATGAGAGCATATTAGAAAGTTTGGAAAGTTGAGAGATCTCATGGATGAGGAGTGTGAGAGCAAAAAAAAGCATGTTTGAGTGTTTAGACTCATCTTGGGAACATGGAGGATCAACAAGAGTAGAAGTTGAGGCTATGTAAGGTTGTCCAAGGGTTTGAGGTGATAGTAGGGGTTGATTTGAGGAAAAGAGAGTTTAGAATAGAATTTGAAGAGAGTGTTGAGAGGATCCAAAAACATACACTACTTGGAGGAAAAGGTGATTCTAAGTGCTTTTTATGTGGAAAGAAGGGGCATAAGGCAAGTTCATGTCCATTTACCTTTGAGAGAAAGAGGTTGAGAGAAAGGAGAGGCTTATTTGACTTGGGATTGCATGTTGGACCTTTTTTACCAAGATTGGAAGGGGAGAGCTCTAAAACCAAAGAGTTATGTGAGGTTTGTAGAATAGAAGGACTTCCAAAAGGACATGAGTGTAATGGAGTAACAATATTTTGGAGATTTTGGTGAAGGATCTTGGAGAGAGCTTTAGTATAGCTATAGAGAAACTACCACCTTCATTAGCTAGTTCTCAAGGTTAGTGATGGAGATAATCTTTCAATTTATGGAGAAACTATCCATGAAGGTTTGATTAATATGCACTCTAGGATTTGATATTGCTATAGAAATCTTGGAGCAACTTGAACCATTTGTGTTCTCTAGAGTTGATTACTCTCAAATGGTGTTAGTCATGTATACACTTTATTAGTTATAGAGTGAGAAAAAAGAAAAAAATTGAGAGAAACAAGAAAAATAGTGAGGGGCTAATGGGGAAACTTCTGGTTTTCTTTGGCAAGGATGGAGAAGATGTGGCAACCTTTTTGGGAGACTTCAAGAGAGCTTGCATAGGAAACAATCAAAGGAGGAAGAATGAGTGGGCCTCATTATTACCGGATTTCCTTGAGGATGCAGCTCTTACATACCAAGAGAGAGAGAGAGAGAGGAGAGATAGGCAAGAAGAGTCTTGGGAGAGTTTAACTTCAACACTCATTGAGAAATTTCTTCTATATGAGAGTTATGAGAGATTGATGAGTTCGGTTACCTTATTAAAATATGGAGATGGAGAGAAAGTGAGAGTCTATGTAGAAAGAGTGGAGAAGTTAGATATGGTATCTACATTTGTCATTTTTGATGAGGTTTAAAGAAGAAAAGTATAATCAAAGCCAAATTGAAGCTTGATGGTGAAGAAAGGAGAAGAATTGTATCTTTGGGTCAAACTCAAAGAATTTTACTTCATGTCAAAGGAAGAAGAATTAGGTTTGGACTTGACAAGTATTAGACCCAAAGTAGAGATACTTTGCCTCGGGTTGATCAACATGATGCAAAGAAACTATAACAGATTTTCTTCAAGCCAACTAGTCAAGAAGGTAGAATCAAGAAAATGGGTCAAGAAAATGGTTGGGTCATGAGAAGGACAAAATTGAGAGTGACAAGAGTAATGCATGCACAAGGTATGAGTATCAAGTGAAGATTGACGGAAGAGTGACCGCACATCATAATGCTATTAGGTTGAGAATTTGTCAAGGAATTTCCAAAATGTCAAGGAGGTATCCTATTTCTCTCAATAATTTTCCTAAAGGAATGCAAATCAAAAGGCTAAACAAGAGTTTGTCAAACCAAGTGCCAAAGCAATCCGGTGTGGTTGGGTACTCCAATGCCCAAGCCATTACATGGTTCCTTGCTGGTTTGTCACCAAAAATTTGGATCTTTGCAAGGGAAAGGAATGTAACTTCCCTTGACAAAGTACTCAAACATGTCACAAGATACAAGGCGGCCCACTCTCATTTCATTTGGCAACAAGAGGAGTCAAAAGAAGAAAGGCAAGATGTGACAACCCAACAAGTATCAATTTTGCTGCAATTGGGTAAATAGAGTTTGTTCACACAAAGATACAAGTCAAAAATGGTCAAATAAAAAGCAAATAGTAACAATTCAGTTCTTCTTGAGTTCATCTTTAGTCTCTCAAGTAGAAACCACACCTATAAGGGAGTAACAAGCACTAACTTGCAATATCATCACAGACTAACACTCCATAAGCACAACTCCATCAAATTCTATCCAAACAAATCTTGATTGTGATGATTCACATTCTCCCAAAGATGGCTACTTCACTACAAAACAACTTTGCTTCAGAATTGCTTTCCACCCCTCCACTAAAGGCACAACATCATGGATCAAAATTGCTTCACATTAAACTCATGCTGCACTCACAAACGCATAATGCTACCAACACTACAATTCATCTCAGATATGGCAAGGCATTGCTTTGATTGCTCTTCACTCAGGATCAAACACATACATGAAGATCAAGACTATAGAATCCAACATCCAACAAGGACATTGACTTGCACTTCAAATTTCTCCAAACACTCACAAGCACAAACAAAAATTTGATACTTGGAAATAAGCTTAAGTGATGAGCATTGAGATACAACACTTTGCTTTATCTATCTATTTATCATCAGAAATTATGAATACTAAACAACATAAGACTGCAAATGCCTCCTTTAAATAGGCTGAGCACTTTGATAGTTAACTAACAACTATATCATTCTACTACAACTCTACCAACCTATACATCCAAAATGACAATGCACCTCTTCATATCTGCTTCTTCAAATCTCAAAACTATTACTACTCCAATCCAATGTCAACCTCAACTTTGGCTTCCAAACCTGATGATCCTCCTACCACTTACCCCTCTTTGGGTCTTTCTTCTTCTACTACATCCTCCACTATTTCTACTACTTCATCTACTACTACCCTAAACTACAATTTCACTGATAGGTAACCTTTCTATCTCCTTATCCCCCAACCCAATCTTTCTCTAATGTCTCAAATAATAGATCCAAAGACACCTACACTCCTACTTCTACTACTTTGGACTTCTTATCTTCCTTCACACTACTCCAAAGTCTCTCTAACTCTAAATTTACTAAATCTAATCTAAGACACACATTTTCTCCTACCTCAATCATCTTCCTATCTACTTGTTCTCTTAAGCAAGTCAAAACTTGGACTTGGAAGAGGAGAGAATTTGCTCTCCTCTTCCAAGTTTCCTACACAAGCAACTTGAATTCATGCATTCTTGCTTCCTCCAACTTCCTTTCAGATTCTGTGCTCAGCATCGCTCTCATTCTCCCAACAACTTCTCATACCGACTTTGATATATACCCTCAAGATCATTCTGCCTTCAACTCTTCTCTATACATCTTTAACTCATCTTTGTACTTGGCTGCCATCATCTTCTTCTCCTCCACATACTGAGTACTCTGCCTCTCAGCACCTCTTACTAGACTTCTCAATCTTCTTCCTCTTGGTGTCGGACCGCTAACTCCCTCTGCCATGCTTGATCTTTCTCTACGACAATTTTCTTTGGGCTCTCTAACTCTTGCTCCATCACAGCCACCACCACCCTCACATGTATGCTTTCAATATGAGCTTTGCTTACCTCACCTCTCATCTTCTCAACCAATGCTTTCTACTCTTTTAACTCTTTGGCTTGACAGATCATCTCTCTTCCTTGCTGATTGAAACTCTCTTGCAATTTCTCTACAGTCTTGTTCCTTAAGACTACTCCCCTCAAATTTCTTCAGCTTCTTCTTCCCTTTGGGTTACCATCTCCTTCAATTCTCTTGTTTCTTCAATCAGATACTTCATCACCTGCAACTCATTCCTTACCTCCAGATGATCTTTTTGAATCTCCTTCTTCTTACAATATTGACAACAATGGACCCACAATTTGTGAAAAGTACTCCACCCCATCAAAGTCTTCTTCTTCTTGGTCTTTTATCTTCAAAGGCCTTCCTTCTTAGCTTACTTCTTCTTCATTCACTTGGCTCAGACCTTCAGGTTCAGCCGGCAATAGCCTTTTTGATCTTACTCCCTTCTAGATAACTTTCTTTGGTTCTTTGTCCATCTCTTCCATCGGTAACTCTAAACAAGAGCCATCTCCTCCCTCTATATGATCAATCACTGCATGGAACTCCTCATCATCTTCTATCGTCCTTGGATCAACTGACTGTTGGATTTCATCTTCCCCTTCACTCTCACTACTAGAATCCTTACTCTATAATGTGAGTTCAGCTTCTTTGGAGTCTTCTCTCTTCAACTTGGTCTCTCCTTCAAACTCTATGCCTGAATCCTTGTCCTTTACCACCTCCTTACCTTGCGGGTTTAGTCTTTGGGTCTTTTGTTGTGGCCTTGGTAATGCTACTCCTTTGGGTTTAGTCCGCTTCTTCATCTTTGGACTTCTTCCTTCCACCATCTTCCTTTGTCCCATTCTGATGAAATGATAATCACTAGACCACAATTGCATAATGTAGCATTGCTCTTCTTCCTATGCTTCTTGCCAAAGATTGGGATGGAAATGCAAAACCATTTGATGCTTCTCCTCCATTATCAGCAGATTTAATCCCAAGTAGAAATGTGCTACAAATGGTATGAAGTAGTGTAGTGGAAATTGGGTCCTCCAATTGAACATCATCTTCCTTGTTCTCTCGTGGAAGCACTTTGCCCAATTCACCTTCTCTTATGCAAATATTTGGTGGAAGAAGAACGCTTGCTGCATGTTCATGTATGTTGTTTGCTCTGGCTTGAACATTGCCATGAGCACCCCACAATGCTTTGCTTAATCGGGTCCCAATAGGACTCCACTTTGTAGCCATTTTTGGTTTGCGGAGCAAAGAATAAATTCCTAATTTCTATGGTTTCTTTTGCAACTTCACACTCCCTATAGAAGGTAACCTCAGTTGCATCTCTTGCTTCTTTCCCCAGTACTAGCTTCCAATCCAACTCAGTCCATCAAGCTGGATTTCCTCTCTTCCCCATTAGTTTGGGGACTTTCTCACAATTACTAGCAGCTATCTTTGCCATGAAACCTAGAAACTAAGATTCCAATTCCAAGCCAGAAATGTTATACAAAGTCTGTTCATGACTTTGATTCTAGCTACTACATTTAATAACCAAATTGCAAAACTCCCCATTGCAAGTGCATTCTTACTCTTCTTTTCCATGATCTGCTCATGAGTTCTTCAACATTGGAAGATTATCCCCTCTCCTAGATGCAACACTCTAACCCCTTCTAGTATTTGGAAAATTTCACTCTCAATTGGCTTCTTGACGTGCATTACTACAAGACAACTACTCAGAGGGACATGGTACCTACTTGACATGTTTGATTTCCCCATGTGCAATTGCAATATCATAGACTTAAAGGTGCAATCATTATTTGATTGATTTCAAAATTGACCCCCACTTCTTCTACGTGTTTGCATCTTGTCATTTTCAAAGTATTCCTCTCTTGCCTCCGCTGTTTCTTTAAGTGTACTTTCTTGGTTGGCCGTACCCACAAAAAGGTTGTTACATCTTCTTTGTATCGGCTTGTACTTCTTGTTCCAAAGATGCCCTTCTTTGGGTTTGTCTCTTTGTAAGCCCCATCCAAGTACTTCCTACTCCCAACCCAGAGTTGACTTCTTTGGGTTTACTCCAAAGACACATAAGTCTATTCTTTTCTTTATAATTCATCTTTCTCAATACACTTCTTCAAAACTCATCAAAAAAAAATGAGGGTACCACACAAGAAGGCAAGACAAAGAGCTTCTTGTAGTACCTTCCTTCCTTCGGAAGAATCCTCCATGTTGTCAAGTTCTTCTTGGAACAAGAGGAAGATGTAAAGCCAAAAAAAATAGAAGGCAAGGAGGAAAGAAAGTATTGAGTCCCCTAGCTAAGGGCATCAACAAGACAAATGCTAAGCTAGAGACTTTGATTGAAGAGTTTTTGGATTTCAAGATCTAAATGATTGGGGTGAAGGATAGAAGGAAACCTTCTTCATTTGTTAGACCAAATGTGTGGTGCACTGCATGTGGCAAGTTGGGTCATGCCAACATGGAGTGCTTGACCACCAAAATTGCATGTTTGGTGCAGTAGATTGATTGGGTTCCAAGTTGGGACTAGAACAAGGAAGACGAAGTAGTGTACTAGACTCAAGAGGTACAATCTCAAGCAAGCACATTGTACCAAGGGTCTAAGGTATGGACCTAGGGATTAAATAAATAATGATCTCCAATGAAGAATGCTGATGGGCAATCAAAACCATCCTCAAAATGTTGCACCAAGGGTGAGACACGCTTAAGGAAGAAGAAATGAGATCTTGAAGAAGTAAGCACTACTTTGTTATTAGCACAAAAAGCAAAGAGACTTTGGCCCAAAGCAATCTTATCTGCAAAAGAGAAGAAAATCTTGGCAAAAGCCAAAGCAAAAGCATTGCAAAAAAAAATTTAAGAGGTAGTGCAAAGAACTTGGGAAATGAGTCTGGAGGTAGACCCAAAAATAAAACCTCCAATTTTTGTGGCTGACATCTGATCTAAGATAGAGGACTTAATTCAAGCCAAGGTGGGTAAACCCATAGTAGTTGGGGGTCCAAACCACAAGTACTCCAATCACCATTTTGAAGCAACACAAAGTAAGGTCAAAGCAGGGTGAGACTTCAAACCCAAAGACAAAGACAAAGAAGATGAAATTGGGAGGAGTACCCCAATAAAATATTATTGTGGATCTAGCATCCACCCAAGCCAACATCACATGAAATAATTGTGCAAGGACAAAAAAGTTGTATAAGAGTAACTAAGTTTGGCCATAAGAAAGTAAGGACAATACTCAAGAAGGATCTACTAAGCATCTATCATATTGAGCAAGAAGATTTGGGATCTTTGGAAGTAGATGCGGAGATTGCAGCTTGCTGATCATGTTTGTGCCCATTGACTCAAGTCTAGGTGTAAATGTCATGATAGAGGATATCGCATACATTGGGGTATCACACATTATTGTACTTTGCTTTTCTCTATCCGAGAACACACAAGGTGCCTAGCTGTAGAGCCTGTAGATCAAAGGTTGTGGATAAACCTATCCCTACTAGTTTGACCACACATAGAACCCAACCAGTAGAACTTTTCACTCTAGGTCTTGATATTTTTGCTATCGGGTAGGGTAGTAACGGGCAACCTAACTCATCATCATAACACACACTCTTGGTCTACTAGTCATCAATTCCCATATTACCAAGGAGAAATATACAACACTTCTAGAAGGAAAGAACCTAAGTGCAATGCTTGCACAACAATCCAAACCAATTGGGCGTACAACAAGGCATGCATGCACAAAGAGGATCCAATCACAAGAATTCAGCAACAACTCTCTATGCTTTTTGTTGGAATTGAGCTTCAAAGCCCTCTTGCTCTATCATCAAGCTAATTTCAACATGTAATCCAAGCTTCCTCTAATATGTATTTCATCCTTCAACCACTTTGTACTCCAAGAGAGTAGTCTTATGTCTTGTTGATGGGGAAAAATCCTATGTAACTCATATGGGCATAACTTTTTCTTTATAATTTGGATTGAAGTTTTCTAGGATCTAATGGAAAGCCTGTAAAATAAGCTTCCCAAATATATATAATACGCTACAATCTTATCACTATAGCTCCCCTAACAAGCTCTAAAACTTGGCCCCTTTTTGTAATTTTCACCCTAATTTTGAAATCCCTAATCTAGGGTGTGCTCTTGGTTCTGGGTAACTTTCCCCAGATTTCTGGATCAGAGGTATACTTAATCCTCACAAACACTCTAGAAATGTAAAATTCTTGATCATGATAGAAGATAGAAATGCTTTACCAAGATTACGACAATATTTCAATAGAGTTTGTTGCATCAACTTTCACTCTCTATGGATCTAGAGTGAACCAAATTTTTGATAATAGTTGGGTGTGGCCTTTGGTAGCCCTCTGCAAATTTTTATTGCCTAATCCAACCCCAAACTTTAGATATGGATCAATTCTTGAGTTGGCTAACTTGTGAGCTTTACAAACCTATGTATGCTGACCTAAGACCCTAAATTTTCTATTTAAGGAATTCACATGAAAACTTTGCATAGAGGTGCAAATCCTAACCACCAACAATATGAGAAATTTACACAAGGTGATACAAACCACAAGTACATGAGTGACCAAATCTTCAAACTTGATCAACATCTCATCTCCAACACCTCACTTTCAACAATTCTAGGTTAGATTGGCCAGATCTGATTTGAGATTGATCAAACTCTAAACTTTCTTGAGCTCAGCAATACAAGAATCTATCTACTCTCCAACCCTTTAAATAGGTCATGAAATGCCTCAAAAAGCATTCCAAATTGTCTATTTTCTGCTCATAGGTATGAATTCTACCCCCCTTGATTCAATCAATCATATCTCCCATAAAATCGGTTCAAATCACTCAATTTTAGTCTTAAAATTATAGCATGTTAGCTCCTCTATCCAACCATGGTCTTTTGTTCTGAAATTCCCTCCCCAAACTCCTTTGATAGTCCAAAAAACTCCAAAATTCTCCTCTTGAGTCCCAAACTCTTGCAATTTTGTCATTTAGCCTCTTCACTTTTTGACAAGTGGAGCCCACAACTCCACCTTAAAGCTCATGAGCAAAACTGAGTCATTCTCCACCTACAAGTGCACATATATTGTCAAGTCCTAGACTTGCTTGTAATTAAGTACCAAAAGGACAATAAGATCTGGGTTCTTCATTATCGACTTTGTGAATACCACCCCAAAATGTGCCACCATCCAATCTTGTAAGCCGTTGCGGTGTAAAATTCAAAGCTTGATGAAAAAAAGACTTGGGAGTGGCAGATGGGAAGCATCTTCTACTCAAATGGTTCCTCTCACACTCTAACACTTGCTCTCTACTACAACTCTCACTTCTAACATCCTCTTCCCGCTTGAGACTCCTCCAACTAAAACACACTTCCCTTCTCAACTCTCCACCACCAATATACATAAGATCCCTCAAAGAAGACAACATAATAATCCATATGGCCAATCAGATACATATACATAGATTGCTCACATGACAATAGCTCAACCATGAGATCCATCATACAACTTACTCCATCGTTACAAAGATAAACCACACTATTTTACTTTTTCATGGGCTATGCAAACCACAACAAGACAATATTTGAAACAACACCTTGAATTCTGAATTTTGCGGATCAAACCATAAGATGATCTTTGGGCATGCTATCCAATATAGTTATGATTATTGGAGGCATACCGTTCAAGCTGAACTATATTGTGTTGAGACCAATGATCAAAATTGGGTACTCATTGTTGATTGGAAGACCTTGGTTGTATAGTGTTAAAGTTGTTGTGGATTGGCACTAGCAAACATTGAGATTTAAGGACATTTCATCTGAAGATCAAAAGCTGGTGATAGTGAGTTGGATGAAGGTTCCTCATCTTGGGGAAACAACTTTGTTAGAAGATGAAGATGAATCCAAAGATTCATTTTCTTTGCCTTCAACGGATTTGGATGAAGGTATCCAAGTCAACTATTTGGAATGCTTTGATGAGGAGGGAAAAGGAGAAGATCCTTATGATGTTGCCTTGGGTAGTAGCAATTTGGAGAAAGAGGTATAAACTCCATCCAACTCGGATTGAGCCAAGTCAATCATGTTGAAGGAGTCATTAACCCCAATGACTATTAGAGGTAATTCTAGAAGGCGGAAAACTTTTTTTAATACCCAAGACAATGACTCGAGACAAGTTGACAAGATACACTACATTTTTTATTGAGTACTAGGATGTATTTTCATGGTCTATTGATCAAATCTTGGATACCCCAAGCAATTTAGGGAACATCAAATTGATTTGATTGGGGATGCAATTCCAATTTGGCAATAATAGTACCGCCTAAATGTGGTGCCCACAGTTTTTTTTTTCAAAATAAAGGAGAAGAAGTGTATAGAGAAGTCAGATTGCGCATGTATGGTCAAAGAAGGCAAAGAAAATTGTCTTTGGGATGAAACCCGAAGTAAAGTGACTTTGGGTCATAAGGTGAAGTACTCGGAAATGCCATGTTAGCATACAATACGAAGTAGATTGTCTTCGGATTGGGAGGAGCTCAACCCAAGGCGAAGACAATATAACAACCTTTCGTCGGGGCGAGAAATTCAAGAAGGGGCTGTTTCAAAATTGGCGGCTCATACGCGCAAAGGTTGATTGACAGTGACAGGTGCATGTCGGAGGTGTGATTTCTCGGTAGAAACTCGAAGTGACGGTGCAACTCTATAAAAATTGAAACTGCAATGATGAAATGTCAAGCAATTTTCCTTCGCCATTGAGGAGTCGTCTTGCAGGTGATCGGGGAAAGGGAAATAGAGTTGGACTCGTGTTAGTGAGCAAGGGAGAAGTCGCGAGAGAGAAATCGAGAGACAGTAAGAAAGCAGAAGAGATGGGAGGAGGGAAGAAGAACTCCGAATTTGCAGTGAGAAATCATGCAATTCGGAGATTAGATGTAGTAGCGAGGATCGAAGTCTTGAGCTGACTTTGGATCACATTTCTGGCATGGAACTGGAACGTAAGTTTTCCAGGATTCATGACAGAAATCATCGAGAGTAAGTGTCTCGATGGTCTTGAGGAAGAAGGGAAGAGAGGAAATCCGGCTTGCTGGATAGAGTCGGATTGGAGACTTGTACTCGGGAAGGAGGTGGGTTCGGAGCAGGGAGCCACGTTCTTGGGGAAAGGAGAGATAGCCCAAGAAACGCAGGAGGTGAGAGATGCCTTCTCGTCGAAGAGAACAAAGAATGGGTACAAGGTAGAAAGTTACAAAGATCCTGTCAAGAGAGGAATTGTGAGTGCTTTGATGGCAATCCTGAAGCCGGAGAGAACAACATATGTGATGAAACACCAAGCGGTGTTCTTTCACAAATTGTTTGCAGGAGAATCAATTAGTTGGGCAAGGTGTTTTCACGGGAGAACAAGGCAGATGGTGTGGAATCCACGGGATAAGTTGCCTCCACATTACATTGTGCCATTTGCGGTGCACTTCTACCTCGGGCTCAATTTGCTGACCTTGGCGGAGTGAAATCGGATGGTGTCGCACTTCCATCCGGATGTGCGAAAGGAAGTCGATGTCGAGGAGCAGCAATACATTCTCCAAATCCGGAGCACAGAGGACTACTACAAGAAGACAGGGAAAAACATGGAGGTCGTAGTAAGTACCTTGACGAAGAAGAGAACTCGGCAAGCAGAAGTCGAAGAAAACAAGAAACCTCGAAAGATGCAGAAAAATAACCCGAGGCGAGGAATGGTGGTGATTGAGTCAGAAGATGAAGGCCGAGCTCAAGACGGAGGACTCGGAACATGAGGAGGAACCTGAGCTGACACTGCAGAGCAAAGATACGAGCAGTGACAGTGAAGATGGTGGAGAAATGACCACGGCGCCAGCGGCTGAAGAATTCGAAGAAGAAGTGCAAGCCAAAGTAGAAGTTGAAGACAATGCGGCGCTGGAAGACAAAGTACCGGTGCTCAAGGAGAAGAAGATCGCAGTACAGCAAGGAGTTTGCTCGAGACGTAAGGCGAAGTGTGTGGCGGGGCCGAGTAGGGTGAAGGAAGAGGCAGAAGACAGCTCGAGTAGCATAGCAGAACAACAAGAAGCTTTCTAGGTGTTGAAGAAGAAAATGGTAGAAGCATTGGCTATGAGGGCCCCAAATTGGGATGTCCCTTTTCATGTGTATGTGGGTACTTTGTCTATAGCAATTGGAGTAGTCTTGAGTCAGAAGGATAATAAGAAGAAGGACTATCTAATTTATTATGCCAACCAACAAATTTTAGTTGCCAAAAAAAAGTACACTGCTATAGAAAGAGAAGCACTCGGAATGGTGTATGCTTGCAAGAAGTTTTGCCACTACTTGTTAGGATAAAAATTTGTATTCCATTTGGACCATTATGCATTGCAATATTTAGTAAAGAAGGCAGGTTTGTCTAGGCAAATTGCAAGATGGATCTTGTTGTTACCAGAATTCACATACATTGTACAAGTAAGGAAGGCAACTTTGCATTCAAACGTGGAATTCTTGTCTAGGTTGGAAACTCAAGACCAGGACCTCGATCTTGACTATCAGTCTCTTGATAAAGAATTGTATCATTTGATGGCAATGTGAAGTACAAAGTATGTGGCTAAATATCATTATCTTCATACTTGCTAGTGTCCTAAGGGGTTGAACTAGAGCAAAGGGCAGTATTTATCACGAAAATGGGGCCACATCAGCTAAAGCACAACATTTTTTTTTAAATTGGGTGAAGACAAAGTACTTTGTAGGTGCTTGGAAGCATATAAGGTAGGAGGAGTAATCAAATCCTTACACTTGGAAGCATTGGGAGGACACCATGCCTTGAAGAACACAATGAAGAAAATACCGGTTGTAGGATATATACCTTATACAATGTATAAGGATACTTAAGCCCATATCCAAAGTTGTGGTTCTTGTCAAAGAATAGGAAAGCCAATGGCTACTTCCCAATGGACTTTGAGAGCAATTTTGCCATTGGTCCTATTTGAGAAATGTGGAATTAATTTTGAGGGTTTGATTCAATTAGTGACCCAGCTCAAAAGGAAGAGATACATTTTAGTATGCACTGCCCACGCTACTAAAGTGGTTGAAGCTAAAGCAACTTTGAGAGATGATGTGGAAACTACAGCCAAATTTTTCTTTTGCAATATCATTTCTTGCTATGAATGTCCTCTAGAATTGGTCAGTGACCAAGGGACTCATGTTTTGAATTCACTTGTAGAGGCATAAACCAAGTACTTCTAAATAAAACATTTGAAGATGACTCATTACAACCCAAAAGCTAGTGGATTGATGGAGAAAGCAAATGGATTATTGTGTAAAATTTTGAACAAGATGATTGTCAATTATGCCTACGATTGGGATACATAGCTACCCGTAGCCTTGTGGGCAAACAAAACCACTAAAAATATTAAAACCAAGCAAACCCCGTATTTCTTGACATATGGATTGCATCCTATACTACTAGTTGAATTTGAAATATTTTCATATCATATCCTGTGCAAGGAACGATTGTCAAAAGGAGGAAAGTTAGGATCTTTGGATCCATCAACTGATGTGGTTAGAAGAGAAAAGAGATGATGTAATGCAAACAATGAAGGAAATACAAGATCAATGGAAAGTCAAAGCATGATAAGCAATTGTAGCCTATTGAGGGTTTAGGGTTGGGAAGGAGACTTGGTGTAGTTATAGGACAATTGCCAAATATTTTTTCCAAGCAAGCTGCACTTGAGGTAGATGGGAGAATATCTTGTAATGCGCATTTATGAAAAGAGCTCTACTCAACTAGAAGACCTTGAGGGAAATCCTTTTTCCACTAAAGTAAACAGTTGGAGAGTAAAAAAGTATTGGAGTATGGACACAAACATGTACAAAAGAGAGGAAGGAGGACAATGTTCATGGGGACACTCCTTCAAATAAGGGGCATATATGGTACTCATAGTTTTATTTTTGACAAGTTTTAAAGAAGAAATGTATTGTTGAAGCTGAATTGAAGTCAAATGGAGAAGAAGAGAGAAGGATTATGTATTTGGATCCAACTTGAAGGAGTCAATCAGACTTATAGGGTGGTAGACCAAAAGTAAGATACTTTGCATTAGAGAGATTGACTTGATTCAAAGAAATTGTAACCACTTTCCTTTGGGCCAAACAAATCAAGAAGGAATGTTCAAGGAAAAATGGCTACTTTGGGATAAAGATAAAATTGAGAGTGATAGGAACAAGACACATAAAATCTATAAATGTCAATTGAAGATCATTTGAAGAATGACCACATAGAGGAGCATTATACAATTAATACTTTGTTGAAGAAATTTTGAAATGTCAAGATGATATCCTATGCCTCTTAATAGTTGTCTTGAAGGAGTAAAAATCTTGAGCCTAAGCAAGGGTTTGATTTGTCAAAGACCAAGAGTAAGAAAACACACAATGCCAACAAAGGGCAATAGGCAGATTCCCTCACTTGTGGTGAAGAATCTTGCAATTTGTGGACCAGATGTAGTGGCAGGATCAAAGTGTTGATTACACTTTGGATCACTTTTATGGCCTAGAACTAGAACTTAAGTTCTTTAGGTTTCATGGCAAAAATAGCTACTAGTAATTGCAAAGATGGTCCAAAGACAAAGGGAAGAGAGAAAATCCAGCTCAATGGACTGAGTTGGATTGGAGACTAATGTTGGGAAGAGAGTCCAAGGATGTAGCTAGAGTCACCTTCTATTGAAAATGTGATTCATCGAAGAAGACTGCAAAGTTGAGGAATTCCTTCAGTGCTCAAAGAATGGGTAAAAGGTGGATATTTATAAAAATCCCATAAGGCAATGTTTAAGGCAACTGTTGAGACTCTGATTGCAATGTTTAAGCCAAAGCAAACCACTTATGTAACAAAGCAGCAGGTGGTATTCTTTCACCAAATGTTGTAGGAGAAAAGGTGAATTGGGCAAAGTCTTTCACCAAAGAGTAAAGTAGATGATTGGGAATTGGAGAATGAATCTGCCACCCAACTACTTTGTGCCATTTACAGCCCATTTCTATTTAGGATTGAATCTACTTAACTCTGAGGAGAAGAAGAAGACGGTGTCGCACTTCCATCCAGATGCAAGTGTGGACAAGCAATACTATATAAGGCAGATCCAAGGAGATGATGAACATTTTGCAAAGATGAAGCAAGAGAAGTTAGTGGCAATGAGTATCTCAAGGCCAAGGAAGTGGGGTAGACTCAAGGAGGTGGTATCACCAATTCAGCCATAAAAGACTAGGAGATTGAACCCAAGGTGAGAAATGGCGGTGTTGGACCTATCATTGGGTGCAAAATCTAAAGGAGAAGCTGAATATAAGTATGAAGACTCTAAAGACTCTGAAGAAGAAGAAGAAGAAGAAGAAGAGCCACGTTGAAAAATAAGGAGTCAAGCAATGAGAGTGATGGAGAGCCCAAAGTTTAGCAGTCGGTTGAAGAAGAGGCTGAGGAAAATGATCAGGAGTTCCATGGAAGGAGGAGACATCTAATATGCATAGAAGGAGGAGACACGTAATACTTGGAGTTGCTTGATATTCTGAAGGAGAGAGAAGAGGAGCAAGTATTGGTGTTCCCATAGGGAGCAAGATTGAAGAGAAGTCTATAGCTTGCAATTGTAGGAACAAGTAGAGCCAAGGAAGAAGAAGATTGCTTGAAGGAAATCAGTTTCAAGATAGGAAGATCAAGACTTTGAAGTAGGGCACCAGCAAAAAAAATTTCTACTAAAGCCAAAGCTGAAGAAGAAGATGAGGAAGAGTATAGAGGAGTAAGTTATCTATCAAAGATCATGTGTTTGTTATTGTTGGAGTTGCAATTGAAGAGGAAGGAGATACAATATCATCAAAAAAAGAGGATGAGTTGCATGTAGTGAAGTACCTGAGCGTAGAAGTCCTTGCAAAGAAGGAGAAGTTAACCCAAGGAGAGTAGGAAGGCAAAGTACTCTAGGTAGATATTGTCATTTTGTGGTTTGTGTAGCCCAAAAAGTGATTGGTGTGGTTTATCTCCATAAAAATGGAGTAAGTTGTATGATGGATCCCACAATTGAGTTATTGCCATGTGAGCAATCTATATACATGTATATGATTAGCCACATGTATTATGGTCTTGTCTTCTTTCAGGGCTCTTGTGTATATAGGTGGTGGAGAGTTGAGAGGAAGGTGTTTCAGTTTGAGGAGTCTCAAGCGGGAGGAGGACATTTGTAGTACCACATTTTTTGTTTTGTTTTATTTTGTAGAGTTTTGAAGAAGAAGTGTATTGAGGAAGCCAAATTATAGAGGAAAGAATGAACTTATGTTTCTTTGGAGTAAACCTTGGATCAGGAATTGGAAGTACTCAGATGGGGTTACAAAGAGACAAATCCAAAGAAGTGCTTCTTTGGACCGGGAAGCAAAGGCTGATACAAAGACAATGTAACAACCTCTCTACGTATCAGGCCAGGTAAGAAAGTACACTTCAAGAAACGGCAAAGGCAAGATAAGAATACCTTGACAGTGACAGGAAACCAACACGCAAAAGAAGTGGGAGTCAAATTTGAAATTGACTAAAGAATGACTGCACTTTGAGGTACTATAAAATTGTGATTTTGCAAGGGGAAATTGAATATGTCAAGTAGATACCCTGTTCCTTTGAGTAGACATCTTGCAGTAATGCGCATCAAGAAGCCAATTGAGAGTGAAATTTTTCAAAGTCCAAAAGAGGTTAGAGTGTCATGTCCAGGAGAGGGGATAGTCTTTTAGTGCCAAAGAACTAGAGAGCAAATCATGGCAAAGAAGATTAAGAACGCACTTGCAGTGAGGAGTTTCACAATTTGGCAATTAGATGTCATAGCTAGATCAAAGTCTTGAATAGACTTCAAATTACATTCCTAGCATGGAATTGGAATTTTAGTTTTCTAGGCATCATGGCAGAGATAGCTGCTAGTAATTGTGAGGAAGACACCAAAGTCATGGGGAAGAGAGGAAATCCGGCTCAATGAATTGAGTCTGATTGGAGGTTGGTATTGAGGAAGGAAGCGGGAGAGGCAATTGGGTCACCTTCTATTGGAAGTGTGATGTTTTAGAGGAGACCACAAAATCAGAAATTCATTCTTTGCTCTGCAGACCAACAAACGTTACAAAGTGGAGTCCTATCAAGACCTGATCAAGCGGAGCATTGTGGGAGCAATCATAGCTATGTTCAAACTCAAGAAAATGACATACGGGAACATGCAACATGCAGTCTTCTTCCACTAGATGGTTGGAGGAGTGAAGGTGAACTAGGAAAAGTGTGACTACCAACAAACGAGGCAGATGATTGTCAATTGGAGAACCAATTTGCTTCCACATTACTTTGCACCATTTGCAACACAATTCTACTTTGGATTAAATCTATTAACAATGAAGGAGCGGCAACACATGGTGTCAATCTTGATCTTTGACAAGAAGCGGATGAAGGGGAGTAGCAATACATGTTACATTTGCAAGCAAATAACAATCACTTCATCAGAATGGGACAAAGGGAGATGGTGGAAGGGAGTAAGTCCAAAGACAGAAGTGGACTAAACCCAAACTAATAGCATTACCCTAGCCACAACACAAGACTTGAAGACTCAATCCGTGAGGAAAGAAGGCGGTGTATGACAAGACTTTGGAGACATAGTGTGAAGGAGAGATTGAGTCCAAAGGAGGTGGCTCCAAAGAAGTTGAGCTCACATTATAGAGTGAGGAATCCGGAAGTGAGAGTGAAGACAAAGAGGAGGTCTAGCAAGCAATTGAGGCAAAAGAAGATGAAGCGTTCCATGTGGTGATTAATCGTGTGGAGGAGGGAGATGGCCCTTGCTTAGAGTTGCCCTGGTAGGAGATGGATGAAGCGCCAAAGAAGGAAGCCTGAAAGGGAGGAAGAGTCAAGAAGTCGGTGACAGCTGAACTTGTAGGGCCGAGCTCAGTCTGTAAGGAAGAAGTAAGCTTGGAGGCAATGTCATTGAGAGTACAAAGATCAAGACTTTAGGGGAAAGCTCTAGTGGAAGAAGCAAAATACAAAGACAAAGCTGAAGACAAAGAATGCTTTGATGAAGTGAAGTACTTCACGCAAATTGTGAGTCCATTGTTGGAGCTATTGAAGATGCAGAAGAAGGTGATCTAGCAAGATTGTATGAAGGTGAAGAATGAGTTGCAGGTGGTGAAGTATCTATTGAACAAAGTGAAGACATCAAAGGAGATTGTAACTTGAGGAGAAGGAGGAGCTGAGGAACTTTGAGTCGATGTAGTCTTGAAGAAGAAGATATTTGAGAACTTGCAAGAGAGTTTTGAGAAGCGTGGAAGAGAGATGCACAGTCAAGCTGAAGAGTTGAAAGAGCAGATGGTGTTATTGGCAAAGATGAAAGAGGAGGTCAGTGAAGCTTTTATTGAAAGTATACATGCAAAGGCAATGGAGGCTGTGATGGAGCAAGAGTTAGAGAGCCTGAAGAAGAAAGCATCAGGAAAGGATCAAGCATGGCAGAGGGAGTTGGCAATTTGACACCATGTGGTACCCACATTTATTTTTTTTTGAAATGGAGAAGAAGAAGTGTATAGAGAAGTTGGATTGTGCCTATATGGCCGAAGAAGGCAAAGAGAAGAGTCTTCGGGATGAAACCCAAGGTAACGTGGCTTTGGGTCATAAGGCAAAGTACTCAGACTTGCCCTGTCAGCATACAACCCGAAGTAAGAAGTCTTTGTATAGGGGGGTGCTCAACCCGAGGCAAAGCTAGTGTAACAACTTTTCTTTGGGGTGAGAAATTCAAGAAGAGACTGTTCAAAAACAGGCGGTCATACACGTGAAGTATACTTTACAGTGACAGGCGCATGCAAGAGGTGTGATTTCTTGGTAGAAACTTGAATTGAAGAGAGACAAAGAAGGCGCGACTCTATAAAAATTGGGCTAACAACAAAGCAATGTTGAGCAATTTTCCTTCGCTGTTGAGGAGTCGTCATGCAGGAGATCATGGGAAGGGAAGAAGAGTTGAAGACGCGTTAGTGTGTAGAAGAGAATTTGAGAGAGTTAACCGGAGAGACAGTGAGGAAGCAAGAAAGATGGGAGGAGGAAAGAAGAACTCCAAATTTGCATGAGAAATCATGCAATTTGGAGGTTAGATGTGATTGCAAGAATCAAAGTCTTGAGCCAACTTCGGATCATATTCTTGGCGTGGAACTGGAATGTGAGTTTTCCAGGATTCATGACCGAGATAATCGAGAGTAAATGTCTCGATGGCCCCAAGGAAGAGGGGAAGAGAGGAAATCCGGCTCGCTGGACAGAGTTGGATTGGAGATTGGTACTTGGAAGAGAGGCAAGCACGGAGCAGGGTGCCACGTTCTTGGAGAAGGGAGAGGTAGCCAAAGAAACCCAAGAAGTGAGGGATGCCTTTTCTCTGAAGAGGACGAAGAATGGGTACAAAGTAGAGAGTTACAAAGATCTGGTCAAGAAAGTGATCATGAGTGCTCTCATGGCAATCTTGAAGCCGGAGAGAACGACTTATGTGATGAAACACCAAGCGGTGTTCTTCCATAAGATGTTTGCAAGAGAACCCATCAACTAGGCGAGGTGCTTCCATGGGAGAACGAGGTAGATGGTGTGGAATTTGCAAGATAAGTCGCCTCCACACTACATCGTGCCGTTTGCAACACATTTCTACCTCGGGTTGAATTTGCTCAATGTGGTGGAGCGCAACCGAATGGTGTCTCACTTTCATCCCGACTTGAGAAAGGAAGTTGACGCGGAGGAGCAATAGTATATTCTTTAGATCCAAAGCAGTGATGAGTACTCTGCGCAGATGGGGAAGAGTGCGCAGGTAGAAGTAAGTACTCCAAAGTCGAAGAAGTGGAGTTGACAAGGAGAAGGCAAAGATGTAGAGAAGACGAGACCTTGAAAGACCAGGAGAGGAAACCTGAGGAAAGGTATGGTGGTGATCGTGTCATCGGAAGAAGACTCAGAGGGCGAAGCCGAGTGCAAGTCCAAAGACTCGGAACACGAGGAAGAACCCGAGCTTACACTATAAAGTGGGGATACGAGTAGTGATAGCAATGAAGGTGGGGAGATGACGTCGGTACCTGCAGGAGAAGAAGAAGTTTGGGTGGAGCTCGAGGAAGCAAGTCAAGCAAAGTTGGAGGACAAAGTGCCCGAGCCGGAGGAGAAGAAGATTACTATTCAGAGAGGAGTTTGGTCAAGGCACAAGGCAAAGTGTGAAGTGGGTCCAAGCAAGGCAAGGGAAGAGGAGAATGCCAGTTTGGGAAGTGAAGCGTCTGTTCTGATATGATGACTCCAGAGAAGAAGGCAAGTATCGGGAGAAGAAGAGGTAAAGAAGGAGATCACTCCATAGGTTGAAGTAGGTGCAAGTGATGGAGTGGAGTACCTGCGAGAAGTTGTGTGTCCTTTGTTGGCAAAGCTAGAGCACAAGAAGAGGGAGATGCAGTCAAAGTTTTTGGAGGTGAAGACTGTGTTGTAGGTATTAGCAAGACTGGAAGAAGAGAACTCGGAGTTGAAGAAGAGTATAATCCAAGGTGAGGAGGAAAGGGAAGTACTACGAGTGGATGCAGTAGTGCAGAGTCAAGTGACTGAGAACTTGAAGAGAGAAGCAAGGTATTGAGAGGAACTTGTGAAGCAAAGTGACATAGCGAGGGAAAGACAAGTAGCGGAGTACAAAATCTTGATGCAGCAATTTGCTGATTCAAGACTAGAAATTATCCATGCTATGGCGAGGGTAGCAGAGAAGGAACAAGAGCTCGATAGGGTGATGGAGAGTGTAGAAGAGAAGAAGCAACTGTGGCAATGGGAGTTGACAGTGAGATATAGGGAAGAAGAAAGATTAGGAGAGTTACTTCATAATCAGGAAGAGAAGGTTGTATAGAAGGAGAAGGAGAAGGAAATGGTGAAAGCCGAGTTCAAGGCAGAATTGGCAATGTATTGGGAAGATTGGCTTGCAGATCAGGAGCGCGAAAGGAAGATGAGATTGAAGCCATTGAAGGAGATTGTAATAAGGATGAATGCGATGCTGAGTACAGAAGCTAGTGTTCGTATTGAAGAGACGAGGCTGCACGAGTTGAAGTTGTTGGTGCAAGAGACGAGGAGGAGACATGCGAAGGATACAGATTTGAACGCATTGTTGATTAGTCTCAGAACTCGTGTAGATAGGAAGATATTAGAAGTGGAAGATAATATCACGATTAGATTAGATTAGATTTGGTAAAGTTGGAGATAGATAAACTTCGGAAAGATGTTAGAGCAAAACCCAAAGTAGATGAAGTAGGAGTGCAGATGTCTTTGGAGTTACCATTGGAGACATTAGAGAAGAGTGGGTCAGCAGATAAGGAGTTAGATAGATTACCCACTAGTGAAATGTCAAATCAGGAAAGAGAACTATTAGATCTGGTAGAAGATGTAGGAATTATGAAACCCAAAGATAGAGCAGTAGGAAGTAAAGTTAGTTTGGGATCAAGTTTGAAAGACGAGGAAGAAGTAGACACATTGGATCGGATTAGTAACCAATTTGTGATTTGAATAAGCAGATATGAAGAGGTGCATTGTCATTTCGGATCTGTAGGTTTGTAGAGTCATAAGGAAGAGGTACATTAGGAAGATAACTATCGATTGGTTTACTATTTAAGAGTGGCATTTGCAGTCTTATGTTGTTCAGTGCTCATAATTTTTGAGAATAGATAAAGCAAAGTGTTGTGAAGTAGTGCTCGTCGCTTGAGCTTGATTCCGAGTATCAACTTTGCAATTGTGTTTCTGAGTGTGTGGAGAAATTTGAAGTGCAAGTCAGAGTGCTTTTTGGATGTTGGATTCCGTAGCCTTGATCTTCATTCTGTGTGTTTGATCCTGAGTGAAGTGCAATCGAAGCAATGCCTTGATAGATCTGAGAGGAATTGTAGTGTTGGTAGTATTCTGCATTTGTGAGTGCAGTGTGAGGTTGATGTGAAGCAATTTCAATTGAGGAAGTTGTGCCTTTAGTGGAGGGGTGGAACACGATTCTGAGGCAAAGTCATTTTGCAATGAAGTGCCATTTTTGGGAGAGCCTGAATCATCACAATCAAGATTGTTTGGAAAGATTTGATGGAGTTGTGATTAAGAAGTGTTAATTTGTGACAAGACTAAGAATGAGTGCTTGTTACTCTGTTCTGGGTGTGGTTTCTACCTGAGAGATTAAATTCGCAACCAAGAAGAAGTACAGTGTTACTGTTTGACTTCATATTTGGACATTTCTGACTCATATCTCTATGGGAACAAACTTTACTTACCCGATTACCACAAAAGTGATATTTGCCGGGTTGTCACACACCAAGAAGAGGAAAGATTAAAAAGGTTGGTAAGAAGTGCTGGGATGAAGAGTGCTCAATATGCAAAGGAGAAGGAGATGCTTGCTGTTGAGTACAAAGATGAGTTGAAGATGTATAGAGAAGAGTTGAAGGTAGAACAATCTCGGTTGTATGCATCAGAGTCAATAAGGGAAGTTGTTGAAAGACTATGGGCAATGTTGAGCATAGAGTCTGAAGGAAGATTGGAGGAAGCAAGATTGCACTGTGAGCCGGCCTGTGTCTCACTCAAGATGAACCTCTAATGGCTATTATGGTAGCACACCATGGACTAAGAAGGCAAGGAACCCCAACTCCATTATACTCTTCCAAGGCTAACAATCCAATACTCAAGACATTGCTCACTAGAGAGCGCAATGAGAGAGAGATAGTTGCAAATGAAAGGATGATGAGTACTTCCTCACCCCTTGTTTATATACTTGTGAAATAGTTACACACCAAAGCTATTAATTATAAGAGTAACTCAAGTTACTAGGCTAAAAAGTCAAGTAAAGTCAAAAAGTACAAAGGAATATCTATCCACATGGGCATATTCCACTTAGCATGTGATCTTATCATGACATAACCACTTGGACTAAAGAAGAATCCAAAACAAAAGGCTTGCGAGCCCAAGAGTTCTCAATTCTCTTCTCAAAGCCAAACACCTAGGAATAATACCAAGTCAACACACTAGAATCCAAAATAGTGGTGCTCATCTTTTCCACTTCCTTTAAACTAAGGTCCCCTTTATCTTAACTATGATTAACTTTAGCTAATCATGACTAATGTAGAACCATCTTTTATCTCTATATAAATAATATCTCTCAAGTACTTGTAATACCAAGCCAAATATCACACACATGCACAAATGGGTATTACATTTACCCCCCGACTAAGTTTTCACTTTGTCCTCAAAGTGAAGGTCTCTCTACCTTCTATGAGACATCTTCAACTTATCACAGTTAAATCCTATCAAGGTGTCTTCCTCCCAACTCCTTGAGATCATAGGTGTAATTATCCCACACCTTCTCCACTCTGAAATGTCCAAAGTACTTAAGCAAAAACTTCTTTTGCACTCTCTTGAATCAAATGGAATCAAACAACATTACCTTATTACGGCGGGGGAATATGTAACAATATGGAATTTAGTGACGAAGTTAGTCGGGCTTACAAAGTAGAGGATAAGACAAAATAGCCTAGAATATTCTAGAAGCATCTAAAAAGCTTCTTAGGAAGCTTCCCAACTAGTTAACTTGGGCCCTAAGCAGGTAGCTTCTAGAAGGAAGATTCTAGAAGCTTCTAGCTAGCTTAGCTTGCACGCCAAGTAGGCGGCTTCTTGAGAAGCTTCAAGGGTCTTGTATGCTACCTATAAATACCAAGGCCAAAGCTCATGCTAGGCATTTGGAGTTTTCCCTCATTCAAGTGTCCCAATGTGAGTTTCCATTCTCCTATTTCTCTCCTCGGTTTTGGTCTTTTACATTGGTATCAGAGCAGGAACGGGATGGATGGAATTTATGGACCACCAAATCCACTTCCACCAAACCATTGGGACTTTCATGTCCAGATATTACCAAAACATCGTTTCACACAATTCATCACCTCACGCTTTGGGCAAGATTTTCTACACATGATCACCGTGTCAGAGGAACCCTTGATACTTCCAGTTGTAACTTATGGAGAACGGTGGATGTGTTGTATCTATGTTTTAATCAACTAGATAAATTGAGTGTAGTAGAATAGAGTAGTAGCGATGGCGGCAATACCGGATGTTATCCTTGCAATGCAACAACAAATCGAGCATCTTACTCGATTGTTGGATGAACGAGACCAGCAACGACGAGAAGAGATAGACAAAGTGCCAGTTTGAGATGGAGAAGATCGCATTTGATTTCCAAAACCCAAGGTGTTTGAAGGCAAGAATCTTCCAGGCATAGTGGAGAATTTTGTGTTTGACTACAAACATTACTTTGAAGCCACCAATCTTCAAGACGAGCGGAAACAAATTCTCTTGGCTTCTAGCCAATTGGATGGCGTGGCAAAACTTTGGTGGCGATTCCGAGTAGAAAGAGCTGAACGACAAATTGCTACACCAATTTTGACATGGGCAGAATTCAAGGATGCAATACTTGGTCGATTTCAAACTATAAATGCCACCCAAGCCGCACGAGGTAAATTGGCGGAGTTGAGGCAGATTGGCTCAATGAGAAGCTACATCACACAATTTCAGAACATCATCATGCAAATTCCAGATATCCAAGAAGGTGAAGTTCTGGATCGATTTGTGAGAGGATTGAAGTCACAAACCAGATTGGAGGTGACCATGTGGGAGCCACAAAACGTAGAAGAAGCCATGCAATTGGCTGAGCGTTTTGATTCCTTGGTTGCGACAACTTGGTCTCGACCTCGACCTACACAAAGCCTACCATTACCACGAGTGGAAGAACCAGTACCAATGGAGATTGATGCTATCCAACGAAGACCACTTGGCACAGCAGATAAAGAAAGATTACGACAAAATGGAGGTTGCTTTTATTGTAGCCAAGTTGGACATCACATTGCTGAATGTCCACTTAGGAATGGGCGACCTTGACAAGTTGCCCAGATGGAGTTTGTGGAACAGAATGTTCAGGGAAACAAAGAATCCCAGTAGGAGATTTCGAGCCGCCTACTAGGAGCTTGATTAGTTCCAATGGGATTGAAGGCTTGACCTATGCAAGTTTGCTTCACTTGCAAGGTACGATATCTAATCGGGGTTGTAGGATTTTGGTTGATTCTGGAAGTTCAGAAAATTGCATGTCTATGCAAGTAGCAAAGGAATTGGGTATTCCTATCAAGCCAGTGTTTGGAAGTAGTTTGATAATGGCGGATGGTAGAAAGGGTTCTGCATTCCGCACCTCACATCCTGTTACCTTCAAGATTGGGAAGGAGTATTTGGAGTGTATGAGGTTTGTAGTGGCACCTCTACACTATGATATCATTTTGGGTCTACCTTGGCTTGAACGTCATATGGTTCAATTTGATTGGACCCGACGACAAATTCAAGTACAACACCAAGGTAGAAATTTCCGATTAGGTTGTCTGGCACCTCTAAGTAAGACGCCTAAGAATAGTCAGTCCCAAGATGGGAAGTTTGTCGAGAAGGCAGCCATAGAGCAAATCTGGAAGGGAGATGAGTCCCAAGATGGGGAGTTTGCCAAGAAGGCAACCATAGAGCAAGCTTGGAAGAGAGATGAGTTCCTGGAAGGGAAGTTTGTTAATGAAGCGGCCATAGAGCAAGCTTTGGAGGAAGATAAGTCTGTATTTGCGGTGTGGGTCAAGCCGATTGCACAAGAACAATCTGAGGAGGGCCAAGAGCCTCATCAAGCAATGGTTGATCGGATAGTTCAGGAGTTTGCAGATGTGTTTCCAGATGATCTTCCAAGGGGATTACCCTCCGATCGAGGTATGCCCTTCAAGATCGAGTTATTGCCGGGGAGTACTCCAGTAAGTAGACCAATCTATTGGCTCTCACCAAAGGAGTTGGAGGAGTTGCGAACAACACTTACAGAGTTGTTGGAGAAGGATTTCATACGACATAGTACCTCTCCTTGGGGAGCACCGGTACTATTTGTTCCAAAGAAGGATGGAGGACTTCGTTTCTGTATTGATTACCGTGGACTCAATAAGCAAACCGTGAAGAATGCATATCCCTTGCCTCGGATCAATGACTTGCTTGATCAACTAAGTGGAGCACGCTACTTTTCCAATCTGGATCTTCATAGCGGCTATTGGCAAATTCCTATTGAAGGAGAGGACGTGCAAAAGACTGCCTTTTGCACAAGGTATGGACATTTCGAGTGGAGAGTTCTACCTTTTGGACTCACTAATGCTCCAGCAGTCTTCATGGATCAGATGCATCAAGTGTTGGAGGGACTATTGGATCAGTCCATGGTGGTGTTCTTAGATGATATTCTAATCTATAGCAGGACAGAGGCAGAACACGTGAATCATGTGCAAGAAGTCCTGAAACGACTACGACAGTGGAATTTCTACTGCAAGAAGTCAAAGTGTGCTTTTTGGCAGAAGGAGGTTACCTTCTTGGGTCATAAGATCTCATCAGAGGGGATCAAGATGGAAGAAGAGAAGATCAAGGCCATTACTGATTGGCCTTCCCCAAAGGATGCTACAGAAGTACGAGCATTCAATGGATTGGCCAGCTTTTACCGACGGTTCATCCACTATCATGCTCACGTGGCTGCACCATTGACTGACCTCTTGGGAAAGAACTTGAGCTTCCAGTGGACTACCAAGCATGAAGAAGCATTCTAGAAGTTAAAGCATATGGTGTCTTCAAGACCCATTCTTCAACCATATGATCCTCAACTACCTTGTGTGGTTGATTTTGACGCTTTTAACTTTGCAATTGGAGCTGTGTTGCAACAAGAATTTCCAGATGGACTACATCCTATTGCCTTTGTGTCTTGCCGACTAAATACAGCTGAAAGAAATTACTCTGCTCGAGATCGGGAACAACTTGCAATGGTATATGCCACCAAGGTATGGAGGCATTATCTCTTGGGGAAACAAGTGATCATGCGAACTGATCATAAACCATTGTTGCAGACCTTACACTTGGAGCACATGAAGAGTCGGCATCATCGATGGGAAGAGCAACTCCAATTGTTTGACATCAAACTTGAGTACAAACCAGGTCGGTTCCATGTCATCCCCGATGCTCTATCACGACGACCTGATTTGAAGGATCTTCCTCTCATCACGGCAGCAATTACAATGGTGTCCATTGACCCTAAGGTCCATAATGAGTTTCAATCAGCTCTACAACAAGATCCATTCTTCCAAATGGTACACGGTCGTCTGACAACACGCAACAAGGAGTATAACATCTTCTCCTTCAAGGAAGGCCTTTTATTCCATGAAGACCAGATCTATGTTCCAGCCAAAGGTGATCTTCGACTTGTGCGCCTTCAAGAAGCCCATGATTTACCAATAGCTGGTCACATGGGAGTGGACAAGACCTTGGGCACCCTCCAACGCCAATGGTGGTGGCCCAACATGACACGAGATGTTTGAGACTTTGTCCGATCATGTGAGAGTTGCCAACGGAACAAGGCCAGCAACCAGAAGCCGAGTGGACTCCTTCAACCACTCGCCATTCCATCCGCTCGTTAGGAGCATGTGAGCTTGGATCTTATCACATCCTTGCCAAAGACAAAACAAGGACACACCGCAATTGTGGTGTTTGTGGATAAGCTTAGTAAGCAAATCCACTTGGCACCAACCTGTGATACCATGGATGCTCCAACCTTAGCACAAATCTACTTCGACGATGTCTTCAAGCATCATGGGATGCCACGTGTACTCATCTCCGACCGTGATCCTCAATTTACCGGGAAGTTTTGGCAAGCACTCTTCCAGATACTTGGCACCAAGCTTGCTTTATCCACGGCCTATCATCCTCAAACTGATGGACAAACCAAATGCGCCAATCGTACATTGGAGGATATGTTGCGGGCCTTTGTCAATGTCCACCATACCAACTGGGATGAATGTCTTGCAGCTGACGAATTTGCCTACAATAATTCCAAACAGGCAAGCACTGGATTTTCTCCCTTCTTTCTCAATTTTGGCCAAGATCCGCTTGTTCCAGATTCTCTTCTTGCTCCCCCTCCCTCTCAGGTTCCTCATACTTCTACATTCTTGACCACTATATCCCAATCTCTCCAACAAGCCAAATCTCACCTCCTTGTTGCTCAGAATTGCCAAAAACAATATGTGGACCATCATTGTCGTGATCTCACCTTTGAAGTTGGTGATAAATTCATGCTATCCTCTAGTAACCTCCCTCTCCCACTTGATACCCAAGTTCGTAAACTTGCTCCTAATTGGATAGGACCCTTCGATATCACCCACATTATCTCTCCTATTGCTTATCGACTTGCCTTACCTTGTCACATGCGTATCCATCCTATCTTTCATGTTTCCAAGTTGAAACCCTTTGTTCCTAACCCTTCTTCCTTTTCCTCTCGAGTCCAACCTCCCCCTCTTCCTGTCCCTATCAATGATCATGAGGAGTACGAAGTTGATCGTATCCTTGCGCATCGCCATATTCAACAAGGCCGTCGCCAACATACGGAGTACAAGGTCCTTTGGAAAGGGTATCTCCTTCATGATGCCACATAGGAACCTCTTTCTTACCTCTTGAATGCACAGATGGCCATCAAGGAATTCAAAGCTTCACTAGCGACGAGGATGTCACCAACTAGCGGCGGGGGAATATGTAAGAATATGGAGTTTAGTGACGAAGTTAGTCGGGCTTACGAAGTAGAGGATAAGACAAAATAGCCTAGAATATTCTAGAAGCATCTAAGAAGCTTCTTAGGAAGCTTCCCAACTAGTTAACTTGCGCCCTAAGCAGGTAGCTTCTAGAAGGAAGCTTCTAGAAGCTTCTAACTAGCTTAGCTTGCACGCCAAGTAGGCGGCTTCTAGAAGGAAGCTTCTTGAGAAGCTTCCTAGTTAACTTGGCTTGCACTCCAAGAAAGTGGCTCAAGGAAGCTTCTTGAGAAGCTTCAAGGGTCTTGTATGCTACCTATAAATACCAAGGCCAAAGCTCATGCTAGGCATTCGGAGTTTTTCCTCATTCAAGTGTCCCAAAGTGAGTTTCCATTCTCCTATTTCTCTCCTCGGTTTTGGTCAATGTAAAAGACCAAAATGGTCAATGTAAAAGACCTCTGTCTTATCCTCTACTTTGTAAGCCTGACTAACTTCATCACTAAACTCCATATTGTTGCAGAAAGGCTCCACCTTCTTCTTGCCTTGCCTCTTGTCATAGCTCTCCTTTTGTTTTCTTTGAGCTTGCTCCACTCAAACCATAGCAACTGCTCTTGCCTCTTCCGATTCCATGAGTTGATCCTTCCTTGACTTCTTTGCATCACCTCCTTGTGCTTTCTTCAATCTCCTATGAATGCTTTAGAAGGTAGAAAGATCAAAGTGAATAGGTAAGGTAGACTCAATACCATATACCATTTGAAAGAATGAATACCCGGTGGAAGTCTTCATGGTTATCCTATACTCCCACAAAATTGCATGAATTCTCTTGTCCCAATGATGTTAAGCCCCTTCCATTTCTGCATCTTTGGCCAACATCATGCACAAGGTCTGATTGGTTCTCTCTGCCAAGCCATTGGAATTCGGCTTATAGGATGTAGTTACTCTATGTGTGATAGAGAAATGTTGTAGCATGGCTATAGTAATGTTTCTTGTAAACTCTCCTCCTCTATCAGAAACCAACTTCAAAGGGATCCAAACCTAGTGGTAATGAGTTCATAAAGAAATCTACCAACTTTATCTTTATTCTTGTCTCTCAATGGTCTAACCTCAACCCACTTGGTAAGATAATCGGTAACTACCATAATATACCAATTAATCCTTGGGGTTCTATTGAGAGGACCTAAAAAATCAACTCTCCACTTCTTAAAAGGTCATAGCAACAAAATTGATCTAAGTGGTGAAGTGGATATAAACTTTTGAGCAAAAGCTTGACAAACATGACAAGTTTTGCAATAATCAAGACAATCCTTGAAAATCCATCTCCAATGGTAACCTGCATCTAGAATCTTGAAAGCAGTCACCTTTCCTACAAAGTGTACTCCACATACTAAACCTTCATGAAACTCCTTCATGAGTAGGATTAACTCTTCCTTACCCATTTTCTCCTTGGTGAAAAAAAAATCCTCCCTATTGTGTAAGGTCTAGATCTTGCTGCAAGACCCTTCCTCTCCCTAGCATGCACTCCTTTTGAATAGTTACCTCTTGTAACAAAGTCCACAATCTCCTTGTACTCCACTGGAACCTCTTGAGTGATTGAGATTGTCATGAGCTCCTCATCCAAGAACAAATCATCCTTTGGCTCATCTCCATCATGATCATAGGCCCTAGATAACAAATCAGCATTTGCATGTTTCTTTCCTGGCCTATCCTCAATGGTGGAGTCGTACTCATACAAGAGTATCATCCACCTTGCTAGCCTCCCTTCCACATTAGGCTTGTTGAAGATGTACTGTGACAATTGTGGCTTTCCTTCCAATCAAGTAGTGTCTAAACTTCTTGAGACCAAAGATCACTGCCAACTATTCTCTCTCTGTGACAAAGTAGTTCTTTTTTGCTGAAACCATTTGCCTACTAACATAAGCTATTAGATGATCATGCCCATCTTGGTCTAGTTGACTAAGAGTGCATCATATAGCTAAATTAGAAGCATCAATGTAGAGGATGAAATGCTTACTCCAATCAGGTTTAGCAAGAATTGAAGCTACAACAAGGGATTGCTTGAGCTCCTCCAAAGCTTTGAGAGCCTTCTTGTCCTCCAAAATCACCATGTAATCTACACCCTTCTTCATGTAGATGGTCAATGCATAAACCTTGTTGGAAAATGAGAAGATGAACCTCCTATAATACCCAACCATCACCAAGAATTGGCATAATTTTGTCAAGCTTGAAGTGAATGGAATGTATGAAATTTTTCTCACCTTTTCAAGATCAATTGCTATTCCATCCTTGGAGATGATGTGCCCTAAAAGTAGACCTTCACATCCAAAAATGCACTTCTCTGGGTTGAGTGATGCATTTGCCTCATCCAAGTGTTGCAAGATCTTGATTAGGTGCTCAAAGTGCTCCTCCTTGCTCCCATAGACACAAAAGTTATCAATGAAGTCTCTCATAAATTTCCCAATGAAAGGTTCAAATACCTTGTTCATGGACCATTGGAATATGGATGGAGCATTGCAAAGCTCAAAAGTCATGACCTTGAAAGCATAAGTTCCCCAAGGTGTGGTGAATGTGGTGAGTTGTTGATGCTCTGGTGCAATCTTGATTTGGTTATATCCACTATAACCATCTCCAAAACTATACCTTTCATGACCTACAACCTCCTCCAAGATCACATCAATGAATGGTAATGGGTAGTAGTCCTTCTTGGTAACAACATTAGACCTCTTGTAATCCACACATACTTGAAGCTTGCCATTCTTTTTCTTCAAAATGACAATTGGAGACATACATTCTAAATTCTCCACCTCAAAGATAAATCTAGCCTCCTTGAGCTTATCAATCTCCTCCTTCACAACCAAAGATATTGGTGGCCTAATGCAACGTTGCTTTTGGCGGATTGGTCTTGCATGTGACTCCACCTTTATCTTGTGCTCCTCCAAGGTGACTTCTTTCAAATCCTTGTTACCAAAAGCAAACACATAAATGAACTTTTGGAAAATCTACTCAAATCTCACCTTCTCCTCCTTGGTAACATTTGGGCTATACTTGAGGGTAGCTAACCTTCTCTCTACCTCCTCAAGTGTCAATGGTGATTTTTCTGGGTCCTTCAAAACCTCTAGCTTAGGTGCAAAATCCATAGCACACAAGGGATACATATCTGAATCCAATTCAGACTCAGTGGAAGTCTCCTCCTCCATGCTTGTGTCCACACCTGAAGCTCCTTCAGAATCTGATTTCCAATAATCAAAAGATAGTGTATCTGAATGTGAAGTGTTGGTGGTGTTAGTCACAAGAACTATGATTCTATGGTTTGATTTTATAGTTCTTAGCCACATGGTTGTTCCTCCATCACTCTTCATTGATAATCACACTTTCTACATGAGTTCCTACTGGCATTATCAAGTTTAGTCATTTGCACCTTAGCCATTTTCTTGCTTGTACTTTTTTGGTTGATAAACTCAAAGGAAAGTTATTACACCATCTTTGTATCCGATTGATCACCCCAAGACAAAGTTTCCTTACTTTGGGTTTCTTAGTGACAAGTCCAATTTGAGTCCTTCTTTCCTAGCACAAAGTCACTTTACATAGGGTTTCAATCCAAAGATATGATTCTCCTTCTTTTAATGCCATTTAGGTTCAATACAACTTTGGCTATGCACTTCTTCTTCAAAATATAACAAAAACAAAATATGTGCATGTGAGAGGAAGATTTGAGCAAGAGATGTCTCATGCTCCTGATCTGCCGCTCCCAAGTCCTTTTCTCATTAGGCTTTAGATTCTACACCATGATGGCTTATGGGATTGAATGGTGGCATGTTTTGGGGCGGTATTCATAGAGTTGATGATAGAAACCCAGATCCTATTCTCCTTCTGATGCTTACTTACAAACAAGTATGGGACATGACAATATATGTGCTCCTATAGATGGAAAATAGCTCAATTTTGCTCATGAGCTTCAAAGTGGAGTTGTGGAGTCCACTTGTCAAAAAGTCAAGAAGCCAAATGATAAAATTGCAAGAGATTGGGTTCCAAGAGGGAAAGTTGGGAGTTTTCTTACCATCAAAGGATTTTGGAGAGAGCATTTGAAAAACCAAGACTATGATCGGAAAGAAGAGCTTACAACCTACAATTTGAAGATATAAAATAGATGATTTGAGCATGTACAGTTGGGGATATGATCAATTGAATGAAAGGGGGTAGTGTTCATACCCAAGAGCACAAAATAGGCAATTTGGAGAGCTTCATGAAAATTTTTAATGATCAATCAATATTGGATAGAACACACCGTGCTTATAGTGTTGGATGCAAGAAATTCTAGTTTTAGGTCCATTGCAAATCAGATCTGGTTGATTAATTTGGTACTTTTGGGATGTAAGATGTTGAGGAAGAGCTAATGGTCAGGTTTGGATTTTTAATCACTCCTATAGTTGTGTGTGGTACCCACATTTTTTGTTTTTTTAAGTTTTGTTTGATTTTGAAGAAGAAGTGTATAGACAAAGTTGTATTGGACCCAAATAGCATTCAAAGGAGAAGAATTGTGCCTTAGCTTTGTAACCCAAAGAAAAGTGACTTCGTGTCAAATGCAACGTACTTGGATCGGATCTGTCAGAGTTTAATCCAAAGTAAGGAGATTTCACCTTGGAGTGATCAACCCAATGTGAAGATAACATAACCAATTTTCTTTGGGTTGGAAATTCAAGAAATGGTACTACATACAAAAACAGTTAAGGAACAAGTGGGAGAAATTGATAGTGATAGAAGAAGTGCATGCAGAAGGTGTCATTTCTTGGTAGACAATGTTTCAAAGAATGACTAAGAAATGTCGGACTATAAAGTCAGGTTTTGAATCAAGAACAAGATGAATGACAAGTGAATTTCCTTTGCCTTTGCGGATTTGTCCTGAGGGAGATTAGGGTAGAGGAGTAGTAGTGAGTGAAGTTGTGAAGAATTTAGAGGACTTGAGAGTCGCATGTCCAGGAGACAAGAGAATTGTCACACAGAAGCACATCACGAAGGAGATTAGAATGAAGGGAATCAAGAAGTGCCCTACACTGGCAACGAGAAACCCAGTGATGAGGAGGTTAGATGTGATGGCTTGCATCAAAGTTCTTGGTAAACTTTGCATTACTTTCCTTGCATGGAATTAGAACCTAGGTTTTCCAAATTTCATGGTAGAGATTGCGGCCAGGAAATGTGTAGATGGGCCGATGATAGTGGGGAAGAGAGGCAATCTGGCTCAATGGATAGAGTCGGATTGGAGATTGGTGTTAGGAACAGAGAGTGGGGAGGAGCATGGGGCCATGTGCTTTGGAAAGGGAGAAGTAGCAAAAGAAACCCAAAGAGATCAAGGATTCTTTCACCTTGAAGCGCACAAAGAATGAGTACAAGGTGGAGATGTATCAAGACCCAATGCAAAGAAGTATTGTAGGTGCAATGATGGCCCTATTCAGATCCAAGCGCACCACCTATATGACAAAGCAACAAACGGTGTTCTTCCACAAGATGTTTGCAAGAGAACCGATCAACATGGCAAAGTGCTTTTATCAGCAAATGATACAGATGGTGCTAAATTGGAGGACGTTGACACCACCATATTACTTTGTACCTTTCATAGCACAATTCTACCTTGGGTTGAACCTATTGAGCAATGAGGAGAAGAAGAAGATTGTCTTGCATTTTTATCCTCATCTGCGACAAGAGGCCAATGATTAGGAGCAGGAATACATTTGGCAATTAAGAAGTAATGACAATCACTATGCAAGAATGGGACAAGATCAGAAGATGGTTGTGCCTCTGCTAGGCAAGAAGAAGAGAAGTAGACCCAAGGTGGAGAGCTAGCCAGTGCAACCCCAAAAATAAATAAGAATTGGGCAGAGAGAAGGGAGGCAAGTCCAGTGGATTGCATCTATAGAGGAAGTCAAATCAAAAGAAGAAGAAGAGGTGGATTTAACCCTACAAAGTGAAGAATCCAGTCAAGAGAGCAAGGGTGAACCCAAGGTGCAGCAAGATCAAGAGAAGGAGATGTCTTTGCAAGAAGAAATCAAGCGGCAAGATGCACAAGAAGTAATTATGGCCGAGCTAGCAATTGAGGCAGAAGAAGGACCGGTGGCGGAGCCGAGGTAATACACACCAAAAGGAGAAGATGTGAAAGTGGCCCTAACAGATCATAAATTTGGATAATGGCAAGAGTTTGGAGGACGAGGTGTCATTGACAATATGAAGATCCCAACTTTGTATTAAGACCTTGGGCTTGGAAGGAAGGCATCTGATCGCTACAGTCACTAAAGAGAAGGTAGTAGAAGAAGCAAGATGCAAGGGAGTAGAGTATCTTTGGGATGTAGTATGTCCATTGCTATTGCAGATGGAAAAGAAGAATAAGGAGATGCAAAGCAGACATCCGGACATACAGATGGTGTTGCAAGTGTTGGAGAGATTAGAGATTGGGAATCGGAAGTTGCAGGAGAACCTGAGTAGAGGAGAAGAGGAAAGGGAAATCTTGCGAGTCGATGTAGCATTGCAGAAGAAGATCAACGAGAATCTGCAAGATAAGTTTGAGAAGCAAGGGAGAGAGTTGGCAATAAAAGTGAAGGAGGTTACGCAAGAAAGACTTTGTGTGGAGAAGTTACAAGCCGAGTGAAGGTGGAGCAAGAGAAGGATAAAGAATTGGTGGAAGCTAAGGAAGAAAAGTTCGATACATTTCACCAAAAGGTAGAAGAGAAGACAACAATGTGGCAGCGGGAATTTGCTAAGCAAGATCAAGAAGAAGGAAGGCTTAGAGATCTGGTGCAAATGTTATAGGTGAAGATTGACTAGTATGTAAAGGAATTGGAGGATTGCACAATGGACTATGAGGAGTAGTTGAAACTTAGCAAAGTTGTGATGGAGGAAGAACAACAGAGGAAGCAATCGGAGGACTCACTTGAAGGAGTGATCATGGAGTTGAAGGTGAAGTTAACCACAGAAGCCAAGGTGAGAATGGAGGAATCAAGGTTACAAGAATTGCGATTGTTGGTGAAGGAGGTGTGTAGTCAGAATGCAAAGAACAAGGATTTGAATGTCTTGCTGATCAGTCTTAGGACTTGGTTTGGTAGGAAGATGTTAGATGTAGAGAATAACATTTCTATTAGACTGGGACTGACTAAGTTAGAGTTAGAAAGTCTTTGGAATATTGTGTTTATCAGACCCAAAGTAAGAGAGGTAGGAGTGCAAGTGTCTTTAGAGTTGACACTTGACACTTTAGAGAAGAGTGGGTTAGGAGAAAACAAGTTAGATAAGTTACCCAATAGTGCAATTGTAGTCTGTAGTGAAGAGGTAGTAGAAATTGCCAAGGACTTAGTTGTATTTGGTAGACCTAAAGATAGAGAAGCCTGTGAAGGAACCTCGGGTTCAATAAAAGAAGTAGAGGTTGACATTGGATCGGATTAGGACAGTTTTGAGATTTGAAGAGGCAAATATGAAGAAGTGCATTGTCATTTTGGATCTATTGGTTGTTAGAGGGAGTTAGGAAACAGTTTAGGGAGTTAGATAACTGTCAAGTGCTTAGCCTATTTAAAGGAGGCATTCGCAATAAAATGTTGTTTAGTTTGTATAATTTGAGAATAGATAAAGCAAATTGATGTGAAACAATGCTTGTTGTTTAATTTCAAGTATCAACTCTGTGTTTTTGTTTGTGAATGTTGAGAGAATTTTGAAGTGCAAATCAATGTGCTTGTTGGATGTTGGATTCCACAGCCTTGATCTTCATTTCGTGTGTTTGATCATGAGTGAAGTGCAATTGGAGGAATGCCTTGACAGGTCTAAGAGGAATTGTAGTGTAGGTAGTATTTTGCATTTGTGACTACAACATTGAGTTGATGTGAAGCAATTTCAATAGAGGAAGTTGTGCCTCTAGTGGCGGGGTAGAACAAAATATTGAGGCAAAATTGTTTTGCAGTGAAGTAGCCATTTTTGGGAAAGATTGAATCATCACAATCGAGATTGTTTGGAAAGATTTACTATGTTGTGATTATGAGTGTGAATTAGTGACAAGTCATCAGAATTGAGCACTTGTTACGCTCTTTTGGGTGTGGTTTCTGCCCAAGAGACTAAAGAAGAAATCAAGAAGAACCACATTTGTGACATTTGACTTTGTATTTGGACATATCTAACCAATATCTATGCAGGAACAACTCTACTTGCCTGATTACCGCAAAAGTGATATTTGTCGAATTGTCACATTGTAGTTTGAGTCACCTTATGAAATTCTCTAGTGTTGTTGGTGGTTAGATTTTTCACCTCTATGAAAAGCTTTCATGAGAATTACTTAAATAGAGAAGTTAAGGTCTTGCATCAAGCATATTTGGGTATGTAGAGCTCTGGAGTTAGCCCAACTCATGAATTGATCCATATCTAGAGTTTGGGGTTGGATTAGACTTTAAAATTTTTTAGAGGTTTAGACAAAGGCATAACCAGCTAGTGGAAAAAATTTATTTGACTTTGGATCCATGAATAGTGAGAGCTGATGCAAGAAACTCTACAAAAAATATTAATGTAAGGTTGGTAGAGCATTTCTAGCTTCTATCATGATCAAGTGTCAATTCTCCCATTTTTGTGACTATTATTGAGAATTTAGGTTGCTTGAGTATTTTTGAGGATTAATTTTTCCTCTGATCTAGAAATCTGGGGAAAGTTACCAAGAACCATGAGCAAAATTACCAAAAATAGGGATTTCAAAACTAGGGTGGAAATTATAGAAAAAGGCCAAGTTTGAGAGCTTGTTATGGGAGCTGTAGTAATCAGATTGTGGCTTATTTCATATCATTAGAATGCTTATCTTATAGGTTTTCTATTGAAATCTAGAAATTTTGAATCCAAAGGATGAAGAGAAATTTATGCCCCTCTGAGTTATTTAGGGTATAGGTTCCCCATCAAAAAGACATAGAAGTTTCCCATTTGGATTAGCAATTGGTTGAAATCTGAAGTATAGATTGGAGGAAGCTTGGAGTACAAGTTGAAATTAGCTTGATGATAGAGAAAGAGTGCTCTAAAGCTCAATCCCAACAAAAGCATAGAGAGTTGTTGTTGGATTCTTGTGATTGGATCCTTTCCATGCTTGCATGCTAATTTGTATGCCCAAGTGGTTTGGATTGGTGTGCAGGCATTATGCTTAGATTTTTTCCTTCTAGGAGTGTTGTGTATTTCTCCTTGGTATTGTTGGAAGTGATGACCAGTAGACAAGGAGTGCATGTTATGATGACAGGTTAGGTTGCCCAGTACTACCCTACTCGATAGCAAGAATACCAAAACCTAGAAGGAAGGGTTCTATTGGTTGGATTCTACATACACTCAAACTAATAGGGACAGGTTTACCTCCAACTTCTGATCTATAAGCTTCATAGCTAGGTACCATGTGTCTTCCCAAAGAGAGGAAAGCAAAGCATGACAGTTGGTGAACTCAACGTGAAACTTCTGGGGTGGAGAGTTAGAGAGGATTTTGTTGGTGGACATGGACAAGAGATCAGACAAGAGCATAGGGGATTTGGGTGCTAGTAGCTCAGGAGAGGCACCACATTTCAGCTTGATCTAGCTACAACACAAATTTTCCAACTATTTGCATTATATCTACAACAACAACAAATTATGGAATGTAAGGAGGCATTGGCTACTAAAGCCTTGCAACTAGTTGTGGGATGTTGGATGTTTGATGGGAAGATTATTTTGAAGTACCTGAAGTATTACTCAAAGGAGATGGAGCTCAACAAGGTTCCTAAACGGGAGGAGAGTATTTGAGCTCATGGAGGTAGTTGGAAAAGATTTTCTCTTCATCTAAAAGAGGAGTACTGCTTGGAGGATGTAGATAGGTAACCAAGAAGTTATTCATGGAGTAGGTGAACAAATTTGCCAAGGGGTTGAGTGTGATTGAGCTATTTTAGGAGTTTGAGAGACAATATTCACAATTATCTCAAATGGAGAAGCTCAAGCTTGAGAGCAAAAAGGTGGAAGTGTTCCTTCAATCAGCAAACAATGAGCTACAAACGGAGTTGGAGGTCTTGCTAAAGGATGGGTCTGAGGATAGTGGATTGACATCTGATTGGAAGAAGGTCTCAAGAGCCATGAGTATTCTTGCCAAGCAAGAATACCACAAGGGAAATGTGGTGGTAAGATCAGAAGCAATACTACCAGCGGTTGCAAGGGTTCCAAGGCAACCAATGATACCTAGTGCCATAGCACCAACTGTCTCTAATCCAGTTGTCACCACTCCATTGCAAAAAACCACCATTGATGATTTGGTGAAAGGGATAAGAGATTTACAAATCAAAATGGTAAGGTTGGAGGAGAAAGGAAGGGGTTCTGAAACCAGGACGGTGACAAAGCAAGGCTATGTACAAAGGTGCATTTGGTGTGATAGAACTAAACACACAAAGAAGAGTGGTGATTTTCTGATACTATTCAGCAAGGAATGAATTTTTGGAAGGATGGAAAATTGCATTGAAAGACACGGGAGAAATCCTAAAAACTAAATTTGGGAAAAGGAGAATGTGGAAGCTATGTGAAGATTTCTTATCACTATGAGCTACCACATCAGTTGAAGCTACTACCTATGGAGTAGAGGTAGTAGGAAATGGAGAGGAAACATTTCTGAAACATGAAGATTTGGGAAGCATGTGGATCAATGCTCTACATACAATGGAGAAGAGGAAAACCACAAGAGGAGAACTATTTTGAGCAGTTACAAAAATCAGGAATGTCACTCAATGGACTGATCTGGTGGATATTATGTTAGTTGATGCCTACTTGGCACAAAACCAACATGAAGCTCTCACTGAAGAAAGGCAAAGGAGAGATGACATAGAGCTTGGTGATGAGAGATCAACTCAAAAGTGACAATTGGGGGGAGATACACTCCATCAAGAGGGTGCTCTCCAAAGACAAGGAGTAGTACCTTCACAAGAGGAGGTCATGGAGGATACCTTGCCTTCTGATTCTGAAAAATCAGGGAAGGGAAAAGGGAAGGAGAAGGGTAAACCACCCACTTACAAGCTTCAATCAGATATTGAAGCTACTACTGACCTAAAAGGAGTACTAGAAGAGAGAGTACTCAATGCCAAGGTAGAGTTTACTCTTTAAGAGATCCTTGGGATTGCCAAGAAGTTTCATGATGTCATCATAAACACTATTAAACATAAGTGGCAATTGATAGGAGAAGTTGCTCTATCAAATGCTCTTGATACTATGGTTACAGAAGAAGAGGAGTTAGAGCTAGCTCAATGTTGCAACAACCGTAAGGTCAGATTTGTAGAGGATGAGGATGATGATGGTGGGATCTCTAGTCATTATACTAGAGGGCATTGGGCTAGAGCTACTTCCGAAACCAAGGTCAAGATTGGTAACTTGATAGACCACGTGGTTGCTCTTATCAATCACAGGTCAGAAATCAACATTGTTTTCAAGGAGCTCTACAAGCATGGGAAATAGCCAATTGATACAGAGCATGGTTGGGTGATCAGGGCAGCAAAAAACACCAATGGAGAAATCTATGGTGCTTTCCTAGATGTGAAGGTGAAGGTTGGAGATGTAATTTCCAAACATAATTTATTCGTTCAAGAAATTACATCATACCCAATGATCCTTGCACAACCGTACATTACAGCAATGAGGATGGAGACCAAAGTCCTTAATGACGGTTCTACCTTTGCTTAAATCAGAAGCCAAGATGGCAAGAAATGAGTGCAATTCCTCATTATACTTACAAACTATGAGTGCAACTGGGACTACTTGAGGAGTAGTTCTCTACCTAAAGTGACGATGGAGTTCAAGGATTTTCTCCAAGTCCCACTATACAGCAAGAAGATAGTGGTACATCAGAGAAGGTGCTCTTGCTTCAGAGGGGAAGTACCTTATTTAAAGGAGTGATGAGGTTTTCTTAGGGTGAGTTTAGTGTGCACACACAATTTGCCAATTTGCACAAAAGGATGCAGAAAGTTGTGCAAAACAAGGAAAAGAACTAAAAAGAGTGGGGTTGATTGATGAGGATGAGACCATATCAGAGGTGTACATAGAGATAGGATTGGAGGGTCCTCTAGGAGAACTCAAGAGGAGCTTGAGCATGAGCATGAGCATGAAGATCAGGTGGTGGAAATACATTCAAGGAAGCTCTATTCAGCAATAGAGTCCTTTTTAGGTTCTGAGGCTAGGGTGGAAGCCACATACAAGAGTGTGGAGAAAAAAGGTTAGGCTTGTACCTTAACCTCTTCCAAGTGACACCGATCAGCATGTCTTAATTGCTCACAAACAACAGAGCTTAAGTGATCTAAATCAAATAAGTCACAAGTTCACAGAAGCTACACTCAAGAAGTTGACGGTTGGTTCATCAGATTTTCTGCTATCAACGGAGGAGAAAAGGTTTTGAGAGATGTTGAGTTGGCATAGGAAAGCTTCCTCTTTTGAGCTTTCTGAAATTGGGTGTGTAGATAAAAGGTTTGTGGCTCAGATCATCATCTTTACAATTCCACAATGGGACTTCTTGAGACCCATTCCGATGCCTAGAGTTTACATGCCAAAACTTATGGACCTCTTGAAGGAGAAAACTGATGCAAAGATCCCAGAGCTGTCATTTGCACCTTATTCTAGTTGTTGGTTTACAATGCCTAAGAAGAATGGAGCTTTGAGGTTCATTAAAGATATACAGCCGGTGAATCAAGTGTTAATCAAGAACACTGGGATAGGACCAATTGTTGGAGAGTTTGTTGAAGCTTTTGTGGGTAGAGCCATATATTCTCTTGGAGATCTGCATTTTGGTCATGACCAATTCCAACTTGCTGAAGGGAGTAGAGACATTACCAAAATGAGGATATCATTTGGGTTGATGAGGATGTGCACATTGCTGCTAGGAGCAATAAATTATGTTGCACGCATCATGAATAGAATGAACAAAGTTCTTAAGGAGTTCATTCCAAAGAAGACAATACCTTTTATGGATGATATTCCAATAAAATGGTGCAAAGAGGAAGAGAGGGATGAAGTACTAGATCAGAGGGGGTGCCATAAGTTTGTAGCTAATCATATTTCAGATTGTGGTCAGATCTTGTCAGATTTAGGAAGTTCATTTGATCTTATTGGGTGCTAAATCCAAGTTTGGAGTTGATAGGTGGTCATTGTTGGACATTTATGTGGATAATCTGGTTCCAAATTGGATCCAAGCAAGGTGGATGCAACTCAGCAGATGAATAACACATGCAGCTCACCAAACAAAGTGAGGAGATTTCTAGGAGCTTGTGTGTTTTATCATGTGTGGATTCCACACTTTGCCCACATAGCAAATCCTCTATAGTTTATTGCAGAAAGGTCAGAAGTTAAGATGGGAGGAGAGACACACGAAAGTGGTTCAAAAGCTGAAACAATTGTTGTCTTCTCCACCTATACTATGATGGATCAGCTATGAGAACAAACCCATAATACTCACAATTGGTACTAGTCCCATAGCTATTGGTTGGGCGACAGAGCAGATGATGAAGACAAGAATTGCTATGCTATACATTTTGGAGCAAAGGTGCTGAGTGAGCACCAAACAGCCAACCCTCTGGTTAAACAAGAGCTATGGGGAGAGGTTACAATGATGAAGTCCGAGAAGGGCTACTTCATTGGTGCACCGGTTATAGTGGAGATAGATTGTTGCCACTGTTGGGTATGATAACAAATTGTAATACCTTGGACATTGCAAGGCTCAGATGGATAACACACATCAAGTCCTTGAGTCCTAAGTTCCAACATATAGCAGACAAGGATAATCCAATATTAGATATGTTATCTTGGGTTGAGTATCAAGATGAGGAGTCAATGATTGACGATACCAAAGCTATTGGCACTACTTTCTTCTCAAGAGCTCAAGTGGGAGAGTATGAGCATCCCAAGTTCTTCATGGAGGAGTTCTATGAAGGAGAATGGTTGGATATTGGGCATTACCTTACCTCCTTAACCAAGCAACCAGAATGGAATGATGCTTGGTACAAAAAAGTAAGGCAAAAACCATAGAATTATCCTTTGGAAGGAGGTTGTTTGTGGAAGAAAGCTAAATGGAGTGGTGAGCTTCCACAACAAGTTGTGTGCAAGGAGGAGACCAAGAAGCTACTGAACAAAGAATTCCATGACTAGACATAGGGGTATTTATGCTACCTTTCTAAACTAAAGGAGAGGTATTGGTGGCATAATATGTACAAAGATGTAATTCAATTTGTAGAGACGTGTAAAATTTTCCAAACATACTAAGATATTCAACATAGAGATGGATTTCCATCCTACCAACCCGCTTGCAAAGCATTTCAAGTGGATTGTGGATCTGGTTACTATGTTGGTTGGGATATGGCAAATGTGGTACTTGGTTTTGGCACAAGAGGATTTGTCTAACTAGGTGCAAGGATGAGCCTTGAGGACCAAATTATACTATAAGTACATTGACATAGGGTTGTCACAAGTGCCCTTGGAATTGTTCGAAACTTAGAGTTGTATAAACTTGAAGAGGAAGGCCCTTAGGTTTGTGTAGGTGTGACAACCAAACAAGTATCACTTTTGCGGTAATCAGTAAGTAAAGTTCATTCCCATAGAGATATGAGTCAGAAATGGTCAAATACAAAGTAAACATTAACAATGTAGTTCTTCTTGAGTTTGTCTTTAATCTCTCAAGTAGAAACCACACCCAAAAGAGAGTAACAAGCATTGATCAACTTCTTATCATAAATTAATCACACCCATAATCACAACTCCATCAAATCTTTCCAAACAATCTTGATTGTGATGATTTGGATTCTTCCAAAGAAGGCTACTTCACTACAAAACAATCTTGCCTCAAAATTTTGTTCCACCCTTCCACAAAAGGCACAACTTCCTTGATCAAAATTGCTTTGCATCAACCCCATGTTGCACTCACCAATACAAAATATTACCAACACTACAATTTCTCTCAGATTTGTCAAGGCATTGCCTTGATTACTATTCACTCAAGATCAAACACACAAAATGAAATCAGCACTACGGAATCCAACATCCAACAAGCTCACTATGTTGCATTTTGAAATTCTCCAAACACTCACAAACACACACACAAGATTGATACTCCAAATTAAGCTAAAATGATGAGCACTGAGATACAACACTTTGCTTTACTCAACTTTAGAAATTATGAATACTAAACCACAACAACAAACTACAAATGATTCCTTTAAATAAGCAGAGCACGTCAACAATTATCCAACTAGTATACTGTTCCCTAACAATGGAAATCCACTCTTTATATCTGTCTATTCAAAGCTCAAATCATTCTACTTCATCTTCTAGATTTGATGTAACTTCCTTTGTCTCTTGTACTTTGGCTCTATCAACTTCTACATCTTCTTCTATTCTCTGATCTCTTTAGTTTGCACTATAATTGAATTCCTGGGCATTTTATCTACCTCCTTATCTTTTGACCCACTTACTTTTAATCATTCAGATAACTCCTCCAAAGACAATTGTACTCCTACTTCTCTTACTTTGCCTTGGGTTCCTAACTTCACACTACTCCGAATCTGCTCTAACTCAGATTTCACTAAATCTAATTTGAGACAAACATTGTCTCATACTTCAATAATTTTCCTATCTACTCAATCTTTGAGGCAAATCCAAAGATTTCTTGGATCAATATCCTTTGCCTTTCTCCTTCTCATCTCCTACACTTGGGTTCATCCACTCCTATGATTTCCTCTGCTATTTCTATCCTATCTTAAATCTAAATCAAAATTAAGGTCATGGATATCCTAACACTATCTTCTAACTTCCTCATATGACTCTAGCAAGACCCCAAAAGTAATCTACATCAGATGTCTGACTACCTCAAATTGGGTCACCTTTGTTTGGAGGCAAAGTCTCTAGACCCAAAGTTATATAGATCCAAAGTCCCAACTTATCTATATATCTACTTCAAAAACTTCAAATGCTTGTAACTTCTACTATAAAACTCTAAACTTTGCAATTTTGGTGGCAACAAAAAGCCCTAAAAGAGACACTTCCAACAAGATATAGCATGCATGATTTGGACGTGTCATCATTGAGATATGCAGTAATTCTGACTTCCAACCTTCCAACTTTCATGCAAAGTAACCCTCCTTTGGGTCAAGTCCTTCCAATCAATCTGAGCCCTTCTTCCTTTGATACAAAGTCAATTTCCTTAGGTTGAACTAAAACACACACTTCTCCTCATTTCTTCTCCATTTGGGTTCAATTCGGTTTCAACCATGCACTTTTTCTTCAAAACTTAAAAAGAAATGAAAAATGTGAGTGCCACAATAGGTACTTGGGATTTTACACTAAAAATAGATTAGGTGGGATCTAATATCTCCCTTGACATGTATAGGAGCCTAATCATTCTATAGATGATTAGGATAATAAAGGATTAGGATAGTAACATCAGTGAGGATTGGTTAGACTTCAGGATTCACTTTGGATTTTGATCCATCAGGCTTGGAGAAAATGAAGTATATAAGGTTGAGTATTGATAGCACTTGTGTTCATTCTTTTGTGTAATGCAAGCTTAGACTTCAAGTAAAGAGTGCTCTTACTTCTTTAGAAGTTTTGTGTCCTATATTTTGCATGATGTTTCAATGTCTAAGCAAGAATAGAGGTGAGGAATTTCAAAGTAGGTCTTCAATGCTTAGTGCCAAGCAAGTACTCACCCTTGATTAGGGTGTGCACTCAAGGATTTGAAGGAGTGAACTTGTGCAAAGAGTAGATTGGGAAGCTCACCATTTAAGCAATACCACAAAATTGAAAAGTTTAGATAGGAAGTAGCAAGAAGTTTAGTCCTACAAGTTATGTCTTTTGATAAGGGTAGAACACATTTGTAGGCACTACATCTTTGGAATGGAATGGCACTTGGAGTGGATGAACCATCACCTTCAAGAGCAATCCCAACTATATTAAGAGTGAAAGTCATTGTTTTGGGATTTTCTTTTTGATGTAGTGTGCCACAAAAGGTGACACTACCCTCTTCTTGGAGTGGTTTCTACCCAAGAGGCTAAACAAGAGACAATAAACAGACTGAAATTTGGTGACAAGTGCACGTTTCACTTCACTTTGTGGCATTTCTTAATAGTATCCTGGAACAAACTAACCAAGGCACTACTAGACAAACAAAGAGGATTTCAGCCTATTCTTATTGACTATACTATGAGTACATCAACACTAAAGTATCACAATGACCCAATTAGTCCACACTCACCTACATGTAAACTAAGTAGACCATTCTCACTAGTAGTCATTGGTTGTGTCCCAAGCCTACTTGGTCCATGATCCCCAATATGTGTTGAATCATCTTGATAGGCACAAAGCTCAGAAGTGTTTAAGTGGTGCTACTTATCAAGTACATCCTATGTTGCTTAGCCAATCCAAGGCTCACAATCCAGGTCCATATGCATAAATACCTCTAACACTACTAAAATGGTGGTAATACTAATATTGAAACCTATCTCTTGCTCTCTCTCATTAGCATTGGGCTCCACCAATTTTTGTAATTGTGAGTCCCAAACAAGTCAAGTTCCTCTCTCTCAAAAAGCATGGGAGCTTGGGAAAATCATGAGTGTAGATAAAGCACTATGGGCTGCCTAAAAGAGTTCACCACTACCATAGGTGACCAATTAGCCACTACCATTGTTTGAGACTAGCATCCAATATCTAGAATATCATCAACAATAAGGTGTGCTAGTTGTTGAATCTCATCATAGGCACAATGTAAAACCTCTCTTGGTAAGAGGTTTGTCCACCAAAGACAAAGATGATGAGCATATGATCCAACTTTAGTTGCATCCAATAACACAATAGGTCCTATCTGAGAATTAAATTGATGTATACTCACCACCATTTGTGTTCAAGAATCACCCATCAAAGGGATGTTCTCTAAAATGTAGGCCAAAGATATGGCTTGATGAACCTTAAGATGTCATAGTATTTGTAACATCTTCCAAAACACACCAAAATGTGATCTTGTAACCCCTAACCTTGGCCAACACAAGTATGTCCCTAATATGACCATCCAAAAACCACCAAATGAATAGGACCATGTCTCTCTAGATCCTATGCCAATAAAGAAATGTCTACTAGTTGGGTCTTTTGGTAACCCCTAATTGTTGACATTGGTAATAAATTTGGATACCAATAGGCCAAGTGTGCTACATGATTTAAAGAGACTTTCCTAGTAATCTCATCTCTCTCTATACACATAATATCTCTAAACTCATTTACTTGCTTGTAGTACCATAAGTAGTCTAATAATTATCCCACCAAACTACTCCAATAGACATACTCCCTCTATTGGATACTACTAAGCAATAAGTGTGGTATCGAAAGGTAACAAGATAATAAATTTTGGAAGCTCATCCTCAAATTGGTCTCTTGGTAGTAGAAAGGCTCTACTCCAAGCTTGCTACACCAATTGATATGCATGCTGCTACAATGCTTCCTTAGAACTCTACAATATAACATTCAAGGTGGATGGAACAACCTCACTTGTACTCAAATTTGAGTGATCTCTTTTAATATTGGGTTATTTTGTGCATGGGTGTTCCCTTCCGATAAGTTACCAAGCCAAGTATCAAAACCATTGAAAGTTGGAACTAATGTTATGGTCCTTGACTATAGTGAGCAAAGATTGCCACTACTAAATTGTACTGGTATGCAATATACACATCCTCACCTAATTGCCAACTTGGTCTATAGGAAGTTATTTCCTCTCAATGGTCAATATTAAAACCCATGGGGTATAACAATACTCCACCAGCTAGCATATCACATGACTCTACTATTGTTGTAATGGCCAAAACTCTCACCATAGAGCTATCAATCAAATGACTAGGATAAATCTAGACAATGAGCTCCTCACATGTGATGTACTATGTAGAACCACCTCAAGATATGTTTAGATTTGAAATAGATACATATTTACATCTATCTTTCATAGCCCAAGACTAACACTTGTAGCCTTCTCCAAAATAATAAGTTGCATGTCAAATTCTAATAAGACCCTCTATGGTGTATAGAACTTAATTAAAGGTCCCACCAAATAGAAAATCTCACTCTAGTTATTGAATAGGACAACTCCAAGTTTGAACCAAGCTTGTTCAAATGCAATTCTAACTGGTAACTTTGTTAACCTAATTGTTGTTGCCTACCTTAAACCATTGGTAGCTAAATAGATCTCATGCTCCTCAAACAAGTTAGCTCTACCATCAATCAAATATATTCTTGAAGCAAGAATCCCATCATCCCTACTCTCACAAAGTGTGGTAGCTAACAAGAACATAGTTGGGTCAACTCCCAATATAAGCATGTCATTGGTTGAAAACAAAGAGGAGCACTTAATCAACTTAGCCACCCCAACATTGTGCTAGTCTCAATCTATGTGGTAGCATGTGATTGACTAGTATCTAGTCCATCATGCACTCTATCATCACCTTCCAAACCTATAGTAGGATGTCTAAGAGCCATGGATATTATATATGTACCTTAGAGAGTTTAAAAGATTGGAGAAGTTTGACCTATTTATTGGCCTCTCCCCTTGTGGGTCCAACTTCATTGATGCTCCTCAAGGCTTTGGAGCACATACTACATTCCTAGTCATTATGGTATATGCTTTTACTTGTATTGCTCCACACATAAAATCCAAGACATCTTTATCACCAACATAAGAGGTGGAAGCCTTAGTACTTGAATTTGTTCTCCTTTGAGCTATGGCCATGCTAGCCAATCTCTACACTAACTACTCAATCCAAATAGCCATGGCTGTATCATAAGCAAAGGCATATACTAGGCCCCTACCATGTGTAGGTCCTCTACTACCACCGTATCTTCCATGACCTGAAGATCCACTACCACCTACCATAATAGCCCTACTACTTGGTGACTCTAGGGGGAGGTCAAAGCATCAATCACGAGTATGACCAAATCTATGGCAATGGTCACACTATCTCTAAGTTGGTTGTTGTACTCTAGAGGTATCATGCCCACTACCCTAGGAGCACTCTCTCTTGTGGTGAGTTCCACCACGAGTCCAACAAGTAACACCACTACCCATTGGTTTTTGCTAACCAAAAAATGATAGTAAGGGCCTTAAAGTGCACTTGTGACAAGCTGGCAAGTATCACTTTTGTAGTAATCAGTAAGTAAAGTTTGTTCTCACATAGATACAATTTAGAAATTGTCAAATACAAAGTGAAATAGTAATATTTAGTTAATCTTGGTTGTGTCTTTAATCTCTCAGGTAGAAACCACACCCAAAAGAGAGTAACAAGCATTGATCACATTCTAATCACAAACAAACAACATTCATAATCACAATTCTCTAAATTCTATCCAAACAAACTTTGATTGTGATGATTCAATTTCCAAAGAAAGCTACTTCACTATGAAACTTCTTTGTCTAAGAATTGTGTTCTACCCCTCCTCCATTGAAGGCACAACTTCCTTGATCAAAATTGCTTCACATCCACCCCATATTGTGCTCACCAATACAAAATACTACCAACACTACAATTCCTCTCAGATTTTTCAAGGTATTGTTTTGATTGTTATCCACTCAAGATCAAACACACAAGATGAAATCAGAAATGTGGAATCCAACAACCAATACCCAGATTTGCACTTTGAAATTCTCCAAACACTCACAAGTACATGCACAGGATTGACAATCGGTATTAAGCTGAAATGATGAGCACTAAGTTACAACAATTCATTTTACTCAACTTTGAAAATGTAAATACTAAACAACACAACACTACACTACAAATACCCCCTTTAAATAGGCAGAGCACTTTGAAAATTATCTAACAAATATACCATTTCTTAACAACTTTACCAACTTGTAGATCCAAAATGACAAACCACTTCTTCATATTTGCCTCTTCATATCTCAAAATTGTTACTACTCCAATCTGATGTCAACCTCAACTTTGGCTTCCAAACCCAATGCTCCTTCAAGTATCTCTCCTTCTTTGGATCTACCCAATACTACTACTTCATCCACTTTCTCTATCATCTCTTTAGTCTGAGCTGAAATTGGAATGATAGCTAACCTATCTGCAGTCTAATTCTCTAACCCACTCTCTTCTAATGTCTCAAGTAACTAACCCAAAGACACCTACACTCCTACTTCCACGACTTTGGACTTCTTATTCACCTTTATCTCACTATCAAGTCTATCTAACAAAATCTAATCTAAGACAAACATTGTCTCCCACCTTTAGCATCTTCCTATCTACTCAATCTCTTAGGCAAATCAACAAATTGTTCAAATCCGTCTCCTTTGCCTTTCTCTTTCTACAATAACAACTTCTGTTTGTGCAATTGTACTTCTTCCACTTTCACTTTGGCTTCTATGTGCAGTGAGCCGGTTAACGCCTTCACAAGAAAGCATAATACCTGTTTAGCAAGATCCGAAGGGTTTCTAAAGGTTTTTAGTTGAAAGTAATATTTCAACATCACTTTGAGATTTTTGACTACATCTCTTACTTGCTCCGATGTATGATCTTGAGCTCACTCCACTAGCAACTCTTCATGGTACATCTTTAGTATGTCTTCAAACTCAACTTTCAACACCTCTTTCTCTTCCATGTATCAAGCAAGTTGGGCTTCTACATTAATGACAAATCCTTGCATTTGCTCTTCTTCTCTATTCCTCTTGGCTAACTTGCACTGCTAGGCTTCTTCACACTACTAGGCTTCATCTTTTTGCATTGCCCTTGACTTTAGGCTCTCCATTTCTTGTTCCATTACAACTTGTGGTACCCACATTTTTTATTTTATTTTTAATTTGGAAGAAGAAGTGTATAGAGAAGTTGAATTGCGCATGTATGGCCAAAAAAGGCAAAGAAAAGTGTCCTCGGGATGAAACCCAAGGTAATGTGACTTTGGGTCATAAGGTGAAGTACTCGGAATTGCCCTATCAGCATACAACCTGAAGTAAGGAGTCTTGATGTGGGGGGTGCTCAACCCGAGGCAAGGACAGTGTAACAACCTTCCTTTGGGGCAAGACATTCAAGAAGGGACTGTTCAAAAATGGCGGTCATACACGTGAAGGACATTTGACAGTGACAGGAGCATGCAGGAGGTGTGATTTCTTGGTAGAATCTCATATAGAAGAAAGACAAAGAAAGCACGATTCTATAAAAATTGGGCTAAAGACAAAGCAATGACAAGCAATTTTCCCTCACCGTTAAGAAGTCATCCTGCAGGAGATCATGGGAAGGGAGGTAGAGTCAAAAACAAGTTGGTGTGTAGAGAAGAATTCAAGAGAGCTAATCCGGGAATTAGTAGGAAGAATAGTCCCTAGCCCAGAGTGGAAGAGAGAAAGATGGGAGGAGGGAAGAAGAACTCTGAATTTGCAATGAGAAATCATGCAATTTGGAGGTTAGATGTGATCACAAGAATTGAAGTCTTGAGCAGACTTCCGATCATATTCTTGGCATGGAACTAGAATGTAAGCTTTCTAGGGTTTATGACTAAGATCATCAAGAGTAGATGTCTCGATGGTCCCGAGGAAGAAGGGAAGAGAGGTAATCCGGCTTGATGGATGGAGTCGGATTGGAGGTTAGTACTTGGAAGAGAAGTAGGCGCGGAGCATGGTGCCACGTTCTTGGGGAAGGGTGAAGTAGCAAAAGAAACCTAAGAGGTAAGAGATGCTTTCTCTTCGAAGCGCACAAAGAATGGTCACAAAGTAGAGAGTTACAAGGATCCTATCAAGAGAGGGATTGTGAGTGCTCTAACGGCAATCTTGAAGCCGGAGAGAACAACTTATGTGATGAAGCACCAAGCGGTGTTCTTCCATAAGATGTTTGCAAGAGAGCCAATAAATTGGGCCAAGTGTTTTCATGGGAGAATGAGACAGATGGTATGGAATTTGCGGGATAAGTTGCCTCCACATTACATTGTGCTGTTTATAGCTCATTTCTATCTAGGGTTGAACTTGCTCAATGCGGCGGAGCGCAATAGGATGGTGTCACATTTCCATCCCAACTTAAGAAAAGATGTTGACAAGGAGGAGCAGAAATACATTCTTCAGATTAGGAGCAGCAATGAGTACTACGCGTAGACGGGGAAGAGTGTGCAGTTGGACATGAGTACTCCAAAGTTGAAGAAGAGGAGTTGACAAGGAGAAGGCAAAGATGTCAAGAAGGTAAGACCTCGGAAGGCCAGAAGAGTAAACCCAAGGAAAGGAATGGTGGTAATCATGTCGTTGGAGGAAGAATCGGAAGCCGAGTGCAAGTCCAAAGACTCAGAAAGAGATGAAGAACCCAAGCTCACACTGCAGAGTGGAGACATGAGTAGTGATAGTGACAATGGAGTGGAGATGACATCGATACCCAAGGAAGAGGAAGCCAAGATGAAGATGGAAGAGAAAGGTAACTCAAAGTTGGAAGACAAAGTGCCAGAGCAGGAGGAGAAGAAAGTTACCATTCAAAGAGGAGTTCATTCCAGGCAAAAGGCGAAGTGTGGAGCGGGGCCAAGTAAGGTAAAAGAAGAGGAGGATGAAAGTTAGGGGAGTGAAGCATCCATTCCTATAAGGCAACTATGGCTCAGAAGGCGAGTGTTGAGTGAAGAAGAGGTGAAGAAGGAGATCACTCCACAAGTCGAGGTAACTCCAAGTGAAGGAGTGGAGTACCTGCGGGAAGTTGTGTGCCCATTATTAGTAAAGTTAGAGTACAAGAAGAAGGAGATGCAATCAAAGTGTCCGGAGGTGAAGACTATGATGCAGGTGTTAGCAAGATTAGAAGAAGAGAACTCAGAGTTGAAGAAGAGTATAATCCAAGGTGAGGAAGAAAGAGAAGTACTACGAGTAGATGCAGTAGTGCAATATCAGGTGCTTGATAACTTGAGGAGAGAAGTAGGGAATCGGGAGGAACTCATAGAGCAGAATGTCATAGCAAGGGAAACACAAATAGTTAAATATGAAATCTTGAAGTTGCAGTTTGTTGATTCGAGACTAGACCCAATATCAAATCTATAGCAAATCAAGCAAGGCTTTGTGGTACCCACATTTTTGTTTTTTTTGAAATTTGGAAAAAGAAGCATATAGAGAAGTTGAATTGAGCCTGTATGGCCAAAGAAGGCAAAGAAAAGTGTACTTGGGGTGAAACCCAAGGTAACGTGGCTTTGGGTCATAAGGCAAAGTACTCGGAATTGCCCTGTCAGCATACAACCTAAAGTAAGGAGTCTTCATATCGGAGGTGCTCAACCGAAGGCGAGGAGAGTGTAACAACTTTCCTTTGGGGCGAGAGATTCAACAAGGGACCATTCAAAATGGCGGTCATATGCATGGCGACTGTGGCTCAGAAGGCGAGTGTCAAGTGAAGAAGAGGTGAAGAAAGAGATCACTTTGCAAGAGTGAAGGAGTAGAGTACCTGCGGGGGGTTGTGTGCTCATTATTAGTAAAGTTAGAGCACAAGAAGAAGTAGATGCAGTCAAAGTGTTTGAAAGTGAAGACTTTGATGCAAGTGTTAGCAAGATTAGAAGAAGAGAACTCAGAGTTGAAGAAGAATATAATCCAAGGTGAGGAGGAAAGTGAAGTACTACGAGTAGATGCAATAGTGCAAAATCAAGTGCTTGAGAACTTGAGGAGAGAAGCAGTGAATCAGGAGGAACTAATAGAGCAGAACGTCATAGCAAGGGAAAGACAAATAGCTGAATATGGAATCTTGAAGTAGCAGTTTGCTGATTCTAGACTAGAAATTATCCATGCTATGGCGAGAGTAGCAAAGAAAGAACAAGAGCTTGATAGAGTGATAGAGAGTGTAGAGGAGAAGAAGCAGTTGTGGCAACGAGAGTTGATAGTGAGGTATAGAGAGGAAGAAAGGTTGAGAGAGTTACTTCGCAATAAGGAGAAAAAGATTGTGCTGAAAGAGAAGGAGAAGGAAGCTGTGAAAGCCGAGTTCAAAGCAGAATTAGCAATGTATAGAGAAGATTGGCTTGCAGATCAAGACTAGGATAGGAAATTGAGATTGGAGCCATTAAAGGAGATGGTGATCAAGAAGAATGCAATGCTAAGTACAAAGGCCAGTGTGTGCATCAAAGAGATGGGATTGCACAAGTTGAAGTTGTTGGTGTAGGAGACGAGGAGGAGAAATGCAAAGGACAAAGACTTGAATGCTTTATTGATTTGTCTTAGAACTCGTGTAGATAGAAAGATATTGGAGGTAGAAGACAATATCACAATTAGATTAGACTTAGTCAAACTTGAGATAGATAAACTTTGAAAGGATGTCAGAGCAAAACCCAAAGTAGATGAAGTAGGAGTACAAATGTCTTTGGAGTTACCGTTGGAGGCATTAGAGAGAGTGGGTCAGGAGATAAGAAGTTAGAAAGATTACCTACTAGTGGAATTTCATATCAAGAAAGAGAATTGTTAGATTTGGTAGAGGAATTAGGAGTTATGAAACCCAAGGAAAGGGTAGTAGTGAATGAAGTTACTTTGGGATTGGGTTTGAAAGTTGAGGGAGAAGTAGACATCGGATTGGATTACTAACAGTTTTGAGATTTGAAGAGGTAGATATGAAGAGGTGCATTGTTAGTTTGGATCTTCAAGTTAGAAGAGTTGTTGTAGAACGGTATAGTTGTTAGAACTATCGATTGCTTCACTATTTAAGAGTGGCATTTGTAGGAAATTGTTATTCAGTGCTCATTATTTTTGGGAATAGATAAAGCAAAGTGTTGTGAAGTAGTGCTCATCACTTGAGCTTGATTCCGAGTATCAACGTTGTGATTGTGTTTATGAGTGTGTGGAGAAATTTGAAGTGCAAGTCAGTGTGCTTGTTGAATGTTGGATTCCGCAGCCTTGATCTTCATTCTGTGTGTTTGATCCTTAGTGAAGTGCAATCGGAGCAATGCCTTGACAGATCTGAGAGGAATTGTAGTGTTGGTATTATTCTGCATTTGTGAGAGTAGCGTAGTGTTGATGTGAAGCAATTTTGATCAAGGAAGTTGTGCCTTCAGTGGAGGGGTAGAACACAATTGTGAGGCAAAGTCGTTTGCAATGAAGTGCCGTTTTTGAGAAAGCCTGAATCATCACAATCAAGATTGTTTGGAAAGATTTGATGGAGTTGTGATTAAGTGTGATACATTGTTGTGCCGAGACTACGAATCAGTGCTTGTTACTCTCTTCTGGGTGTGGTTTCTACCTAAGAGACTAAAGAAGAACTCAAGAAGAACTACATTGTTATTGTTTGACTTTGTATTTGGACATTTTTGACTCGTATCTTTATGGGAACGAACTTTACTTACCTGATTACCGCAAAAGTTTACTTTATATTTGCCGGGTTGTCACACCACTACAACCACTTTTGACTTTATGACTTCTTTACGTGCTTCATCAAATTCTCCCTTCAACTTCTCAAAGTCTATCTTCTGTGTACTTAGCTCTTCAGCCTACCTTTCAAGCTTGCCTCCTCACTTCTCAAAAGTGTTCAGCAAGTTCTCAAACCTCTTCTATCAAAGAACTTTGTCAACCCAAAGCTCTTCACCTTGCTTCTCACCTTGGATTAACTTCCCCTTCAACTACATAATCTCTCCACTCAGATACTTCACAACATGTAGTTCATCCCTTACTTCCAAATGATCCTTCTTCACCTCTTCCCTCTTCTTCTTCTTCAACACCAATAGCAATGGATAGACAATTTTAGACAAGTATGCCACTTCCCCAAAATCATTTTTTTTGCATTCATCTTTGCATGTTTCTTTCATTGGTGCCTCTTTGACCGTTCCCTTACCTCAAAGTCTTGATCTTCATACCTTCAAAGTAACATCTTCTGAGATTTCTTCTTCACCTTTTCCTTTACTCAATCTTGCCATAGCCGGTTGCAAAATCTTCTTTGTTTTGGTTCCTCTTGGAAATACTAACCTTTTCTCTTTGCTCTTCTATCTCCACCGCAAGCTCCAACTCCAAACATGGAATATCTCCTCCTTCCATCCGGTTGTGACAACCCGGAAAATATCACTTTTACGGTAATTAGGTAAGTAAAGTTTGTTCCCGCAAAGATACAAGTCAAGAATATCCAAATACAAAGCAAATTGTAAAAATGTAATTCTTCTTGGTTGTGTCTTTGATGTGTAACACCCATTTTTGCATGTGTGTGGTATTGTGATATTTAGCTTGGTATTACAAGTTCTTGAGAGATATTATTTATATAGAGATAAAGGATGGTTCTACATTAGTCATGATTAGCTAAATTTAGTCATAGCTAAGATAGAGGAGACCTCACTTTAGAGGAAGTGGAAAAGATGAGCACCACTATTTTGGATTCTAGTGTGTTGACTTGATATTATTCCCAGGTGTTTGGCTTTGAGGAAAGAGTTGAGCACTCTTGGGCCTGCAAGCCTTTTTGTTTTGGATTCTTCTATAGTCCAAGGATAGCCCATGTGAAGGAATCCTTGACTTAGTAGTTAGGTCAAGATAAGATCACATGCTTAGTGGAATATGCCAATGTGGATAGATATTCCTTTATAATTTTTGACTTTACTTGACTTTTAGCCTAGTAACTTGAGTTACTCTAGTAATTAGTAATTTTGGTGCGTAACTATTTTGCAAGTATATAAACAAGGGGTGATGAGATACTAATAATCCTTTCATTTGCAACTATCTCTCTCTCATTGAGTTCTCTAGTGAGCAATGCCTTGAGTCTTGGAGTTTTAGACTTGGAGGAGTATGATAGAGTTGGGGTTCCTTGCCTTCTTAGTCCATGGTGCGCTACCATAATAGCTATTAGAGGTTCATCCTGAGTGAGAGACAGGCCAGCTCACAGATCTCTCAGGTAGAAACTACACCAAGAAGAGAGTAACAAGAGCTCAGTAGTAATTCTTGTCACAAATTATACACTCATAATCATAATTCTTTCAAATCTTTCCAAACAAACTTGATTGTGATGATTCAGTCTCTCCCAAAAATGGCTACTTCATGGAAATATGACCTCACCTCAAAATTGTGTTCCATCCCTCCACTGAAGGCACAACTTCCTCGATCAAAATTGCTTCACATCAATTGAACACTGTACTCACAAATGCAAACTACTACCAACACTACAATTCCTCTCAGATTTGTCAAGGCATTGCTTTGATTGCACTTCACTCAAGATCAAGGCTATGGAATCCAACATCCAACAAACACACTAACTTGCACTTTGAAATTCTCCCAACACTCACAAACACAAAAATATAGAATTGATACTCAGAATTTAGCTCAAGCGACGAGCACTGCTTCACAGCACTTTGTCTTATCTATTCTCAAGAATAATGAACACTGAACAACCAAAGACTACATATGCCTCCTTTTATAGGCAGAGCACTTGATAGTTAACTTACTTCCTAAACTACTTCCTACAACTCTACCAACATGTAGATCCAAAATGACAATGCACAATATCGATTTCCTCCTATCTAAAAACTGTTTCTAATCCAATCCAATGTCTACTTCTACTTTGGCTTCCCAACCCAAGGACAATCCCTCCACCTCATGTATATCAGGTTTTACAACTTCCAACTCTTCTACCAATTCTAACACATCTTCACATTGATCTGGAATTAAAGACATGGGTAATCTATCTACCTCCTTATCTTGTAACCCACTCTTCTCTAAAGTATCAAGCGTCAAATCAAAAGACACCTGCACTCCTATCTCTATTACTTCAGGTCTGGTATATACAATATTCCAAAGATTATCTAACTCCAACTTAATCAAACCAAGACAAATAGAAATGTTATTCTCTACATCTAACATCTTCCTATCTATCCGCATTCTAAGATTGATTAACAAGGCATTCAAGTCCTCGTTCTTTGCATTCTTTATCCTTGTTGCTTACACAAGCAATCATAACTCATGTAGCCTTGATTCCTCCATTCTCACTTTGTCTTCCATGGTTAACTTTGACTTCAGTTCCATGATTGCTTCTTCAATTGATTCCTCTGATTGCATCTTTTGTCTCTCCTACTCAATCATAGCTTAACTTATCTTCAACTCCTCCTCATACTCCGCTGTGAAATCCTCCAACTCTTCACATATTGATCACTCTTTGCCTCTAGTGTCTTCACAAGATCTCTTAGCCTCCCTTCTTCTTGATGGTGCTTATTCAATTCTTGTTGCCAAGCTGCAATCTTCTCTTCTACTCTCTGTGGAATGCATTGAGCTCCTCTTCCTTAGCTTCCACCTATTCTCATTTATTGTCTTGCTCCCACTTTACTTTGGCTGTAACTTCTCCACCCGAAGTCTTTCTTGCGTAACTTCCTTCACTTTCAGCGCCAACTCTCTTCCCTGCTTCTCAAACTTCTCTTGCAGATTCTTGTTTATCTTCTTTTGCAACATTGCATCTACTCGCAATATTTCCTTTTCTTCCTCTCCTCTAATCAGACTCTCTTGCAACTTCAGATTCTTAGATTTTAATCTAAGAATTGCTGATCTACCCTTAGAAATTGAGCCTAAAGTGACAAAAATATAGTTCAAAGATCAACACTATCTCCATACATCAATCTCCTCTACCGGAGATCTCCTAAACTTATGGTAGTCATCCATTGGTGGACCCTCCAAGTGTTAGAAAAACCCCTTCCATGCCATGAAGGGTGTGAACAAAGTCAAGTTCTACATCTACTATAGACTACACCCACTATCAAACTCCTAGATAAAACCATCCAACTCAATGGTACCAACTATACTAGTGTAGCATTTGTGCCATTTGGCTGCTCCATAAATCTCATCCATGTCCCACAATAATGGTGTATATACACCAAGTGCAATCTCATTTGAATCAGCTCATGTGTCTTTCTCCAAACCAAAATTAATCTTCTCTCTCATTGGGACTTGAGATATAGGCTGATACCAAGTGTCACTTCATGGAAACCCATTGCATATTGCAACAAAATCCCCACAAAAATTTTCAGGATGATGTACAACCACAACTATAGCCACCAAATACCACCACTAACCAAACATCACCCACTAATGTAACTCTAACTATGATAACTACACTAGGAGAAAGTGTGACTTGTAACTTACCATCACAAATGCACCCTTATGATCTGTAGATCACCATTTCCTATCTCACCAAAGAGAAAGATAAGTAGTCAGACCAGTCATCACTCCAACCTCACTATCAAGAGCATACTAGAGCACCATTACTCTAAATATTAGGGCACCTCACACCTAAATCCTAACCTATCCACTCACCTAAAACCTTAAACATGATGCACAAATAGCAAGTAGAGAATAGAGGGGTCCAATCACAAGAAATCCAACCAATTATTGTCCATCTCACAAATCAAAGCTAGACTAACTCTACCACCATTTGACATTTGACATAATAGGAGTGGCTATCTACTCTTAAGCTACTAGGATCACCAAGGATGAGATCTAATGTACTCTTCCAATCCAAGTTACATGAATATATATATCAGTCTACCCATCACTAGGAAAAAGGTTTGGCTAGGGCAATAGTCTAAGAACCAAAGATATGGGGTTAAGATCTTATTGCACACAATAGTGGAGGGTGGGTACATAATGCCAAAAAACTACTAAGAACTACAAAACCTCTACTAAATTTCCTAACCTCATGCCAACAAGCCAGCTTGCTGGTCTTTGTAGCCTCTCTAGCACATAGCATTATGTCTCAAATCCTCAAGGAAAATTGAACACCCACTTCTAAATTCAACCCCAATTTCACCAAATTAAATTTTCACCACTATCAAATCTATAGCAAATCAAGCAAGGCTTTGTGGTACCTACATTTTTGTTTTTTTTTAATTTGGAAGAAGAAGTGTATAGAGAAGTTGAATTGCACTTGTATGGCCAAAGAAGGCAAAGAAAAGTGTACTTGGGATGAAACCCGAGCTAATGTAGCTTTGGGTCATAAGGTGAAGTACTCAGAATTGCCCTATCAGCATACAACCCGAAGTAAGGAGTCTTCATATCGGAGGTGCTCAACCCAAGGTGAGGACAATGTAACAACTTTCCTTTGGGGCAAGAGATTCAAGAAAGGACCATTCTAAAATGGCGGTCATATGCGTGAAGGATACTTGACAGTGACAGGAGCATGCAGGAGGTGTGATTTCTTGGTAGAAACTCAAATTGAAGAGAGACGAAGAAGGTGCAACTCTATAAAAATCGAGCTAAAGACAAAGTGATGATAAGCAAATTGTCCCTCACCATTAAGAAGTCGTCCTACAGAAGATCATGGGAAGGAAAGTAGAGTCGAAGACGCGTTGGTGTGTAGAGGAGAATTTGAGAGAGCTAATTCAAGAATAAGTAGGAAGAATAGTCCCCAGCCCAGAGTGGAAGAGAGAAAGATGGGAGGAGGGAAGAAATCATGCAATTTGGAGGTTAGATGTGATTGCAAGAATTGAAGTCTTGAGCAGACTTCAGATCAAATTCTTGGCGTGGAACTGGAATGTAAGCTTTCCAGGGTTCATGATTGAGATCATCAAGAGTAGATGTCTTGATGGCCCCAAGGAAGAGGGGAAGAAAGTAAACCTAGCTCGCTGGATGGAGTCAGATTGGAGGTTAGTACTCGGAAGAGAAGCAGGCACGGAGCATGGTGCCACATTCTTGGAGAAGGGAGAAGTGGCAGAAGAAACCCAGGAGGTGAGAGATGCTTTCTCTTTGAAGCGCACAAAGAATGGTTACAAGGATCCTATCAAGCAAGGGATTGTGAGTGCTCTAATGGCAATCTTGAAGCCAGAGAGAAAACTTATATGATGAAGCACCAAGCGGTGTTCTTCCATAAGATGTTTGCAAGAGAGCCGATTAACTGGGCGAAGTGTTTTCATGGGCAAACAAGACAGATGGTGTGGAATTTGTAGGATAAATCACCTCCGCATTACATTGTGCCATTTGCAGCTCATTTCTACATGGGGCTGAACTTGCTCAATGCGGTGGAGCGCAACAGGATGGTGTCGCATTTCCATCTCAACTTAAGAAAGGATGTTGACACGGAGGAGCAGCAATGCATTCTTTAGATCATGAGCAACAATGAGTACTACGTGCAGACATGGAAGAGTGTGCAGTCGGATGTGAGTACTTCAAAGTGAAGAAGAGGATTCAACAAGGAGAAGGAGAAGATGTCTAGAAAGTAAGACCTCGGAAGACTAGAAGAGTAAACTCGAGGAAAGGTATGGTGGTAACCGCATTGTTGGAGGAAGAATCGGAAGGTGAACCCGAGTGCAAGTCGGAAGACTCGGAAAGAGATGAAGAACTCAAGCTCACACTATAGAGTGGAGACACGAGTAGTGACAGCAACGATGGAGTGGAGATGATGTCAGTACCCAAGGAAGAGAAAGCCATGATGGAGATGAAGGAGAAAGGTAACTCGAAGTTAGAAGACAAAGTGCCAGAGCAAGAAGAAAGGAAAGTTACCATTTAACGAGGAGTTTGTTCCAGGCAAAAGGCAAAGTGTGAAGCGTGGCCAAGTAAGGTTAGAGAAGAGGAGAATGAAAGTTCAGGGAGTGAAGCATCCATTCCTATATGGCGACTACGGCTCAGAAGGCAAGTGCCCAGTGAAGAAGAGGTGAAGAAGGAGATCACTCCGCAAGTCAAGGTAACTCTAAGTGAAGGAGTGGAGTACCTACGGGAGGTTGTGTGCCCCTTATTAGTGAAGTTGGAGCACAAGAAGAAGGAAATGCAGTCAAAGTGTCCGGAGGTGAAGACTGCGTTGTAGGTGTTAGCACGATTAGAAGAAGAGAACTCAAAATTGAAGAAGAGTATAATCCGAGGTGAGGAGGAAAGGGAAGTACTACGAGTAGATGCAATAGTACAGAACCAAGTGATTGAGAATTTGAGGAGAGAAGCAAGGAATCTAGAGGACCTAATAGAGCAGAGTATCATAGCAAAGCAATGACAAATTGTTGAATACAAAATCTTGAAGCAACATTTTGTTGATTCAAGACTAGAAATTATCCATGCTATGGCGAGAGTAGCAAAGAAAGAACAAGAGCTCGATAGAGTGATAGAGAGTGTAGAAGAGAAGAAGCAGCTATGGCAACGAGAGTTAACAGTGTGGTATAGAGGAGAAGAAGAGTTACTTCACAATCAAGAGGAAAAGATTGTGCAGAAAGGAGAAGGAGAAGGAAGCTGTGAAAGCTAAGTTCAAAGCAGAATTGGCAATGTACAAAGAAGATTGGCTTGCAGATCAAGAACGGGAGAGGAAAATGAGATTGGAGCCATTAAAAGAGATCGTGATCAAGACGAATGCAATGATGAGTACAGAGGCCAGTGTGCACATCGAAGAGACAAGGCTGCACGAGTTGAAGTTGTTGGTGCAGGAGACAAGGAGGAGAAATGCAAAGGACAAAGACTTGAATGCTTTGTTGATCAGTCTAAGAACTTGTGTAGATAGGAAGTAGAAGACAATATCACAATCAGATTAGACTTAGTCAAATTAGAAATAGATAATCTTCAAAAGGATGTCAGAGCAAAACCCAAAGTAGATGAAGTGGGAGTACAGATGTCTTTAGAGTTACCATCGGAGGTATTAGAGAAGAGTGGGTCGGGAGATAAGGAGTTAGAAAGATTACCCACTAGTGGAATTTCAGATCAGGAAAGAGAATTGTTATATTTGGTAGAGGAATTAGGAGTTGTGAAACTCAAGGATAGAGTAGTATTGAGTGAAGTTACTTCAGGATTGGGTTTAAAAGCCGAGGAAGAAGTGCATTGTTAGTTCAAATCTATAGGTTTGTAGAGTTGTTAGGAAACTATGTTTTTGTTGGAACTGTCAATTGCTTCACTATTTAAGAGTGGCATTCACATGAAATTGTTATTCAGTGCTCATAATTTCTGAGAATAGATAAAGCAAAGTGTTGTAAAGCATTGTTCGTTGCTTGAGCTTGATTCCGAGTATCAACTTTGTATTTGTAATTGTGAGTGTGTGAAGAAATTTGAAGTGCAAGTCAATGTGCTTGTTGGATGTTGGATTCCGTAGCCTTGATCTTCATTCTGTGTGTTTGATCCTTAGTGAAGTGCAATCGGAGCAATGCCTTGATAGGTCTGAGAGGAATTGTAGTGTTGGTAGTATTCTACATTTGTGGGTGCAACATGGTGTTGATGTGAAGCAATTTTGATCGAGGAAGTTGTGCCTTTAGTGGAAGGGTAGAACACAATTCTGAGGCAAAGTTGTTTTGCAATGAAGTGCCGTTTTTGAGAGAGCCTGAATCATCACAATCAAGATTGTTTCAAAAGATTTGATGGAGTTGTGATTAAGTGTGACACATTGTTGTGACGAGACTGTGAATCAGTGTTTGTTACTCTCTTCTGGGTGTGGTTTCTACTTGAGAGACTAAAGAAGAACTCAAGAAGAACTACATTGTTATCTTTTTACTTTGTATTTGGACATTTTTGACTCGTATCTCTGCAGGAACAAACTTTACTTACCCAATTACCGCAAAAGTGATATTTGCCGGGTTGTCACAAGCTTCCACACATGATCCACATAATTGAAAAAAATTTAAGTAATAATGATTATAGATACCAAAAATCCCACTAGGCTTACAAAAACTAAGGACATACCACAAATGTCCTTAGTTCTTGTACCCAATTTCCCCTTGACTTCACATATCTAACATAATTGCACACTATTTGCCCCAATATCAAATTTGTAGTAAATAAAGCAAGGCTCTCGCACATGATCCACACAATTGAAACAAATATTGAGTAATAATGATCATAAATACCAGTAATCCCACAAGGCTTAGGGATACCACCAATGCCCTTAATTTGCTCCCAATTTCCCTTTGATTTCACTTATCTAATGTAATCAGTTCAGTTTACACTTGGATCATACTCAACTCAAATCAAAACTCAATCCTCAACTCAATAATCTACCATAATGTGCATTGATTATAGTCAAACCACACCCAATCTAGCTAAGAGACTCCAAGTGATGCTTGTTCGCCTCTATCTATCATAGCCAAGAACTCAAAGACTCAACATCTGAGAAATGAGACTTTCATTTCTCTGATGAGTGCAGCTTTTAGAGTTGCACTTCAAAGGTATACCCCTCTACTCAACCTGGATCTCCAGCCCTAATAGTGAAAACAGTGCAAGTGATGGTGTATCCAATGGTGTGATCAGTAGTACTCACATGAAATCTGGCCACCACTGAGTAATCTTGTAACAGCTTCTAATATAACTATGACCACCAAGACTATCACTCCAACCTTCAAGCAAACCAACTTTGGTGCTACAATGGCATGATAAGTCTTTTGTCTTGAAGCTCTTTGGTGTGTGCTCTCCTCCTTGCTTAATTGCTAATGACTTCTCCACATTGCACGTCTCTTGAGTCATCTTTCTTCTAGAGGGTGCAATTTCTCTCGAGGTTGAAGAGAAATGACAATAATTCTTCTTTCTCCCTTGGCAACCTGCCATCTCTTTGTGTCTCCAAGTAAACTAATGAATTTGAAAGAAAAGTTGTATGTTAGAAAGAGGTGAGGCATCACAACATGCATTGGTCCAATAGCTCTTAAAGTGTTAGATGTGATAATCTAAGTCATAAGCAAAGGCCATGGTTAACTCCTCCATAGTGAACTCTAAACACCATATCCTTTCCTTAAGAGGAGAAAATACTAGCTTTATTATGAACATGCACCTCAATGAAGATAATAGTAAGAGTGTGAATGTGCATATACTCACTATGATACTCTTGAACCGTCCTAAAGCCTAGTGATACAAAGTAAACAAATTGAGGTAATAGTGCATGAGTTTTGGCAATAAATCACTAGCCAATAAGAGATATGGTTGGAATACATCGGGCCAAAATCAGCTATATATGCTATTGATATCAGCTATATGACAGTTGCTAGTAAGAAAAAGATGACCCTCATGTAAGAACCTATCGGCCAATCTAGAGTCACCGGTCTCCATGCTCCTATATATGCTATTGATACAATAGCTGCCTGCAATATGAAACCATAGCCTCCCATGGCTATAGGGAGAGCTATTTGTATGAAACCACTGCCTCCCATGGCAAGAGGGAGAACTATTTGTCTTCTATGGCATTCGTGTAATACCGGTGAGAGCAATGCGGTGGCAAGATGGTTCGTAAACATTTTACGAAATTTTCAAACATCAACAAAAGAGAGCAACGCTGATTACTGCACAAGCATAGTATAGGATAGTATAGTTCGTGCTTTACACGTCCGTGGCCTTTCGTATCGGGGTCATCATGTGCTGCATATACGTGCCTTGATTCTTTTATCGGGAGGGGCAAGCAATCATGAGCTCATCATCCCGATGGATATTGGTCAGGTGGGTAATACGAGCATCTGAGACTCCCTAGGGATAAAATTAACCCATAGGACATCCCCGTTGTTTTCTATACGGTTGCTCCAAAATCCTTATCTTTTATATAAAGTAGAGATGAAGGTTATTTTATCTACACAAGAATCGATACTCAATGAGTATGAACCATGTTGATGTAATATAACAGTGGGGGGTTTCACTTGGCGATTCAGTGCAAGTTCCGATAGGTGATAGGGCATTTTGGTGCGCCTTCTTACTCATAGAAAACACCCATTTTGCTTTGGAGTACTGAAGTGGTTTGGATAAACTGATGAAGACTAGTTCGTATGCGTGTGATAAGATATCATGATTGATATTAAACCTCTAGTAAATCTCTATGTCTTTGTTAACTGCATATCTGTTCACCTGGCTGAAAGTTGCAGTTGCTGATCATGTTTATTGCTTAAATGGGAGATGAAGAGATCGAAGCAGCGGAGTCGAAAGCATCAAAAAATGGTTTTGCGGTCTGTCTCCTGTTTGGAACGTGCTTTTACAGCTAGTCTCGTACATCCACTGAAATTTTCTAGGATCACCGTCCGGGGGTATACAAGAGCCGCATTTTATTTCATTTAATAGTTCACGACTACCAGTATCTACTTCATGCACACTGTCGGGAAGATATCTGAGCTTTCTTGAGTGGACATCTTGGATGTTTCGGTCTTAAAAATTGGTTTCAGAGACATGAAGTAGGGTGCTAGGGATGTAGATTTGGTTGACCTCAACAGAATTCTAGCATCAAATCTAACTGAGTCATTGCGTACAGGAGGAGATCCACCTTACACCACAAAAAGTTCTGATAGTCACAATTGCTGTATTCGTTCTCAGATATCAGCTGTTGTATTTCACAAATGCACTATAATCTGGTGGAAGGAGCACGTATCGTCTTCAACAAATATTGACCTCTCTTCGAAGTCGAAATGAATTCTTGAAAGAAACGCTTTGATTAGATTGGATTTGAGCTGTCACACTTGGAAATCAATAGCTCTTTCCAGGGTCATCTCTAGAAAGAGGCATAGCTTCAACTTCAAGAACGTCTTGGGGCCTTATCTGATAGCTGCCTTTAGGAGACTTATTTGTTGCATTGCATCCTAATTTAGAGACTACATAATGGAGACCTAACCTATCTCGATGTAAATTACAACAATCAGTGACTTCTGCTACTGATGAGTGGCTACAATAGTTTCATTCCAAGGGATTGTTTGGTCACCGATAGAATTTCCATCATCTTTGCAAGCTTAGTTCTAAGCTGGACAAGCAGTTAGTCGGTCAGGAGGTGGAACAAGTTTCTCATTATCCTGCGCTCCATCTTTCACTAGAAACGCCATCTCCATTCCCCAGGATGTATGTTTCTCCAGGTGACAGTGCATGAACCACATGCCTGAAACAAAGCCAGAAGATGCAAAATGAGATCCGAAGTCTATGGATACTTCCCATTCTAAATGTAGTAATAAATAACCTTACGTTGAGATGTGCTTACCAGGATTATCAGCTTTGAACCGAATCGCGACCCATCCTCCGGCTGGAACCTCGACTGTGAAGCGAGAGGGAGGATCAACGTTGTTGAAGGTTGACGGACTCGTATTAGAATCATAATTGCCCATGCCACTGGCCAGGACATAGAAATTGTATCCATGCAGATGGAACGGGTGGTTCTCGTACGCCTGCGCCCAAGTTCCTTGAAGGACGAGTTCCACCACTGCTCCATACTCAATCACAGAAATTCTTGTACCGTTTGTGAAGTTCTGAGGTGGACCGTTTGTATAATCGTACTGATTCTCAGGGAAGTCAGGGAAGTCTGTGGAATAAATTCCTTGTGTTTTGTTGTAGTATGCCTGCAGAAGGTCAATCTTCGGCAGGATAAACTTGATATCACTCACTACCCCAGTAGATGGTCCTTGGGGTCCTTGTGGTCCTGTGAGTCCTGGCGGCGGGACGAGACCAACCGTGAATAAAAGATAGCGATCAACTTTCGTAGGGAATGGACTGGTATCAAGAACCTTCAAGCTGTTCAAGAAGCTGGTGACAAACGCTGTGTCGTTCTCTGCTGGAAGTCCTGGCCAGAATGTGGTGCTAGGATCAAGAGTGGGAGCAGAGTCATACTGAAGGAGTGCAGTGGAGGATATCTTTGGAATGTCATTGAGGAGGCCTTCCAAAATAAGCGGGGGATAAAAAGAACGATTTGGGATAACGAGGGAGGTGTAAGCAGCGGCTTCCATGTAGTAGGTCCCAGGTCTCTGATTCGCATATATCAACACGTTCATGGTTTGTCCCGGAGAAAGGAATACCGTGTCGAAATCCACTGGCTTGACATACTCACCGTCGATCTCCACTATCGTTTGCCTGTGATATGCAATTCCAAAGAACTCCTCGCTGTTGAGTCCAGCATTGATGATTCGAAGAAGGTACGTTCGCCCTGTCGATACCTTCAAAGTGGGTATTCCTGTATAAATGGCCAGTATCATTGTCATCTAGTCCCACGTTTGACTACTGCAAGAGACCCCCAAAGAAGATGTGCATGTTCCTTTGGAAGGACATGCTACCATCAACTATTACTTCACCCACTCACAGCGGTATAACACATAGAATACTGAAAACGGGGACAAGGACCTGATGAAATGCTCACGTTGGTTGTGATTCTCTGGAAAAAGAATAAATGCTGAATTCTTCTGTATTGGCAGTACTGTGGGAAGATATATTGTGCTGATCACTGGATCTAAAGAGTTGATCTAAGTGCCAGTTATAGACTTATTGCAGTAATTTGAGCTCCTAATTCTGGGCAGCAACCCTATCAAGCTACTTACAATCACCTGGCGGGTAAAACTAAATCAAAACTAAATCCAAATAACTCAAGACTAAAAACCTACTACTAACGAAAGTTACTCAACGGTGGTGTCTGTGGTAGTATCTGCGGTGCTGCCGGCACTGTAAGTGAGCACTTTATTAGTTAGTGTTCAGAGCTTGGTCGGTAAGGTTGATTTTAAATGATGTTAATATTATACCTTCAGTATCGCTGCAATTGTAGCGTGATCCTGGGCGGCCGTTGATGAGGAGCGCGTCCGCTAGTGCGAAATTGAAAGGAAATTGCTGTAGTCCTTCCCTCTCAGTTGCGTCGACATCCCCATTCCACCAATCTCCTGTTAAGTTTCATTACACAAGTATGTTAGCACGAAAACGTTGAAGATGATACACGGATTGCTCAAGAGCTTCAAGAAGTTAAAAGTATGTAGCTAGACAATACGATCTGCAACGGAAACCTTTCGTCTACTTGCTATTAGTCTGCAAGCTAGGATAAAATGACATCGCAAACGACGAAGTATTGTAAATGTTGGTCAGATAGACCCAACATATGCTTCAAACACATTGTATTACAGCACAAAGCTGTACGTAGCGTGCTGAATTTGCAGAGACGCAGGATTGAGCCCGCTTTGAATTTAATGAAATAACAAGGAGAGTCAAATTCGTGCACGAGAAACAAGCAAATATCTAGTGCAGTCCCAATCTTGATCGTGGTATCGGTGGCTGGGTTGCGATAAAGTAACGGTGAGTGAAGATGGACATCAGAACTAACTTCCTGCCGACAGGGTAAAACCTGCGGACTTGAAGGCTTCTGCAAAAGCAAAGAGTGTTATAGCCCATAAACCGGATTTGAGTGATGAGGCGTGGGAGAACAACCGGAGGTGATAGCGGGGTTGGATAAGCCATTGAGAAGCATTCACTGAGTATTTGGATACCAAACGCTCACGACACGAAGTCACTTCTACGTTGAGGATGGAGAACAAGTGTTTACTGTCAGGCAGATCAGAAAGAGCTCAACGACGCATTGAGTGAAAGGGTCTCAGGCTCAAAAGAGGCTGAGGTACCTCAAGTACACCAGCTACAAACAACACACAAGACAGTCCTGAAGTTACGCAAACAGTACAGAATTTATGTTCACCTAGAATCACATTGAACTCTTCGTCTGGCTTCGCATGCGGGTACGTGAAGGTGGGTGGAAAGATAACAATTGCTCCGTGGACCGTGGCCCGAAGCCAGTTAACATGAGCATGCCAAAACAACGTCCCCTGTTGACCGGTGACGGTGAAGTTATATACGAAATAGTCCCCCTGCTTCATTGGACATTGAGTGATGTGACCTGCTCCATCCTGCCACCCCGTGAGTATCTGTTTAACTCCATGCCTGTAAGTAAGTACATTTAAGTCTTTCAGATAACGATGACTCCACTTCATGCACATATTGATCCAAAGCGTACGTATGTAGTTTTTGAATATTGCTTCATCTTTTTGCATCCGTATCAATAAAAGTAAAGCTATAGATACTGTAACAGAAGTTGCTCAAAAGGTAAGGAAAATCGTGTATAAAATCGTGGAACTCATTACCAGTGAATCGTAAGGTCTGCGTTGGCATTGTTCGTAACATTGACGATAATTCTGTCCCCTGTAACGGCATAGATAGTTGGTCCTGGAAACTCCCCGTTTACGACAACAATATCCTTGGTGAAACAGTTTACAGTTCTGGGGGCCAAAGCGACCTGATCAGAATCCACAGAATGAGTGGTGAGTACCCTCCCATAGTAAACGTAAAACTGTGCTGTGAAATCTGAAACGTTCACCTCGGCTTTCTACCGGACGAGTATCTCAAGTTCTTGAAGCTGTCGGTTAAAAGCGAATTCGCGGGATATTACGGGGACAATATTTTCTCTAGAAATACTGAGCTCTCTGCTTAGTCCAATTAACTGACTCTACACGTATGACATATCTTGTGAACGTGAAGGAACAAATTGTAAATGAATCGGTCGTGGGAGGGGGCTAAGCACTGAACACTGCGATCTAGAAAATGGTCGTGGGATCAACTTCCAGGATGCAACTAGTGTACTCTATAGAGTGGTTGCTCTTCTAAGCATCTGGTATGTACAATGTAGTGTACTCTTTACATTAACATGTTCAAAGCTTGTAGGAAACGAATGCCCAATTCAATTTAACATAGATACGCTAAAAATCTCAAACTATATTGGTGAATATGACTGCTTCTAAGCTGGGAGGGTATAAACTCACATTCCAATTATAGTGTCTTGTTGTTGGAATAGCGTACTGAACCTCGATATCGTGCGGAGTGAGTGGTTGTCCTCTACAAACACTCGTCACACAACAGAATACAATGAAAATTGCCAACCGCACTGCCTCCTTCCTGGCTGTCATCCCGCCGATCTCCAAGGTGCTCAGTCGATGCATACCTAGACGATCAGTGCATTCCAAATAAACTCTAGGAGGATAGCAATGTAGAATGGCTTGGTGTGTCCCAGCGACAAGACCGTTCCCAAAAGAAAATTTCTGAGCCTCCCTCTGGTGTTTAGGAGCAGCTCAGCTTCTGAGAGTTTTGAGTGGTTTCTGCAAATGAGAGCTCGAGGAAAATTGAATCCATGGGGTGATCAGGAGGAGAGCCTTGACATTAGGAGTATGCCTGAGAGTCTGGTGGACCGTTGTAGTCTGTTAAGAGGTGATCGACGGCAATGAAGTAGATTGCCACTGGCGTCAATCCCCTTGAGTTTGCGCATGTTGCATTCTAATACTTACATTTGCTACATATTTGTACTCATTTTGTGATGTTCTGGCCACGTTCACAGTGGAATTTCTCAACCTTGTAACTTCTACCGCAGTAACTATATGTCTACTAAGTCTTCAATTTGATCAGACATCTTCGTGAGCAGACGGTCGTTTTCTACGACCCACATTTGACCCTTTTATGCTTCCCACAGTATCTGGGGACAGCAGTTTACTTTTCTTCCATGCCCAAACCAGCTTCATCAGACGACAGAAATGAGTCGTCACTTGTCATGTAAATAAAATTAGCACAAACTAGCTATTGGCACAGCTAGCGGAATAGTGCATGCGGAAAACGTTGAGATAGGAATCCAGCTTGAGTTTAAAAGGCACTGGGCTTTGCACTGTAAAAGTGTAAAAGGCAACCGCGGAAAAGCACAGGGATGGGAAGATCTGATAGTCACGCCCGTACAAGGATAGAAACATAAGAGATAAAATAATGTTGATATAAGATATGGGAAGATCCTACAGTATAATCAAACCCTTACAAGGATAGAAACGTAATGATCAAGCCCGTACAACGATAGAAAGGGAAGAAGAGATAAAATGGAGTTAAGCCCACTAGCATTAGTATGAGAAATCTGCCCTGTATTATTGCACCTAAAATATCTGAGCTACGTAAGGTAAATGGCCTACGTGGCTTTGTACTTGTGAAAATCCTTGCTTCATGGAGGGACACATTTGTTACTTTTGTCAGCCGAGAAATGCTATAGTTAAAGAGCATGTAATTTATGCCCTCTCCTGGTGGTGGGGTCATTCTGATTTCCGATACCTCATTTGTCCACAAGTTTCGCTCTTCTTCTGTATCTCATATTCTGATATTAACATGCATGTACAATACGGGAGACATCAGCTCTCCTATTGGTACAGTACTACCTTACACGTACATTCATAGCTGCATTTGTTTTCGTACATACAGTTCCGTCTTTCAAAACATTTCATTGAACGGCCTGGATGGACTCTACATTATTCTCTTAATAGCACAGGTCCGAATTTCTGATGAATGAGTAAAAAATATACTCGATATTTTCCGCAAGTCAACAGAGCAGTACCATATACTGCAGCATAGAGGAAATACATAGCACGTGAGGAGCCGATGTACAGTAATAAGGCTTTGCAATCGCGGCATTTTCATTCTAGCTCTCAAGTCTGTGCACATGTGTACGTTACATGTGTTTGCTTCCATTTCTAGGTTATGAGTAATAAGAGATTGATTGAGGATCTGGAAAAGGATAAGAGAATATTTCCCGTAACTTTTACTTTATAAATGACTAAAGCTTATTTTCACTAAATTTAGTTCTACTTTTGTGTTTACAAGTTGAGAGTAAAAAAGAAGTCCAAGAGGAGAGCTAAGGATCCGTGACTCCTTGTGTGCATTAAATTATTTGGTTGTGATACAGTTCTGATTTGATTAAATAAGAACTGTATCATTTATCAAAAATTTACGGCCAACACTTATTTCTGAGTATCGAGATGTTAGATGCTCCAAATTAGTTTATGTGGAAGAGTAAAATGGAGATCTATTTCAAAAGGAGTATCTTTTATCCGCGGTGACTGGTGCTCACCAGTCACTGTGGAATCAGCGGAAGATATATTGGAGGTTGAAGAATTCACAACATTTGTGTTCACATCATACACTTCTTCAGCACTTCTTAATGATACACTTTCAACTTGGTTACTAGTATTTCATCAAATTTGAAATCTTATTGAAGCGAAAAATTTTGTGAGATACTAGTAAAATTCATTTTGAACCAAAAATCCTGCCAAAGATAAAGAGCTTGGAGTACGAATATCACAACACTAGACACAGCAAACGAGACACTAGGAAGAATTCTTCTCAAAGTTCATATTAATCTTACAGAACCTGTCTACTGCTAGAGTTTAGGTTGATGAGATGGCAATTATTTAGCTGTATGTTCTTTCACATAGTTACAGTTATACTTTAGTGATATAAAACACTTATGACGGTAAACTGTTCAACGGAGTCCTAATGCTCAAAGTTTCAATATAAAGAACTGAAGATATATATGAAATCTCAAAGGGAAATGAGGTTTTTCTATGTTCCAAACCATTTTTTGTCAAACTAAGAACTTCGTTTACTCATGAAAACAGATAAAATAATAGATTTTCCAAAGAATTAAAGAATAACAAGGAGAAGATATTTTTTTCAATTGAAAAATTCCAAATATTTTCCAGCACTCCTTTGCAAAACATGTTGCCTGTGATTTGAGGAAATAAATGGAAAATTGTCTCAAAAATACTCCATTCCAGAAAAAGGTTCAAGTAACAAACAAAATATATTTGAATTGCAAATGTTACAAGAAAATAAATAGAGGAACAACAACATAAGCAAGCAAATTATTTTTGAAAGTTATTGAATAGATTCAAACCTTTGTTACTATATTATAAAAGAGAACATTGATTGATATCTCCTTATTAGAAATACAAAAAACTATAAATCTGAACTGGTTAAGTTTTAATCAATCCATATGATGAGAAGATAAATCTTCTCAATATAGCACTTGATCAAATAAAGTATCATGTGCCTAAACTCAAGAAAAACCTGATATCCATTGATAAACTTGACAAAAAAGCTGTTTTAGAAAAAGAACAATGTCATATAGCTACATTTGAATCCTCATTGAAGTCAGTAAAAGAGGATATATATATATATATATATATATATATTGAATAATGAATTTTTTAAGATATATATTTGATTGAAATAAACATAAAAATGATTTCAAATTGGCATTATGTAATTCATGTACTCCTATATATACTTGGTATAAAAGACCAGGGCATTTCAATCAAAGAGATATTGTGACAACCCAGTGTTGTCATACTTATAGAATAATCAGTAATGATAGGTTGCTCCCACGAGGATACTGTTTGGAATTGGCTAGGAGTGAAGGGAAAGTGTCACAAGTCACAAGTTGGCTATTATTATGTCTTTAACCTCTTGGGCAGGAAAATTCCCAAAAGAGTGTAGGATGCCCTTTTGCTGCACACTAAAGCAAAAACAAAACCACTAAATCATGTTCACAAAAGATATCTCACTACACAAGCTCCTGAAGGTAATGATTCAATCTGTCATGTTGGTCATAATAAGGGTCTGTCCCTTGCAATTATCTATATAGTGCACACCATAGTGCCAATGAGAGCGTTCTACCCTTCCCAAAAAGCACTCCTCACTACTATACTACAGGTTCAAGGTATCATGAGGTTTTTGTTATGCATGATACTTTATGACACTCACAGGCATCATGGCTCTCAACACGTTGCCCTAATCCTTTAAAACTTCCAAGTTTGACTACCTTCTTGCACCTCAGCACTTGTGTTCTTACTTTAAGTCTCACCACTACTAAACTTACCAATCCTTAAGCATACACCATACTAACAGTGAAACACTCAAGATCTAAGAGGTCTTCAGGCATTGTCCCCACAACAAAGTCATATTTCCAAACCTGCACATTCTTGAGTTGACCAGACAGGTATGAGATGGAATTCCAATTTGTGCTGCCTGAACTTGTATTAAGTCCAGATGACTCCCCTTATACTCTCTACATATCAAGATGGAGTGCATCCACAGCTGTGTGATGCTTAGACCTCATAACTATGAATCAAGACTAACCCTATTCCACCTAATTGGTTTTTATAGATTAAATGCTCCAGTGGTGCCACCTATAGAGAGGTGCTTACTGTTCACTCTACTAATCCTACAACTCCAGCTTCACATTGGGAGAATGGTCCTGATAATCAGATATTACAAAAGAATCAATTTAATATATAGACTTAATTGCTCAAAAGATTCATAAACACATCATCACACGGAGATCTCCCACCACAATGAACTCCCCATCATGATGAAGTGGCAATTTGTTTGTAATGTTGTGACAACTGCATCTTGATGATGGAAAACTATACAATTGTACAAGTATTTTATACCACAATCTCTTTTCCTGATCCTTCTTCACCTTTACACCTCCAAATTATCTCCTCAACATATTCATTGTACTCCTCCAGTTCATGGTTGATACTACTTAAGATATTTTCAAACTTGGCATCACCATGCTTGTGCAACTTCTCTACCAGCTTGGTCAATTTTTCAATTAAGTCTTAGCCTCTAATGCATGTAGTTTTTACTTTAGCTCCCGCAGTTTAGCATAGTGAGCTGGGGCTCCCACAATAGCCAACTCCACATGGCTCTTTAGTCTATTGTTGTATCTTCCATGACTAAAAGGACTCTTATTTGTTCCTTATCCAAAGTATCAAGGATGGATTGCAACTTCATCTTGACCTCTTGTTTGACTTTTACTTGGAGGATGTTGGCTTTGTTTTCATGGTCGGCCATGGTCATGGAAAACTCCTTGATGTGCATCTTGGTGGTCTCCAAGGTGGCATCACAATATTGCTTATCTATGGCCTTTTTCTTTTGAAGAATATCTAGGTCCTTTTTTAGGGATGTTGCATCCTTGTCCCTAGCATCCAACTCTTTGGTATGTGGCTTCTTCATTTCCTCCACTTGCCACTTGGATTTGCCCTTAATAGTTGTGAAGTTGGAATCGAGTTGCATAATCCATTACCTTGAGCCCACTATCTCCTCCTTCATTCTGGCCATCTCCCAATCCTTTTCCCGCATAATAGGACAAGAAGCTATCTTGTCCTATCAAAAGCTATCTTGTCCAGTCAAAGGAGGCTATCCTATTTACAAAGGCCTTCTTAAATTGACCATGCCTTCATCACTGCAAGGTCTGCCTTGACACTTTGTAATTCCTCTTTGTGCCTTATTACCATGGTGCAACTATCATGCTTCCAAGTCTTTTAGTTGTTGGAAAGTATGGTGAGCTCTCCCTACTTTGTCTTTAAGGAGGCTTCCCAATTTTTTAGAGCAGCTTCAAGGTGACAAATCTGAGCCTCCATGGAAGTTGGGTCCTTTGGCCTTCATGGTGCTCTGCTCCCATTTGGCCTCTACGGCCATGGTCACCATATTGGTTCCTTTATTTTGCTTGCACCAGCTGCTCCCAAAGATGTGCTATCTCTCAAGACTCTCTAGGGTCATAATTTTGTTCCTCATACACATCATTTCCATGATTTGGTTCTCCAAGTGCAAAATGTGGGTGTTGGATTTGACTAGCTTGCTCTCCACTTTGTGCCTTTCCCATATGGTCATCTGAATGTGAAAGTGCAAGAAATCGATCAATCTCTTGTGGTCTATCACTACATGGTAAATTTCTTGGTAGGTAGGGAATAGTTCCTCCAAGGTCTTCAATACCAACTCCAACATGAAGACAACCCAACATGACAATGGAGGATAGTTAAGTGGATACATGAAGGGCCTCCATGTAAACCAATGGACTTGGCTTGGGCCATGGTGCCCCTCGTGATGGGGCTTGTGTGGCTCCACTTGCTTGTGGAGGATCTTAAGTCAAGGTGGAGATCATAAGGGTACTCTATACTCTTGGTGCTCCTAAGGAACTAGCTGATCCTCCTTCCTCATGTCTAGGTTCACTTACACCATATCCTTGGTTTTGATAGGTTTAGGAGGGGGAATAAGTGCCAAAATGATCCTATCTAGTTCCAAGGACATATGTCTCCTTGGTCGCCTACCTTTCTTGTCACTAAAAAATCTCCTTCTTCTTGACCAGGATGGTGAGGGTAGGATTGTGTGACAACCCAGAAAGTACCACTTTTGCAGTAATTAGGTTAGTAAAGATAGAGATACAAGTTAGAATTGGTCAAATACAAAGCAAAGTAATAATGTAGTTCTTCTTGGTTGCATCTTTAATCACTCAGGTAGAAACTTAACCCAGAAGAGAGTAACAATTACTAATCATAGTCTTGTCACAAATTAACACTCACTATTCACAACGCATTCAAATCTTTCCAAAAAAACTTGATTGTGATGATTCAAATCCTTTCAAAGATAGCTACTTCACTACAAAGCACCTTTGTCTCAAAATTGCATTCCATCCCTCCACTGAAGGTACAACTTCCTTGATTGAAATTGCTTTAAATCAACTCAGAGCTGCACTCACAAATGCAAAATACTACCAACACTACAATTCCTCTCAAATCTGTCAAGGCATTGTTCCAACTGCACTTCACTCAGGATCAAGCACAAAGAATGAAGATCAAGGCTGTGGAATCCAAAATCCATCAAGCACATTGACTTGCACTTCAAAATTCTCCACACACTCGTAAACACAAAAATAAAGTTGATACTTGGAATTAAGCTCAAGTGATGAGCATTGAAATCAACACTTTGCTTTATCTATCTCCAAAAATTATGAATACTAAACAACATAAGACTTTGAATGCCTCCTTTAAACACACTAAGTTCTTGATATTTACTTATAACTATACCGTTCTACAACAACTCTACAAACCTGCAAATTCAAACTGACAATGCACCTCTTCATATTTGACTCTTCAAATCTCAAATTTGTTACTAATCTAATCTGATGTCAACCTCTTCTTTGTCTTCCAAACCCAATGTTCACTTGAGTATTTCTCCTTCTTTGTGTCTACTTAATTCCACTTCTAACTCTTCTATTTCTATGATTTCTTCACTATGAACTACAATTGCATTCCTATGTACTCTATCTACCTCATTATCTTCCAACCAACCCATCACTCTCTACTGCCTTAGGTAACTCACCCAAAGACACTTGAGCTCCCACTTCTACAACTTCAGTCTTCTTGACTAATTTTACTTCACTAGACGTTCTATCCAAATCTATTCTCACAAGATCTTATTTAAGACAAACATTGTCTCCTACATCTAACATCTTTCTATCTATGCAATCTTGCAAACAAATCAACATATTTTTCAATGCCATGTCCTTTGCCTTCCTCTTCCTTGTCTCTTGCACCAACAACTTCAACTCATGTAGTCTGGCTTCTTCTAGCTTCCCTTGTACTTCTGTGCTGAGCAATGCCTTCATCTTGCTTACCATTGCTACTACAACATTGGATTACACCACTATCTCAACTTTCTCCTTCTTTCTTTCTTCTTCCAACTCATTACAATATTTCTGCAACTTGTTCTCAAACTCACTCTTCATCACCTCCTTCTCTTGTTGATTTACTTTGAGTTGTTCCTCTGCCACCCTCAACAATCCTTGCAATCTGTCTTCTTCTCTGCTATGCTCGGATAATTCCCACTGCTAGGCTTGATCTTTCTCGACTGACTTCTTCTTTAGACTCTCCAATTCTTGCTCCATTATTGCCATACTTGCCTTTGAATGTATCAACTCTACTTGTGTGTCAGCAATCTATTCCTTCAGCACTTCTACCAACGACGTCTTCTCCTTGGCTTACTCACAACTTTTCACTAATTCCTCCCTCATCAAATTGCTTACTCCCAAGAATTTCCTCCACCCAAAGTTCTTTGGCTTCCATCTCTACTTGTGTTAACTTACTTCTTAACAACAAGGTCTCCACACTCCACTTCTCTATGACTGCTAACTCCTCTTTCACAACAAGGTTAGCACTCGCCATTTCTACTTTCTTCTACTGCAAACACACCAACAAAGGACATACAATTTCTGATAGGTACTCCACTCCATCGTACTTCCTATCATTGGCCCTGACTTCTTTGCCTCCTATAGGTAACTCTTCATCTAGAGCCTTACCCCAAAGTCACGATCTTTGTATCTTCAATGTCTCTCCATCTGAGCTCTCCTCCTCCTTAGTGGTAACTTTATTGGGTCCAACATCGGCTGTTTGAACACTCCTCTTCCCCTTGGCAGCTCTTGGACACACCAAGACTCCTTCTTCTTCCTTCTCACGTCCTCCATTGATGGTGGACACCTATGGACTTGGCTTTTCTATGTCCATGCTCCTTTTTTGTCTTTGCTGAACCTCCGCCTTGCCTTTGCTCCACTGCTCAACTCCTCACTCTACAGTGTGAACTCTTCTTCTTGCACAGATTCTGGATAAAAGTGCAACCGCATCTTGTTTCTCTCCTCCAAAGTTAGCAAGTTTAGCCCAAAGTTGAAATAAGCTGCAAAGGGCATGAAATAGTGTGGTTGCATGTCCATCCTCCAACCTGTAATCATCTGCCCTACTCGTTGATGCAGACACTTTGCCTAATCCATTGCTTCTCCTGCAAACATTTGATGAAAGAACATTGCATGTTGCATTGTGACATAGGTGGTTTGCTCTGGCTTGAACATTTCCATCATTGCGCTCACCATCCCTCTCTACTTGGGGTCTGTATAGCTTTCCACCTTATACTTGGTGCAACGTCGATTAAACAATTTCATCACCTTGGCAGTTCCTTTTGAGGCATCATACTTCCAATAGAAGGTGCTACCTCCTACCTCTCTTGCTTCTCTCCCTAGGACTAACCCCCAATCCGACTCAGTCCATCGAGCCGGATTCCCTCTCTTCCCTTTGTGCTTTGGCCCATCCTTGTAATCACTCATGATGATTTCTGCCATGAAACCTAGAAAACTAAAATTCCAGGTCCAGGCCAGGAATGTGATACAAAGTCTTGCTAAGACATCAATCCTCACCACTACATCTAATCTACACATTGCAAGACCTCTCATTGCACTCTACTTACTCACTTTTGGGGCCATCATGTGTTTTTGCATCTTTTGTTCTTGTAAAAGATTATTCTTGAGATTCTAACCCACACTTCTTGTGTATTTGCAATTTGCATTCCTTCGGGTTGACTCTGAAAAAAGATAGGGTAGCATCTAGACATTGTGATGCTTCCTCATGGAAATCTTGATTTTATAGTCCTTTGCTGATTGGTCATTCTTCAGTTGCTCCTCCGCGTCCCTCACCAATTCTGTGAATTTGTTTCTTGTCACTGTCAAGAACTGCTTGATCTTGAGGTAGTCACTTTCTTCCTGCGTACTTTCTTGATTGGAAAACCCCAAAAAAGTTTGTTACAGGTTCTTTGGATCAGGTTGTGCTACCCAATACAAAGTCCTCATCTTTGCATTTCTCTCTTGTCCATCTTGGGTCCTTCGGACTTCACCCAAGGTCAAATTTGGGTTTATGCCAGTCACATAATTCTTCACATTTCCTCCTCCTTGTTTTAGCCCTCCTTTTGGCTTTTTCAACGCACTTCTTCTTCCAACTTTATCAAACAAACCAAAAAAAATTGCGGGTACCACAGATAGTCTTGAGCATTGGTTCCTAAAGTGGAGTTACCTCATGGCAATTCTCTCCTTGAGGAACAACTAGACTGCAGTGCCCCATCTTCAATTTTTGGTTTTGGGAGAGGAGTCTTCTTCTAACAATTGTTGGGACCTCCTCCTGGTCATCCACCACAACATTGCTTTGGTCAGGGCTGGCCAAGTCTATCACATCCAACTCTAACACTATCACTAGAGCAAATTGAACCTCCACTCCCACATCCGCTCTTCCTCTTGCACTATTGGAAGGTATTTCTATCTTGGAGAAGGAATTCTCTTGTTATGGAGGTGCTAATTGCTCAACCGGCAAATCTTCCCTCTCTTGTTCTACAAGCACCATGGCTTCATTGGGAGCACCTTGTGAGTCTTGGTCAGCTCTTCCATTCTTCTTGATCATGATTTGTCATTGGTATGGGAAGTCTCCTCCTCCAAAGAGTCCACTACCTAAGAATTCAGTCTATGTCTTTCCTAGTCCTTGGTGGAGTCACAACCACCTTTCATTTGCTGGTTCATTCCCCAACAGCCATGTCTATGGGTACCCACTTACCCATCTTCTTATATTTGATGAAGCCATCCTTGTACTTCTTGATCTCTCCTTCATATCTCAATTGGTGTTGATAATATCCCAAAGGGATAATAATGCACAAGGAAGAGGTTCTTCTTCTCCTTCCATAGTAATCACATCCCAATATAAAAATGAAATATGAACAATGAGAGGGAAGTAGGTCTTCTCATTGCTCCATAAGTTCCTAGGTTTGATGATTGAATATCCTTGCCCAATCTGGGTTTTCCTTCATGCAATAGTTGGAAGAAAATTGCCCACCTATTGTTCATGTATGTTGTTCACAAGGATTTAAATAACTTTGTAATTGAGGTTACCTTGGTGCACCAAATAGGGTTGTGGTATTCCTGTACCTCCAAACCATTCCCCGTCTTCCTGTATTTGAACAAGAACTCAAACTTCCTTGCCATTTCTTCCAATAGTTGGGGCTAGTCTTGATTGAGGTGCATTGCTCTGATGTTGAATTGGACCTAAGCACTTTTTGCCAGTGCTCCTCAGTCCATGCAAACACATTTCTTCTCAAGTTGGAGAACTTGAAGTTCTTCTTCTCCGTAATTACTACTACCATTGGGAATGCAAAATCACAAATCCACAACAGAAAGCATTCTTCTTCTTCATGGGAGATACCATGGTATGAAGATGCACCTCAAGCTTGATTCTACCATCTTGTTCTCAATCCCTATCATCCTTTCTCATAGCCTTTCAAATTGCTAAATTTTCTAAGCTCTTCTTGCTCCTAAAATGTTCTCACCTGCACAACTTCAAACATTCCAAGAATGTATAGAGTATCAAGACAATTCAAACCTTACCTCCTTGTGAGGCGCTACATTTATACACTTTAATCAATCCATTTGAGATTTCAATGGCTATTTTTTGTGAAGCATCATGGTCTATGCATATGTGAAGTGGCACAAGGACTCTTGGAGACCAAATTTGGCTTGTTATCCTACATGTTACCTCCTTGTTAAGCAAGAAGTTGAAGTGTTACTTATTGACGATAGCCCTTGACATGTCATCCCACACTCGTGTTTGTGTACCTTTGTCTGAACATATGCTCCCCTATTTGGGTGACTCTTTAGGAACTTTTCATGGCAATTGAGGTATAAGCCATACTTTATATCCTCAAGTATCATCCTACTCAACATGATATGCTATTTGGAGATAGCAACAAAAACAAAAAATCCGCCTAAAGGAACATCAAGTTGGTTGCTACAGATATTACTCAACTATCACACATGGTAGTGTAACAAATCACTTTGCCATAAAATGACAATATAAGGCAAATACAAGTTGATCCCATGGAGATATTGTTGAAATTGGTGTTTAGTAAGGCTAAAGTCACAAATTAAATCTGAATCAGCACATCTTTGACTTTTTGGGTCAAAACCACACTAGAAAGAAGGTGAAATTACCACTTCAGTAATTCATAATAAAATATCAATATAATCCAAATTTTTCTTCTCAATTTTTGGCTTATTGCACTCTAAAATTTGAGTTGATTCAACTTATGAAACTATCTCCTTCAAATGTCAAGAATTAAGGTTTTATTTTAGAGAATTAAATCTTGGAAGATTAGGTTTCAAATTAGGTAACTTGAATGTGTTCTTACTCTGATTTTGGATCCACTATCAAATTGTAATCCTCAATGCCTAAGGATATTATTCTCTTGAGACATTTGGTTCCACCCCAATTCCTTGACAATTATCCTTGTTACTAGTAATTTCTCAATAATCAAGCAAAGGTCCCTTCTATGGACATTTCCCCTATACTATTGAAGCTCTTGCATTCCAATAGTGAATTACAAATTTGACACTTATCACCTATCACTTTGTAATTTCTGTCCACTCAAGGCAAAATATTCCCCATCAAGCCATTTTCTTCAAACATATTCCAAATCATACTATGGTATACACATTTTTTGTTTTTGGAAGAATTGAGAGTAAAACTATTTATTAGAAGTAGAACAAGTTAAAAAAGAGGGTTAGCATGTAGGTTAAATCTATATAAGTGAATGTAGGAATAGTAGAAGAAGGAATCATATCCATTGATGTAGAATTTGATATGAGGATGGCAAACCCAATCCAATTTGAGTTACTTTGGTTTGGGAAGAGACGCAATCCAATCCAAAGATACTTTGGATCAAAATGAAAGTTGGAGGTCAAGATTACTGTGGTGCATGTACCTTAGTGACTACTTGTCCAAATATAGTGTGCTATATTTTCTTCTAAGTGTCTTTTCTAGGGCTTTCCATTACTACAAGAATCATAGAGTTTGGATATCTATAGCCGAAGCTACAAGTATTAGAAGTAGATGCAAAATAAATTCAGGTTTGAAATAGAAGCCACTTTGCCTTAGTATGAAAATGGCCCAATCCAAGGTAGTCAAAAATCAGATGCAGGTTACTTAAGGTGAGTTACTTGAGTGAATTGAAGTAGTTAGAGTAGAGAAGGAGTAAGTAATTAGTAGACACATGACTTCAATTTTAGTTCAAACTGAAGATAGGATAACAATAGAAGAAGAATTGGTAGTAGTAGATGAATCCAAAGTGCAAGGCAATTCTTTAATGAATTTATGAGGAACTGTTTGTAGTATACTACGTTTGTGAGCATAGTGCTGGATTGATGCAAAGCAATCTTGATTATGGAATTTGTGCCTTCAATGGAGAGGTTGAACACAATTTTGAGGTAGAGTCATTTTGTGGTGAAGGGGCCTTCTTTGGGAGAAATAAATCATCACAAGCAGTGTCAATTTGGAAGGGATTGGAAGAATTGTGATTATGGGTGTTGTTAATTTGTGACAAGATTGCAAATTGAGCACTAATTACTCTCTTCTGGGTGTGGTTTCTACCCAAGAGATTAAAGGAGTAATCAAGAAGAACAGCTTGTTACTTTGCTTTGTATTTGACCATTTTTCACTAGTATCTTTGTGAGAACAAATGATTACTTATTGATTACCACAAAAGTGATACTTGTTGGGTTGTCACACATACACACAAAAATATTTTGACTGAATACAAAATACAAAATTTGACATGGAAGATGATGATAAGGTAGACATAAAATGACAAAGAGCTCACAACTCTTTTGCTTCTTCACTTCATGCAAAATTGAATACACTACAACTAAAATTTATGGTCTAAAATCCTACCCTAACATCTATATAAGACATTACAACCTTGACATCTTGCACTCCTAACAGATATCTTGGTTTCTTACATCTCTTACTTATTGGCTAATTGCCAAATCTCCAGTGATAGTTATCCTACAAGCTATGTCATATCCCAAAATTTGTTACAACATGGTCTAACTTCTCTTCTACCTTCTTGATGGTACCCTTAAGGTAATTCATTGTACTTTTCTCCTTTTGATCAAATCTAGTCAACTATTGCTTCCTTCCATCTCCTTCCACTACTTAACTATACTTTCTTCTTAAGCTTTTGTAATAGTTTAAGCTCATCATTTGTTAAGGTGGAATTGACAAGGGTATCAATGAGTTCACTTAATCAGTTACACAACCATTCTACCCTCTCTATAAAGGTAGCATCTTCCAGATTATCAATCACTAGCTTCTTTATGATATCTTTCTCCTCAATCTCTACAAGTTTGTCCTCTCTTAGTGAAGCAAGTTGAAGGGTTGCCTTTGAGATTCTCTTCTTCAATTCTTCTATCTCATGGTCCTTAGTCTCCACTATAGATTCAAAGCACTCTATTGCTTCAAGGTATTGTCCAATTCTTGTAACTTCCCTTGAACTAAAACTAACTCAGCCTACGTAGATTGACTAGCTAGAACACTCTGATCTCTCTCTCAACTTGAAGCTAAAGGGTCATCTAGATTGATTCCTCCTTCAACCATCAAATTTCACCATTGATCTTGCTTACTTCAACAACAATTTCTCACCAATATCTCTACTCTCTTGTAATTTGACTATTAATTTATCTATTCTCTTGTCTCCCTCTTTAATTTATGTCTTCTACAAATCAGTGACCTTCTACAATTCAGCCACCATGATACTCTCTCTATGTCTCCTATCAAGATACCTAAGCAATTCCACTAGAGATTCTACCTAAGGATAGCTTGATGCATCTGCTTTAGAGTTTCAATCAGCGGGCAAGCTCTCTACATGCTTCAATCAAAGTTTACCTCCCCAATATATTCTACTCTACACCTTCCTCTTCTTGGGTGATATAGGTTTCTCTCATGCCAATCCTACCCAATTCTCCAACCACACTCATCAGAGGCAAATCCAATGACATAACATTGCAACCTTCTCTCAATCCATCATTGCTTTCCATATTGGAGTTTTCTACAACTTCTGCAACAAGCATTGGCTCTTCAACTTCATCCGCAACTTCTTTTCTCCTAGCCATTCTATTCTTTTGAGAATTTATTGGCTTCACCATCAATACCATCTTGCACTTCCACAATATGATCTCTCCCAAAAGAATTACAGGTTCTTCCTTACCACTACACTTCTCCAAACCCTCAACCTACATAAACCCAACTTCCTAGTTTAAAATCTTCTTCATCATAGCTTCCTACTTAGGCTATTCCTTTACATATTCCTCACTTAGCTCATGACAAGGAAAATCTCTCCTCTCTTCATCATAAATAAATCATGAGCAATGTAGATATGAGTCAAGAAAGCACAATATAATGTGGTTCCTTCTCCTTAATACAATCTACCATTAGCTTCACCCACTATTGACATGCCTTTGCCCAATCACTAAGTAAATCATGAGCAATGTAGAAATGAGCAACATGAAAGGCACACTGTAATGTGGTTCTTTCTCCTTAATACAATCTTCCATTAGCTTCACCCACTCTTGACATGCATTTGCACAATCACTAAATAAATCATGAGCAATGTAGAAATGAGCAACACAAAAGGCATAATGTAATGTCGTTCCTTCTCCTTAATACAATCTACCATTACCTTCACCCACTCTTGACATGCATTTGCCCAATCCATGGGCTCTCCCGCACAGATATCTTCAAAGAACAATATTTGAGTAACATTCAAGTAAATGAATTAATGGGGTTTTAGCAATCTAAGTGAATTAAAAACCACATCTCTTCTCAATGGGTCCTTGTAAAGTGCAATGCTCCACCTGTTATGTGGATTAGGTCCTCTTGTAAACAAATGCTCTACCTTGTTTACTCTCTTCTTAACATTTGGATATGGACAATCCCACTTTACAATGATGGCTTCTTTTTCCTCAAAAAACTCTCTCCTCACAAAAATTTCCATTTTATCCACCTTTGAGTTTTTTTAAGCTTAAGATTACCTTCTTTCCTCCTCATGATTTTGGTCTTCCAAATAAGTGTCAATTGCTCTAAACTCCTGCTACCTCACCTTACATTCTTCTCACCCAATTATGTTCACAAATTTCTCTCTTTGTGAGTAATTCCCACTTCTTCTCATTCTTCCCTTATATCCTATGCTTCTTGATACTCAAGACTTTTGGCATTCTCTTAAAAGAGAACCATTCTTTCTTGTTTCCCCCTTCAATCAGATTTCAAATTTCAAACTTTTCATGAAAAACATGCAAAACAACCTCTCTTTCATGGTAACGACCACCTCTACCAACAAATGTACATATCTTAGTACATCCTGCTATTATCTATACTATAAAGGTACACTTACACTACCTTACCCTTAAGTTTCTTCACCTTCCTAATTTCTACAAGTAATCTGACTGCTTGAATTTGACTATTTCTTCCTATTTCTATATAGGCTCCTTTACTAGAGTAGCCATAAGGGCTCTTTTGCTTTATTTCCCCTAATTTGGTCTGCTTTCCAAAGTTCAATTTTGCTAAAAAAATTGGTATCACATAACCTCCCCACCCCCCTTGGAGATGTGAGCATCCATGCAAACATCAAGTTATTCATCTTGCTGCCAATATTTATGAACTTGCCAACCATTTACTCTGGTCACAAATAAGTTTCTCTCAAGGTCAGATAGTTACAAGGATCCATTGTCATAAACCTCCATAACTTGATAAGGACACATTCACCTTAATTATAACTTCCCCAAGAAAAACATTCGTTGACTATCATATGCTAACACTAAGTCCCCAATCTTAACTTTTACAGCCTTGATATATTTTTCATGCTTCAACTTCCTCTTCTCCTAGATTTCCTTTTTACACTCCCAAGAGTCTTGCTTTTTCTCCTCAACTACTGGATGCTACTCCTGACTCTCTTCTTCTCCCATCAATCCTCAACCACAAATCAATATGAAAGAACTTCAAACTCAATGGACAGAATGGGGTATTGTCTATAAGTCAAAAAGTAAGGAGTCTGCTTAGTTGTAATCTTCTTTGTAGTTTGATATGCCCATAGAGCAGCTGGTAACTTAGTATCCTAGTCACAGTAATAATTAATGGTAAAATTATTTAAAATTTTGCAAAGGAAGCCATTTGCTTTTTCCATAAACCCATTTGCCTTAGGATTATACAAAGTCATCTTTTGGTGCTTGATCTGAAAGTATTTAGTCAAATCTTCCACTAGAATGTTCAGAAAATGGGTCTCTTGATCACTTACTAACTCCAATGGGCATCCATACCATGAAATAATATTCCAAAAGAAAAACTTGGCAATAGTTTTTCCATCATCTTTTTTAGTAGCTTTCACTTCTACCATTTTAGTTGTGTAGTATGTGCACACCAAAATGTAACACTTTGTTGTTCCCCAAGTGGTTGGCTGAGTTGGTCCAACAAAGTCAAATACCTATTTTTCAAAGGGTGCTAAGGGTAGGATTGGTCTCAAGGGCCATTGTGAAGTTGGTGTAGGTTTCCTTGCCATTGATAGCATCACATTTCAGAATATGGGTATGTACATCCTTGTATATGATAAGACATGAATGCCCTATTATAAGTATTTTTTGAATAGCATTTTTCAAAGCATAATGTCCCCTTGATGCTTCTGTATGTGAGGATATGATAACCCCTCCTACCTCATAAGACTCAAGGCACCTTTGTAGAACTTCATCCGCACCTAGTTTAAATAAAATTCCACAATTCAACTGATAAGGACCCATTTTATAAAGGAACATTGCTCTTTGTTCATGATTTAACCCTTCCAGACATTGCAACATCTTAAGGTAAATGGTTCCCCTTTGTATACCTTGTCCTTTTTGGAAAAGTCAAGTGGAACAACTCCTCATCAGGGAAATTATCCTACATCACCATTGTTTGTTATGTAATTTCCAATCTTGACACAAAATCTGCATTCTCATGATGTTCTCCTTTCTGTACTTCAACTATGTAAGAGAATTCTTAAAGAAGTAAAACCCATCTTGCTACCCTCCTTGATAGATAAGCTTTATTCACTAAATGTTGAAAAGCATACCATCTACATGAAACACAAAGTCATACCCAAAAAGACTTACTATCAAAAAAATTTGCAGGCATATACTATGCCCAAGGCTTCACTCTCTATAGTTATATAATTCTATTTTGGTGAAGCTAGCTGTTGGCTAGCAAAATATATTGGGTAATCCTTTTCCTTCTCATCCTTTTGGCTGAATACCAACCCTATTGCCACAAGCAAAGTGTCCACATATACATGAAATGGCTTTCCCAATCCGGTGCCCTCATGACCGGAGTTGTCACAAGTTTTTCCTTAAGGGTGAAAAAGGCTCCCTCAATCCATAGGTACTCTTTTGATTTCCTCAACAACTTTTTAAGGGAGCTTCTAAATTGCATAGTTCTCCATAAATTTTTGAAAATACCAAATATGGCCTAAGAACGCTTGTTATTTCTTTAGGTTCCTTGGAGATTCTGATGCCTTGATAATTTTCACTTTCTCTTTATATATGTCTATACCACTACTTGAACCATGATGACCTAGAACGATACCTTCAGTCATAACAAAATAACATTGGTCAAGGTGCAATGATAATTGAGAACCTTGACATCTCTTGTGGTACCCACATTTTTTTGGTTAGTTTTTAGAGAAGAAGCAAATTGTTGAAGTGGAATTGAAGCCAAATAGAGGAAAGAAGAGAAGAATCATATGTTTGGATCTGACCTGAGGAAGTTGACTTTGTGTCAAAAGAAGAAGCACTTTGATTGGGCTGGAAGGATGGTAGATCCAAAATAAGGTTACTTTGCATTGGAATGACCAATCTGATCCAAAGACACCTTAACAACTTCAGCTTGGGCCTGTGAGCCGGCCTGTCTCTCACTCAGGATGAACCTCTGATGGCTATTATGGTAGCGCACCATGGACTAAGAAGGCAAGGAACCCCAACTCCATCATACTCCTCCAAGGCTAACACTCCAAGACTCAAGACATTGCTCACTAGAGAACTCAATGAGAGAGAGATAGTTGCAAATGAAAGGATGATGAGTACCTCCTCACTCCTTGTTTATATACTTGTGAAATAGTTACGTACCAAAGTTACTAATTACCGTAGTAACTCAAGTTACTAGACTAAAAGTCAAGTAAAGTCAAAAAGTAGAAAGGAATATCCATTCACATGGGCATATTCCCCTAAGCATGTGGTCTTATCTTGACCCAACCACTAAAGCAAGGATTCCTTTACATGGGCTATCCTTGGACTAAAGAAGAATCCAAAACAAAAAGGCTTGCGGGCCCAAGAGTTCTCAACTCTTTCCCCAAAGCCAAACACCTAGGAATAATACCAAGTCAACACACTAAAATCCAAAATAGTGGTGCTCATCTTTTCTACTTCCTCTAAAGTAAGGTCCCATCTATCTTAGCTATGACTAACTTTAGCTAACCATGACTAATATAGAACCATCCTTTATCTCTATATAAATAATATCTCTTAAGTACTTGTAATACCAAGCTAAATATCACAATACCACACACATGCACAAATGGGTGTTACATTTACCCCCGGACTAAGTTTTCACTTTGTCCTCAAAGTGAAGGTCTCTCTACCTTCTATGGTACATCTTTAACTTATCATGGTTAATCCTATCAAAGTGTCTTCCTCCCAACTCCTTGAGATCATAAGTGTAATTTCCCCACACCTTCTCTACTATGAAAGGTCCAAAGTACTTAGGCAAAAACTTCTTTTGTACTCTCTTGAATCGAATGGAATCAAACAACATTACCCAATCACCTTCTTTGAAAGGCTCCACCTTCTTCTTGCCTTGCCTCTTGTCATAGCTCTCCTTTTGTTTCCTTTGGGCTTGCTCCACTCGAACCATAGCAACTGCTCTTGCCTCTTCCAACTCCATGAGTTGATCCTTCCTTGACTTCTCTGCATCACTTCCTTGTGCTTTCTTCAATCTCCTATGAATGCTTTGGAAGGTAGGAAGATCAAAGTGAATAGGTAAGGTAGACTCAATACCATACACCAATTGGAATGGAGAATATCCAGTGGAAGTCTTCATGGTTGTCCTATACTCCCACAAAACTGCATGAATCCTCTTGTCCCAATGATGTTTAGCCCCCTCCATTTCTGCATCTTTGGCCAACATCATGCACAAGGTCTGATTGGTTCTCTCTGCCAAGCCATTGGAATTTGGCTTATAGGATGTAGTTACTCTATGTGTGATAGAGAAATGTCGTAGCATGGCTGTAGTAATGCTTCCTGTAAACTCTCCTCCTCTATCAGAAACCAACTCCAAAGGGCATCCAAACCTAGTGATAATGCGTTCATAAAGAAATCTACCCACTTCATCTTCATTCTTGTCCCTCAATGGTCTAGCCTCAACCCACTTGGTAAGGTAATCAGTAACTACCACAATGTACCGATTGTTCCTTGGGGTTCTATTGAGAGGTCCTACAAAATCAATTCCCCACTTCTCAAAGGGTCCTAGCAATGGAATTGATCTAAGTGGTGGAGTGGATGTAGACTTTCTAGCAAAAGCTTGACAAACATGACAAGTTTTGCAATAATCAAGACAATCCTTGAAAATCCCTCTCCAATGGTAACCTGCATCTAGAATCTTGAAAGCAGTCACCTTTCCTGCAAAGTGTCCTCCACATACTAAACCTTCATGAAACTCCTTTATGAGTAGGATAGACTCTTCCTTACCCACTGCTCTTCGAAGTAGACCATCTGCTCCTTGGTGAAAAAGAATATCATCCACCATTGTGTAAGGTCTAGATCTTGCTGCAAGGGCCTTCCTCTCCCTAGCATGCATCCCTTCTGGATAGTTACCTCTTGTCACAAAATCCACAATCTCCTTGTACTCCATTGGAACCTCTTGAGTGACTGAGATTGTCATGAGCTCCTCATCCGGGAAGGAATCATCTACTGGCTCATCTCCATCATGATCATAGGCTCTAGATAACAAATCAACATTTGCATGTTTCTTTCCTGGCCTATCCTCAATTGTGTAGTCATACTCAGACAAGAGAATCATCCACCTTGCTAGTCTCCCTTCAACATTAGGCTTGTTGAAGATGTACTTCAAAGCCTTGTGATCCGTGACAATTGTGGCTTTCCCTCCAATCAAGTAGTGTCTAAACTTCTTGAGACCAAAGATCACTGCCAACCCTTCTCTCTCTGTGACAGAGTAGTTCTTCTCTGCTGAAACCATCTGCCTACTAGCATAAGCTATTGGATGATCATGCCCATCTTGGTCTAATTGACTAAGAGTGCATCCTATAGCTACATTAGAAGCATCAGTGTAGAGGATGAAAGGCTTACTCCAATCAGGTTTAGCAAGAATTGGAGCTACAACAAGGGATTGCTTGAGCTCCTCAAAAGCTTTGAGAGCCTCCTTGTCTTCCAAAATCACCATGTAATCTACACCCTTCTTCATGTAGATGGTCAATGCATAAGCCTTGTTGGAAAATGAGAAGATGAACCTCCTATAGTACCCAACCATTCCCAAGAATTGGCGTAACTTTGTCAAGCTTGAAGGGAATGGAAGGTCTGAGATTTTCCTCACCTTCTCAGGATCAACTGCTATTCCATCCTTGGAGATGATGTGCCCCAAAAGTAGACCTTCTTCACATCCAAAAATGCACTTCTCTGGGTTGAGTGATGCATTTGCCTCATCCAAGCGTTGCAAGACTTTGATTAGGTGCTCAAAGTGCTCCTCCTTGCTCCCATAGACACAAAAGTCATCAATGAAATCTCTCACAAATTTCCCAATGAAAGGTTCAAATACCTTGTTCATGAACCGTTGGAATGTGGCTGGAGCATTGCAAAGCCCAAAAGGCATGACCTTGAAAGCGTAAGTTCCCCAAGGTGTGGTGAATGTGGTGAGTTGTTGATGCTCTGGTGCAATCTTTATTTGGTTATATCCACTATAACCATCTCCAAAACTGTACCTCTCATGACCTGCAACCTCCTCCAAGATCTCATCAATGAATGGCAATGGGTAGTAGTCCTTCTTGGTAACAGCATTGAGCTTCTTGTAATCCACACATACCCGAAGCTTGCCATTCTTTTTCTTCACAATGACAATTGGAGACACCCATTCTGAATTCTCCACCTCAAAGATAAATCCAGCCTCCTTGAGCTTATCAATCTCCTCCTTCACAACCAAAGATATTGGTGGGCTAATGCGACGTTGCTTTTGGCGGATTGGTCTTGCATGTGACTCCACCTCTATCTTGTGCTCCTCCAAGGTGACTTCCTTCAAATCCTTGTAACTAAAAGCAAACACATGGATGAACTTGCGGAAAATCTCCTCAAATCTCACCTTCTCCTCCTTGGTAACATTTGGGCCATACTTGAGGGTAGATAACCTTCTCTCTACCTCCTCAAGTGTCAATGGTGATTTATCTGGGTCCTTCAAAACCTCTGGCTTAGGTGCAAAATCCATAGCACACAAAGGATACACATCTGAATCAGATTCAGATTCATCCTCCTCCGTGGAAGTCTCCTCTTCCATGCTTGTGTCCACACCTGAAGCTCCTCCTTCAGAATCAGATTCCCAATAATCAGAAGATGGGGTATCTGAATGTGAAGTGTTGGTGGTGTTAGTCACAGGAACAGTGACTCTATGGTTTGATGGCCCAATCCTTAAGTACCCTTTGTGCCATCGATCAGTTGTGCGTGCTGCTCTCAACCATGGCCTCCCAAGAAGTAAGTCATAGCTTGAATCCTTCAAGACTTGGAAAGTCATGAGATTTTGAACTCCCATAACTGAAACTACCACCTTATCCATCACTCCTACTGGTCGAACTTGTTGCTTGTTTGCCATGCTCACCACAAATGTTGAAGCTCTTGAGGGTATCATACCCAACTTCTTCATCAACCTTTCTGACATGGCATTCACTGCTGATCCTCCATCAACCAATGCATCCTTGATGTTGTGACCATTCACTCTCACATCAATCTTGGAGGCATATTCACAAGCTTCCCATGGTGCTGGCTTGGCATCCACCACCCCCATTGATATTGGAACTTTTGCCTTCTTCTTCTTCTTGCTCCTTGTAGAACTCAAACCACCTCTAAGCTCCTTTCTCAAGGTAGGGTTCAAAGCAATTAATTGGCCCACTGTGATGTTAGCCTTGTGACTACCAACATCCTCCAACACATTGTAGTTCCATTGTTGCTTGGAGATCAAGAAGTCCTCCATCCCCAACTTCTTCCTTGGAGTCTTTGTTGTTGATGGTGTTGAGGTGCGAGTGCTCCTAGTAGACATAGGAGTATCCTTGCTTGAAGTAAATCCTTGAGAAGAGTGAACATCCTCTGCAAAACGAGCTCTCTTCTTCTCTTGTGCCAAAAGCTCCAAATTAGGACCCTTGGAGTTTGAGCACTCTCCCTTCTCATACTTGCTCTCAACCACATCTATGGATGCTATCCCCTTACCTTTGTTGGGATTAGGAGCCACTTGGGTTTCACTACCTCCCTCTTTCCCTCTATTGGCTCCCTCATAACCCCTTCCTCCATGGTAAGTGGAATTTGGGCAATTCCTTTGGATATGGCCTCTTCCCCCACAACCAAAACAATTTCTATCATTGAAATTGTTGGCTGGTTGGCCTCCTCTATATGGATGGTTTCCATAACTCCTAGGCCCTCTCCCTACATTCTGATCCACCTCTCTCTTCTCCCATAATTGCACCACATTGATCTTGAGATCCGCAAGTTGTTCTGTGATGGTTTGGAGTGGATCTTTTGGTGGAGGTGCAAGAACTGGAGCAACTACTACTTGTGGTGCAACCCTTGTCACCAAAGTATCAGAAGTTCCACCATACTTGTAGCCTTGAGGAGGATGCACAACCTCCTTCACCACCAAATCACTTTCATCCCCTTCCAAACTCTCCTCCATACGAATTGCGATCTTGATAGCTTCAACCTTGGAAGAAGGTTTCTCATATCTCACCTTGCTTCTAATTTGTGGTCTCAATCCTCCCACAAAATTCTTGGTGAGCATGGCCCCTATGCCAATCATTGTAGTCTCCACATCATCCCCACCCTTCCTCAACACTATGCGAAATCTGGACTCCAATTTTTCCACTCTTTCCACATAGACTCTCACTTTCTCTCCATCTCCTTGCTTGAGAAATGTAACCTCACTCATCAATCTCTCATAACTCTCATCAGGAAGAAAGTTCTCAATGAGTGCTGAAGTCAAAGTCTCCCAAGACTCCTCTTCCCCCTCTCTCCTCTCTCTCTTTTGGTATTCTGACTCATACCATGTAAGTGCTGCATCCTCAAAGAAATCTGGTAATAATGAGGCCCACTCATTCTTCCTCCTCTCATTGTTTCCTATGCAAGCTCTCTTGAAGTCTCTCACAAAGGCCTCCACATCTTCTCCATCCTTGCCAAAGAAAACCGGAAGTTTCCCCATCTTAACCCCTCACTATCTTTCTTTTCTCTCAAATATTTTTTTTTTTTCTCTCACTCTATTACTAATAGAGTATATACATGACTAACACCATCTGAGAATAATCCACTCTAGGGAACACAAAAGGTTCAGGTTGCTCTAAGATTTCTATAGCAACATCAAATCCTAGAGTGCATATTAATCTAACTCTCATGGATAGTTTATCCATAAGTTGAAAGATTATCTCCATCACTAATCTTGAGAACTAGCTGATGAAGGTGGTAGTATTTCTGTAGCTGTACTAAGACTCTCTCCAAGATCCTTCACCAAAGTTTCCAAAAGTGCTTTTACTCCACTACACTCATGTCCTTTTGGAAGTCCTTCAACTCCACAAACCTCACACAACTCCTTGGTCTTAGATCTTCTCCCTCCCAATCTTGGTGAAGAAGGTCCAACATGCAAACCCAAGTCAAGTAAGCCTCTCCTTTCCCTCAATCTCTTGCTCTCAAAGGTCAATGGACATGAACTTGCCTTATGTCCCTTCTCTCCACATAGAAAGCACTTAGACTCACTCTTTCCTCCAAGTGGTGTAGGTTTTTGGATCCTCTCAACACTCTCTTCAAATTCTATTGTAAACTCTCTTTTCCTCAAATCCACCCCTACAATCACCTCAAACCCTTGGGGAACCTTGCATAATCTCAATTTCCACTCTTGATGACTCTCCATGTTCCCCAAGATGAATCTAAACACTCAAACATGCTTTTTGTTGATCTCAAACTTCTCATGCATGAGATCTCCACTCTGCAGAATTGACCCTTCCTCACAATGTCACTCAAATCTCCCAACTAATATGTCACAGTCCTCTGAAATTTTCCACACTTGATCACAACTCTAGGGCGTCCCTCCCTGCAAAATTTTAGATCTTTTCATCGAGCCATTTGGCCTAGACACCTTTCTATTCAGCACCCATATTTCAGATGTGGTCTGAAAACCACCCCCCTCACTTCAAAAACTCATAACGCACTGCGAAAAAATGATCTCTCTCTAATTTTTGTGGCACCAGGTAGGATACAATGCACTGAATTTTCTTGGAAATTTTCAGGACAATTCACTAAACATTGAAGAAATGGCAGACTCTGTACAATTTTCCAAAGAGCATGCAGTTGCGGGAGCACTTTACCCTATCAACTTTCAAAAATTCTAGCCCAGTGCGCATAGAAGCTCTCTCAATAATTTCAAGTGTGCTAACTGAAAGATAACCCAAGCTATCATGTGTAGAAATCTCAAGTTCAGATCTCAAACTTGAGATTTTGCCCAAAATCACCTTAATCCCCAAAATCTGCAATCCACCTCACACAATCTCTCCAATTCCTCTCATGTGTACAAGATGTACAAAATCACCTCAAAGACATCATAATGAACTACAGGGTATACAAATGGATCTTGGTTCTCTAACATAAGTTCAGCCCTCTCCTCTCCTAATGTTCTCTCCAAGTGAGCTCTCATAGCCTCCTTCTGCCTAATGTAGAATTGGACGCGGAACATTATCTTGCCTTCTAGAGAGGTCCCGGCAACGGAACCAAAAATGTGAGCCGGCCTGTCTCTCACTCAGGATGAACCTCTGATGGCTATTATGGTAGCGCACCATGGACTAAGAAGGCAAGGAACCCCAACTCCATCATACTCCTCCAAGGCTAACACTCCAAGACTCAAGACATTGCTCACTAGAGAACTCAATGAGAGAGAGAGATAGTTGCAAATGAAAGGATGATGAGTACCTCCTCACTCCTTGTTTATATACTTGTGAAATAGTTACGTACCAAAGTTACTAATTACCGTAGTAACTCAAGTTACTAGACTAAAAGTCAAGTAAAGTCAAAAAGTAGAAAGGAATATCCATTCACATGGGCATATTCCCCTAAGCATGTGGTCTTATCTTGACCCAACCACTAAAGCAAGGATTCCTTCACATGGGCTATCCTTGGACTAAAGAAGAATCCAAAACAAAAAGGCTTGCGGGCCCAAGAGTTCTCAACTCTTTCCCCAAAGCCAAACACCTAGGAATAATACCAAGTCAACACACTAAAATCCAAAATAGTGGTGCTCATCTTTTCTACTTCCTCTAAAGTAAGGTCCCATCTATCTTAGCTATGACTAACTTTAGCTAACCATGACTAATATAGAACCATCCTTTATCTCTATATAAATAATATCTCTTAAGTACTTGTAATACCAAGCTAAATATCACAATACCACACACATGCACAAATGGGTGTTACAGGCCATACCAACCTAGAAGGTACATTCAGCAAAATGGCTACTCTGTATTAAGATAAATTTGAGAGTGACAAGAATAAGTCATGCAAAATGAGTGAGTTTTGATTAAGGCTAGACTAAAGAATGACTACAAATCACAGAAGTATAAACTTGAGACTTCATAAAGAGAACTTTGCAATGTTGGGGTGATATCCTATTCCTGTAAAGAGCTGTCTTGAGGGAATTAGAGTTACTAGCCAAGTCACGGGACTGATGTGCAAGAAACAAAGAGTTAGTGAACACACAATGCCAATGAAGAGCAATAAACAAGTTCAGGCCTTCATGGTTTGGAATCTTGCAATTTGGATGATTGATATGCTAGCTAGGATCAAAATCTTGAGCTAAATTTGGATCACATTTGGGGCCTAGAATTGGAACCTAAATTTTCCAAGGTTCATGGAAAAAATTGCTACTAGTAATTATATAGACGGTCCCAAGGTGGTAGGGAAGAGAGGAAATCTGACTTGATGGACTGAGTTGGATTGGAGACTTGTGTTGAGTAGAGATGAAAGAGAGTCAACAAGAATCATCTTCAATCAAAAGTGTGATTGTGCAAAGGAAATTGAGGAGTTGAAGAGTACCTTTGGTGCACCTTGAATGAAGAACAGGTATAAGGTAGTAACCTTTAGAGACCTGATGAGGCAAAGTATTATTAGGGCTCTGATGGCTATGTTGAAGCCATATTTTACCACCTATGTTACAAAGCAATAGGTAAATTTCTTTCAACTCAAGTTTGCAAGAGAGAGAGTGAACTAGGCAAGGTGCTTCTACCAAAGAACAAGACAAATGGTCAAGAATTGGCAGATAGGTTTGCCACTCCATTGCTTCATACCTTTTGCAATGTGTCTTTACTTGAGTTTGAACCTTCTCAAGAGAGGAAGAAGATGGTGTCACATTTCATCCGGATCTTTGTTGAGACGTAGACAATGAAGAACATCATTACATGGCAAAAATCAAAGAAGAAGATGAGTACTCTGCTAGGACTGGATGTGAGAAGACAATGATAGTTTTCTGTCCAAAGTTGAGGAAGAGAAGTAGACCCATGGATATGGTGTCCTCAGTGAAGAGAGGGATGACTAGGAGACAAAACCTAAGATACAAGACAACGGTGGTCAATTTATCATTGGGAGCTAAGTTGGAGGAGGAGGTGGAGTCCAACATGGAGGACTTTGAGGAAGAAGAGCTCACTCTAAAGAGTAAGGAGTCAAGCAGTGAAAGTGAAGGTGAGCCTAAAGTTCAGCAATTAGTTGAAGATGTGGTTGAGGAGGAGATGTGATACCCACATTTTTTGTTTTTGATAAGTTTTAAAGAAGAAGTGTATTGTTAAAGCTGAAATTGAAGCTAGATGGAGAAGAAATGAGAAGAATCGTGTGTTCTCTTCTAACCCAAGGAACTCAACTTTAGGTCAAAGAAAGAAGTACTCGGATTGGACTTTTAAGGGTAGTAGACCCAAAGTAGGATACTTTGTATTAAAGAGATCCACCCAATCCAAAGAAATTGTAACCACTTTCCTTTGTGCTAAACAAATCTAGAAGGTATGTTCAATGAAAAATGGCTCCTTTGGGATGAAGATAAAATTGAGTGAGATAGGAACAAGACACGCAAAACCTATGAGTATCAACTGAAGATCAACTAAAGAATGACCGTTCTGGTACCCACATTTTTGGTTTTGATATGTTTTGAAGAAGAAATACATAGTCAAGGCGGAACTGAACTTGAATGGAGACAAAAGAGGAAGAATTGAGTGTTCGGGTCAAACCCAAGGAAGTTGACTTTGTGTTACAAGAAGAATGACTCAGATTGGACCAGATCTAATGTAGCTTACTTTGTGTCAAAGGAAGAGGAAGGAGGAGGGCTCGAAGGAGGAATGAAGGTTGCAAGTCAGTATTACTATGGGGGCCATATCTAAGTGACAATATGTCCAAATTATGCGTGCTATATGTTATTGGAAGTTTCTCATTCAGGGCTTTTTGTTGCCACCAAGGTCTGTGGTACCCACATTTTTCATTTTGGACGAGTTTTGAAGTAGAAGTGCCTTGCTGAAACCACATTTTTCATTTTGGACAAGTTTTGAAGAAGAAGTGCCTTGCTGAAACCAAATTGAAACCAAATGGAGAAGAAATGAGTGGAAACTTGTGTTTTGATCAAGCTTGAGGAAGTAGAATTTGTATTGGAGGAAGAAGGACTCAGATTGGATCAAACCCAAAGAAGCTTACTTTGTATCAGAGGAGGAGGAAGAAGAAGAAGAAGGTCAGACGTCGGAAGAGGGTACTTAGCATTGGAATGAAGGTTACAGGTCAAGATTCTTGCGGGAGCTATATCTCAATATTGAAAGTTTTAAAGTCTATGTGCTATATCTTGTTGGAAGCGTCTTGTTTAGGGCTTTCTGTTGCTACAAAAATCATAGAGTTTGGAGGTCTACACCAAAAGAACCAAGCATTTGAAGTTTTGGGAGTAGATGTACATAATAAGTTGATGTCTTTGGGACTTCAGACTTTGGACTTTGGGTTTACATGAGCTTGGGTCTAAAGAGTTAGCCTCAAGACAAATGTGATTCAATCCGAGGTAGTCAAACATCGGATGTAGGAGTCTTTAGGTCAGATATTTGAAGCGTTTAAAATAGTTAGGATAAGGAAAGAAAATATTTAGGATACTTATGACTTCAATTTCAGTTACGATTGAATATAAGATAGAACTAGAAGAGAAATAGTAGTAGTGAATGAACCCAAAGTGCAAGATCAGACAATAAGTGTGTCTTTGGGTCAGTTACATGAGAGATTATGGGAAAGTGGGTTACAAATTGAAGGCGTAGATAGTGTATCCATGCTTTCAATTACAATTCTTGATGAGGATATAGTAGAGTTAGTAAAAAGAATTGATAGTAACGAAGTTTGATGTTGCAAAAGTAGGTGTCTTTGGACTTGTCATTCAAGACATTAAAGAAGAGTGGGTTGGGAGATAAAGAGATAGAAAGATTACCCATGATCCAAATTCTAGATCATAGTGAAGAAGTGGTAGAAGTAGTGAAAGTCTTGGTTGAATCAAATATACCCAAAGAAGGAGAAATGATAGGAAGATCATTGGGTTTGAAAGCCGGTGACAAAGTAGACATTGGATTGGAGTAGTAATAGTTTTGAGATTTGAAGAGGCAGATATGAAGAGGTGCATTGTCAGTTTGGATCTATAGGTTAAAAGAGTTGTTGTAGAACAATATAGTTGTTAGATAATTATCATTTGCTTCACTATTTAAGAGTAGCATGCGCAATAAAATGTTGTTTAGTATTCATATTTTTGAAGATAGATAAAGCAAAGTGCTGATTTCAGTGTTTGCCGCTTGAGCTTGATTCCGAGTATCAATTTTGCGTTTGTGTTTGTGAGTGTGTGGAGAATTTTGAAGTGCAAATGAGTGTGTTTGTTGGATGTTGGATTCTGTAGCCTTGATTTTCATTTTGGGCGTTTGATTCTGAGTGAAGTGCAATCAAAGTAATGCCTTGATAGATCTGAGAGGAATTGTAGTGTTGGTAGTATTTTGCATTTGTGAGTGCAACGCATTGTTGATATGAAGCAATTTTGATTAAGGAAGTTGTGCCTTCAGTGGAGGGGTGGAACACAATTTTGAGATGAAGTCATTTTATAGTGAAGTGCCGTCTTTCGGAGAATTTGAATCATTAGAATCAAGATTTGTTTGGACAGAATTTGCTATGTTGTGATTATGGGTGTGTGTATTTGTGACAAGTTGTTGAGATTATGAGCTTGTTACTCTCTTCTAGGTGTAGTTGCTACTTGAGAGATTAAAGAGGAAATCAAGAAGAGCTACATGTTATTGTTTGACTTTGTATTTGACCAATTCTGATTTGTATCTCTGCGGGAACAAACTTTACTTACCCAATTACCGCAAAATTGATATTTGCCAGGTTGTCAAGAGGTCTATAGCAGAAGTTTCAAGCATTTTAATTCTATGTAGTAGATGTAAAGAGTAGTTGAGTGACTTTGAGTTGAGGTTCTTTGGGTTCACATTACTTTAGATTTATGTTTTTCCAATTTATATGACTTCGGACTTGTATGAATTTTGCTTTACATGACTTTGGGTCAAGAGATTTTGCCGTAGGACAAAGGTGACCCAATCCAAGGTAGTCAAATATTGGATGTAGAAGTCTTTGGGTCAGATATTTAAAGCATTTGAAAAATTTAGGATAGGGAGAGAAGAGATAATTTGGATATCCATGACTTTAATTTCAATTTAGATTGAAGATTGTATATAAAGTGAAGGAGATGTAATGAATAAACTCGAAGTGTTGGATTAGATAGTGTCTTTTGGGGCAGTTATTTGAGACATTAGAGAGGAATGGGTTGTGTGGTGCCTACATTTTTTGTTTTTTTTTCAAAATAGAGAAGAAGTGTATAGAGAAGTCGGATTGCACCTGTATGGCCAAAGAAGGCAAAGAAAAGAGTCTTCGGGATGAAACCCAAAGTAAAGTGACTTTGGGTCATAAGGCAAAGTACTTGGAAATGCCCTGTCAGCATACAACCCAAAGTAAGGAATCTTCATATCGGGAGGAGCTCAACCCAAAGCAAAGTCTGTCTAACAACCTTTCGTTGGGGCAAGAAATTCAAGAAGGGACCGTTCAAAATTGGCAGCCCATATGCATGAAGTACGATTGACAGTGATAGGTGCATGCAGGAGGTGTGATTTCTCGGTAGAAACTCAAATTGAATAGAGACAAAGAAAGCGCAACTCTATAAAGATCGAGCTCGTGATGAAGCAATGTCAAGCAATTTTCCTTTGCCGTTGAGAAGTCGTCCTACAAGTGATCATGGGAAGGGAAATAGAGTGGAAGACGCACTAGTGTGTAAGGGAGAAGTTGCAAGAGTGAAACCAAGAGACAGTGAGAAAGTAGGAAAGATAGGAGGAGGAAAGAAGAACTCCGAATTTGCAATGAGGAATCATGCGATTCGGAGGTAAGATGTAATAACAAGAATCAAAGTCTTGAGCCGACTTTGGATTACATTCTTGGCATGGAACTGGAATGTTAGGTTTCCAAGTTTCATGACTGAGATCATCAAGAGCAAGTGTCTCGATGGACCCAAGAAGAAGGGAAGAGAGGAAATCTGGCTCGCTAGACAGAGTCGGATTGGAGATTAGTACTCGGGAAGGAAGCAAGCACAGAGTAGGGTGCCACGTTCTTGGGGAAGGGAGGAATAGCCAAAGAAACCCAAGAAGTGAGGGATGCATTCTTGTCAAAGCTGATGAAGAATGGATACAAAGTCAAGAGCTATAAAGATCCTATCAAGAGGAGGATTGTGAGTGCTCTGATAGCCATCCTGAAGCCGGAGAGAACAACCTATGTGATGAAACACCAAGCGGTGTTCTTTCACAAATTGTTTGCAGGAGAACCAATCAATTGGGTGAGGTGGTTCCATGGGAGAACGCGACAAATGGTGTGGAATCTGCGGGATAAATTGCCTCTACATTACATCATGCCGTTTGCAGCCCATTTCTACTTTAGGTTAAATTTGCTGAACTTGGCGGAGCGCAGTAGAATGGTGTCGCATTTCCATCCCAATTTAAGAAGAGAAGTCGATGTAGAGGAGCAATAGTACATCTTACAAATCAGAAGCACAGATGAGTACTACAAGAAGATGGGGAAGAATGTGGAGATAGAAGCGAGTACTCCAAAATTGAATAAGCGAAGTCGGCACGGCAAAGCCAAAGACAAGACAAAACCTTGGAAGACCAGGAGAGGAAATCCAAGGTGAGGACTGGTGGTAATCGAGTCAGAAGACAAAGACTTGAAAGGTGAAGCCGAGTGCAAGTCCAAAGATTTGGAACACGAGGAGGAGCCCAAGCTAATGCTAGAAAGTGGAGATACAAGTAGCGACAGCGATGAAGGTGGAGAAATGACGTTGGTGCCAGCTGCTGTAGAGGAGGAAGAAGAAGTGCATGTGGAGATCAAGGCCAAGGACAACATGAAGTTGGAGGATGAGATACCTGAGGCCGAAGAAAAGGCGATTGCGATTCAGAGGGGAGTCTGCTTGAGATGCAAGGCAAAGTGTGATACAGGTCTGAGTAAAGTAAAAGAAGAAATGAACGAAAGCTCAAGAAGCAAGGCGTCAATTCCGATACAAAGATTGCATAGACAAAGGCGAGTATTGGGTGAACACAAAGTGAGAAGGGAAATTACTACGCAAGAGGAAGTAGTAGCAAGTGATGGAGTAGAGTACCGGTGTGAGGTTGTGTGTCCACTACTGATGAAATTGGAGCACAAGAAGAAGGAAATGCAGTCAACTTGTCCAGAAGTGAAGACTGTGTTGTAGGTCTTAACGCGATTAGAAGAAGAGAACTTGGAGTTGAAGAAAATCATAACCCGAGGTGAGGAGGAAAGTGAAGTACTGCGAGCAGAGGCAGTAGCAAAGACTCAGGTAATTGAAGACTTGAAGAGAGAAGTGAGATATCGAGAAGAGCTTGTTAGAAGAGTGACATAGCAAGGGAAAGGCAAGTAGCAGAATTTGAGATTTTGAAGCAATAGTTTGCAGATTCACGAGTAGAACTTATCCATGCTATAATGAGGGCAGCGGCGAAGGACCAAGAGCTCGATAGGGTGAAGGAGAGTGTAGAAGAGAAGAAGCAGCACGATATAGGGAAGAAGAGAGATTATGAGAGTTGCTTTGTAATCAAGAAGAGAAGATTGTATAGAAGGAGAAGGAGGAGGAGAAGGAAATGGTGAAAGCTGAGTTCAAAGCAAAGTTGGCAATGTACAAGGAGGATTGGCTTGCAGATCGAGAGCGAGAAAGAAAAATGCGATTGGAGCCATTGAAGGAGATTGTCCTTAGGATGAACGTGATGTTGAGTACAAAGGCCAATGTTCAAATTGAAGAGACAAGGCTGCACGAGTTGAAATTGTTGGTGCAGGAGACAAGGCAAAGATAGGCAAAAGATACCAATTTGAATGCGCTGCTGATAAGTCTCAGAACTTGTGTAGATAGGAAGATATTAGAGGTAGAAGATAATATCGCAATTAGATTAGACTTAGTTAAGTTGGAGATAGATAAACTTCGTAAGGATGTTAGAGCCAAACCCAAAGTAGATGAAGTAGGAGTGCAGATGTCTTTGGAGTTACCATTGGAGACTTTGGAGACGAGTGGGTCGAGAGATGAAGGTTTAGAAGGCTTACCCACTAGTGTAATTTCAGATTAAGAAAGAGAATTGTTGGATCTGGTAGAAGAAGTAGAAAATGTGAAGCCCAAAGATAGAGTAGTGGGAAGTAAATTTACTTTGGGTTCGGGTTTGAAAGCCAATGACAAAGTAGACATCTGATCGGACTAGTAATAATTTTGAGATTTGAAGAGGTAGATATGAAGAGGTGCATTGTCATTTTGGATCTGCAAGTTAGAAGAGTTGTGGTAGAACGGTATAGTTGTTAGAACTGTCAATTTGTTCACTACTTAAGAGTGGCATTTGCAATATCATGTTGTTTAGTGCTTATAATTTCTGAGAATAGATAAAGCAAAGTGCTATGAAGCAGTGCTCGTTGCTAGAGCTTGATTCCGAGTATCAACGTTGTACTTGTGTTTGTGAGTGTTTGGAGAAACTCAAAGTGCAAGTCAGTGTGCTTGTTGGATGTTGGATTCCGTAGCCTTGATCTTCATTCTATGTGTTTGATCTTGAGTGAAGTGCAATCAAAGCAATGCCTTGATAGATTTGAGAGGAATTGTAGTGTTGGTAGTATTCTGCATTTATGAGTGCAGTGCAAAGTTGATGTGAAGCAATTTTGATCAAGGAAGTTGTGCCTTCAGTGGAAGGGTGGAACACAATTCTGAGGTAAAGTTGTTTTGCAATGAAGTGCCATTTTTGGGAGAGCCTGAATCATAACAATCGAGATTGTTTGGAAAGATTTGATGAAGTTGTGATTATGGAGTGTGAATTCATGACAAGACTGCAAATTAGTGCTTGTTACTCTCTTATGGGTGTGGTTTCTACTTGAGAGACTAAAGAAGAATTCAAGAAGAACTGAAATTGTTACTTTGACTTTGTATTTGACCAATTCTGACTTGTATCTTTGCAAGAACAAACTTTACTTACTTGATTACCGCAAAAGTGATATTTGCCGGGTTGTCACATGTTTTTTGGCACCGCTGCCGGGGATACAAATCTCAGGAGTGGAAGAATACAAAGCCAAATTTGAAACTGGGCATCAACACAATATGAATGTCTGCATAGAGAGAACAACGAGAAGAGAGAGCTCGAAGATGAGCACTTCAGCATGAAGAAGACAAACATCTGAACGTCCCATCCACTGTTGACAAAACTGAACGAGAGGCGTTGGACTTTCAACTCCTTCACAAAGTGCAAGAAGCCATGCGAGAACTTGACCACAAGAAACACGAAGGTGGTTGGCAAGGCTACTTTGCATCTCCCTCTTTGTCCAAGAAGAAGAAAGACTCGAGTGGTCAAACATATGCATTGTGGCCCACTATACCGACTTCCCCTAGAGCTGTAAAGGAAGTCGTGTCCTTGAAGAAATTTATTCAAGAAAAGACAGCGCAAACACTTACGGAAGAAGAGTGTCAACATCTTCTATGATTGATTCCTCGGTTGTCCCAAAGGAATTTTGAAGAACAAATTGAAGGTGTTGATCCTGAATCTTCCACTTGGGTTGAAGTCAACACCCTCATAGCAGAAATTGTCAAAGAAGATCCTATGTTGAATTTGACAAATTGGAACCCCTGGGCTGACACCACGGCGTTGATACCAGCCAATCCTTCGGTTTCATCAAGTTCAACACTACCTCAGCCGATCCCAGTGCATTGAACAATGACTTTGTTGCTTGTCACCCGACACGCCTATCAAAAGTACAAGGGGACAGAACAAGACAAAGACCCCAATGAATTCATCAAAGAATTTGAAGTCATCTCCTTTGCTAACAAGGAGCATGACTCGGTGGATCGCTTGAGAATTTTCCCAAGTCTGCTCCAAAAGAAAGCTTGGAGCTGGTACACCCATGTGACCCAAAAGAGGTTTGTACCAGCAAACTGGGAAGACTTGAGAAACAACTTCCTGGAACAATTCCGGGAGGTTGATTATGATACGAGTGTCTTCACGGCACTCAACGATTTGGACCGAGGCAAGAAGGAGAAGTTGAAAGACTACTCTGAGTGGTTCATGGCACTTTTGAACCAAGTTCTTAAGCAACCGGGGGTGGTGGGTTACTTTGATGTCCAAGCCATTACCTGGTTCCTTGGGGGACTTTCACCAAAGATATGAATCTTTGCAAGGGAGAGGAATGTAACTTCCCTTGACAAAGTACTCAAACATGTCGCTCATTACGAGGCGGCCCACTCTCACTCTACCGGCAACCAAAGAAATCGGGAGAAGAAAGGCAAGAAGCCCAAAAGGAGAGCTTCACGTAGCACTTCCCCTTCTTCGGAAGAGTCCTCCACGTCTTCGAGCTCTTCTTTGGAATCCAAAGAAGAATCAAAACCAAAACGAGTCAAAAGACGTGGGGGTAAGAAACCAGTGACTCCTCCAGCAAAGAGTGTAAATAAGGCGGATACCAAGTTGGATGCCCTCATCAAGGAGATTTTGGATTTCAAGATCCAGATGATTGGGGCCAAAGACGGAAGGAAGGCCCCAGCATTTGGGAGATCAAATGTATGGTGCACCGCATGTGGCAAATCAGGCCATGCAAACATAGAATGCAATACTTGTAATGCATTCTCGGTGCATCAAATTGATTGGGTTCCGGGATGGAGCCAAGACAAGGACAAAGAGGCTGTCTACCAAACACAAGAAGTACATCTTCAAGCTAGCACATTGTACCAAGGTCCGAGGTTTGGACCAAGGGAGTATAACCCCAATGCTCCTCCATGAAGACCACCAATGAGCAACCAGAATCGCCCTCAAAATGTTGCACCTGGAGCCTATTATAATTGTGGCTCAATGGGACATTGGCCTCTAAACTGTCCGGAGCCAAGAAGGTAAATCGGGTATGTTCCCTTGTGTGGAAACTGTAAAGGATCAGGGCATACGGGCAACCAATGTCCTCACCAACCAAACCCGAAGCCGCCTGTAAAATATGTACAGACCCCCGCAAAGCGTGCAACAATTCAGGCAGAGGGGGATACAAATGTAAATTGTATCACGCTTGAGGAGGAGAGACCTCAAGAAGGGAGTCCGGCCTCAAAAGGAAAATGGCCGGACCTTGAAATTTTGAAGGTTGAAACACGCTCCAATAAGAAGAAGTGTGATCCTGAAGAGCTGAGTACGACCTTGTCGTCTTCCAGAAAGGTGTAGAGATTGCGCCCAAAGGCAATTCTCTCTACCAAGGAGGAAAAGATCCTCGCAAAAGCCAAAGCTAAAGCCTTGCAGAAAGAACTAAAGGAGGCACTAATCAGGACTCGTGAACTGAATTTGGAAGAGGAGACAAAGACAAAGTCTCTTGTTTTTCTGGCGGACATCCAATCCGAAGTAAAGGGTCTGATCCAAGCCGAGGTGAGCCAACCCAAGGAACCTCGGGTTAAGGCCACTAGCAATCCCGTCACCATTTTGAAGTGTCCCGAAGTCAAGACGGAACATGGAGAGACTTCAAACCCAAAGCCTAAGGCAAAGATGGTCAAATTGAGAGGAATACCACAATACAATATTGTAGCAGATCTGGAAGCCACAAATGCCAATGTTACATTCAAGCAATTGTGGGAAGATAACAAGCTGTACAAAAAGTAGTTGAATTCGGCACTCAAGAAGGTGAGGTCAATGTCAAAGAAGGACCTACCGGCTATCTATCATATTGAACAAGAAGATTTGGGATCTCCCGAGGTAGACACGGAGATTACAAGGTGCATGATCACATCGATACCCATTGATTCGGGGTTGGTGTGAATGTCATGACCAAAGATACTGCAAATCGACTTGGGTATCATATGTTTGAGCCAACACCCCGAGTGTTGAAGTTTGCAGACCAAACCAGGAGACGGCCTTTGGGCATGCTGTCAAACATAACCACGATCATTGGAGGGGTTCTCTTCAAGTTGAATTACATTGTGTTGCGACTAGTGACAAAGACTGGTTACCCTCTGTTGATCGGAAGACCCAGGTTGTACAGTGCTCAAGTTGTGGTGGATTGGCATCAGTAGAAGTTAAGATTCAAGGACATTTCATCCGAAGATCATAAGCAGATGACTGTGAGTTGGACGAAAGTTCTTCAACTTGGGGAAACAAGTTCATTGGAAGGGGAGGACAAATCCGAAGACTCATTGTCTTCGTCTTGAGACAAATCCAAAGACGAAGTCCAAGTTAACTATTTGGAATGCTACGAGGTGGATGTCAAAGACGAAGATCCATATGACCTCGCCTCGGGTGAACCTGACTTGGAGGAAGGAGGCTTGATGGCAGCTTGCCTTGAGTTAAGCCGAGTAAGCCACATTGAAGGAGTCATCAACCCCAATGACTGTCAAGATGTTTTATTTATGGAAGGAAAAATTTTGAAAATTTTGAAGACAGTCTTTTTGGAGGAGTTGGCAAGATACACCGCCCTGTTCATAGAATTCCAGGATGTATTTGCCTGGTCTATTGATCAAATGCCGGGTATTCCATGAGAATTCGGAGAACACCGGATTGATCTGGTTGAAGGTGCAGTTCCGGTTTGGCAGCGACAATACAGCCAAAACCCAAATTACTCGCTTTTGGGTAAAGATGAAATCGACAAGTACTTAGGGGCCATAATCATCTTCCTTTTCTTAAGCAATGAATGGGTTTCCCCCATTATCATTGTCCCGAAGAAGAAAATAGGGAAGATCTGAGTGTGCCAAGACTTCCAAAAGTTGAATGCAGTCATAAGGAAAGATCATCATCCCTTGCCTTTACCAATACAATTTTACATCAGGTAGCGGGTCATCCTTGTTATAGTTTTCTTGATGGATTTTCAAGGTACAATCAAGTATCCATTCAAGAAGAGGACAAGGATAAAACCACCTTCACGACCAATTGGGGCACTTTTGCTTACAATCAAATGCCCTTTGGGTTGTGTAATGCTCCGGCTACTTTCCAGCGGATGATGAATTCAATCTTCAAAGATTTCTTGTGCAAATTTGTGGAAGTTTTCATTGATGATTTTTGTGTGTTTGGGCGAAGAGATGTACATTTAGATTACCTTTGCCAAACTTTTGACAGGTGTCGTTTTGCCGGCATGTCATTACACCCAAAGAAATGCTTCTTCGCAATGAAGGAAGGAATTCTTCTGGAGCATCGTGTGTCAAGCCGAGGTATTGAAGTCAACGTCAAGAAGGTTAAGATAATCGTAGCTTTGGAATCCCCAAAGAACATCCCGGAGCTGAGAGCCTTCTTGGGACATGTCAGATACTATAGAAGCTTCGTGTCAAATTATGCGGTGCTTGCTGCACCACTTACAAAGCTTCTGAAGAAATCCAAAGACTATATGTGGGAAGAAAATCAAGAAGATGCTTTCCAGGTGTTGAAGAAGAAGTTGGTTGAAGCACCAGTTATGAGGGCCCCAAATTGGGACATCCCCTTTCATATATATGTGGACTTTTTGTCCATGGCCATCAGAGTTGTCTTAAGTCACAAGGACGAAAAGAAGAAGGACTACCTGGTGTTTTATGCCAGCCGCCAACTTTCAATTTCTAAAAAGAACTATTCAATGACTGAAAGAGAAGCACTCGGAATGGTGTATGCCTGCAAGAAGTTTTGCCACTATCTGTTGGGATACGAGTTTGTCTTCTATGTTGACCATTACGCATTGCAACATTTGGTCAAGAAGGCAGATTTATCCAGGCAAATTGCAAGTTAGATCTTGTTGTTACAAGAATTCACATATACTATACAAGTAAGGAAGGGAGCTTTGCATTCGAATGCGGACTTCCTGTCCAGGTTAGAAACTCAAGACCAGGAGTGGGAAATTGACGATCGGTTCCCTGACGAAGAGTTGTATCAATTATCAGCAATACAAAGTACGAGGTATGCAACAGAATATCACTATCTACATACTCTCCATTGTCCTGAAGGGATGGACCCGGAGCAGAGGGCAGTCTTTCTCAAGAAAATGGGGTTGTACTAGCTTAAACACATCATTTTATTTAAGATGGGCAAAGACAAAGTACTTTGGCGATGCTTGGAGTCATACAAAGTAGGAGGAGTGATTGAATCTTTACACTCTGAAGCATTGGGAGGACACTATGCTCTGAAGAATACTGTAAAGAAAATTCTTTTGGCAGGGTATTGGTGGCCTACAATGTACAAAGACGTGTATGCTCATATCCGAAGCTGTGATGCTTGTCAAAGAACGGGGAAGCCGACGTCTACTTCTCAATGGCCTTTGAGACCAATTTTGCCTTTGGCCCCAATTGAGAAATGGAGGATTGATTTTGTTGGTCCCATTCAACCAGTGACCCAAGTCACAAGAAAGCAGTACATTTTGGTTTGCACTGACTATGCTACCAAGATGGTCAAAGCTGAAGCAACTCGCAGAGATGATGCTGAAACTGTGGCGGAATTTTTCTTTCAAAACATCATCTCCCAATATGGGTGTCCTCTAGAATTGGTCAGTGACCGAGGAACACACTTTTTGAACTCTTTAATGGAGGCATTGACCAAGAACTTGCAGATTAAACATCGGAAGACGACTCCTTATAACCCAAAAGCAAATGGCTTAACGGAAAAGGTGAATGGGTTACTTTGCAAAATTTTGAATAAGGTGACTGTCAATTATGCCTATGATTGGGACATGAAATTACCAGCCGTGTTATGGGCATATCAAACAACAGAAAAGATTACAACCAAACAAACTCCATACTTCTTGACATATGGCTTGCATCCCATACTACCAGTTGAATTTGAAGTACCGACATATCGGATTCTTTGCAAAGAACGACTGTCAGAGGAAGAAAGTCAGGTTCTTCATATTCATCAACTGATGTGGTTAGAAGAGAAAAGAGACAATGCAATGCAAACCACGAAAGAAGTACAAGCACAGAGGAAAGTCAAGCACAATAAGCAAATCAAGCTTGTGGCTGTACGTGAAGGAGATATGGTTTTGTTTTATGAGAATTGCCAAATATTTTTTCTAGGCAAGCTGCATTTGAGATGGATGGGTCCCTATCGAGTTCTTCATCTTTATGAAAATGGGTCCATGCAGCTTGTAGACCTGGAAGGTAATCCTTTTGCCACTTGAGTAAACGGGTGGAGGGTTCGGAGATATTGGACCATAGACTTGGAAGTCTCTAAGACACCCAAGGTTGATGTTTGCGGGGATGCTCACATTTGAGGGAGGGGGTATGTGGTGCCCACATTTTTTTGTTTTTTCTCAAAGTAGAGAAGAAGAAGTGTATAGAGAAGTCAGATTGTGCTTGTATGGCCAAAGAAGGCAAAGAAAAGAGTCTTCGGGATGAAACCCAAAGTAAAGTGACTTTGGGTCATAAGGCAAAGTACTTGGAAATGCCCTGTCAGCATACAACCCGAAGTAAGGAGTCTTCGTATCAGGGGGAGCTCAACCTGAGGTGAAGTCTGTCTAACAACCTTTCGTCGGGGCAAGAAATTCAAGAAGGGACCGTTCAAAACTGGCGGCCCATACACGTGAAGTACAATTGAGTGCACTGGCACTTTACTGCCCGTGCACTTAAGTGCATGCAGGAGGTGTGATTTCTTGGTAGAAACTCAAATTGAAGAGAGACGAAGAAAGCGCAACTCTATAAAAATCAAGCTTGCGACAAAGCAATGTCGAGCAATTTTCCTTTGCCATTGAGAAGTCATCCTATACGTGATCGTGGGAAGGGAAATAGAGTAGAAGATGCCCTAGAATGTAAGGGAGAAGTTGCAAGAGTGAAACCGAGAGACAATGAGAAAGCAGAAAAGATGGGAGGAGGAAAGAAGAACTCCAAATTTGCAGTGAGGAATCATGCAATTTGGAGGTTAGATATAATCGCAAGAATTGAAGCCGACTTTGGATTACATTCTTGGCATGGAACTGGAATGTTAGTTTTCCAGGTTTCATGACTGAGATCATCGAGAGCAAGTGTCTCGACGGACCCGAGGAAGAAGGGAAGAGAGGAAATCTGGCTTGCAAGATAGAGTCGGATTGAAGATTAGTACTCGGGAAGGAAGCAAGCACGGAGCAAGGTGCCACGTTCTTGGGGAAGGGAGAAATAGCCAAAGAAACCCAAGAAGTGAGGGATGCATTCTCGTCAAAGTAGACAAACAATGGATACAAAGTAGAGAGCTATAAAGATCCTGTCAAGAGGGGGATTGTGAGTGCTCTGATGGCCATCCTGAAGCCGGAGAGAATAATCTATGTGATGAAACACAAAGCGGTGTTCTTTCACAAATTGTTTGCAGGAGAACCAATCAATAGGGCAAGATATTTCTTTGAGAGAACGTGACAAATGGTGTGGAATCTGCGGGATAAATTGCCTCCACATTACATCGTGCCGTTTGCAGCCCATTTCTACTTCAGGTTAAATTTGCTGAACTCGGCAGAGCGCAATAGAATGTTGTCGCATTCCATCCCAATTTAAGAAGAGAAGTCGATGTAGAGGAGCAGTAGTACATCTTACAAATCAGAAGCACAGATGAGTACTACAAGAAGATGGGGAAGAATGTGGAGATAGAAGCGAGTACTCCAAAATTGAAGAAGCAAAGTCAACAGGGCAAAGCCAAAGACAAGACGAAACCGTGGAAGAATAGGAGAGGAAACCCGAGGCAAAGAATGGTGGTAATTGAGTTAGAAAATGAAGACTCGGAAGGTGAAGCCGAGTGTAAGTCCGAACATTCGGAACGTGAGGAGGAGCCCGAGCTAACGCTACAAAGTAGAGATACAAGTAGTGATAGTGATGAAGGTGGAGAAATGACGTTGGTGCCAGCTGCTGCAGAGGAGGAAGAAGAAGTGCATGCAGAGATCAAGGCCGAGGACAACACAAAGTTGGAGGATGAGATACCCAAGGCCAAAGAAAAGGTGATTGCAATTCAGAGGGGAGTCTGCTTGAGATGCAAGGCGAAGTGTGATGCAGGTCTGAGTAAAGTAAAAGAAGAAATGAACAAAAGCTTGGGAAGCGAGGCGTTTGTTCCGATACGAAGACTGCATAGACGAATGTGAGTATCGGGTGAACACGAAGTGAGAAGGGAGATTGCTACGCAAGAAGAGGTAGTAGCAAGCAATGGAGTAGAGTACCTACGGGAGGTTGTGTGTCCACTACTGATGAAATTGGAGCACAAGAAGAAGGAAATGAAATCAACTTGTCCAGAAGTGAAGACTATGTTGCAGGTCTTAGCACAATTAGAAGAAGAGAACTCGGAGTTGAAAAAAATCATAACCCAAGGTGAGGAGGAAAGTGAAGTACTGCAAGCGGAGGGAGGAGTGAAGACTCAGGTAATTGAAGACTTGAAGAGAGAAGTGAGATATCAAGAAGAGCTTGTTAAGAAGAGTGACATAGCAAGGGAAAGGCAAGTAGCAGAATATGCAATTTTGAAGTAGCAGTTTGCAGATTCACAAGTAGAACTTATCCATGCTATGGTGAAGGTAGCGGTGAAGGACCAAGAGCTCAATAGGGTGATGGAGAGTGTAGAAGAGAAGAAGCAACTCTGGCAAAGAGAGTTAGCAGCACGATATAGGGAAGAAGAGAGATTATGAGAGTTACTTTGTTATCAGGAAGAGAAGATTGTACAGAAGGAGAAGGAAACAGTGAAAGCCGAGTTCAAAGCAAAGTTGGCAATGTACAAGGAGGATTGGCTTGCAGATCGAGAATGTAGTGCCCGTTGCTTGAGCTTGATTTCGAGTATCAATGTTGTACTTGTGTTTGTGAGTGTTTGGAGAAATTCAAAGTGTAAGTCATTGTGCTTGTTGGATGTTGGATTCCGTAGCCTTGATCTTCATTCTGTTTGTTTGATCCTGAGTGAAGTGAAATCAAAGCAATGCCTTGACAGATCTGAGAGGAATAATAGTGTTGGTAGTATTCTGCATTTATGAGTGTAGTGCAAAATTGATGTGAAGCAATTTTGATTGAGGAAGTTGTGCCTTCAGTGGAGGGGTGGAACACAATTCTGAGGTGAAGTCGTTTTGCAGTGAAGTGCCATTTTTGGGAGAGCCTGAATCATCACAATCAAGATTGTTTGGAAAGATTTGATGGAGTTGTGATTATGGAGTGTGAATTTGTGACAAGACTGCGAATCAAGGCTTGTTTCTCTCTTCTGGGTGTAGTTTCTACCTGAGAGACTTAAGAAGAATTCAAGAAGAACTGAAATTGTTACTTTGACTTTGTATTTGACCAATTTTGACTCGTATCTTTGCGGGAACAAACTTTACTAACCTGATTACCGCAAAAGTGATATTTGCCGAGTTGTCATAAGTTAAAAGATAAGGAAGTAGATAGATTACCTATGAGTTTAATTGCAGATTGGAGTGAAGAAGTAGTAGAAATAGAGAAGGATTTAGTGGTATTTGGTAGACCCAAAGACATAGAAGTCTGTGAAAGAACCTCGGGTTCAGTAGAAGAAGTAGAAGTAGACATTGGATTGGAGTAGTAAATAATTTGAGATATGAATCAATAGATATGAAGAAGTGGGTTCCCATTTTAGATTTGGAGATTTTTAGGAAACAATTTAGGTAGTGAGATAACTGTCAAGTGCTCAACCTATGTAAAGGAGGCCTTTGTAGTAAAATGTTATTCAATGTTCATTATTCTTGAGAGTAGATAAAGAAAACTGATGTGACGTAGTGCTTGTTGCTTGAGCTTTATTCCAAGTGTCAATTTTGTGTCTGTGTCTGTGAGTGTTGAGAAAAATTCAAATGCAAGTCAATGTGCTTGTTAGATATTGGATTCCGCAACCTTGATCTTCATTCTTGTGTTTGATCTTGAGTGAAGTGCAATTGGAGCAATGCCTTGACAAATCTAAGAGGAATTGTAATGTTGGTAGTATTTTGCATTTGTGAATGCAACATTGAGTTGATGTGAAGCAATTTCAATCAATGAAGTTGTGCCTTCAATGGAGGGGTGTAACATAATTTTGAGGCAAAGTTGTTTTACTTGAAAGTAGCCATTTTTGGGATGGATTGGCTCATCACAATTGAGTTTGTTTGGACAGAATTGAAAGATTTGTGATTATGGGTGACAAATTGTTACGACAAGAATGTGAATCAATGCTTGTTACTCTCTTTTTGGTGTAGTTGCTACATGAGAGACTGAAGATGTAATCAAGAAGAACTACATTGTTACTATTTTCTTTGTATTTGGATATGTTTGACTTGTATCTCTACGGGAACAAACTTTACTTACTTGATTACCGCAAAAGTGATATTTGCCAGGTTGTCACAATTGTGCAACAACACATTATAAGATTAAGACTTCATCAAGGAAGTTCTGAAATGTCAAGATGATATCTTATGCCTCTTAATAAATGCCCTAAAGGAGTTAAAATCTTAGGCCTAGGCAAGGGTTTGATCTTTCAAAGACCAAGAGTGATAAAGCACATAATTCAATCAAAGTGCAAGAGGCATATTCCCTCACTTGCAATGAGGAATCTTGCAATTTAGAGACTAGATGTAGTGGCAAGGATCAAAGTATTGAGTAGGCTTTGGATCACATTTTTGGCTTGGAATTGGAACTAAAGTTGTCCATGTTTCATGGGAAAATTGGCTGTAATACAAAGATAGTCCCAATATAGAGGAGAATAGATGAAATCTGGCTCAATGGATTGAGTTGGATTGGAGATTATTCTTGGTGAGAGAAGCTGTGTATGCAAGAGGAGTCACCTTCTAATCAAAGTGTCATTTGTCGGAGGAGATTGTAGAGGTGAGGAATTCCTTTAGTGCTCCTCACACTAAGAATGGGTAAAAGGTAGATAGTTATAAAGACCCAATAATGCAAGGTATTGTTGAGGCTTTGATGGTAATTTTTAAGCCAAAGGAAACCACCTATGTAATAAAGCAACAAGCATTATTAGAGAAAAGGTGAATTGTGCAAAGTGCTTCATCAAAAAGTAGGGTAGATGATTGGGAATTGGAGAATGAACTTGCCACCCTACTACTTTGTGCTATTTTCAGCCCGTTTATATTTGGGATTGAACCTACTTAGCTTGGAGGAGAAGGAGAAGATGGTGTCGCACTTTCACCTAGATTTACATCAAGATATAGATGAAGACAAGCAATACTACATAAGGTAGATCCAAGGGAGTGATGAACACTTTGCTAAGATGGAGTAGGAGAAGGTAGTGGTGGTGAGTGTCCCAATGCCAAGGAAGGGGGGTAGACCCAAGGAGGTGGCATCACCAATTCAGCCACAAAAGACTACGAGATTGAACCCAAGGTGAGAAATGGGAATGGTGGACTTGTTATTGGGTGCAAAACTTGAAGGAGAAGCTGAGTCTAAGTACAAGGATTCAGAAGAAGAAGAAGAAGAAGAAGAAGAGCTCATGTTGCACAGTAAGGAGTCAAGCAATGAGAGTGATGGAGAACCCAAAGTTTAGCAGTTGGTTGAAGAAGGAGCTAAGGAAGGTGATTGAGAGTTCCATGTGCAAAGTGAACGTATGGAAGGAGGAGATAAACAATACTTGGAGTTGCCCAAGGTGGATATTTTGGAGGATAGAGAAGAGGAGCCAATACTAGAATTTCCATGGGGAGCAAAATCAAAGATAAGTTGTAGCTCACAATTACAAGAACAAGTAGAGCCAAGGAAGAAGAAGAAAGCTCAGGAGGAATCAATTTCAAGATAAGAAGATCAAGACTTTGGAGTGAAGGTACTAGCATAAGACTATCAAAGCCAAAGTTAGAGAAGAGGATGGGGAAGAGTATAGAGGTGCAAGTTATATGTCAAAGATCATGTGTCCATTACTCTTGGAGTTGCAAGAGGAGAGGAAGGAGATATAGGGAGATCATCCCAAGTAAAGGATGAGTTGCATTTAGTGAAGTAATTGAGCACATAATTCCTAGAGTTGAATGAGAAGTTAACCCAAGGAGAGGAGAAACCCAAAGTACTTTGGGTGGACACGGTACTTTGGAGGAAGAACTTCAATAATCTGCAAGAGAATTTTGTGAAGCGCAGTGGTGATCTTAAACAACAAGCTAAAGAGTTGAGGACCAAAAAGCAACATTTGAGAAGGTGAAAGAGAATTCAATGAATTCTAACTTGACGTAATGCACTTGAAAGCCATTGTAGTAGTGAGGGAGCAAGAGTTGGAGAAATTGAGGTTGGTTGTCGTGGAGAAGGATCAAGCTTGACAATGCAAATTATCAAGTAAAGATTGGGAAGAAAAAAAATTGAGAGGTCCGATCAGGAATGCAAAGGCTCCACTTATCCTCTATGCAAAACATAAGGAAGCATTGAAGGTAGATTTTGAAGAAGAGTTGAAGATGTACCGGAATGAATTGAAAGCAAAGAGAACTCATGAGGAGTTAGATCCAAAGCAAACATTGGGATCAATAGGAGAGATTTTTGGGAAGATGAAAGTCATGCTTATACTGAAACTAAGGTGAAGTTGAAGGAATCAAGATTGCATGGGTTGACTTAGTTAGATCAAACTTAAATGAAATTTGAAGTACATTGAAGGTAGAAACCAAATGTGAAGTAGTTGACATAGAAGTGTAGGTGAATTTGGGTGAATTACCTAAGTCCATTGAAGTAGTCAGAGAAGAGAACAAGAATGTAGTTAGTATACCATTGACTCCAATATCAATTTAGACAGAAGAAGTAGTAGGAGTAAAAGAATATGTAAATGTTATAGATAGATCTGAAGTGCAAAGAGGTGCTTGAAGATACATTGGATGTAGAAGTTGTGGTACCCACATTTTTTTTTCTTTTGTTTTGTTAGAGTTTTTGAAGAAGAAGTTAGTAAGAAAGCCCAATTACAAAGGAAACCCAAAGTGTGCACGGGTTTGTCTTTGGAGTATACCCAAAGAAATAAACTTCAGGTCAGAAAGTGGAAGTACTCGAATGGGGGTACAAAGAGACAAGTCCAAAGTAGTATTTGTCTTCAAACCGAAACGCAAAGGCCAATACAAAGACTGTCTAACAACCTTTCTATGTGGCAAGAAAGTACACTTCAAGAAATGGCGGAGGCAAGAGAAGCATGCCTTGACAATGACAGGAAATCAACACATTAAAGAAGGAGGACTCACTTTTGAAAGTGATTGAAGAATGATTGCACTTCGGGGTAATATAAAATTATGACTGTGTAGGGGAAAATTGAATAAGTCAAATAGATATCTTGTTCCTTTGAGTAGTCGTTCTGCAGTAATGCATGTCAAGAAGCCGATTGAGTGAAATTTTCCAAAGTCCAGAAGGGGTTAGAGTGTCACATCAAAGAGAGTGGATAGTTTTCTAGTGCCAAAGAACAAGAGATCAAATCATGGCGAAGAAGGTCAAGAATGCACTCGCAAAAAGGAGCTTCACAATTTGGAAGTTAGATGTCATAGCAAGGATCAAAGTCTTGAATAGACTTTGTATTATGTTTTCAGCTTGGAATTAGAATTTCCATTTCCCAGGAGTCTTGGCCGAGATAGTTGCCAATAATCCTGAGGGAGGCCCTAAAGTCGATGGGAAGAGAGGAAATCCGGCTTGATGGACTGAGTTGGCTCCCTCAGACCAATCAGTTTGCTAAGGTCTTCCCTCCCCATGATGTTGAACAGGGCGATTGGAGGTTAGTATTGGGGAAGGAAGCAAGAGAGGCAAGTAGGATTACCTTCTATCGGAAGTGTGATGATGCAAAGGAGACCGCGGAAATTCACAATTCATTCTTTGCTCCATGTATGACTAATGGTTACAAACTGGAGTCCTATCGGGACCCAATTAAATGAAGCATTGATGGAGCAATAATGGCTATGTTCAAACCTAAATGAATGGCATATGTAAATATGTAGCAGGCCGTCTTCTTCCACCAGATGTTTGCAAGAGTGAAGTTGAACTGAGCAAAGTGCTTCCAATAACAAATGAGGCAAATGGTTGTCAATTGGAGAACTAATTCACCTCCACATTATTTTGCACCATTCACAGCACATTTCTACTTTGGGTAAAATTTGCTGACCGTGGAGGAGTGGAAATGTATGGTGTCACATTTCCATCCTTACCTATGATGAGAAGCGGATGAAGAAGAGCAACACTACATGACACACCTATGAGCCAATGATGATCACTTCATCAGACCGGGACAGCAAGAGAGGGAAGAAGTAAGAAGTACAAAGACAAAGAAGAGGACTAACCCAAAGAGAAAGAGTCACCCCAAGCACAGCGGAAGACCCAAAGACTTTGCGAGGTAAGAAGGTGGTGAGAGAAGAGCTTTTGGAAACCCAGACTGAAGGGGAAATAGAATCTAGAGGAGGAGACTCAAAAGAAGCAGAGCTCACATTACAAAGTGGGGAATTTGGAAGTGAGAGTGATGGAGAAGAAGAAGTTCAGCAATCAGCTGAAGCAGAAGAAGATGAGGTATTTCATGCGGTGATTGATCATATGGAGGAAAGTGATAATCCTTGTGTAGCCTTGGTCATGGAGGAAATGATTTGGACCAAGCAAAAGAAGGAAAATCCTATAGAACCGAGTTCAGCTGGTAAGGAAGAAGGAAGCTTAGATGCAATATCATTGATCAAAGATCAAGACTTTGGGAGAAGGAGCCAGCAAAAGAGACGAAGTGCAAAGATGGGGCCAAAGACAAAGAGAACTTTGGAGGAGTATAATACTTAACACAGATCGTAACTCCATTGTTGGAACTATTGAAAGCACAACATAAGGTAATCCCACAAGATCAAAGGAAGGTGAAGAATGAGTTGCAAATGGTGAAGTCTCTGATAGATGAAGAAAAGGGATTGCAAGAACGTGTAGCTCAAAGAGAAGACAAACTTGAGGAGCTTCGGGTGGATACAATCTTGAAGAAGAAGACTTTTGAGAAGTTGCAAGAGAGTTTTGAGTCAAGGGGAAGAGAGATGCATCATCAAGCCAAAGCATTGAAGGAGCAGATGATGTTGCTAACAAAGATGAAGGAGGAAGTCAGTGAAGCACACATCAAAAGTATTCATGTGAAGGTGATGGCAGTGGTAATGGAGCAGGAGTTAGAAGGCTTGAAGAGTGCAATAGGGAAAGATCAAGCATGGTAGAGAGAGCTATCGATCCGACATCTAGAAGAAGAAAGATTGAGAGACTTAGTAGGAAGTGCGAAGTTACAGAGTTCTCTGTACGAGGAGGAGAAGAAGATGCTTGCTGTTGAGTATGAAGACGAGTTGAAGATGTACCGAGAAGAGTTAAAGGCAGAGCGATCTTGGGGATATGCATCAGAATCAGTAGGAGAAGTTGTTAAAAGGCTGCAAGTAATGTTGAGCACGGAGGCTAAAGGAAGATTGGAAGAAGCAAGACTACAAAAATTGAAGTTGCTTGTGTAGGAAACGTGAAAGAGAAGAGCAAAAGATGTGGATATGAACACTCTTCTGATTTTTTAAGAGAGAGAGAGTAGATAGAAAGATATTAGAAGTATAAGACAATGTTAGTCTCATATTAGATTAAGTGAATTCAAAGTTAGGGAGAATTAGGAGTAGTGTGGACAAAGGTCAAAAATCCAAAGTAAGAGAAGTAGGAGTGCAGGTGTCTTTGGAGTTGTCATTTGAGACATTAGAGAAGAGTGGGTTGGAAGATAAAGAGTTAGATAAGGTACCTATTAGTGTAATTGTAATTCAAAGTGAAGAAGTCATAGAAATAGTGAAGGATGTGGTAGTTGTAGATATACCTAAAGAAGGAGAAGTGATAGGAAAATCATCGGGTTTGGAAGCCAAAGAAGAGGTAGACATTGGATTGGAGTAGAAACCATTTTGAGATATGAAGAGACAGATATGAAGAGGTGCATTGTCATTTCAGATCTATAGGTTAGAAGAGTTGTTGTAGAACAATATAATTGTTAGTAAGTGTTGATTGCTTTACTATTTAAAGAGAGCACTCACAATGTTATGTTGTTTAGTATTCCAAATTTCTAAAGATAGATAAAGCAAAATGTTGATTTCAGTGCTCATCACTTGAGCTTAATTCCGAGTGTCAACTCTATGTTGTACTTGTGAGTGTTGGGAGAATTTTGAAGTGAAAATCAGTGTGCCTCAAAATCTGGATGCTGGATTCTATAGTTCTAATCTTCATTTTTTGTGTTTGATCTTGAGTAAAGTGCCATTGGAGCAATGCCTTGACAGATTTGAGAGGAATTGTAGTGTTGGTAGTATTTTGCAGTTGTGAGTGCAGCACAGTGATGAGAAGCAATTTTGATCGAGGAAGTTGTGCCTTCAATGGAGGGGTGGAACACAATTCTGAGGCAAAGCCATTTTGCAATGAAGTGCAGTCTTTGGGAAAATCTAAATCATCACAATCAAGGTTTGTTGGGACAAAATTTGCTATGTTGTGATTATGAGGGTGTGGCTTCTACCTAAGAGACTAAAGGACTTAAGAAGAACCACATTGGTGATAGTTGCTTTGTATTTGACCAATTCTGAATTGTATCTCTATAGGAACAAACTTTACTTACCTGATTACCGCAAAAGTGATATCTGTCGGGTTGTCACATGATTTTTGGTGCTACTGCCGGGGATACAAATCTCAAAAGTGGAAGAATAAGAAGCCAATTTTGAAACTGGATGTCAAAGTAATATGAATGCCTGCATTGAGAGAACAACAAGAAAGGAGAGTTTGAAAACAAATGTTGTAGCGTGAAGAAGCAAATGTTGTAGCGTGAAGAAGAAAGACTCCAGTAAGCAAACATATGCTTTGCGACCCGGTATACCGACTTCTCCTAAAGTTGTAATGGAAGTCAAATTGATAAAGAAATCCATTCACAAAAGGACAACACAAATTTTAACGGAAGAATAATGCTAATATTTCTTACAAACAATTCCTTGGTTGGCTCAAGGGAATTTTCACACACACTCACAGAGTGTTGAAACTCCTTCTCCATTTCCAATCAAAGTCGACACCATTAAAGAAGGAGTCGCAACACGACATCAATACCAGGCAATTCCTTGGGCCCATTAAGGTCAACATTACTACAGCTGATTCCACCAAGTCAAACAATGACTTTGATGCTTGTCACCTGACACGCCTATCAGAAGTTCAAGGGGACAAAACAAGACGAAGATCCTGAAAAATTTATCAAAGAATTAAAAGTCATTTCCTTTGCCAACAAGGAACATGACTCTATAGATTGTCTACAAATTTTTCCAAGTCCGCTCTAAAAGAAAGCTTGGAGCTGGTACACCCATGTAACCGAAAAGGGATTCACACCAGCCGACTGGGCAGACTTGCAAAATGGCTTCTTTGAATGATTCTGAGAAGTTGACTATGATCCGAGTGTCCTTGCCGTACTCAATGATTTGGACCAAGGGAAGAAGGAAAAGTTGAGAGACTACTTTGAGCACTTCATGGCTCTCTTGAACCAAGTTCCAAAGCAATCCAGTGTGGTGGGCTACTCCAATGCCCAAGCCATTACCTGGTTCTTGGGTGTACTGTCATTGAAGATTTGTATCTTTTCCAAGGAGAGGAATGTAACTTCCTTGGACAAAGTACTCAAGCATGTCGCCTGTTATGAGGCAGCCCACTCTCACTCATCCAACAACTAAAGAAATTGAGAGAAGAAAGGCAAGAAGCCCAAAAGGAGAGCTTCTTGCAACACATTCCTTTCTTTGGAGGAATCCTCCACGTCTTCTAGTTCTTCTTTGGAATCCAAAGAAGATTCAAAGCCAAGAAGAATACAAAGATGTGGAGGAAAGAAACCAATAACACCTCTAGCAAAGAATGTACATAAGACAAATCAGAAGTTGGAGACTCTCATTAAGGAGTTTGTGAATTTCAAGATCCATATGATTGGGGCTAAGGACCAAAGAATGCCTCTATCATTTTGTAGACAAAACGTATGGTGCACTGCATGTGGTAAATCCGGCCATGCTAATACGGAGTATTTGACTTGCACTACATTTCCAATGCAACAAATTGACTGGGTTCCAAGTTGGGACCAAAGTGAGGAAGATAAGGCTGTGTACCAGACCCAAGAGGTACAACCTCAAGCAAGCACATCATATCAAGGTCCAAGGTATGGAGCAAGGGAGTATAACAATAATGCTCCCCCACAAAGATCACTGATGGGCGGCCAAAATAGGCCTCAAAATGTTGCATTGGGTGCTTGTTATAATTGTGGCTCAATAGGACATTGGTCTCCAAATCATCTGGAGCCAAGAGAGAAAATTGGGTTTGTCCTACTATGCTGAAATTGTAAGGGATTGGGGCATACTAGAAACCAATGCCCGCAACCACCAAACCCAAAGCCGCCTGTAAAATATGTACATACTCCAGCTGAGCATGCTGCGCTTGAAGCAAAGGGAGATACTAATGTAAATTGTATAACACTTGAGGAGGAGAAGCCTCAAGGAGGGAGTTTGGCTTCAAAAGGAGAATGGCCAAACCTTAAATTTTGAAGGTTGAGACATGCTTGGGTAAGAAGAAGTATGATCCTAAAGAAGAGAGTACTACTTCTTTGTCTTCATAGAAGGCAAAGAGGTTGCACCCAAAAGCTATTCTTTTTGCCAAGGAGGAAAAGATTCTAGCAAAAGCTAAAGCTTTGCAGAAAGAAATCAAGGAAGCAGTGCTCGGAATGCGGAAGATGAGTTTGGCGGAGGACATGAAGATGAAGCTTCCTATTTTTTTGGCAGATATCAGGTCCAAAGTGAAGGAGGACTTGATCCAAGCCAAATTTGGTCAACCCAAAGAACATTGGGTTAAGGCCATCAGTACTCCAATCACCATCTTGAAGTACCTCAAAGTCCGATTTGAACAAGGATAGACTTTGGACCCAAAGATGAAGGTGAAGAAGGTGAAGTTATGAGGAGTCCCTTAGTACAATATTGTGCTGATTTGGCATCTACAAGTGCTAATGTCACATTTAAGCATTTGGGGGAGGACAACAAGCTATACAAGAAGCAGTTGAGTTTAGCTCTCGAGAAAGTAAGGGCGATGACCAAGAAAGACTTGCCCGCAATTTATTGTATTAAACAAGAAGATTTGGGATCTCCTCAAGGAGATGCAGAAATCAAAAGCTGCATGATTACATCCATACTCATTTATTTGAGATCAGGTGTGAATGTCATGACAAAAGACATTGCACATTGATTGGGGTATACAACATTTGAACTAACATCCCAAATTTTGAAATTTGCAGATCAAACTAGGAGACGGCCTTTGGGCATGCTGTCAAATATTACCATGATCATTGGAGGGGTGCCCTTCAAGTTAAACTACATTGTGTTGCAACCAATAACCAAAACTGGTTACCCACTCTTGATCAAAAGACCTAGTTGTACAAGCTCGGGTTATTGTGGATTGGCACTAGCAAAAGCTAAGGTTCAAGGACATCTTGTCCAAAGATCAAAAGCTGGTGATGATGAGTTGGATGAAGGTTCTCCATCTTGGGGAAACAACATTGTCTGAAGATGAAGATGAAGATGAACCCAAAGATTCATTGTCTTCAAGAGACTCCAAAGACAAAGTCCAGTCAACTACTTGCAATGCTACGAGATAGAGGTTGAAGACAAAGATCCATATGACATTGCCTCGGGTGAACTCAACCTGGAAGAAGAGGGTTTGACTGCAGTTCGACTCGGATTAAGCCAAGTAAGCCATGTTGAAGGAGTCATCAACCCCAATGACTATCAAGATGTTATCTTGACTGAAGGAAAAATTTGAAAGATTTGAAGATAATCACTTTGGAGGAGTTGGCAGGATAAACTGCACTATTTATAGAATTCTAGTATGTATGTGCCTGGTCTATTGATCAAATGCCAAGTATTCCATGAGAATTTGGAAAACATCGGACTGATTTGGTTGAAGTTGCAGTTCCGGTTCGGCAAAGACAATACCGCCTGAACCCGAAGTACTCACTCTTGGTCAAAGATGAAATCAATAAGTACTGAGGGGCCGGAATAATCTTTCCTATCTTGAGCAGTGAGTGGGTTTCCCCCATAATCATTGTTCCAAAGAAGAAGACTAAGAAGATTCAAGTATGCCAAGATGTTTGCAAGTTCAATGCAGTCACAAGGAAGGATCATCATCCCTTGCCTTTTGCTGATACAATTTTGGACCAAGTAGTTGGTCATCCTTGCTACAATTTTCTTGATGGATTTTCAGGGTATAATCAAGTATCTATCCGAGAAGAGGACAAGGATAAAACTAAATTCACTACCAATTGAGGCACTTTTACTTACAATCAAATGCACTTTTGGTTGTGTAATCCACTACTTTCCAGCAAATGATGAATGCAATCTTCAAGGATTTTCTGTGCAAATTTGTGGAGGTCTTCATTGATGATTTTTGTGTGTTCGGGCAAAGAGAAGAACATTTAGATTACCTTTGCAAAAATTTTGAAAGGTGTCATTTTGAGGGTTTGTCATTACACCTGGAGAAATGCTTCTTCACAATGGAGGGAATTCTTCTAGGGCATCAGGTGTCAAACCGAGGTATTGAAGTTGATGTTGAGAAAGTAAAAGTTATCTTGGCTTTGGAATCCCCAAAAAACATTTAGGAGCTGAGAGCCTTCTTAAGACATGTTGGATACTATAGATGCTTTGTTTCAAACTACACGGTGCTTGTGGCACCCCTTACAAAGCTTCTGAAGAAGTCCAAAGACTACTTGTGGGAAGCAAAACAAGAGGAAGATTTTCAAGTATTGAAGAAGAAATTGGTTGAAGCACCAGTTATGAGAGCTCCAAATTGGGATGCCCCTTTTCATGTGTATGTGGACACTTTTTCCATGGCAATCAAAGTTGTCTTAAGTCAAAAGGATGAGAAGAAGAAGGACTACCTGATTTATCGTGCCAATCGACAATGATTAGTTGCAGAAAAGAACTATTCAGTGACTGAAAGAGAAGCACTCAGAATGGTGTATGCCTGTAAGAAGTTTTGCCACTATCCATTAGGATACGGGTTTTTCTTCTATGATGACCATTATGCGTTGCAACATTTGGTCAAGAAGGTAGACTTGTTTGGGCAAATTGCAAGATGGATCTTGTTGTTACAAGAATTCACATACATTGTACAAGTAAGGAATGGAGCTTTGTATTCAAATGCGGACTTCCTATCCCGGTTAGAAACTCAAGATCAAGACTTGGAAGTTGATGATCGGTTTCTTGATGAAGAGCTGTATCATTTAATGGCTATGTGAAGTACAAGGTATGCGGGTGAATATCACTATTTGTATATTTTTCATTGTCCTAAGGGTTTGGACCCAAAGTAGAGGGCAGTCTTCGTCAAGAAGATGGGACCGTACCAACTAAAACACAACATTTTATTTAAGATGTGCAAAGACAAAGTACTTCAGAGATGTTTGGAGGCATACGAAGTTGGAGGAGTCATTGAGTCCTTACACTTTGAAGCATCGGGAGAACACTATGCCCTGAAGAATACTATGAAGAAAATCCTTTCAGTAGGGAATTGGTGGCCTATGATGTATAAAGACACTTATGCCCATATTCAAAGTTGTGATGTGTATTAGAGAACAAGAAAACCGATGGCTACTTCCCAATGGCCTTTGAGACCAATTTTGCCATTGGCTCTATTTGAGAAATGGTGCATTGATTTTGTAGGTCCAATTCAACCAGTGACCCAAGTCACAAGGAACAGAAACATCTTAGTATGCACTGATTATGCTACCAAGATGGTTAAAGTAGAAGCAACGCGTAGAGATGATGTGGAAACAATAGCAGAATTTTTCTTCCGCAACATCATTTCACATTACGATTGTCCTTTGCGATTGGTTAGTGATTGAGAAAATCATTTTCTGAACTCTATGGTGGAAATGTTAACCAAGTATTTCTAGATTAAACATCAAAAGATGACTCTTTATAACCCAAAAGTGAATGGACTAACAAAGAAGGCCAACGGATTGTTGTGTAATTTTGAATAAGGTGAAAGTCAATTATGCCTATGATTGGGACACAAAGTTACCTGTAGCTTTATGGGCATACAGAGCGACTGAAAAGATTACAACCAAAAAAACTCCCTACTTCACGACATATGGATTGCATCCTATACTACCAGTTGAATTTGAAGTATCGTCATATTGGATTCTATGTGAGGAACGATTGTCGGAAGAAGAAAGCCAAGATCTTTGGATCCATCAACTAATGTGGTTAGAAGAGAAACGGGATGATGCAATGCAAACCACAAAGGAAGTGCACGAACATAGGAAGAGCATGCACAATAAGTGATTCAAGCCTATGGCTGTTCAAGAAGGTGATTTGGTGTTGTTATATGACAATTATCAAATCTTTTTTCCGGGCTAACTGCATTTAAGGTGGATGGGGCCTGTGAGCCGGCCTGTCTCTCACTCAAGATGAACCTCTGATGGCTATTATGGTAGCGCACCATGGACTAAGAAGGCAAGGAACCCCAACTCCATCATACTCCTCCAAGGCTAACACTCCAAGACTCAAGACATTGCTCACTAGAGAACTCAATGAGAGAGAGATAGTTGCAAATGAAAGGATGATGAGTACCTCCTCACTCCTTGTTTATATACTTGTGAAATAGTTACGTACCAAAGTTACTAATTACCGTAGTAACTCAAGTTACTAGACTAAAAGTCAAGTAAAGTCAAAAAGTAGAAAGGAATATCCATTCACATGGGCATATTCCCCTAAGCATGTGGTCTTATCTTGACCCAACCACTAAAGCAAGGATTCCTTCACATGGGCTATCCTTGGACTAAAGAAGAATCCAAAACAAAAAGGCTTGCGGGCCCAAGAGTTCTCAACTCTTTCCCCAAAGCCAAACACCTAGGAATAATACCAAGTCAACACACTAAAATCCAAAATAGTGGTGCTCATCTTTTCTACATCCTCTAAAGTAAGGTCCCATCTATCTTAGCTATGACTAACTTTAGCTAACCATGACTAATATAGAACCATCCTTTATCTCTATATAAATAATATCTCTTAAGTACTTGTTATACCAAGCTAAATATCACAATACCACACACATGCACAAATGGGTGTTACATTTACCCCCGGACTAAGTTTTCACTTTGTCCTCAAAGTGAAGGTCTCTCTACCTTCTATGGTACATCTTCAACTTATCATGGTTAATCCTATCAAAGTGTCTTCCTCCCAACTCCTTGAGATCATAAGTGTAATTTCCCCACACCTTCTCTACTATGAAAGGTCCAAAGTACTTAGGCAAAAACTTCTTTTGTACTCTCTTGAATCGAATGGAATCAAACAACATTACCCAATCACCTTCTTTGAAAGGCTCCACCTTCTTCTTGCCTTGCCTCTTGTCATAGCTCTCCTTTTGTTTCCTTTGGGCTTGCTCCACTCAAACCATAGCAACTGCTCTTGCCTCTTCCAACTCCATGAGTTGATCCTTCCTTGACTTCTCTGCATCACTTCCTTGTGCTTTCTTCAATCTCCTATGAATGCTTTGGAAGGTAGGAAGATCAAAGTGAATAGGTAAGGTAGACTCAATACCATACACCAATTGGAATGGAGAATATCCAGTGGAAGTCTTCATGGTTGTCCTATACTCCCACAAAACTGCATGAATCCTCTTGTCCCAATGATGTTTAGCCCCCTCCATTTCTGCATCTTTGGCCAACATCATGCACAAGGTCTGATTGGTTCTCTATGCCAAGCCATTGGAATTTGGCTTATAGGATGTAGTTACTCTATGTGTGATAGAGAAATGTCGTAGCATGGCTGTAGTAATGCTTCCTGTAAACTCTCCTCCTCTATCAGAAACCAACTCCAAAGGGCATCCAAACCTAGTGATAATGCGTTCATAAAGAAATCTACCCACTTCATCTTCATTCTTGTCCCTCAATGGTCTAGCCTCAACCCACTTGGTAAGGTAATCAGTAACTACCACAATGTACCGATTGTTCCTTGGGGTTCTATTGAGAGGTCCTACAAAATCAATTCCCCACTTCTCAAAGGGTCCTAGCAATGGAATTGATCTAAGTGGTGGAGTGGATGTAGACTTTCTAGCAAAAGCTTGACAAACATGACAAGTTTTGCAATAATCAAGACAATCCTTGAAAATCCCTCTCCAATGGTAACCTGCATCTAGAATCTTGAAAGCAGTCACCTTTCCTGCAAAGTGTCCTCCACATACTAAACCTTCATGAAACTCCTTTATGAGTAGGATAGACTCTTCCTTACCCACTGCTCTTCGAAGTAGACCATCTGCTCCTTGGTGAAAAAGAATATCCTCCACCATTGTGTAAGGTCTAGATCTTGCTGCAAGGGCCTTCCTCTCCCTAGCATGCATCCCTTCTGGATAGTTACCTCTTGTCACAAAATCCACAATCTCCTTGTACTCCATTGGAATCTCTTGAGTGACTGAGATTGTCATGAGCTCCTCATCCGGGAAGGAATCATCTACTGGCTCATCTCCATCATGATCATAGGCTCTAGATAACAAATCAGCATTTGCATGTTTCTTTCCTGGCCTATCCTCAATTGTGTAGTCATACTCAGACAAGAGTATCATCCACCTTGCTAGTCTCCCTTCAACATTAGGCTTGTTGAAGATGTACTTCAAAGCCTTGTGATCCGTGACAATTGTGGCTTTCCCTCCAATCAAGTAGTGTCTAAACTTCTTGAGACCAAAGATCACTGCCAACCCTTCTCTCTCTGTGACAGAGTAGTTCTTCTCTGCTGAAACCATCTGCCTACTAGCATAAGCTATTGGATGATCATGCCCATCTTGGTCTAATTGACTAAGAGTGCATCCTATAGCTACATTAGAAGCATCAGTGTAGAGGATGAAAGGCTTACTCCAATCAGGTTTAGCAAGAATTGGAGCTACAACAAGGGATTGCTTGAGCTCCTCAAAAGCTTTGAGAGCCTCCTTGTCTTCCAAAATCACCATGTAATCTACACCCTTCTTCATGTAGATGGTCAATGCATAAGCCTTGTTGGAAAATGAGAAGATGAACCTCCTATAGTACCCAACCATTCCCAAGAATTGGCGTAACTTTGTCAAGCTTGAAGGGAATGGAAGGTCTGAGATTTTCCTCACCTTCTCAGGATCAACTGCTATTCCATCCTTGGAGATGATGTGCCCCAAAAGTAGACCTTCTTCACATCCAAAAATGCACTTCTCTGGGTTGAGTGATGCATTTGCCTCATCCAAGCGTTGCAAGACTTTGATTAGGTGCTCAAAGTGCTCCTCCTTGCTCCCATAGACACAAAAGTCATCAATGAAATCTCTCACAAATTTCCCAATGAAAGGTTCAAATACCTTGTTCATGAACCGTTGGAATGTGGCTGGAGCATTGCAAAGCCCAAAAGGCATGACCTTGAAAGCGTAAGTTCCCCAAGGTGTGGTGAATGTGGTGAGTTGTTGATGCTCTGGTGCAATCTTTATTTGGTTATATCCACTATAACCATCTCCAAAACTGTACCTCTCATGACCTGCAACCTCCTCCAAGATCTCATCAATGAATGGCAATGGGTAGTAGTCCTTCTTGGTAACAGCATTAAGCTTCTTGTAATCCACACATACCCGAAGCTTGCCATTCTTTTTCTTCACAATGACAATTGGAGACACCCATTCTGAATTCTCCACCTCAAAGATAAATCCAGCCTCCTTGAGCTTATCAATCTCCTCCTTCACAACCAAAGATATTGGTGGGCTAATGCGACGTTGCTTTTGGCGGATTGGTCTTGCATGTGACTCCACCTCTATCTTGTGCTCCTCCAAGGTGACTTCCTTCAAATCCTTGTAACTAAAAGCAAACACATGGATGAACTTGCGGAAAATCTCCTCAAATCTCACCTTCTCCTCCTTGGTAACATTTGGGCCATACTTGAGGGTAGATAACCTTCTCTCTACCTCCTCAAGTGTCAATGGTGATTTATCTGGGTCCTTCAAAACCTCTGGCTTAGGTGCAAAATCCATAGCACACAAGGGATACACATCTGAATCAGATTCAGATTCATCTTCCTCCGTGGAAGTCTCCTCTTCCATGCTTGTGTCCACACCTGAAGCTCCTTCTTCAGAATCTGATTCCCAATAATTAGAAGATGGGGTATCTGAATGTGAAGTGTTGGTGGTGTTAGTCACAGGAACAGTGACTCTATGGTTTGATGGCCCAATCCTCAAGTACCCTTTGTGCCATCGATCAGTTGTGCGTGCTGCTCTCAACCATGGCCTCCCAAGAAGTAAGTCATAGCTTGAATCCTTCAAGACTTGGAAAGTCATGAGATTTTGAACTCCCATAACTGAAACTACCACCTTATCCATCACCCCTACTGGTCGAACTTGTTGCTTGTTTGCCATGCTCACCACAAATGTTGAAGGTCTTGAGGGTATCATACCCAACTTCTTCATCAACCTTTCTGACATGGCATTCACTGCTGATCCTCCATCAACCAATGCATCCTTGATGTTGTGACCATTCACTCTCACATCAATCTTGGAGGCATATTCACAAGCCTCCCATGGTGCTGGCTTGGCATCCACCACCCCCATTGATACTGGAACTTTTACCTTCTTCTTCTTTTTGCTCCTTGTAGAACTCAAACCACCTCTAAGCTCCTTTCTCAAGGTAGGGTTCAAAGCAATTAATTGGCCCACTGTGATGTTAGCCTTGTGACTACCAACATCCTCCAACACATTGTAGTTCCATTGTTGCTTTGAGATCAAGAAGTCCTCCATCCCCAACTTCTTCCTTGGAGTCTTTGTTGTTGATGGTGTTGAGGTGCGAGTGCTCCTAGTAGACATAGGAGTATCCTTGCTTGAAGTAAATCCTTGAGAAGAGTGAACATCCTCTGCAAAACGAGCTCTTTTCTTCTCTTGTGCCAAAAGCTCCAAATTAAGACCCTTGAAGTTTGAGCACTCTCCCTTCTCATACTTGCTCTCAACCACATCTATGGATGCTATCCCCTTACCTTTGTTGGGATTAGGAGCCACTTGGGTTTCACTACCTCCCTCTTTCCCTCTATTGGCTCCCTCATAACCCCTTCCTCCATGGTAAGTGGAATTTGGGCAATTCCTTTGGATATGGCCTCTTCCTCCACAACCAAAACAATTTCTATCATTGAAATTGTTGGCTGGTTGGCCTCCTCTATATGGATAGTTTCCATAACTCCTAGGTCCTCTCCCTACATTCTGATCCACCTCTCTCTTCTCCCATAGTTGCACCACATTGATCTTGAGATCCGCAAGTTGTTCTGTGATGGTTTGGAGTGGATCTTTTGGTGGAGGTGCAAGAATTGGAGCAACTACTACTTGTGGTGCAACCCTTGTCACCAAAGTATCAGAAGTTCCACCATACTTGTAGCCTTGAGGAGGATGCACAACCTCCTTCACCACCAAATCACTCTCATCCCCTTGCAAACTCTCCTCCATACGAATTGCGATCTTGATAGCTTCAACCTTGGAAGAAGGTTTCTCATATCTCACCTTGCTTCTAATTTGTGGTCTCAATCCTCCCACAAAATTCTTGGTGAGCATGGCCCCTATGCCAATCATTGTAGTCTCCACATCATCCCCACCCTTCCTCAACACTATGCGAAATCTGGACTCCAACTTTTCCACTCTTTCCACATAGACCCTCACTTTCTCTCCATCTCCTTGCTTGAGAAATGTAACCTCACTCATCAATCTCTCATAACTCTCATCAGGAAGAAAGTTCTCAATGAGTGCTGAAGTCAAAGTCTCCCAAGACTCCTCTTCCCCCTCTCTCCTCTCTCTCTTTTGGTATTCTGACTCATACCATGTAAGTGCTGCATCCTCAAAGAAATCTGGTAATAATGAGGCCCACTCATTCTTCCTCCTCTCATTGTTTCCTATGCAAGCTCTCTTGAAGTCTCTCACAAAGGCCTCCACATCTTCTCCATCCTTGCCAAAGAAAACCGGAAGTTTCCCCATCTTAACCCCTCACTATCTTTCTTTTCTCTTAATTTTTTTTTTCTCTTTTCTTTTCTCTCACTCTATTACTAATAGAGTATATACATGACTAACACCATCTGAGAATAATCCACTCTAGGGAACACAAAAGGTTCAGGTTGCTCCAAGATTTCTATAGCAACATCAAATCCTAGAGTGCATATTAATCTAACTCTCATGGATAGTTTATCCATAAGTTGAAAGATTATCTCCATCACTAATCTTGAGAACTAGCTGATGAAGGTGGTAGTATTTCTGTAGCTGTACTAAGACTCTCTCCAAGATCCTTCACCAAAGTTTCCAAAAGTGCTTTTACTCCACTACACTCATGTCCTTTTGGAAGTCCTTCAACTCCACAAACCTCACACAACTCCTTGGTCTTAGATCTTCTCCCTCCCAATCTTGGTGAAGAAGGTCCAACATGCAAACCCAAGTCAAGTAAGCCTCTCCTTTCCCTCAATCTCTTGCTCTCAAAGGTTAATGGACATGAACTTGCCTTATGTCCCTTCTCTCCACATAGAAAGCACTTAGACTCACTCTTTCCTCCAAGTGGTGTAGGTTTTTGGATCCTCTCAACACTCTCTTCAAATTCTATTGTAAACTCTCTTTTCCTCAAATCCACCCCTACAATCACCTCAAACCCTTGGGGAACCTTGCATAATCTCAATTTCCACTCTTGATGACCCTCCATGTTCCCAAAGATGAATCTAAACACTCAAACATGCTTTTTGTTGATCTCAAACTTCTCATGCATGAGATCTCCACTCTGCAGAATTGACCCTTCCTCACAATGTCACTCAAATCTCCCAACGAATATGTCACAGTCCTCTGAAATTTTCCACACTTGATCACAACTCTAGGGCGTCCCTCCCTGCAAAATTTTAGATCTTTTCATCGAGCCATTTGGCCTAGACACCTTTCTATTCAGCACCCATATTTCAGATTTGGTCTGAAAACCACCCCCCTCACTTCAAAAACTCATAACGCACTGCGCAAAAATGATCTCTCTCTAATTTTTGTGACACCAGGTAGGATACAATGCACTGAATTTTCTTGGAAATTTTCAGGACAATTCACTAAAAATTGAAGAAATGGCAGACTCTGTACAATTTTCCAGAGAGCATGCAGTTGCGGGAGCACTTTACCCTATCAACTTTCAAAAATTCTAGCCCAGTGCGCATAGAAGCTCTCTCAATAATTTCAAGTGTGCTAACTGAAAGATAACCCAAGCTATCATATGTAGAAATCTCAAGTCCAGATCTCAAACTTGAGATTTTGCCCAAAATCACCTTAATCCCCAAAATCTGCAATCCACCTCACACAATCTCTCCAATTCCTCTCATGTGTACAAGATGTACAAAATCACCTCAAAGACATCATAATGAACTACAGGGTATACAAATGGATCTTGGTTCTCTAACATAAGTTCAGCCCTCTCCTCTCCTAATGTTCTCTCCAAGTGAGCTCTCATAGCCTCCTTCTGCCTAATGTAGAATTGGACGCGGAACATTATCTTGCCTTCTAGAGAGGTCCCGGCAACGGAACCAAAAATGTGAGCCGGCCTGTCTCTCACTCAGGATGAACCTCTGATGGCTATTATGGTAGCGCACCATGGACTAAGAAGGCAAGGAACCCCAACTCCATCATACTCCTCCAAGGCTAACACTCCAAGACTCAAGACATTGCTCACTAGAGAACTCAATGAGAGAGAGATAGTTGCAAATGAAAGGATGATGAGTACCTCCTCACTCCTTGTTTATATACTTGTGAAATAGTTACGTACCAAAGTTACTAATTACCGTAGTAACTCAAGTTACTAGACTAAAAGTCAAGTAAAGTCAAAAAGTAGAAAGGAATATCCATTCACATGGGCATATTCCCCTAAGCATGTGGTCTTATCTTGACCCAACCACTAAAGCAAGGATTCCTTCACATGGGCTATCCTTGGACTAAAGAAGAATCCAAAACAAAAAGGCTTGCGGACCCAAGAGTTCTCAACTCTTTCCCCAAAGCCAAACACCTAGGAATAATACCAAGTCAACACACTAAAATCCAAAATAGTGGTGCTCATCTTTTCTACTTCCTCTAAAGTAAGGTCCCATCTATATTAGCTATGACTAACTTTAGCTAACCATGACTAATATAGAACCATCCTTTATCTCTATATAAATAATATCTCTTAAGTACTTGTAATACCAAGCTAAATATCACAATACCACACACATGCACAAATGGATGTTACAGGCCATACCATGTTGTGCACATATAAAATATTGGACCACAGATCCAACTTTGTATAAATAACCGGTTGTTGGTGTTTGCATGGATGCTCACATTTGAGGGAGGAGGTATGTGGTACCCACATTTTTTGTTTTCTTCTATTTTGTTAGAGTTTTTGAAGAAGAAGTTAGTTAGAAAACCAAATTACAAAGGAAAGAATGCATGGGTGTGTCTTCAAAGTAAACCCAAAGAAGTCGACTTTGGATTGGAAAGCGGGAAGTACTCAAATGGGAGATACAAAGAGACAAGTCTAAAGAAGTACACGTCTTTGGATTGGAACACAAAGGCCAAAACAAAGATGGTCTAACAACCTTTCTACATGGCAAGAAAGTACACTTTAAGAAATGGCAGAGGCAAGAGAAGCATGCCTCTTACAATGACAAGAAATCAACATGCAAAAGAAGGAGGAGTCACTTTTGAAAGTGACTGAAGAATGATTGCACTTTGGGGTAATATAAAATTGTGACTATGTAGGAGGAAATCAAATATGTCAATTAGATATCCTATTCCTCTGAGTAGTCTTCCTACAGTAATGCATGTCAAGAAGCCAATTGAGACTGAAATTTTCCAAAGTCCAGAAGGCGTTAGGGTGTCACATCCAAGAGAGTGGACATTTTTCCAATGCCAAAGAATGAGAGATCAAATCATGGCAAAGAAGGTCAAGAACGCACTTGCAGTAAAGAGCTTCACAATTTGGAGGTTAGATGTTATAGCAAGGATAGAAGTCTTGAATAGACTTTGTGTTATGTTTTTAGCTTGGAACTGGAATTCTAGTTTCCCAAGAGTCATGGAAGAGATAGTTGCTAGTAATTGTGAGGAAGGCCTTGAGGTCGAGGGGAAGAGAGGAAATCCGGCTCAATGAACTGAGTCGGATTGGAGGTTAGTATTGGGGAAGGAAGCAGGAGAGGCAATTGGGATCACCTTCTATCGGAAGTGTGATGCTACAAAGGAGACCGCGGAAATTTGCAATTTGTTCTTTGCTCTACATACAACTAATAGCTACAAAGTGGAGTCCTATTGGGACCTGATTAAATGAATCATCATTGGAGCAATAATGGCTATGTTCAAACCTGAACAAACAACATATGTGAATATGTAGCAGGCCGTCTTCTTCCACTAGATGTTTGCAAGAGTGAAGGTGATCTAGGCAAAGTGCTTCCACCAACAAACAAGGTAGATGGTTGTCAATTAATTCACCTCCACATTATTTTGCACCATTTGGAGCACATTTTTACTTCAAGTTAAATTTGCTTACTTGGGAAGAGGGTGACATATGGTGTCACATTTCCATCCTGACCTATGACAAGAAGCAGATGAAGAAGAGTAGCACTACATGACACACCTATAAGCCAATGATTATCACTTCATCCAAACAGGATAGCAAGAGAGAGAAGAAGTAAGAAGTCCAAAGACAAAGAAGAGAACTACACCCAAAGAGGAAGAGTCACCTCAAGCACAATGGAAGACCCAAAGACTTACTCTACAAGGTAAGAAGGTGGTGAGAGAAGAGATTTTAGAAACCGAGTCTAAAGGAGAAACAACATCTAGAGGAGGAGACTCAGAAGAAGCGGAGCTCACATTACAAAGTGTGGAATCTGGAAGTGAGAGTGATGGAGAAGACAAAGTTCAGCAATCGGCTGAAGCAAAAGAAGATGAGGAATTTCATGCAGCAATTGATCTTATGGAGGGAAGTGATAATCCTTGTGTAGCCTTGGTCATGGAGGAAATGATTTTGACCGAGCAAAAGAAGGAAGATCCTACAGGACCAAGCTCAGCTGGTATGGGAGAAAGAAGCTCAGATGCGATATCATTGAAAGTACAAAGATCAAGAATTTGGGAGAAGGAGCCACCAGAAGAGACAAAGTACAAAGACGGGGCCAAAGACAAAGAGAACTTTGGAGGAGTACCATACTGAATGCAGATTTTATTTCCATTTTTGGAACTATTGAAGGAACAACAAAAGGTAATCCCGCAAGATCAAAGGAAGGTGAAGAATGAGTTGCAGATGGTGAAGTCTCTGATAGATGAAGTAAAGGGATTGCATGAACGTGTAGCTCAAAGAGAAGACAAAAGTTGAGAAGCTTTGGATGGATACAATCTTGAAGAAGAAGACTTTTGAGAAGTTGCAAGAGAGTTTTGAGTCAAGGGGAAGAGAGATGCAACGTCAAGCCAAAGCATTGGAGAAAATGATGTTGCTAACAAAGATGAAGGAGGAAGTAGTGAAGCACGCATCAAAAGTATTCATGTGAAGGCAATAGCAACAATGATGGACTAGGAGTTAGAAGGCTTGAAGAAGAGTGCAGCTGGGAAAGATCATGGCAGAGAGAGCTATCGATCCGACATCAAGAAGAAGAAAGATTGAGAGACTTGGTAAGAAGTGCAGAGTTATATAGTTCTCAATATGTGGAGGAGAAGAAGATGTACCAAGAAGAGTTAAAGGCAGAGCAATCTCGGGGATATGCATCAGAATCAGTAGGAGAAGTTGTTGGAAGGATATGAGCAATGTTGAGCACGGAGGCTCAAGGAAGATTGGAAGAAGCGAGACTACACAAACTGAAGTTGCTTGTGCAGGAAACTCAAAAGAGAAGAGCAAAGGATGTGGATATGAACACTCTTCTAGTTTTTTTAAGAGAGAGTAGATAGAAAGATGTTGGAAGTAGGAGACAATATTTGTCTCAGATTAGATTTAGTGAATTCAGAGTTAGGGAGAATTAGGAGTAGTGTGCACAAAGATCAGAAATCTAAAATAAGAGAAGTAGGAGTGCACATGTCTTTGGAGGTGTCATTTGAGACATTAGAGAAGAGTGGGTTGGAAGATAAAGAGTTAGATAAGGTACCCACTAGTGTAATTGTAGTTCAGAGTGAAGAAGTAGTGGAAATAGTGAAGGATGTGATAGTTGTAGATATACTCGAAGAAGGAGAAGTGGTAGGAAGATCATCGGGTTTGGAAGCCAAAGAAGAGGTAGACATTGGATCAGAGTAGAAACCATTTTGAGATATGAAGAGGCAAATATGAAGAGGTGCATTGTCATTATGGATCTGCAGGTTAGACAATTTATTGTAGAATAGTATAGTTGTTAGTAAGTGTTGATTGCTTTACTATTTAAAGAGAGCATTTGCAATGTTATGTTGTTCAGTATTCCAAATTTCTAAAGGTAGATAAAGCAAAGTGTTGATTTCAGTGCTTGTCATTTGAGCTAAATTCCGAGTGTCAACTTTGTGTTTGTAATTGTGAGTGTTGGGAGAATTTCAAAGTGCAAATCAGTGTGCTTGTTGGATGTTGGATTCTACAATCTTGATCTTCATTCTGTGTTTTTGATCTTGAGTGAAGTGCAATCAGAGCAATGCCTTGATAGATCTAAGAGGAATTGTAGTGTTGGTGGTATTTTGTAGTTGTGAGTGCAATGTAGTGTTGATGTGAATCAATTTTGATCAAGGAAGTTGTGCCTTCAGTGGAGGAGTGGAACACAATTCTGAGTCAACGTCATTTTGCAGTGAAGTGTTGTCCTTGGGAGAATTTGAATCATCATAATCAAGGTTTATTTGGACAGAATTTGCTATGTGGTGATTACGAGGGTGTGAATTTGTGACAAGTTGTCAAGATTGCATGCTTGTTACTCTCTTTTGGGTGTGGTTTCTACCTAGGAGACTAAAGAAGGCCTTATGAAGAACCACATTGGTGACAATTGCTTTGTATTTGACCAATTCTGAATCGTATCACTGTAGAAATAAACTTTACTTACCTGATTACCGCAAAAGTGATATTTGTCGGGTTGTCATAGAAGCCAAAGTAGAGGTACACATTAAATTAGAATATGAGTAACAATTTTGAGATCTCAAGAGTTAGATATGAAGAAGTGGAGTGACACTTTGGATCTATATAATTGTAAAGTAGCAATTGAAGCAGGTTATGTAGTTTAGATAATTGTTGAGTGCTTTGCCTATTTAAAGGAGGCATTTGCAATGTATTGTTATTTTGTATTCATATTTTTGAAGTTGAGTAAAGCAAAGTGTTATAACTCAATGCTTGTCATTTTAGCTTAATTTTGAGTATCAATCCTATGTGTGTATTTCTAAGTGTTTGGAGAAGTTTGAGTTGCAATCTAAGTGTTTTAGATATTAGATTCTATAGCTTTGATTCCATTTTGTGTGTTTGATCCTAAGTAGAGTGTAATCAAGGAAATGCCTTGAAAAATATGTGATGAATTGTAGTGTTGGTAGTATTTTGCATTTGTGATCATAGTGTTAGATTGATGCAAAGCAATTTCAATTAAGGAAGTTGTGCCTTTAGTGGAGAATGGAACACAATTCTAAGGCAAAGTCATTTTGTGGTGAAGAAAACTTCTTTGGGAGATTTAAATCATCACAATCAATGTCAATTTGGAAAGGATTTGAAGAATTATGATTATGGATGTTATTTGTTTGTGACAAGTTTGCTAGTTTGCTTGTTATTCTAGTCTAGGTGTTGTTTCTACCCAAGAGGCTAAACACACTACCAAGAAGAAATGCTTTGTGATATTTAACTTTGTATTTGATCATTCCTAACTAGTTTCTTCATGGGAACAAATGATCACTTATTGATTACCGCAAAAGTGATACTTGTTGGGTTGTCATAGGAGGATTAGGAGTTCCATGTGTAAATTGAGTGCATAGAAGGAGGAGACACTCCTTACTTGGAATTACCCAAAGACAACATTCCAGAAGAAACAAGAGTGGTATTCCAAAGACCAACAAGATCAAGAAAGAGTTTGCAATCTACAAGAGTAGGGCCAAGTCAAGCAAAAGATGATGAAAAGAGCTTGGAAGAAGTGGGCTTGAAGATAAGGAGATCAAGACTTTGGGGTAAGGCCCCAATGAATGTATTGTTAACTGAAGTTGGTGATGAAGATGCATACCAAGGCATAAATTATCTATCAAGTTTACTCTTTCCTCTACTAGTGCATGTGCAAGATAAGATGAAGGAGATGAAGAAAGACCATCCAAAGGTAAGAGATGAGCTTCAGGTGGTGAAGAAGTTGATTAATGAAGTCCTACAATTGAAAGAGCAATTGACCCAATGTGAAGAGGAAGCCAAAGTACTTTGATTGATGTATTGATTCACCAATAGAGTTTGAAGGATTTGCAAGGGAGTTTTGAGAAGCAAAACTCCCTTGCATGTGGCAAAAGGAAGAGCTAAAGGAGCAAAAGGCATCATTTGAGAAATTGAAGGAAGCATTAAATGGAGCTCAACTCAAAGTAACACACTCCAAGACCAAAACACTAATACGTGAACAAGCATTGGAGGAATTGAGATCAGTCGTAGCAAAGAAGGATCAGGCCTAGAAACGGGAATTGGCAAGCCAAGGTCATGAAGAAGAGAGGTTGCAAGATCTGATCAAGAGCTTAGAAGCTCAATTTGTGCACCAGACTGGAGTGAAAGAAGATGGTGATGAAGCATGTTCAGGAGTTGAAGAGTTGAGGATCCTTTAGGAGAAGTTGAAAGAGGAGATGACTCAAGGCGAGCCAACCTCACGAAAGGATTTGGGATCAAAAGGAGTCAGAATCAATGGAGGAGATTGTCATCAAATTGAAAGCCATGCTCAGCATTGGAGCCAAAGTATAGTTGGAGGAGTCTTACTTGCATGAATTGAAATTTTTGGTGCAATAGACTCAAAAGTGTAAGGCAAAGGGCATCAAATTGAACCATTTGTTAATTCATCTCATAGATAGAGTAGATAGGACAATGATTGAAGTAGGAGATAATGTTTTTCCTAGATTAGACTTGGTTAGATCAAACTTAGATAGTCTTGCAGTAGATTAAAGAAAAGTGTATATAACCAACCTGAAGTTGTTGAGGTTGGAGTGTAGGTGTCTTTGGGTGAGTTACCCAAGTTAGTTGAAGAAGTTAGAGTAGAGAAGGAGAAAGTAATTAGAATACCAATGACTTCAATCTCAATCTAGATTGAAGATGTGATAGAAGAAGAGGAAGATGTAAAAGTAGTAGATGAACCCAAAGTGCTGGAGGTTCTTGTAGGTAACTTGGGTGTAGAAGCCAAAGTTGAGGTATTACTTGGAGCAGATGAGTAAGTAATAGTTTTCAGATTTGAAGTGGTGCAAATGTAGATAGGACAATCTGGATCTAAAGATTACTATGAAGTAGTTGAAGCGGTATAGATAGTTTTAATAATTGTTGAGTTCTCACCTATTTAAAGTAGTCATTTTCAATGCATTGTATTCAATATTCAATTTTGAAGTTGAGTAAAGCAGAGCACTGACACTTAGTGCTCATCATTGTAGCTTAATTTCAAGTATCAACCCTGCATGTGTGTTTGTGAGTGTATGAAGAAGTTTGGATTGTTATGAGAGTGTGATAGATGTTAGATTTTATAGCTCTGATTTCTATTTTTTGTGTTTGGTCTTGAGTGGAATGCAATCAAAGCAAACCCTTGACAAAGTTATGAAGAATTGTAGTGTTGGTAGTATCTATCACTTGTGATTGCATGCACTAGATTGATGTAAAGTCATTTTGATTGAGAAAGTTGTACCTTTAGCAGAGGGGTGGAATGGAATTCTGAGGTAAAGGCACTTCATGGTGAAGTAGCCTACTTCAAATTGATTGAATCATCACAATCAAGATTCAATTGGAAAGACTTTGATAAATTGTGATTACAGGTGATGTTTAATTGTGACAAGAGCTGCTATTGAGTGCTTGTTGCATTCTTTTGGGTGTGTCTTCTACCCAAGAGGCTAAAGAAAAATTCAGAAGGACTACATTGTTACTTTTCCTTTATATTTGACCAATTTTTACTAGTATCTTTGTGGGAATGAATGATTACTCACACATTACTACAAAAGTGATACTTGTTGAGTTCTTAGATGATATTTGGCGCCACTGCTAGGGACCCAACCCTCATGAGTGGTAGAGTGGAAGAATACAAAGTAGCTTTTTAATTTGATTTCCATTAAATATGAATGTTTGCATCAAGAGAAAAATAGGAGGAGAGGGCCTGTAGGAAAAATTTGCAACTTGAAGAAGAAGAATGCCAAAAGAGCCAACTCAGTACTGAAGAATCAGTGAAGGAAGCATTAGACTTGCAACTATGACAACCCTAAAAAAATCACTTTTGAGGTAATTAGGTAAGTAAAGTTTGTTCTCATAGAGATACAATTCAGAAATTTCCAAATATGAAGACAAATGGTAACAAGTAGTTCTTCTTGATTTCTTCTTTAATCTCTCAGGTAGAAACTACATCAAGAAGAGAGTAACAAGCACTAATCATAGTCTCGTCATAACAATTTGTCACCCATAATCAAAAATCTTTCAATTCTGTCCAAATAAACTCAATTGTGATGATTCAATCCATCCCAAAAATGACTACTTTGCTGCAAGACGACTTTGCCTCAGAATTGTGTTCCACCCCTCCACTAAAGGCACAATTTCCTTGATCAGAATTGCTCCACATCAACCTTGCATTGCACCCACAAATGAAAAATACTACCAACACTACAATTCTTCTTAGATCTGCCAAGAAATTGCTCTGATTGCACTTCATTTAGGATCAAACACATAGAATGAAGACCAAGGCCGTGGAATCCAACATCCAACAAGCACAATGACTTGCACTTCAAAATTCTCTCAACACTCACAAGCATGTACACAAAATCAATGCTCAAAATTAAGCTCAAGCAATGAGCACTACGTCACAACACTTTGCTTTATCTATTCTTAGGATTATGAATATTGAACAACAATTTATTATGAAGGCATCTTTTAAATTGGTTGAGCTCTTGGCAGTTATCTAACTTCCTAAACTACTTCCTAACAAATTTACTAACTCGTAGATCTGAAATGAGAATGCACCTTGTCATATCTGCCTCTTCCTATCTCAAAATTGGTCCTAAATCATTCCAATGTCTACCTCGACTTTGGCTTAAACCCAGAGTAACTTCTTGTACTTCTCCTTCTTTGAGTTTTTCTACTATCACTAAATCTTCTACCAATTCCACTACTTCTTCACTCCAAACTACAATTGAAGTAATGGGTACACTATCTACATCATTATCTACTAACCCATTCTTTTCTATTGTCCTAGGTAACTCACCCAAAGACACATGTACTCCTACTTGTCTTACTTTGGACTTTGCCTCTAACTTCATGGTACTACAAAGTCTCTCTAGTTTTGAATGTACTACGTCCAACCCAAGACAAACATTGTCTCCTACTTCTCATATCTTCCTATCTACTCGATCTCTCAAGCAAACTTGAAACTTGAATTGAACAACTTGTTCAATTCAATGTCTTTCACTTTCTTCCTTCTTGTTCCTTGCACTAGCAACTTCAATTTGTGCAATTTTGCTTCCTCCAATTGAACTTTAGACAACGTCCCAAGCATTGCCTTCATTCTTATAGCAACATCTTTGATTGCTTCCCTCCTTGGCATCTACAACTTCTCTCTGTCTCTGCTAATAACTCCTCTTAATACATCTTCAACTCATCTTCCAACTTGGCATTCAACACTTCTTTCTCCTTCACACTCTGCCGGAGCTATTCTTCCATTCCCTTGATTAACCTACGTAACTGCTCTTCTTCTCTATCTTGCGTGGCCAACTCCCATTGCCAAGCCGGATCTTTGCTGCACTTGCCTTTAAACTCTCCAACTCTTGTCCCATGACAACAACCATTGCCTTCAAACGTATAACTTCTACTTGCGTATCGTGGACTTCTGTCTGCAAGACCTCAGTCGTCACCAACTGCTCCTTTTGATCTTCTTCTTGCTTTGCCATGGCTTTGCCTCTCTTCACAAAGTCTTTTCTTAAAATCTCAATTTCCTTCCTCCTCAGTTCTACATCAGTCCAAAGCTCTACTAATTCACGCTCTTCCCAACTCAAATTTCTTCTCAACTCTGAGTTTTCATCACTCATATATTGCACTACTGCCAATTCATCTTTCACTCCTGAGTGATCTCTCTTCAAGTCTTCTCTCCTCTTTTGCAATTTCAACAGCAAGGGACAAACTACCCACAATAAGTACTCTACCCCATCAAAGACTCGTAAGCTCTCAGCTTGCTTTGGCTCTTTGCTTCTTACTTCTTCTACCGGAGCTTTACTCCAAAGTTCTTTGGGATGGTCACTATTACTCTTAGATACTGCCTTGTGCACACATAGTACTCATCACTTCTTTGGATCTATCTGATATACTATTATTCCTTGTCATTTGCAATCTTTTGTAAGTTTGGATGAAAATGTTACACCATCTTTCTTTGCTCAGACTCCTTCATCAAATTCAATCCAAAGTAAAAATGGGCAGCAAACGGCACAAATAGTGAGGGTCATCTTGCTTACTCCAACACCACACCATCTGCCATGTTCTTTGATGAAAGCACTTTGCCCAATTTATTGGCGCACCTCCAAACATCTGGTGGAAGAAGACCGCCTGATGCTTCATTATATAAGTTGTGTGATCGGGCTTGAAGAATGCCATTGTTGCCCCAACAATGCTTTGCTTGACTGGGTCTCGATAGGTATCACCCTTGTATTTGTTCTTTGTTTGTGGCATAGTACAAGAATTGAGAATTTCATTTGTCTCCTTTGTAGACTCTCCTTTTCCAAGAAATGTTGCCCATATTTCCTCACCGGCTTCTCTTCCCAACACCAACCTCCAATCTGACTCTGCCCATCAAGCTGGATTGCCTCTCTTCCCTTCATTCTCAAGTCTCTCCTTACAATCACTTGATGCTACTTTTGCCATGAACCTTGGAAAACTCAACTTTCAATTCCATACCAAGAAAGTGATCCAAAGTCTACTTAGGACTTCAATCCGAGCTATCATATCTAATCTTTGAATCATTAGATTTCTCACTGCAAGAAAAGGACTCTTCTTCTCATCCTTCTTTGGCATTGTGCAATCTCTAATGCGTGGTAATTGAAAACTAATTCTATCGTCTCTTGGTCTTGAGATCCTAACTCCTTCAGACTTGTTAAACATCAAACACTCGATCTTCTTAGCTACAAGCACTCCTTTGGGTTGACTACTTAGTGGCTTAGGATACTTGTGGGACATTTCAAAATCCCCTTGACAAAGTACCAATTTTATAGTTCCTCATTGATCAGCCATTCCTCCGTTGCTTGTCACTAAAACACACCCTTTTTGCATGACTTCCTCCTGGTGTTATCTAAGTTAGTAGTTTGCACTTTGTCCATTGTATCCATCTTGTACTTTCTTGATTCACCCCTCCAAAGGGAATTTGTTATGGCAGCTTTGCATCGAGTTGATCATCCCAAGAAAAAGTCCCCTTACTTTGAGTTGCTCTTGGCCGGTTCTGATCCAAGTACTTTGCTTCTGGCTGGGAGTCATGTTACTTTGGGTTTCAACCTAAAGATACCATTCTTCTCCTTCCAATGCTATTTGGGTACGACTTAGTCTATACACTTCTTCTTCAAAATATAAGAGAAACAAAATATGTGGGTACCACAACAACTTCTTCACAACATCTAAGAAGGGTTGCAAGAACTCAAATAGAAGAAATGAGAACTTGGGTGGAAAGACTACTTTACACCTCCTCATTCCAAAAGAAAAAAAGATGGAAATCGACATTCACCGGCATATTCACTATGACATAGTACAAGACTGCTAAGGGAGCTGGTTATTTGAAAGACTTGATTCATGAAAAGAAAACACAAATATTGACAAAAGAAGAATGCCAGTACATCTTACATAAAACTCCCCAAGTAGTTTGTCAAGATCTTGAAGAGCAATTTGATAATATTGACCCTCTTCCTCAAACTTGGGTTGAAGTCAAAGTACCTTTGGTTAAAGTACCTCTTGATGAAGACCCATTGTTGAATTTGGTACCTTGGGAACCTTGGCTTGACTCCAAAGTATAATCACCTTCTAGTACCTTGGGTCAACCAAGATTGGTACCTCAACAGCCTTTCCATCAGACCCTCAACATGACATCCTTCCTTGTTACAAGACAAGCTTACCAGAAGTATAAGGGGACTGAATGTGATGAAGACCTTGATGAACTTATTGAGGAGTTTAAAGTTATTTCCTTCCCCAACAAGGAACATGACTTTGTAGATTGACTGCAAATTTTGCCAAGTTTGCTCTGGAAAAAAGCTCAGAGTTGGTACACCTGTGTTACTCAAAAGGGATTCAAGCTAGGCAACTGGGTGGCACTTTGGGACAACTTCCTGGAACAATTTTTGGAAGTTGATTATGATAAGAGTGTCTTTGCTGCACACAATGATTTGGAATGCAAGAAGAATGAGAAGTTGAGAGACTACTTTGAGCAATTCATGGCATTTTTGAATTGAGTGCCAAAGAAATCCAAGGTAGTGGATTACTTTGATGCCCAAGCCATTACATGGTTCCTTGGTGAATTATCACCCAAAATTTGGATCTTTGCTAGGGACAGAAATGAAACAAACAAGACAAAGTACTTAAACATGTTGCTTGATACAAGGTGGCCCACTCTCATTTGGCCAATAACCAATGAAATCAGGAGAAGAGAGGCAAAAAGGCAAGAGAAAGAGCCACTTGTAGTGCCTCCTCTCCTTTTTATTATTCTTCCACCTTGTCAAGTTCTTCCTTGGAATAAGAAGATGATTACAAGCCCAAGAAGAATATAAGACAAGGAGGAAAGAAAGTGTTGCAAACCCTAGCCAAAAGTCTCAACAAAACAAAACACAAACTCTTATAAAAGAGTTTGTGGATTTAAAGATTGAAATGATTGGGGCAGAGGATAAAAGGAAACTCCCTTCATTTTCAAGACCAAATGTATGGTGCATGTGGCAAGTGCCACACGTACCAACACAAGGTGCTTGACAACCAAAATTGCATTCCCTATCTAGGAAATTGATTGGGTTCCAACCTGGGACCATAATGAGGAAGAACAAGTAGTGTACCAAACCCAAGAGGTACCACTCCAAGCAAGCACATCATACTAATGTCTGAGGTATGGACCAAGGGAGCATACAAACAATGCTCTCCAATGACAAATGCCAATGCCCAACCAAAATAGACCCCATAAATTTGCATTGGGAGCATGTTTTAATTGTAGATTGATGAGCCATTGGTCCCTTAATTGTCCCAAGTTGAGGCAGCAGATCAGGTTTGTTCCGCTTTGTGGAAATTTCAAGGGTTCTAGCCATGTGGGTACTTAGTATCCCCAGCCACCCAACCCAAAGCCTTTGATGAAGTATTTGCAAACTCTGGCTGAGCGAGCTGCATTACAACCAAAAGGGGACACCATGGTGAATTGCATCACCTTTCAAGCAAAAATTTCTCAAGGAGTGAATCTAGGGGTACCACGGTGAATTGCATTACCTTTCAAGCAAAAATCTCTCAAGGAGTGAATCTAGTCCTAAAAGAAGAATGGCCAGACATGGATGTGTTGCAAGTTGAAACACATTTGGGGAAGAAGAAAGACAATCCTAAAGAAGTGAGTACTGCTTTGTCATCTTCAAGAAAGGCAAAGAAACTATGCTTGAAATCAATCTTGTCTACAAAGAATGAGAAGATCTTAGCTAAAGCCAAGGCCAAAGCATTGCAGAAATAAATTAAAGAGGCACTATGAAGAGATTGGGAAATTGTTGCGGAGAAAGGCCCAAAGGCAAAACCTCTAATGTTTGTGGCTGATATTAGATCCAAAGTCAAAGATCCGATTCAAGCCAAGGTGGGTAAACCCAAAGTACCTCGGGTTTGGACCACCAATACTCCGGTTACCATCTTGAAGAGACCCAAAGTAAGGTTGAATCAGGTTGAGAACTCAAACCTGAAGGTGAATTCCAAGAAGGTGAAACTTGGAAGAGTCCCCCAATATGATATTGTGGCAGATCTGGCATCCACACAAGCAAACGTCACCTTCAAACAATTGTGGGAGAACAATAAGTTGTACAAAAAGTAACTAAGTTTGACCCTAAAGAAAGTAAGGATGATCCTCAAAAAGGACCCTCCAGCCATTTATCGTATTGAGCAAGAAGATTTGGGATCCCTGGAAGAAGATGCAAAGATTGAATATTGCATGATCATATCTATATCCATTGACTCAGGTTCAAGAGTGAATATCATGATGGAAGATACCCTACACAGGTTAAGGTATCATACATTTGAGCCTACACTTTGAATCTTGAAATTTGAAGATTAATCCAGGTGCAAACCTTTGGGTATGTTGTTCAATATGGTAACAATTATTGGAGGAGTACCATTCAATTTGAACTATATTGCATTGAGACCAATGACCAAAATTGGTTACCCATTGTTGATCGGAAGACCTTGATTGTATAATGCATGTGTTATGGTAATAGAAGCTAAGGTTTAAAGACCTTTTGTCTATAGACCAAAATTTTGTGATAGTAAGTTGGGCAAACATTCTCCACCTTGGGGAAACTACTTTGTTGGAAGATGAAGATGAATCCAATGAGTCTTTGTCTTCATCTTAAGATAACTCAGACAAAGAAGTCTAGGTCAACTATTTGGAGTGCTACAAGGTAGATGCCAAAGAAGAGCATTTGTATGATGTTGCCTTGGGTAGCTCACATTTGCAGGAAGGGAGTCTAAACTCCATTTGACTTGAGTTGAGAAAATTTAGTCATGTGGAATGAGTCATTCATCCATATGACTATCAAGATGTAGTCTTGGAAGAAGGCAAAGTATTGAAAATATCCAAGACAATCACTCTAGAAAAATTAGCATGTTAGACTACCTTGTTTATTGAGTACCATGATGTAAATGCTTGGCATATTGATCAGATACCAGGAATCCTAAACAATTTTGGGAACATTAGATTGATTTGATTGGAGGCGCAATTTCAGTTTGGCAATGTTAGTACAAGTTGAATTCAAAGTACTGACTTTTGGTGAAAGATGAAATCAATAAGCACTTGGGAGCAAGAATTATTTTTCCAATCTTGAGCAGTGAATGGATTTCTCTTATTGTCATTGTTTTGAAGAAGAAGATTGGGAAGATTTGGGTGTGCCAAGACTTCAGCAAGCTGAACTGTGAGCCGGCCTGTCTCTCTCACTCAAGATGAACCTCTGATGGCTATTATGGTAGCGCACCATGGACTAAGAAGGCAAAGAACCCCAACTCCATCATACTCCTCCAAGGCTAACACTCCACCACTCAAGATATTGCTCACTAGAGAATTCAATGAGAGAGAGATGGTTGCAAATGAAAGGATGATGAATACCTCTTCATCCCTTGTTTATAAACTTGTGAAATAGTTATGCACTAAAGTTACTATTTACCAAAGTAACTCAAGTTACTAGGCTAAAAGTCAAGTAAAGTCAAAAAGTAGAAAGGAATATCCATCCACATGGACATATTCCATAATGTGATCTTATCTTGACCTAACAAGTAAGTCAAGGATTCCTTCACATGGGCTATCCTTGGACTATAGAAGAATCCAAAACAAAAAGGCTTACAGACCCAACAATTCTCAACTCTTTCCTCAAAGCCAAACACCTAGGAATAATACCAAGTCAACACACTAGAATAAAAAATAGTGATGTTCATCTTTTCCACTTCCTCTAAAGTAAGGTCCACTCTTTCTTAGCTATGACTAAATTTAGCTAAGCATGATTAATGTAGAACAATCCTTTATCTATATAAATAATATCTCTCAAGTACTTGATATACTAAGCTAAATATCACAATACTACACACATGCACACATGGGTGTTACATTTACCCCCAGACTAAGTTTTTACTTTGTCCTCAAAGTGAAGGTCACTCTACCTTCTATGATACATTTTCAACTTATCATAGTTAATCCTATCAAAGTGTCTTCCTCCCAACTCCTTGAGATCATAGGTGTAATTGCCCCACACCCTCTTCACTATGAAAGGTCCAAAGTACTTAGGCAAAAAATTCTTTTGCACTCTCTTGAATTGAATGGAATCAAACAACATTACCCAATCACCTTCTTTGAAAGGATTAACCTTCTTCTTGCTTTGCCTCTTTTCAAAGCTCTCCTTCTTTTCCTTTGGCTTTGCTCCACTTGAACCAAAGCAACTGCTCTTGCTTCTTCCAACTCCATGAGTTGATCCTTCCTTGACTTCTTTGCATCACCTCCTTGTGCTTTCTTCAATCTCTGTAATACCAAGGGTTAGCCATATGATCTAGATGTGAAATTCGGTTTGGTAACATCTAGAATGATGTTATACATGATGGTCAAAATAGATCAGATAGAAGTATCACCAAAAGAGTACTTCTACTAATAGTGCAAAAACCAAAATAGACTTGAGAACCTTAGAACTAATAGCTAGACATATGATTCAAAGGTGAGAATTGATTTGGTAACATCTGGAAGGATGTTACACATGATGGACTAAACAGATCAGAAAGAGGTATCACCAAAAGGGGACTTCTACTAATAGAGTAGGAACCGAAATATGCTTGAAATCTTTGAAGGCAATTTTGGAAGCCTAAATGGATGAATTAGGCCTCGAAAATGTGCAGATCCCCCCCCCCCCCCTTAGAGAAGGAAAGGCTGGCCTTCCTTCCCCCTTTCTTTGTCTTCTCGAGAGCTTTCCAATAGTACCTTACGTGATTCTGAGATTCCTACAGGAAGATTCCCTAAAAGATTCCCTCCGGTCAAAGCTTGTTTGACCAACCAGATAGGACCTAGACCAGACAAGTCACTCATCCAAGTTAGTAATCCAAGGGTGGAGCTTGCTGACATGTCACCTATCTGTGTCCCTAATCCTATGGTGGAGCTTCCTTGGAGGAGATCCTCTTTGTTTATATAATAAAGAGAAGGTGCTCCCTTGGGGCATCGAATGTTTGAGTGCGCAATCTGTGTTTTCTCTCTGCTCTTGTCCTCGGAGGATAACAATCTCCTATGAATGGTTTGGGAGGTAGGAAGATCTGTGAGCCGGCCTGTCTCTCACTCAGGATGAACCTCTGATGGCTATTATGGTAGCGCACCATGGACTAAGAAGGCAAGGAACCCCAACTCCATCATACTCCTCCAAGGCTAACACTCCAAGACTCAAGACATTGCTCACTAGAGAACTCAATGAGAGAGAGAGATAGTTGCAAATGAAAGGATGATGAGTACCTCCTCACTCCTTGTTTATATACTTGTGAAATAGTTACGTACCAAAGTTACTAATTACCGTAGTAACTCAAGTTACTAGACTAAAAGTCAAGTAAAGTCAAAAAGTAGAAAGGAATATCCATTCACATGGGCATATTCCCCTAAGCATGTGGTCTTATCTTGACCCAACCACTAAAGCAAGGATTCCTTCACATGGGCTATCCTTGGACTAAAGAAGAATCCAAAACAAAAAGGCTTGCGGGCCCAAGAGTTCTCAACTCTTTCCCCAAAGCCAAACACCTAGGAATAATACCAAGTCAACACACTAAAATCCAAAATAGTGGTGCTCATCTTTTCTACTTCCTCTAAAGTAAGGTCCCATCTATCTTAGCTATGACTAACTTTAGCTAACCATGACTAATATAGAACCATCCTTTATCTCTATATAAATAATATCTCTTAAGTACTTGTAATACCAAGCTAAATATCACAATACCACACACATGCACAAATGGGTGTTACATTTACCCCCGGACTAAGTTTTCACTTTGTCCTCAAAGTGAAGGTCTCTCTACCTTCTATGATACATCTTTAACTTATCATGGTTAATCCTATCAAAGTGTCTTCCTCCCAACTCCTTGAGATCATAAGTGTAATTTCCCCACACCTTCTCTACTATGAAAGGTCCAAAGTACTTAGGCAAAAACTTCTTTTGTACTCTCTTGAATCGAATGGAATCAAACAACATTACCCAATCACCTTCTTTGAAAGGCTCCACCTTCTTCTTGCCTTGCCTCTTGTCATAGCTCTCCTTTTGTTTCCTTTGGGCTTGCTCCACTCGAACCATAGCAACTGCTCTTGCCTCTTCCAACTCCATGAGTTGATCCTTCCTTGACTTCTCTGCATCACTTCCTTGTGCTTTCTTCAATCTCCTATGAATGCTTTGGAAGGTAGGAAGATCAAAGTGAATAGGTAAGGTAGACTCAATACCATACACCAATTGGAATGGAGAATATCCAGTGGAAGTCTTCATGGTTGTCCTATACTCCCACAAAACTGCATGAATCCTCTTGTCCCAATGATGTTTAGCCCCCTCCATTTCTGCATCTTTGGCCAACATCATGCACAAGGTCTGATTGGTTCTCTCTGCCAAGCCATTGGAATTTGGCTTATAGGATGTAGTTACTCTATGTGTGATAGAGAAATGTCGTAGCATGGCTGTAGTAATGCTTCCTGTAAACTCTCCTCCTCTATCAGAAACCAACTCCAAAGGGCATCCAAACCTAGTGATAATGCGTTCATAAAGAAATCTACCCACTTCATCTTCATTCTTGTCCCTCAATGGTCTAGCCTCAACCCACTTGGTAAGGTAATCAGTAACTACCACAATGTACCGATTGTTCCTTGGGGTTCTATTGAGAGGTCCTACAAAATCAATTCCCCACTTCTCAAAGGGTCCTAGCAATGGAATTGATCTAAGTGGTGGAGTGGATGTAGACTTTCTAGCAAAAGCTTGACAAACATGACAAGTTTTGCAATAATCAAGACAATCCTTGAAAATCCCTCTCCAATGGTAACCTGCATCTAGAATCTTGAAAGCAGTCACCTTTCCTGCAAAGTGTCCTCCACATACTAAACCTTCATGAAACTCCTTTATGAGTAAGATAGACTCTTCCTTACCCACTGCTCTTCGAAGTAGACCATCTGCTCCTTGGTGAAAAAGAATATCATCCACCATTGTGTAAGGTCTAGATCTTGCTGCAAGGGCCTTCCTCTCCCTAGCATGCATCCCTTCTGGATAGTTACCTCTTGTCACAAAATCCACAATCTCCTTGTACTCCATTGGAACCTCTTGAGTGACTGAGATTGTCATGAGCTCCTCATCCGGGAAGGAATCATCTACTGGCTCATCTCCATCATGATCATAGGCTCTAGATAACAAATCAGCATTTGCATGTTTCTTTCCTGGCCTATCCTCAATTGTGTAGTCATACTCAGACAAGAGAATCATCCACCTTGCTAGTCTCCCTTCAACATTAGGCTTGTTGAAGATGTACTTCAAAGCCTTGTGATCCGTGACAATTGTGGCTTTCCCTCCAATCAAGTAGTGTCTAAACTTCTTGAGACCAAAGATCACTGCCAACCCTTCTCTCTCTGTGACAGAGTAGTTCTTCTCTGCTGAAACCATCTGCCTACTAGCATAAGCTATTGGATGATCATGCCCATCTTGGTCTAATTGACTAAGAGTGCATCCTATAGCTACATTAGAAGCATTAGTGTAGAGGATGAAAGGCTTACTCCAATCAGGTTTAGCAAGAATTGGAGCTACAACAAGGGATTGCTTGAGCTCCTCAAAAGCTTTGAGAGCCTCCTTGTCTTCCAAAATCACCATGTAATCTACACCCTTCTTCATGTAGATGGTCAATGCATAAGCCTTGTTGGAAAATGAGAAGATGAACCTCCTATAGTACCCAACCATTCCCAAGAATTGGCGTAACTTTGTCAAGCTTGAAGGGAATGGAAGGTCTGAGATTTTCCTCACCTTCTCAGGATCAACTGCTATTCCATCCTTGGAGATGATGTGCCCCAAAAGTAGACCTTCTTCACATCCAAAAATGCACTTCTCTGGGTTGAGTGATGCATTTGCCTCATCCAAGCGTTGCAAGACTTTGATTAGGTGCTCAAAGTGCTCCTCCTTGCTCCCATAGACACAAAAGTCATCAATGAAATCTCTCACAAATTTCCCAATGAAAGGTTCAAATACCTTGTTCATGAACCGTTGGAATGTGGCTGGAGCATTGCAAAGCCCAAAAGGCATGACCTTGAAAGCGTAAGTTCCCCAAGGTGTGGTGAATGTGGTGAGTTGTTGATGCTCTGGTGCAATCTTTATTTGGTTATATCCACTATAACCATCTCCAAAACTGTACCTCTCATGACCTGCAACCTCCTCCAAGATCTCATCAATGAATGGCAATGGGTAGTAGTCCTTCTTGGTAACAGCATTGAGCTTCTTGTAATCCACACATACCCGAAGCTTGCCATTCTTTTTCTTCACAATGACAATTGGAGACACCCATTCTGAATTCTCCACCTCAAAGATAAATCCAGCCTCCTTGAGCTTATCAATCTCCTCCTTCACAACCAAAGATATTGGTGGGCTAATGCGACGTTGCTTTTGGCGGATTGGTCTTGCATGTGACTCCACCTCTATCTTGTGCTCCTCCAAGGTGACTTCCTTCAAATCCTTGTAACTAAAAGCAAACACATGGATGAACTTGCGGAAAATCTCCTCAAATCTCACCTTCTCCTCCTTGGTAACATTTGGGCCATACTTGAGGGTAGATAACCTTCTCTCTACCTCCTCAAGTGTCAATGGTGATTTATCTGGGTCCTTCAAAACCTCTGGCTTAGGTGCAAAATCCATAGCACACAAAGGATACACATCTGAATCAGATTCAGATTCATCCTCCTCCGTGGAAGTCTCCTCTTCCATGCTTGTGTCCACACCTGAAGCTCCTCCTTCAGAATCAGATTCCCAATAATCAGAAGATGGGGTATCTGAATGTGAAGTGTTGGTGGTGTTAGTCACAGGAACAGTGACTCTATGGTTTGATGGCCCAATCCTTAAGTACCCTTTGTGCCATCGATCAGTTGTGCGTGTTGCTCTCAACCATGGCCTCCCAAGAAGTAAGTCATAGCTTGAATCCTTCAAGACTTGGAAAGTCATGAGATTTTGAACTCCCATAACTGAAACTACCACCTTATCCATCACTCCTACTGGTCGAACTTGTTGCTTGTTTGCCATGCTCACCACAAATGTTGAAGCTCTTGAGGGTATCATACCCAACTTCTTCATCAACCTTTCTGACATGGCATTCACTGCTGATCCTCCATCAACCAATGCATCCTTGATGTTGTGACCATTCACTCTCACATCAATCTTGGAGGCATATTCACAAGCTTCCCATGGTGCTGGCTTGGCATCCACCACCCCCATTGATATTGGAACTTTTGCCTTCTTCTTCTTCTTGCTCCTTGTAGAACTCAAACCACCTCTAAGCTCCTTTCTCAAGGTAGGGTTCAAAGCAATTAATTGGCCCACTGTGATGTTAGCCTTGTGACTACCAACATCCTCCAACACATTGTAGTTCCATTGTTGCTTGGAGATCAAGAAGTCCTCCATCCCCAACTTCTTCCTTGGAGTCTTTGTTGTTGATGGTGTTGAGGTGCGAGTGCTCCTAGTAGACATAGGAGTATCCTTGCTTGAAGTAAATCCTTGAGAAGAGTGAACATCCTCTGCAAAACGAGCTCTCTTCTTCTCTTGTGCCAAAAGCTCCAAATTAGGACCCTTGGAGTTTGAGCACTCTCCCTTCTCATACTTGCTCTCAACCACATCTATGGATGCTATCCCCTTACCTTTGTTGGGATTAGGAGCCACTTGGGTTTCACTACCTCCCTCTTTCCCTCTATTGGCTCCCTCATAACCCCTTCCTCCATGGTAAGTGGAATTTGGGCAATTCCTTTGGATATGGCCTCTTCTCCCACAACCAAAACAATTTCTATCATTGAAATTGTTGGCTGGTTGGCCTCCTCTATATGGATGGTTTCCATAACTCCTAGGCCCTCTCCCTACATTCTGATCCACCTCTCTCTTCTCCCATAATTGCACCACATTGATCTTGAGATCCGCAAGTTGTTCTGTGATGGTTTGGAGTGGATCTTTTGGTGGAGGTGCAAGAACTGGAGCAACTACTACTTGTGGTGCAACCCTTGTCACCAAAGTATCAGAAGTTCCACCATACTTGTAGCCTTGAGGAGGATGCACAACCTCCTTCACCACCAAATCACTTTCATCCCCTTCCAAACTCTCCTCCATACGAATTGCGATCTTGATAGCTTCAACCTTGGAAGAAGGTTTCTCATATCTCACCTTGCTTCTAATTTGTGGTCTCAATCCTCCCACAAAATTCTTGGTGAGCATGGCCCCTATGTCAATCATTGTAGTCTCCACATCATCCCCACCCTTCCTCAACACTATGCGAAATCTGGACTCCAATTTTTCCACTCTTTCCACATAGACTCTCACTTTCTCTCCATCTCCTTGCTTGAGAAATGTAACCTCACTCATCAATCTCTCATAACTCTCATCAGGAAGAAAGTTCTCAATGAGTGCTGAAGTCAAAGTCTCCCAAGACTCCTCTTCCCCCTCTCTCCTCTCTCTCTTTTGGTATTCTGACTCATACCATGTAAGTGCTGCATCCTCAAAGAAATCTGGTAATAATGAGGCCCACTCATTCTTCCTCCTCTCATTGTTTCCTATGCAAGCTCTCTTGAAGTCTCTCACAAAGGCCTCCACATCTTCTCCATCCTTGCCAAAGAAAACCGGAAGTTTCCCCATCTTAACCCCTCACTATCTTTCTTTTCTCTCAAATAAATTTTTTTTTTTCTCTCACTCTATTACTAATAGAGTATATACATGACTAACACCATCCGAGAATAATCCACTCTAGGGAACACAAAAGGTTCAGGTTGCTCCAAGATTTCTATAGCAACATCAAATCCTAGAGTGCATATTAATCTAACTCTCATGGATAGTTTATCCATAAGTTGAAAGATTATCTCCATCACTAATCTTGAGAACTAGCTGATGAAGGTGGTAGTATTTCTGTAGCTGTACTAAGACTCTCTCCAAGATCCTTCACCAAAGTTTCCAAAAGTGCTTTTACTCCACTACACTCATGTCCTTTTGGAAGTCCTTCAACTCCACAAACCTCACACAACTCTTTGGTCTTAGATCTTCTCCCTCCCAATCTTGGTGAAGAAGGTCCAACATGCAAACCCAAGTCAAGTAAGCCTCTCCTTTCCCTCAATCTCTTGCTCTCAAAGGTCAATGGACATGAACTTGCCTTATGTCCCTTCTCTCCACATAGAAAGCACTTAGACTCACTCTTTCCTCCAAGTGGTGTAGGTTTTTGGATCCTCTCAACACTCTCTTCAAATTCTATTGTAAACTCTCTTTTCCTCAAATCCACCCCTACAATCACCTCAAACCCTTGGGGAACCTTGCATAATCTCAATTTCCACTCTTGATGACTCTCCATGTTCCCCAAGATGAATCTAAACACTCAAACATGCTTTTTGTTGATCTCAAACTTCTCATGCATGAGATCTCCACTCTGCAGAATTGACCCTTCCTCACAATGTCACTCAAATCTCCCAACTAATATGTCACAGTCCTCTGAAATTTTCCACACTTGATCACAACTCTAGGGCGTCCCTCCCTGCAAAATTTTAGATCTTTTCATCGAGCCATTTGGCCTAGACACCTTTCTATTCAGCACCCATATTTCAGATTTGGTCTGAAAACCACCCCCCTCACTTCAAAAACTCATAACGCACTGCGAAAAAATGATCTCTCTCTAATTTTTGTGGCACCAGGTAGGATACAATGCACTGAATTTTCTTGGAAATTTTCAGGACGATTCACTAAACATTGAAGAAATGGCAGACTCTGTACAATTTTCCAAAGAGCATGCAGTTGCGGGAGCACTTTACCCTATCAACTTTCAAAAATTCTAGCCCAGTGCGCATAGAAGCTCTCTCAATAATTTCAAGTGTGCTAACTGAAAGATAACCCAAGCTATCATGTGTAGAAATCTCAAGTTCAGATCTCAAACTTGAGATTTTGCCCAAAATCACCTTAATCCCCAAAATCTGCAATCCACCTCACACAATCTCTCCAATTCCTCTCATGTGTACAAGATGTACAAAATCACCTCAAAGACATCATAATGAACTACAGGGTATACAAATGGATCTTGGTTCTCTAACATAAGTTCAGCCCTCTCCTCTCCTAATGTTCTCTCCAAGTGAGCTCTCATAGCCTCCTTCTGCCTAATGTAGAATTGGACGCGGAACATTATCTTGCCTTCTAGAGAGGTCCCGGCAACGGAACCAAAAATGTGAGCCGGCCTGTCTCTCACTCAGGATGAACCTCTGATGGCTATTATGGTAGCGCACCATGGACTAAGAAGGCAAGGAACCCCAACTCCATCATACTCCTCCAAGGCTAACACTCCAAGACTCAAGACATTGCTCACTAGAGAACTCAATGAGAGAGAGAGATAGTTGCAAATGAAAGGATGATGAGTACCTCCTCACTCCTTGTTTATATACTTGTGAAATAGTTACGTACCAAAGTTACTAATTACCGTAGTAACTCAAGTTACTAGACTAAAAGTCAAGTAAAGTCAAAAAGTAGAAAGGAATATCCATTCACATGGGCATATTCCCCTAAGCATGTGGTCTTATCTTGACCCAACCACTAAAGCAAGGATTCCTTCACATGGGCTATCCTTGGACTAAAGAAGAATCCAAAACAAAAAGGCTTGCGGGCCCAAGAGTTCTCAACTCTTTCCCCAAAGCCAAACACCTAGGAATAATACCAAGTCAACACACTAAAATCCAAAATAGTGGTGCTCATCTTTTCTACTTCCTCTAAAGTAAGGTCCCATCTATCTTAGCTATGACTAACTTTAGCTAACCATGACTAATATAGAACCATCCTTTATCTCTATATAAATAATATCTCTTAAGTACTTGTAATACCAAGCTAAATATCACAATACCACACACATGCACAAATGGGTGTTACAGATCAAAGTAAATAGGTAAGGTAGACTCAATACCATTTACCAATTGAAATGGAGAATATCTGGTGGAAGTCTTCATGGTTGTCCTATACTCCCACAAAACTGCATGAATCCTCTTGTCCCAATGATGTTTAGCCTCCTCCATTTTTGCATCTTTTGCCAGCATCATGCACAAGGTCTGATTGGTTCTCTTTGCCAAGCCATTGGAATTTGGCTTATAGGATGTAGTTACTCTATGTGTGATAGAGAAATGTCATTGATGCTTCTTGTAAGCTCTCCCCTTCTATCAAAAACTAACTCCAAAGGGCATCCAAACCTAGTGATAATGCGTTCATAATGAAATCTACCCTCTTCATCTTCATTCTTGTCCCTCAATGGTCTAGCCTCAACCCACTTGGTAAGGTAATCAGTAACTACCACAATGTACCAATTTTTCCTTGGAGTTCTATTGCGATGACCTACAAAATCAATTCCCCACTTCTCAAAAGGTCCTAGCAATGGAATTGATCTAAGTGGTGGAGTGGATGTAGACTTTCTAGCAAAAATTTGACAAACATGACAAATTTTTCAATAATCAAGACAATCCTTGAAAATCCCTCTCCAATGGTAGCTTGCATCTAGAATCTTGGAAGCAGTCACCTTTCCTACAAAGCATCCTCCACACACTAAACCTTCATGAAACTCCTTTATGTGTAGGATAGACTCTTCCATACCCACTGCTCTTTGAAGTAGACCATCTTCTCCTTGGTGAAAAGAATATCCTCCACCATTGTGTAAGGTCTAGATCTTGCTACAAGGGCCTTCCTCTAGCATGCATCCCTTCTGGGTAGTTACCTCTTGTCACAAAATCCACAATCTCCTTATACTCCATTGGAACCTCTTGAGTGACTGAGATTTTCCTGAGCTCTTCATCCAGGAAGGAATCATCCATTGTCTCATCTCCATCATGATCATAGGCCCTAGATAACAAATCAGCATTTTCATGTTTCTTTCCTGGCCTATACTCAATGGTGTAGTCATACTCAAACAAGAGTATCATCTACCTTGCTAGCCTCCCTTCCACATTAGGCTTGTTGAAGATGTACTTCAAAGCCTTGTGATCTATGAAAATTGTGGCTTTCCCTCCAATCAAGTAGTGTCTAAACTTCTTGAGACCAAAGATCACTACCAACACTTCTCTCTCTATGACAGGGTAGTTGTTTTTTGCTGAAAACATACTAGCATAAGCTATTGGATGATCATGCCCATCTTGGTCTAATTGACAAAGAGTGCATCCTATAGCTACATTAGAAGCATTAGTGTAGAGGATGAAAGGCTTACTCCAATCAGGTTTAGCAAGAATTAGAGCTACAACAAGGAATTGCTTGAGCTCCCCAAAAGCTTTGAGAGCTTCCTTGTCTTCCAAAATCACCATGTAATCTACACCCTTCTTCATGTAGATAGCCAATGCATAAGCCTTGTTGGAAATGAGAAGATGAACCTCCTATAGTACCCAACCATCCCCAAGAATTGCCATAACTTTGTCAAGCTTGAAGGGAATGAAAGGTCAAAGATTTTCCTCACCTTCTTAGGATCAACTACTATTCCATCCTTGGAGATGATGTGCCCCAAAAGTAGACCCTCTTCACATCCAAAAATGCACTTCTTTGGGTTGAGTGATGCATTTGCCTCATCCAAGCATTGCAAGACCTTGATTAGGTGCTCAAAGGGCTCTTCCTTGCTCCCATGGACACAAAAGTCATCAATGAAGCCTCTCACAAATTTCCCAATGAAAGGTTCAAATATCTTGTTCTTGAACTATTGGAATGTGGCTGGAGCATTGCAAAGCCCAAAAGCTATAACCTTGAAAGTGTAAGTTCCCCAAGGTGTGGTGAATGTGGTGAGTTTTTGATGCTCTGGTGCAATCTTGATTTGGTTATACCCGCTATAACCATCTCCAAAACTGTACCTCTCATGACTTGCAGCCTCTTCCAAGATCTCATCAATGAATGGCAAAGGGTAATAGTTCCTCTTAGTAACAACATTAAGCTTCTTGTAATCCACACATACCCAAAGCTTGCCATTATTTTTCTTCACAATCATAGTGGGAGACACCCATTCTGAATTCTCCACCTCAAAGATAAATCCAACCTCCTTGAGCTTATCAATCTACTCCTTCATCCCCAAAGATATTGGTAGGCCAATGCGACATTGCTTTTGGCGGACTGGTCCTACATGTGACTCCACCTCAATCTTGTTCTTTTCCAAGGTGACTTCCTTTAGATCCTTGTAACTAAAAGCAAACACAACAGAAAATCTCCTCAAATTTCACCTTCTCCTCCTTGGTAACATTTGGACCATACTTGAGATAACTTCCTTTCTATCTCCTCAAGTATCAATGGTGATTTATCTGGGTCCTTCAAAACCTTTGACTTAGGTGCAAAATACATAGCACACAAGGGATACACATCTGAATTGATTCAGATTCATCCTCCTTTATGGAAGTCTCCTCCTCCATAATTGTCTCCACACTTGAAGCTCCTTCTTGTGAATCTAATCCCCAATAATCAAAAGATGGTGTATTTAAATATGAAGTGTTGGTGGTGTTAGTCACAAGAACTACAACCAAAACAATTTCTATCATTGAAATTGTTGGCTAGTTGGCCTCCTCTATATGGATATTTTCCATAACTCCTAGGTCCTCTCCCTACATTTTGGTCTACCTCTCTCTTCTCCTATAGTTGCACCACATTGATCTTGATCTGCAAGTTGTTCTATGATGGTTTGAAGTGGATCTTTTGGTGGAGGTGCAAGAGTTGGAGCAACTACTACTTGTGGTGCAACCCTTGCCACCAAATTATTAGAATTTCCTCCATACTTGTAGCCTTGAGGAGGATGCACAACCTCCTTCACCACCAAATCACTCTCATCTCCTTCCAAACTCTCCTCCATATGATTTTGATCGCTACAATTGCGATTGCGATTGATAGCTTCAACCTTGGAAGAATGTTGTTCATATCTCACCTTGCTTCTAATTTTTAGTCTCAACCTTCCCACAAAATTCTTGGTGAGCATGGTCCCTACGCCAATCATAGTAATCTCCACATCATCCCCACCCTTCCTCAACAATATGTGAAATTAGGACTCTAACTTTTCCACTCTTTCTACAAAGACTCTTACTTTCTCTCCATCTCCTTGCTTGAGAAAGGTAACCTCACTCATCAATCTCCCATAACTCTCATCTGGAAGAAAATTCTCAATGAGTGATGAAGTCAAACTCTCCCAAGACTCTTCTTGCCCATCTTTCCTCTCTCTCTTTTGGTATTATGACTCTTACCATGTAAGTGTTGCATCCTCAAAGAAATCTGGTAATAATGAGGCTCACTCATTCTTCCTCCTCTCATTGTTTCCTATGCAAGCACTCTTGAAGTCTCTCACAAAGGCCTCCATATCTTCTTCATCCTTGCCAAAGAAAACCAAAAGTTTCCCCATCTTAACCCCTCATTATCTTTCTTTTCTCTCAATTTTTTTTCTCTTTTCTTTTCTCTCACTTTATAACTAAAGGAGTATATACATGACTAACACCATTTGAAAGTAATCCACCCTAGGGAACACAAAAGGTTCAGGTTGCTCTAAGATTTCTATAGCAACATCAAATCCTAGAGTGCATATTAATCAAACCCTCATGGATAGTTTATCCATAAGTTGTAATATTATCTCCATCACCAATCTTGAGAACTAGCTAATGAAGATGGTAGTATTTATATAGCTGTACTACAACTCTCTCCAAGATCCTTCACCAAAGTTTTCAAAAGTGCTTTTACTCCACTACACTCATTTCCTTTTGGAAGTCCTTCAACTCCACAAACCTCACACAACTCCTTGGTCTTAGATCTTCTCCCTCCCAATCTTGGTGAAGAAGGTCAAACATGCAAACCAAAGTCAAGTAATCCTCTCCCTTCCTAAATCTCTTGCTCTCAAAGGTCAATGGACATGAACTTGCCTTATGTTCCTTCTCTCCACATAAAAAGCACTTAGATTCACTCTTTCTTCCAAGTGGTGTAGGTTTTTGGATCCTCTCAACACTCTCTTTAAATTCTATTCTAAACTCTCTTTTCCTCAAACCCACCCCTACAATCACCTCAAACCCTTGGGCAACCTTGCAAAGTCTCAATTTCCACTCTTGATGACCCTCAACGTTCCCAAGATGAGTCTTAACACTCAAACATACTTTTTGTTGCTCTCACACTCCTCATGCATAAGATCTCAATTCTACTAAAGTGACCCCTCCTCATAATGTCACTCAAATCGCTCAACAAGCATCTCTCAATCCTTTAAAATTTTGCACACTTGACCACAAAGCCAGGGAATACCTCCCTAAAAAATTTCAGATGTTTTGATTTAGCCATTTGGCCTAAGCACCTTTCTTTTCAGGACACATATTTCAGATTTGGTCTGAAAACCACCCCTCTCACTTTAAAATCTTATAACTCTCTATTCAAAAATGATCTTTCTCTAATTTTTGTGTCAACAGGTAGGATACAATGCACTAAAGATTTCTGGAAAGTTTCACAAAAATCCACTGAAAGTTGATGAAATTTTTGACTTTGTACAATTTCCTAGAGAGCATGCAATTGTAGGAACGGTTTACCTTATCAACTTTCAAAAATTCTCACCAAGTGCGCATAGTAGCCCTCACAATAATTTCAAGTGTTCTTACTGAAGGACAACCCAAGCTATCACGTGTAAAAATCTAAAGTCTAGGTCTCAAACTTGAGATTTTGCCCAAAATCACCTTAATCCCCAAAATCTGCAATCCACCTCACACAATCTCTCCAAATACTCTCATGTGTACAAGATATACAAAATCACCTCAAAGACATCATAATGAAATAAAAGGTATCCAAATGTGTCCAAGTTCTCTAACATGAGTTCAGCCCTCTCCTCCCCTAAAGTTCTCTCCAAGTAAGCTCTCATAGCATCCTCCTGTTTAATGTAGAATTGTATGTAGAACATTATCTTGCCTTTTAGAGAGGTCTTGGCAACGGAACCAAAAATGTGAGCCAGCCTATCTCTCACCCAAGATGAACCTCTAATGGTTATTATGGTAGCACACCATGGACTAAGAAGACAAGGAACTCCAACTCCATCATACTCCTCCAAGGCTAACACTCCAAGACTCAAGACATTGCTCACTAGAGAACTCAATGGGAAAGAGAGAGATAGTTTCAAATAAAAGGATGATGAATACCTCCTCACCCCTTGTTTACATACTCATGAAATAGTTACGTACCAAAGTCACTAATTACTAGAGTAACTCAAGTTACTAGGCTAAAAGTCAAGTAAAGTCAAAAAATATAAAGGAATATCTATCCACATAGGCATATTCCACTAAACATGTGATATTATCTTGACCCAACCACTAAGTCAAGGATTCCTTCACATGGGCTATCTTTGGACTATAGAAGAATCCAAAACAAAAAGACTTGCGAGCCCAATAGTTCTCAACTCATTTCTCAAAGCCAAAGACCTAGGAATAATACCAAGTCAACACACTAGAATCCAAAATAGTGGTGCTCATCTTTTCCACTTCCTCTATAGTAAGGTCCCCACAATCTTAGCTATGACTAACTTTAACTAATCATCACTAATGTAGAACCATCCTTTGTTTCTATATAAATAATATCTCTCAAGTATTTGTAATACCAAGCTAAATATCACAATACCACAAACATGCACAAATAGGTGTTATAGATCTATCAAGGCATTGCTTTGATTGCACTTCACTTAGGATCAAACACATTAAATGAAGATCAAGGCTATGGAATCCAACATCCAACAAGCACATTGACTTGCACTTTGAAACTTTTCACACACACACAAACTTGATACTTGGAATTAAGCTCAAGCAACATGCATTGAGAAATAACACTTTGCTTCATCTATCTTCAGAAATTATGAATATTGAACAACATAAGATTGCAAATGCTTCCTTTAAATAGTAGAGCAATCAACAATTATCTAGCAAAAATATTGTTCTCCAACAACTTTACCAACCTACAAATCCAAAAATACAATGCACCCCTTCATATATACCTCTTCATATCTCAAATCTATAACTACTTTGATCCAATGTACACCTTGACGTTGGCTTCCAAACCCAATGTTCCTTCAAGAATTTCACCTTCTTTGCGTCTCTTTAATACTACTCCTACATCTTTTATTTCTACTTTCTCATCATTATGAACTACAATTGCACTCATATCTAATCTACCTACATCTTCATCTGCTAACCCAATCTTCTTTGATGTCTCAGATAACTTGCCCAAAGACACTTGCACTCCTACTTTTAACACTTTGGACTTCTTCTCTAACTTCATCTCACTACAAAGTCTACCCAATTTTGATCTAATAAGATCTAATCTAAGACTTACATTATCTCTTACTTCCAACATCTTCCTATCTACACAATCTCTCAGACAAATTAAAAGATTATTCAATTCAATATCCTTCACCTTCCTCTTCCTCAACTCTTGCACCAACAACTTCAACTTGTGCAATCTTGCTTCCTCCAATTTATTCTTGGATTCAGTACTAAGCATTGCTTTCAACTTGTTTACATCTACTCCAATTGCATCCGACTACACCCTTGGAACTATCTTCTCCTTACTTCTCTCTACTTCTAGTTCATTCTAATACATTGTCAACTCATCCTCAAACTCAACCTTGAATGCTTCCTTCTCTTGTTTGTATAGGATTAATTGACCCTCAACTCCTCTCACCAATCCTTGCAAATTTTTTTCCTCCCGACTATGCTCTGTTAACTCCATTGCCAAGCCTGGTCCTTCTCTATCATGCTCTTCTTCATACTGTCCAACTCCTGCTCCATCACTGCTACACTCACCTTTGAATGTATCACCTCCACTTGTGCATTAGCAATTTCTCTCTTCATTACCTCTACCAACACCATCTTCTCTTTCAAAACTTCCCTGCACGTCACCAAGTCTTCCTTCAAGACTTCCAAGCTTTTATTCCAAAGAATTGCATCTCCCAAAGTTCCTTGGCTTTTGTCTCTACCCAAGGTAACCTGCTTCTCAACACCGAGGTTTCCTTGCTCCATTTTATTACGACCACTAACTCATCCTTCACTTCCTGATGAGAACTCATTGTCTTTGCTTTCTTCTACTGTAGAAACACCAACAATAGACACACAATCTTTGACAAATACTCAACTCCCTCACATTTTCCATTGTTGTCTCTAACATCTTTGCCTTGGGCACATAGTTCTTCAATGTCTCTCCATCCTCACTCTCTTCTTCTTCTGTAGCTTTACTTGGTCCGACAATAACTAGTTGAGTACTTCTCTTCCTTCTGGCTACCTTTGGAGATACCAAGGCTACCTCTTCTTCTTTCTCATACTCACTCTCAAATATTGACAACTCCAGACTTGGCTTCTCTGCTTCCAGAATCCCTTCTTAGGATTGCTAGACTTTAGCTTCTCCTTCATTGCCACCACTCTATTTTGTGCTCCACAGTGTGAATTCTTCTTCTTCTTTCAAGGCTTTTCCCTTTGACTTGGTTCCTTCCCCTGATTCCTCCTCCAAAGTTGAGTCCTTCATTACCACTGATGTGGGCTTTGGGTTAAGTTTCTATAGCTTTTGAGGCTACACCGGGGTAATTTTTCCTTCAAGTCTACTTTGCTTTTTGGGCATAGAAGTATCCATTGCCACTACCATCTCCTTTCCACTCTTCATGTAATATTCAAATCACATTCATGTACCTGCTCAATGTAACATCATTCATCCTCACCCACTTCTCTTCTTAGATTGGGATGAAAGTGGGAGTGCATATCCATTCTCCAACTAGTGATCATCTGCCCAACGTGCTCATGCAAACATTTTGCCTAGTTCAATGCCTCTCTTGCAAACATTTGATGAAAGAACACTACTTGCTGCATTGTGACATAGGTAATTTCCTCTAGCTTGAACATAGCCATCATCATGCTCACAATTCCTCTTTGCACTAGGTCTTTATAACTATCCACCTTGTACCCATTCTTGGTGCAAGGTCTATTGAAAGAATTCCTCACCTCAGCAATTTCTTCCCAAGCATCACACTTCAGATAGAAGGTGACACCTCCTACCTCTCTTGCTTCTCTCCCCAGGACTAATCTCCAATCCGACTCTATCCATTGAGCCGGATTTCCTCTCTTCCCTTCATGCTTAGGCCCATCCTTGCAATTGCTAGTGGTAATCTTTGCCATGAACCCTAGAAAACTCAAATTCCAGTTCCAAGCCTCTATATGACTTTGATCCTCGCCACTACATATTATCTATGCGTTGCAAGACTCCTCACCGCACTCTGCTTACTCACTTTTGGGGCCATGGTGTGCTTCCTCACTCTTTGCTTATGAAAGATCAAACCCAAGATTCTAACCCACTCCTCTTGCATATTTCATAGTTAGCATTTTGGGTAGACTCTAAATAAGAACATGGTTGCATTTAGACATTGCAGTGCTTCCTCTCTAGAATCTCAATTTTATAGGCCTTTGCGGATTGGTCATTCTTTAGTTGCTTCTTCTTTAGTTGCTTCTACATGTTACTCATCAATTTTGTGAGTTTGTTTCTTGTCACTTTCAAGAACATCTTGGTCCCAAGGTAGTCACTTTCTTCTTGTGTACTTTCTTGATTTGTGGAACCCAAAGAAGTTTGTTATATGATCTTCAGATCAGGTTGTGCTACCCGATACAAAGTCCTCTTCTTCATATTTCATTTTTTCCAGCCCAAGTCCTTTGGACTTTTACCTGAGGTTAACTTTGGGTTTATTCCTCTTGTTTATTCCCCCTTTTTGCCCTGCTTTGGCTTTACCAACACATTTTTTCTTTAAAAATCAAAAAAACAAAAAATGTAGGTACCACAATGTAGTTTTATCCTTGTCTTCTTCTCAAATTGATACTTGATTATAGCTTGAAAATCCATCAAGAAAATTATAGCAAGGATGAACAGCTACTTGGTTCAAAATTGTATTGAAAAAAGGTAAAGGATGATGATCCTTTCTTGTGATTGAGTTCAATTTTTAGAAATCTTGGCACACATGAATCTTCTCAATCTTCTTCTTTGGAACAATGACAATAGTGGAAACCTATTCATTGCTTAAGATTGGAAAATTTATCCCAGCCCCCAAGTACTTGTTGATCTCATCTTTCACCAAGAGTGAGTTCTTCAGGTTCAAGTGATACTATCTTTGCTCAACCAGAACTGCACCTTCAATCACATCAATCCAATGTTCTCCAAATTGTTGTGGAATACCCTGCATTTGATCAATCAACCAGGAAAATACATCCTAGCACTCTATAAACAAGGTAGTGTATCTTACCAACTCCTTTGAAGTGAATGTCTTCAAAATTTTCAAAATTTTGCCTTTGGCCAAGATAACATCTTGATAGTCGTTGGGATTGATGACTCTTTCAATGTGATTGACTCGGCTTAGCCCGAGTCAAATAGCAATCAAACCTCCTTCCTCCAAATTTTTTTCACCCAAGGTGATGTCATATGGATCTTTGTCCTTTGACCTCTACCTTGTAGCACTCCAAGTAATTGACTTGGACTTCTTCATTTGAGTCTTTGAAAGCCAAAGATGACGAATCTTTGGATTCATCTTTATCTTCTGATGAAGTTGTTTGCCTAAGGTGGGGAACCTTTGTCCAACTCACAATCACCATCTCTGAATGAAATGTCCTTGAACCTCAGCTTCTATTGGTGCCAATCCACAACAACTTGGGCACTATACAACCAAGGTCTTTCAATCAACAACAAATAACCAATCTTGGTCATTGGCCTTAATATAATGTAATGGAAGGGCACTTCTATGATGATTGTAGTGATATTCAATAGCATGCCCAAAGGCCATCTCCTGATTTGGTCCACAAACTTCAAAATTTGGGGTGTTGGCTCAAAAGTATGGTACCCCAAACAATGTGCGGTGTCATTTGTCATGACATTTACACTAGAACTTGAATCAATGGGTATCAATGTGATCATGCAACCCACAATCTCCACATCTACTTTTGGAGATCCCAAATCCTCTTGTTTAATATGATAGATGGCTAGCAAGTCTTTCTTGGTCATCGCCCTTACTTTCTTGAGGACCAAACTCAGCTGCTCCTTGTATAGTTTGTTGTCCTCCCACAATTGCTTGAATGTGACATTAGCATTTATGGATGCCAAATCTACCACAATATCATATTAGGGTACTCTTCCTAACTTCACCTTCTTCACCTTTGACTTGGGGTTAGAAGTCTCTCCTTGTTCAGATTGGACTTTGGGGCACTTCATGATGGTGATCAAAGTACCGATGGTCTTGACCCAAGATTCTTTGGGTTTACCCACCTTAGCTTGGATCAAATCCCCAACTTTAGATCTGATGTCAGATGGAACACTAAAGGATTTTTCTTTGTAATTTTCTCCAAACTCATCTCCCAAGTTCTTTGTATTGCCTCTGGTACTAAGCTTTGGCTAGAATTTTCTCCTCCTTCACAAAAAGGATAGCTTTTAGGCGTAGCCTCTTTGCCTTTTGTGAAGACAAAGAAGTAGTACTCATTTCTTGAGATCACGCTTCTTCTTACCAAAGCTTGTTTCAACTTTCAAAATTTTGAGATCCGGCCATTCTCCTTCTCAAGTTGGACTTCCTTCTTGAGGTCTCTCCTCCTCAAGAGTGATACAATTTACATTCATATCTCCTTTTGACTGAAGTGTAGCATGCTCAATTGGGGTTTGTATATACTTCACCGGCGGCTGTGGGTTAGGTGGTTGAGGGCACTGATTTCTTGTGTGGCCTAAACCTTTACAATTTCCATAGAGTAGATCATACCCAATTTGACGCCTTAGCTTAGGCAATTTGAAGACCAATGGCCCATAGAGCCACAATTATAACATGCTCCTTGTGCAACACTTTGAGGCATGTTTTGGCCTCCCATTGGTGGTCTTTGTTGGGGAGTGTTAGTGTTATACTCCATGGGTCCGTACCTGTGACCTTGGTACAATGTGCTTGCTTGCCTGAGGCATTACTTCTTGGTCTGGTAAATTACCTCACCTTGGTCCCAGCCAGAACCCAATCAATTTTTTGCACTGAGAATGCATTTGGGTCAAACGCTCCATGTTGGCATGGCCTGATTTGCCATACATAGTGCTACATACATCAGGTCTGCTAAATGAAGGAGGCTTTCTTTGTACCTTTGCCCCAATCATTTGGACCTTAAAATATGCAAACTCTTTTATAAGAATTTCCAGCTTAGTGTTGGTCTTATTTACAACTTTTGTTGGGGGTATCAATGTTTTTTTCTTCCTTTCCTTCATATTCTTCTTGGCTTTGAATCTTCTTTGGATTCCAAAGAAGAACTAGAAGACATAGAGGATTCTTCCAAAGAAGGGAATGTACTACGAGAAGCTCCTCTTCTTGGCTTCTTGCCTTTCTTCTCTCATTTCATTTGGTTTTCAGAAGAATGAGAGTGAGCTGCCTTGTATCAGGTGACGTGCTTGAGGATTTTATCCAAGGAAGTGACATTTCCCTCCTTGGCAAAAATCTATATCTCTGATGATGAACCACCAAGGAACCAGGTGATTGCTTGGGCATTGGAGTAACCCACCACATTGGATTGCTTTGGTACTTGATTCAGCAAGGCCATGAACCCCTCAAAGTAGTCTCTCAACTTCTCCTTCTTTCCTTGGTCCAAATCAGTGAGTGTCGCAAAGACACTAATATCATAATCAACTTCCTAAAATTGTTCCAAGAAATTTTTTCTCATGTCTACCTAGTCAATTGGTCTGAAGCCCTTTTGGGTTACTTGGGTGTACCAACTCCAAGCTTTCTTTTGAATCAGACTTGAAAAATGCACTGCCGGTTAGTGGAGTCATGCTATGGCTTTGAATTCTTCAATGAATTTGTCAGGATCTTCATCTTGTTTTGTCCCCTTATACTTTGATAAGTTGACTAACAAGTAATGAAGTTACTTTATAATGCTAAGGAGTAGGCTACGGTACTGTGGAGCTTGATGGACCCAAGGTACTAGCTGGTGATTGTGCATCAAATTCAGCCAAAGGGTTCACTAAGTTCAAAGTGTGTCTTTGTCAATAGGTTGTTCTTTTATGGGTACATCAACTTCAACCCAAATCGGAGATAGAGGTTCAATATCTTGAGATTGCTCTTGAAGATCCCTTTGAACAAGTCAAGGAATCATATAGAGAAGGTATTGACACTTTTCTTCCATCAGAATTTGTGTTTTCTTCTCACAAATGAATTCCTTTTATGAAATTGGCTCCTTTGACAGCTCTTGAAGAAGTTAGGGTATTGGGTCACAACAAATACGTTTGTCTACTTGTATCTTTCTTCTTCTTGGGATTTGGAGATGCAAAGTAGCCTTGCCAACCAATCTCCCATTTCTTTTGTTTTATGGTCTTTCAAGACTTCTTGAACTTTGTGAACAAGTTGTTAATCCAACACCTACTTTTTAGCTTCTTCAATTTGGCTCTTCTGGCATTTCCCATGCTTCATGGTGCAAAGTTGATTTACAAACTCTCCTGCTTCTCATTTTTCTCTAATGCATGCATTCATATTGGTTGGACACCTAGTTTCAGATTTGGCTTTGTATTCTTCCACTCCCAAGATTTATATCCCCCACATTGGCACCAAAAATCATGTGACAACCCGACAAGTATCAATTTTGCAGTAATCAGCAAGTAAAGGTCATTCCCATAAAGATACTAGTGAAAAATGGTCAAATACAAAGTAAACAGTAAAAATTAGTTCTTTTTGATTGCACCTTTAATCTCTTAGGTAGAAACCACACTTAAAAGAAAGCAATAAGCACTGATGGTAGTCTCATCACAAATCAGAACACCCATAATTACAACTTCATCAAATCTTTCCAAAAAGACTTGATTGTAATGATTTAGATTCTCTCAAAGATGGCTACTTCACCATGAAATTTCTTTGTCTTAGAATTTTATTCCACCCCTCCATTGAAGGCACAACTTCCTTGATCAAAATTGCTTTGCATCAACCCCGTGTTGCGCTTACCAATGTTGAATGCTACCAAACTACAATTCCTCATGAATCTGTCAAGGCATTGCTTCAATTGCTATTCACTCAAGATCAAACACACAGAATGAAATCTGAAATGTGGAATCCAACCTCCAACACTCAAAATTACACTTCAAAATTCTCCAAACACTCCCAAACACACACACAAAATGGACACTCAAAATTAAGCTAAAAAGATGAGCACTGAGTTACAGCACTTTGCTTTACTCAACTTCCAAAATGTAAATACTGAACAACACAACACTATGAATGCCTCCTATAAATAGGCAGAGCACTTTGATAGTTATCTTATTGAACTACCATTTCATAACAATCTCCATATCCAAAATGACAACACACTATTCATATCTGTCAATTCCAATTGGTTATGAATCCAATCCGATGTCTACCTCTTCTTCTTCTACACTTGATGTAACTTCCTTTGTATTGTGTGCTTTGGCTCTATCAACTTCTATATCTTCCATTTCTATCACATTTTCCATCTGAATTGAAATTGAAGCCATGGGCATTCTAGCTACCTTCTTATCATCCAACCCACTTACTAGTAATAGCTCAGATTACTTACCCAAAGACACTTGCACTCCTACTTCCCTTACTTCACATTGGGTTCCTACTTTCATGCTACTCCAAATCTACACTAACTCAGATCTAACCAAATCTAATCAAATCTAATATGAGACAAACATTGTCTCCTACCTCTATCACCTTCCTATATATTTGATCTCTTAAGTGAATTAGCAAATTTTTCAAATCCATATTCTTTGCCTTTATCCTTCTTGTCTCTTGCACTAACAATTTCAGTTTGTGTAATCTTACTTCTTCCACTTTCACTTCAGCTTTTGTTTTCAACATTGCTTTGAGCTTTTCCACTACTTCTCCTACTTGCTCTGATGTATGATCTTGAGCTTGCCCCACCTACAACTCTTCACAATACATCTTCAGTACGTCTTTGAACTCACCTTTCAATACTTCCTTCTCCTCCATGTATCAAGCAAGTTAGGCTCCTACATTGATGACAACCCCTCACAATTGCTCTTCTTCTCTATTCCTCCCAACTAACTTACATTGCTAGGCTTCATCCTTCTATGTTGCATTAGATTTTAAGCTCCCCAATTCTAGTTCCATTACAACTACAATCACTTTCAAATGTATGACTTCTATATGTGCTTCATCAAAATCTCCCTTTAACTTCTCAAAGGTTGTTTGATGCTTACTCAGCTTGTAAGCTTGCCTCCTTGCTTCTCAAAAGCATTTTGCAACTGCTTGAACCTCCTTTGGTGAAGTACTTTGTCAACCCAAAGCTCTTCAACTTGCTTCTTGCCTTGGGTTAACCTCTTCTTTAACTACACAATCTCTTCACTCAGAAACTTCACAACCTATAGTTCATCTCTTACCTTTGAATGATCCTTCTTTAGCTCTTCCTTCTTCTTTTTCAACACCAATAGCAATGGATAGACAATCTTAGACAAGTATGCTACTTCCCCAAAATCTTCTTCTTTGCCTTTGTCTTTGCACACTGCTTGCATTGGAGCTTCTTTGATTGGTACCTTACCTTGAAGTCTTGATCTTCTTACCTTCAGAGTAAGCTCTTCCAAGCTTTCTTCTTCACCTTTCTCTATACTTGGTCTTGCCATAGCTGGTTGCAAAATCTTCTTCATTCTGGTTCCTTGTGAAAATACTAACCTCAACTATTTATCTCTCTGCTCTTCTATCTCCACCATAAGCAACTCCAAACATGGAATGTCTCCTCCTTCCATCTGGTCAATCACCGCATGGGACCCCCAATCTTCCTCTTCAACCAATTCCTACAGCTGCTATTGAACCTCAAGTTCTCCATCACTTCCGCTGCTCTATTTCTCACTCTACAATGTGAGTTTTGCTTCTTCTTCTTCTGCCGAGTCCTCTAACTTGTACTCAGCTTCTCCTTCTGATTCTTCTCCTAATGACAGGTCCCACAAGACTCCCTTATGCCTAGGCTCCAACCTTCTTGTCTTCTATGGATGTACTAGGGATACCATCTCTTTGGTCAACTCCACTTCTTCATCTTTGGGATTTTCACCTCCACTCTCTTTTGTTGTCCTGTCTTAGCAAAGTGGTCGGTGCTACTTTGGATTTGGTGGATGTACTATTGCTCTTCTACATCTGCTTCTCTTTGCAAATCTGGGTGAAAGTACAACACCATCTTCTATCTCTTGGTTGCACTCAGGAAGTTCAACCCAAGGTAAAAATGTGCTGCAAATAGCTCTAGGTAGTTGGCAATTTGTCTCTCCAATTCTAGATCATCTTCCTTGTTTGTTGGTGAAAGCACTTTGCCCAATTCAACGGTTCTCCTGCAAACATCTGATGGAAAAAGTACAGCTTGTGCTTCATTACATAAGTAATTTGTTTTAGCTTGAAGATTGCCATCATTGCTACTACAATACTTTGCCTTATTGGGTCTTGATAGGTGTCCACTTTGTATCTATTCTTCATACACAAAGCACTAAAGGAATTTTGCACTTCTATGGTCTCTTTTGCAGACTCTCCCTTCCCGTGGAATGTAACCATAGTCTCCTCACCAGCCTCTTTTCCCAAGACTAGTATCCAATCCACCTTTGTACATCAAGCCGAATTGCCTCTCTTCCCTACTTCCTCCGGACCCTCCTCACAATTACTTGCAGGTATTTTTGCCATGAAACCTGGAAAACTCAAGTTCCAATTCCAGGCCAAAAAAGTGATCCAAAGTCTACTCAAAACTTCAATCCTTGCTATGACATCTAAACTCCAAACTGCAGTATTCCCCACTATGAGTGAGGGACTCTTTTTTCCACCCCGCATAGGCATCCTGCAATCTCTAACTCTTCATCTTTGGAAATTTTTCCCTTCCCTTGGATGAGAAATTCTCACTCCCTCGGGATTCATAAAAATCAAACTCTTGGTTGGCTTCATAACATGCACTACTTTTGGATGACTACTTAGTGGCATATGATGCTTGCATGACATTTCAAAAATCCCTCAATGAAGTCTCAATCTTATAGTTCTTCAATGTGCGGTCATTCCTCAATCACTCTTCACTTGATAATCACACAGTTTGCATGTTTTCCTCTTATCACTCTCAATTCTATCCCGCTCATGCCTTGCTTGTACGTTCTTGGCTGGCAAACCTGAAGGAAAGGTGTTACTTTGTCTTTGCATCGGGTTGATCATCCCGAGGCAAAGTTTTCTTACTTTGGGTTTCTCCCTTGACAGGTCCAATCCAATTTCTTCTTTTCTTGATATGAAGTAAACTACGTTGGGTTTGACCTGAAGACACAATTCTCCTTCTTTTGTTGCTTATTTGGTTCAGTCCGACTTTGACTGTACATTTCTTCTTCAAAATACAATAAAACCAAAAAATATAGGTACCACAGAGTCATGAGTCATTTGAGCATTGCTTAATAGAGAATAAGGAGTAGGACTTGGACTAGGAGAGGAGGAGCAAATAGTAGTAAGAGCACTCTTTGCAAGGCAAGGCCACAAACAGTCCCCCATTGTAAAGTGACTGCCCATACCCAAAGGTTATGGAGCTTAAGTGCCTTCTTTAATGTGGCTCTTGGTGTCCCACATGGATGATTGCTTTGTAAAGTGACAACCCGCACCCAACGGTTATAAAGCTTTAGTGCCTTGTCTAATGTGGCTCTTGATGTCCCACGTGGATGATTGCTAGACTTGGTGGATGAATGTAAACTTATATGATTCTGGTTGATCCTCGCTAACTTAGGATCCCATTGTGGGATGTCTTGAAGTCTTTTGGTAAGTGTGAGGATTGGTGAGTAGAAAGTGACAACCAAGGATGCTGATGGGCTCTTAGGGATGATAGACCTATGAGCCATCTCCAAGATTAAGCGTCCTATGGTAGACCTGGTCCCCCAATATGGCTCGTGCACTACAAGAATCCTGCCCACAATTCCTCCCCAAGCCCGTAGAAGGGCTGTCCGTGTAAGGACTGTCCCGCAATTCCTTTGTTGTGTTGTGCTCCATAGACAAACTACGGGTTAGGTCATGCTCAGGTCATGCTCGCCAACAATCCTAATCATATATAGAATGATTAGGCTTCTACATGTGTCAAGGGAGATATCAGACCCCACCTATTCTATCTTTAATATACAATCCTGAGTGCTTGTACAACCTGAGGGCACTCCTCTTCAAGTATATACAACTCCAACTGCAATAAAAGTGCTCCGAGTGCAATCTAAGGGCACTTGTCCCTAACTATATACAACTCAGAGTGCCACATAGCTCTGAGTGCACTCCTTTAAGATACATAGAATGCTAAGTGCAGACACAATTGGTCTACTTAGAGTGCTCAACTAGTACATAACCTGAGTATGTAGTCCTTACTAAAGAGTGTGTGTCTCATTGAATGACTTCCTCTTGGGGGAGGGCCTTGGATTGGAACTATTGGGGGTGAAGGACTTTGTTCACCTCTCATGTATCTAATAAGTTGATATGTCTGGGCTTGATAACCAGCAATCTCCAGCAAGAAGGTCTGGCATACTTCATTGATATTCTTATCCAAATGCTCCTTCAAGTGGGGGATTGGCTGTTCATGTGTTCCTCCTCTGGTTCAACCTAGAGAATTTGAGCTCGGTGTATCAGTATTTACAAACATGGTTCTACTTTCAAATTGGCATAAATCATACCAATGTAAGCATTGTTAGACGTTTAAGAGGTAAATGTAAGGAGCTAAGGCCAATGCTAGGACGAGTGAATTCAAATACAGCAATTTATTCTACTTGTAACACACCTGAAGCTGAGCCCTCCAGACTCTCGTAATTAGCTCGACTTTTTTACATTGTGAAACATGGTCTTCATCTATCCTCATAAAATCACCCTACCTTGCAGAAGCTTTATGGACTGTGATATTACTGCAAAGATCCAGGTAAGGCAAACACGGATCCAATTCAATTGTCTACTGCAAACCGCGTCTTTTTAAACTGTCCATGCACGGAGGGCTACAACATGGTGCTCCGCGTACAAAGAAAGGATTACGAAAATACCCCTCGTTAATCATAAAGAGCTGGAGCTGTTCTGATCCGTAAAGCACACTTGAGCTAATACAGCTAATTATTGAACCCACCTCTCAATTGTAGGAAAACCTAATCCCTACTAGTATTGACGTACCAAAGTAGTCATTTTGACACCCGACTCCAGCTTTATACCACTTCGGGTTCTTGTTACATAGTTGTTGAAAATTTTGATGGAGTCTTGACTGTCCACGTTGAGTACTTAACCAACTCTCCGTCAACCGTCGTGAACCTCTCTACTATGTCAGAGAATGGGTCCCAGAATAAAATCTGCCATAAAGAAAATAAAAAATAGAAAATAGAGAATAACTTTGATACTCTGGAGAAAGTTCACCATCTTGTTCTCTCCACATGTGATTTGCAGGTTCTGATGTTCATGAGCTCGTGCACAAAGTTTTTTGATTACTAGGCCTCGAAACTACCACCAACCAATATCAGAGCTCGATTTTGACCAACATCTGCTGAAAAGAAGTCATAAACTGTACTTTCTGCTACGAGATAGAGATCCATCCTTCCAGTTTGGTTGGTCTTCTCCATACTAGAGTCGCTAGGAGATGGTTAATATACGAGCATCCGGAAAGCGTTCAGGAAGCAAGATTGGGGCCAGATTGATCCATCATGGCATCTCCAACTGGAGAGGTGCGCAAGCGGATCATTCTCCAACCGAAGAACGTGGAAAAGAAGTATGTCCACGATTTGCTTAGTTGAAATTGGCAGATAAAGCTCGTACAGATTCATTGGTCTGAAACCACAATGTTTCGATGTGAGCTCAAGCCATGCAGTATGACAAGCTCCAGACTTAAATATGCTGGGATTTCACTGGATGTTTAAGAGAGCACTACTGTCATGCAACTCGCCTGGTTTAGCACACTGTAACGTAGTATGTTTGTCTATTTTTTATAGAAGCATGTACACTGTTGAACAGGAGGCGCAAGCAGGCAGATTTATCAGGAGGTGAAGAGAGATCCTTGCACGCGGAAAATGGGAGAATTCTTTGGTAAGTCAACGAGTGAAAGTCCTTTGTGTGTGAATTGCTTGATAAACTGAATGCACATACCATTGCCAATGTACAAGATGGCAGATTTGTTTCGAAGAGATTGAAACATGTTTAAAAGAACAGAAACTACAGAGAAGATTTATTGGAGGTTAGGAAGGAAACAAAACACTATCGGTCGCGCACAGAGAATGGAGGGAGTATTTTCAATGTTAAACCCGTTCGTAGATGCTAAAAGACCACACGTTTCTGACCATCCTGCACATGGACGGTGAATTAGTCCTGCTGGTCCCTGGGACATGCTGACTACTGTCATCCTCTTCGATGTCCCGAGACCGGGAAGATCCTTACTCAGCATGGCTATCACTCTTGTAATACGTGGAGTTCTCCATTAGCCACTGATCTTCAGGAACAGATCTAGATCGCAGACGAGATCACTGCCGCTCATCTGCTTTGAGCTTAACGCGTTTAAAGTACTTATGCAAAGATACCGTGGAAAATCAGACCTATGGAATCGAGTGACATCTGACACACAGAAGCTTGTACGAATAACAGTATAAAGTGAAAGACATCAGAGGTCTAGCAAAAGACATACTGTCAATTATAATCATTTCGTATTTCAGATGTATAATGCTAAAATATATTAGTCTTTGATTTATGGTTATATTTGGGTAAAATGATATGGATTTTTAGAAATAAGCACGATATACTTATCGAATACTGCTAATGGTTAATAATTTCAATATAAAATACATCATTCCTAGTATGTATTTTAAAGTTTCTCTTAACTTTAAATTTGTAAAAATAAATAGTTTTAATTGCCAAACCTACCAACCCTATAAAACAAAGAAGAATAAGACATCACTGATTAAAAGCACTCTTTTAACAAGGCAAGTAATAGTCCATATTTGATTCATTTCACATCAATGGTTTTACAACAATGTTGCAGCATGTGGTGAAGTCGTCTCAAATGTTCAATTATATCTTCGCAAAGTTACGGGTTGAGACCTACACTTTCCAACTCTAGATGATGCGTAATGCATGTCACGGTATAGCCAAGCAATTTTTAAATGGAAATTTGTGATATATGCTTTCGAAACCTAATATTCTCTTAATTCAAAATTATATATTATTCTAATATCATATCATATTTACTAAATTATATGTAAATGATTTAGATATAATCTAAAAAAGTTTTTTAGCTTAGAATTTGTTCTAAAATTACCTAATTTTATATTAAAAAATTAATTTAATTTTAAATTATAAAATTTTTATAAGCTATTAGATATTTTTAGGAAAAAATTTAAATTTATTGATGATAATAAGCCAAAAAAATCAAAATACTGTTAAAAGTTATATAAATCCCAAGGTGTTAATTGCACTACTCACCGCACCTTGAGATATAAATTATTGCTCTAAATTGAGGATGCATATGACGACAAAGTGAAAAATTCATACATCACTAAATTCTTTGTCATTTTTATGAATTATGATGTTTCAAACTTCACTTGATGCTTTATACTTTTCCCATGAACCAAGATGTTCCAAAACAAACCCTGATATTTTAAGTTTATTTTCATTCTCCACTTTACAATGAGCATTTACAAGAACAAAAACTTTGTGATCAAGACTCTTAGAGCCAGTTGCATACTCTCTAGATCTATCAATCCGGTGCAAACACATGCTCACATAACACTATTAAGTCAGAATACTACTAAGTCTATAATGAACGTGAGATGCTCTTCACGTACTAAGTCAAAGTCCAGACATTAGGATATTGGATAGTGTTAAGTTAATAATGAGAAAAAGTTGAAGACATAGAAAACATGACGGATAGGAAGACCTTGTCAAGCTAAACAAGGGTGGAACAAAAGAGGTAAAATGGGGCTAAGCCCCAATAGTATTGGAATGAGAAATATACACTCTAGCACCTAAGATATTAGAGCTATGCAAGTCAAAAAATTTGTAAACTATTGGAATATCAAAAGAAGTATCACCTCCTATGATTGCATGGGACAATGCTCTTTATAGAGCAATGGATACATGTTGTCTAAAATATGTTATTAAATAGGAGAATGAGTGTGGTATTCCTTAGTATATGATATGATATGTTCTCATGCACTCCCTTACAAATATGTTGAATGCCATATCCATCACTCCATATCACTCCAAGGCTAGAGGAACAAAAGAAGTGACCATGTTGCATACCCATATACTTGGAGAGCTTGCTTGAGTCCACTCTGCTTGCTGCCCATCCAAGTGATGAGCAATCAGTCCCTCTGAACCTGCATCACGCTTAGAGTTTGTAACCACAACATCAGGTATTGTGGCTGATCATATTAGACCAAATATCAGTTTGCATTGACACATCTTATCTGCAAAACATAGTCCGTAACCACAACATCAGCTATTGTGGCTGATAATCTCAGACCAAGTATCAGTTGCATTGACACATCTTATCTGCAAAACATAGTCCGTGACCACAACATCAGTTATTGTGGCTGATAATCTCAGACCAAATATCAGTTTGCATTGACACATCTTATCTGCAAAACATAGTCAGTAACCACAACATCAGCTATTGTGGCTGATAATCTCAGACCAAATATCAGTTTGCATTGACACATCTTATCTGCAAAACATAGTCCGTAACCACAACATCAGTTATTGTGGCTGATAATCTCAGACCAAATATCAGTTTGCATTGACACATCTTATCTGCAAAACATACAAAAGCTCCCTTATCTGCAAAACATACAAAAGCTCCCTCCTAGTAAAATATACACTCTCGAGTGCCAGAACAAAACATTATATCCCTTATGGCACCATGGGTACTTATCCTCATATGAAACACCGTGTCATACTAACTTTTACATCTAATGTAGTAGTACCACACTCACCAATGAGTAATAAAGATGCATATGAATAGACCAAACCTAGACTGAAGACGTAGAGAAGATAGACGATATTAATCTATAACTATGTTTTTTCGTCTCCTCGTAAAGCGAGAGGAGTTCAACTCGATCATGGAACAGCCACTTCCCCTTAGACACTCCAAAGTACTCCAGAATGTTCCATTAAATTTAGCAACGACGAGTAGCCCCGAAGCTCGTCACTGAATCGCTGGTGAGGATGTGAGGTTCAAGCCGAAGCAACCGAACAGGTGAAAACTGCCCTAGCTTTCAATGCGCGTTCACTTCTGCAACTATGAGCAATCTCACCGCCCCGTATTCAGGTAAAGTTATCGCCTTTTCTCTCGTGAACTTCCACTGTTACGCGGTAATCCGTTCACTGGAGGAGTCGAAAAGTTCTGCGGATTCGGGGGTATTTACCTTTCTCAGTTCTACAACCAGCTCATCTACTCTTGTCTCGCACGATCTTGAGCAATAAAATCGCTCCTTTCCGGGGTATGAAGAGAACAAGAAACAACATTCAGCGATGGCCACGGTCGCTTCTTCAGCACTGACGCGAGGAAAGGAGGATGCTTTACGAAGTTTCAGGTGACTTCTATACTTCCTCGTGGGAACGCGCCTTTCTTTCCTCGACGTCAAGTTGTCTTTTCCGAGTCCATCTGGCACATCCATGTCAACTAGCTGCACGGACTGACAGGGTTATCCTACGTGGCAGTTACTTCTTGCGGGAACAGCGCAACTACTCAGCCGACATGGCACACTCTTGGAGAGTTGACGCGCTTTTGTCGCAGGACTTCTTAATTCACCCCCTGTGCTCATCCATATCCATGGAGAACATTAGACGCAGTGTCAAATTCTGTCACGGTTTTCTCGATTGCCACAGATAGCTCTGCTGGGCTTGAAACTTCTAAAAGATTAAAGAGTTTTTGCGCAGAAACGCATTGCGCTTCCTTAGAGGGTGATTTCACGGTCACATTGTTGGATTTGAGATAGCTGAGGTTGAGCAGGAAGGTTTGCACAGGGCAGTTTTGGTCGAGGCAGGTTGGTGGAAAATGGATTACCTCAGGAAGGCTGACGCCAAAGTTTCTCAAGCTACGCACCCGGTCAGACATGCCAAATGGCGGCTGAACAGGTAAGCCTTCACCTAGATAGATTCTCTGTGATGTCGATAGATTCTTCTGGGATATGTATTTTTGGCAATTGAGCCGATTTCCTCCCTCCCCTAGTATATCAGTTAGATAAGCGCACAAGTCCTGGAAGTATCGCATTCTTATAGTAAGTTTATGTTGAGATTTAGTGTGAAAGGTCGATTTGATCGAGAATTGTTCCACTGCGCTGATGAAAGCTTCAATTCTCTTGCAGATGGAATCCCAGAGTCAGGTGGAACATGAAGAAGCACAAGATCATGCACCCAGTTGACCATCAAAAACACAAGGTTAAGAGAAGGTTCAATCACATGAACCCTTTTTTCTACCTGAAGCGCATCAAAAACAACATCAAGAGTATGTTCAAAAGACACTGATCACTTGACACCTCGTGATATTCTTCCGATACATTCGTTCAGAACCGTTTTTGGTGGGTCTTTTTCTGGCGTAGAATACGACAGGATTCCATTCTTAACGAAGACCATTCATCGCTACATATCATTTCGATTTCACTCCACATGCTCATTGGCATTTGTACAAAGGTCATGTTTTAATGCTTTTTTGTAAACCTAGGCTTAAAATGACGCCGAACTTCTAAGGCCAATGAGCTTCTGCAAACAGCTGTCAGAAGCTAAAGCAATGCTGCGTGTAGTTTAGTGGGGCCTTGATTGGTTAAGAGGTTCATGTGGACACTTCTGAAGAATAGATGCGGCTACCACAGAGCTTTTAAGGCTCAATAGGACAAGTCCTGAGAGGCAGGGTAGAGCCTTGTTTCTCCCGATAGACATTGATGAAAGAATAGTATATACGCTCATGGGTAATAAATCTGCAGACGTTTAATGGAAACCTGCAGATAGTTCAGAGGTTAGTTTCTTTTGAGATAGAATACGAGTTGGACGAAACGTTCACCAAAGCCGCACAAAATGCTCACTAGTACCGTTTGAAGACTCTGTAAGTCTAACTGGTGAAAAATGAAGGCATGGTTTTATCAGAGGTTCAACTCTGGTAGTGGATTTCTCGAAAGATAAGACTCTGTAAGATTAAATTGGCAGCTGCTTTGTGGTCATGTATGTATCTTCTGTGCAAGTACTGATAGGTGGTGAGAGATTTTTGTCCGCCTTCTGACTCATGGAAAGCGCCCCTTTTGCTTTGGAGTACTCAAGTGGTTTGGATCAACTGATTATGAGTAGTCATATGCGTGTGATAAGAAATCATGGTTAGCATCAAATGTGTAGCTATGTCTTTGTTTACTGCATATCTGTTCGCAATGACTTGGCTTGTGGTCTCCTTCTACACTACAAGAAATTCTTAGAGTCACAATTGCAGTATTCGTTCTTAGATCTCAGCTGTTAAGATCTGCATTTCCCAATGCAGTATAATCTAGTGGAAGGAGCACGTTTAGGCTTCAAAAAATAGTGACTTTTTGAAAGAAACGCTTTGATTAGATTGGATTTGAGCCGTCACATTTGGAAATCAATAGCTCTTTCCAGCGTTACCTCGAGAAAGAAGCACAGCTTCAACTTCAAGAACGTCTCGGGGCCTTTATGATAGCTGCCTTTAGGATATACAATGGACTTATTTGTTGCATTGAATATTAACTTAGGTACTACATAATGGAGACCTAAACTATCTCGGTGTAAATTATACTAATCAGTGGCTTCTGCTAAGGATGAGTGGCTACAAGAGTTTCATTCTAAGGAATTATTTGATCACAGATTGAACTTCCATCATCTTTGCAAAGCTTAGTTCTAAGCTGGACAAGCAGTTAGTCGGTCAGGAGGTCGAACAAGTTTCTCATTGTCCTGCGCTCCATCTTTCACTAGGAACGCCATCTGCATTCCCCAGGATGTATGTTTCTCCAGGTGACAGTGCAGGAACCAAATGCCTGAAACAAAGCCAGAAGATGGAAAATGAGATCCAAGGTCTATTTTTACTTCCCATTCTAAATGTAGCAATAAACAACCTTACGTTGAGGTGTGCTTACCAGGATTATCAGCTTTGAACCGAATCGCGACCCATCCTCTGGTTGGAACATCGACTGTGAAGCGAGAGGGAGGATCAACGTAGTTGAAGGTTGACGGGCTCGTATTAGAATCATAATTGCCCATGCCACTGGCCAGGACATAAAAATTGTATCCATGCAGATGGAACGGGTGGTTCTCGAACGCGAACACCATAGTTCCTTGAAGGACGAGTTCCACCACTGCTCCATACTCAATCACAGAAATTCTTGTACCTGATTTGCTTATCTGTTTGTCTGGAGGTGGACTGTCTGGGTTTGTATAATCGTAAGGATTCTCAGGGAAGTCAGGGAAGTCTGTGGAATAAATTCCTGATATACCAAAGTAGTATGCCTGCAGAAGGTCAATCTTCGGCAGGATGAACGTGATATTGTTCATTTCCGCAGCTGCTCTTGCTGTGCAGTTTTGTGTACCAGAGCATAATTGACTGGTGATACCAGCCGTGAAGAGAAGGTAGCGGTCAACTTTCGTAGGGAATAGACTGGTATCAAGAACCTTCAAGCTGTTCCAGAAACCGGTGACAAAAGCTGTGTCGTTCGCTGCTGGAAGTCCCGGCCAGAATGTGGTGCTAAGATCAAGAGTGGGAGCATAGTCATACTGAAGGAGTGCAGTGGCGGATATCTTTGGAATGTCATTGACGATCGTTTCAAACGCACCAGGGGGAAGATCAGCAGGATCTGAGACAAAGACGGAGGTGTAACCAGCAGCTTCCATGTAGTACGTCCCTGGTCCCTGATTCGCATGTATCAACACGTTCATGGTTTGTCCCGGAGAAAGGAACACGGTGTCAAAATCCACTGGCTTGACATACTCACCATCGATCTCCACTATCGTTTGCCTGTGATGTGCAATTCCAAAGAACTCCTCGCTGTTGAGTCCAGCATTGATGATTCGAAGAAGATACGTTTTGCCTGCAGATACCTTAAAAGTGGAAATTCCTGTATAATGGCCGGTATCATTGTCATTAAGTCTCTTTTGACTATTGCAAGATACCCCCAAAGAAGATGTGCATGTTCCTTTGGGAGGTCATGCTACCATCAACTATTACTTCACCCACTCAAAGCGGTATAACACATATAATACTGAAAACGGGGACAAGGACCTGATGAAATGCTCATGTTGGTTGTGATTCTTGGGAAAAAGGATAAAAGCTGAATTCTTCTGTATTGGCAGTACTGTGTAAGATATAATGTGCTGATCACTGGATCTAAAGAGTTGATGTTAAGTGCCAGTTATACACTTAGTGCAGCAATTTGAGTTCCTAATTTTGGGCGGCAATCCAATCACCTGGACGGTAAAATCAAATCAAAACAAATCCAAATAACTCAAGTCTCATACCTACTACCAACGAAAGTTACTCAACCCTGGTGTCTGTGGTGCTGCCGGCACTGTAAGTGAACACTTGATGAGTGCTGAGAGTTTGGCCGGTAAGTAGGTTTTCAATATTATATGGTAAATATTATACCTTCAATATCGCTGCAATTGTACCGTGATCCTGGGCGGCCATTGATGAGGAGCGCGTTCGCAAGTGCGAAAGAGCCTCCTACTTCTAGTCCTGCTCTCTCAACAGCGTCGACATCTCCATTCCACCACTCTCCTGTTAAGATTCATTACACGAGTATGTTAGCACGAAATCTTGAATATGATACACGGATTGCTCAAGCGCTTCAAGAACTTAAACGTATGTAACTAAACAATACGATCTGCAACGGAAACCTTTCTTCTAATTTCAATTAGTTTGCAAGCTAGGATTAAATGACAGCACAAACGACGACGGTATTGTGGATGTTGGTCAGATAGAACAAACATATGCTTCAAACACATTGTATTACGGCCCAAAGCTGTACGTAGCGTGCTGAATTTACACAGCCGCAGGATTGAGCCAGCTTTGAACTGAATGAAATAACAACGAGAGTCGAATTCGTGCACGAGAAACAAGCAAATATCTACTGCAGCTTTGGCAGGTTATCAGGGAATAGATGAATGGATCACAGGAGCAGTCGCCATTTCCCCATACACTAGTCTAATGTATTAGAGCGGCCACCTGCCGGCTTTTGAGTGATTTCACTCCGTAGAAGCGAGCATAACACTTGAGAGCATCTGTACTTGTCTGCATAGTTCGAGACATTGTTTTCAGACATTGATTTCTACAGGCGTTTGTGATCTATGGTTCCCTTAACCCCTTAGTCCCAATCTTGGACTTGGTATCGGTGGCTGGGTTACGTTAAAGTAACGGTAAGTGAGATGGTGATCAGAACTAACTTCCTGTCCGCAGGGTAAAACCTGCTGATGTGAAGGTTCTGCAAAAGCAGAGAGTGGTATGGCCCATAAACCGGATTTGAGTGCTGAGCCGTGGGAGAACAACTGGAGGTGATACCGGAGGTGGATAAGCCATTGAAAAGCATTCTCAATGGCTTGGATACCGAACGCTAACGACACGAAGTCACTTCTACGTTGAGGATGGAGAACAAGTGTGTACTGTTAGGAAGGAAGGATCAGAAGGAGCTCAGCGACAAATTGATTGGAAAGGTCTCTGGCGAAAAAGGGCTGAGCTACCGTAAGTATACCCGCTACAAACAACACACAAGACAGTCCTGAAGTTGCGGAAACAGGACAGAATTCATGTTCACCTAGAATCACGTTGAACTCGTCATCTGGCTTCGCATGCGGGTACGTGAAGGTGGGTGGAAAGATAACAATTGCTCCGTGGACCGTTGCCCGAAGCCAGGTAACATGAGCATGCCAAAACACCGTCCCCTGTTGACCGCTGACGGTAAAGTTATATACGAAATAGTCCCCCTGCTTCATTGGACATTGAGTGATGTATCCTACTCCATCCTGCCACCCCGTTAGTCTCTGTTTTACTCCATGCCTGCAAGTAAGTACAGTTAATGAAGACTCCACTTCATGCACATATTGGTCCAAAGCGTATGTATATAGTTCTTGAATATTGCTTTATATTTGTGCATCCGTATCAAAAAGTGAAGCTATAGACACTGTAACAGAAGATGCTCAAAAGGTAAGGACATATATAAAATCGTGGAACAAATTACCAGTGAATCGTAAGATCTGTGTTGGCATTGTTCGTAACATTGACGATAATTCTGTCCCCTGTAACAGCATAGATAGTTGGTCCTGGAAACTCCCCATTTACCACGATCATATCCTTGGTGAAACAGTTTGCAGTTTTGGAGGTCAAAGCGACCTGGTCAGAATCCACAGAATGAATGGTGAGTTCCCGATAGTAAACGTAAAACTGTGCTGTTAAATCAGAAACGTTCACCTTCGCCTTCTATCGGACGAGTATCTCAACTTTTTGAAGCTGTCGGTTGAGATCGAAGTCGCGGGATTACGGTGACAAATATTGCACAAAACATTTTCTCTCCAAATACTGAGCTCTCTGCTTACTCCAAATCACAGACTCTAACACCTATAAAATATCTTGTGGACATGAAGGAACAAATTGTACAATGAATGGGTCGTGGGAGGAGGCTAAGCACTGATCACTGTGATCTAGAAAATGGTGGTGGAATACACTTCCAGGATGCAACCAGTGTACCTATAGAATGGTTGCTCATCTAAGAATCCGATATGTACACTGTACGCTTTACGTGATGAAAGCTTGTAGGAGACGACGCAAACTTCAATTTGGAAGTACATACGCTGAAAATCTCAAATTATATTGGTGAACATGACTCCTTCTAAGCTGGGAGCGTATAAACTCACATTCCAGTCGTAGTATCTTGTTGTTGGACCAGCGTACTGAACCTCGGTATCGTGCGGAGTGAGTGGTTGTCCTCTACAAACACTCTCGACAGAACAGAATATAATGAAAATTCCGAACCGCACTGCCTCCTTCCTGGCTGCCATCCGGCCCATCTAAACGTGCTCAGTCGATCAATGCCTAGACAAGATCAATCAAATCCAAATGGAAGGATCTAGGAGAATAGCAATGGAGAATGGCTTGGTGGTCCCAGCGACAAGACCATCTTCAAAAGAAAATTTCAGTGCCTCCCTCTTGTGTCTAGGAGCAGCTCAGCTTCTGAAAGACTTGAGTAGTTTCAGCACATGAGAGCTTGAGGAGAATCGAACCCATGGGGTGATCAGGAGGAGAGCCTCGACAGAGAGTACAGTGGTATGCCAGAGAGTACAGTGGTCTTATAGTGGACCGATGTAGTCTGTTAAGAGGTGATCGACGGGGATCAAGTTGATTGGCACTGGTAACTTCAGCCTGCAGCGTCAATCCTCTTCAGTGGGCTGATGCTGCATTCTAATACTTACGTTTGCTGCATATTTGAACCCATTTTGTGATGTTCTGCTCACGTTCACTGTGGAATTTCTCAACCTTGTAACTTCTACCAACAGTAACTATATGCCTGCTAAGTCTTGAATTTGCTCAGAAATCTTCGTCAGCAGACACTCGTCTTCTAGGACCCGCATTTGACCCGTTTATGCTTCCCACTGTATCTGCGGACAGCAGCTTACTTTCTTACTGGCCTACACCAGCTTCATCAGAAGACACGAATGAGTCTTTCGCATATACGGTCATGTCAAATAAAAATAAGCACGAACTAGCTATTCGCATAGCTAGCGGAATAGTGCACACATTTGCCGACTGTATCTCGTTGTCTTATATTCAGTCAGATTTGCCGGGTACCATCATGGATGGCAATGTCTCCACCTTGGAGAATACCAATTTCGCAAAAGGACAGTTCTTCTTTTCTGGAACTGAGTCACGTACTGCAGTTGCATTCCTCCTGCATTATTCGAGTACAGACCAGCTGACTGCACCTGGCTTTAGTTTTTGACTTCGAGTTGGCTACTGTAAATCCAACTTCGATCTTCGCATTGGGTGGTAACTAAACCGTCCGATTAAATTCCTTTGAATACTGCAACCGCATGATATGCTTTGCACTTACTGAAGCTTACTATCACCAAAGGTTGAGTATAGTTTATGGACTCAAGAAACCATGATAGAAAAGTTCCAGTGTCCAGCTAGTAAGTTAACTACGATAAGTCAACTTATTTTCATCTGTTACGGTATCCTTTCTGATTGTACCGTGCAGTATCCTTGAGTGACTGTAGCACACAAAGTCAAGGCTTAGTGTCTTTTCTTTCCTCTTTATTTCTATGTTGTGCAATATAGTTCAGAAGTATGACTGCCTCCATCCGACTTCACTCGTTCAAACACTCACTCACAATGCGAGCAAATCCCATCCTCGGGGTAGACTGCCTCCATCCGACTTCACTCATTCAAACACTCACTCATAAAGGCCAGCAAATCCCATCCTCGGGGTCTTCTAATTCACTGATGTAGGTCCCATGACTTTGTCGACTTTTGTAGACTAAGTCTTCGCCGCCGATCCGACCAAACTCAGACTGCTTCTTGGTTACGAATGTAAACAGTCCGAAGCTGGACTGACGGATTCCCATGGGCCAAATTCTACGTTATCGGCAGGTTATTGGGCATGCTCTGCTGCTGAACACAGCTCTTCGGCAGTCGAAGTTGCAGATAGGTTCATAAACGATGTTCGTTCTTTTAAGCAAACAACGGGCAGATTTGCATGTGAGACAACATTTGTAATATAATAGTTTTAGGGATGACCTAGGTGCACGCAAAATTTTTGAGGTGAGTATATTTTGATACAATTTATATCAATATACAACCTACATTAAAATAAAACTAGTTCAATGACTTTGGGCATTCATGGATGATTGTCGACTATTATTGTTGATTATCAATATTCGTTCAACTTCTTACAATGTTGAGGTGACATAAAACATTCTTTTATACTTACGAGGCTGGATATTAAAGATCAGCTGATTTGTTAATCATCTTGGATTCTAGGACCATTTTTTTAAAGTCGCTTAAAGGGTAGAAGGCTGTGACAAAGTGAGTTCGGCAGACGAGAAAACGTAAAATTGTTCCAACAGGAATTCAGCTTGAGATAAAGCTACCAGGCTTTGTCCTGTAACGTCCTTGCTTGATGAAGGTGCACGAGGTGACATTTGTTACTTCTGTCAGCCGAGAAATGCCAAAGTTGCAAAGCATGTAACGTATGCCCTCTCCTGGTGGTTGGGTTATTATAAGTCCCGATACCTCCAAGTGATCTCTAACACTCGGAAAAATAGACAATTTGTAGATACGCTAGCCGGTCATGACCAATTCCAGTCAATTATCTAACTTAATTTAGATGTCAATGACTAGTTAGTACGTGGAGTGGAGATATGTTGCTCTACTTGCTAAAGCTGGACTATGGTCCATTCACATGTAGGGATGAGGTTGTAACAACATATTATCAGTTGCTGATTGCACACCATTTTAGATTGTTCTTTAGCGAATGCATATTGGGGAGCCGTGGATTTTACAGTACTCACCGTGGGTATGTTCGGGCACTTCTCCAGATGACTCTCAACCACGAATCACCTGCTGCTTCATAAGAACAGTCAGTCCATATTTTGATTGCAATCTCCTGTCATATCTATTCCAGTAATTTAAGAGGAGGTTACTGACATTCGCCAATGGGATGCTGGCTGAAAACAGCGATCTCAAGTTTCGGGCTTATTTTCTAACATGTGGAGATATGAAAATCTCGTCGGCGGTATCTAAGTAAATCCAAGGATCTTAACTTGGTGGGGTCAATGCAGGATACAGGATCTACGACATCCAAGAATATTGGGACAAACCATAACTTGCAGTCCCGGGGCTAGTTATCCTCTAAAAGTGTAGAGGAGAACTGGCCTCGGGGTTGATGTAATTAGTCAAAATAAAGTCCGCACAATGTCAAGCTCTTCTCAGCAGTTCTGAGATGCTACCGCTTCAAAAATTCGGAGGTCAAATGCTTAGCAATGATCAATTCTAGTGCTGCAGACTCCATATCCGAATCTAAAATGACACAGAAATACATTTAGGAAGCGGACAGGGAACTCTCCAACTCTCCAGACCGGACTCTGGGGTAGGTCACATGGCGGGATCTTCCTAGTTTTTCTGCCAGAGCTGTGGTGGATAAGGTAATAGCTGCTTTTGTTTCACGAAAAGCTCAATTCTAGAAGGCTCTTGTCTTCAAGGGATGCTTGCGCTCTCATTTCACGTGCTCTAATCCAAAATACTTTTGAGTTACAGGACTTGATTATTTTGCCCTTGTTTTATACATTCCAGGATACTTAGATCAGATGTACAGGTGCTTCCGAGAACATATTCCCATCTCCGTGTAGTTCAGCATTCCGTGGTGCAATTTGCTCGATGATCAACCATCAAGCGGAAGATGGTCAGATGTTTGCCGGCCTGCACCAGTACGGTCTTCAGGAAACGGTCTTCAGGAAGTGGTCTTCAGCCCCGAAAACTATGGTGGTACAACAAAGTTTAGACGATAATGAACAATTTCTAACAACTTCATTAGGCTGTCCATCAAGGCGGTAACAGACAAGATAAAGTGTCTCTTCGTCTCTTCTGTTTCATGGACAAGAACACCGGCGAATATGGATCTAAAAAGCAATATGCAGGTGGTGTGGCCTGACGGTTGAATAACTTTCACGCCAGTCTTCCCTGTCTAAGTGCATAGCCTCGGGAGCAACCAGACCTATAATATATATATATATATATAGCGAGAGAGAGAATAAACACTCATATATTTGTTTTGAAATTGTATCAAGACATATTATACATCTATTGAATACACTCTTGTATAATATTTTGCTTCATTACAGTATTTGCGGCGCTGACGATCATAGAAGAGATTGAAGCGGTCGGATTTGTTGTCAGTCCATCACAATTGCATAATGTGTCAATCGTGTAGTCTAACCAACTCAAGTAGGGAATGTAAGGTATGTCCGAGGATCAGCTCCTTCTCTGTTGCGTTTCGGGTTACCAGCATCTTGTATACTCATGAATTGCGTCCTATGTAAGTATGAACCGTTGGCACGACGAAGAATACGAGAGAGAAACTGATATTAGACTTTGTTTCTGGGACTTGGTGTAATGGTGGTAGATATTCAAAAATGATGTGGTCAGGAGATTAGATATTGTTAACGATGAGGAGTCAGTTTAATGGAGTACCACCATCATCTCTGTCCGATCGAGCTTTTAGTGGAGTACCACCGCGGCGAGATATTCCGAACAAATTTTCATAAGAAAGGATTTGAACTTCATATTATGATTGAGATTTTCTCATATTGTGTACAATCCTTTTTCTGATTCTTTATTTGGTTATTTAGTTTTATATGAAAGGTGAGGTGGGTTTCCGTTTCTCCCTTGGAGATTATCATTATCACCCAAATTTTTGTTAACATCACCCATGATATCATCTTGGCCACTACATTCATCCAGTCCAGTCAGTCACCCACCCATGTCATTTTGTTTACATTATGGGTGCAATAGCAAATAATTGAGTGACAATAACAATTCACTAGATTTGAATATCCAAAGAACGAATACACAACGCGATCGATCATTTACGCTAGTCAACATAGCAATACTATATACTGTCGCATAGAGGAAGTACAGAGCACGTGAAGAGCTGATGTACAGTAATATGGCTTTGCAAATCGAAGCATTTTCATTCTAGCTCTCAAGTCTGTGCATGAATGTAGGTTAATGTGTTTGCTTCGTTTTCTAATTGTCAACGGTTTCTAACATTTACCTACATCGGTTGGAAATTTGAGACGATAATCATTACTGAAGGACTACTGACAGGATCATCAACAAAACACAAGAGAGGATCTACACCAATTAAGATTGGAGTACGCCCAATACATCAGTGCCCATATTTAAAATGTTGATTTATATATATAGAGAGAGAAAGAAGTACAAGGCACAACATGTGCAAATGGAAATAAAGAATGCAAGATTCAACAATTCCAAGTAGCTAAGAAAAACAAAGAAAAATAGGGCCGTAAGGCACACCAAGGGAAAAAGTTCCCTAGGAAAATGAGCAAAAGAAACTAAGAACAAAGTAATTTACACTTCGACTATATGATGAAGCTCCTACATGATGATGATGATATGTTTGGTAAGCGGGGAGGGAGGGCCCTAGTCCTGCCTCCTGTTCCTATTATAGTTGCTTCTCAGTGAAAATCTAAGCTTGAGCATGATATAAATTGAATTACATGTGTTGTTGATAGTAGGATGTGATTATGGCTAGAGAGACAAGCATTGGCACTCTCCTCTAAGGGAATCTCATGTTGTCTCCTTGAAGAGACCATCAAAGTGGTGATGAAGGTGCATACAAATCTCAACTACCAAAGGGACAAAGGTATTCAAGGATAACCAAGGTGCATAAAATGGTCTCCTTGCCTCTAGAAGCAACAGTCATTGTTACTCCAGATACTATACACCTTCCCATGCCAATGACTTTGCTTGTAGGTAGTTTGCAACCACTATGTCATGCAAGGTACAATGACCATCCATGAAAGCAACATCTGCTTGCATCTTATGGATAGTGTGGTCATGGTGGATCCAAATATTACTCAATTTTAACTTGGGCCCATGTAGCCTATAAAATCTGAGCCATTATATTTTGAATGACATAATGGAGTTTGGTGTGCTCTCCACCTATTGCATATCATAAAATGTCTATGATGTATGTTGTATGGGAAATCATATGCACATTAGGCTAAAAGCCTTATGAGAGTTGGATGTGGGAGACCCAACCTCAATTATAGAGTTGTGGTAAACTCTTCAAAACAAAATAAGGAGTAATCAAATAATGGGAGGCATGAAGCCAAGCTCTGTATCCTTTTCCATTACAAGAGAGAACCCTAGTTGTATCAAGTAACAATGCATCAATGAGGATGTTGGTCAAGTGTGTGAATATACATATGCTCACTAAGATCCACTTGAATCTTACTAGAGCATTGGGATACAAAGTCAATAAACCTAGGGAGTGAAGTGCATACAAGGCTTGGTAATAAATCACAAGCCAATGAATCCACTATCTTGTAGGATCCAACAAAAAAAGATGCTCCTTGTGTAAGAAAATAAGATGGACCAATGGAGCCCATGCTCTTGTGTATGTTGTTGGTGTTGTAGCCTCATGCACAATGAGCCCATATCTGTCCATGACTATAAGTAGAGCTATTTACTGCCTACATCACTCATTTGAGAGTTATGAAAGCATGCTTGGGCCATGCTATGTCGGATGGTACTATCAAATGTGGCAATAATGCCTCTATGATCCATGCCAAATATGAGGCCCAATGGAGGTAACAATGGGTAAGAACATAATATGCTACTTGGTTATTCCCTTATTGGGATAGGAGGTAAGCATGAGCTATAGCACGGATAAAGTGTTAGATATAAATGAATTGAAAAAATCCTCATATCCCAAGGAGAGCCCAAAAATTGCAAACCACCCATTGGGAATTGGAATCCTAGTGGGAAGTCAAATGGAGTGTGGACCATGTGTGGGATCCAAACCTTGCATTTATAAGTTTGGATTTGGTAACCCAAGGTCTCTAAGCTGAGTGTGAAAGCAAACATAGCTCAAATTACATCTTCCAAGGGGCCCACAATATGAGTGTTATCCAAGAGTGATGGAGAAAGACAAGAAAGAAAAGCTAATGTTACTTCTCATAAAGTTGGTTAATGTGCTATGGCAAAGAGAAGCCCTCTTACCATGCATCCTTGGCTAATGAAAACTATGTGAACTCTTTTGCAGTAGTATATTTTCTGTATAATAAAGGTGTCTCAATACCATAGAAATTATGAAAAAATGGGATCAAGGTGAGAATTTGATCCCTAATTGAGCAAAAAGAATTTCTTGTCCAACATTGGTGGACTATAAATGGTACTGAGGCATTAGAGATATCAACTTGGACCACCATCCAATTTGGATGGGTATCTAGGATGCTTGAATGCTTGTATTAATGCTTGAATGCTTGAAAGGATGGGATGGTTCCATGGGATGTCCTAGTGGATCCCATGGGCTGGAAGGAGTTATGTCCATGGTGGAAAGATGCTAATAAGGTCCTGGTGGAGACATCTCTCCTTTATTCATTAGCTAAGATAACACGTAGTAGTATGGAGAGTGTGAAGGCAACAAGATGAAGTAAAAGCATAAGGATCTTCATGTTCATTCATGGTTGAGGCAAACTTTGTAAGAATGCCTAGATAGGGTCCAAAGTGTAACTAGGTATATGCATATGAAAGAACCCGTACAAATATTACCCAGGTACAAATAATATTTGGGGGGTAAGAATAGAGGTGGCCTCCATATCATATGCAAACATCTATTGTGTGTATAAACATTGCTACATAACATACATTGTTGTCAACATCATACACTATAGAAGCACAATTGATACAAAAGTTATACATAAACTCTAAAGTATCACAACCACCCTGCTAGTTGGCGGTTAGGGCACACTAAGTAGTTATCTACTCCAAGTATGTGATATGCCCTATGGTGGGCAAAAATAAAGAGGTTGGGTGCTATCAAGCCCCATCATTAGTCACTTGTTTGCGATCTATATCACATAAAAGAGTGAACTAGCTATAGGTCAAGTACATCGAGGATAAGCCAATGTTCTTAAGGAACCACCATGAGAAGAAGAGTCAAACATGCCATATGCCATCCTCTTGAATGGTTATCACACACCAAGATAGTAGTAGCTTCATTAGAAGAACCACGTAATATACACTACAAGCCTACATGTACAACTACCAGGCTTTGGTCCGTAATGTCATCAATGTTTGGGAGGTGGCATGGTGCACATTTGCGCACATGATCCTTCCAAACAACAACATCATGTCCTTCCAACATGAAAACTCCAGAAGGCAAAACCTTGCATGCACTCAAGATAGTGTGACATGTGGTCACATTAAGTGTCATTGGTGTAGTCTTTTATAAATATATGTAATCACCTAGATGAAATTAATGGATCAAGAATCTATAACTTCCTCCTCAAATAGTAGCATAACTTAAGGTATCCCTATGTTGAAAAATTATTAAGTTTTCAAAAGCCATCAGCATCACTCACTAAAAGGTCTCTATCTACCATTGAGAACATATGCTCAACTATATGTCTAGATCATCCAAGTCCAAAGCTATAATAGCATCAGGATGAATGATTGCAAGTAAATCAGGATCTTGTCCATAGAGTAGAAATTAAGGAGAGAAGGATGCTAAGGAGGCTTGCAAGATAAACCAATAGCCCATGGCCAACCAAAGTAATTGAAGATCCCAACCTCTCTACAAACTATACTTATGCAATCATCTCTTTACTATCTAAACCACTCTCTCTACTAAGCCATCTACCTAAGGGTGATCTCAAGAGGTAATATGGTGATCAACTAAGGTCTTGTCACACAAAACCTGAAACTCTTTGAAGAACTTTGTACCCTAATCATTCAAAACCTAGCTAGTGGACAAAAATGACTAAAAACCCAATCCAAAAACAAGTAAGTTGTCCCTTTATTGGACTTATCAAGAAGTGCCACCAACTCAATCTACTTGGAGAAGTGCTGAACCCTAACCAAAACATATTGGTGATGTTTGAGAATCAATGGTCAAGGTCTAGGAAAGTCCAAACTCTAGTGGTAACCTAACTCCATGATAGGGAATGGGTGTAATTGTGACATGGGAGGACTAAATAATGCTCTAACTTGGTCATAAACCATACATCTTGTAATAAACTATTGTACATAAGTTTGTTTACCGCACCACCAATAATGACTCTGGAGTAAGCTACATGTACACTTTACTCCAAAATGTCCTAACTCCTCATGAGCATGACATACTAATTGTGGTCTTTGAGATAGAAGTGACACTACTCACACTCTACCATCCTCCTATACACAAAGAAGGTGTTTTCCTTCCAATCTAAACCACTTAGCTTGTTGAAGGATACAGTCTTTCTCCTTGGCACCAACTATGCTACCACAACACCAATGCAAAGATAATCCATTACTAAGACATCATCATGAATACTCATTGACCTATATCAATATCTCCACCTTTTGGATCCATGACCTCAACAACTACTCCTATATGTGCTAAGAGAGATATCATCAAAGACTCAAAGGCAAAACAACTCATGTAGCTTCTCAAGAACCTCCAAATTCTCTATTTGGGTCCAATGTCTTGCTCTCAAGTATCCTCTTTAACTGATGAAGGAGTGAAAGATGCACTAATAGCTATTACAATGGGCCCTTAGGAGTAGTAAATTTATGCCTCCAACCATTAGAATCTCCAACCTCATAGCTAGAAAACTCTCTTTGTTGTGGCTACAAGCCTCACATGTCCTCTAGTTGCATCCCAAGTAGACTAAGGGTGTAATCCTATTATGAGACAAAAAAATTCTAAGACAAGATGTGTGGGAAGAGAAAAAGTTCAAGAAGAGAAGTTTTGTGGGTAAGAATATTGATGAGAATGTACAAGAGTAGAAGAAATTAATGAAGAGTTTAGCAGCATGCTCACAAGTTAGAATCATTTAGCATCTAAGGAAGGAGAGCCAATTGGATTTTATGACATTTACTCATGGACTGCTAGGGTAGCCATAGCTACAAACTAGTGTAGTAATTTAGAGTAGGTTAGAGAATTATTTTTAGGGTCAGGATCTAGTATTAAGAAGGATTTGCTTCTCTTGAGAGTAATCTTGATTTGGCCAACAAAGATCACTATAAGGACTTCTTGAGACTCTCAAAAATTTGTAGATTAACTCAAATGGACTCCCATGGGAAAGATGGACTAAGTGCCCTATGAGAAGTGGATTCCTTCCTCCCGCAAGATTGTATTATGCAATTTAGAGCCTAAGTCCAATGTGGTACAAGGTTAGTCAACGATAATGCACTTCTTCTCTAGCCATGTGTTTAATGGTACGATTGAAAGTTGCAAATACTTGAAAGTTTTTAAGGAATCAGTGCTCCTCTATGGTTCATTACACTGATCCCTTGTCTGGTCTAGGTTATTATAACCACATTCATTGATGTATTAATAAACCAACTCTGAGTGATATACTAAGGAGGCCAAAGAGTTTGTAGGAGTGATAGAGTTTGAACCATCCCTAAGGGTAAATGTCTAAGGGGAATTTTCTTCCTCGAATGGAACTATAACATGCTACATGAGCCCCAACTACATCACCTCCTTGTGCCATGTGAGCGACCAATTGCAGAAGTTTGTATCATTGTTTTCCTCACCCCATAACACTCACATTTCCATTCTGAGATAGGATAACAACTAAAAACCCAAGTAGACCCTCTCACCAATAGCTACTAGTTGTGTCCCAAGAATACCATACCCACTTGTCCCATTTCCCCCAACATGTGCTTGAATTGTCTTGATAGACACGAAGCTTTCAAGTGTTTGAGTGGTGATGCCTATCAAGAACATCCTACCTTGCTCCACCAAGCCATTGCTCATAATCTAGGTCAAATAGGTCAGGTCCATAGCTTCACCTAACACCTAATGATTGGATTCTATGACAAATCAATGTTAATATACTTATAGTATAGTCAATAAGAACAATTTGTTCCCACGAGTATATTGTTCAGAAAAATGCCTAGAGTAAAGCAAAACACACACTTTTCATTTATTGTCTCTTGTTTAACTTCTTGGGCAGAAACCACTCTAAGAACAGTGTCATCCTCTATGGTGCACTATAGCAAATAAAAAATAAATCACTTTTACTCTAAAAGCCAAGATTGCTCTTGAATGTGATGGTTTGTACAACTCTAAATGCCACTCCATTCCAAAGATGCAATGCCTAAAAATGTGTTCTACCCTTTCTAGAAGGCACAACCTGTAGGAAAAAACTTCCTACTACTTCTTGTCTAAACTTTTTGATTTTGTGGTACTACTTATGTGGTGAGCTTCCCAACCCACTTGTTCCACAAGTTCACTCCTTTGAATTCTTTAATACACACCTTGATCAAGGACAAGTACCCGCTTGGCACTAAGCACTAAAGACCTATTGTGAGAATCCTTATCTCTACTCTTGCCTAGACATTGAACAACATACAAAATGAAGGACAAAAAACTTGCAAAGAAGTAAGAGCACTCTTTAGTTGCAATCAAAGTCTGCATTACAAAAAGAACAAACATGAGTACTCAACCTTATATATAAGTCTAGCTCCAAGCTGAGGGGATCAGAATTCCAAGTGAATCTTGAAAATTCCTAATCTAAATTGTCCATCATTAATTTTGACTATCCTAATCCTATCTTATCCTAGTCATCTATGAATGATTAGGCTTCTACACGTGGTAGGAGAGATATTAGACCCCACCTAATCTATTTTTAGTGTACAACCTTGAGTACCTATACAAACCCAAAGACCATCCTCTTCAAGTATATACAACTTTGAGTGCATGACAATTTTGAAAGTACTTGTCCTCAGCTCTATACAACTCCAAGTGCACCTTAACTTTAAGTGCAATCCTCTCAAATACATACAATGCTGAGTGCAATCATGACTAGCCTACTCAGAGTGCTCATGTACTGTACAACTCTGAGTACCTAATCCTTACTAAAGAGTATTTGTCTTACAGAAGGACTTCCTATCAAGGGAGTGCCTTGGACTGGAACTACTAAGGATGAAGGACTTTGTTCACCTCTTAGGTATCTAATGAGCTGGTCTATCTGGGCTTGATACCTAGCTAACTCTAGTAAGAAGGTCTGGCATACTTCATTGAACTTCTTATCGGAATGCTCCTTCAAGTACAAGGATAGGCTATTGATGGAATCTTCCTTGTAGGCCTTGTTTTGCAAATGTTGGACTTGCATCTGCATCTTCACTTTGTGGTGTTTGGTCCTCAAGTCCAACATTACTCCTTCTTCCTAGAGCATCTCCATGAATAGGGATTGGATCCCTTCCAATCAATGCAATGCCTTTAGTTGAACTTCTTCTCTTTGCTTTGATTGCCTACCCCATTTGGCCTTCTATTTTTCCAACAGTTGGAGGCCTTCTGCATGCTTGATTCTTTCTTCCTATGCCTCCTTGGTGAGACATTTCAATTGAGCTGCCCCTTCCTTCTGGACTCTTGCATTTGTTGTTCCACTGTTACTACTTGGTCATGCTTCTCCTTTAGGGCACTTTGAGTGTTGTCCACCTCATAGCACTTGCTGCAAAGTTGGTATTTGGCTTCCTTCTTGAACTAGTTGAACTCAAGGCGGAGTGCCTTCTAATCTCCTCCATATCTCTTGGGCTTGGATGCTTGATGATCTTGTTTGTTTTTAATAGTGGTACATTTCCTCTTCAACTCTTGGTTCTCTTGTAACAAAGCACTTACCCTCAAAGCCCTTGCCTTGCACAAATCTCTTGCTTTTGCTATCTCATCCTTCACCATGTCCTCTCTAGCCTTTTGAGTGTAGATTTGCTTGTGCATGGCCTTGATCAGCATGGCATAGTCCACCATAGCAAGGCACTTGGCTTGGTACTATGGCAATAACACCTCCATTAATTGCAATGTAGAGCCCATTGAGTGAATGGTGAAATTCAAGCTATCTTGCACCTACACTGACTTGGATGTTGTAGATACCAACCTCAAGAAGATCTATCACAATGCTGATCTCCTCTTCTTCTTTGGCATTGTTGGTAATTTGGTCCTCTTCTTCAATGCAACCATCAGCCTCTTCTTCTTCTCTTGGCCAAAGTTTTTGGTCCCTCAAGCACTCATCCCAATCTTTCACTTCTATTGTGGCTGATTCTTCTTGGAAATTTGGACCCAAGAGTGCTTGCTCAATTATTGCCACTTCTTCCACCATGTATTCTTCTTCATCTGCAAGGCCCTCATCCATGTCTTGGTCCTGCAATTGGGGATCAGATTGAGCATCCTCCCAAGTTTCTTCTCCTTCTTTTTTGTCTCCTAAGGTAGAGGTTGATCCTTGAAAAGTGAAGGACCCTTGCTCCTCCTCATCTTCATCAACCTCAATGTCCTCAACTTCATCTTCCAAAGATGACACTTCAATAATTTGGGCACTTGCCTTTGACTTCTTATCAAGAGGACATGGTTTCTTCTTTGGGGTGGTGTTCTTCCACTTTGGTGCCTTGGGCAAGGCTTGCTCTTCATCTACAAGCATAAATTGGCCTACCTCTACAAATTTTTTATCTGCCAAGCAATACTTGGTGATTTGAGTAGGTCCTTCAAGTTGCACTTCAAAATAACATACAAGATAAGCATGGGTAGAGAACCTCTTCCTTGGTTAGAAGGTTTTCCCCATGTAGTAGTGCATTGTGAAACGAGAAATGTAAGTAGCTCCTCCTTTGTCTTCAAAATCTTTGTGCATGAGCTTGCAAAGCTTGTCAAACATTTTGGCCCAATCTATAGGCTCTCTTGCATACATATAATCAAAGAACATTGCTTGGTCATTAGTTAAGTAGGTGGTTTATTTATGTTTGAAAAGTTTCATATTTGCTTCTACAATGGCTCTTTGGACAAGGTCTTCCTTGTCACTAGCTACACTACATCCATTGTTCTTGGAGCACTTATAGTTAAAGTGGCTCTTGAATTCAAGGGTTAGCTCCTTGTTTGAAAATCTAAGGATAGCCTCAAGAGCCTTCCTATAAGTGTTGGGAATGACTACCATGGTTCTTGCAAACAAAGATGTTGCAAGCAATTGATGTACTCGACCAAGGGCTTCACTTCACACTAAGTACCTAAGATCACGCTAAGTACCTAAGATTGCACCAAATTCTACTCTCAAAAATGACTTTGAGTACTCAATATTTCATAGAAATTTACAAGACACTACTCAATCAACTAAGCAAATAGATTGAGCTGCCATTGCAAGCCATGCACTTTAATTTATATAGCCAAATCCTAGTCATTACTTAGCACTCAAGAGGTTATAGAGTGCATAGGCACTTGCAATTATGCAAGCAAAGGCCTCTACATGTTGTCCTTGGGCAAAGTCACCTTCCCATGTGCCAAAAATCTGTTTTCCAAACACTTTCTCCAATGCGACACTTGCCCACTAAGTGCCAAGTGCTATCTTGTAGGTAACCGCCGCGCTTGGCAGCAAGTACCATTAGAAGTAAGTGCCATTTGTGGCAAGCTCAAATTTTAGTGCCACTTCCCTCCAAGTGACAAGGTGGCACTTGGAAATTAGGCCTATATGCCTCACCTGTTTGCACTCCAAATGTTGCAAGCACTCCAAGTGTTGTTCCATCCTCAAGCACTTGGGGTCATTCTACACCTCTTTGAGTAATTCTCATTTCCTTTTTGATATAGCTTTGCTTGTCACCCTGATACTTGGTCATGTAGCTCATGTGATCTATACTCACTCATTCTTCCATAGCATTCAAGATTATCTTATATTACTCCAATTGTTGAACATCCTACAAGTAGGTCAGCTTGCAAGTACTTGGAATTATCCTACATCACTCTAAGTGCTTCTTACATTCACTCCCCCAAGTACCTCTATATTTGAGGCACTTCTCCCAATAACTATATCATTCTCCATGGTTCTTACCACTTAAGCCTTATATGATCATCAAAACCAAATTTTGAAGAAATGGGACAAATGCATCTAAGATTATTGAAACAATGGTAATAATAGTATGGAAACCCATCATCCACTCTTTCTCATTGGCATTGGCCAATTACTATAAGTCCCAAACAAGTCCAAGAGCTCCTTCTTGAAACACATGTGAGCTAAGGAAACTTGTGAGGGTGGATAAAGCGGCTTGAGCTACCTAACAAGGTTAACCACAACCACAAATGACCTATCAACCACTACTATTTTTGACACTGGCACCAAACAGCCAAAATATAATCAATAGTAAGGTGGGCTACCATTGAAGCACATCATAGGCAGATTGTAAAACTTTTCTAGGTAAGAGATTAGTCCACCAAAGACAAAGACAATGGGCTTGTGATCCAACTTTGGCTACATCCAACAACATGGCAATTCCCATCCAAGAATGGACTTGATGTGTACTTGCCACCACCTATTTGCAAGAGTCACCCATCAAATGGACATTCTCCAAAATGTAGTCTAGAGCAACATACTAATGAACTTGAAGATGTCAAAGTTTACATAACATCTCTTAAAACACACTAAAATGGGAATCTTGTAGACCTTGACCTTGGCTAGCACACGTATGTCCTTAACATGGCCATCCAAAAATCACCAAATGAATGGAACCATGTCGCTCTAGATCATATGCCTCTTGGTAAAGGTTTTTTGGTAACCAAACCCTTGACTACTAACATTGGTAATAACTCAAGATACCAATAGGCCAAGTATGTTACATGTTGTAAAGAGACTTGAATAGCAATCTAATACCTCTCAATATAAAATTCCCTCTACATCCATATACCTAACTGTATTACCATAGCTAGTCCAATGCTAATCCTATTAAACAATTCTAATAGGCATATTCCCTCCATATTCCCTCATTGCTAAGCAATGACTGTGATATGCAAAGGTTACAAGGTAATAGACTTTTGAGGCCCATACTCACACTAGTATCCTAGTGGTACAAAGGCTCCACTCCAAACCTATTGCACCAACTGATCTGCATGTTGTTGCAATGCCTCCTCAAAACTCCACAATAGAACATCCAAGGTGGGTAGAACAATCTCACTTGTACTCCAAATCCAAGTGATCTCCTCTAGTACTGTAGTATGTTCCACCCCTCCAATAAGTCACCAGGCCAAGAAAAGGAACCAATGAAATCTAAAATTGATGCCATGGTCCTTGATTGTAGTGAGCCAAGACTACCACTACTAAAGCACACTAGTAAGCAATATACACATCCCTCACCTGACTACCAACCTGGCCAAAAGGTAATTGTCTTCTCCCCATAATCAATATTGAAACCCATGGGGTATTATAATACTACTCCACCAACTAGCATATCAAATGACTTTGCTACAATGGCCTGAGCTCTCAACATAGAGCCATCAATTGAATAAATAGGCTGAATATAGACAATGAGCTCTCCACATATAAATTAATATGTAGAACCATGCCCTAGAGATGTTTGGATCTAAAATAGACACCTCTCTACATTTTTTTTTGGAGACCAAGATTGACAATTGCAGCCTTCCCTAACATAAGAGGCTAGGTAGCAATGTTTAATTAGACCCTCTATGGTGTATAGACCTTCCTTGAAGGTCCCACCAAATGGAAAATCCCACTCTAGTTGTTCAATATGACAACTCCAAGTATAAACTAAGCTTGCTCAAAGGCAAGTCTAGTTGGTAACTCTTCCAACCTAGTTGTTGCTACTTGCCATAAACCATTGGTTGGTAAATGGATATGATACTCCTCAACCAAGTCAGCTCCAGTATCTACCACCTTTGCTCTAGAATTAGGAACCACATTATCCCTACTCTTACAAAGTGTGGTAGCCAATTGGAAACATGTCATTGGTTGAGAACAAAGAGAAGTGCATAATCAATTGAGCCACCTCCAATATTATGCTAGACACAATCTATGTAGTAGTAGGTGGTTGACTAGTATCTATTCCATCATGCATTCCATCATCACCTACCACACCTACATAAGGACATCTAGAAGCCATGGATGTTGTCGGTAGAGTCTTAGAGAATGTGAAAGACTAGGGAAGTTGACCCTCTTTACTTGCCTCTCTTCTCTATAGGTCCAACTCCATTGATGTTCCTCTAGGCTTTGGAGCACATACTACACTCCTAGTCACTATAGAAGATGCAACTAATTGTGTTGCTCAACATATAAAGTCCAAGACATCTCTATCACAAACTTAAGAGATGGAAGCCTCATGATCTAAATCTGATCTCCTCTCAACTATGGCCATGCTAGCCAATCTATGCTCCAATTGTTGAATCCAAGTAGCCAAGGTTGTAACAAAAGCAAGGGTAGGTATTTCACTCCTACCAAGTGTGGGTTCCCTACCACCACCTTGTCTTACATGACCTAGGGCTCCTCTACTACCCACCATAGCAACCCTACCACTCCATAACTCCGGCTGGAGATCAAAGCATTCGTCACTATTGTGACCAAATCTATGGCAATGGTCACCATCTCTATGTTGATTATGATGCACTAGAGACATCATGTCCATTGCCTTGAGTGCACTTTCTCTTGTGGTGAGGTCCACCACAAGTTCAAAAATTAACACCATTACTCATTTGTTGTTATTGACCCAAAAATGAAGGTAAGGCTTTAGTTGCACTAGCCCTCTACTCCCTCCATAAGATTTGAGATGTCCACTCTAACCTTGGAAGCCAACATAATGTAGTGCACTCAAGAAGAAGTAACAACTATGGATGAGGTCTCTCTACCAAATCCAAATATCACCTCTCTCTTCCACCATGTTGAGCTTAATATGCTCAACCAAACTAAAGACCACCGCCAAAGTAGATGAAGTAGCATGGAATAATGTAGCATCATGTACTCTATATCTCAATTCCTTGTCTAGTGATTCCATACCAAATTTATTTTCTTGGGCTTCAATAACTTCCTGAGTGAAATTGATCAATGAATAAAGTTAGGTCCGCATCTATTGTAGATCACACCAACTATCAAACTCTTGGATGAAGTTATCCAACTCAATGGTACTCATTGTACCAGAATAACACCTGGGGCCTTTGGAGGCCCCATAAATCTTATCCATGCTCCACAACAATGGTGTGGACACTCCATGTGCACTCTCACCTAAATTAGCTCTCATATCAAACTCCGAATTGAAATCAATCTCCTCCCTTGCTAGGACCTAAGGTACAAGTTATATCAAGCACCACTCCATGTTAACCTACCATATATTGTGGCAAAATCTCCTCAAAGACCTCCATTGTGACAATGTACTCTAAATGGCAATTGTAACCACCAAGTGTCACCCACTAATATAATTCTAACTATGACAACTACACTAAGAGGAAGGCAAGCTTGTAACTTGCCATCATAACATGCAGTCTCTTGGTTTGTAGGTCATTACTTCCCACCTCATTGGAGAGAAACATAGGTAGCCTAATTGATCATCACTCCAACCTCACTACCAAGAGCATATTAGAACATCAATGTTCTAAGTATCAACTCACCTCACACAAACCTTGTGCACAAACAAGAAGCATAGAATGGAGGAGGTCCAATCACAAGAAATCAAAATAATAACACTCTATCTCATAAATCAAAACAAGACTCACTCTACCACCATTTGGCACTTGATATAATGGGGGTCTCTCTACTCTTATGCTACTAGGATCACCAAGGATGAGATCAAATTGCCTCTCCTAGCTAAAGCTACATGAGTATATGTATCGTGCTACCAAGCACTAAGATAACAAGCAAGGATAGACCAGTTGGTTAGTGCATTAGTATAACAACCAAAGATCTAGGATTCAAACCCTATTGCACACAATCTTGAAGGGTGGACAGATTTTTCCAAACAACTACCAAAAATTCAACTAAATTGATTAACCTCATGCCCACAAGCTAGGACTCTCTAACACACAATCCTATACCTCAAAGCCTCTAAATGACAAATGAGGCATTTCTTCTTGCAATTCAAATCTTCGTCAATCTAGCTGACCTCTACCAAATCTGACACACCTCCAAATTTGGTTGACCTCTACTAACTCAACCTTTGAACTTGGCTGACCTCCATCGAGTCCAACCTCCAATCCAATAGATCATCATGTCTTCTGCCAATCTGAAAAACTTCTAATCCATTGTTGAAAGAGCACAATTTTTCCAATTCAAAGGATGGGTTTTCCAAATCACTAATTCATAAGGATGGATTTCCCAATATACCTCCAATTTTGCTTTTCAAGTCCAATTTTCAACACCTAGACCTTTGATTTCACTCCCTTGCACTCAAATTGAACATCCATTGACTCAAAATTGACCTCAATTTTGAGAAAATTGGGTAGCATTTCCATACACTGTCTGCCTCATTGTCAAATCTATAGCAATTTGAACAAGGCTTCCGCACAACTGCATCAAATAACAATCACATGCCAACAATCAAAGGTACCATCAATTTACTAGGCTAGGGGATATCATCAATGCCTTAGTTCTTGTATCTGATTTCCCCTTGACTCTCACTTCTATGATGTAATGAGTTCATACTCAACTCGGATCATAAATCAATCCTCAACTCCATGGTTTTCCAACAACAAATATTAATTATAGTCAAGTCACACTTACTCCAACTAAGAGAATTCAAGTGATGCTTGTCTACTTCTATCCATCATAGCAAAGAACTTGAAGGTTCAACATCATAGAAATGAGTTCTCATGAGTTATATTTCAAAGGTATACCCCTCTGCTCGACCTAGATCTCCAACTCTAATGTCTTTGATGGCACATCTAATGATTTGCATGGTGCAAATGACAATGGATCCCATGGTGTGATCAATAACACTAACACAAAATCTGGCAACCATTAAATAATCTCTAATTAACAATCAATATAACTCTTACTGCTAGGACTATTACTCCAACATATAAGCAAACTAGCTATGACTTTATAAATGTCATGACACATCAAGTTCTCCTTGTACGCTATGGTAGGCCAATTTTGTGGTACCTACATTTTTCATTTTTGACAAGTTTTGAAAAAGAAGTGTATTGTTGAAACCAAATTGAATCCAAATGGAGAAGAAACAAGGAGAAACTTGTGTTTGGATCCGGCCAAGGAAGTTGACTTCATGTAAGAGGAAGAAAGACTTGACTTGAATCAGCCCCAAAGGAGGGCAAACCTGAAGGAGGATTGGATTGAAGGAGGGTTTCTGTGCGTCAAAATAAAGGTTACAAGTCAGGATTACTACAAGGGCCATATCTTAGTGACCACATGTTTAAATTATGCATGCTATATCTTGTTGGAAGAGTCTCATTCAAGGCTTTCTGTTGCCACCAAAATCACAAAGTTAGAGGTCTGTAGTAGAAGTTACAAGAATTTGAAGTTTTTGTAGTAGATGTATTGAGTAGTTGAGTGATTTCGAGTTGAGGTTTGTTGGGTCCACACTACTTTGGGTATGTGTGACTTTGGAGTTATATGACTTTGAGTTTACACAACTTTGGGTTTAGAGACTTTGCCTCAAGACAAAGGTGACCCAATCCAAGGTAGTCAAACATCAAATGTAGGAGTCTTTGGATCAAATGTCTAAAGTAGTGAAGACAAAGAAAGAAGAGATAGTTAGGATTCCCATGACTTCAATTTCAGACCTAATTGAAGATAAAATAGAATTAGAAGAGAAAATAACTAGAGTGAATGAACCCAAAGTGCAAGATCAGACAGCAAGTGTCTTTGGATCAGTTACTTGAGACATTAGAGAAGAGTTGGTTAGGAGATAAAGAGTTAGATAAGTTACCCACCAGTGCAATTGTAGTTCATAAAGAAGAAATAGTAGAAATAGAAGAGTTAGGAGTAGAATTAGGTAGACCCAAAGACAGAGGAGTGATAGGAAGATCATCAGGATTGGAAGCCGGAGTAGAAGTAGATATCAGATTGGATAAGGACCAGTTTTGAGAAAGCAAGAGGCACATATGAAGAGGTGTAGTGTCATTTCAGATCTGCAGGTTGGTAAAGTTATTAGGAAATAGTTTAGGGAGTTAGATAACTGTCAAGAGCTCAGACTATTTAAAGGAGGTCTTTGCAATAAAATTTTGTTTAGTGTTCATATTCTTGAGAATATATAAAGCAAAGCACTGATTTCAATGCTAATTACTTGAGCTTGATTCTGAGTATCAAATTTGTGTTTGTGAATGTTGAGAGAAATTTGAAATGCAAGTCAGTGTGTTTGTTGGATGTTGGATTCTACGGCCTTGATCTTCATTTTGTGTGTTTGATCTTGAGTGAAGTGCAATCAAAGCAATGCCTTGATAGATTTGAGAGGAATTGTAGTGTTGATAGTATTTTTCATTTATGAGTGTAGTGTTGAGTTGATGTGAAGTGATTTTGATCGAGGAAATTGTGCCTTTAGTGGAATACAATTCTGAAGCAAAGTCTTTTTATAGTGAAGTAGCCATTTTCAAGGAAGACTAAATCATCACAATCAAGATTGTTTGGAAAGATTTGAAAGATTTTTGATTATGGGTGACAAATTGTTGTGACACAAGACTGTGAGCAGTACTTGTTACTCTCTTCAGGATGTAGTTGCTACCTTAGAGATTAAAGACGTAACCAAGAAGAACTACTTGTTACAATTTGACTGTATTTGAATATTTCTGACTAGTATCTCTATGATAACAAACTTTACTTACCTTATTAATGTAAAAGTGATATTTGCCGGGTTGTCACAAATCTCTACATCCATAGGCAATTGGGACAAGACTATATAGAATTACTACAATTAACTACTTCCAGATAAATGAGATTACTCAAAGATGGTCCTAATAGAAAGTGTCATAGGGAGACAGCCTGAGTTATGGAAAATGATTTGCATTGTGTTGCAAGAACCAAGAAATTAATTGGATTTCAAGGAATTTTACTCCAAAAGGGCAACAAACATTTAGCAAAAACCTGATTGCAATGCATACTCACATTTGGATGCAAAATCAACAAGTGCTATCAAGCAACTACTAACAGCAAGTGCTATCAAGCAGCTACCAATGGCAACGAGCGGCTATGAGCACCAACAAGCTTCAAGCTTTGGGCCCCAACGAGGAGCTTTGAGTGCCATCTAGTAACTACAGGCGGCTACAAGCCAAATATAGAAATGTCCTAAATAAAGGGAGAGAGGAGCAATGAAGGTGGGAGTGACTCAAAAAGTGCAACTTAGGGAACTTTGCATTGACAAGCCAAACATGCGCATAAGTCCCACTAGGATTAGGCTATACACAAGTTCATCCGCTTTGTCAATGAGATAAAGATATGCTGACACAACAAATAGATTTCAAGAAAATGTCATGGGTAGCTTTGTAGCTTTGTAGAGAAGGATTAAATCTCTATTTCTAAAAGCATTTGCCTACACTTTGACATTTTACCTAATAATGGTCTATAGATCTTTGAGTGTGTTGTGCTAGGACCAATCTTATTGAGATTGGAATTGCACAATCTGGAGTTGGATTATAACAATGTCATTGTCAAAATTTAAGTATCTGAACTATAGACCGTGTGACACAAGAGCCAGACGCTCCAGTTGGGGATTTCCATTCTCAATTTTCAAGTAAGATATGGTGAGTTGTCTCATAATTTTCTCACATTGGTGCATAAGGTTAGCCAAGATGCTTGCTGATTCTTGAACCAAGGAAAACATATGTCTTTTGAGCTTCTGAATAACCCTGGCATCAAAGGAAAAAAATGACACTTAAAACTGACATCTTGATGAGGATTGCTGACTTCAAGGAGGCTTATCCTTCCCCTTGTCTATGCTTGCAACATAGCTTCCTTTGATTATATCAGCTTTCTCTATACTTTGTTTCCTTGAGCTTCCAGAAGCCAAAGTATCTTTATGTGGAAATTTAATCTTTTCCAGATCAGATGTATCTATCAAACTTGGTCTTGAACCTATTGTGTAGCTCCTCCCTCTAGGTGAAGAAGGCTGATTTGAACTTTCTCCTTGACTTTTGCTTGTTCTTAGGCTAGCATCTAGAGCTTTCTTGATACTTGAACACATCGAGAGAGTATTGGGATTCCCAGTGCTGGGCTTTTTGGCAAATCCCTAATCTGTGTCTGATGTCATTATTTTGGAAAATCTCAGGCTTGCACTGCCCTTTGTAGAACTTTTGCTGGATCCTCCCGGAGAAGCAGTTCCTTTGCAATGAGCGGCTTCGGGCAGCAATGAGCAGCTATGGGGGCCAATGAGCTTCAAGCTTTGGGCGCCAACAATCGGCTTTGGGTACCATCAAGCAGCTTTGTGCGGTTATGAGCGGCTCCAAGCAGCTATGGGCAACAACAAGCAAAATCCTATTTAATCCTAAATTAACACATTACTAACACATTATCAAGCAGCTACCAATGGCAATGAGCAACTACCAGCAACAACGAGCAACTATATACATCATCAAGCAATGACGAGCAAAATCTCATTTAATCCTATATTAACACATTACACCGGGCAACGAACATATTCACCCTAAACAGACATTGTATTAGCCCTAATAGGTAATTAATGCATTACGGTGTGACAATGGAAAACTCCATATCCCTTATTTTCTACAAATCACCTCTTAAGGAGTTTGCTAATAACAAAGAACTTGGCTAGAATTCCAGAGTGGTACTCTTTTTTCCTCTTACGTGCACCCCATATCGATTTAGTCAACGCTTTGAAATAATCTTTATGAAAATGTACAGAACTTCATTAAACTATTTCTAAAACCCCCTATTTGTCTATGCCCCGAAAACAATGAAAAGAAAACATTACCTAACACCGGTCTGGTGTCCAATTAACACTTGAATAGCCCGTCGGTTAAGAACGGTAAAGACCAAGAAACATGACCATAAACTATTAAAAAACATTTTGTCATATATCTACCGTCTCTTTGCAATAATCGTTCTTTTATATGCGGGAATACCACAATCCAATTGTCACTAAAGAACATATTTTGTTATCAGTAAAGACCATTTTCAATCACTAAGGATCATGTGAAATCGAAATCTATTATATGCAGAGATGATAAGTCATTAATAATAAAACATTGATTTAGGGTCTGAGCAAGGATGAAAGAATAATCCCTATAAATTTAATTTTATAAATGACCAAAAGACTAATGTTCACTAAATTCAGCTGTATTTTTGTCTTTACAAGTAGAGAATAAAAAAGAAATCCAAGAGGAGAGCAAAGGAGTGTTAAGGAGTTGTGGCTCTTTGTCTGCATTGAATTATTTTGATTGGATAAGGATTGTATCATTTATCAAAAATTTATGGCCCATACTTATTTCTGAGTGCCAAAATGTTAGACGCTCCTAATTAGTTTACGTAGAAGAGTAAAATGGAGATCTATTTTCAGAAGAAATATGTTTTATTCACATTGACTGGTGAGCAACCAGCGGGAGATACATTGGAGGTTGAAGGATTTACAGCATTTCTTTACCGAGATTAATTATGCACTTCTTCAATTGGCCATTAGTATTCAGCTTATTTGAAATTTAGTGAAGATTTGTGTGATACGATTCAAGTTCGTCTTGAATCAGCTTTTTTGGAGTAAGAATATCACAGTACTGTAGCTTTTTTGGAGTAGCTTTTTTGGAGTACGAATATCACAGTACACAACAAAGGAGACACTCGGAAGAATTATCCTCAAGCTTCATACTAATCTTAGAGGACCTGTCTACTGCTAGAGTTTAGGTTGATGAGACGGCAATTATCAAGCTGTATATTCTTACACAGACTTACAGTTATATATTTTGATATCAAACACTTATAATGGTAAAATTTTCAATGGAGTACAAAGGCTCAAAGTTTCAGTACGAAGAACTAAAGATTAATATGAAACCTCAAAGGCTACCACGCAGGATAACAAGAAGGATAGGAAGATCTGCATCAAACCGTACAAGGATAAGACTAAAGAGATAAAATGGGGCTAAGCTCCATTTGGAGCTAAGATGAGATATTTTTACTTTCCAAGTTCTTCTCAAACTAAGAACTTCATTTACTCATGGAAAGAGAGAAAATAATAGATTCTCCAAATCAAAGAATTACAATAAGAAGATAGTACTTTTCATTTGAAAAATTTTCAACTCTCATTTTCAAAACATATGGTAAGAAATTTTTCCATCTATTTTCCAAAATTTCCAACTCTCATTTGCAAAACATATTGGCATTGGACGTTTGGAAGGTGTTGTGGTAGGGTTGTCTTACTCCTAGCCCACTCAATGCATATGACAAGGCTTCAGCTGCATTTCAATATAAGAGCTTTTCTGTAACTACCTTTGAGGACACATTAGCACTACCTTTTAAGTTCAATATATTATAGGGAATTGTTAAATATACCGCACATTTTACTAAATACACCACACCATGCACCACCACTAAATAATATACACCACAATCATTGCACCACAGTTTATTGAAAAAGAAAATGACCCAACATCCCAAACGCATTATGCATATTGTTATACATCAACCGGTGGTGGTGGTTTGCATGATGGACAAGTGCGCTTATTGTGAGTATCTTGGACCTGGCCGCATTCACCACAGTGACACATCTTCTTTGTACACTCAAATTTTGATGGATCACAGTTTGTTGAACTCTTTGGTTTATTTTTAGCACCAGATGGACATCCTTTTGATTGCACCAGTAACAGGTTGGCAAGTGAGGTCATCTTTCATGCGCTGAGCTCTGAGACTTGCATCAAGGATACAGCCTGCTGAGCAGATGGCTATTTCACATAAGTGGACCCAAGCATCTGGAGCTGCTTCTGAAACAGATCAAGATGCCCAACTTGCGGTTTATCCACAAGTGGGATGTTGGACAAAGGAGTATAGTGCAGATGCCAGTGTTGAGCAATCGTGTGCAACGCAATAGGTTCTTCACTGGCTAACACGATGTCATGGGCACATGGTAGACCTTATGTGCATCTGAATGTGTGTCAACAAGCCGGCAAAGCTACTGCGGCTGCTACCTCCATCACCAAACCCCATTGTTTGTCAATCAACTTTAACGCGTATCGGCTCACATGTATCACGTGTATCTACTCACAATTCCAATGAGATGTTTGACGATTGGGACTGCTTGCAAGTTGTGCGGCACAGACATCTTTTGAGTAACTTCCACAGCATAGTATTCTGCAACTTGATATTGAAATATATGTGCAATCTGTTCTTGTATTGCATACAATTCTCTTGTGCTGACTTGTAGGTATCTCTTCAAAGCTGTGTGTGCTCCTTCTATGGTGGATGTTGTAGTGTTGTGGAGATGGTAGCAATCATTAGTCCAAGCAGTGACAAACTTTTCCTTGTCATGAAGCCAAGTGTTGCTGAGATATTGTATAAGGGCAAGGATACCCGCTATTTCAGCAAATAATGCAGATTTTTTGTGTCAAAATCTGCCGGCATCTGTGATGTGAGCTGGCATGTCTCTCACTCAGGATGAACCTCTGATGGCTATTATGGTAGCGTACCATGGACTTAGAAGGCAAGGAACCCCAACTCCATCATACTCCTCCAAGGCTAACACTCCAAGACTCAAGACCTTGCTCACTAGAGAACTCAATGAGAGAGAGAGATAGTTGCAAATGAAAGGATGATGAGTACCTCCTCACTCCTTGTTTATATACTTGTGCAATAATTACGTACCAAAATTATTAATTACCGCAGTAACTCAAGTTACTAGACTAAAAGTCAAGTAAAGTCAAAAAGTAGAAAGAAATATCCATTCATATGGGCATCTTCCACTAGCATGTGATCTTATCTTGACCCAACCACTAAGTCAAGGATTCCTTCACATGGGCTATCCTTGGACTAAAGAAGAATCCAAAACAAAAAAGCTTGCGGGCCCAAGAGTTCTCAACTCTTTCCTCAAAGCCAAACATCTAGGAATAATACCAAGTCAACACACTAAAATCAAAAATAGTGGTGCTCATCTTTTCTACTTCCTCTAAAGTAAGGTCCCCTCTGTCTTAGCTATGACTAACTTTAGCTAACCATGACTAATATAGAACCATCATTTATCTCTATATAAATAATATCTCTTAAGTACTTGTAATACCAAGCTAAATATCACAATACCACACACATGCACAAATGGGTGTTACAATGCACGCCACACGCTTGACCATGACATCATGAAAATTTTTTGATGATCATCATTCTTGATGTGATTCCTTGATTGAGCAAGCACATTCTTTTTGATATGCCAAATGCATAACAGATGGTGGGAATTTGGAGCAACATGGGCAACCATAGTGGCAAGCCTCTTGTCTGCATCAAACACAATAATCAATGGAAATTGGCCATTAAAGAGAGTGTTGAACTCGCCTAAAGCCCAAAGGTAATCACCAAGTTCTTCTCCACTAAGAAATATGATGACAATAGTGAAAGATGTATTGAGGCCAGTTTGTCCAATCACATGCAACAATGATATTCCAAAATTTGTTTGTCTTGTATGTGCAGTCAAACATGATAACTTAATTAAACCGTCTTGCAAGCAAAATTGAATCTGGGTGCATGAAAAAAGCCTCTGGACATTACCGTTGTTGTTGCATTTGACAACATGTTTGAATTGGCTTTGCTGAAGTTCATCCAGAAGTACTTGAATTTGCATGCGCCCCAATAGTTGTTTGTGCCGGCGCTTTGCCTTTGCATTGTATATAGTTCTAGCAACAACTAGCAAATTGCAGTCTGCTCCGCCTGTTGACTTAACAATATCAAAATCTGACAAGTTGGGACTCTAGGGGCTAAAGGCTTATTCACAGTCTGCTTTGCCTCCTTCATTAATTGCCTGCTGCTGGGATGTCCGGCCATGTTTGTGGATGGATCATGATTGTTCATAGCTCAGCTCAGCTCCATCTGCCAAAGGCCTTGTCGTTTCTTTCCAACCACCTTCCATGGGCAACCAACACGGCGGGTGTTGCTGCCTGGGTGCTTTTGCATGGTGACTTTAGGTTTTTGAAACTTGCGATACTGGCCCCCACAATCATAGCCCAGCTGAATAGTGTTGCATTTGGTGTCCGATCGTTAGGTGATGTATGCATACCCATTTTTTAGGCCGTGATTTTGGACATGCACTACCAAGTCCATGTGTGCAAGAAAAGTAGTGTTAGGATCAAGCACCAATCGCTGGTTGGGGTGTGCGGAACAGATATTTGCTAATTGTACATGCTCCATTTGCTGAGGTTTGGAAAGTGTGGTGTGGTCTTTGAAGTGGTGAGTCGCTATCTTCTAAAATATAACACACTAGCCATGGTATATTTAGTAAAAAGTGTGGTGTATTTAACAATTCCCTGTATTATAATCCTTGCATTTTAAATCAGTAAGTCGACCAAGTGATGTCCAAATTTCATAGCATGTACTAGGTGTCAACGTATAATTGTAGTATTATTCACTTTATACATGTATTAAATGCATTTGTTCACAATCACGTGTTTACGTAATTGCTTAGATAGATATGAGTTATCTCAGCAATAGTGAAGGGCACACATCTACTTGTCAAGGACTTGAGCTGAATATACAACCCTTTCTCATATACTTTCAATCTGATATGCATTATAATATATCAAGAAACATAAAAAAACTTCATAGTTATAAACTTCTTAGTTTGTATTCTATAAGAAAAAAGGCGAATGCATAGAATAACAATTAGACTTGAGCTGAATATACAACCCTTTCTCATGTACTTTCAATCTGATATGCATTATAATATATCAAGAGACGTAAAAGCTTCATAGTTATAAACTTCTTAGTTCGTATTCTATAAGAAAAAAGGCGAATGCACGGAATAACAATTAGATATGTTAAGAACCTTTCAAGCAACACATCAAATAACAAGCAAGATGGGAAGACCCTTTCCGTACAAAGATGAGACTTAAATGGTAAAATAGGGTTAAGTCCTAATAGTATTATGTAAACATTAAGGGGTTTCAATTATAGCTTTGATGGATATCTACAAATAAATAACAAACTCCGTAACTATTTTTAGTGAACTCTGTAACATGACAAGATGTTAATAAATGAATGCACCGTAGTTTGTGGTATGGAGTATGCAGGCCAATGTGCATTCATTTATAAAATTCAAGTGTAATGATATGGATGTTTAGGAATGCCCATAATGAAATAAATGATTGTACAAAGATTTGACGTGGTTTGATAAGAAGATAGCCATGTTGTTGGGTGGGTGGTTTTTGGAGTGAGATATTTGAAATTTTTTTGAGGATCCACAATGCCACTCTCAACTTTTTGAAATCCCAACTCAAATTTGGCATCCTTAGAGTGCAAATGCTCTTTTTTTCAGTTGACTAAACGGCTGTTTTGTAGCTAGCATTGGTGTGGTTGTTCATTTCCATAGATTAGTGCAGCACTAGATAGCTCAAGTAATGGAAAATGATCTGCACCGCCTTGTGGCAACCAAGAAATTGTTTAGGGGTCAAGAGATTTTACTCCAAAAGGGCGGTGATAATATAGCAATGGAAGATCAGGGACCTTGTTGTAGTGGAAGAGGCTCACTTTGAGATGCAAATCCATGATTTATAGACTTAGATTTGGATTTGCAACCTAAACCATCACTAGTGAAATTTGGAGAATTGTTGTAGATGGCTCCTTTTGTGCCTTGCAAAGATAAAGAGGACAAGAGGTTCTGCATGGCAACGCACCATTATGGCCAAATACTAGATTATTTGGAGGACCCCAAGCAATTTGCATAGATTCATGGTGGGAATTGCAAAAAGCATATTAAGAAATCTACCGCTTTTAGTTTCATGGCTACAATTTTTATACAAGAGGGGCAAGGATTTCCTAGTTCTATGACAGGTGACAAGCTTTACAAGAAATGGTTGTGGTACATGAAATAGTACAAAGAAACTAAGGAGCTGAAGAAGAAGGCTATAGGAGAGGGTCATATTGAGAAGGAATACATCAAAGGGTGGAGAACTATAAAAAATAAATTGAATGGAATGTGCCCGTATTTTGCTAGAATAGAAGCAATGTTTGGGAATAGAGCAAACATTAGTCCATCTGCTATGGTAAGTTTGGGAGATTTAAATCCCAATCTGAGAGAGGTTGGCTCAAAGGGGGTCCATGAAGGTGCATAGGACGGCTCTCAATTCCTATCTCCCCCAAGGTGGTGCTCCCTAAGTCATGGCCCCAATTTGTCACGAACACCCAAGGGATGGAAAATATACCTAGTTTTTACACAAATAATGGAATCCGATCACCCAAGGAGGAGTCACCATTTGTGGTGCCTATAGAGGACTCACCATTTGTTACACCACCTCCACTAACTTCTACAATAGGGGATGGGTCCAAGGGCACTTTCCTGGATCAAGAAGGAGAACAGACCCCAAGAGGAGAAAAGGTGGAATTTCAGCAAGTATGGTATCCAGGATATCTCCTAGTAGGTCATTGTCTTGTGATTTAGCAAAAATCCCTATGTTGAAAGCAAATACTATAGAATCACGGGAGAGGTTACAACTTGCTGAACTAGAATCCACCAACATGAGGAAAAGAGAGAAAACATGTTTGAAAATGGAAGTTGGACACATTAGATTAGAGACAAAGGAGTTGAAAGTTGAAATTGAGAAGGAATTGAGTAAAGAAAAAAGGAAAGCTAGGGCAAACAAACACCGGTTCAAGAAGAAGAGTTTAAAATCAAAGTGCACTCATGAAATCAAAATGACTCTCCTTTGAGCAGGAAGATCTCTTGAGGAAATAAGTGCTAACTCAATTGCCAGATGAAGATCATCCATGTACTTTGGAAAAATACACTGCTCCAAAGTCATCATACTCTAGTGATAGCAAATATCATGTCACAATGCAACCCTACTAAGTGTGTAATAAAGATGAGTTTTCTCAAAATGTTATGGTTCAAAATGTAAACCATGTTTTTAGGAATGAAACATGAGTTTTTCTGAAAAGATAACACTCGCTGGAGCCTATTGCCGCTCATGAGCGCTCATCAAAGCTTGATCTGAAGGCCTAGTGCCGCCTGATGCCACTTGTTGCTGCCTGGTCTTGCCCAATCTGCATATCAAAAAACTCATAGGCGCCTAGTGCCATGGGATGCCACCTGGTGGCGGAAGTGGCACAAAGTGATGGCACATATTGTTGGGATGGCACTCAAAGCTGCATGATGGTGCTTGAACAGTGGGAGTGGCGCTTGTAGGTGCTAGTTGATGCCCAGTCAAACATAAACAAAGTCACACATAACACAATAATGATCCACAAGAGTTTGACAAGGAGATTTAAAGAAAATGTGATAAAAGGTGTGAGAGAGAATATGATACATAAAATACATATAAATGTTCATAAGATGTGAATAAAAGGAGAGCCATTAAAGCATGTAACTATGCTAGAGGAGGCGAAGAAGAAGAGGGAGGTGAACCATGGTGTAGAAGTCTTGCTAATGCATCCTCAAGTCTACACCAATATACATGATGTTGAATCCAAAATGGACTTAATGACCACCAAAGAGACCACTCTCCATCATCCAAGGGTTGGTGCCTGATACTGGTAGCAAGAAGTGAATATAGGTCACTACTATAAGAATTCAGTCTACATGATGTCCACTCCTCTTCTGCCCAAATAATAGCAGGTCTATCATCATGGACAAATCTATCCAAAGCACTCATGAAAGGGCTGAATGAGCAAGTGTATGAAGTTCTCTCTACCATGTAAGGGTGGAAGTGGGTAGGGTAGATAGCACCATGTGGATGGTTCCTATAATAAGAGAGTGAAAAACAGTCTAGGATAAGAAGATCACAAAGTGGTAAACCTAGTGAAGTGAGATGCTCATATGATCTAACTCTAAGTCCTCTAAACTCATCATCTCATTGGACATCTACAAAACAAAAACATGCCATGAGGCAAGACCCAATGTGAACTCCCTCTAGGAGTTTGACTATTGGTACATGCTCCAAAGCAACCACTCTAATCCATCTTGAGTAAGATCTATCCACAAGTTAACCTCAAAGCATAGCAAACAAAACTAAATGAAATGGCAAACCCCAGGGCGTGCAACCCACCCTACAGGCCTTGACTATGTATAAGGGCACCAACCATGCCTAGTAGTTACAATCTCCCATGCATGGAAATCAAAGCTTCCATGAACCCAATATAATGCAAAACAAGTAACATCCACAACAATAATCTTCTTCCGCATGAGGCCAGGGAAGAGAATACATGGAATATACTCTCTTGATAGATGAAGAGCCTCTCTAAACTCAGTTTGAGTCCCTTGAGTCTCCACACTACTAGATGATGTAGAAGTCTAGGTCTCTCGAGTCACAACAATACATGGTAACACATGGTTGGCATCAATCTGGGTCTGCATCTCTTGGTGTGTATGAGTTTGGCAAGCAATAGCACGTATTCTAGGTCCAAGATAAGCCACACAAGTCCTCACTTGAGCTAGACTACTCTCACTCTCCTCTACCTGAACATGTGCACTCTCACACCTCTCCATAGCAGATGCTAACTCTTGTGCTTGATTTTGTAACTGGACCCTATAACCCTCAGCCATGGCAGTGGCACCTAGGATGTCCAAGTCCAAGCCAGCTAATCTCTGCTCTCTCTCCATCTCTACTAACAATCTACCATGCTCTTCTACAGTCACCAATCTCCTCTCACGCTCAAGCACTAATCACTCTCGCTCTTCTATAGTCTCCACTTGCTTCTTGTGCTCAAGCACTGATCTCTTGTGCTCCTCTATACTCTCCAATTGCCTCCCATGCTCAAGTAGTAATCTCTCTTGCTCCTCTACACTCTCTAATCTATGCTCACACTCAACTAGAAGTCTCTTTCTCTCCTCAACTGCTCAAAACACAATCATCTAGGATTCGAGTGATGTCAATAGAATAAGAAGAGGGTGATGGTACTATGATAGAAGTAGGATGAGGTGCCCCCTCTACATGTGGAGAGATTGGAGAAGAGGAAGAAGGAGGAGAAGAGGGAGATGAAGCTTTCTCAAAGGATGAAGACGGAGACCTCACTACCGGTAAGGCATGTATCTCAACATGGATCGATTGAACACCTATTCACAAGTGGTACATCTAGTCATCCATCAAGTAAAAATCACTCTTGCATAAAGTAAATACACAAGCTCATTAATTAACATATTTATTAAATCCTATAATGGTATGTACAATAGAAATTTTAGATATTTGTATGTTTTCAAACAATCAAAACATACAAAAATCAATGCCAAAACTAAAATCTAATCATCCACTCACGATCCTCATCCTCTCCTTCATCTTGCCCATCATCAGCAGTTGTGTCCTTGTCCTCACCGTCAATCTTTGCATCTTCATGATCATCATCATCATCCTCCTCTTCATAGTGTGTAATCTCCTCCTCTCCATCACTCAAATACATCACTTCCTCCTCTGGAATGAAACCTCTCTCCACAAAGAGGTGAGTGAGTATTTTCCCAAGGAAGCTGACTTTGAACGTACGCCCCTTTGGTCTTTGCAATTGGCTTTGCAACTAAAAGAAAGCCCAGAAAGTAGGATACACACATGGCCTTGCTAAGTATCACTTTGCAACTCTATCTCTTCGTGGAAACCAATCTGAAACTACGGTGTATGGAACAGTCCTCCTCCTTGGTGTCCTCTCCTTTAGCATTGCAAGTGAATTTCTCAATATATCAATTGTCAATCTGAATTGACTCCCCTTGACCAAGCCAAAGCACAAATTCTTGTCCTAAGACCTAACAAACTCTATGCATGGAAGAACCTGCACACGCAAGAAAGAGAAAGACTTATTCTTCAATATGAAAAAAGACAAGGTGCAGGGGTAGGTAGGAGCAAGCGCAGGGGGGGGGGGGGGGCGCAGGGAGGAGGGAGTGCTAAGAGGTGCTAGGAGGCACTAGGAGATGCTCTGGGACAGAAAAAGGGGAGGTGCGGGGGCATGAGGGAGCATTGAGGGCCGCTGTGAGGCGCTTTTGGATAGGAAAATAAAGGGAGGCGTGGGGGTGCGGGAGGTGGGGGGCACTCCAAGACAGGAAAAAAAGGAGGCACAGGGAATGCTAGGGGTGCTCTGGGACAGAAAAAAAAGGGAGGCATGGGGGTGTGGGAGGCGTGGGGAGCATTGGGGGCCACTCCGGAACAGGAAAAAAGTAGGGAGGTGTGGGAGGAGGGGGCATTGGGAGGCACTAGGGGGCACTAGGGGGCAGAAAAAAATCAAGGAAGTGATGCCAAGTGGTGCTGTTCAGCGCTTGGGGACAGGGCAAGGGTTTGGAGTTTTGCACTTGAAGCTATTGGGAGCCGTTAGGTGGCACTCGTAGGCGGTAAACATTGACGCTACATTGTTGCAAAAAACATTTAATTGAAAATTGAAGCAAACATGTAGAAAACTTGTGAGGAATGAAAGATAAATACCTCTTGATGTGGGTAATGCAGTCCTAGTGTGATTTTCAGGCGGATTACATCAAGATCAACCTCCTTGATTCCAATTACTGCTGTTCAAATTTAATGCTTGTCCATCCAACACCATTTGATGAAATTTGCAAGGTGTTGAATGGTGTGGACGCCTATAAGCCAATCTCCTTCCTTAGTATTCCTCATGTCTTCACCATCAACAATCTTTTCATAGCTCTAAACTTCTGCCACAAAGAATATTGGAAATGTAGGACTGAAATGAAATGGAAGAATGGCTCTTGAGCCTCCTGAACCCTTCAACTCAGCTCCAAATCCAGGTCCCAAAAGCACAATCTCAAAATTGGTCTCAAAATGGACTGTCTAAACCAACCCACCACACTCTCAAACCTTCACTTCTCAAAACCCCAAAAGGGTGTATTTGAAAGTTTTGAATTCCTAAACTTTTCAAAATTCACTTAATTGAATTGCTCCCAAACTTCCAAAAATGCGCAAATGTGAAATTTACCTACAAGCAGTAGGGTTTATATAGCTCCACCTCACAAATTATTCATATAAATTGGCCTCACTAAATCAGTATTTCATGAAGAAGAACCAGATTTTGATGAGAAAATATACAAATCATGAGCGGTAACATGCGTCACTCCACCAGGATGAACCGCCACACCCAACAGCTCACGGTGATGGCCAGCGCCTTCAAGCACCATCAGGATCACCCATCTAAAAACACTTGTACCCTCCAAATGTCTACAAGCAAGCATCAACCAGCACCCACTCCCTACCAACCACCATGCTAAAATACACCAACATTCCCAGTGCCATCTTATGACTCTTTGGGCGTCAGCCAATGCCATCCAATGACTTCTATTGTTTTGGGCATTATCAACGGGTACCCAACAACTTAGAGTGTACCCAGGTCTGGGCTTCATGTGTTTGCGTTCTTTGCATTCTTATTTCAAATCTAGAACAAAATAATTTTTTAAATCTTGGAGTTTGTCAAGGCAACATCATATCAAAAAAATTTTGAAACTATAGAAGAAATACAACATATGAAAACATATGAAGATGTTTCTTAAATTATACATGAAATACACCACTCATTGCTCATTACTTACAAAATATGCAAAAACAAACAATGATATTTTTATTGTATTGAACCATGATGTCATTTTATTCTAATATATGATTCACATGATGAGAGAGGCATTGTTGAATCACTTGGGACCTACTTTCTTCTCTAGCAAGATCTATTCTATTAAAAGTCATATTGTCATATTAAAATTCATATATATTTTTCTTCACTATCGTCAGATTGGACTAGAGGTTTATAGTCTTCCTTGATGGAGCAACAGTGTGAGCATACGCTACATTCTCTCTTAGTCAACTCATCCATTCCTCAGGCTACTAGAGCACGTCTTTGCTCTTGCTCTGGCAAGAGTGCAGGCTCTTGGATCCTAGCTTGACCGTGCATTAGGGCTTTCCGACTTGCACCAACTACTTTCTCTACAGCGATGAAGTTTTGCCTAGGTTTGGTCCACCCATCTGCATCTTCATTACTCACTGGTGAGTGTGGTTCTACACTAGATGCAACAGTGGTCAACATGACACGCTGTCCTTTTGGAGGACAGAGGATAGCTATTCATGATGCCATTAGAGACATAGTGTTTGCTATGGCACAAGAGAGTGGATACTTGGCTTGGAGGGAGCGTTTGTATGCTTTGCAGACAACACATGTCACGGTAGACTTATACTTGGTCCAAGATGATCAGGTGATAGTAGCAGATGTTGTGGTTACGGACCCTACGCGGGATACAATTTTGGAGGGAGTGATTACCCATCCCCCTGGATAGGCAGCAAGTGCAGCAGCAGGTTGCAAGGTCTCCAAGTATAGGGGCATGCAGCCAGGTCACCTCTTTGTTCCTCTAGCCTTGGAGTTATATGGAGCGATGGACACGGCATTTGACACATTTGTCAAGGAGTGCGCAAGAGCTTATCATGTTAGGCGTCAGGAGGTACCACTCTCACTCCCATACTTTGTGGCATATTTTAGACAGCGTGTGTCCATTGCTCTATAGAGGGCAGTGGCTGGTGCAATCCATAGGAGAGCAATCACATTAGGTGATGTTTCTTTGGATGCTCCAGTTGTGTGTGGACTGTACGACTTGCATAGCTCAGACATCTTAGGTGCAGTAGGGCATTTTTCTCATATACATTCTATTGGGGCTTAGCCCCATGTTACCTTTTTTGTCTCTCCCTTGTACGGCTTGATGGGGTCTTCCTATCCTTTGTTTTTCCTACACGGTTTCCTTTCACTTAAAAGTCATATCTAAATTTATTTGTGTTTCTTTTGTAAATCTGCCATCATCCTCTGACCAAATGTCACACCTATTGATTAAGTAGTTATGTAAAATAATACAAATTGAAACCCACTTTAACAAATATGCATTTCTATTATTATCTTTAAGTTGCACTCTAAGCTCACAAAGAGAATGCCATCTAGCTTTCAATACTTCTATACAATGCTCATTTATCACCCTTGTCTTTGCCAAATATTTGCTGAAGTCTTGTTTGTCCTTTGTTGGAGCCTCCTTGAATGCAAGACAAGGTGATGCATGGGTACATAACCAGAATCACCTAAAAGGTACTCTTTGCCCTCAAAACTACGACACACCCCTCTTTGGTTCAAATCCTTCCAGAGTGATTATTTCTTCAAACAAGTCATGTCGTGACATGATCCAAGCATTCCTTCATATAAACAAACCAACCACCAACCTTTAATACTATCATGCAATAATAAAATCATGCAAATCTACAAAGAAGAGCACCAATGCTAAGAAACATTCTGTTGCTAATAAATAGAACAAAGAAATACAACAAAATATAGAACATTTACCTACCATAAAATGCATAATTCTTCTTTTATCATCACAAATCACTTGACCATTTATGGAATAGGAGCACTTTCTACTAAAGTAAATTACTCCATCCATGGTGTGTCAAGTTGCAAGAGGAAACAATGTTCCATCTACCAAACCAACACAACCAAGGAAACCTTTTTGTGCAAAGAAAGTGGATATCTTTCTCCTCTTTTCATGCTCAGGCCATGCAACTTGACTCCTCATCAAATCTAATATGGCAGTCATAACTTGGTCGGTAAAGGAAATAGTTGAACTTGTACTAATGCCCCAAATGTTTAACACCCTAGCAACACATGCTCCATTACCTTTATGCCTAAATCTATCAAGAGCTATAGCTACTTGGAGCCACGCTGGTGTTTGTTCCCGCTGGTAGGTCTTCTCAAAAATAGGGTGTGTTCTAATCAAATCTACCAAGGTTGAAAAAGAATTAACATCCATTCTAGTAAGCTGTAGAAAAGCCTTTGGATCTAGACTTCTAAACTACTTTATCACAAGTATTGACTACAAGGATAAGTTACTTGAGGTTCCATGTATCTATGCTTATGTACATACTCCCATCCACTTTGCAAAAATTCTAGCATATCTAAATCAAGTTCTACATCTTCATCTTTGTCTTCTAGTCTTTGCATCAAGATCTCCAAATTGTAAACACTATTGTTTACATTCCCTTGTGTTTCAAGTTAATTCTCCACGAGTGCTCACTCTTGGCATGTTATACCAAACTATGTCCTCCTCTATTGTTCAATCACCAAAAATAACTCTACGTTCCTTGATTCTTCAATCACCAAAAAATAACACTTGATTGGGCATGCTCTACTCTTCTCACTTTAAAGATGGTACCTGCACAATGAACAAGGTCTGCCATATGAGATTTGCATTCTGAACTAGTTTTTAAATAATGAATTTGAAAATCTTAAAACTCGAGAGATAAGAATTACATTTCAAACTTAGGAGGTAAGAATTACACTTTGAGAGATTTACATTCCTAATGAGATTTCAAATCTTTTCACTTTCACACAACCCAATGAACAAGGTCTGCCTTATAAGAATTACATTCCAAACTAGTTTGTTAGTAATGAAATTGAGAATCTTCAAACTCAAGAGATAAGAGTTCCATTTTGAGAGATTTACATTCCTAATGAGATTGCAAATCTTTGCACCTTCACACAACCCACACTAATCTCTAAACTTTGAGCAAAATTCACTCCCCTTCTTTTCACAACAAGCATTAATCTTCTCCTCTTTTGGGTCAATTTTCTCCTTCTCAACCTCTTGTGATGTTCATCATCTTGTTCTTTGCATCAATTTTCTCTTTCTTGTCCTCTCATGTGGTTCATCTTGTTCTCTCATACATCACCTATTGTTGTGACCCCACCTATCTTCAATTTTTTGTGTCAGTTTTCTCCTTCTCGTCCTCTTGCACGGTTCATATCATTCTCTCTTGTTCTCTCGTACCTCACCTATTATTGTGACCCTACCTATCTTTGGGCTATCTTTGTGGCCCCCTCCAGCGGCCATCCTTTTCACCCTAATCTTATCTATTCACTATATTAACCCTAATGTGTAATTAATGCATTACGCAGTGACAATGGTTCACTAGGTATCTTTTATTTTCTACGAACCACCCATTACAAAGTTTGCTAATAGTAACAAACTTGATTGGAACTCCATAGTCAGACCTTTTCCTCTACCTACCTGAACCCGTATCAATTTAGTCAACGCTTTCTAATAAGTTATAAGGAAATATACAGAGCTTCGTAAAACTATAATTGAAAGCCTCTATTTTCTAGTAATAGAAGAGCTCCGCCAGACTTAGATGACTTTGTCACCGTAGCCCTCTCTTGGTCCCAATTCAGAGTCTGCCTATGTGGCAGCAAACTTAGACAATGCTTATCCCACCACAATAAAAGCAGTAACACGAACAACAAACACCACGAGCCATAGTAGATACGCCCTGGACAAATGATGTGGTTTTGAACAATACAACCTGATGAATCTTGGTAAGGCCATTACCCATAAGCATGCATCCTTATTCTCGGAAAATATCAAAGTTTCTAAAATTATTTTATTTTTGGATCAAAATATAATTTATTTTCAAATTCGGTAGAATGAATGTGATTTCCGTCTATTCACTCCACAGGAAGCATCTGCAATTTTTCAAATTGTTTAGCATGTATAATGCCTTCCAAAGAGAAATCTATTAATCCGTTCGAACAACTCTAAATACATCCTTCTCGTACCCCAAAATGGAGAAACTGCTTTAGATTATTGCAGTTTTTGGGAAGGCAGAAGAGAGTCCACCACAACACTATTCAGAAGGAGAAACCTTCTGCCAGATATTAATCATACAGGGGTTCAAAATTCAGATTTTCTATTGTCAAATTATCAACAGCTATGCAAAGTACTAGTTGGTTATGGTAAGCAAACAAGAAATCAACACATTGGTGGCTGAGCGTTTCAAGGTCAAGGTTGGTGAACAAATTCTGAAATTTTAAATTTTAGAAACTCATCACATGTTCAACTTGACAAGTTATATTAAAATAATAGGAGGCAGTGCCTCGCTAGGTGAATTTGATGAATCTCATTCAACAATTATCCCAGTTATCTCTTGCGCCAATTAAATGAATATCGATGCAGTAGCTTTTATGAATGTGTTCATTTCCTCCATTGGCAAAGTAATGAGTGTTTGACACACCCAAAGTATCAAGTGTTTTACACATCCGGACACCAAGGCCCGTCCAATGCATCCCTTGCATGCAAACTTGTCAGTTGGAATAAATCGGAGTTTATTTTTGGTATTCTCAGATGTTTTGCAGAATTTCCAAGAATAAAGAGGCCTGCCCATCAGTGTTTTACTTCATTTATCAATGTAGTGTGTCAAACAGACTTTGTGATAAGAAGACTGTTCACTTGTAATGTTTGTTTAGTATCTTAGGTAAATTGTCAAAATACATGATTCATTTTAAAAATATAGAATTATCTCGAGAGGAGAATCTGTTAATTTTCAAGAACTTCAATCACTTATCTAAAGAAAACAATCGATTTGAAAACCCAAATCTTGTTATCTTTATTTGAAGGATAATGATGAGAGAATGATCATTGTGACATATTTACAGAGATAATAGTTTGAGGAAATATTCTTTTTTGTTAGACAAATATTCGTCTATCTTAAATGGATCCCTTATTTTCAAATCATATTTGAACTAAACTATCCATTCCACGGTCGCTTTCAGCTTCCCTTAGTTGTTTTTGTATCTCAATACTCAAGCGTCCATAGTGTTTGCTACGACATATTAAATCCTGTCCTGCAATGTTCCACTCGTCTCCCCTTGTTCTCTAAACGATTTCATACTCCCGCTCCTAACACCTTCATTTTCCATGACTGTTGATTTCTGTTTCTCAAATCTTCCTCGACTTGAGATTTTCAAACTTCTACTTGACTCTCTAGTCCTGTTTGCCTCTGCCTGCCATTCTTCCTATTGGTTCTATTCCTCTGCTAATGAGTGTGCTCTGTTTTCGCGTCTTCGGAGCATGTATCTTGGATATAAGGGTTATTTTCTGATTGCTTCCAAGTTACATTTACATAAGGTTTCTCTTTTGTATAGTTTCTTTCGATGATGCTCGTTCTCTATATATTGAGGCGCTCTGCTTTCCATTCATTCATTTGAGCCTTGCTACTTGGTTATATGCTATTAGATGTAAGTGTGGTTATTAGTTTGCTTCCAAGTTATAATTACTTATGCTCTAAAATCAAACACATATTCATAATCAGGTATATTTTACATATGTTGCATCAAATTTGCACTCACTGAGTTATGTGCCCCGTTCACTGAACGGTTTCTGTCCTCATTTCTCTATGTAAGAACATTCACTTCCAAACGCTCCATCCTTTAAACCCTTGGATGCTGATTTTATGGTAGCTTTGATACCCTTGTTTTGCACAGTAAGGGGTTTCAATAATGGTTTATATGCAAAAGAGATGGAGAACAAGAGAATGAGCCATGGAGGCATAGAAAATTTGGTTGTGTGAAGACACCTTCCTCTTCCACTATTGCAGCATTCAGGGAGGATTTTTCAAATGTAACAAATTAAAAATCAAAGTGGTAGAAGCTCAAGAAAGGTATGAGTTGGCTGAAATTGAAGCTCACAAGATGGCAAAAATAGAGAAGTTATGAGTTAAGGGTGAAGTAGAAAAGAGTTTATTGAATTCCAAATTGTAGAAAAAGAGGATCAAAGAAAGAGAGGCAAAATCCAAGAGATTCTAGATATATCATTCTATGATACTAGAACTGGCTTAAGTGAGGAAAACATATGTATAATGAGTATACTGAGTTTATTACCCAGATATTACTCCTCCTATGATGGAGAGTTGTGGTAGTGATCCTATTGTGCATAAAAGTGTTAATTTAAGTGAGAATGATTAGTGCAGCATTGCAAGTGGGATTGATTAGTGTTGGGCAATGCAAGTGAGATTCAATAAATGTAAGACCATAAAAGTGGCTAATGAGAGTATGGAACCATGGATGTGTTATCTACAGTAGAACCTATCTAAAGTGATACTATCTAAACTAATAACCTCCATAAACAAATATTTGACACCGGTCCGCAGTTTGTCCTCATACTTGAACTAATAACCCTCTATTGGCTGATATTCAATACTTTTTATTGGTCCAAAAAGATTTGTAAACTAATATACACTATATAAAAAATTAAAAGACTGGAATTGCACCTGGAAAATATTGCCTAATTGTGCTGGAAATAATCCTGAATGCCCCTTTGGACCATCTGGCACATCCTCAAAGTGCCCACGCTCTCCTCCATCTCATGCAGCGCCAAGATGAACTTGCCATTGTTGCGTGCCTGCTGCAGCCAAAAAGTCTCTAGTGATTGTATCATCGCTTGAGCTTCCTTGGCTGACACAAGAATGACTTCCTCTCTGACATTGTCATTGGCCTCGCCTTTGTCGTAGTCCAGGAGAAGATGATCTTTGATGACCTCGTCGATGTTAGGAGTGTAGGTCACCACATCTTCATCCAGGTAGTTGAGCAGGTTATGGATGTCCAATGGATTGCGGTACCAAAGCCTTGTGATCTAAGACTCAAGCTCAGAAACGACTTCTTGATCAAGACTTCCTCTTTGTTATGTTGTTCTTGTTGTGCGCCAAGAGCAATGCGGATTTTGTAGTGACCAAAGCAGTTGTGGATGGTCTTAGACTTGACGTCATTAATTCCACACGGGAACAACCATCCTGATGGCTTCAAGGACGTCAATTTTTTCTGGCTCAGCAACTCCATCTTCAAGATGCTGCAGTAGGACACGGTTAAATTGGCAATGGTAGTAGGCCTTCAGATTGCGGATGATTCTAGTGTCATAGGGCTGCAACTTTGATGTCATGTTTGGAGGAAGCTAGAAAACCATGGTATTCTACCATTGAATGCGGCCTGGGAGCTCATGAAGAGGGATGTGGGCACTACAATTGTCAAGAATGAGCAAAACTTTCCTGTTAGCCATGTGGCGATCAAACACTTTGAGCCACTTCAAAAGGACTATTTGCATCATCCAAGCCTTGGAATTATTGCAACAAGTGCAGCTAAGGTTGGCTATGTTGATGTTCTTGAAGCACCATGGGCTTTTGGATTTGCCAATGACCAAAGCAGTTGTGGATGGTCTTAGACTTGATGTCATTAATTCCACACGGGAACAACCATCCTGATGGATTCAAGGATGTCAAATTTTTCTGGCTCAGCAACTCCATCTTCAAGATGCTGCAATAGGACACGGTTAAATTGGCGATGGTAGTAGGCCTTCAGATTGCGGATGATTCTAGTGTATTAGGGCTGCAACTTGATGTCATGTTTGGAGAAAGCTAGAAAACCATGGTATTCTACCATTGAATGTGGCCTGGAAGCTCATGAAGAGGGATGTGGGCACTACAATTGTCAAGAATGAGCAAAACTGTCCTGTTAGCCATGTGGCAATCAAACACTTTGAGCCACTTTAAAAGGACTATTTGCATCATCCAAGCCTTGGAATTATTGCAACAAGTGAAGCTAAGGTTGGCTATGTTGATGTTCTTGAAGCACCACGGGCTTTTGGATTTGCCAATGACCAAAGCAGTTGTGGATGGTCTTAGACTTGACATCATTAATTCCACACGGGAACAACCATCCTGATGGATTCAAGGACGTCCAATTTTTCTGGCTCAGCAACTCCATCTTCAAGACGCTGCAGTAGGCCATGGTTAAATTGGCGATGGTAGTAGGCCTTCAGATTGCAGATGATTCTAGTGTCGTAGGGCTGCAACTTTGATGTCATGTTTGGAGGAAGCTAGAAAACCATGGTATTCTACCATTGAATGTGGCCTGGAAGCTCATGAAGAGGGATGTGGGCACTACAATTGTCAAGAATGAGCAGAACTTTCCTGTTAGCCATGTGGCAATCAAACACTTTGAGCCACTTCAAAAGAACTATCTGCATCATCCAAGCCTTGGAATTATTGCAACAAGTGCAGCTAAGGTTGGCTATGTTGATGTTCTTGAAGCACCACGGGCTTTTGGATTTGCCAATGACCAAAAGGAGAAGCTTGTCAGAATTGTCTCTGTTGCAGCAAATGGCAAGGGTCATGTGCTCTTTGTGTTGTTTTTTGCCACACACACCAAAACAACCCAAACCAAAATGTTACTAACCTGTATTTGTAAAAAGTCTCCTCTCATTCATGTTGTAAATGTCGCACCACTCAAACTTGTCCAGTATCTCCCTGATTTTGGGTCGTTCATCCTTGATGAGATTGATGTCAATAGATCCACTCTTGCCAAAGCGGCAAACTGAGCAGATTCCATGGCAAGCATTGAAGGCTTCTAGCCATCCATTGGAAAACTCAAAGTGAGCATGATCCGGATAAGGCAATCTAAGATTTCTATGCCGTTCATCTTGATCAGGTCACCACTCATGTTGATGCTCTCCTGGTTTGTTGTGAACCTTTCCATCAAAGCAAATTCCATCAACAGATATTTCACCGTCCACTGACGCTTTGCAGAAAGGTTGGACGAGTGGGCCTTCTTGACCACATCAGCCAAATGCTTCAATGTGGTCAAGGTCATTGCCTGGCTGACCTTGACATTGCCCTCAGTTTCAAGCCAGGACTTGAGTTGATTTTGTGTGAGGGTAGGATTCTTCTGTTTGTGCTCATAGAGAGCAATGCGGATATCCAACATTGCGGTGTGTTGTGCTCCACTGCGAGGCATGGTGGTGATGGTGTGTTTGTAGTGTGTTTGTGGTGTGTTGTTGGGATGGGTGTAGACTGATTTTGGGGTGGTCTCAAGTTGCAAAATTATCCCCCTCATCAAAAAAATCAATTAATTTAATCATATGGGTCACCCTGTCTAGTGTAATAACCTCCATAAACTAATACTCAACCCCCCGTCCAAACAGTATTAGTTTAGACAGGTTCTACTGTATTTTGAAGTGGCAAGTGGTCTTCAATTGAAAATTCAAGTGAGCTTCAGTATTGTGTAAATGCAACCTATTTGAGTAACCTGCTATCCAAGTACATGCTTGACTTGTAATAAAGTGCTTTTGATTGACTTGTTCTGTGATTGACTTGCACATGTGTGATTGACTTGCATAGAGTAAAGTTTAGTTCATAATCAGAAAACCTTGTGTCAGTGTCCCACCTGGTCAATTGTCTTGCATAATTAGGGTATAGTTTAGCACTAAGTAGAATTTAGGGCAATAAAGTGTTTGTGATCTTTAGAGTTTAGTTCATTAGATTAATTACTGAGTTCATTCACTCATTCTGGATATCTCATTAAGCATGTCATCAAGGTTTTACTCCAATGTCACCAAGATTAAACTTGGGTAATGGGCTGATGTTATCAAGGTTCTACTCTAGTATTGGGCTGACATTGCTCCAACTCAAAGTTACGCTAGGTTCCATTATGGGGTCATTCCATTTTTGGCACTTACATCAAGTTCAATCAGACCTCACAAGGGTTTTGCTATGTTCTTTCTCCTTATGTCACCACATTATTCAAGTTATGTTGGGTTCCTCCAAGGTTTTGTTGTGCACTATTTTGGTTTGTTTGTTTTTGCTTGAGTTAAGTCTAGGTTTAGTTAAGTTTGTTAGGTTCCACCTGTCCAATGCCAGTGTATTGCTCAAGTATCACTATATCCAATTCTGAAATATCACCAGGGTATTGCCAATAAATGCCTAGGTTATGTTTGTCAGGTTTTGCTAGTCCAATAATGCAAATGTATCAAAAAGGAACACCCAAATATGACTAGGATCATGATTGCCATGAATTAATGGAAATGAATATGATTACCATGAATCAAGGGAAATGAACATGAAGTCACAAGAGTGTCACAAAAGCACACCATTTGAAAGCAAAGAACTTAAAGAAGAAAATAAATGTATGTATATGCAAAATAAATAAAGAACTCAAAGAACAAAGTGAACATATGTACATAGAGGTGAACGTTGTATATGCAATATAAAGCAAAGAACTCAAAGAAGAAAGTAAATATATGTGTATGAAAAATAAGCAAAGAACTGAAAGAACAAAGTAAACATGTGTATATGTAATATAAGTATGCATGATGATCAAATATAAATGGCTAGGAATGCAAAAGCAACAAGAACAAGTACTCCTACTATACATGAAGTGCTTGAATATATATGGCCAAGTATGCATGATGCTGAAATATAAATGGCCAAGAATGCAAAAGCAATGAGGATGCGTACTCCTACTATACATGAAGTGTTGTGCTATACAAATGTACTAAGACATGGGATTGGACTGAATAACATGTGGAGGTGTTGTTAACATGTCCTTGACATCCATGGCCTTACCTCTAGCCTGGGACTTGTCAATAGCCTCACCTATAATAGAAGCCTTAGGTGGAAGGCACTCTACTTTGACACACATCTATGCCATGTTAATGTGCTTAATGAAAGGTATCTAAATATACACTAGACTATATCTCCAAAGAAGATCCCACTTTCCATTTTGCATGGAAGGTATTAGAATGTAGTAGCTAAACCTTCAAAAGTAGCTAAACCACACTATACGCCATAAGCCAGCCCAAAGTTCACTCCTCAATAAGGAACTCAATGGCACAATGCAAGTTGGCAATAAATCTATCTAAGAGAGCCTTTAAGGGGTAGTGATGAGGAAGCATGCTCTAATGCACTAAAATAGGAAGGAGAAAAGTGTCACTAATAGATAGCAGCATGGAGGATGGTTCTTATAATATGGTAAGAAAGCATTATCAACTACCAAAATATCTTGTTATGGTAAACCTAATATAGTAAATTTACTATAGAGTGTATGGATATAAAGTCTATATTGGTCCTTATTTCTTTCCATGTCATCCAACACATCCATGATACAAGCATTGGTTTTTACACCATTGGGTAGTAACCATGAATCCACATGTCACTCAATAGATGCTAGAAATCCTGTCAAGTACTATCAATTTACAAGATAACCTCAAACTTGAACACACAAAACTCCATGAACACTTGAGGTGCAATATATATCTAAAAGTGGTCCTTGCTTGATATAAGGTCTATTTGAACCACTCTTCTAACAAGGACCACTGGCTAGAGAGCCTACTACTATCCAACATAACATCAACCAAGCAACCAATATCCAAGACTAAAATCTTCCTCCACCTTACCACAAAGTAAGAAGTAAACTCTTGAGTTAAGCTAATCTACTCTCACATCATAAAATGTCTATAAATCTCACCATTGAATGTCATCTTCCTCTCCTCTAACCGATCTATATGTGTAGAGGTGTGTGAAATGTGGTGGGGTTGCAAGATCATCAAAGATACAAGGTCTCCAAATAACTATATTCATATCAGCAATCGTCACACTAGCTCTCCAATTGGCCCTCCATGCAACCAAGGCTTAGTTTGCATCTCCATCAACCTATGTTTATCTCATTAGCATGAGCAAATGGAGTGACTTGCTAGTCTATTGATCTGAGTATCCTCACTAGTCATATCCAAACTCTTTGCCTGAGTGTGATCATCCATTGCAAGCTTTATGGGTGATGATCACATAGAGTTCTTTCTATGGAGCTGCCACATCTGATAGAATGCCCCCTCTAAGTCATTCCTCACATTAGCTAACACTACTCTAGTCCTCTCCACATCAACCTAATTACTCGCCAAGTTGCCCATGGAGACCACTAACTCCCTATGGTAAGAGTCACACAAGGTCCTATAAGCCACCTCCATCAATGCTCTCTTTGCTAATAGAACATACCATGCCAATGTTCTATCATGTTGCTCTCTCTCCCCTCTTGCAAAGGCCAAAATAGAATCCTCTTTTTGCTCAATTTCTCTCTCTCTCTCCTCACCAAATCAAGAATATGAAGCTCTCTCTTCCTCAAAAATTGCTCTCTCTTCCATGTCTCCAATAGCTGACTCTCTTTCTATAAGCACATGCTCTTTATCATCATGCTCTAACTCCCTCTTGCTCTTAGCTAGTGCTCTCTACACTCCATGTCTCCTATAGAGGACTCTCTCCCTTTACTAGTGAGCTCTCATGTTTTATACTCCCTCTCTAAGGATGCTCTCTCTAGTCCCTAAGTCCCCCACTCTCTCCGCACACTCCATCTCTACTCTCCACTATCACACATACACTCTCTCTTTACAATTAGACACCCTAGCACTCACATTGATGGGATTTCTCTCAATGATTCAAAACTAGGAATAGCAGTTTATGCAAGCCAACTACCAAGCCAATTACCTAGTGGATTCATTGGGGGGTACCTCAACCTCAGTCTAATATACATCACTCTCATGCTACCTACGCGTGTCTAATAGAAAGGATGTACATGGATCATCTGCAACCAAAATACCCTATGGGTCCTCTAAGCAATCAATATGGATGCCCAAACAAGAACTTGTGCACAAAGGTCAAATTTATATCAAATCTAATGAAACCTATATCTTTCTATGATAGTGTATACCACCATAGATAGCAAAACCAAATTGTGTGAAGTTGAACATTAAAATAATGGAGTCACATGCATGGAATACCATAGGAGCATATTTTGTGACAAAATTGAATATACCTTATTTGTCATCACTTCCACCATTACCAAAGAGAAATACACAATATGCCTAGAAGGAAAGAACCTAAGTGCAATATTGTAATACCAATAGCTAGACATATGATCCAGAGATGCAATTTGGTTTGGTAACATCTAGAAGGATATTATATGATCAACTAAGTAGATCAGACAGAAGTATCACCAAAAAGAGTACTTCTACTAATAGACCAAAAACCAAAACATGCTTGAAGACTTTAGAATCAATAGCTAGACATATGATCTAAAGGTAGAATTTGGGTTATTGACATCTGGAAGGATGTTATACATAATGGACTAAGTAGATCAGGTAAAGGTATCACAAAAAGAGCACTTCTACGCATAGGTCAGAAACCAAAATAGGCATTAAAACTTTAAAGGCAATTTTGGAGGACCTATCCAAGCAAGTAATCCTATGGTGTAGCTTCCTTGGAGGAGATCCTCTTTGGCTATATAATAAAGAGAAGGTGCATCTTTGGGGCACTAGAGTTTGAGTGTGAAACTTCTGTTTTTTTTGTGTGTTTCTCTCCTATCCTCGGAACATTACAAATACACACACAACAATCCAAGCCAATTGGGCATAAATTCAAGCATGCAAGCATGGAGAAGATCCAAACACAAGAAACCTAACAAAACTCTTTGTGCTTTTGGTAGAAATATGCTTAAGAGTATCCTTGTTCTATCAAAGAACTGCTTTTAATCTATACTCCAAGTTTACATCCAATCTGTATTCTAAGTAGGAAAATTCTATACTTTTTGATAAAATACTTTAGCAAGACTAAAATAGGGATAAATTTTCTCTATAACTATAATTTAAATATCCTAGAACTCAATGAAAGCTTGTAAGATAAGATTTCCAATGTTCTAAAGCAAGTCTCAATCTGACCACTACATCTCTCTTGACAAGGTCTCAACTTTGTTGTATTTTTGTAGTTCCAACCCTTATTTTGAAACCCGTAAGTGTGGCTCAACTCTTGATTCTTACATAATATTTTACCAAATTTTAGCCCAACAATTCATTAAACATTAGAGAACACTTGAGAAAGCTACAATTCTTCCACTCTTGACTTAAATTTGGAGATTTGACATTCAATCGTAATTGGACATACAATTGTTCTATTGAGCTCATGATAAAATTTCTGGTAGAGTTTGTTGCACCAAATCTCACTATCTTCAAAACTTGAGCTAGCCTTATTTTATTTAGTACTTGGTTGTGCTCCTATCTTAAGCTATGTAAATTTTGATAGCTTAATCCAACCCTAATTCCTAGATATGGATCAAATCTCAAGTTGAGCTAACTTTTGAACTCTACATAGCCAAATATAATTGATACTTGAGTTTACTATTTAAAAAATTCACATGAAATATTTGCACACAGATACAATACCTAACCACCAACAAAACTAGAAAGTTTCATATGCTGATTCAAAAGAAACTTGAAAAGTGACCAAAACTCCAAATTTGATCATAATCTCCTTCCCAACACCATGAGTTCCAATACTCTACTTCTAGTTGATTAGATCAAATTTGAGATTAATTCAAAAATGAAATTTCCTAAGCTCAACAAAACAAGCATTATGTCTTCTTCCCAACCCTATTGACAAATCATAAAAAACTAAAATAAAACTCTTAGATTTCTCTAGTTTGTGCACTTGAGTATGAATTTGAACACCCTTGTTTCAATTGATCATATCCAACTTATAATCTACTTAAATCCATTACTACTTGTTTTTAGACCAAAATTCAATACTTCTCTCTCTAGCTATGGTCTTTTCTCCCCAAATTCCCTTCCCTAACCTCCTTAAACATCAAAAATTCAAAACTTTTGATGTTGGGACCCAATTTCTTACTCTTTTGTCACTTAGTCATTTTACCTTTTTGACCCATGAACCCCACAATTCCACATTGAAAGCATTGAATGAAATTAAATCCTTCTCTTTTTATAAAAGCAAATAAATAGTCAAATCTCAAACGTATCCAAAAGTAAACACAAGAAAGATGATAAGACCCGAGGTTTCTATCACCAATGCCACAAATACAAGCCCAAAATGTGCTACTATCCAAGCCCAAAAGTGATCATAAAACAAAATCTAAAGCTTGATGAGAAAAGGATTTGGGAGTGACAAATCAAAAGCATATAACATCTTTGGTTCAAACTCTTTTTCCATGCTCTAGCTCATACACTCAATACACTCTCACTCTCCAACATTCTCCTCCCAATCAAGACTCCTAAGACTAAACACCTCCATCCTCTATCAAGTCTCCACCACCTATATACATCAAAGCCCTTAAAAATAGAACAAGATTGTAGTTCATATGGCCATCACTTAAATATACAAAGATTTCTCACATAGCAATGGTTCAACCATGAGATTTTTCATACAATCTACTCTAGCATTGTGGAGATAAATAGCACTTGATTACTTTCTCACTAGCTAAGAAAACCACAACACGACATCTATCTCTTCAAACCTATGCATCCTCTAGTATGCATCAACCAACTAGTTTACATATTATGATTGGCATCATACCACCTCCTCATGTGATTCTTGAGACTTTGCATCCTCTAGCACTAGATCTTCATTTTGAAAATCAAAGAGATCAAACTCTTTGCTTTCTTCTTCTATGTTCAAGCACCTTTCTTGCTGTTTGAAAAGCTTGACATGCTTGTCTACAATTGGAACCTTAAATTTATTTCTGTCTAACTCTTAGTGAGAGTAAGTGGTATTGTAAAGCACACTAACAACCACATAAGGTCCAAAGCAACACTTTGGGAATTTCCTCATAACACTATGTTGGTTATCTAGACTACTGTTGTTGATTAGTACCCAATCTTCTCCTTGATTTTCTTTGGTTGCAAGCGGTGATGTTTGTTGAACCTATCCTTATTCCCAAGACATGCTATCTTAAGCCTCTCAATTACTAGCTCAACATCTTTTACATTTTCTCCAATTGACAAATCTGGAGCGCCAAGAGATCATCCATAGACATCTGATCTTCCCAAGGCAAGACACTCCATGTGGGTATTTGCTCCTCAATGGGCATAACAAGTTTCTATCCGTTCATCAACTCCATGGGCATGTAACCAGTTATCAAACTATAAGTAGTGCAATCTGCCCATAGAGCAAATGTCAAGAGCCTTAGCCACTCTCTCACTCTCCATTGGCATGCTGTCACAATGGTTATCAAAATAAGAGGATGACCTTGCTTACTCTTGGCATTCCACTCCAAGTTGTAAGTTGTAGTAATACAATTCACTCCACACCTCTCAAAGAAAACCTTAGTTTCTAGGGTATTTATCTCTCCTTGATCTGATGTAATTTTTCTAACACATTTGTATCTACAAATCATATCTTCCAACAAAAATCTGCAAACCTCTTTGATGGTTTGTCCTCAAAGCTCATCCTTCCACTTGGTCAGACAAATCCTCTTGTGCCAAAACCGTGTAGTGCATCTACTATATTCCAACTTGCATAGTAACTAGATCCACAACCCTCTTTGAAATACATTGCAAATAGATAGGTAGGATCCAATCCATCTTTATGTTGAAAGTTGAGTATGTTTGGCATATTTTACACATCTACACAAACTAAACTACATCTTTATACATTTTATATCACCAATATGTCTCTTTTAGCTTGAAAAGATTTTATGATTACTCTTATGTCTAGCCCATAAGCTCTCATGGAATTCTTAGATCTTTGTGTCTCCACCTTGCACACAACCCATTGTGGAAGCTTGCCCCTTTATTTAGCTTTTTTTTTATAAATAACCCTCTTCTAAAAGGTAGTTATACACTTTTGCTTTGTTTATTTGTACCAAGCATAACTCCACTCTGGTTGCTTGTAAAGGAGCTAGGGTATTGCCCAATAACCAATCTTCTTCATAAAGCTACTTCACAAAGAACTTAAGATGCTCATGCCCTCCTACTTGAGCCTTGAAAAGAAAGTAGTGCATGTATCTTTGGCATCATAGATCATGGACTCATTATTTGATACTTAGCCCTAGATAGCATATCTCTTATAGGATTATCCTTGCACACTATGTATCAAAACTCAAGATTCAAAGACTTGATGTATGCTAACCATCTTAGCATTGCAATATCTAGAGTATTACAGTTTTTATTGATCCTTAAAAATGGCAAAAAATCAATCTAAGGAAGGACTACCAATCAAGTAGTCATTCTCTTACTTCATGTTTGTAACCACTCCTCATAGCTCTCATTTAACCTAAGGGTAGCCTATTTAGCACTCATTCAACTTTGCTCCAAAATGCCCTACATATTGGTTTCCATTTTCACCATAATGCCATACTGCCTAACACGTTGCTATGGGATTGGTATGAACCACGAGTATTATTTATTAAGATGGATCATAGCTGATGCATCTTAGTTTAGGTGATGAAGACAATAATTGTTTAAGCTTTTGAATAGCTTCCGTATATCTCTTGTCCCACCTTAAATTTTGACCTTTCCACAATAAACTATAGAGTGGATCTGCTAAGTTGGCAAAGTGAAGAATCCATCCATGATAAACATACAAGCTCCCAAAATCTCCTCACATTTTTTGGTGAGTTGTATGTGTTCTTCATTTGCTAAATTGCATCCACCTTTCTAGGATCAAGTTTGAAACCAAACCATCCACACAAGTGGCCAACAATGAGCACCTCTTGGTGGTCACCATATCATAACTAAAGGAGATGCTCCTCCTTCATTTAAATACAAAATTATACCAATTATTGTGGTGCTCCCATTTCTTCAAAATTTTCTTTTAATGGTCATATTAGGCTTAAGTGCTAAGAGAACCATCAAGAATGATAGAATTCATGGGAGAAATGCCTCTGATGGTCTTGGCAAGCTAGGATGGGAGAAGCACTCAGAGTGATGTAGGCTAGAGCAGAAATAATCCTGAGTACTTTTAGGGCAGCCTACTTATAGGATTTTTAGCACTCTAAGTGATGTAACATAATCATGAATGTTGATAGAAAGAATGAGTATGGAGATCACATGAGTTATAGGATCAAGTATCAGGTTGACAAGCAAAGCTATGTCATAAAGGACATGAGAACCACTCAAAGAGAGGCATAATGATCCCAAGTGTCTAAGGGTGTCTAGTACTTGGAGTGTTGAAGGATCGTTTAAAGTGCTTGCAAGATGCGCAACACCTAAAGTGCCGGTAGGTGAGGCATACATGCCCAAGTTCTGAGTGCCACCTTGGCACTTGGGCATGAGTGCCAAGGTGGCACGACAATTTTAACTTGCTGCCAAAAACACTAACCTCCAACTACACTTACCACCAACGGCTACTACCTACAAGATAACCATTGGCACTTAGTAGTCAAGTGTAGCATGAGAGAAAGTGGTTGGCAAACAGATTTCCTGGCATGTGGGAGAGTGACTTTGCCCAAGGACAACATGCAAGGCCTTTTCCTACATAACAATGAGTGCCTACCTACTCTGTAAATGCTAGAGTGCTCAAGAATGACCAAGATCTGGGTGTATAAATTAAACTACCTGGCCTGTAGTGGCGCTTTTTGCAATCCAACCTATCTTCCTAGCTGATTGGGAAGTATCTTGCAAATTCTGTGGAATGGTTGGTGCTCAAAGTCACTTTGAAGAGTGGCATTGGGTGCAATCTTAGGTACTCATCATATTCAACCAGCAGCTCATAGCATCTCTTTGTATGCAAGACCATGGTAGTTACTCCCAAGACTTACAAGAAGGCTCTTGAGGCCATCCTTAATCCCCTATTGTAAAAAAATGGGCAATATACTACAAGGTGGATGTAATTAGAAGTAAGCACTTAGGATTCCTCCTATGGAATTGGGAGGTATAAGACTTCCACATGACTCATGAAATGAGAGGTAAGAGAGAGAGACCTTCATGGGGAATGCGGGGCAATCCACTTCATTTTACTAAGGACCATTGGCAAATGGTACTTGGCCCGGATGTTGGGTTGCAAGAGCAATGACAATAAACACCAAATTTGTAGACAAGGAGTTAAGAGCTACTTCAATAGTAAGTGATCCAAGAACAATGGATGGAGTGTAGCTAGTTACAAGGACCCGGCCAAAAGAGCTATTCTTGAGGTAGTCATGAAATTGTTCAAACAAAAACAAACAACCTACTTAACCAATTGCTTGGCAATGTTCTTTGATTATATGTATGCAAGAGAGCCTATAGATTGGGGTAAAATGTTTGACAAGTAGTGCAAGATCCTACATAGGGATTTTGAAGAAAAAGGAGGAACTACTTACATTACTCCATTTGTAATACATAACTACATGGGGACAAACCTTCTCAACAAGGTGGAGAAGAAGAGGTTTCCTACTCATTTTCATCCTATAGGTTATTTTGAAGTGCAATCAAAGGACCTACTCAAAGCACCAAGTATCAATTAGTGGATGCACAGTTTGTAGAGTTTAGGGTTAGTCCAATTTGTGCAGTTTGTAGAGTTAGTCTAATTTGTGCCTACATATGAAGAAATGGCCTTGCCCAAGGCTCCAAAGAGGAAGAATACCACCCCAAAGAAGAAACCACTTCCTCCAACCAAGAAATTGAAGTCGAGTGCACAAATTGTTTTGTCCTCTTTGAGAGATCAAGCCGAGGACATTGCGGTTGATGAAGATGAGGATGAGGAGAAGTAGGGGTCTTTCACTTTGCAAGGATCATCCTTTGCCCCAAGAAATAACAAAGAAGGAGAAGAAACTTAGGAAGATGCTTAGTCTGCTCCTCAAGTGCAAGACCAAGACATAGACAAAGGCCCTTTAGATGAAGAAGAACACATGGTAGAAGAAGTGGTAGTGCCTAAGCTGACACCCTTTAGTCTCAAAGTTCAAGAAGATGTAGTTGCAATATAAGTACAAGATTGGTCCAAGTGCTCAAAGGACCAAGAACTTTGGCTAAGAGAAGGAGAAGAGGCTGATGATCACACAAAGGACAAAGATTGCATTACAAACAATCTCAAAGAGGAGGAGAAAGTTGACAATGTAACATATCTTCTTGAGGCTGCACCAGAATTGCAAATCAAAGTGCAAGAAGCGCTTGTAACATCCAAGTTGGTGCAAGTGCAAGATGGCTCAAATTTCATCATCCACTTAGTGGGTACTGCATTGCAATTAATGGAAGTATTACTGCCCTAATACCAATTCAAGTGCATTGAGTGTTGGACTACACCAAATTGATCAATGCTATGCAGAAGTAGGTTTACACTTGGAAGGCCAAAATGGACTTGGTGAAGGATGAGGTGGCAAAGACCAAAGACCTATACAAGGCAAAGTCTTTGAAGGTAATTGTCTTGATGCAAAAGAACTAGGAGATAAAGAATAGAAGTCCCACTATTGAGAACAAACAAGATCATCAAGCATCCAAGACCAAGAGGTTTGAGGGAGATTGGAAGGCATTGTGCTTTGAGATTGACCCGTTCAAGAAGGAAGCCAAAGACCAACTTGACATCAAGTGCCAAGAAATAGACAACACTTTGAGTGCCTTACAAGAGAAACATGACCAAGTAGTAATGTTGGAGCTATAGATGTAGGAATACCAAAAGGAAGCCGTGACTTAACTAGACATCTTAACAAGGAGGTAGGGGAAGAGAAGATCAAGCATGCAAAAAGCCTCTAAGTGCTAGAGGAACATAAGGCAGAATGGAGCAGTCAATCAAAGCAAAGAGAAGAAGATAAACTAAAAGTACTATACCAATTGGAAGAAACCAAAGCCTTGTTCATAAAGATATTGAAGAAAGAAGGACCAGCACTTCATCCCAGGTAGTTATAATCCAAGGCACTCTTGTGAAAGGAAGTCCTTCAATTGAACTTGCACTCTTTAGTAAGGAATGCATGTTGTGATGATAGGTTAGGTTACCCATTATTGCCTGACCTGGTAGAAAGAACACTAGAAATAGGAGGAAGAAGGTTATGAAGGTTGGGTAAAAAAGTAGGCTCAAATTATTAGTGACAAGTCTATACATGACCTCCCATTTGTAAGCTCCATAACTAGGCATCTAGGGTGTTCCTAAAGAGAGAAAAGAAAATTACAATAATTATTTGAAGTATAAAGTTCCATTTCTCTATTTATAAATAATAAATATGTAAACTATATATTTCTCTACTAAATGTGTAAACCACTAAATATTTTATCTATAGTTAAGAACCAACAAACAACAAAGAATCACAACAAATGTCCATGTTTCTAACCCAAATTGAGTCTCAAATTAAATGAAACTAAACCCATCCAAAATGAGTAAAACCCTATGCCCCTTAAGATAAGTGACCTCTAATCTAAATGAGCAAACCCAACATAAGCAACATCACCCTACCAAGAATGAATACATACAAGAAAACACATTCCACATGAGAGAACCCATTCCAACAAGCACAATAAAATTAAGCAAACCCATATGGAGTAAACCCATTCAAAAATTCATCCATACACATATGCTACTACAAAAAAGCTATTGGTATTGTAATTTAAATATATATCTTAACATAATCTTTTATTGATATTGATGTCTTATACAAAAATTCATCAGGTGCATGGTTCAAGGCAAGGCACATTTCTACCACCAAATGCTTAGTTTCTTCTCTATTCTGGTGCTGATAACTCCCACCTCATGCCTCCATGAACTGATGTATTGAATCTACTTTTTCTCTAGATTATTCCTCCTCATCCTCCCATATGTCAGATCTATTAATAAATAAAGTGTGCAATATAACACAAGTGACTGTCCATTGCAAGATAAAGTATTCTTTTCTTGTTACTCACTCAATACTTGCAAGGAAATCCAACAGGCTTTTAGTATCCATATGCATTTTTCATTTAGACACATTGTTTGAGCCACAATGGTTGAAACCTTTTTTTCCTGATTGCTTGTTGTTTAAATGAAAGCACCAAATGATTCATTGGCATATATCCTACATTGCCTAATAAATATTGATGGTTATCAAACAAAGTCCATGCTCCTATCTAATTTAGATCTAACCAAAGTTCATACTTCTTTAAACATATCATATCATGATATGATGTGTCACCATTCTTTAGCCACCACTAAACAAACAATAATAAATAATGCTCATCAATAATTTGTCCTCAAGGTCATAAAGAGGACTAATTCTCCCAGGAAATCTTCTTATCACAGCCACTACTAATAAACACACTCTCCAATAAACTCTTCACAACATGGAAAGGATGATAGATTCTCAATAGAAAACCTTTTACCTCATGCAAAGTGCAGAATTATATGCTTGTCATTACATATCAATTAGCTAGTGATTGAGTAAGAACACTTTCACACTTTCTGATTGAGTAAGAACACTTTCACAAACTAAACTTCCTCATCAATGGTGGGTCCTTATGACAAGGTAAAGAGAGTACAATCCACTAGTTCTATACAAAAATCCTTTTTGTGCAAACATGGATACAATTCTGGCTCTCTCCTTGATCCTTGGCCATTAAACTTTATTTTTTATAATGAACAATATTGCATTGATTTTTCTCTCAATAACTTGGTTGTTGATCTTGCACTAATTCCCCATCAGTTCATTCCTCTAGCAACACAAGTTTCATTTCCACTATGTCTAAATCAATCCATTGCTAATGCCAATTGGGAGCCATACATGTGATTGGTATTTTCTTAGATCCCTCCTTCTTTGAAGACATCATGCACTTTCAATACGTCCACTACAGCAATAAGGAGTTCATATCCATTCTCACTAGCTGTTTCAAAGCTACAAGATCAAGCACCAAAAGAATTCTATATACAAATTTTGTGCTTCTAAAAGTTTGCAATCTTTCCCTCAAATATTGTCTCTCATGGATCATTTTGCACCATTTGTACAACCTTTCCATATCATCCTCTTCTTTGCTCCATTCCCTTATATCCCAATCCCAAGAGGAATCCACCTATTCATCACAATTTTCTAATTCTGCTATTTGAATGCATATCAGATTTTCAATTCATTCCTAGGGAATTATAAGTCCCTAAGGTAAGGCATTACACCTTGGTTCAAAGAAAAATCCTATTACATCCTCATGGAGAACTATCACAAGTAGAAATTGTTCAAATTGCAATCAACAATATGGCCAAGAATTAGAGATGAAGGAATGCACACTCTATGACAAGTTTTGTTGAAGAATGAATTGTCAAAGGAAGGAATGAGCTTAAATGGAGTGAAAATATCTCTTTTCTGATGGGAGCCCTGTTGATATTTCAAACTGAATTAAGGGAGTATTAAGGAGGAGCTAATTTATGTCTACACAATATATACATGTTCCTTAATCTCTTGAAATCTAATAAGAACTTACATGTCACCAAAAAGGTGACCTGAGCTATGAGCTATGGCTATGTGCTATAGCATGTAATATCCTTGTCTATCTTTCACCAATGTCTTGTAAGATTCTACATGACCTTCCATAAAATTTCTTTACATGATGCAGAAAATGTCTAATTGAAACCCCGTATATATAAGTGGGGCTTAGCCCCATGTTACCTTTTTTGTCTCTCCCTTGTACGGCTTGATGGGGTCTTCCCATCCTTCATTTTTCCTATGCGGTTGCCTTTTTACATATATATAAATGAACTTCCTTCATGATACTTAGGACTTTTGATTTTTGAAGAAATATATATTATACTTGTTGAAAGTAAATTTCAAGTGGTAGCACACTTGACATTGATATAGCATGTACCTATACTATAGGTGTTAGGGCATGTACATAGTACCTAGCACCTAATAGTGGCATTATTTAGGGTTAGAGTATTTAGGTCTTACCTTTGAGAGAGCAATAGTTAATTTGATTAAGATGTTGGCAGCATATTCAAAGCAACTTGAGCAAGGAGACCAATGAGTAGCAAGCTAGAGAAGCAAGGCCAAACAACACAACCAAGCTTTTCATTAGCTTAGAACCTACATACTAGCATGTATGTATTCCATTTCTCACTTCATGAGACTAGATTTTCAAAAAGAGGAAATTGGCAAAAGTGCTTTTTGCCAATATATGCTTTTTGTTGATATATGTTCTTTTGCCTTTTGGTACTCCTTGTATGTTTTAAATTTTGTGAAAATTTGCATCAATATTCATGAAAATTTTCAATAGGTTATTGGTCCACCTTTCCTAGTGCACCAAGAGTGATAGAAGGTTATTCCTGTCATGAAATTTTAGAGACTAGAAGAGATCTTTCAGATTTGAGACTAAGGTGGAACACAATGGGAACAAGGAGCTATGTGAGAGATATAGCACACATTTTTCAATTCAATGGGGAGAATTTCTTCATTTGGAAATTCAAGAAGATGATTGTCTTCAAGTCAAAGAGACTTACAAGGATCATCATGGGATAGTGACTATAGAACAAGCCAAAGTAGATGAGGAGAGATTGATTGGCAAAGCAAGAATTTTACATTTGTCCGGCTATAGGAGAGAAGTATTTACAAAGACTAATCAATTATAGAATTGCAAACCATATGTGAAGTAGATTGAACAATGTGCTTTAGAGAACAAGCATGTTCTCTACCAAAGATTCTTTCAATTATAAATGAAACCAAGAGAAGAGATAGCAAGTTTTATTAGCCAAATAGAAACTCTCAGTAGTCACTTGAGTAACTTTGGTGTTAGAATAGATGGTTCCTCAATTATCACCAAGATTATTTGTAGTTTGCCACAAGCATATCACTATATATTAGCCGCATGGGATAATCTACCTAAGGAGCAATAAACCATTGAGAGACTCATTGCAAGATTGCTCAAGGAAGTAACCTTGAATAGGTGTGTAGAGGAGAAAGAAGGAAGTTCAAGAGAGAGAGCTATTCTTGCTACTTATGGAAGAAGCATGAGAGGTAGCAATGATGGCGGACTTAGAAAAGACAAAGATTTTTGAACTAAAGAACAAACAAGCTACAAAAAATGTAAAAAGAAGGGCAGTAGGCAAGAGAATCCCGATGTGAGCAAAACCTCCCAAAAAGAAAGCTGCACAATGTGGCTAATCCTAGAATCAAGTCAATGCTCTAACAATGTAGATTATTGCATTTACTACTAGTTCTAGCACTTCCACAAGCACCATTCATCTAGACTATGATGTTTGGTATGCTAACATAGGAGCTTCTAAGCACATGAACAATAGACAAAAGTGATTCCAAGATTTCAAGAAGATTGAAAAAGGAACCTGGTCCATGTATGTTTTTGACAGTCAAAGGTTTGGATTGCTGGAGTGGGAGATTTCCCAATTTCTTGTAATCTTGCTGCAAGAACACAAGAAGGAGTCATCAAAAGAGTTCTCTATGTTCTAGATTTGAAGCACAACCTATTCAACAATGATCAAATAGCACAAAAATGCATCCAAACCACCTACACCAAAGAGGGATTCTACATGAAGAAAAGATGGAGCCATGATGATGAATGGTGTTTTTGATTCAAACCCTTATAGGCTTTATATCATAGTTACCAAGATAGGTAACATTTCCCAAGAACTCCATTGTCTCAAACAATGAGGAGAATGAGAAGTTACAAAAGCAAGAATAATGTTAAAAGTTAGATATTGCACTTTTTCACCAAAGACTTTGTCATCTCAAGTTTGCCTACATTAGGAAGATGGATAGAAAAGGACTAGTAGAGGGTCTATGTTTGAACTAAAAACAGTTTGGTAGTCAAAATTCTTTCTAATACGATGGATGTAATATAGGAAAGCAACATCGATTACCTTTTGCAAAACCCAATGATAATAAAGGCAAGTACAAAGTTAGATAGTTCTTTCATGGTGATATTTGTAGTCCTATGATCATGAGCTCAATAGGAAGATCAAAGATATTATCTACTTTTAAGGATGATACAAGTGGTTTAAGATTTTTAGTTTTTTTACAAAGAAGTCAGAAACTCTCTCTTGCTTCAAACAACTTCACAGATGTAGAAATTCAATGTAAGTTGAAGATCAAGAAACTATGATCTGATAGAGGAGGTAAAACCATTGGAAAGGAATTCACTATTTTTGTACAAAGTGTTGGATTAGTCCATGAACTTATAGCATGTTACACTCTTGAGCAAAATGGTATCCCAAAAAGAGATCATAGAACAATGTTTGAAGCAACAAGAAGCATGTTGTTTTCTAACAAGCTGCCTAAAGAGTTGTGGGAAAAAGTGGTAGGAGCTGCTACACATGTTCTAAATAGGTTTTTTAGTATAGTTTTAGAGAAACTTCTTACAAGCTCTAGCATGGGACAAAACCAAAAGTTGCACGTTTGAGAACTTTTGGTTGCTCAGTCCTTGTACACATACCAAGGGGTGGTCATTGAAAGAAGTTTGATCCCAAGGGACAAGAGATATATTTTGTTGGGTATAATTCAAAATCCAAAGCCTTCAGATTATGGGATCAGAAGAAGAACCAGATATGTGAAAGTAGGGATGTCATGTTTAGAGAGGAGCAACCTGATCATGTATGGTTATATATGCTAAAATTAGACATATATTGCCTTAAAGAGAGAGATAAAGAGTAAGCCAATGCTAGAATGAGCATTGTGTGGTGCCAACATTTTTTGTTTTTTTGAGTTTTAAAGAAGAAGTGCATTGGTAAAGCCAAAGGAGGGCTAAACAAGGAAGAAATGTGAAGAATTGTGTGTTGGACATAAACTCAAAGTTGACCTCGGATTCAAGGCCAAAGGACTCAAGTTGGATGAAATGAAATATGAAGAAGAGGACTTTGTATTGGGTAGTGCAACCTGATCCAAAGATCCCACATAAAGCTTCTTTGGAGTACCGCCAATCAAGAAAGTATGCAAGAAGAAAGTGACTACCTTGGGACCAAGATGTTCTTGAAAGTGACAAGAGAAAAATTCACAAAATTGGTGAGTGACACGAGGAAGAAACTGAAAAATGCCCAATTAGCAAAGGACTATAAAATTGAGATTTCAGCAAGGAGGTGTTGCAATTTCTATGCACTACCTTGTCCCTATTTAGAGTAGACTAAAAGGAATGCAAAGTGAAAATATGCAAGAGAAGTGGGTTAGAATCTTGGGTTTGATCTTTCATAAGCAGAGAGTGAGGAAGCACACGATGGCCCTAGAAGTGAGTAAGCAAAGTTTGGTGATGGGTCTTACAATGCAAAGGTTAGATGTAGTGGCAAGGATCAAAGTCTTATCAAGGCTTTGTATCACCTTTCTGGCCTAGAATTGTAATTTGAGCTTTCCAAGTTTCATGGCAAAGATTGCCACAAGTGATTGCAAGGATGGGCCAAACCATGAAGGCAAGAGAGGATGGACTAAGTAGGATTGGAGATTAGTCCTACTTAGAGAAGTAGGTGAGGTAGGAAGTGTCATCTTCTATCAAAAGTGTGATGCGTTGGAAGAAACTACTAAGGTTAGAAATTCTTTCAATCAACCTCGCACCAAGAATGGGTATCAGGTGGATAGTTTAGAAACCCAATTCAAAAAGGGATTGTGAGTGCAATGACGGCTATGTTCAAGCCAGAGCAGAACACTTATGTCACAATGCAACATGCAATATTCTTTCACTAGATGTTTGTAGGAGAAGTGGTGGACTGGGCAAAATGTTTCCATCAGCACGTGGGGCAGATGATTTTGGGTTAGAGAATGGATATGCAGCCTCATTACTTCACGTCCTTTGCGGCTCATTTCTACTTTGGGCTAAACCTGATGACTTTGGAGGAGAGCAGTAGAATGTTGTCCCACTTTCACCCGGATCTATGCAAGGAAGCTGATGCGGATGAACGCTATTACATGGAGCGGGTTTGTGAAGGGGATGATTATTACATGAAGATTAGGAAGGAAAAAATAGTAGTAGTAGATATCTTCATGCCCAATAGACCTGAAGGACAAATTGCACCAATACACCCGCAAAAGATACAATAGCTGAACCCAAAGTCAATACTGGTAGAGGTGAAAGAATTGACTTTGGAGGAGGAATCAAAGGGAGAAACCAAGTCAAAAAGAGAAGCCTTGTGAGGAGAAGAAGAGTTCACACTGCAAAGTGAGGAATCAAGTAGTGGCAATGAAGAAGAAGTTGAAGTCCAACAATCCAGAGGAAGGTCTATGGAAGCAGAGAAGCCAAGTCTAGAGACTCAACAACCAAGCGTGAGAGTGAGAAGGAAGAAAAGGATGTCTTGGTATGTCCAAGGGGTGCCAAAGGGAAGTGAAGTACTCAAGGCACTGTTGGACCAAGTAAAGTTACCATCAAGGAGGAGGAAAGTTTGGACGAAGAAAAACTAAAGATACAAAGATCACATCTTTGGGGTAAGGCACCAATCAAAGAGTTAACTGCCAAGGGCAAAGATAGCAGAGGCAACATAAGTAATGGTGATGGAGTGGAGTATATGTGAAAGTTTATGTGCTCTCTATTGGTGTTTTTGCAACAGAAAAAGTGGAGATGGCGAGTGCTAATCTAGACGTGAAGGATGAATTAGCATTTGTGACAGAGTGGAGTATGGAGACCTTGTTGTTGAGAAGCAAGCTAATGCAAGTAGAGATGGAAGCCAAAAAACTTCATGTGGAAGCAATTCTTTTGAGAAAAAACTCAGAAGCAATGAGGAGGACTTGGTGAAATGTAGAGAGAAAGTAAAGGAGAAGATGGCATTGGCCAAGGAATTGAAGCAGGAAATTATTGGTGCACAAGTGGAAGTGATACATTCAAAGGTGAGTGCAATGATGGAGCAAGAGTTGGAGAGTATGAGGAAAAAAGTGGCCGATAAAGACCAAGCCTGGCAGCAAGAATTGACATAGCATAGTCGAGAGGAAGAACTATTGCAAGGATTGCTGAGAGGAGCAGAAGATCAACTCTTTCCAAACAGACAAGAGAAGGAAGCAATGAATACTAAGTTTGAGGACAAGTTGGTGATGTATCAAAATGAACTGGAAGAGGAGAGAAAGAAAGAGAAAGTAGAGCCAAGGTAGGAGTCATATGCAATTGGAGTAGTGGTAAGTGAGCTAAAGGCGCTGCTAAGTACTGAAGCCAAGAGTTGGAGGAGACAAGACTACACAAGTTGAAATTGTTGGTGCAAGAGACAAGGAAGAGGAAAGCGAGTGACATGGAGTTGAATAATCTTCTGATTTGTCTACAAGATCATGTTGATAGAAAGATGTTAGAGGTAAGAGACAATGTTTGTCTTAGATTAGATCTTGTTAGATCAGACTTGGATAGACTTTGTAGTGAGATAAAGTTAGAGAAGAGGTCCAAAGTAGTAGAAGTAGGAGTGCAAGTATCATTGGGTAAGTTACCTAAGACATTAAAGACAAGTGGGTCAAAAGGTAATGATGCAGATAGAGTAGATAGGAGTGCAATTGTAGTTTGTAGTGAAGAGATAGTAGAAATAGAAGATTTAGGAGTGGTATTAGAGAGACCCAAAGAAGGGGAGCTACTTGAAGGAGCTTTGGGTTTGGAAGCCAATGTCAAGGTTGACACCAGATTGGGGTAGTAATAGTTTTGAGATTTGAAGAGGCAAATATGAAGAGGTGCATTATCCTTTCAGATCTGCACGTTGGTATAGTTGTTAGTAACTATCAAAGTGCTTTGCCCATTTAAAGGAGGGATTTGCAGTGTTATGTTGTTCAGTATTCATAAATTTTCAAGATAGATAAACCTAAGTGTTGATGCTAAGTACTCATTGCTTGAGCTTAATTTTGAGTATCAAGTTTGTGTGTGTATTTGTGAATGTGTGGAGAATTTCAAAGTGCAAGTCAATGTGCTTGTTGGATATTGGATTCCACAATGCTGGTCTAGTCTTTATTCTATGTATTTGATCTTGAGTGAAGTGCAATTAAAGCAATGCCTTGATAGATCTGAGAGGAATTATAGTGTTGGTAGTATTCTACATTTGTGAGTGTAGCATAGGATTGATTTAAAGCAATTTTGATAGAAGTTGTGCCTTCAATGGAGAGGTGGAACACAATTCTAAGGTGAAGTTTTGCAATGAAGTAGCCATCTATGACAACCCGGCAAATATTAATTTTGCGGTAACTGGGTAAGTAAGTTTGTTCCCATAGAGATACAAGTCAAAAATTTCCAAATACAAAGCAAAGTAACCAAATCAGTTCTTCTTGGTTGCATCTTTAATCTCTCAAGTAGAAACTACACCCAAAAGAGAGTAACAAGCACTAGATCTCAATCTTGTCACAAATTAATACTCCCTAATCACAACGCATTCAAATTTTTCCAAACAAACTTGATTGTGATAATTCAGATACTTCCAAAGATAGCTACTTCACTGCAAAACACCTTCATCTTAGAATTATCTTCCCCCCCTCCACTGAAGGCACAACTTCCTCAATTGAAATTGCCTTGCATCAACCCTACGTTACACTCACCAATGCAGAATACTACCAACACTACAATTCCTCTCAAATCTATCAAGGAATTGCTCAAATTACACTTCACTTAGGATCAAACACACAGAATGAAGATCAAGGCTGTGACATCTAACATCCAACAAGCACATTGATTTTGCACTTTGAATTTCTACAAACACTCACAACCACAATCACAGGATGGATACTCAAAATTAAGCTCAAGTGACAAGCACTAAGACCAGTACTTTGCTTTATCTATCTTCAGAAATTACAAATATTAAACAACATAAGAATGCAAATAGTAGAGCAATCAATAGTTACTAACAAAAATATTTTTCTACAACAACTCCACCAACTTGCAGATCCAAAATGACAATGCACCTCTTCATACCTGCCTCTTCAAATCTCCAATCTATTACTAATCCAATTTGATGTCAACCTCGACTTTGGCTTCCAAACCCAATGTTCCCTCAAGTATTTCTCCTTCTTTAGGTCTACTTAATTCCACTCCTAACTCTTCTATTTCTACTATTTCTTCACTATGAACTACAATTGCACTCCTCTCTACTCTATCTACATCATTATCTTCTGACCCATTCTTCTCTACTAACTTGGGTAACTCATCCAAAGACACTTGTACTTCTACTTCTCTTACTTCAGACTTCTTGGCTAATTTTACTTCACTACAAAGTCTATCCAAGTCTATTCTAACAAGATTTAATCAGAGATAGATATTGTCCCCTACATCTAGCATCTTTCTATATACCCGATCTAGCAACCACATCAACAAATTGTTCAATTTTGTGTCCTTCATCTTCCTCTTCCTCTTCCTCATCTCCTGCACCAACAACTTCAACTTGTGCAGCTTGGCTTCTTCCAACTTCCCTTCTACTTTTGTGCTGAGCAGCACCTTCATCTCGCTACCACTGCTGCTACTACATTGGATTCCACCACTGTCTTGACCTTCTCCTTCTTTCTTTCTTCCTCCAAGTTATTGCGATACATTTGCAACTCATCCTCAACCTCAGCATTCATCACCTCCTTCTCTTGTCAATTTCGTACGAGTTGTTCTTCCGCCACTCTCAACAATCCTCGCAATTGGTCCTCTTCTCTACTATGCTCAGATAATTCCCACTGCTAGGCTTGATCTTTCTCGGCTGCCTTCTTCTTTGGACTCTTTAGTTCTTGTTCCATTACTGTCACACTTGCCTTTTGTATCAATTCCACTCATGCATCAATAATTTCTCTTGTGATCTTTGTATCTTCAATGTCTCCCCATCCAAGCTCTCCTCTTCCTCCTCTATGGTAACTTTATTGGGTCCAATGTTGATTGTTTGAACACTCCTCTTCCCCCTAGCAGCTCTTGGACACACCAAAATTCCTTCTTCTTCCTTCTCACGTCCTTGCTCAATGGTGTACACCTTTGGACTTGGCTTCTTTGTGTCCATACTCCTTCTTTGTGTTTGTTGGACCTTTGCCTTGCCTTTGCTACCATTGCTCAGCTCCTCACTTTGCAGTGTGAATTCTTCTTCTTCTCCTCCCAAGGCTTCTCCCTTTGACTCGGTTTTTCCTTCTAACTCCTCCTCCTCCTCCGGACTCAATTCCTTTGCCTTCACCAACACTGCCTTTGGATTAGGCTTCTGCATCTTTTGTGGCTATATTGACACAAGGTGACATTTAGGTTTATCTCATTTGGGTTCTTGGTCTAGGGATGTCAATTGCTATGATTATCTCCTTTCCACTCTTCTTGTAACACTCATCTCCTTCTTGCACCCGCTCCATGTAATAATGTTCATCTGCATCTACCTCCTTACGCAAATCCGGATAAAAGTGCAACCGCATCCGGTTTCTCTCCTCCAAAGTTAGTAAGTTCAGCTCAAGGTAGAAATGAGCTGCAAAGTGCATGAAATAGTGTGGTTGCATGTCCATCCTCCAACTCGTAATCATTTTCTCCACTCACTAATGTAGACACTTCGTCCAATCCACTACTTCTCTAGCAAACATTTGATGAAAGAACATTGCCTGCTGCATCGTGACATAGGTGGTTCACTCTAGCTCAAACATTACCATCATCATGCTCACAATCCCTCTATGCTCTGGGTCTCTTTAGCTATCCACCTTATACCCGTTCTTGGTGAGCGGTTGATTAAACAAATTCCTCACATCGGCAGTTTCTTTTGAGGCATCACACTTCCTATAGAAGGTGGTACCTCCTACCTCTCTTGCTTCTCTCCCCAAGACTGATCTCCAATCCGACTCAGTCCATTGAGCTGGATTTCCTCTCTTCCTTTCATGCTTTGACCCATCCTTGCAATCACTCGCAGCAATTTTGGCCATGAAACCTAGAAAACTAAAATTCTAATTCCAGGCCAGGAATGTGATATGAAGTCTTGATAAGACATCAATCCTCACCACTACATCTAATATATGCATTGAAAGACCCCTCAATGCACTTTGCTTACTCACTTTTAGGGCAATCGTGTTTTTCTCACTCTCTTCTTGTGAAAGATCGTACTCAAGATTCTAACCTACTCTTCTCCTTGCAAATTTGCAATTTGGATTCCTTCAGGTCAACTCTGAATAGAGACATGATAGCATCTAGACATTGTGCTACCTCTTCATAGAAATCTTGATTTTAAAGTCCTTACATTTAATCCTTCATCTGAATACCAAGAAGAAATGAAGAGAATTTTGAAGTAATTCAAAGGTCCTTTGGATTATGGATTAGAATTTAGTGGAGGTTTTGATGTTGCTAATACAGTAGCTGGATACTATGATGTTGATTTTGCGGGTGGCTTAGATAATAGAAAGTCTCTCCTGCAATAATGTCATGTTCATGATGAATGGTGGACCACTAGCTTGGAGCAGCCAACGACAACAATGCATGTCACTTCTACCATAGCGGAAAAGTACATAGCAGCATGTTCAGCCGCCAAAGAAGCAATATGGCTATGTAGGTCACTCAAGGACAAGATGGTCCAACTCAAATGTATAGCAACAATCAGAGTGCTATCAAGCTGGTGTATAACCCAGAGTTCCACAAGAGAACCAAGCATATAGAGATCCAATATTACTATGAAGAGAAATAAGACATCTGTTTCAGCTACATCAACACAAACAATCATATTTCAGATATTTTTATGAAAGCCTTTCCAAGAGATAAGTTTTGTAAGTTTAGAATCTGTTTGCAGTACTACCATTTCTCCAATGAGTAGGAGTGTTGAAAGTACATTTCAGATGGTAGTAAATGTGGCACTGATATAGCATGTACCTATACTATGGGTGTTAGGATTTTACATGGCACCTAGCACCCAATGGTAGCATTAACTAGGGTTAGAGTATCTAGGTCTTACCTTTGGAGAGTAGTGGTTCATTCCATCAAGATGTTTGTGGCATAGTCAAAAAGCTTGAGCAGCAGTCTAGAGAAGCAAGGCCAGACAACGAAACCAAGTTTTTCATTAGCTTAACCTACATACTAGCCTGCAGATATTCCATTCCTCACTTCATGTGATTGTATTTGCAATAAGAGGAAAGTGCTTCATATGCCTTTTTGTAATCCTTGTATGTTGTTAACGTTGTGCAGATTTGCATCTGTATTTACAACAGTTTTCAACAACACTTGTAAATTTTGAGGAATAAAGCTCTTATTCGTTGACTTTCTTGTATGTAACTTGCACTGTTGATGAAAACAAAAGCCTGAAGCTTGAAGGCTATGGTGTGTTTGGTTTAGAAATTGCTTTAAACTTTACCCGCAGGGAATGAGTTCTCCTTACGATTCCTAACATGCTCTTATACTTGATCATGTAAAGGAATTTAGATCACAAAGAAAAAGACAAGGCGGGTAGGATTCTAAGACAACTTGAAAGAGCTTAACACACATACTCACTACCACGTTCTCTTGAAGAAATGTATTGGACTGCCTTCAAAAAGAACAAAATTCTTTTTTTAGGTGCCAATGACTGCTCACAAAGAGTGGAGGTTAACTTTGTTAAATTGAAGCAAATTTTTTTATCTACTTTGGTTGGTTTAGTGGTCAGTTATGGAGTTATATTGTGCTACAGGTAAGAAGGCGACCGCATAGGAAAAACAAAGGATGGGAAGACCCCATCAAGCCGTACAAGGGAGAGACAAAAAAGGTAACATGGGGCTAAGCCCCAATAGAGTCTATATGAGAAATTTGCACTACCGCACCTATGATATCTGAGCTATGCAAGTCGTATGGTCTACACACAACTGGAGCATCCGAAGAAACATTACCTAATGTGATTGCTCTCCTATGGATTGCACCAGCCACTGCCCTCTATAGAGCAATGGACACACGTTATCTAAAATATACTACAACAAAGTATGAGAGTGAGAGTGGTACCCCTAACACCTAACACGATGAGCTCTAGTGCACTCCCTGAAAATGTGTCAAATGCCGTGTCCATCGCTCCATATAATTCCAAGGTTAAAGGAACAAAGAGGTGACCTGGTTGCATGCCCCTATACTCGGTGACCTGGCGACCTTGCTGCTGCACTCGCGGGCCATCTAGGGAGATGGGTGATCAAGTACAAGTAAGAAGAACTGGGAGTCTTGACTAAATTAAAGTTGATCCGCAGAAGTTAGAAACAGAAAGCTTTGCTCTAGATCATAGATATGCTGCGTATTCAAGTTTTGGGTAGAGATGCGCGGGTCGACTGTGATCACTCACGTACGCTGCAAGGACTTTACGTACCGCAAACATTGCGGAAGTGATTTGCAGTTGGGATATTAACGTTGTCCGCAAAATAGAATCCGCAAAGTAAAGAGAGTTTTTCTCAAACTCGTGAGAAACGTATAAATAAAATTCTAGGATTGAACTGGGGCTAAACTTGCCGTTGAGGCGAAACTATTAAGGTAACATAATGATGATTGATGTCACTTTGTAAAGTGCAAACGGCTACGATAAATTTCCAGAGCAAGGGGATGGTTTTCCGCTTGGTTGTGAGATTGACTAAACTAGTGAAAAAAACATCCCCAAGAGTGCGTAGAATCCGCCCATGGCGTTATTCGATCCATACCTAAGCTAAGTGTACACTAGGGGGTTTCAGAAAATAGTTCTATGTAGTTCTGTATATTTTCATAAAAAATTTTATAAATTTGATTACCGTTTGACTAAATTGGTATAGAATGCGGGTCGAAAAGAAAAAGATACATTATCAATTCTAGTCCAAGTTTTTTATTATTAACAATTTTCATAATAAATGATTAATAAAGAATATGGAATTTTATATTATCACACCGTAAAATATTAATTATAATTTCACGATAAAGTGTTTGCTTTAGAGTGAATCTAGTCTGTGCCAATTGCCACAATAGCCGCTGATTACGAAGTATGATAATTTAAGATTATATGTTCTTCAACCGCACGCTCGTAAATGCATGTACAATGCTCGTAGGCACGTGAAGCCGCTCTGTCTCTGCTCGATGGCACTCGCCATCAAACATCTAAGTTCAGCAGGTCAAGAAATTAATGTTATTTGCAAAGTTCAGCAATTATTAGGAAATAATGAAGTAAGAGCTGTTGCTATGAGTGCTGCAGATCGTATGATGCTTTTGGATGATGCAAGAAATGAAATTTATTGATATAGGAGCCCCTTTAACTGTAGGAGAAGAAACTCTTGGTAGAACTTTTAATATATTTTGGAGAACTTGTAGATAATTTAGGACCTGTAGACGCTCATTCCACATTTCCAATTCATAGACCTGCTCCTGCTTTTACACAATTAGATACAAATTTATCTATTTTTGAAATAGGAATTAAAGGAGTAGATCTTTTAACTCCTTATCGGCTTGGAGGCAAGATTGGATTATCTGGAGGAGTTGGTGTAGGAAAAACAGTTCTTATCATGGAATTAATTATTAACATAGCTAAAGCCATGGCAGTGTATCAGTATCTGGAGAAGTAGATGTGTCAGTATTTGGAGGAGTAGGCGAAAAAAATCGTGAAGGAAATTATCTTTACATGGAAATGAAAGAATCTAAAGTAATAAAATAAGAAAATATTTCAGAATCAAAAGTGACGTTAGTATATGGTCAAATGAATGAACCACTAGGTGCTCGTATGAGAGTTGGATCAATAGCTTGAACTATGTCTGAATATTTTTGAGAAGTTAATAAACATTAACAAAATGTCTGGTTATTGTCCTTGATATTCGAGAGAAAATTCTTGTGATTTGGAATCTTCCATAGTAAAAGTTTACTACAGTTCCATAGTGAAAGCTTACTACAGTTCATGAATCTTGAAATTACGTTTCATGCTGAGAAATACCGTGTGACATATGTCTATTGTTAAGAGTACCTATGATAGAAATAAGCTTGAAAGCACTAGGATTTTAGCTCAGCAGAAAATTTGCTGAGTTCGAATAGTCGGAGCCGCTGCAAAATTTCATAAATCATCTTTAAGAATCACCCACCACGTGGTAGCCCTCCCAAAAAGCCATATTATTTTTTCTGACATTTATTTATTTTGATACAATAACCCTAAACATCTGTAATATGGCACTTGATTTTTATAAATGAAAACAATTTGCACTTCATGTCAACTACTGGGCCTTCATTTATTAGCATTTCATCTCGTTACCGAATTCACTAAAAATAATTGCGGATATTGTCATTTATCCCAAAGACATCAGTCAAAACTATTTCTGAAACCCCTTACTGTACTCCTATATAAAGTCCGTTAATTCATGGGTCACATACACAGTTGAAAACGAACTACCATATACTAGGGGGTTTCAAATATAAAGTTACGGAACTACAGGGTAAAGGACTTGCGACCGTAAAATGTTATGAGAAATCTAAGGATGACCCGTAGCTCTTTACGGCAACGGGGCTTTTACTCATCGAATATTTCGATTTCTCTCGTAAATCCAAATTTTAATATCTATAATCTAAATTTTAATATATTACGGTTTCTCTCGAAAAATCTATATTTGAAACCCCTACTGCATGCATAATTCAAAGATTTCATTAATGTTCTGCCCGACTTGGGTTATCAATTTTCCTTTTTCTCCAAAACATTATACATGTGTTTGCATGTTACCAGGGCCTTATGTCGAAAACTGAGAATTGTATGCACCTACTGTTGCCGCTGTTTGATCACGAGGCTTATGGGGAACATGCTGGCAGACAATGTTTTCGTTCACCCGCCATGGGAAAGTGCATGACGGTGAACGACAATGACCATGCAAGACCGAATCAGCAAATTTAAAGATACTTTTATAAGGCTTAGGGTGTTTCATCTCAGTCCATCTGTATTCCGATGTATTTCGACATTTGAGCTTTCATTCATTCATGGACCTTTATCATAAAGCTGACCTTGGAGTGGCAGTTCAACGTTTGATCTCTTCCAATATATCCAGACAGACTTGGGTCCCTTCAAATCTTTAAGTTAAAGCTCCCTTTGTCAATGAAACTGTTTAGTGTCAAATGTCAACGAAAATATGCTGCATCAAGCACTTTATACGCACAGGATCAAAGTAACACATACATATCCCGTGGGTGTGTTGAAATTCATGTGCTGCAACAAACGACAACGTTGTTGGGAGTAAAATACCAGCTGCGTACATCGCAGATTGGAATCATCTGATCTCTTACTCGGCTTATCGAAGTCGCACATGGTATGTACTACCTTGAAATACTTGTATCAGTGGATGGAGCGAATAGGCGCATCTCTATAAAGTGAGTGCAGATGGAAACAAGAAAACCATGAAGTACGTACCAACTCGTACTCATGATTCAAATGAAAAGCTCAATGAATATAACTTACATCTCATCTTGCATGAAGTTTTTTCAAACTTTAGTGTCGTGGTTCAAAGAACCCCCATATGAAATTCACAACCGTCCATGTGTGTACAGTACTGTAAATGAGTGCTCAAAGTAGAGAGACACATCCCTATCCTCGTCAGTACGTCAAAAGCACCTCACCCTCGGTTGGAATAAGTGCCGCACAGCCAAGCTGCTGAACAAATATACACGTCGAGCACAGTCACATTCACTTGTGGTATCCAAAACGATAAGTAGATCACAATAGTCAATCAGAGACGAGAGAACAGGTAAAGAAAAGATGGCGACGCGTGTAGGATACCAAGACGAATGGAAAACCATCGAGCTGGACAAGGGTATGGGCAAAACCCAATAGTTTTGGTATGAGAAATTTGTTCCTACTCTTATTTGAAACCCCCTACTGCATGCATAATTCATGCAGTAGGAACAATTTATCATATACCCGCTCTCTCATGTCCAGCAAACATTATACCATTGAGATCAACATCTGTAGCTACCCTTTGTCTTCCAAAATGACATCAAGTCATATTTATCCTTGCTGCATCTAGTGTAGTACCACAATGAAGATGCAGATGAGTGTACCAAACCTAGATGGAACGTTATTGCTGTAGAGAAAACAGTTGGTGTTACTCAAAATGCCTTGAGATACCCACTCTCTCATATCCAACAAATATTATCAACAACCATTGATATCATCACTTGTAGCTACCCTTTGTCCTCCAAAATGAAATAAAGCCATATTTATCCTTGCTGCATCTAGTGTAGTACCACACTCATAAGTGAGTAATGAAGATGCATATGGGTAGACCAAACCAAGGCAGAATCTTGTTGCTATAGAGAAAGTAGTTGATGTGAGTCAAAATGCACTAATGTAGGGTCAAGCTTGGATCAAAGAGCATGTCTTTACTCTTGCTAAAGCAAACAAAAAGACATGCCTTTAGCAAACCCTAGTAGCATAAAAAATGGATGAATCAACTACTAAAAAATACAGCACATGTTGAATAATTATATAATTATAGCACATATATCAATAATAATTGATATATCAAGGACAATTATAAACCTTTTGGTCTAATCAAAAGGCAAGGAGGTAAATGATGGAAATCTTTCTTAATCTTATGGGGATAATCTATCTTCCACTTACCACAATAGCACCTAAAGAGAAAATTATTCCTCTTCTATCTTGATTACATACATCTCCAAGATTGATGTATCAACAACCACAAAATGGGAGAAAAGCAAAGATACCAAGAGAGCTTGTGTGCCGGCTTGTCTCTCGCTCAAAATAAACCTCTGATGGCTATTATGGTAGAGCATCATGGACTTAGAAGGCAAGGAATCCCAACTCCATCATACTCCTCCAAGGCTAACACTCCAAGACTCAAACCATTGTTCACTAGAGAACTCAATGAGAGAGAAATAGTTGCAAATGAAAGGATGATGAGTACCTCTTCATCCCTAGTTTATATACTTGTGAAATAGTTATGCACCAAAGTTACTAATTATTGGAGGAACTCAAGTTACTTGGCTAAAAGTCAAATAAAGTAAAAAAAGCTAAAGGAATATCCACATTCATGGGAATATTCTCCTAAGTATGTGGTCTTATCTTGACCCAACCACTAAGTCAAGTATTCCTTCACATAGGCTATCCTTGGACCGTAGAAGAATTTAAAACAAAAAGGCTTGTGGGTCCAAGAGTTCTCAACTTTTTCCTCAAAGCCAAGCATCTAGGAATAATACCAAGTCAACATACTAGAATCCAAAATAGTGGTGCTCATCATTTCTACTTCCTCTAAAAAGAGGTCCCTTCTATCTTAGCTATGACTAACTTTAGCTTATCATGACTAATGTAGAATCATCCTTTATCTCTCAAGTACTTATAATACCAAACTAAATATCACAATAGCACATACATACACAAATGGGTGTTACATTTACCCCCAGACTGAAATTTCATTTTTTCCTCAAAGCAAAGGTCTCTCTACCTTCTATGATACATCTTCAACTTATCATGGTTAATCTTATCAAAGTGTAATCTTCCCAAATCCTTGAGATCATAGGTTTAATTGCCCCACAACTTCTCTACTATGAAAGGTCCAAAGTACTTAGGCAAAAACTTCTTTTGCACTCTCTTGAATCAAATGGAATCAAAAAACGTTACCTAATCACCTTCTTTGAAGGGTTCCACCTTTTTCTTGCCTTGCCTCTTGTCATAGCTTTCCTTTTTTTCCTTTGGGCTTTCTCCACTTGAACCATAGCAATTGCTCTTGCCTCCTCCAATTCCATGAGTTGATCCTTCCTTGACTTCTCTACATCACCTTCTTGTGCTTTCTTCAATCTCTTGTGAATGCTTTGGAAGGTAGGAAGATCAAAGTGAATAGGTAAGGTAGATTCAATACCATATACCAATTGAAATGGAAAATATCTGATAGAATTCTTCATGGTTGTCCTATACTCCCACAAAACTGCATGAATCCTCTTGTCCCAATGATTTTTAGCCCCCTCAATTTCTGCATCTTTGGCCAATATCATGCACAAGGTCTGATTGGTTCTCTCTACCAAGCCATTGAAATTTGGCTTATAGGATGTAGTTACTCTATGTGTGATAGAGAAATGTTGTAGCATGGCTATAGTAATGCTTCTTGTAAACTCTCCTCCTCTATCACAAACAAACTCCAAAGGGCACCCCAACCTAGTGATAATGTGTTCATAAAGAAATCTCCCAACTTCATCTTCATTCTTCTCCCTTAGTGGTCTAACCTCAACCCACTTGGTAAGATAATCAGTAACTACCCCAATGTACCAATTCCTCCTTGGGGTTCTATTGGCAGGACCTAAAAAATCAATTCTCCACTTCTCAAAAGGTCTTAGCGATAGAATTGATCTAAGTGGTGGAGTGGAAGAAGACTTTCTAGCAAAAGCTTGACAAACATGACAAGTTTTACAATAATTAAGACAATCCTTGGAAATCCCACTCCAATAGTAGCATGGATCTAGAATCTTGAATGCAATCACCTTTCTTGCAAAGTGTATTGCACATACTAAACCTTCATGAAACTCCTTTTTGAGTAAGATAGACTCTTCCTTACCCATTGCTCTTAAAAGTAGACCTTCTGCTTCTTGGTGAAAAAAAATATCCTCCACCATTGTGTAAGGTCTAGATCTTGCTGCAAGTGCCTTCCTCCCCCTAACATGTATCCCTTTTGGATAGTTACCTCTTGTAACAAAGTCTACAATCTCCTTGCACTCCATTGGAACCTCTTGAGTGATTGAGATTGGCATGAGCTCCTCATATGGGAAGGAATCATCCACTAGCTCATCTGCATCGAGATCATAGGCCCCAAATACAAATCAACATTTGCATGTTTCTTCCCTACCCTATCCTCAATGGTGTAGTCATACTCAAACAAGAGTATCATCCACCTTGCTAGCCATTAAGCTTGTTGAAGATGTAATTCAAAGCCTTGTGATCCATGACAATGGTGGCTTTCCTTCCAATCAAGTTGTGTCTAAACTTCTTGAGACCAAAGATCATTGCCAACCCTTCTCTCTCCGTGATAGAGTAGTTATTTTCTAGTGAAACCATTTGCCTACTAACATAAGCTATTGGGTAATCATGCCCATCTTGGTCTAATTGACTAAGAGTGCATCCTATAGCTACATTGGAAGCATCAATGTAGAGGATGAAAGGCGTATTCAAATCATTTTTAGCAAGAATTGGAGCTACAACAAGGGATTGCTTGAGCTCCTTAAAAGCTTTGAGAGCCTCCTTGTCCTCCAAAATCACCATGTATTCTACACCCTTCTTCATATAAATGGTCAATGCATAAGCTTTGTTGGAAAATGAGAAGATGAACCTCCTATAGTACCCAACCATCCCCAAGAATTGGCATAACTTGATCAAGCTTGAAGAGAATGGAAGGTCTGAGATTTTACTCACCTTCTTAGGGTCAACTGCTATTCCATCCTTAGAGATGATGAGTCCTAAAAGTAGATCTTCTTCACAACCAAAAATGCACTTCTTTGGGTTAAGTGATGCATTTGCTTCATCCAAGCATTGCAAGACCTTGATCAGGTGCTCAAAGTGCTCCTCCTTGCTCCCATAGACACAAAAGTCATCAATGAAGTCTCTCACAAATTTCCTTATGAAATGTTCAAACACCTTGTTCATGAACCATTGGAATGTGGCTTGAGCATTGAAAAGCCCAAAAGGTATGACCTTGAAAGCATAAGTCCCCCAAGGTGTGGTGAATGTCGTGATTTTTCAATGCTTTGGTGCAATCTTGATTTGGTTATACTCACTATAACCATCTCCAAAATTGTACCTCTCATGACTTGCAACCTCCTCCAAGATTTCATCAATGAATGGCAAAGGGTAATGGTCCTTCTTAGTAACAGCATTGAGCTTCTTGTAATCCATACATACCCAAAGCTTCCCATTATTTTTCTTCACAATTAAAATTGGAGACACCCATTTTGAATTCTCCATCTCAGAGATAAATCCAACCTCCTTGAGCTTATCAATCTCCTCCTTCACAACCAAAAAAATTGGTGGACTAATGCAATATTTCTTTTGGCAGATTGGTCTTGCATGTGACTTCACTTCAATTTTGTGCTCCTCCAAGGTGACTTCCTTTAGATCCTTGTAACAAAAAGCAAACACATGGATAAATTTGCAAAAGATCTCTTCAAATCTTACCTTCTCCTCCTTGGTAACATTTGGACCATACTTGAGGATAGATAACCTCCTCTCTATCTCCTCAAGTGTCAATGGTGATTTATCTGGGTCCTTCAAAACCTTTGGCTTAGGTGAAAAATTCATACCACACAAATGATGCACATATGAATTAGATTTAGATTCATTCTCCTCCATGGAAATCTACTCCTCTATGCTTGTGTCCACACCTAAAGCTCTTTCTTCTAAATCTGATTCCCAATAATCAAAAGATGGTGTATGTAAATGTGAAGTGTTGGTGGTGTTAGTCATAGGAACGGGGACTCTATGGTTTGATGGCCCAATCCTCAAGTACCCTTTGTGCCATCAATAAATTGTGTGTGCTACTCTCAACCCTGTCCTCCCAAGAAGTAAATCATAGCTTGAATCCTTCAAGACTTGGAAAGTCATGAGATTTTGAATTCCCATAACTTAAACTACCACCTTATCCATCACCTCTATTGGTCAAACTTGCTGCTTGTTTGTTATCCCCATCACAAATGTTGAAGGTCTTGAGGGTATCATACCTAACTTCTTCATCAACCTCCTTCACATAGCATTCACAATAGATCCTCCATAAACAAGTGCATCCTTGATGTTGTGACTATTCACTCTCACTTCAATCTTAGAGGTATATTCATAAGCCTCCCATGGTGTTCATTTGGCATCTACCACCCCCATTGATTCTAGAGCTTTTCCTTTCTTTTTCCTCTCACTTCTTGTAGAACTCAAACCACCTCTAAGCTCCTTTCTCAAGGTAGGATTCAAAGTAATTAGTTGACCCATTGTGATGTTAGCCTTGTGACTACCAACATCCTCCAACACATTTATTATCCATTGTTGCTTTGAGATCAAGAAGTCCTCCATCTCAAAATTCTTCCTTGGAGTCTTTGCTGTTGATGGTATTAAGGTGCTAGTACAAGTGCTCCTAGTAGTCATAGGAGTATCCTTGCTAGGAGTAAATCCTTGAGAAGAATGTACATCTTGTGCAAAATGAGCTCTCTTCTTCTCTTGTGCCAAAAGTTCCAAATTAAGACCTTTAGAGTTTGAGCACTCCCCATTCTCATATTTGCTCTCAACCATATCTATGGATGCTATCTCCTTACCTTTGTTTGGATTAGGAGCCAATTGGGTTTCACTCCCTCCCTCTTGCCTTTTATTGGCTCTCTCACAACTCTTTCCTCCATAGTAAGTGGAATTTGGCAATTCTTTTGGATGTGACCTCTTCCTCCACAATTGAAAAAATTTCTATCATTGAAATTGTTGGTTGGTTGGCCTCCTCTATATGGATATTTTCCATAGCTCCTAGGCACTCTCCCTACATTTTGATCTGCCTCTTTCTTCTCCCATTGTTGCACTACTTGAGATATGTAAGTTGTTTTATGATGGTTTGAAGTAGATCTTTTGATAGAGGTGCAAGAATTGGAGCAACTACTACTTGTAATGCAACCCTTTCCACCAAAGCATCAAAATTTCCACTATACTTGTAGCCTTGAGGAGGATGCACAACCTCCTTCACCACCAAATCACTCTCATCCTCTACAAACTCTCTTCCATACAAATTGCAATCTTGATAGCTTCAACCTTGGAAGAAGGTTTCTCATATCTCACCTTGCTTCTTATCTGTGCTCTCAACCTTCCCACAAAATCTTGGTGAGTATGGCTCTTATGCCAATCATAGTAGTCTCCACATCATCTCCACTCTTCCTCAACACTATGCAAAATCTGGACTCTAGCTTCTCCACTTTATACAAAGACTCTCACTTTCTCTCTATTTCATTGTTTGAGGAAGATAACCTCACTTATCTTCATCACTAATCTTGAGAACTAGCTGATGAATGTGATAGTATTTCTATAGTTGCACTAAGACTCTCTCCAAGATCCTTCAAAATCTCCAAAAATGCTATTACTCCACTACACTCAAGTTCTTTTGGAAGTCCTTCCACTCCACAAACCTCACACAACTCCTTGGTCTTAGATCTTCTCCCTCCCAATCTTGGTGAAGAAGGTCCAACATGCAAACTTAAGTCAAGTAAACCTCTCTTTTCACTCAATCTCTTGCTTTGAAAGGTCAATGGACATGAACTTGCCTTATATCCCTTCTCTCTACATAAGAAGCACTTAGACTCACTCTTTCCTCCAAGTGATATCTGTTTTTGGATCCTCTCAACACTTTCTTCAAATTCTATTTTAAACTCTCTTTTTCTCAAATTCACCCCTAAAATCACCTCAAACCCACCCTTGGGGAACCTTGCATAGCCTCAACTTCCACTCTTGATGATCCCAAGACAAATTTAAACATTCGAATGCTTTTGGTTGCTCTCACACTCATGCATGAGATCTCAACTCATGTATGAGATCTAATGAGATCTCAACTAGAATGAGATCTAATTAGATCTAATTAGATCTCAACTAGAATGAGATCTAATTAGATCTAATTAGATCTCAATTAGATCTAATTAGATCTAATTGAGACTGTGATGTATTGACTGGGAGAATTAAAAGACTCATTAAAAGATCTAATTGACCTCTCCTCACAATGTCTTTTAATTCTCCCAGTCAATACATCACAGTCTTTTGAAATTTTTACACTCAATCACAACCCTATGGAGTCTTTCACTGCAAAACTTTAGATCTTTTCATTGAGCCATTTGGCCAAGGCACTTTTTATCCAGCACACATATTTCAGATTTGATCTGAAAACCACTCCCTTACTTTAAAAACTCAGAACTTTTTATGTAAATAAAATCTCTCTCTAATTCTTGGGCCAAGAAGTAGAATACTTGGCATTGCATTTTCTTGGAAAGTTTTAGAACAATACATTGAAAATTGGAGAAATGGCAGACTCTGTACAAATTTCCAAAGAGCATGTAGTTAAGGGAGTAGTTCTCCTTATCAACTTAAAAAAATTCTAGCTTAGTGCTTGTACTAGCTCTCAAAATAATTTCAAATGTGCTAAATGAAAGATAACCCAAGCTCTCATGTGTAGAAATTTCAAGTCCAGATCTCAAACTTAAGATTTTGCCCAAAATCATCATAATCCCCAAAATATATAGTTCATCTCACACAATCTCTACAAATCCTCTCATGTGTACACAATGTACAATATCATCTCAAAGATATCATAATGAACTACAAGGTATACAAATGAGTCTTGGTTCTCTAATATAAATTCAACTCTCTACTCCCCTAATATTCTCTCCAAGTGAGCTCTCATAACCTCCTTTTGTCTAATATAGAATCATACATGGAAAACTATCTTTCTTTCTAGAGAAGTCCAAACAATGGAACCAAAAATGTGAGTTGGCTTGTCTCTCACTCAGGATGAACCTCTAATGGCTATTATGGTAACACACCATGGACTAAGAAGGCAAGGAACCCCAACTCCATTATACTCCTCCAAGGCTAACACTCCAAGACTCAAGCCATTGCTCACTAAAGAACTCAATGAGAGAGAAATAGTTGCAAATGAAAGGATGATAAGTACCTCCTCACTTATATTTTATATACTTGTGAAATAGTTACATACCAAAATTACTAAATACTAGAATAACTCAAGTTACTAGGCTAAAAGTCAAATAAAGTCAAAAAGCTAAAAGAATATCCATACTTGTGGAAATATTCTCCTAAGCATATGGTCTTATCTTGACCCAACCACTAAGTCAAGGATTCCTTCACATGGGCTATCTTTAGACTATCAAAGATTCCAAAACAAAAAGGCTTGTGGGTCCAAGAGTTCTCCACTCTTTCCTCAAAGCCAAAACATCTAGGAATAATATCAAGTCAACACATTAGAATCCAAAATAGTGGTGCTAATCATTTCCACTTCCTCTAAAGTGCGGTCCTCTCTATCTAAATTATGACTAAATTAGCTAATCATGACTAATGTAGAACCATCCTTTATCACAATATAAATAATATCTGTCAAGTACTTATAATACCAAACTAAATATCACAACAGCAAATATGTGCACAAGTAGATGTTACAAGCCCAACTAGCCAAAATACTACTAGTGCCATCTCCTCTATAGATAGTATGGGCCTACCTCTTTGAATCCTAGATCATACACTCAAATGTCCATGGTCCAATGGTATCCCCAAAGACTTCCATGATCTTCATATCAAAAGCTCTCAAACATGATAGGAAGGTCAAAAAAGGAGGAACCATCAAAGTAGGTAAGACGGTCAACAAGCAATACTACAGAAGAGTATACCAAATGGCACCTATAGATCTCCTATTAGAATATGTTCATCTACATGACTAATATCTTCTACAAGGGTAGTGTTTAATAAGAATGTGATAAAATCTCAAAACCAACAACACTCCAAGAATACATTAGTATAGATGTCATTCCTATATAAATTGTGGGTGAGGAGGGATACCTAAAGGGAACCAAGCTCTACACTTTTGCACCTTGACTCTCAAGTCTATAAAATGAAGCTTGTTAGTCAATGGTCCAAGGCATGCCTAATCTGATCTACAAGGCCTGTGATGTGTACATCATCTACCAAGCAAGGAAAGACATAATCAGCTATGTCCAAAATATTATATGATTGAGCTTGAAAGTAAGCCATGGTAAATAATATTCCTTCAAAGGATCTCCTTATCATGTACCAACCATCATTTATAGGATAGTTACTCCTTGTGAGAAACCGTGTTGGTAATAACGAGAAGAAGAAGAAAAAAATAAAAGACCACAAAAAAGGAATAAGACTTGCCAAGGATCTACAAGCTTCCTTAAGCTTGGTAAACATGGATGCATGTGTGATGCTATTAAGAGCATTCTCAACATCCACATGTAGAACAACCCACTTTTGGTGGATATCTAAGAGTGCTCTAATGTCCAAAGATGTACACAAAGGTGTTAAAAGTCAGAAGAATGTTGAAGGACAATAGAACAACTAACAAGACACAAGAAGACCACCTCAAATAGCAGTTGGTGAATTGTTACTTGTGTCTTCCATTGTGAGAAGTTGATTAGCATCTAGCATCATTGATATATGAATCTCTCTCTTGCTACTACTACAACTACTTGGAACCATTTTGGTAAAACCACTAGAAGGAGCATTTGCTTGGAAGCAATCCCTAAAAGCTCATAAATGATCCTTGATAAGCCTCTTAAGGATAGGCAATGGGGTTTTTTATGATGCACGTGCAAAATAAATCTATCACAACATAAAGGCTACTCAAGGTATTTCTCCAAGACATCTAATGATACTCCCTCTCCTCCGAAGGTGTATAATAAATATAAAAAAACTACAGTCTTGTCAATGGGACCAAGCCATAGTCAGAGGATGTAGGGCTTGCATTGCTCTACTATGCTCTCCAACTTGCCTTAATATCATACACCATAGTAATTAAGTAGAATCTGTAGTATCTTGTGGCTAAACTTATCAATTATAACATATAGCCTAGATAGATTGCTTTTTTAGGATAATCCAATCTCCTACTTGGAATTTGTGAAATTTTTCAACCACCACTCTTTGCCCCACATATGCTTCGCTAGTATAACTAAGACACCATTGAGGGAGTAAGAGGATAAGAGCCATGTTAACTCATCTAAGGGATTGTGTGCAAATCAATTGAGTGGTGAGCAAAAAGCTTGTCTAGCCTCATCATATAATACATAGGGAAGATTATGGAATAGGCATGGACATAGAAAACTAGCCTCAAATAGTCCCATAATACAACCCACAAGAGATGCTAACCATTCACACAACTCAATAGGTATCCCAAGAACTATCAACAAAGGGATGGAGAAAGTTTTTGTAATCTTGAATGTCAACAATATTGATGTGTTCATTGCCTCACATGACATCTTGAGTGTTCCAATCATAGTCCTTGTGCATATTTCCCATATGGGTCTTAACCTCTCACAAGGTAAAGAGTCAATAATACATAGGTCATGGTGTATCCCAATTGCTCTAGGCAGCTCTCCATGGCAAAGTGGAGCTATAACTAGCACAAGTATAACGATAATAGCACGTGGTGCTCCTTTTTGCATCCTTCCATATCTACAAGACCACTACCCACTCATATTCCACCTCACATTAGTAAATACTAACACTAAAACCAAAAACTCTCATAACTTTCATTTCATATCTCAATAGTTTCTAAACTAATTTTTAATAGAACTAAAGCATGAAAACCAAGAGATGATGTTGAAACTACCAACCCGTCCCTCTCATACTAAATTAATCACTCCAAATCCTAAAATACTAAATATCATCATATATTTCTCCTAAATTCCCCATATCATTCAATCTAGGTGCCAATGGAACCAAGATTGAAAAACAAAGAGAATTGCTAGTTTACATATGTCTTGTATCCTAATATGTACTCAGAAATTAAAAAATCTCCCTAATCCTGCCTTCCTCTCTTTCTCATATTACCACTCTTCTCTTGAGTCATCACCTCCTTGAGAAGTAAAGTATTATAACTAAAATAATTGGAGGTAAAGTAAGGTAGTAGAAGTGCTAGCACTCACATATGGTCCATCCGCCAATTGATTATTTGTTTAGTTACTTAGAGCTTGAGCTTGACACTTAACTTGCAGGATTTTGAGAAAAAAAAAGAGAAGAGGAGAGTTCCTAAACATTCCTTTACTTCTCTCTTCATTTCAAGTCAATTATTTTTTGTTGATTGAGTGTCACACGCAAATATTTCTAGGAGCTAGTGTTGGCAAGAAATGCTACTTTCATCAATCATCATTTTTAAATTTATGATGAAGAGATACTTACAAAGTAAAACCTCCCAATAGTGCCACCTCATATGAGTAACATCCTCTCATTAGTGACCAAGAACCCTAAAAAAATTGGTCTAGAACCAACAAATATGCCCAATAATAACAATACATCACAATTGGGCAATAGTGATAGTTCTATAGTCTAAATATGGAGGTAACATCCTATCTAAATATGGAGGTAACATACTGCAAGAGTACTATTATGGTTGTATGAAAGGGTAATGTGGCATACAGACTAATGTGGCATCTATAGTAAACTTCAAATCCCAACTGTTCTCTCTATTGAATAAGGTTATTCTTTCTGGACCAAAGTAAATTACATTGATAATGCAGATTTTTTCAGAAACCTATTTTTCTCAACTTTATGTTGATGAATCAATGGATAACAAGATTTTTGAAGGTTGGAAAGCAGGTTGCTTTGAAGTTTTGACAATAGCAATGATTCAAGAGAGAGAAAGTTGATTAAATCCATGATGGCACCATTTGCTTGCTCAATGCTTACCAAAGGTGGGATCTCTTCAATGTCATTGTCATCAATATTTATAGAATTCTGCATTAGGTTGTGATGTTCAAGAACAAATTGTTATTGTCATCAACCTCATTGTCACTAGTACCATCATGTGCATTCATTTCAATGAGTTCTTCAGCAACTTGTTCAAAATTTTTGTCATCAAGACCCAATGACTCCAAGAAAGATTCCTCCAGTCAAATTTCTTAGCATTATCAGTAAATCATTGATAGCTTATTAGAGCTAAGAGCAAAATGATTGATATATTAATAGGCAATGACATTTGAAATAATAGGGAGACAATTTCTTTGACAAAACACCATTGAATAGTGTTCTCTTCAATACTGTCTGATGCTGATTTGACCCAACTAAACACATTATGCAGTGTGTATGGTTGTTGATTGAAGATTGAGAAATGGGTGCACATTCACAAGTTTGCAAGATTTCATACTCAAAAAGAAGATGGTTCAGTTGGGCATGGCAGAAGCATGCTTTGAAAATGAATGACGCCTTGATCAAGAGGTTGACAATCATTGGTAACATTGGGTGGGAAGAAAATGATGCATAGGTTTTGATACTTGAAGAGCATTTCTTGTGAGCCTGTTGGATCAAAAAAATTGGCCGCACAGACATGTGATGAATAGTTATCCTGAAGGATATAGAAGATTATGTTGCACTACTTGGCAATTTTGTTATACATGTGCAGCAAGTGCATATATGAGGACTTGTCTTGCTAGGCTTTGGCTTGGTAGTTGTAAATAATACCAAAAAAAAACACCTTACTTATATCAGGAATATTCTTCAAAGTGCATGGACATGCACTCTTTACAATAACTTGAGTGCAAAACTTCTCATCTGAAGTGCTAACTCCTAGAGTCATTGTGATTTTTTCTTTGCTGCACTTGACACCATGACCAACTGTATTGATTGTGCAGAATGATCTTGATGATGTGGTATGATGCTATAAAGCTGACTTGTTGATGTTGATGTTTAATGCATTCAAGAGGGATATCATTCAACATTTTGTGAATTTTGTGCAAATACTTCTCAACCTGCATCTAATTGAGGCTATTATATTCTCCACACTTCCTCTTGCTAGTTGTCAAGATGTAATTTAGATACTTCTTGAGCCATCCATTTGAGGTGAAAAATGCTTACAAAGCAACTACGAATGATGATTCTAAACATTTGGTGAAGTCTTGCAAGATCTTGTCTTTGGAAAATAGAGCCTTGTTCTTGAGCACCTTGCCAATCACATTCAGCATGAATGCATCAATCCCAATGCACATATAACATTGATGCACCATGTTGGTAAGAAGTTGCACTTGAGTTGATGTCAAAACTTTTTTCAGCCCAATTCAATTCAGAACAACTACCACCTGCTTAATGAGTTCCTTTTCTTTCCAGATTTTGGTCATGGTTGGATGTGCCACTACAAATTGTGATGCCACTTGTTTATGGGTGGCTCCAAGTTGACTGAAAAATTAATAACCTCCAACTTTGTTTTCATGTCCAAATGCCTACGCTTCTTGACATTAACCAACATGTGTGTAGATAATTGAATACAACAATATAGTAGCCCCAACACCAGTCACCATGTGATCAAAAGGAAAGGTAGCAAGAGTGGGAAAAAGGTGTGTAGGATTGGGCACCTAAGTTCTAGAATGTCAAGACTCAAGAGGGAAAGAGGCTGCACGCTTTCCTCTGGTTTGTGACAACCTCTCAATAGTGGCATCCATCACCAATACATATGTATGTCACTCTTGGGAGGTTTTACTCTGTACTATATATCTTGGCTACATTCCTACATTTATTTTGTAGTAGGACTAGTGTTTATATGGTGAACTTTGGTATCTCTACCTTTTATTTCTAATTTGTTACATGAAATCACACTAGAAGGGGATTGTGTGAGCATTTGAGTTTAAATTTATGATAGGGTCTTGATTGCTAGGTACTGATATAGTTTTATTGATTTACATCATGTGTAATAAACTAGAAATGTTTGATTCCATCCAAGTGCAAGGCCTTGACAAAGAACTGTTATCCAATAGGGAAATTCAAAATATTTGCTTTCTTGAAAAGCACAAAATAGTTTGATCTTGTCATAGGAGTTGAACCTTGTTCAGCTAGTGCTCCTTTCAAATCCTAATGTACCTACTTGGAAGAAACATGCTAATAAAGCTATCCATTACCTTTCTTGTGTGTTTCAACATCAATGTTTGATATGTACAAGTTAGTACTCCCAAAGCAGTTTTTCAAATTTCTTTTATATGTTGACAAAGGTAAAAATCTTCAATCAAAGAAGCAAGTAATGGAGGTTAAGAAAGACAATGTAAGCATCATCAATTACATTTGTCACATTTTTGTTTTGGAAGAGCAACTCAATTGTGTTGGAGTTAAGGTTGAACATGATGATCTAATTTCTACATACCATTCAAGATCTACAAAGGAGTATAGACCTTTTGAGACTTCTATAACTATTAAAGAAAGTTATTTTCAATTTTACAAGTTGGTTCTGGTGATATTTTTTGAAGAGATGCAACTACAAGGTAGTCATATGAGTCTTATTGCTCAAGATCAAATGTTGTTTGATGGGAGAGGTCAAGGAAAAAGCATAGGATGAGGTTTGTGGAGGTACTATCAATATAGTTCAATCCTCACAAAGGTGATAAGTATCACTTAGCATGTCCACTATGGAAAGGTTTTGCAACTATTAAAAATCAAAGACTAATATGATAAAACTTCTTGTAATAAGTAATTTTATATTCAAACAGACAAATTCACTGAAAAAATCATATGGAGAATGATTCATAACCCAAAGATCATGTACTAATGATGACTCATAAGTCTATATCAATAACCAAGAATGAAAAAAGAGTGGTTCATTGAAATTGGGTTCAAACAACATGACCCATATCAGACTAGTATATTCAATTCCAAAAAACCACTTTTGGTTGTGAGTAGAAATGATGATATTTAATGCACTATCACTCATATGGGCACTATCCTATCACCCATTCTATCAAAAAAGTTTAGTGGTTTAGAATAAGTCCTTTGCATGCCAACAATCACCAAGAACCTAGTTTTTATTAGCCAAACTATTGAGAGTGGTTTTGAAGTTTTATTCACTAATATGGTATTTTTGTTGATAAGTAAAACAAATTTGGCTAACCTTGTAAGATGAAAATTTGGATCCAAAATAGATAGGATATTTAATTTAAATATCAAGATCCCAAATACTTCAAATCAAATTATTATATTTATTCATAACTTATGTACTGCACTGTGGATATTGATATATGGTATAAAAGATTGTGTCACTTGAACCTTCAAAGATTAAAGATGTTTCCTACTTTAGATCTATTATATGACTTTTTATTTTTTATTTTTTTATCCTTTGCTCATAGGGATTTGTGAGGCTTGTCAATTTAGCAAGCAAGATAATCATTCAAGCATTATGGTGCAAGGGCTTCTAGGGTGCTAGAATTGATTCATAGATTGCTTCATAAAATAAAATAGCTTGATGGATTCCAATTAATTTGTCTCATTTATTCAAAATGTTTCAAGATTTACATAGGTCAACTTTTGATAAGAAAAATAAAATTGTCCTTGTGATCTTCCAAATTTTCAAGTTATTTTTGGAGAGGCAATATGATCATAATATCATGCATCTATTTTTTTGATTGAGGAGGAGTATCACTTTCATATCATTTTGATGCTTTTCTACATGAGCAAGATATCAAGTGGGAAGTTACTTGCAGCTACATACCTCATCAAAATAGTATTGTTGAGTGGAAGAACCAAAATATTTCAAATATTCCAATAGTTATTCTCAACAAGAATGTTTAGCCCAAGTGTTACTAGGCAAAAGTGGCCAATTTTTCAATTTATTTAATGAACCAATTTCCTTCTGCAATGATGCATAAGATGACACCTCTCCAAGATTTTACAAGTAAGGAACATGATTTATCAAATTGAAAGGTTTTAAATTGTATTTGCTTTGTTTTTGACAAAAAAAAGGAAAACTCTGAATTCTAGTGCACAAAAGTTTGTCATTTTAATATATGCCTCAATTTTAAAAGGATATAGGTGTTATTATTAGTTGAGATTTTGTATTTGAGTAGTTAAATTCTTGGTATCTTCCTCCAATGAGGTGCACATCTGATTTACCTTTTCTAGTACCATCTATAATCTCCCATTATTTTGACTAGTATTTGTACTTTGCAAGCTAGTTCTTCAAGTACCATTGATATATCTAGTGTGCACTTTTGTACACATCCATTTATAAATCCTTGGTCCAGACAGGTTGTTGAGAAGCCTATACTCAAATTCTCTCAACCTCTAGGAAATCTACTCCCTATTTATAATAATTATAATCTTTTTTTGGAACAAATGGTCAATCAACCACGGATTTTAAAAGTTCTAAATCCTTTAGATGAGACTACAAGGTAGGATACTCAACCTAGACATATTCTTTAACAAGGGACAAGCAAAATTCAAGAACCCCGTTAGATACTTTCAACTTGAAGTGTTTTAGCGCACACCATGCATATACAGTGAAGGTTATCCAAGAACAAGAACCAAACTATCTTGAGGAGGCCATGCATCATGCAAATTGAAAGCAAGTCCAATTGGAGTTGCATTATTATATCAACAAAAAACATGGGTGTGGTAGACTTACCTCCCAATAAGAAGGCAATTCTTATCAAGAGGTAAATCCACAAACTCCCACGTTTGCTACTTACAAATTTTTAAGATCAAGAGAAACTATGATGTCTTGTGAGTAGATACAATGCAAGACCTGTAGAAAAAGGAAGGCCATAATAATAAGTAATTTTGACGATATGTTTAGCCCTATTGCCAAGATATCTTCAGTTTGTACTCTCTTGGCATTGGCCACCTTAAATAACTGGAAGCTTTATCAAATGGACTTAAGCAGGCCCTACAAGCTTGGAATGGTAAGATAGATTCTATCTTCGTATTCCAAGCTAAGTTAGAGTTTATCCATTGGATTCAGACTTTAAAATTTAAATTCATTGTTGTACCACGACAAGTTGGTAACAAGGCAACTGATCTTCTATGTTGATGATCTCATTGTCATTAGTAGTTATCAAGATCTCATTTTGGAAGTGAAAGATCAATTGAAAGGAAAGTTCAACATGAAGGACTTGGAGGGAACCCAAATACTTCTTGAGTATTTAGTTTATCAAAACATCTGTAACCTTTGATTACTACAACATTAATAGTTTTTCAACATTTTGGAGAAATTTGGGATGTAAGCTTATATCTACTCTTCTCCCAAATTTTTTTGAGTGTTGAGGATGGTACGTTGTTGGCTGATCCAAATCTATATAGGCAGATAGTCCAGGGTCTCATTTATTTGACTCTTACTAGACCATATCTAAGCTATGATGTTGGACTAGTAAGTCAATTTGTAAAATCACTGGGGAACTCACATCTTGATATTTACATTTTGTGAAGTTAACAGCTCAATTTTTTTTCATCATTCAGCTTGTGAGTTACTTGTACAAGGTTTTACTGGAGATTGTGCAAGAAGTGCTCATAATAGGAGATCAATGTCATGTTATGTTTTTACCTTGAAAGATCTACAATTAGTTGATATAAAAAAATCCTAAATCTACAACTATTGCTTTATCATTTTATCATTGATAGAAAGCAAAAAAAAGGGTACCTTCAATGCTACATGCCAATTAATTTGAATTCACACTTTCTTATAAGATATAGGACATAAATTTCATAATCCTTTGATCTTATATACAGAAATATCAATAATTTAAACTTGTTAGTAATCTAGTATTCCTGCCAAGACCAAACATATTGAGATTCATTATCATTTTATTAGATAAAAAGTACTGGTTGGAGAAATAGATCTACAGTATATTCCTATGGGGATAAGCAAGGTGCTGATATTGCCACCAAAGCTTTACCTAGAGATAAATCTGAATATTTCAGATCTTATCTAAATATTAGGATATTGATGCTGGCTTGAGCGAAACTGTTGGTAGAGTGCCACAAGCTAATATTCTTAGCTCCTAGCGGTGGGAAAGGTAAAACTTTTCTTCATTATCATTTTTAAGTTTATAGGAAAAGAAGCTCATTACATATTTTGTACACATTTCTTTTTCTATACACATTGGAGTAGGATTAGTGTCTTGCAAACCATTCTTTGGTGAACTTTGGTATCCCCGGCTCTTATTCTTAATTCAAAATAGTTATTGCATTCACAACTGCCACACAGCAGCTATCGCTTATCAACTCAAGGCCGTTTATTTAGTGGGGGTTAGTCTATTTACCGCCTTTGTATTTCCATTGTATGGCTTGATGGTCTTCCATCCTTCCTGTTATTCTAAGCGGTCGTCTATTACTTAGTACCTATTTCGCATGCTTGGACCGGAGTTGAAACATATTAGCTCGGCAATATGAAAATAAGTTCAATTTGTGAATAATTTCAGAACTAGAAATAAATTTTGGTTGAAAAGTAATAAAAGAACGACCGCGTAGAAAACACGAAGGATCGGAAGAGATATACTTAACAGTACCCCAACTTTGGCACTTACACTTAGCGCCAGCCCACCCCACCCCAGCTCAGCTAGCCACAAGACTTAACAGGACCGCAAAGCTTCAAATGGACAAACGTAGCAGCTACTTGTCTAGCTGGCAGTTTGATATAAAGAACGTGGCAGTTGATTTTCCTAATTGGCAGCGAATGCAGGACTGCTTCATACCTTTTCGTGCTTGCGGGATTGCTTCTAACCAGGTCATTTAGTTAAGCTAGAATTTAGGAATTTCTTCAAACTGCGATCATCTATGTCCAGTTAATCCCTTTACAGTTATGAACCTTTATAAAAACAAAGTCTAGCTGTCCAAAAAGTTCAGTGCTAGCACGGGCTGACAAAATTCGCGTCTAGCTTTTGATAGATTAAGTCTTTTTATCAACTAGGGAAAAAGCTACCGCAAGTGAAAACAAGAAGGACGGGAAGATTCCATCAGGCCCGTACAACAACGGAAAAACAAAGTGGGCAAAATGGGATCAAGAGGGGTTCAAATGGGTGTTTTTTGGACCTGTAAGGGACCCGGGCAACAGATTTATATTTAATCTGGAAAGGTGCGCAACGGGGTGGATTTAAAATTTAAGGGTTACACGTCGCCCGTAAAATTTTGTGGGTCACCTTTTCCGTGACCCTAAATTTTAAAATTTACACTAAAATTTTAGAAATTTTTTAATTCATTAACAACTTTTATCACTCTTCGAAATTTTATGGGCAGATTAATTGAACGCCCAATGGCCCGCTGTGTTCCTTGGGTGTCAGCAAAACCATTTTATGGGTTCTGACAGGAACTGTAGAAAACCAGTAAATGTTACAAATGATACCCCCAATTCTATCAACTTATCAACTCTTCCCGGGATCCCGGGATCATGCGGGGGAGCGGCGGGAGAGTGTGGAGACGGGAGAGGAGAGGGAGAGGAGAGGGAGAGACGTGAGACAATTTTGATAGTTTCTGAATGCTCTCTAGCATGTAGCATTCGAGTGAATAGTCGATTCTCTTCGTTTTTCAATTTCCATTCCATTGGCACCTAGATTGAAGACTATGGAGAATGGAGTAGAAAGTTATGAAGATTTTTAGCTTTTTTAGGGTTGAGCGTGATCATTATACATTGAGAGTGATAGGTTGGGAATTTTCATTTCTAATCTCTTGGTCTTCACGATTAAACTCCATGGGAATTTAATTTGAAAATTTTGGAGATGGAAATTGAAAGTTATGAGAGTTTATAGATTTTAGGGTTTGGATAGATTGTTTTCTTATGTGAGCTGGGATGTGAGGGGTTGTGGTTTTGCAGATATGGAGAGATATGGAGAGGAGTATCATGTGTTACTATCATTATTTTTGTGCTAGCCATGGCTACACCTCCCATGTGGGGTCGCCTAGAGCGGGTCGGGATATACCATGCCCGGTGTGTCATCAATGCTTTACCTTGCAAGGGGTAAAGATCCATGTAGGAAGGATTCACAAGGACTATGATTGGATCACTTGGGATGCCCACGTGAGACAAGAAACCACATCGACAACAGTGACACTCGGGAGTGCGCACGCTTCTTCTATACCTTCGTTGATCATTCCAGGGATATCAATCGAGTCGTGGGAGTGGTTAGCTTCTCAGGCGGGTTGCATTTTGGGGTTATTTGAGACTAGTTTTCCATGTCCACGTCTATTCCATAGGCTACCCCGCACACTCCATGATGAGGCTAGACAGGCTTTTCGCCTACCACTGGATCGTTTGGCACGTGATTCCTTGGACGCGTTAGCATGGTTCCTATTCCTCCTACTCCCTTGATGGTGTCTTCATTATGCTAGAGGAGGACGTGCGGGGCATAGAGAGGTGGCGGCTAGATTTCTTCGATTCCGAGCGGGGGATTGGGCAGCCCTTCAGGAGGAATCTGTTAGGGCTACACGATTTAGGAGACAGGCATCGCCATAGGATACCACAGATTCTACTTGATTACAACGATGTAGGACATTGGGTCAGGCGGGAGAGTTTAGTAGAGCAGCACGAGCGCTACATCCTTTTTCTATAGCAAGTCCTACTGATGAGACCATCTCTTCCCTACGCTCATTGCATCCTATAGCAGTAGAGGGACTACCACTAGAGGTCTTAGATTATCAGCCTGAGCAGCCTTTATGTCTTGATAGGTCACTATTTGCACAAGCATTGTGCACTGCTCCTTGCCTTTCCTCAAGAGGCTTGTCAGGGATGGTTTATGAGCACCTTAGAGATTGCTTCCAGGTAGATGATCCTTCTAGTGGTTTTACCGAGTTGTTTCAGGTGGCTGCAATAGTAGCGAGAGGAGACATTCCTATGTCTGTTAGTCGGGTCTTAGGTGCTAGTCAAATTCTCGTGATTGAGAAGGACACGGGAGGCATTAGACCGATTGCTATTGGAGATATCTTTTTGCGTTTGGTCAGTCGTACCATTGTCCTTCAGCATCATTCTCACTTTCGACAACACCTTAGTCTACATCAGTTTGGAGTAGCTACACCTGGTAGATGTGAGGCTATATCCCTAGGCATTAGAGCACTCCTAGATATCCATCCGGAGTGGGTCGTCCTACAAGTGGATGTTGAGAATGCTTTTAATAGCGTCTCACGTGCATCCATCTTTAGAGAGCTTAGGAAGGCTGGTGGATCCTTGGCGAGTCTCATTCCTTTTGTGCGGTCTTTTTATGGCTCTCCTGCTTCCCTTTACTACCAGCATGGTGGTTCATATGAGGGAGTCACCGTCTTGGAGTCAGCTGTTGGTACATGTCAAGGAGATCCTTTGAGAGGGCCCTTATTTGCCATGGCTCACTTTAGAGCTCTCTTATCTACTACTTTGGCCATGCCAGGTTGTGTATTTCCCTCCTTGGCAGATGATACACACATCGTAGGCCCTGTAGATCAGATTAGGCAGGCCTTTGACTACTTGACTACCGAGCTACATCTAGTAGGCTTGAGAGTCAAGGCGTCAAAGTGTAGGGCATGGTCCCTTTTAGGTATCCCTCCCCACCTTGAGCTTCCAGAGGGGTGTATCACATCCACAGATGGACTTCGTGTTCTTGGAGTGCTAGTAGGATCGGAGGATTTTGTCACACGCTTCTTGGACTCTGCCCTTGCAGAGGATGTTCTCCATGTGGATGACCTTCCATTACTAGGAGATCCGCAGGTGGCATTTGGTATACTCTCTTCCAGTATTGCTCGTTGACCATCCTACCTCATCCGTATAGTTCCTCCCTCACCGTCCTTCATATCACGTCTAAGAGCATTTGATAGGAGGATTATGGGAGTCTTTGGTGATATTATTGGACCAAGGACTTTTGAGTGTGTGACAGGGGATTTGGCATGTAGATAGACGGCTCTACCAATCTCATGTGGTGGGGTTGGCTTGCTTTCTATAGAGGAGATGGCACCTATAGCATTTTTGGGTAGTTGGGCTCTCTTGGCACCCCCTACTTTCCTCTTGTTTTGTGGTTGCTGATAGGCCGGTTTTGGAGACTTATGTGACAAAGGTGGAGGGAGGATCCTTTTCTCTCCAAGTGTTATTGCGGCAAACAAGAGATAGTCTATCCCCACAAGCACGAGAGGGTTTTCCACCATTTTCTTCACTATTGTCAGATTGGACTAGAGGTCTACAGTCTTCCTTGATGGAGCGACAGTGTGAGCATACGCTACATTCTCTCTTAGTTGACTCGTCCATTCCTCAGGCTACTAGAGCACATCTACGCTCTTGCTCAGGCAAGGGTGGAGGCTCGTGGATCCTAGCTCGACCATGCATTAGGGCTTTCCGACTCGCACCGGCTACTTTCTCTACAGCGATGAGGTTTTGCCTAGGTTTGGTCCACCCATCTGCATCTTCACTACTCACTTGTGAGTGTGGTTCTACACTAGATGCAGCAGCGGTCCACATGACACGGTGTCCTTTTGGAGGAAAGAGGATAGCTACCCATGATGCCATTAGAGACATAGTGTTTGCTATGGTGCGAGAGAGTGGATACTTGGCTTGGAGGGAGCGTTTGTATATGTTGCAGACGACACGTGTCAGGGCAGACTTATACTTGGTCCGAGATGATCAGGTGACAGTAGCGGATGTCGTGGTCAGGGACCCTACGCGGGATACGGTTTTGGAGGGAGTGATTACCCATCCCTCTGGATGGGCGGCGAGTGCAGCAGCAGGGCATAAGGTCTCCAAGTATAGGGGCATGCAGCGAGATCACCTCTTTGTTCCTCTAGCCTTGGAGTTATATGGAGCGATGGACACAACATTTGACACATTTGTCAGGGAGTGCGCGAGAGCTTATCATGTTAGGTGTCAGGGGGTACCACTCTCACTCTCATACTTTGTAGCTTACTTTAGGCAGCGTGTGTCCATTGCTCTATAGAGGGCAGTGGCTGGTGCAATCCATAGGAGAGCAATCACATTAGGTGATGTTTCTTCGGATGCTCCAGTTGTGTGTAGACCGTACGACTTGCATAGCTTGGATTTCTTAGGTGCGGTCGGGCAGATTTCTCATACAGACTCTATTGGGGCTTAGCTCCATGTTACCTTTTTTGTCTCCCCTTGTACTGCTTGATGGGGTCTTCCCATCCTTCTTTTTTCCTAAGCGATCGTCTTTTTACTTTTAATTACCGTTACCGTTAAGTCCAAGTGCCAAAATTGGGGTACTGTCAAGTCCATCTCCGAGTGAAAAGCGAAACACCTGAATTCCCTGCATGTAAGATTTAACGTAGTTTCATGAGCGATTTAAGAGCCAAGAAGAAACTACCGTCTATCAGAATGTACTCAATACACTATATTCTTTGTCCCGAAATAGATCTTAATCTCGTGCGTCGTTTGACTTGTGCCCGGAATCTTTCTGGTAGGAATACAAACGTACATTACGCGTCTCTACGTACATTACGCATTACACTTCCTAAAGAGTATACCCTCTAAAGGTATAAAGACGATATAAAATATAAAATCGTCTATTCCGAACACTTAGTCAGGAGCAATTGAGAAAATGCACGAAGTGAAAAGCATGGAATTTTTCCGTAGTATTTATTTTTCAATGTATGTTTCATCCTTTCATATATAAATAACACCTTAGAAATTGGAAATTAAGGTAGTTTATTCAGAGTATAAAAAGGTGCACCCATTCCCTGAATGATTCAGTTTGAAATATTCACCACATCATCTTATTAGTGCTATCGTTTTTAGACAGAATATTTGAACGAAGTACCAAATAGTGAATCGAACTATTGGTTTTGATTTATTAAGATATTTAGATGTACTATTTGGAGAAAAAAATTCTTTGATTATCAAGAGAATTATTTACCATTCCTCGGATTTTCTAACTGCCAATCTGAAAATGCACAACCTTGAAAAGAGGTCAGAACTCACGTCATGTTTAAAATTATTCCCACGTATTTTCGGACACATGGCAGAATAGGAAGTGTAAAAAGGAAAAGACGTTTTATCTAGAGTTATTGAGTCTGAGAATCAATGTCAAAGGCAAGTGTATGGAAGTAAAAGTGGAAAGAAATTCAATAATGGCCAAATATGTTACACTTCTCACCCATCGAGCTTTGTGGGACAAAACAATTATAATGTGACGGTGATATATGTCTCGGAATATAACATAAGTCGGACTATTTTTTGGTGGGTGGGCAAGTTGCACGTTATTTTTATGGAACAGTCAAGAACTAGTGAGTAATTGAATGTTCTTTTTCAAGCGGACTGCATATAGAAGTTCAAACACACAAATCAGAGTCCAAACTCCAAACACATCGGACTCCAAACACGCAAATTAGAGTATGCAAACAAATGTTTTGCGGAGTCCAATTAGCACGTAAAGCCTTCGACGTAGACCTGTTTAGTCATTTCATCCCAATCAATGATCTGAAAATGATCTCCTTTGGCGCTTGTACTTCCTCGAGTCATCGACCAACTTACTCGACTTGCAAGTGGTGATTTTGGAGTTTTATGTGATTGTCAACCACGCGTTGTTGTACCTGGAAATTCGGTCTGATCATCGCGATCTTGAAGAACAAACAGTCGTAGAACACTAATATTCCACGAACTTCGACCAAATAGGAATGTCAAAGTACTTCCCGAGTGAACCAATTACCCTCACCAAGCGAGAGTCATATGTTGCGCAGAACTTAACCCATTATGATCAGTAAACAAGAACTTAACCCATTTCTGATCAGTAAACAAGGAGGGAACAAATGGTCGCCGTTGCTTACTCATCAATTCGCACTAGCTATTTCCTCTACAGCGATAAGGTTTTGCCTAGGTTTGGTCCACCCATCTGTATCTTCATTATTCACTTGTGAATGTGATTTTACACTAGATGCAGCAGCGGTCCACATGACACAATGTCCTTTTAGAGGACAGAGGATAGCTACCCATGATGCTATTAGGGACATAGTGTTTGCTATGGCATGAGAGAGTGGATACTCGGCTTGGAGAGAGCGTTCGTATGCTTTGCAGACAATACATGTTAGGGTAGACGTATACTTGGTCCAAGATGATCAAGTGATAGTAGCGGATGTCGTGGTTACAGACCCTATGCGGGATATAGTTTTGGAGGGAGTGATTACTCATCCCCTTGGATGGGTGGCAAGTGCATCAGCAGGTCGCAAGGTCTCCAAGTATAGGGGCATGCAGCGAGGTCACCTCCTTGTTCCTCTAGCCTTGGAGTTATATGGAGTGATGGATATGGCATTTGATACATTTCTCAGGGAATGTGCAAGAGTTAATCATGTTAGGCGGCAAGGGTACCGCTGTCATACTTTGTAGCATATTTTAGACAATGTGTATCCATTGCTCTACATAGGGTAGTGGCTAGTGCAATCTACAGGGGAGCAATCGCATTGGGTGATGTTTCTTAGGATACTCCGGTTATAGGTAGACCGTACGATTTGCGTAGCTCGGATATCTTAGATGTAGTATTGCAGATTTCTCATATAGACTCTATTGAGGCTCAGCCCTATTTTACCTTCTTTTTTTTTTTCTTTTTTTTTTTTCCTTTTTTTTTTCTCTCTCCCTTCCATGGTTTGATGGGAAGACCCCATAGTTTCTTCTACGCGGTCGCCTTATTATTACTCATCAATTGGAAGTCGCAGAGAAAGGCGACCGCGTCTAGTAACTGGAAGGATGGGAAGACCCATCAAACCGTACAAGAATGAGACACAAGAGCTAAAATAGGGCAAAGCCCGATAATATCGGTCAAAGAAAATACACTCGAGAATCTGTACTCCAGACTCTTTCTCCTACAATACCAAGACTTTAGATATGCACGGACAAAAAACTTGAGTTATCGTATCAAATGCTTGTGGTATCATTGGTGAACAAACTCGGGCACCCAAAATCTGCAAGGTCTTCATACTTGTTGGGTGGTACAGAGCTCACTGTCAACATGGAGGCAGTACCTTCAAACAAGAGGTTGTATACAGTATGTCATGGTGCCCGACATATGGTTACGTGAACCAATGGGTATACTTCAAGGCGACTGCCAAGCATGACTATACATCATGTTCCTAAACCCTAAACTCATATAGACTCTACAGGATTTAGCCCTATCTTCTTCTTTTTTCTCACCCTTGTGCCCATTTTACCTTTTTTTCTCACCCCTTGATGGGTCTTCCATCCTTCGTGTTTTCCATGCGGTCGCTCTTTCTCCATTGTCAAGCTATTCAGGCTTGATGGGGTCTTCCATCCTTCTTGTTATCTTACGCGGTCACCTTTTTCCAATTATGCGATCGCCCTATTTCGATTGTCAACACCATCGTCATAGTGTATCATAATCCGAGATCAACGACCTCATGGTCTACCACTTGATCTACTACACGCAACGAAAGTACAGATTTGTAGAAATGTAAACCAAGATGAAACATGCACAAAAACGAGGCAAAACAAGAATTCGTCTCGTGTAAAGTATGGGACAACATAATTATATTCTCTAATTGAGTAAATTTGAAGGGATAGGGGCACAAGGCAGAAGGATAACAAGAAGGACGGGGAGTTTTTAAAACGGGGAATCAATAGTTTACACCGAAAGGAGCACAAGGCACCGCCCGGCGCAAAAGGGGAGGGAATGGAAGCCTAATGAGAGGGGAGCAAAAGCTCCAATCTCGAAATACCCCTTGCAAAGCGCGTACAAGGAAGAGGTAAAAGAGATGAGATGGACTTAGATTCCAATAGTATCGATATGAAAAATCTATCCCATGCAACTAGGATATTTAAATTGTACTGTCTATTCGGAACCGAAACATTCATAAAAACATCACCTACATTTTAACACGTGTATACTTCTTCTCTTTGCATTTGAGGCGACGTCGCTTTCTGGGCATGCCGATTCATCGACATGCCGGTTTCTGGGCATGGTAAGAGCCTACATGAGGTAGGGCAAGGCTACACGTTTGCATTTCTGGGTAGGTTTAGTATCAAGTGAGACTATCGGAACTTGAGCTCGAAGTTGACGTCATCTCATCGACATAGAACATCTATGAATGTTCAAAATGCGGTAAAGTATCCAAGTGAAATTTCCATATTACAACGAAACCTTAGGGAGGAGTATAGTGATGACTTGCGGATTCAGACAATGAATGAGTCGTAATTGGATTCATAAGACCGTGTGATATATATGTTACCCAGAAGGAAAAATATATGTTGTCAATAAAGAAAGGAGAAAGTAGTACAAGACACAACCAAGTTTGGATAGGAAAAAAGAGCGCGAGGCCCATCAACCAAGAAAGAAACAAAATCATGGCCAAAGGCATACTTGGAAAAGTAGCACACTAACAACAAGCACAAAAAAAGCTAAGAAGAGGAAACACAACACAAGTCTACTCCTAAATACAGTGGTAGAGGTCTTCCAATGGTATGTTTGGTAAGGGGATCCTATTGCAGCTGCTCATCGGTGAAAACCCAAAGTTTGAGCATATTGTAAAGTGATTGATAGTAGGATGCAAGCCCATGCCCCTCTCTTATGCAATTTACTCTGTGCTATCTCCATGATGAGATTGTCAAAGTGATGATGAAGGTGAATACAAATCTCAATTGCGAAGGGGACAAAGGTATCCAAGGATAGCCAAAATCCATAATGGTCCTCCTTGACCCTAGAGGTAATGGTCATTGCTGCTCCCGCTTGTGTGCCTACTTGTACCAATGACTTTGCTTGTAGGGGGTTTGCCACCACCACATCATGCAAGATGCAATGACCATCCTTGAAAGTAACAACATATGCTTGCACCCAACAGATAGGTGGTCTTGGTAGATCTAACCATCACTCAACCTGAACCTAGGCTTGTGTATTTTGTAAGATCTGAGCAACTATATCACAAATTGCATCATAGACTCTAGTATGCTCTCCACCTATTGCACATTGTAAAAAGTATATACCTTGTATGTCATATAGGGAACCACATGGACATTGGTCCAAAAGACTATGAGAGCTAGATGTGGGAGAACCAACCTCAATCATATAGTTATATTAGGTAAACTCCTCAGGAGTAAATCAAAAGTTGCCAATCAAGGTAGAGGCCTTGAGCCAAGCTCTAGAGCCTTTCCCACTACAAGAGAGAATCTGAGCTCTATCAATTTGAGGTGCATCAATGCGGATGCTAGCAAGTATGTGAGTGTGTATAGTAAGATCCACCTAGAGCTTCCTAGAGTGTACACAAGCTGCCAGTAAAATTTTTTATGGGCATAAAACCTACATTGTGATGGGTTTAGATTCCTAGATTTGTGTTAAAGTATATGTGATAGTTCCATGCAAGCCAACATTCAAACCCCAAGTTGATGGCAACTAGTAGTTAATTTGGCTGCACAAAACCATATCGTTATAGAGAATGCAAGTTTGCATCTTCTCGCTTCATTGCTAGTTCACCAGTACATCACAATTAAAAATAGAAAGAAAGGACACAAAGTTAATAAATTGGGGAAGTAATATGCATGCATGGCCTAGCAATAAGTTGTGAGCCAAATGAAGATATGTTTGGCAGGCATAAGTGCTTGAATCTATTGTTGTGATAAGTCCTTACAAAAAAGGATGGTCTTCATATGAGAACTTGTATGCTAAATGAGGGACCACTAGAGCCCATGCTTTGATATATATTGTTAGGGTGTTATGGCTTCTTGCCTTATGAGGCTGCACCTATAATAGTATTGTAAAATATGGAGTTTAGGGATGAAGTTAGTTAGGACTAACAAAATAGCAAATAGGCCAACTTAACTAGAATATTCTAAAATTATCTACAAAGCTTCTTGGGAAGCTTCTTGGCTAGCTTAGCTTGCACCCCAAGTAGGTAGCTTCTAGAAGGAAGCTTCTAGAAGCTTCCAACTAGCTTAGCTTGCATGCCAAGTAGGCGGCTTTTATAAGGAAGCTTCTTGAGAAGCTTCTCGGTTAACTTGGCTTGGACTCCAAGAAAGTGGCTCAAGGAAGCTTCTTGAGAAGCTTCTCAAGAGCCTTGTATGCTCCATATAAATACCAAAGCCAAAGCTCATGCTAGGCATTTGGAGTTTCCCACACTCAAGTGTCCTAATGTGATCTTCCATTCTCCCATTTCTCTCCTTGATCTCGATCTTTTATATTGGTATTAGAGAAAGAATGGGATGGATGGAATCTATGGACCACCAAATCTATTTCCACCAAACCATTGGGATTTTTTTATCTAGGTACCACCCAAACATCATTTCATACAATTCATTACCAGATGCTTTGGACAAGATCTTTTTAACACAATCATCTTGTCCAAGGAACCCTTGGTACTACCAATTGTAACTTATGGAGAACGATGGATGTGTTGCATCTATATGTTAATAAATTAGATAGATCAGGAATGGTATGATAAAGTAGTAACCATGGTGGCAACGCAATGCCCAAGTTTATCATTGCTATGCATCAACAAATCAAGCACCTTACTCAATTGTTGGATGAACAAGATCATTGATGACAAGAGCATGTAGAAAGAGTACTAGTTCAAGAAGGAGAAGACCAAATTCGATTTCCAAAACCCACGGTTTCTGAAGGCAAGAATCTCCCAAGTGCAATATAGAATTTTATGTTTGATTGTGAATATTATTTCAAAGCTACCAATCTTCAAAATGAACAAAAATAGATTCTCTTGGCTTCTAGCAAATTGGATGGAGTAGCAAAGCTATGGTGGCAATTCCAAGTGGAGCAAGCTGCAAGGCAAATTTTTCATTAATCTTGAGATGGGAAAAATTCAAGAGTGCAATAATTGGTCGATTCCAATCTATAAATGCCACACTAGTTGTACAAGATAGGTTGGAAAAGTTGAAGAAAATTGGCTATGTAAGAAGTTACATCATGCAATTCCAACACACTATCATGCAAATATATTGGAAGGTGAGGCTATGGATTGATTTGTGAGGGGCTTGAGGTCACAAACCAAATTTGAGGTAATTATGCGAGAGCCACAACACTTGGAGGAAGCCATGCAATTGGCTGAACGCTTTGAATCCTTGGTTGCAATAACTTGGTCTTGACCTCAACCTCCACAAAACCTACCATTACACTACACACCGAGTGGAGGAGCCGGCACCAATGGAGATTGATGCCATTCAACAAAGACCACTTGGTACTACAGATAGAGAAAAACTACAATAAAATAGTGGTTGATTCTATTGTTGCCAAATTGGACATTGCATCGCTGAATGTCTACTCAAGAATGGGGAACCTAAACAAGTCACCCAGATGGAGTTTGTGCAGCAAAATGATCAAGGAAATGAGGAATCCTAGTAGGAGATTTTGAGCCACATGTTGGGAACTTGATTAGTTCTAATGGGATCAAAGGCTCAACCTATGCAAGTTTGCTTCACTTGCAAGGTACAATATTTGATTGTGGTTGTAGGATTCTAGTTCATTCAAGAAGTTCAGAAAATTGCTTGTCCATACAATTAGCAAAGGAATTATGTATTCCTATCAAGCTAGTAATTGGAAGTAGATTGATGATGTTGGATGGTAGAAAGGAATCTACATTTTGTACCTTGCATCCTGTTACCTTCAAGATTGGGAAAGAGTATTTGGAGTGTATGAGGTTTGTATTGGCACCTCTAGATTATGATGTCATTCTAGGTCTACCTTGGCTTGAAAGTCATAAGGTTCAATTTGATTGGAACCGATGACAAATTCAAGTACAACACCAAGGTAGGAATTTTTGGTTAGGTTGTTTGGCACCTCTAAGTAAGACATCTAAGAATAGTCAGTCCTAGGATGGGAAGTTTGTCAAGAAGGTAGCCATAGAGCAAGCTTTGAAGGGAGATGAGTCCCAAGATGGGAATTTTGTCAAGAAAGCAACCATGGAGCAAGCTTCAAAGGGAGATGAGTCTCTATATGGGAAATTTGTCAGTGAACCAGCCATAGAGCAACCTTTGGAGAAGCATAAGTCTATTTTCACGGTTTGGATCAAGCCAATTGCACAAGGAGAATTCAAGAACAGTCAAGAACCTCATCAAGCAATGGTTGATCAAATAGTTCAAAAGTTTGCGGATGTGTTTGTAGATGATCTGCCAAAGGGATTACACTTAGATTGTGGTATGCCCTTCAAGATTAAGTTATTGCTAGGGAGTACTTCAATGAGTAGATAAATCTATTGGCTCTCACCAAAGGAGTTAGAGGAGTTGCAACCAGCACTTATGGAGTTGTTGGAGAAGGATTTCATACAACATAATACATCTCCTTGCAGCACCAATACTATTTGTTCCAAAAAGGATGGAAGACTTCATTTTTGTATTGACTACCATGGACTCAATAAACAAACAATTAAGAATACATATCCCTTGCCTCAAAGTGATGACTTGCTTGATCAATTTAGTAGAGCATGGTACTTCTCCAAGTTGGATCTTTGTAGTGACTATTGCCAAATCTCCATTGTTAGGGAGGATGTGCAAAAGACTGCCTTTTGCACAAGGTATGGACATTTTGAGTGGAGAGCTCTACCTTTTGGGCTCACTTATGCTCCAATAATCTTCATGGATCAGATGCATCGAGTGTTGGATGGAATATTTGAGCAGTATGTGGTGGTGTTCTTGGATGATATCTTAATCTATAGCAAGATAGAGGTAGAACACATGAATCACATGCAAGAAATCCTAAGACAACTACGATAGTAGAAATTGTAATGTAAGAAGTCAACATGTGCCTTTTTGCAGAAAGAAGTTACCTTCTTGGGTCACAAGATCTCATCAAAGCAGATCAAGATGGAAGAGGAGAAATCAAGACCATTACTGATTGGTCTATTCCAAAGGATGCTATAGAAGTACGGGCATTTATAAGATTGGCCAATTTTAATCAATGGATCACCCACTATTATGCTCATGTGGCTGCACTATTGACTGATCTCTTGGGGAAGAACTAGAGCTTTTAGTGGACCACCAAGCATAAAGAAGCATTCCAAAAGCTAAAAAATATGGTGTCGTCAAGCCCTATTCTTCAACCATGATCTTCAACTACCTTATGTGGTTAATTTGATGCTTCTGACTTTGCAATTAGAGTCATATTGCAGCAAGAATTCCTAGATGGATTTCATCCCATTGCCTTTGTGTCTCACCAACTAAATATGGCTAAAAGTAGTTACTTTGCTTGAGATCAAGAACAACTCACAATAGTATATGCCACTAAGATATGGAGACATTATCTCTTGGCAAAAAAAGTGATCATATCAATTGATCACAACCAATTGTTGCAGATTGTGACAACCCAACAAGTATCACTTTTAAGGTAATCAATAAGTAAAGTTTTTTCCCACAAAGATACAAGTTAGAAATAGTCAAATACAAAGTAAAACAATAACCTTTAGTTCTTCTTGAGTTCTTCTTTAGTCTCTCAAGTAGAAACCACATCCAAAAGAGAGTAACAAGCACTGAATTGCAATCTCATCACAAATTATAACTCCATAATCACAACTCCACCAAATCTTTCCAAACAATCTTGATTGTGATAATTCAGATATTCTCAAAGAAAGCTACTTCAATAAAAAATGATCTTGCCTTAGAATTGCATTCTATCCATCCATTGAAGGCACAACTTCCTCAATTGACATTGCTTTGCATCAATCCTGCACTGTGCTCACCAATGCAATATACTACCAACACTACAATTCCTCTCAGATCTATCAATGCATTGCTTTGATTGCACTTCACTTAGGATCAAACACATAGAATAAAGGTCAGCATGGTGGAATCTAACATCCAATAAGCACATTGACTTGCACTTCAAAATTCTTCAAACATTCACCAACACAAACACAAGATTGATACTTGGAATGAAGTTGAAATGACAAGCACTAAGTTACAATACTTCACTTTATCAATGTCAAAAATATAAATATTGAATAATACAACACTAAAAATGCTTCCTTTAAATAGGCTGAGCATTTTGATAGTTATCTAACTAATAAATTGGTCCTTAATAATCTCTAGATCCAAAATGGCAACCCACTCTTCATTTCTATTGATTCAAATCTCAAATTGATTGTGAATTTGATCCAATGTCAACCTCTTCCTCTTCTATTAAACCCAATGTAACTTCCTTCACTTCATCCACTTTGGCTCTAACAACTTCTAAACCTTCTACTATTTCTATCACTTCTCCCGTTTGAACTGCAACTGAACTCATGAGCATTCTATCTATCTTCTTATTTTCCGACCCACTCCTCTCTAATATCTTAGACAACTTATCCAAAGTAACTTGCACTCCTACCTCTCTTACTTTGGCTCAGGTTCCTAGCTTCACACAACTTTGAATCAGTTCTAACTCAGATTTCCCTAATTCTAACCTGAGACAAACATTATCTCCTACTTCACCAACTTTTCTATCTACTCTATCTTTAAGGCAAATCAAAAGATTATTCAGATCTATCTTCTTTGCCTTTTTCTTCTTTGTCTCCTGCACTAACAACTTTAACATGTGCATACATATTTCTTCTATCTTTACTTTGGCTTCTACTCTCAACATCATATTGAGTTTCTCTACAACTCCTCCTACTTGCTCTGATGTATGATCTATGACCTCTCTCCACCTGCAACTCTTCACAATACATCTTTACTGCATCCTTTGACTCGGCCTTCAATCCTTCCTCCTCCTTCACATATTTGGCAAGTTGGGCTTCCACATTGATGACTAGTCTTTGCAAATGCTCTTCTTCCTATTTCTTCTTGCTAACTCTCTCTGCCAAGCTTCATCCTTCTATGCTACCATCACCTTCAAACTCTCCAACTCTTGCTCCATCATTGTAGCAATTGCCTTTCAATGTATTACCTCAAAGCGCGCTTCATCAAATTCTCCTTTCAACTTCTCCCAAGCTGTCTTCTACTTCCTCAATTCCTCATCTTGCACTTCAAGCTCAACTCCTTGCTTCTCAAAAGACTCCTTCAAGTTTTCAAATCTTTTCTCTTGTAGGACTTCATCAACCTAAAGCTCCTCTACATGCTTATCATCTTCATTTAGCTTCTTCTTCAATTGAATGATCTCTTCATTCAAATACTTCACAACCTACAATTCATCCTTTACCTCCGGATGATCTCTCCTCAACTCTTCTTTCTTCTTCCTCAAGGTTGTCAACAAGGGACAAATAAGATAGGTATGCAACTTCACCACCATCTTCATTCTTTGCATTGTCTTTGTATTCATTCATGACTTGCGCTGGTACCTCATCCATTGGCACCTTACCCCAAAGTCTCTATCTTCTCACCTTAAGAGTAACCTCTTCCAAGCTGGCATCTTCCTCTTCCATGCTTTGTGCTTGAATTGGACCTACAACTTCAGGTTGCATAGACTTCTTTGTTCTTGTTCCTCAGGGAATGACCAACCTTGGCTCTTTGTCTCTTTGCTCTTTGATCTCCACTGCAAGCAACTCTAGACATGACACATCTCCTACTTCCAAGCAATCAATTGCTTTGTGAAACTCCTGATCCTCTGCCTTAGCCACTTCTTCCATCGGCTGTTTCACCTTGGGCTATCTATCACTTCCACTGCTAGATTCACCACTCTTCAAGGTGAGTTCTACCTCTTCTTTGTTTGCCAAGTCCTCTAACTTTGTCTCAGCTTCTCCTTTTGATTCTTCTGCCAATGATGGCTCCCTCACGATGACCTCATGCCTTGGCACCAACCTTCTTGTCTTTCTTGGTTGTACTAGGGACACCATCTCCTTGGGATAACTTTTCTTCTTCATCCTCAGAATCTTTGGTTGCACTCTCATATGCAGGCCTATCTTGGTGAAGTGTTCATCTCTCCTCCGGAGTTGGAGAATGTACTAATGCTCTATTTCACCCGCATCTCTTCTCAGGTCTGGATGAAAGTGTGACACCATCTTCTTCCTCTCCTCTACAATCAGCAAGTTCAGCCTGAGGTAGAATGCATTGCAAACGGCACAAGATAATATGGCAGTGATCAAAATCTCTAGTTCTAGACCATCTGCCTTGCTCGCTGCTAAAAACACTTTGCCCAATCCACTGGTGCCCCTATAAGCATTTGGTGGAAGAACACTACCTAGTGCTTCATCATGTACATGGTTCTATCTAGCTTGAAGAGTGTCATCATTGCCTGGACAATACTTTGCCTTACCAGGTCACGATAGGTATCCACTTGTAATACCAAGAGCTAGCCATATGATCTAGATGTGAAATTTGGTTTAGTAACATCTAGAATGATGTTATACATGATGGTGAAAATAGATCAGATAGAAGTATCACCAAAAGAGTACTTCTACTAATAGGGTAGAAACCAAAATATACTTGAGAACCTTAGAACCAATAGCTAGACATATGATTAAAGGTGAGAATTGGTTTGGTAACATCTGGAAGGATGTTACACATGATGGACTAAACAGATCAGAAAGAGGTATCACCAAAAGGGGACTTCTACTAATAGAGTAGGAACCGAAATATGCTTGAAATCTTTGAAGGCAATTTTGGAGGCCTAAACGGATGAATTAGGCCGTGAAAATGTGCAGATTCCCCCCCCCCCCGATAAAGGAAAGGCTCCCTCCTGCTTTGTCTCATTGAGAGCTTTCCAATGGTACCTTACTCATGTGATTCTGAGATTCCTATAGGAAGATTCCCTAAAAGATTCCCTCTGGTCAAAGCTTGTTTGACCAACCAGATAGGACCTAGACCAGACATGTCACCCATCCAAGTAAGTAATCCAAGGGTGGAGCTTGCTGACATGTCACCTATCTGTGTCCCTAATCCTATGGTGGAGCTTCCTTGGAGGAGATCCTCTTTGTCTATATAATAAAGAGAAGGTGCTCCCTTGGGGCATCGAATGTTTGAGTATGCAATCTTTGTTTTCTCTCTTCTCTTGTCCTTGGAGTATAACACCACTTTATACCCGTTCTTTGTACACTAAGCACTAAAGGAATTTTGGATTTCTTAAGTCTCTTTTGCAAACTCTCCTTTCCCAAGGAATGTCACTCTAGTTTCCTCACCAACCTCTCTCCCCAAGACCAATCTCCAATCTGATTCTGTCCATGGAGACGGACTGCCTCTCTTCCCTTCTTCTTCCAGGCCATCCTCACAATCACTCCAGCTACTTCTGCCATGAAACCTAGAAAACTCAAGTTCCAATTCCAAGCTAGAAAAGCAATTTGAAGTCTACTCAAGACTTTGATCCTTGCTATTACATCTAACCTTTGACTCATAGGATTTCTCATTGTGAGTGATGGACTCTTCTTCGCACCTCATTGGCAATGTGTGATCTCTTACTTGTGGTAGCTGAAAGATAATTCTTTTGTCTCCTAGACATGAGATCCTAACTCCCTCGGGATTGTTAAACATCAAACTCTCAGATGGCTTTGTAATAGGCACTACTCAATGGCTTAGGATACTTGTGTGACATTTTGAATCACTTTTGCGAAGTGTCAATTTTATAGTTCTTCATTGCATGGTCATTCCTCAATCATTCTTCAGTGATAATCACACTGAATTTTGCATGAGTTCCTCTTGGCACTATCAAGTTTAGCCCACTTGTGCCTTAAGTCGTTTTCTTGCTTGTACTTTCTTGGTTAATAAAATTGAAGGAAAGTTGTTACATTGTCTTTGCATTGGGTTTGATCACCCCGAGGCAAAGTTTCCTTACTTTGGGGTTCTCCTTTGACAAGTTTGATCCGAGTCCTTATTTCTTGACATGAAATAAATTACTTTGGGTTCAACCCAAAGTCACAATTCTCCTTCTTTTTTTACCATTTGGGTTCAATACGACTTTGACTGTACACTTCTTCTTCAAAATATAACAAAACCAAAAAGATGTGTGTAAGATACTCACATTACTTGGAACACATGAAGAGTCCACATCATCAATGGGAGGAACAACTTTGATTGTTTGACATCAAACTTGAGTACAAACCCGATTGATTCCATGTCATCTGTGATGCCCTATCACAACAACCTGATTTGAATTCTCTTCCTCTCATCACAACGGCAATTACAATCATATGAGTTGACTCCAAATTCCAAATTGAGTTTAAGGTAGCTCTCCAACAAGCTCCTTTCTTTCAGATGGTACAAGGTCATCTTGCTACATGCGACAAGGAATACAACACCTTCTCCTACAAAGAAGGCTTTCTATTCTATGAGAACTGGATTTATGTTCAGGCCAAGGATGATCTTTGACTTGTGTGCCTCCAAGAAGCCTATGATGTACCAATTGCTTGTCACATAAGTGTGGACAAGACCTTGGGTACTCTCCAATGCCAATGGTGGTGGCCCAACATGAAATGAGATGTTCAAGAGTTTGTTTGATCATGTGAGAGTTGCCAATGCAATAGGGCTAGCAACCAGAAACTGAGTGGACTCCTTCAACCACTCCCCATTCTATTTGCTTGACAAAACACATGAGCTTAGATCTCATCACATCCTTACCCAAGACAAAGCAAGGTCACACAACAATTATGGTGTTTGTGGATAAGCTTAGTAAGCTAATTCACTTAGCATCAACTATTGATACCATAGATACTCCAACATTGGCATAAATCTACTTCGACAATGTCTTCAAGCATCATGGGATGCCTTGCATACTCATCTTTGACCATGATCCTCAATTCACTAAGAAAATTTGGCAAGCACTCTTCTAGATACCTAGCACCAAGCTTGCTTGTCCATGGCATATCATCCTCAAATTGATAGACAAACTAAATGTGAAAATTGTACCTTGGAAGATATGCTTTTTGCCTTTGTCAACATCCACCATACCAATTGAGATGAATGTCTTGTAGGTACAAAGGTTGCATACAATAATTCCAAATAGGCAAGCACCAGATTCTCTTCTTTCTTCCTCAATCTTGGCCAAGATCCACTTGTTCCATATTCCCTTCTTTCTCCTCTTCCATCTCATGTCCCTTATACTTCCACCTTCTTGACCACCATATCCCAATCCTTCCAACAAGCCAAATCTCCTCTCCTTGTTGCTTAGAATTGTCAAAAACAATATGCGGACAACCATTGTCATAATCCCACCTTTCAAGTTGGTGATAAGGTCATGCTCTCCTCTAGTAACCTACCCCTCCCACTTGGTACTCAAGTTTGTAAACTCGCCCCTAATTAGATAAGATCATTTGATGTCACCCAAATCATTTCTCTTGTTGCTTATCAACTTTCCTTGCCTTGTCATATGCGCATCCACCCTATCTTTCACATTTCCAAGTTGAAACCCTTTGTTCCTAACCCATCTTCTTTTTCCTCTCATGTCCACCCTCCCCCTCCTTCCGTCCCAATCAATGATCATGAGGAGTACAAAGTTGATTGTATCCTTGCACATTGCCACATCCAACAAGGCCGCCAACAACATATGGAGTACACGGTCTTTTGGAAAGGATATCTCCTTCATGATGCCAAATGGAAACCTCTTTCTCATCCTTAGAATGGACAAACGGCCATCCAAGAGTTTGAAGCTTCACAAGCAATGAGGATGTCACCAACTAGCGGTGGGGGAATATATAACAATATAGAGTTTAGCAATGAAGTTAGTTAGGACTAATGAAGGAGCAAATATGCCAAATTAACCTAGAATATTCTAAAATTATCTTGAAGCTTCTTGGCTAGCTTAGCTTGCACCCCAAGTAGGTAGCTTCTAGAAGCTTCCAACTAGTTTAGCTTGCACACCAAGTAGGCAACTTCTAGAAGGAAGCTTCTTGGTTAACTTGGCTTGCACTCCAAGAAAGCGGCTAAAGAAAACTTCTTGAGAAGCTTCTCAAGAGCCTTGTATGCTCCTTATAAATACCAAAGCCAAAGCTCATGCTAGGCATTTGGAGTTTCCCATACTCAAGTGTCCCAATGTGATCTTCCATTCACCCATTTCTCTCCTTGGTCTTGGTCTTTTACAAGTATGGAGTTAGCAGAAAAGTTAGTAGAAGCTCATGAGTTAGTATTCTAAGCCACCTATAGCAAAAGGAAATAGAACTAGGCTACAAATGTGCTAGGAGCATTGAGAAAGCTTTTTGGTAGAATACTCTAGAAGCACCAAGGAAGCTTCTTGGTGAGAAGTTTCTTGGAAGGTTCCAAGGGTGGAGTAACTTGTATGCCGAGATAGCGGTTAGCTTAGCTTGTACACCAAGTATACACCTAGCTTAGCTTGCACTCCAAGTAAGGCAGCATTTATAAAGAACCTTCCTTGGAAGCTTTTTAGGAGTCTTGTACCAAGTTACCTATAAATACCAAACCAAGTTCAAGCTAGCATTTGGAGTTTTCTCTCACTTAAGAGTCCCAATGTGATCTTCTACTCTGGTCTTCCATTCTCTTATTTATCTCCTTGGTCCTTCTATTCTCTTATGGATGGGTGGGTGGATCCTATTGTCCTAAAGGAGATCCCAAAACTCTCAACCCTCCTATGGGGAATTCAAATCTTGGTGGAGAGTCAAAGAGAGTGAGGACCATGCATGGGCTAAAGACCTTGCATTTATGAGTCTAAACTTGTAAACCCAAGCCCTCTAAGCTCAGTGTCAAAGCCCACTGCATTAAATGGTTTTATCATATTAGGTTTCTTGCACTATTTGTTTACATTAATGTATTTGTTTACATTATTTGCATTACGTTGTAGCTATAAACAAATAGTGCAAAAAACCTAATGCAAAAATGTATACCCAATTGCAATGGGGTGCACAAATAAGGTCTCCTTCACAAGAGCTAGGAGACAAGAAGTGCAATACAAAGGAGATGCTCCATGGGGCACATGACATGAGACAATGCATTGATAGAAAGCAAAGAGATGATGAAAACCAAAATTTGGAGCATATGGTGAAAGCCAATCTTGTAGGTGCTAAAACACTAACCCTAATAGCTCACTCATAGAAAAATAATATGGAGAGTGGAGTAGAGCATGGGTAAACAAGGACTCTATCAAGTGTAACTCCTCATTTGGCTGATAACCAAAGAGGAACAAGGAGGTCCTTAGTGGCTGGTGGATGTAGAGTCTATAAGTCTGATAAAGCGTAAGAGGAGAGCACTAGCCGGGAGAGTGAGAGCACCTAGGCTACCCATATGTACTCCCTTACCTACCCTAACATAAGGGAGCGACAAAGGTATTGATGCTCTAGGGTAGGAAGTGAGGCTGTGAATAATCTGCAATCCACCTGGCTACTGCTTGGTCCTTGATTGTGTACTCGTCATGGAGAACTGCACCATGTTTTGTGAACTTGAATCACAAGATCAATTGAAATACCAGGAAGGGGAACAGGAGTCCAAGGCAAAGTTATTACTGAATCTTTAAGCTAGCAGTTAATAAGCAGATGCAGATAAAGTGCTTCTGCTACTGCATGCAAAAGGGAGTAAAAAGAAGTGCACTGAAATTTTGACTCTAGGCATATTTTATCAGCTTATGGTGACTACATACCATGTCCTGCTAACTGTCAGCCAGATCAGGTCAGTTTCACAACTGATTAACATGGATCGTTCTCTATTTCGGAGCCCCGTGGGACTTTGGAGTCATACATGACCCTGACTTCGGGAGCTTCCAAAGCAAATAGTCAACTGAAGCTAGGATTCAATTGTCATATTCACTCGTCTTGTACATTATATATTGTTGCAATCTTCCGATGTTCTGTGTATAGTTTCATAGACTTTGTTTTCGTGATCCATGGCATTGCAACTTTACACATAAAACTACAAATAACATACGTTAAGCTGCACTACACGAAGCCAACATGGCATCATAGATACTTTCCAAATATTTTTCAATTTTGTGTCAGGCGAGAAGACCTCTCCTTAACTACACCACTCAAATGGAGATCGCCAAGAATGCACAAAGGGGTCGCAAGGATCAAATAAACTAAACAAATTGAAAATACTCAAGATATGAAGCTCCGGAACAACAATCAAAACTCAAGTTTTCAGTGAGGAATTCGAAAGTTCATGAAGCTATTTCATAAACCTCTATTTGTTCTATTTTGGAAGCATACGTTCTTATTTCCACGACATTGGAAACACTCTGTCTGAAAAATGACATCCCCTGCCGTCACTGCATTATCCAGTGCTTAGTGAACAGAAGATACATAAGATTGGATGTCTTTTAAACTTTCAACCTTAGTTGAAGTTCAAAGGACTAAGATGTGCCATGTGACGTGATGTAACTTGAACCAAGTGTGGATCCATTTTGTCCATCTTTCTAGCTGAGCACTCTTGTTAAATTTGTTTGAACTATATGAAACTAAAACCTGGACCCAAATACCAGCAGTACGCGTGCGGGTGTGACCTCGTTTGTCGAGGTCGCATGAAGTTTGAATGGCAATGCATAGTCAGATGTGAATAACATACTCAGCCCGTAAAATGAAGCTCGGACGGGCTGAGTATGTTATTCACATCTGACTATGCATTGCCATTCAAACTTCATGCGACCTCGACAAACGAGGTCACCCCCGCATGAGCTTCATTTTTCAGCACGAAGCCAAAGTACACACACTTATTGTACCGGGTAAGTATCGTGAGACGTGAACAACATACGTCATCCCGAACCTCAACTGAACACGGGGGCAAAGGCGTCATCCCGAATCTCAACTGAACACGGCGACAATTATAAAAGCTGTAGGGCGAGCGTTTGCCGTGGCCACTACACATGGACAGCAGTTTTAAGCAATGTAAAGAATGTGTTTAGTAAAATAGACATCGGACAGCATTGAAAGCAATGTAAAAATGTGTTTTTTAAAGTCAAGATTCGAGAAAGTTTGATTGTTAAAATATTTTATTTAAAAGTGCTATTATGATACAAACATACCACATAGAAGTCATGTGAAACTTTGCAGTTGATTGTGCATAATTAGCACCATCGAAGTCCTCGTGATAACTTTTCCTTTCCTGACTAAGAAAAGTCTGCTGAGATGAACTTTGCTTAAATATGCGTGGGCCCACATGCATGTAGTGGTGGACTTGGAGTATTAAAGGAAATGTGTCTGAATTCGTAACTAGAAGCTCTTTCACTTTTATACAACTTGAGGAAACTGTAAGAGAATTTCACAACTATCGAAGCATTTTGACACGATAGAGTATTAAAGTGGTCTTTAAGGTATATATAGAGAAGTATATAAGAAATAACGACATCTTGTGTGCACTGGAAGAGACAATATTGTCATTTCCAGAAGAATGTTAACATCTAAGCCACTCCACAAGAAAGAACATTCAAGAATGTTCCACTGAAGACACTTACCAAAGGGCAAAATCCAAAGACAAAATGTATTCTATATCCCGTAGTTGTATTTAGCTAGTTTTTGCTGAGTTCGATGCTACAGCAAACTTTGTTGCGGCACAAAGAAAACAACTATACACGTATGTCAAAACGACCCATTGCGTATGATGGCGTCTTCTAACCAAGTCGCTTTTCGCTGTCTATTGTGCATCAGATGAGGAATAGGATTGCATTTCCTGAAAAATCGTCTTCAACTCAGAAAAGAATTCAGGGAAATTTACCTTTTTTCTGGAAATATATTTTCTGGAAATATACTGAATTTCGAGCAATAATTTTATGCAGTCTTGCACTCTGAGATCCGAACGATAATACAACACTGTACATATAAATATATCTAACATACTAAGGGCAATCACTTTCAACTTCACTTAGCATGAGATCTGTCGAGTTGAATGATCGAGGACTATTGAATAGATATAGCAATATAAATATATCTTATGAATAAAGAATATGTATGAGATCACTTCCCTATATTTTTTATGGATATTTTACTATGTTTACTATGTTTTTTGCATAAATTTGAAAATTTGGAATTTATGCAAAAAACCGAGTTTTTGTAATCAGTTTTTGTAACCGAATTTTTGTAATCTTGCTTCATCAAAATTGGTAAATAAATTTAAATAAAAAATTTAATTTAAATTTTAGAAAGATTATTTATACACATATTTGAAATTATCCTATAAAAATATAATTTTAGAAAATTACAGCTATAAAAGGTTGTATATTTCAATTTTTGAAAAGCAAAAACATTTTAAAAGTGTATTGTATTTATTCTTCTTTTCTAGGTTGTAGCAAAAAAATGCTTCTTCTTAACTATTTATACAACTTAGTCTTGCCCTTACCTTATAGAGAGTGAACTCACTATTTAGTTGAGTGAAAATATGGTACTCACATTTTTTAATAATTATTATTTTATTTTATTTCATCTTTATTTGTGAAGAAATGACAGTTCACTACATTCTTCAAAGTTGTGCCTACTGAGCTAACAACCTGAACAAGAGATCATAAGCCAGAGGGTCAGCTAAAGGCAGAATGATCAAGGGAAAATTGCTTAGGTGGAGAAGAATGTTTGCACAAAGATATCCATACAAAATAACCTTTGGTCAAGACTGAAACTAAAATAAATGAGTTTGCCCCATTCACCCTTTGTCTAAGAACCAATAGATGTCAAGAACCATCAACCAATTTGGAAGCCCCGCCATCTAATTCAAGGACAATTTTTTCATTTGAAGAAGAGAGGTTTGCATTTTGAGGAAGACTATTGGCATTTGCCTCATTATTCACCGTGGTATATAAGACTGTTAAGAAAGAGGATATTCCACAGGTGCGGAAAGTACCCCACATTGATGAGGACCCAAAGGAGTGGCCAACCACTTTCTAGCTGAAGAATGATTGAAGATTTTCTCTATAAAACAAAGTGGAATGACTAATTCCACTTTTCACAATGCTGATATTGTCTTTACTCTTAGAGTGCAGCTTGACCTCCTAACCAAGTCTTAGTGTTCATAGTTTCAACTATTTTCAGCCAACCCACATTTTCCTTTGTCTCCTTGAGTACTTCAAGAAGATGATACTTGTCTAGAAGCCTATGACGAAGTCCCTCAAAACCATCCTTAGGAGTACAATAGTAAATAGTGGTGGTGGTGTATTGTATGAGAGAAGTGATCCAACACAAACATTTGGGTTCTTGCTCTAGGGTTGGGATGTGATAGATTTTATGATGATCCATTAGATCATGATCAAGAAGGAGAAGAATAGTGGGATTTGAGAGGGAATCCCTATGTTTGGACTAAAGAACATTGGAAGAACATCCTTGGCCTAGATTCAGGCCATCTAGAGCAATGATGATTGATACCAAATTTCCCAACAAGGAGATGAACACTAAAATCAAGTCTACCTTTGGAGAACCGTGCAACCAAAAAAATGGTTTGCAGGTGCTTAGTTATAAGGACTTAGCCCAAAGGCAATAGTTGAAGCATTTATGAAGTTGCTCTACCACAAACACCCAACTTACTTGACAAAGAGTCAAGTAGTTTTCTCACACAAGATGTATGAGGAGGTACAAAAGGGGAAAAATTAATTGGGCTCACATGTTCTATCTAAAAGTATGACCTCTTCACCTAAATTTCTTTGAGGAAGGAGGAGCTACATACTTAGCCGTCTTCATGACCATTTCTTCATGGGTCTCAATTTGCTGAAGGAGGAAGAATAAAGGAGGTTCTTTGGCCACCACCCTCTTGTAATAATATAGAGTTAGCAAACAAGTCAGCATTCTAAGCTAAATATAGGAACATGAAGAACTAGAACTAGCCTAAGAATGTGCTTGGAGCATTGAGAAAGCTTGTGGGTAGAATATTCTAGAAGCACCTGAGAAGCTTATTGGTGAGAAGCTTTTAGGAAAATTTCAAGGCTAGAGTAACTTGTACACCAAGTAAATGGCTAGCTTAGCTTGCACTTCAAGTATGGCTTAGAAGGAACCTCCTTGAAAGCTCCTTGGGAGTCTTGTACCCAAGTTACCTATAAATACCTAAGCCAAGCTCAAGCTAGACATTTGGAGTTTCTCTCACTTGAGAGTCCCAATATGATATTCCACTCTTGTCTTCTATTTTCCTATTTCTCTCCTTGGTCTTTTACACCTCTTGTAGGTTACATAACTTCCCAACCTAAAAGGAAGTTGATGATCAAGTAGTAAGAAGTGGATGCAAAATTTGCAAGGATAGCCAAGTTCATACCTATGGAGGAAGAAGTAGCAAGCCCAAGCCAAAGAAGATACATGTTCCTCCCCTTGTCTAGACCACTACTCCAACCAAGAAGAGAGCAAAGCTTCTTATAAGGAGGAAGAAACAACTTTAGAGGAAGACACCAAAGAGGAAGAAGGATCTTTTTCCTTTTATAGTATAAGAGCAAGACAAGAAGAAGAAGAAGAAGAACAATACAAGAATGTTCAATCTGCTTGTGATAGCTCAATGTCAACTTACTTATAATAGAATCAATAAGAAAAGTTTGTTCTCAAAAGGATACAAGTTGGAAATGACTAAGAATGAAGCAAAGTACCATAATGTCATAGTTTGTTTATTATTCCCTATTTCATTGCTTGTGCAAGAACCACTCCCAAAAGAGGGTAATATCATCCACTATGGCACACTATAGCAAAAAGAAAACAAAAGAATCACTTCACTCTATGTTTTAACCATGATTGCCTTGAAGGGGATGGTGTGTGTCACTCCAAGTACCACTCCATTCCAAAGGCATCACCACTACAATTGCATTTGACCCTCCCAAAAGGCACAACTTACAAGACACACTTCATGTTTGCTGAATGTCTTAGCTTTTTGATTTCATGGTACTACCCATGTCGTGAGCTTCCCAATCTACTCTTTGCACAAGCTTTGTGGTACCCACATTTTTTTTTTCAAGTTTTCATCCTATTTTTGAAGAAGTGTACATACAAAGTCGTATTGTACCTGTATAGCATCAAAAGGCAAAGAGTGGTGTTTTGGGGTTGTTACCCAAAGTTAAGTGACTTTGTGTCAAAAAATGAAGTACTCGGATTGGTCTCATCAACATTCAACCCAAAGTAAGGAAATGTCGTATTAGGGTGCTCAACCTGCGGCAAGGACAGTGTAACAACCTTCCTTTGGGGTTGGACATTCAAGAAGGTACCATACACAAAAATGGCTGGCCTATGAGCAGGGAAAAATTGACATTGATAGGAGCATGCAAAAGGTGTGATTTCTTGGTAGAAGCTTGAAGTGAAGAAAGACTGAGGAGACGTGCCACTATAAGATTCGGGATTGAGACAAAGAGATGACAAGTAACTTCCCATCGCCATTAAGGAGTCATCTTGAGGGAGATTGGGGAAAAGGTATTGTAGTAAGGGATGCATTTGTGCATCAAGAGGAAGTCAAGATTGTTAGACCAAGAATTGGGCAGAAGAGTTGTCACCAACCCCAAGTGGGGGAGAGTAAGATGGGAAGTGGAAAGAAGAACTCAAATTTGCAGTGAGAAATCATACAATTTGGAGGTTAGATGTGATCACTAGGATCAAAGTCTTGAGCAGGCTTTGGATCACATTTCTGGCATGGAATTGGAACCTTAGCTTTCCAAGTTTCATGACCAAGACAATGGAGAGTAAGTGTCTGGATGGACCCAAGGCAGAAGGTAAGAGAGAAAATTTGGCTCAATAGAGAAAGTCAGATTGGAGGTTAGTACTCAGAAGAGAGGTGGGTGAGGAGCAGGGAGCCACATTCTTGGAGAAAGGAGAAGTAGCTAAAGAAAGCCAGGAAGTACGAGATGCCTTTTCTTCAAAATGCACAAAAAATGGATATAAGGTTGTGAGTTATAAGGCCCCTATGAGGAGAGGCATTGTAGGAGAAATGATGGCCATCTTCAAGCCGTAGCAAAGGACTTATGTGATGAAACACCAAGTGGTGTTTTTCCATAAGATTTTTACACGGGAACCCATTAATTGGGCAAAGTACTTTCATCAACGCACGAGAGAGATGGTGTGGAATTTATGAGATAAGACACCTCCACACTACATTGTGCCATTGCAGTCCATTTTTACTTGGGATTGAATCTAATGAATATGGCGGAACAACACAAGATGGTGTCACACTTTCATCCTAATTTGAGGAGAGATGCTAATGCGGACGAGCAACAATACATTCTTCAGATTAGAAGCAAGGATGAGTACTACGCATAGATGGGGCAGAGTATGAGATTGGCGGTGACTGCTCCAAAGTCAAAGAAGAGGAGTTGACCCGACAAAGAAGTGGCGGTTACAAGACCAGAGAAGACCAAGAAAGTGAACCCAAAGAAGGACATGGTGGTAATTGCATCGTTGAAGGAAGAATCAGAAGGTGAGGCCGAGTACAAGTCAGAAAACTCGGAGAGAGAAGAGGAACCCAAACTCACCTTGCAAAGTGGTGAAGTGAGTAGTGAGAGTGAGGACGAAGTGGAGATGCAGCCGGTACTAGAGGGAGAAGAAGGAGAGCTAGAGATGCCACACAAAGATAACCAGAAAGAAGAAGATAGAGTTCCAGAGAAATTGGAGAAGAAGGTCATCATTGAGAGAGGTATTTGATCAAGAAGAAGTACAATGTATGAGGCGGGGCCAAGTCAAAGAAGAGAAATGGAAAGTGAGAGTTTGAGGAGCAGAAAATCAATTCCAATCAGGTGACTCCAACTGAGGAGAAGAGTGTCAGGCAAAGAAGAGGCAAAGAAGGAGAAAAGCCCGCAAGCAAAAGGGAACCAGACTGGATGGCTAGAGTATCTATGGGAGATCATCTGCTTGTTGCTGATGAAGCTAGAGGAGAAGAAGAAAGAAATGCAGTATGAGTATCCTAAAGTAAAAATTGCATTGTAGGTGTTGGTGTGGTTAGAAGAAGAAAACTTGGAGTTGAAGGAGAGTATAACCTAAGGAGAGGAGCAAAGGGAGATATTACGAGTAGATGCAGTAGTAAAAAATCAGTTGATTGAAAATTTAAAGAGAGAAGTGGGAGGTAAAGATAGAATAATAGAGCAGAATGTCATAGCCAGGGAAAGACAAATAGCTGAGTTTCAAATCTTGAAGTAGCAGTTTGCTGATTCTCAATTAGAAATCATCCATGCTATGGCAAGGGTAGCAAAGAAGGAGCAAGAACTCAATAGAGTGATGCAAAGTGTAGAAAAGAAGAAGCAACTTTGGCAAAGAGAGTTAACAATGCACTATAGAGAAGAAGAAAGATTGTGGGAGCTACTTTGTAATCTGGAAGAGAAGAAAGTGCATAGGGAAGGAGAATGTGAAGGCCAAAGTTGAGGTAGAATTGGCAATGTACCGAGAAGACTGCTAGGTAGATTGGGAATGTGAGAGAAGGATGAGGCTTGAGCCATTGAAAGAGATAGAAATGAAGATGAATGCAATGTTGAGTACTGAAGCCAATATTAGAATTGAAGAAACAAGGTTGTATGAGTTAAAATTATTAGTGCAGGAAGTGAGGCAAAGAAATACAAAGGATAAGGATTTGAATGCTTTATTGATTAGTCTTAGAATTCATGTAGATAGGAAGATATTGGAAGTGGAAAACAACATCACGATCAGATTAGATTTAGTTTAATAAGAAGTAGATAAACTTTGGAAGGATGTAAGAGTGAAATCCAAAAGAGAGTAAGTAGGAGTACAAATGTCTTTGGAATTGACATTGGAGATATTAAAGAAAGATGGGTTGCAAGAAGAAGATGTAGGTAGATTGCCCATGATGGGAATTAGAGTGAAGAGGTGTTAGAATTGGTAGAAGAATTGGTAGTTGGTAAACCCCAAGATAGAGTAATATGTGGAGTTACTTTGGGTTTAGAAGCCAAAGAGAAGTAGACATTGGATTGGAGTAGTAACAGATTTGAGATTTTGAAAGGCAGATATGAAGGGGTGCATTGTCATTTCAGATCTATAGGTTGCTAGATTAGAGTGGAGGTGTTAGAATTAGTAGAAGAATTGGTAGTTGGTAAACCCGAGGATAGAGTAGCATGTGGAGTTACTTTGGGTTTAGAAGCAAAAGAAGAAGTAGACATTGGATTGGAGTAGTAACAAATTTGAGATTTTGAAGGGCAAATATGAAGGGGTGCATTGTCATTTTGGATCTATAGGTTATTAGAGGTAGTTAGGAAATGATATATTAGTTAGATAATTGTCAAGTGCTTTGCCTATTTAAAGGATGCATTTGCAATATGTTGTTGTTCAATGCTCATAATTTTGAGAATAGATAAAGCAAAGTGCTAATTTCAGCGCTCGTCGCTTGAGCTTAATTCTGAGTATCAACTTTGTATTTGTGTTTGTGAGTGTTGAGAGAATTCTGAAGTGCAAGTCAGTGTGTTTGTTAAATGTTGGATTCCGTAGCCTTGATCTTCATTCTGTGTGTTTGATCTTGAGTGAAATGCAATCAGAGCAATGCCTTGACAAATCTGAAAGGAATTGTAGTGTTGGTAGTATTTTGCAATTGTGAGTGTAGCAAAGTGTTGATATGAAGTAATTTTGATTGAGGAAGTTGTGCCTTTAGTGGAGGGGTGGAACACAATTCTAAGGCAAAGTTGTTTTGCAATGAAATGCCATTTTCTGGGAGAGACTAAATCATCACAATCAAGATTGTTTGGAAAGATTTGATGGAGTTGTGATTAAGTCTGACATCTTTGTGTGATGAGACGGTGAGTCAATGCTTGTTACTCTCTTTTGGGTGTGGTTTCTATTTGAGAGATTAAAGATGCAACCATGAAGAATTGAGATTTGTGACATTTAACTTTGTATTTGACCAATTCTGATCAATATCTCTATGGAAATAAACTTTACTTACCCGATTACCGCAAAAGTGATATTTGTTGGGTTGTCACAAGCTTGCTCCTTTGGATCCTTCAATGCACACCTTGATCAAAGGTGCGCACCTGCTTGAAAGACCTTATTGTGAAATTCCTCACCTCTACTCTTACCTAGCTAATTCACAACACATATAGTGGAAGGACATAAAACTTGCAAAGAATGCAAAGTACTCTTTACTTGTAATCAAACTATGAAAGAAGCAAACATGAGTGCATTTGGTCCTTAGCTTTAAGTACTTTTTTGGCTTTGAGCTGAAGGGATTAGGATCCCAAGTGGATCTCTTGAAAATCATAATGTATATTGTATGTCACTTGCTTAATATCCTAATCCTATCTTATCCTACTCACCTACAGATTGATTATGCACTTAACACATGTCCAAGAAGGTGTTAAATCTTCCTCCTTAATCTAATTTTAAACTACAACTATGATGTCCTATACAATTCCAAGTGCACTAGATGAAGTACATACAATTCTAAGTGTGGATGCTACTATATAACTCCAAGTATCTAGTTAGATGTGACAAAGTGCCAATGTCCATGAAAGGCTTTCCTTTGGCCTAGATTGTTTGGAGTGATAGACTACATTTTCCGTTGATTGGTTTAGGCTTGATATCTAGCTATTTCTTACAAAGAAGTTTTGTAGGTTTTTGTGAGTTTCTTGTCAGTGTGCTCTCTTAATTGCAAGGACAAAAGGTTCATCTTCTCCACCTTGTAGGCCTGATTCTCTAATCTCTAAACCTTGAAGTGTAGCTCATGATGTTTCATCTATAGTGCTTGAAGTTGGTCTTCTTCTTTCAATTTCTCAATGAAGAAATTCCGGGCCTCCTCTATTTGATGACTTGTCTTAATCCAATCCCCTTTCATCTATTTAGTCCAAGTAGCACACTTTGCCTTTTTTTTCCTACAAGCGGGTACTCTCGGCCTACTTGGCATTTTCTTCCTCCAATTGCTTGTTCAAGCAATCTAGCTGTAATGCCACCTCTTTTGATACTCTTGCAATTGAAATTTTAAGTTGATAACTTGATTGTGACCTTCTTTCAATTCACTCAGAGTGCTCTTCAACTCCTAGCACTTGCACATTTTTCCTTGTCATGGGGCAAGAAGAAGGACTTTTATGGGAAGACTAGGTACAAGATAGACTCCATTAAAAGAGTGAAGAAGGAATGATTGTGCAAGAGAAAGCAATACCATCTATGTGAAGGACTGACCAATGCGATATGTGAATAGGGCACCCTTCTCCCATAGGACTATATTGTGACTCTTGTGCCTTAAGGTCAATGTGGCATGAGCCTAATATAAACTATCAACTTTGATCCTAGCTTGGTGTAAAAGGTGAATGATGAATTGCAATTTCTTTGATGGCTTATGCCTTGTATTGTGAATTGGTGCTCCTTGGTTTCTAATCACATTGATTGAATGAATAGAAAATTGTTTTAGGAATCTATCTTTAGATATGTTGTCTATTTTACTTAGTGACGTACCATAGAAGCCAAAGGGTATCATGGGAGTGAAAAACACCCAAACCATCCCCGAGGGTAAATGCCCATGGGAGATTCTTGTGCCTTTAGGGAATGACAATTAGCTATGGAAATCTTGTCTACTAATTGCTCCCCATGACAAGTAAATGGCTAGCCGCATAAGGACTGTACCATTGCCTCCCTCTATAAGATTGGATCAACCTAGCCAACATTTTTGGCATTATTTCCAATTGATTTGTATGTCCTCTCCACTTCATTCTACAATGCACTCTGGCTGTTTTTATTTCTTGGCACCCTGCAAAGCTGTGGTCATTTTGTTTTTGAGGGAAGCGCTACCTCCCATATTTACAAGTGAGGCCATTTTAAGTTTGGGAGAAGCATTACATCCTATATCTACATACAAAGATTTAAGTTTGGGGGAAGCATTACCTCCCATTTTGATAGGTTCTTTGGCTTGCAAACTTGGGGAAGCACCACCTCCCACATTTGCCAATATTTTTGTTACATCCTAGGCCCAAGGAGCATTTCCATTGATGGCAAGCACTTTTTCCTAGGGAAATTTGGCTACACCAACCTATAGCTATGCACTTTCCATCTACAACAACACCTATGGTAATGCTTGTAGTCCATGTGGCCTTAATTACAATGGCTTTGACCCCAAGAGGTGGAAATTATTACATACTTCTTGAAATTGTAGTGTTTATAGGACAAGAAGATTTTGAGTCATTCTTACAAATGTTTGAGAATCTTTGTATGGCATGAAATATTGTGAACAATGCTACCATGTCACAAAAAATCAGTGTAATACCCACATTTTTTGTTTTTAACAAGTTTTAAAGAAGAAGTGAATTGGCAAAGCTGAAAGAAGGCTAAACGGGGAAGAAACATGAAGAATCAAGTGTTTGGCATAAACCTAAAATTTACCTCTAGTTAGAGTCAAAAGGACTTGAGTCAGGCGGACAGAAGTAGGAAGCCAAAGACGAAGGACTTTGTATCGGGATGCACAACCTAATCTGAAGAACCTATAACAACTTCTCCTTGGGTTAAGCCAATCAAGAAAGGATGTGGGAAGAAAAAGCCTACCTCAAGATCAACATGACATTGAGAGTGACAAGAAACCAAACCACAGAATTGGGAAGTAAACAAGGAATCAATTGGAGAATGATTAATTAGCAAAGGACTATAAAATTAGGATTTTGACAAGGAAGCGCTGCAATGTCTAGACAATATCTTGTTCCTATTTAGAGTCATCCTAAAGGAATGCAACTTGCGAGCATGCAAGAGGAGTGGGTAAGAGTCTTGTGTTTGATCTTTTATAAATAGAGAGTGAGGAAGCACACAATGGCCCTAAAGGGAAATAAGCAAAGTGAGGTGAGGGGTCTGGAAATCAGTCTATTAGATGTAGCAGCAAGGATTGAAGTCTTGACCAGACTTCAAATCACACTTCTGGCCTGGAATTGGAATTTGAGCTTTCTAGGGTTCATGGCAAAAATCATTGCTAGCAGTTGTAGAGATAGGCCCAAGCATGAATGGAAGAAAGGAGATCCAGGTTGATGGATTGAGTCAAATTGGAGATTAGTCCTAGGGAGAGAAGCAAGAGAAGTAGGAGGCATCACCTTCTATCAAAAGTGTGAGTCTTTGGAAGAAACTGCCAAGGTGAGGAATTCTTTTAGTAGACCTTGCACCAAGAACGGGTACAAGGTGAATAGTTATAAGGACCCAATATGAAGAGGGATTTTCAATGCAATGATGGCTATGTTTAAGCTAGAGCAAACCACCTATGTAATGATGCAACATGCAATATTCTTTCACTAGATGTTTGCAAGAGAGGTGGTAGATTGGGAAAAGTGTTTGCACCAACAAGTCGGGCAGATGATTACTAGTCTGAGGATGGATATTTTGCCCCACTATTTTGCAGCCCACTTTGGATTGAACCTACTTAGCTTGGAAGAGAGAGAACGGATGGTGTCCCACTTTCCCCTTGACTTACAAAGAGAAGCAGATGGGGATGAACAATATTACATCAAGCGGGTGCATGAAGGCAATGACTACTACTTGAAGAGTGGTAAGGAGAGGATAGTGGCAGTGGAGATCTCTAGGCCAAGAAAGAGAAGTAGACCTAAAGGACAAATAATGCATGTGCAGCCCTATAAGATACAAAGACTAAATCCAAAGCCCGTGTTGGTAGAAGTGAAGGAATTGTCTTTGGAGGAAGAATCAAAAGGAGAAATGGAATTGAAGGGTGAAGCCTCAAGAGCAAAAGAAGAATTCACACTACAACATGGAGACTCTAGCAGTGTAGTGAAGGAGAGCCCAAAGTTCAGCAATCTAGAGAAGGGACTGTTGGAGAAGAAGAGCATGCGTTTCATGAAGAGATAGATTGCATTGAAGGAGGAGATGAGCCATGTCTAGAGTTGCCTGCAGTCAAGTTGGAAGATGAACAAGCAGAAGAGGTTGCCTTGGTATTCCAAGAGCAGCAAAATCAAAGAGAAGTGCTCAAGCTGTAGTTGCAGGACTGAGCAAAGTCAAAGATGAAGAGGAGAGCTTGGATGGCAAGACATTGAAGATACAAAGATCACATCTTTGGGGTAAAGCACCAGCCAAAGAAGTGCCTACCAAAGATGAAGACATAAGAGATGGTGAGAGAAGATACAGCAGAGTTGAGTACCTGTCAAAGATCATGTTTTCTTTGTTGGTGCATATATAACAAAAGAAAGTAGAGCTCAAGAAGAATCATCCGAGAGTGAGGGATGAGTTGGAATCAATAAAGCAATGGAGTGAGGAGACCCTGGAGTTAAAAATTAAGCTAACCCAAGGAGAGAAGGAAGTCAAGGAAATTTGGGCTGAAGCAATCCTTCAAAGTAAAAGCCTTGAAGTTCTCCTGCTTGATACCTTGCAGGAGAACTTCATGAAGTGCATTGAAGAACTAGAGGAGTAGAAGGTATTGGCTGAGAAGATGAAACAAGAAGTTGCTGATGCTTGGGTAGAAGTTATACACTCAAAGGCAATTGCAGCAATAATTGAGCAAGAGTTGGAGAGTTTGAAGAAGAGCGCAATAGAGATGGATCAAGTCTGGTAACAAGAGTTGGCAGATCAATTGTGGGCATTACTCAAAGGTGTTGAAGGTCAACTGGTCTAGTATGTGCAAGAGAAGGAGGCACTAAAGGCTGAATTTGAGGACAAGTTGACAATGTACAAAAACAAATTGAAAGTAGAGAGAAGTAGGGAGAAGATAGTTTTGAGTGTGGAGTCGGATGCAATTGTGAAGGAGTTGAAGGTGATGTTAAGTATTGATGCCAAGGGCAAGTTAGAAGAGACGAGGTTGTACAAGTTGAAGTTGTTGGTGCAGGAGATCAGAAGAAGGAAGGCAAAGGATGTGGATATGAACAATCTTCTAATTGTCTGAGAGATTGAGTAGATAGGAAAATATTAGAGGTAGGAGATTTTGTTAGATTTTGTTAGGTCAGATTTAAATAGACTTTGTAGTGAGATAAAGAAGGATAAGAAGTTCAAAGTTATAGAACTAGGAGTGCAAGTGTCTTTGGGTGAGTTGCCTGATCCTATTCCATGCTTGTAATTTGCACTTCTTCAAGATGACTCTCAATAGAAACAAGATATCATCTAAACATTGCAATGCTTCCCCATCAAAATCTTAATTGTATAGTCCTTTGCTGGTTGGTCATTCTTCAATTGATTCCCCGTATACCTCCCAATCATGGGGGTTAGTATCCTATCACTCTCATGGTTATCTTGATCCCAAGGTAGGCACTTTCTTCCCACTTACTTTCTTGATTGGTTGAACCCAAGGAAAAGTTGTTACTGGTTCTTTGGATTGGGTTGCACACCCTCATTCAAAGTCCTCTATCTTCAGCTTCCTATTTCTGTCTGCCTGACCTGAGTCCTTCTAACTCTGACCCAAGATCAACTTTGGGTCTATGCCAAATACCTGATTCTTTGTGTTTCTTCCCTTTTTAGCCTTCCTTTGGCTTTACCAATGCACTTCTTCTTTAAAACTTATTAAAAACAAAAAATGTGGTTTCCACAATTAGCCCTTGTTTTATTCGAGTTGTGCAACACTAGTTTAGTGGCCTTACCCTTGCCTCAAGAACAAGCTACACAATGATACAAGCAGATGATTACAAGAATACATCTCATCAAGACAAAAAAAAACAACTCAAGGACAAAATGAACCAACTTGACAAAGGACACAACAAAACCATGTAGGCATCTATTCAGCGATTCCAATACATATCTTGAAACATCATACCAACTCCAGACCCTACTACAACTCTCAATTGATTTGTAGTTTTTCTACTTGAGGACATTCAAAATTTTCTAATCTACGACAAGGCTACAACTCTAGCCCAAGCATTTGAAGAAGTATGTTGTTGGGCTCAAGCTAATGAGCAGGACACGGCCTTAAATTATCCATTCTCTATCATACGTGACTTCAAAGGAAGTGTGTTGCATAATCCATATACCACCACTAAAGGATTTCTGCAATCTTACTATTTCTATGGGTGAACTCCTATAGCTACACACGGCCCATATGTGGTACCACAATTAGTGCTCATAGCTTCTCTTGCAGGTCTTCCCATAGTTCCATTGGCACTACTAGTTCCCACAGCTGCCTTAGTTCCTACAATGAGCACTCAAATGGAGGATATTCTAGTAAAGTTGGAACGCCTCAAGAATCTTCACTTAGCACAACAACCGCAAGAGAGAAATCCAATTAACATTGCTACCATGGGAGAAATCTCCTATACATGGTGCATGGAGCATTGTGAAAACCCCAGAAATTATCACTTTTGTGGTAATCAAATAAGTAAAGTTTGTTCCCATAGAGATACAAGTCAGAAATATCCAATCACTATTATCACACGCAATATCTTCTTGATTGCATCTTTAATCTCTCGGGTAGCAACTACACCCAAAAGAGAGTAACAAGCATTGCTCGCAATCTCGTCACAACAATTTTTCACCCATCATCACAAATCTTTCAAATCTTTCCAAACAAACTTGATTGTGATGATTTAGTCCATCCCAAAAATGGCCACTTTGCTGTAGAAAAATTTTGCCTTAGAATTGTGTTCCACCCCTCTACTAAAGGCACAACTTCCTTGATTGAAATTGCTTCACATCAACTCAGCGCTGCACTCACAAATGCGGAATATTACCAACACTACAATTCGTCTCAGATCTATCAAGGCATTGCTTTGATTGCACTTCACTTAGGATCAAACACTTAGAATGAAGACCAACACTATGGAATCCAACATCCAACATCCAACAAGCACATTGACTTGCACTTTGAATTTCTCTCAACACTCACAAGCACACACAAAACATTGATACTTGGAATTAAGCTTAAGGGACGAGCACTACTTCAAAACACTTCTCTTTATCTATTCTCAAGAAAATGAATACTGACCATGATGAGACTAGAAATGCCTCCTTTAAATAGGAGAGCAATCTATAGTTATCTAACAACTATACCATTCTACAACAACTCTACAAACCTATAGATCCAAAATGACAATACACCTCTTCATATCTACTTCTTCAAATCTCAAATTTGTTTCTCCTCCAATCTAATGTCTACTTCATCTTTGGCTTCCAAACCCACTGATCCTCCTATCACTTCTCCTTCTTTGGGTCTATCTAATTCTACTAATTCCTTTGCTACTTCTACAACCTCTTCACTACAATCTACAATTGCAATGGTGGGTAACTTCTCTGACTTTTATCTCTCAACCTGCTCTTCTCTAATGTCTCAGGTGACAACTCTGAAAACACTTGCACTCCTACTTCTTCAACTTTGGACTTCTTCTCCTCCTTCACACTACTCCTAAGTCTCTCTAACTCTAAGTTCACTATATCTAATCTGAGACTTACATTGTCTCCTACCTCAACTATCTTCCTATCTACTTGTTCCCTCAAATAAATCAACAAAGTATTCATATCTACATCTTTTGCTATTCTCTTTTGAGTTTCCTACACAAGCAATTTCAATTCATGCAGTCTTGCTTCCTCCAATCTTCATTCAGACTCCTTGCTCAACATTACCCATAGTCTTCCAACAACTTCCCCTATTGACTCTAATGCATACCTACAAGATCATTTTGCCTTCAACTCTTCTCTGTACATCTTCAACTTGTCTTTGTACTCAGTAGCAAGAATCTTCTTCTCCTCCGCATATTGAGCACTTTGCATCTCAACACTTCTTACCAAGCTTCTTAATCTTTCTTCTTTTGGTGTTGGATTGCCAACTCCCTTTGCCATGCTTGATCCTTTTTTGCCACACTCTTCTTCAAGCTCTCTAACTCCTGCTCCATCACAGCTGCCATTGCCTTTGCATGTATACTTTCTACGAGCTTTACTAACCTCTTCTTTCACCTCACCAACAATGCCATCTTCTCTTTCAACTCTTTGGCTTGATTGTGCATCTCTCTTCCATGCTTCTCAAAACTCTCTTGTAAGTTCTTGAACATCTTCTTCTTCAAGATTGCATCCACCCAATGTTCCTTAGCTTATTCTTCTCTTTGAGTTACAATCTCCTTCAATGTCTTCACTTCACCACCTGCAACTCAGCCTTCACCTCCATACAATCTTGCAAGATCACCTTCTTCTTTGTCTTCAGAAACTCCAACAAGGGATTCACAATTTGCATTAAGTACTTTACTCCATCAAAGCCTTCTTTGTCTTTGTACTTTGCTTCTTCTACCAGAGCTTTCCCCTAAAGTCTTGATCTTCATACCCTTAGTGATATGGCCTCTGAGCTTATTTCTTCCTTATAGATTGAGCTTGGCCCTATGAGCTCAGCTGTCACCGACTTCTTGGCTCTTCCTCCCTTCCAATCTTCCTTCTTTGGCGCTTCATCCATTCCCTCCATGGGGAACTCTAAGCAAGAGCCATCTCCTCCTTCCATATGATCAATTGCTACATAGAACGCATCATCTTCTTCCACCTCAATTGCTTGTTGGACCTCCTCTTTGCCTTCACTCTCACTTCCGGATTCCTCACTTTGTAATGTGAGCTTAGCTTCTTTGGAGTCACTTCCTCTAGACTCTGTTTCTCCTTTGGACTCTATCCCCAAAGTCTTGTCCTGCACTGCCTTCTTACCTTGCGGATTGAGTCTTTGGGTCTTGCATTGTGGCTGGGGTAATATTACTTCTTTGGGGTTTAGTCCGCTTCTTTGTCTTTGGACATCTCCCTTCCACCATCTCCCTCTGTCCCATTCTGATGAAGTGATCATCGCTGGCTCGCAATTGTAACATGTATTGCTACTCCTCTTCATCTACTTCTTGTCAAAGATCAGGATGGAAATACAACACCATGCGCTGCCTCTCCTCCATTGTCAGTAGTAGAAGTGTGTTGCAAATGGTGCAAAGTAATGTGGAGGCAAATTTGTTCTCCAATTGACAATCATCTGCCTCATTTGCTGGTGGGAGCACTTTGCCTAGTTCACCTTCACTCCTGCAAACATCAAGTGGAAGAAGACTATTTACTACTTGTTCATGTATGTCATTCTCTCAGGTTTGAACATAGCCATGATTGCTCCCAAAATACTCCGCTTGATTGGGTCCTAATAGGACTACACTTTGTAACCATTGTTGGTCCACGGAGCAAAGAACAAATTTCTGATTTCCACGGTCTCCCCTACAGCATCACACTTCCAATAGAAGGTGACCCTTGTTGCCTCTCTTGCTTCCTTCCCCAATACTAACCTCCAATCCAACTCAGTCCATCGAGCCGGATTTCCTCTCTTCCCCATGACTTTGGGACCTTCCTCACAATTATTGGCAGCTATCTATGCCATGATGCTTGGAAAACTGAAATTGCAATTCCATGCAAGGAATGTAATCCAAAGTCTATTCAAGACTTTGATCCTAGCTATGACATCTAATTGCCAAATTGCACAACTCCCCATTGCAAGTGCATTCTTAGTCTTCTTTGCCATGATTTGCTCTCTAGTTCTTTGGCACTGGAAGACTATCCACTCTCTTGTACACGACACTCTAACCCCTTCCGGACTTTGGAAATTTCACTCTCAATTGGCTTCTTGACGCACATGACTGCAGGATGACTACTCAAAGGAACAAGATATCTACTTGATATATTTAATTTCCCTTGCATAATTGCAATTTTATAAGACCCCAAAGTGCAGTCATTCTTCAATCAATTTCAAAATCAACTCCCACTTCTTTTGCGTGTTGGTTTCCTATTACTGGTCAAGGTATTCTTCTCTTGCCTCTGCTATTTCTTGAAGTGTACTTTTTTGCATGGCTTGACACATAGAGAGGTTGTTACACCGTCTTTGTATCGGCCTTTGCTTCTTGGTCCAAAGATGCCCTTCTTTGGATTTGTCTCTTTGTAACCCCATCTTAGTACTTCCGGTTCCCAACCCAAGGTCGACTTCTTTGGGTTTACTCCAAAGACACATAAGTTCATTCTTTCATTCATAATTTGGCTTCCTCAATACACTTCTTCTTCAAAACTTTACAAAATAAAAATAAAATAAAATGTGGGTACCACAAGCACACTAATGCCTAATGTGCTACCTTAGACATTCCAGTGTTTTGGATCAATTGTGGAAGGTATAAGCACACTATGGCAAATTGCAAAAGATGATAAGGGCGCCAAGAGCCTTGAGGGAAAGAACACATGTGGTGGATGTTATCCCATAACATAACACCTTCAACCAACACTTAATGGATCTGCCCTCTTGAGGGCAAACAAGAAATTGATGAGGAAAAGGACCATTTGGACCCTGTATGTATGGTCACATTTGTAGTGAAAATCAATATGCAAATCAATCTCAACAAGCCTGCCCATTGTGTATTTTGCTCTAGAGTGCATACTTTGGCATAGTGCCCAAAATTCCAAAACTTTATCACTCAAGCATGTGGAATGCTTGCATAGAACAAACTACCTAACCACCTCAATGGACATATGCATTTCATTGCAATTGAAGAAATTCTTACTATGAGAGAATCCATGTCATTTGAGAACAATGATCTCCCAAAAGCTAATGTTGTTCTCACAACATAATCCTACACTTATATTGCTTGATCCGGCTAGTAGTTCATGCTCCAAAAGCTACTCCTTGCAAACTCCAACAACAAGCCTTTATGGGGAAAAAATTTGCAACTTGTTTTGGGAATGTAAAAGGCCATAGTCCCTATGTTTGTTACCTTAGCAAAGTAGCCACATACTTCTTTCATCTACAACTATGATATCATTGCTGATTTGGATAACACTTTCAACCTATATTACTCTCAACAACAAGTATGCAAGGTGTCTTCTACCATGGCCAAAAGCTTCAAAGCTCCCTATTAAAGGAGTAGCCCATGGTGCAATCAAGGATATGTTGACCAAGAATGTTCACCCATAGGGACACGGTCACGTAGATCCTCCACTACCTCCAACTACAAGATGTCTGCCAACTCAGACTACAAGAAGCTTGCACACCACCATCATTGATATTGTGCTAGTGGATTGCCATGTGTTGTACACCTAGATCCATTACCTTGACAATCCAATGACAATCAAGTGCAGCATTATCCCAAACTGTCAAATTTACTTAGGGTCCTTAATAAACATTATGACCAAGGGGGTTATACAAACACTAGGATTAAAGTGCATGACTAAAATTACCATCCTTCTTCAAGTGGTTGATGATAAAGAAACCACCTTGTTGGAATGGTAACAAAAGTCCCTACACCCAGTGGGGAGCAAATGTGGTACCCACATTTTTTGTTTTTTTCAGAATTTGGAAGAAGAAGTATAGAGAAGTCAAATTGCGCATGTATCACCAAAGAAGGCAAAGAAAAGTGTCCTTGGGATGAAACACGAGGTAACATGGCTTTGTGTCATAAGGCAAAGTACTTGGAATTGCACTATCAGCATACAACCCAAAGTAAGGAGTCTTTGTATTGGGGGTGCTCAACCTAAGGTGAGGACAGTGTAACAACTTTCCTTTGGGGCGAGACATTCAAGAAGGGACCGTTCAAAACTGGCGGTCATACGCATGAATGACACTTGACAATGACAAGAGCATGCAGGAGATGTGATTTCTTGGTAGAAACTCAAATTGAAGAAAGATGAAGAAGGCACGACTCTATAAGAATCAGGCTACAGACTAAGTGATGACAAGCAATTTTCCCTTGCCGTTAAGAAGTACACATGCAAGAGATCGTGGGAAGGGAAGTAGAGTCAAAGACACATTGGTGTGTAGAGAAGAATTTGAGAGAGCTAATCCGGTAATCAGTAGGAAGAATAGTCCCCAGCCTAGAGTGGAAGGGAGAAAGATAGGAGGAGGGAAGAAAAACTCCAAATTTGTAGTGAGAAATCATGCGATTTGGAGGTTAGATGTGATTGCATGAATTGAAGTCTTGAGTAGACTTCGGATCACATTCTTGGCGTGGAACTAGAATGTAAGCTTTCCAAGGTTCATGACTGAGATCATCAAGAGTAGATGTCTCGATGGCCCCAAGGAAGAAGGGAAGAGAGGTACTCCGGCTTGTTGGACAGAGTCGGATTGGAGGTTAGTACTTGAAAGAGAAGCAGGCACGGAGCATGGTGCCACGTTCTTGGGTAAGGGTGAAGTAGCAGAGAAACCTAGGAGGTGAGAGATGCTTTCTCTTTGAAGCGCACAAAGAATGGTTTCAAAGTAGAGAGTTACAAAGATCCTATCAAGCAAGGGATTGTGAGTGCTCTAATGGCAATCTTGAAGCCGGAGAGAATGACTTATGTGATGAAGCACCAAGTGGTGTTCTTCTATATGATGTTTGCAAGAGAGCCAATTAACTAGGCAAAGTGTTTTCATGGGAGAACAAGACAGATGGTATGGAATTTGCGGGATAAATTGCCTCCGCATTACATTGTGCCGTTTGCAGATCATTTCTATATGGGGCTCAACTTGCTCAGTGCAGCAGAGCGCAACATGATGGTGTTGCATTTCTATCCTGACTTAAGAAGGGATGTTGATGCGGAGGAGCAACAATACATTCTTTAGATCAGGAGCAGCGATGAGTACTACGCGCAGAAGGTGAAGAGTGTGCAGTTAGAGGTGAGTACTCCAAAGTCGAAGAAGAGGAGTTGACAAGGAGAAGGAGAAGAAGTTGAGAAAGTAAGACCTTGGAAGGCTAGAAGAGTAAACCCGAGGAAAGGTATGGTGGTAATTGCATTGTCGGAGGAAGAATCGGAAGGCAAAGCTAAGTGCAAGTCCAAAGACTCAGAAAGAGATGAAGAATCGGAGCTCACACTGCAGAGTGGAGACATGAGTAGTGATAGCAACGATGGAGAGGAGATGACATCGGTATGCGAGGAAGAGAAAGCCAAGATGGAGATGGTGGAGAAAGGTAACTCGAAGTTGGAAGACAAAGTGCCAAAGCAGGAAGAAAGGAAAATTCCCATTCAAAGAGGAGTTTGTTCCAAGCAAAAGGTGATGTGTGGAGCGGGGCCAAGTAAGGTAAGAGAAGAGGAGTATGAAAGTTTGGAGAGTGAAGCATCCATTCCTATACGACAACTGCGGCTCAGAAGACGAGTGTCGAGTGAAGAAGAGGTGAAGAAGGAGATCACTCCACAAGTCGAGGTAACTCTGAGTAAAGGAGTGGAGTACCTATGGGAGGTTGTGTGCCCATTATTAGTAAAGTTAGAGCACAAGAAGAAGGAGATGCAGTTGAAGTGTTCAGAGGTGAAGACTATGTTGCAGGTGTTAGCAGGATTAGAAGAAGAGAATTCAAAGTTGAAGAAGTGTAATCTGAGGTGAGGAGGAAAGTGAAATACTACGAGTAGATGCAGTAGTGCAGAATCAAGTGCTTGAGAATTTGAGGAGAGAAGCAAGGAATCGAGAGGAACAAATAGAGCAGAACATCATAGCAAAGGAGAGACAAATTGCTGAATATGAAATCTTGAAGTAGCAGTTTGCTAATTTGAGACTAGAAATTATCTATGCTATGGCGAGAGTAGCAGAGAAAGAACAAGAGCTTGATAGAGTGATGGAGAGTGTAGAAGAGAAGAAGCAGTTGTGGCAATGAGAGTTGACAGTGAGGTATAGAGAGGAAGAAAGGTTGAGAGAGTTACTTTGCAATCAGGAGGAAAAGATTGTGCAGAAAGAGAAGGAGAAGGAAGTTGTGAAAGCCAAGTTCAAAGCATAATTATTAATGTATAGAGAAGATTGGCTTGCAGATAGAGAACAAGAGAGGAAATTGAGATTGGAGCCATTAAAGGAGATCATGATCAAGATGAATGTAATGCTGAGTACAGAGGCTAGTGTGTGCATCAAAGAGATGAGGCTTCACAAGTTGAAGTTGTTGGTGCAGGAGACGAGGAGGAGAAATGCAAAGGACAAAGACTTGTATGCTTTACTGATTAGTCTAAGAACTCAGGTAGATAGAAAGATATTGGAGGCAGAAGACAATATCACAATCAGATAAGACTTAGTCAAATTAGAGATAGGTAAACTTTGCAAGGATGTCAGAGCAAAACCCAGAGTAGATGAAGTAGGAGTACAAATGTCTTTGGGGTTACCATTGGAGATATTAGAAAAGAGTGGATCAAGAGATACGGAGTTAGATAGATTACCTCCTAGTGGAATTTTGGATCAGGAAAGAGAACTGTTAGATTTGGTAGAGGAATTAGAATTTGTGAAACCCAAAGATAGAGTAGTAGTGGGTGAAGTTACTTTGTGATCAAGTTTGAAAGCCGAGGAAGAAGTAGACATTGGATTGGATTAGTAACACTTTTGAGATTTAAAAAGGCAGATATGAAGAGGTACATTTTCATTTTGGATTTGTAGGTTTGTAGAGTTGTTAGGAAACGGTAAATTTGCTAAAACTGTCAATTGCTATGTTATTTAAGAGTGGCATTTGCAAGAAATTGTTGTTTAGTGCTCATTATTTCTAAGAATAGATAAAATCAAAGTGTTGTTAAGGAGTGCTCGTTGCTTGAGCTTGATTTTGAGTATCGACATTGTGATTGTGTTTGTAAGTGTGTGAAGAAATTTGAAGTGCAAGTTAGTGTGTTTGTTGGATGTTGGATTCCGTAGCCTTGATCTTTATTCCGTGTGTTTGATCCTGAGTGAAGTGCAATCAAAGCAATGCCTTGACAGATCTCAGAGGAATTGTAGTATTGGTAGTATTCTACAATTGTGAGTGCATTGCAAAGTTGATGTGAAGCAATTTTGATTGAGGAAGTTATACCTTCAGTAGAGGGGGGTGGTAGAACACAATTCTGAGGTGAAGTTGTTTTGTAGTGAAGTGCCGTTGTTGGGAGAGCCTGAATCATCACACTCAAGATTGTTTGGAAAGATTTGATGGAGTTGTGATTAAGAAGTGTAATTCATGACGAGATTGCAAATGAGTGCTTGTTACTCTCTTCTGGGTGTGGTTTCTACCTAAGAGATTAAAGACGCAACCAAAAAGAACTACATTGTGACATTGACTTTGTATTTGGACATTTCTTACCAGTATCTTTGTGTGAACAAACTTTACTTACCTGATTACCGCAAAAGTGATATTTGCTGGGTTGTCACATGATTTTTGGCACCGTTGCTGGGGATACAAATCTCAAAAGTGGAAGAATACAAAGCCAAATTCAAAACTAGGTATCAAAGCAATATGAATGTATGCATTGAGAGAACAATGAGACAAGAGAGTTTGAAGACGAGCGTTGCATCGTGAAGAAGACAAAGGTATGAAGATCCAAGCTACTTTTGACATCTGAAGTCCAATGCCTCTCATTGGACTTTCAACTCCTTCACAAAGTGCAAGAAGCCTTGCAAGAACTTGACAAAAAGAAACGCAAAGGCGGTTGGCAAGGCTACTTCGCATCCCCATCTTCCAAAAAGAAGAAAGACTTGAGCGGCCAGACATATTCACTACGGCCCAGTACACCAACTTCCCCTAGAGCTGTAAAGGAAGTCACATCTCTAAAGAACTTTGTTCGAGAAAAGACAGCAAGGATACTGACGGAAGAAGAGTGTCAACATCTTCTACAAACGATTCCTTGATTGTCTCAAAGGAATTTTGAAGAACACATCCAAGGTGTTGAGCTTGATTCTTCCAGTCGGGTTGAAGTCAACACCCTTAGAGAAGAAATTTTCAAAGAAGACCCTACCTTGAACTTGAAAAATTGGAACCCTTAGGCTGTCAACACGGCATCAATACCAACCAGCTCCTTGGTTTTGGCAAGTACAAACTTACCCCAGCCAATTGCATCAAATCAAACGATGACTTTGTTGCCTATCACCGACATGCCTATCAAAAGTACAAGGGGACAGAACAAAACAAAGACCCCGATGAATTCATTGAAGAATTCAAAGTCATCTCCTTTGACAAGGAGCATAACTTGGCGGATCGACTGCAAATTTTCCCAAGTCTGCTCCAAAAGAAAGCTTTGAGCTGGTAATCCCATGTAACTCAGAAGGGGTTCATACCAGTGGACTGGGCGGACTTGAGAAACAATTTCCTGGAACAATTCCGAGAAGTTGATTACGACATGAGTGTCTTTGCACACACACTCTGTCCAATAACAGTAAAGATAACTCACCCTCCAGACCTCTTCCTTCACCTCCTAGCAGCACTCCCATCAATTCTTCCTTGCAAAGGTTTCTATTCTCAGCCAAAGATCCTTTCATGAAACGTCCTCAGCTCTCCTATTTACATAAATCAATTCTCGACCTATTAATTGTTCCAGTCACTGCCAAAAACTTCAGCCACATTTTTTGTGAAAAACCCTGTCTCCACACACTCAGCTCCTCAATTTTCCACTTCTCAAAAAACCCTCGATACATTCCCCAGTCTCCTGCTCCTTTGAACCAGTCCTCTTCTTCCTTTAGACTCCATTCACAAAATACTTCCCTTCTTTGCTTTCTTTTTGTTGTTGCAAAGCATGTCACCTTTTAGAAAACTTCTATCAGCAGTTCAGTGCACAACATCTTTGACTCTCTGTTTTCAAAGTCCTGTGCTAGCATTTGCTTAGTCATTCATATCACATGTCAGCTTTTCCTCTTGAAAGTTCTCCCTGCATCCACATCCATCAGCTCTTCAATTTTGAAATTTCTCTCCCAAGCCATGTCACTGCCCAAAGGCCTCTCAAGGTATTTCTCTCTCCTTCCTCTGTCCTGTCATAGACCAGGCCAACAAATGCTTGAAAACTCCTCTCTCTTTCAATCTCTTGATTAGTCCAGACCTTGTTTTTCCCCTGATTTTTCTTCCTTTACAGTTCTAACTCTCTCTCTCTCTCTCTCTCTCTCTCTCTCTTTCTTTTTATCAGCCTTTTCTCTTGAAAGATCTCTGTGCAACCCGCAGTCTCCTATTTTCCCATTCAAATTTCCTTCCCCTTTGTTTGTCTTCTCTGTCCAGGGCTCTATCCAGCACAACATCTCCCGATTTTCCTTTTCTTCCTCTCTCTCTTTTTCTATTTTCTCCCAAAACTCCACACATCCTTTCCCAAGAAAAACACAAGTCACTTCATTCTCTTCTCTTGAAATCGTATCACTCACCTCCTGTGTTTCTCCCCAAAACCGTCACTATTCTCTTGTAAACACTTCTCCTCAAACCCATGTCAATTCACAAAACTTCTTGCACACCCTACTGATCTTCTGAAACTCCTCATTGTCTAAACTCCACCCTTGGGAAACATTTTCCCTTCAAGTTCCTTTGCCACTTCCCAAAAATTCCACTCTCAATCCTACTAATCTTCTCAAACTTCTTACTCTCTAAACTCAACTCTTGTGAAACATTTTCCCTTCAAATCCCTTTGCCACTTCCTGAAAACTCCACTCTTAGCCCTACAGATCTTCTCAAAAATTCTCACTATAAACTCCCATGTCTTGAGAAGCATTTCTCCTTCAAAATTCATGTGCCAATTCCTGAAACTCTCTCAGCCCTATTGATCTTCTCAAAACTCTTTTTGTCTAAAACTCTGTCACGCCATTTGTAGTTCCGCGTCTAGATGCTCGGACACAGGAGTTCCAGTGATGAGAGTTAGAGTTATTCTAGCAGTTTCTCAAAGACTACTTTCCGACGGTTAGATTTTGTGTTTGGGGTACTGACTTCACGGTGGGGCCCACCATCACTTTGCACCATCAAGTGTGCCGCCAGCGGGTGCATTAGGGTTTCAGAGCTAGCTCGAGTCCAGGGGATATAGTTTCAAAGTGAGCTCCCGAGAGCTCACTTCTTTGATGTTGAGCCTTCGAGTTCCTGGCTATGGTGGACAGAGGCCGGCGAGCGTCACTTGGATTCTCTATGCTTGAGTGGGTGTGGCTTGACTATAATCAGTGCCCAGTTGTTGGCAGTTTATAGAGTGACAGATCAAGTACTGATCTGAGTTGAGTTGGGTTGAGAGTGGTAAGCAATCTGATTACATCAGAGAAGTGAAGTCAGGGGGAAATTGGGTGCAGGAACTGTGAGTGTTGGTGGTATCTCTAAGCTCGGTGGATCGTTGATAGCTTGATTCAAGTTCTGTGTTTCCCTAGTGTGCAGAAGCTCGTTCAAGTGATGCAAATTTGGCAGTTAGGCGGATGGTGTGCGGAAGCGCTGGCCAAAATTTGAGCAAAGAAGGAGCAATTTTTGAGCAGTGGTTGTGATTTTGAGCTCAGGAGGTGAAGGCATGACCAATTTGCTACGAGTTGGGCTTAAAAAGTCAAATTGAAGGTGGAGTTGGAAAGCTCTTCTCATGAATTTATGACTTGGAAAAACCAGTGATGTCAATTTGGCTTGAGTAGAAAGTTAGTGGGGGATTTGGCGGACAGCCATCTTTAGGGTTTACATTAGATTTATGTCAGATTTTGAGATAGATTTGGAGGAGTTTTTGTTGTTTGGCCAGATTTGGAGGAGTTTTGCTAGTTTGGAGGAGTTTAGCAGATTTGGAGAAGTTTTGCCAATTTTTGAGGAGGTTCGAAGTGGCAACAAGAAAGGCCTCATTTGGATGAATTTCGGCATTTCAAGGCTTCAAGGCATAGGGCTGTGGGCTATGAGAGGCTACGAAGGCCTAGAAGGGCCAGCAAGCCAGCTTGTTGGCATGAGGCTAGCTAGTTTAGAGTAGATCTTGGTTATTGGTTGGCAAAATTTGCCTTTCCTGCTAGATTGTGTGCAACAGGGTTTGACTCCTAGATCTCTTGTTCCTAGACTGGTGCCCTAGCCAATTGGTCCACCCTCACTTGTTGTCCTAGTGACTGTGCCACAATTATCTATACACATGTAGCTTTGGCTAGGAGAGGCAGTTTGATCCCATTCTTGGTGATCCAGGTAGCTTAGGACTTAGATACAAACTGCTCTTATGTCAAATGCCAAATGGTGGCAGAGTCAGTCCCGTGTTGTGTTATGAGATGGAGAGTTTTTGTTTAGATTTCTTGTGATTGGATCCCCTCCATTCTCTACTTCTTGTTTGTGCACCATGTTTGTGTGAGGTGCCCTGACTTTTGAGTGTTGGTGCTCTGGTGTGCTCTCAGTGGTGAGGCTGGAGTGATGACCAGTCAGACTACCTTTGTTTCTCTCCGGTGAGGCAGGAAGTGATGACCTGCAGACCGTGAGAGTGCATGTTATGATGGCAAGTTACAAGTTGCCCTTTCCCTAGTGTAGTTATCTTGGTTAGAGTAACATTAGTGGGTGGTGCTTAGTTAGTATTGGCACTTGGTGGTGTTGGCACTTGGTGGGGTACTTGCGGTTGCAGTTGGTGGTTCGGGTTTGTTGGTGTGGTTACTTGGTTAGGACGGAGTTCTTTGGAGATTCTAGAGGAGTTAGCCCTGCAGTACACAATGGATTTACTCGGAGTGGTGCTTGGTATCAGCCTGTATCTCAGGTCCCAGTGAGGGAGGAGATTGACTCTGAGTTGGAGTTCGACACAAGAGCTGATTCAGTTGAGAGTGCACTTGGTGTGTCCGCACCGTTGTTGTGGGACATGGACAAGATTTATGGAGCCTCCAAAGGCCCTAGGCGTTACTCTGGTACAATGGGTACTATTGAGTTGGATGACTTCATCTAGGAGTTTGATAGTTGGTGTGATCTGTAGCAGATGCGGAACTCGACTTTGTTCACACCCTTCATGGCATGGAAGGGGTTGTTTCAGCATCTGGAGGGTCCGCCAATGGATGACTACCATGAGTTCAGGAGAGCTCATTTGGAGGAGATTGAGTTATGGAGACAGAATTGGTCTCCACACTATGTCTCCATCACTTCAGGCTTGGTGGCCAAGAGTAGATCGGTTGTACCTACAAGTTCTAGCTCGAGTAGTGTGGGTGGAGCTAGTGGAGGTGCACTAGTTGGAGATAGTGCTACTACGAGTGGAGGTACCGCTGCAGGAGATGGTGTGGTATCAGGGTTTAACCCCATGGTGGAGTTCTTCTTGTGTTTGAGGCATAACTACCAGGGAGTGCGGACTGACAAGCTGAGGAGCTTGCAGGAGTTCCAGCGGAAGGCTGGAGAGAGCCTAAGCAAGGCATACACTCGCATGAGGCGGTTGATCAATTTCACTTAGGGAGTTACTGAGGCCCAAGCAATCCAGTTTTGGTATGGGATACTGGACAGGGAGTTGCGACGTAGAGTTCGTGATGCTACGTTGTTGCAAGCTACTTCGCCCACTTTGGCAGTAGTCTTTGGTTTGGCTGAGCATATTGAGCTCAACATGGTGGAGGAGAGAGTGGTGATATCTAGATTTGGTAGGGAGACCTCATCCACGGTTGTGACTTCTTCTAGAGTGCAACAGAGTGTACCACGCCCAGTTGGTTTTTGAGGACAGGGTGGACAGCCCAGATCCTATGGAGCAAGTGGAGGGCCTAGTGGAGTTAGACCCTTACCCTCATTTTCGGGTCTGCATCAGCCAATGAGTGGTGGTGTTGCTTGTTGGACTTGTAACACCCATTTGTGCATGTGTGTGGTATTGTGATATTTAGCTTGGTATAACAAGTACTTAAGAGATATTATTTATATAGAGATAAAGGATGGTTCTATATTAGTCATGGTTAGCTAAAGTTAGTCATAGCTAAGATAGATGGGACCTTACTTTAGAGGAAGTAGAAAAGATGAGCACCACTATTTTGGATTTTAGTGTGTTGACTTGGTATTATTCCTAGGTGTTTGGCTTTGGGAAAAGAGTTCAGAACTCTTGGGCCCGCAAGCCTTTTTGTTTTGGATTCTTCTTTAGTCCAAGGATAGCCCATGTGAAGGAATCCTTGCTTTAGTGGTTGGGTCAAGATAAGGGGAATATGCCCATGTGAATGGATATTCCTTTCTACTTTTTGACTTTACTTGACTTTTAGTCTAGTAACTTGAGTTACTACGGTAATTAGTAACTTTGGTACGTAACTATTTCACAAGTATATAAACAAGGGGTGAGGAGGTACTCATCATCCTTTCATTTGCAACTATCTCTCTCTCATTGAGTTCTCTAGTGAGCAATGTCTTGAGTCTTGGAGTGTTAGCCTTGGAGGAGTATGATGGAGTTGGGGTTCCTTGCCTTCTTAGTCCATGATGCGCTACCATAATAGCCATCAGAGGTTCATCCTGAGTGAGAGACAGGCCGGCTTACAGACTAGTGGTGGACCTCACCAAAGGAGAGAGTGTACTCAGGGCAGCGGACCTAATACCTCTGGTGCATCACAGCCAGCACAGAGGCTGTGTGAGCACTGCCACAGATTTGGTCACACTAGTGACTGGTGTTTTGACCTAAACCCGGAATTACGGAGTGGTAGGGCTACTATGGCAGGTAGTAGAGGAGCTCCAGTTCTTGGAGGACGAGGTGGTAGAGGTGGTGGTAGAGGATCTACACCTAGTAGGGGTGTAGTACCTGCCCTTACTTCTGACACAGCTATGGCTACTCGGATTGAGCAGTTGGAGCAGAGATTGGCTAGTATGGCTATTGCTTAGAGGAGATCAGATTTGGGTGCTGAGGCTTCCACTTCATATGCTGGTGATAGAGATGCTTTGGACTTCATGTGCGGAGCAGCACAGGTGGATGCATCTTCAGCAGTGACTAGGAGTGCAGTACGTGCTCTAGAGCCTAGAGGAGCATTAGTGGAGTTGGACCCACAAAGAGGAGAGGTTGGGAGACAGGTGAGACTTCCCCAGTCTTTCATGCTATCTGAGGCATTGCAGACCACATCCATGGTTCCTAGACGTCCCAGTGCAGGTGTGGTAGGTGGTGATGGAGTACATGATGGACTACCAGCTAGTCAGCCACCTACTACTACACAGACTGAGTCTAGCATGATGTTGGGGGCGGCTCAGCTGATTATGCAGCATCCTTTGTTTTCAGCTAGTGACATGTTTACATTGGGAGTTGACCCAGCTCCAGTATTCTGGTTGGCTGCCACGTTGTGTGAGAGTAGGGATGGTGCAGTTCCTACTACTAAGGCAAAGGTGGTTGGTAGTGGAGCTGACTTGGTTGAGGAGCATGGGATCCGTTCAACGACCAATGGTTTATGGCAGGCAGCAACGGCTAGACTGGAGGAGTTGCCAACTAGACCGGCCTTTGAGAGAGCATGGTTTACACCTGGTGTTGTCCTATTGGATAACAAGAGGGGGATTTTTTGTTTGATGGGGCCTTCAAGGAAGGTCTATACACCACAGAGAGTCTTGTTAGACTCTGGGGCGCAACCTCTTATGTTGGGGAAAGCTGCAATTGTTGGTCTGGAGTTACGGAAGACTGATGTGGAGAGGTGTCCATTTCAGATCCAGACATCTCTAGGTAGTGGTTTGATACCGTACATCACACGTGGAGAGCTTGTTGTCCAGGTTCAGCCTGGTCATCCGATTGATAGCTTGGTGGTGAGAGCTTAGGCTATTGCAAAGATAGCTAAGTCATATGATGTGCTAGTTGGGGGAGCAATGTTATACCCCATGGGTTTTAGCATTGACTATTGGGAGGAGACAACCTCTTAAAGACCTGGTTGGAAGTTTGGTGAGGGATGGGTATGTCGCCTACTAGTACGCTTCAGTAGTGGCAATCTTGGCTCACTACAGTCCGGGACCATGGCAGCATCAGTTTTAGCTTTCAGCGGTGCCGTTACTTGGCCTGGTGACTTGTTGGAGAGGAACGCCCATGCAGAGGATACTCCAGTACGAGAGAAGATCACTCGGCTTTGGAGTACGAGTGGGATTGTTCCATCCACCTTGGATGTTCCATTGTGGAGTTCAGAGGAGGCATTGCAGCAGCATGCAGATCAATTGGTGCAATAGGCTTGGAGTGGAGCCTTCGTACCATCAGGAGATGAGTGTGAGGATGAGCCTCCAGAGTTGATTGCTTTGACACCTCTGGATACCACACTCATTGCTTGGCAGTATCCAGTAGAGGAGATATGCCTATTAGAGTTGTTTGGTGGGATCATCACCGGATAGCTACGGTGTTACAAGCGGGTATACGAGTACAGAGGTACTTGTATGTAGAGAGGGATGAGACTGCTAGGTGAGTCTCTCTACATCATGCGACACACTTGGCCTATCGGTATCCGGAGTTATTACCGATGTCAGCAGTCAGAGGTTACCAGAAGGCCCTACCAGGAGACATTTCCTTACTGGGGGCGCATGACCTAGAGAGACATGGGCCTTTTCACTTGGTGATTTCTAGATGGCTATGTTAGAGACATACACGTGCGGGCCACGGTTTGGGTCTTCAGGATCCTCGTTCTGGTGTGTTTTGGGAGATGTTACGGATACTATGACATCTCCAGATTTATCAGTCTGTTTCTCCAGCTTACCTTTTGGAGAACGTTCCTTTGATGGGTGATTCTCGCACTAGAGTGGTGGCGAGTACATATCAGGTCCATTCTTGGATGGGACATGTTGTATTGTAAGATGCAGCCATAGTGGGATCACGGGCTCATCGTCTTTGTCTTTGGTGGACAAACCTCTTACCCAGAGAGGTTCTACAGCGTAGTTATGATGGGATTCAACAACTAGACCACATTCTTGTTGATGATATCTTGGATGTTGGGCGTCAGTCTCAGATAGTGGTAGTGGCTGATAGGTCACCTATGGCAGTGGTGAACCTAGTTGGATAGCCTAGAGCTACATTTCCCACACTCATGAGTTTCCCAGGCTCTCATGCTTTTCGAGAGGGAGGACCTGGACTTGTTTGGGACTCACAGTTAGAGCAATTGGTGGAGCCCAACGATGATGAGAGAGAGCGGGTGATGGGTTTTTGCACCGGTATTACCGCTGTTCCAGTAGTGTCAGAGGCATCTAGGCGTGAGGTGTTAGGTCAGGCTATGGACCTGAATTGTTTGACCTGGATTGTGAGTCTTGGCTTGGCAGAGCAGCGTAGGATGCGCTTGATAGGCATCACCACTTGGACACTTGTGAGCCCTATGCCTATCGAGACGATTCAAGCACATGCTGGGGGCAATGGACCGAGTGGACATGGTATTCTTGGGACACATCCAGTAGCTACTAGAGAGAGTGGTCTACTTGGACCCCATCCAAGTGAGCATGGGCTACTTGGATTACATCCTTGGTCCACATGGGATGCAACCAGAGGACATGTGGAGCTTGCAGCCAGAGTGGAGGGAGTTTTTCACACAAAGGTTGGGACCTCTAGTGGTCGGGAGCATGACACTATTGCTCCCAAGGGTCCAGTGTAGCAGTCAATTAGTACGTCTTCCACTCCTACTACAGTTACAGAGGATACTTGGGAGCTAGATCTTGGACCCAAGCTTACTAGAGAGGAAAGACGGAGGGTTTGGAGGTTCTTGAGGAGTCACACAAGTCGTTTTGCCTTTAGTATGAAGGATTTGGGTGCTCTAAAGGGACCTGGTATACGGATTGAGCTGACTAGCGACACACCAGTTTTCTGACGTCCTTATCGATATAGTGATATGGAGAGGACATTAATTCAGAGCCGGAGTAGTGACCTTTTTGAGGCTGGTTTGGTGGAGATTTCACATGGAGAGTATGCATCAGTGACAGTGATGCCAGCCAAGAAGGATATGCATGGCAACTATACAGATAGGCGGATGTGTGGAGATTACCGTCCTATCAACCAATAAACCAGGGCTGATCGGTATGCCTTGCCTACATCGGAGGAGATTTTTGATGCGATTGGGCATGCAAAGGTCTTCAATACTTTGGATCTTCGAGCGGAATATCATCAGTTGCCGATCAGGGAGGAGGATAAGTCCAAGACAACATTCTGGGCTATTGATCCTCACGGCAAGGATGTGTTATATCAGTGGAGGTTCTTACCATTTGGGTTGAAGAACGCTCTTGCTGAGTTCCAGAGGGTCATGGATAGGATTCAAGCTGGATTGGATTTTGCTCGGTGCTATATTGATGACATTTTGATCTATAGCACTACTGTGGAGGAGCATGAGAGACAGTTGTTGGAGGTGTTTGAGAGGTTGAGATCTCATGGACTCAAATTACATCTTGGGAAGTGTAGGTTCTTCCACGAGAAGGTTGAGTATTTGGGTCACACTATCTACCCCAGAGGACTTGGTGTCCAGCAGACCAAGGTGGAGGCTATTGCACGTATTCCTTGGCCTACGGATGTGAGCAAAGTGCGAGCATTCCTTGGGTTGGCAAACTTCTATTGCCGCTATGTTAGAGGATTTAGTGCCATTGCCAAGGCCTTGATGAAGCTGACTAAGCTTACACAGGAGTGTTGTTGGGGAGATGAGCAAGAGAGAGCTTTTGTAGAGCTCAAGGAGAGGTTGACATCTGCTCCTATTTTGAGGAGACCGATCAAGGGACGACCATTTCAGGTTCGTACTGATTGGAGTATGTTGGGGCTTGGAGCGGTGCTCACCCAACATGATGATGAGGAGAAGGAGTTTGTGGTGGCCTATGCTAGTCGCTCCAACAATTCAGCGGAGGCAAAGTATAGTTCATATGAGGGAGAGTGCTTGGCAGCAGTTTGGGCAGTAGGACATTTCCGATGTTACCTATTTGGTAACCCCTTCACTCTCATCACTGATCATCAGCCGCTGAAGTGGTTGATGGAGTCTGACAAGCTTTCACGGAAGCTTGCACGATGGGCTCCGATTTTATAGGAGTATGATTTCACGGTTGTTCACAGACCTGGAGTGGTGAACCGTGATGCAGATGGGTTGAGTAGAAACCCATGTCCCAGCCAGCAAGATCAGACCAAAGCACGTTGGCATGGTGAGATAGATGAGGAGATGGTGCCAGGTTGGCATGCATCGGCCTTTCTGTGTATATTTGCAGAGGCTTTGGTGGTATGTCTCTCAGCGCATACAGGAGGAGTTATTGAGGTCACAGATTCAGAGAGTGAAGATATTGGTACAGTTCAGCGAGACATTCATGATGATGTCTTAATGATGGACTATCTTTGCACTGGTGTTGTGGGTGGCACAATTGGGGCCAAGGAGAGAGACCGTGTTCTTCAGCAAGCCAGACGGTTCAGATTGGAAGGTAGACACCTTTTGCGTGTATGGGAGGATGGTAGAGTGCGAGTAGTACCACTTCCATCACAGAGACCACAATTGGTCTGTCATGCTCATGAGGAGCTAGGACATTTTGGAGTAAAGCGTACATATAGCTTACTCCAGAGTCATTATTGGTGGCACGGTATGCAAACCGAGGTACAGCAGTTTGTTGCCAGATGTGTGGTTTGTGACGAAGTTAGAGCATCATTCAATCCTCCTACCCCACAGTTACACCCATTACCTATCATGGGATTGGGTTACCGTTGGAGTTTGGACTTTGCCGGACCTTTACCGCTGATTGTGAGACATCATTGGTATGTTTTGGTGATGGTGGAGCACTTCTCCAAGTAGATTGAGTTGGTGGCACTTTCTGACAAGTCTAGTGAAGGGACAGCGTACTCGTTCCTGGATCGAGTTCTTAGTTATTTTGGTGCACCAGCTGAGGTTTTGACTGATCAGGGTACAGAGTTCTTGGGGGAGTTTCAGGTCTTGTGTGACAAGGCTTTGATTGATCATCGTACTACATCCCGAGATCACCCTGAGGTAGATGGCTTAGCAGAGAGAGTGGTTCAGATGGTGAAGAGAGGATTGCAAAAGTATGGTTTGCAGAGAAGCCACTTGGGAGATTGGGATCTCCAATTACCTTGGTTGGCCATGGGCTATGGGTTCAGCCGGCAAGCCTCCTTAGCATCCTTCTCTCCATACTTTCTACTCTATGGACAAGATCCAGATTTACCTACAGCCATTCATCGAGATGCTACTGTAGTTTTGGACTTGGATGACCCCGATGTATGGATGAGCTCATGTTCTCAACGGGCAGAGATCTTTCAGAGAGTGATGTCGATGGCCTTTGAGAACTTGGCGATTGCTCAGCATAGAGATACTTTACGCTATGCTACCATTCAAGGAGGAGGTATAGAACCTCGATCCGTCAATTTCATCCAGGAAACTATGTATATCTATAGCATACAGCACCGACGACACTTGATGTTTTTACAGGCCGCACTATCTTGAGAGTGCACAAGGTTTTGCCATCTGGAGCCCTTGTGTTAGAAGGACGTGATGGTGTTGTTTGGAAGGATCATGTGCGCAATTATGCGCCATGCCACCTCCCAAACATTAATGGTACTATGGACCCAAGCTTGGCACTTGTACGTGCAAGCTTGAGGTGTATGTTATGTGGCTCTTCTGGTGGAGCTGCTACTATGTTAGTGTGTGATAGTTGTTTGAGAGGATGGCATATGGCATGTATGACTCCTCCCCTCACGGTGGTTCCTCAAGGATAGTGGTTATGTCCTAGATGTACTTGACCTATAGCTAGTTCATTCTTTATATGGTATAGATTGCAGACAGTCGACTAACAATGGGGCTCCATAGCACCCGGCCTCCTGATCTTTGCCCATTAGAGGGTATACCATATACTTGAGTAGATGGCTATCTAGAGTTAGAGGGACCTAACCGCCAGCTAGGGGGGCGATTGTGGCACTTTAGAATCTATGTATGACTTATGTGTGAGTTGTGCTTCTATAGTGTATGATGTTGACAGCGATGTATGTTGTGTAGCAATGTATATACGCATGATAGCTGTCATGCCATTTGTAGTTCCGCGTCTAGATGCTCGGACACTAGAGTTCCAGTGATGGGAGTTAGAGTTATTCTAGCAGTTTCTCAGAGACTACTTTCCGACGGTTAGACTTTTTGTTTGGGGTACTGACTTCACGGTGGGGCCCACCATCACTTTGCACCATTTGCACCGTCAAGTGTACCATCAGCGGGACCGTTAGGGTTTCAAAGCTAGCTTGAGTCCAGGGGGTATAGTTTTGAAGTGAGCTCTAGAGAGCTCACTTCTTTGATGTTGAGTCTTTGAGTTCCTGGCTATGGTGGACAGAGGCCGGCGAGCGTCACCTGGATTCTCTTTGCTTGAGTGGGTGTGGCTTGACTGTAATCAGTGCCCCGTTGTTGGCAATTTATAGAGTGACAGATCAAGTACTAATCTGAGTTGAGTTGAGTTGAGAGTGGTAAGCAATTTGATTATTGTGGCACTTTAGAGTCTATATATGACTTATGTGTGAGTTGTGCTTCTATAGTGTATGATGTTGACAGCGATGTATGTTGTGTAGCAATGTATATACGCACTACAACTCAGCTCTTGTGAAACATTTTCCCTTCAAATCTCTTGCCACTTCCCAAAACTCCGCTCTCAGCCCTACTGATCTTCTCAAAATTCTCATTGTAAAACCCCATATCTTGAGAAGCATTTCTCCTTCAAAATTCCCCTGCCAATTCCCAAAACTCCACTCTTAGCCCTACTGATCATCTTGAAACTAGTACTGTCTAAATCTCAGCTCTTGGGAAACATTTTCCTTTCAAATCCCTTACCACTCCCCAAAAACTCCACCCTCAATCCTACTAATCTTCTCAAAATTCTCACTATAAAACCCCATGTCTTGAGAAGCATTTCTCCTTCAAAATTCCCATACCAATTCCCGAAACTCCACTCTCAGCCCTACTGATCTTCTCAAAACTCCTGCTGTCTAAAACTCAGCTTGTGGGAAACATTTTCCCTTCAAATCCCTTGCCAATTCCCGAAAACTCCACTCTCAACCCTATTGATCTTCTCAAAATTCTCATTGTCTAAAGTCAACTCCTGTGAAACATTTTTCCTTCAAATCCCTTTGCCACTTTCCAAAACTTCCACTCTCAGCCCTACTGATCTTCTCAAAATTCTCATTGTAAAACCCCATGTGCTAAGAAGCATGTCTCCTTCAAAATTCCCCTGCCAATTCCCAAAACTCTATCAAAATTCTCCTTCTAGTTTTCCTATCCACTTGTCACACATCCATCACTTACTTGTCTCCTCTCCTGTGGGGAAAATTTCCCTTTTTTGGCCATTGTCTGTCCATCCTTCTCCAAGGCCTTTTTTGAGAATTCCCTTCATAGATCAAACACTTCCAATCAACATTTTTGGGAAATTTCCAAAAGGGTCCAAAGGGTCCACTTTTGCTCAAAGTGGCCCAAATAAAATCTCAAGATCCTCTTGCTCAAAACACTAACTGAAATATGCACATGAGAATTATTTGCTCAAATGGCACTAGACGAAATACTCTCTCAAGATTTACTTGCTCAAATGACACTAAATAAATATTCCCAAGATTCTAGTTCCATAAACAATTCATGTGTTGGTGTATCACAAAGTTGAGCTCCAAGTGTTGTGACACTAAGAAACTCTTGATATTAAGTATTACAAAGGGAAACTCTAGAGCTCACCTAATGGCACCAGAAATGTCACGATTGTCAATATAGAAACAAAGTCCTCCATCTTTCTTTGGAACAAATAGTACCGGTGCTCCCCAAGAAGAGGTACTATGTCGTATGAAGTCCTTCTCCAACAACTCTATAAGTGTTGTTTGAAACTCCTCCACCTCCTTTGGTGAGAGCTGATAGATTGGTCTACACACCGGAGTACTCTCCTGGCATTAACTCAATCTTGAAGGGCATACCATGATCGGAGGGTAATCCCTTCAACACATCATCAGGAAACATGTCCACAAACTCCTAAACTATATGATCAACCATTGCTTGATGAGACTCTTGGCACTCATGAGATTGTCCTTGTGCAATTGGCTTGATCCACACCACAAAAACAGATTTATCTTCCTTCAAAGCTTACTCTATAGCTGCTTTACCAACAAACTTCCCATGTAGGGACTCATTTCTCTTCAAAGCTTGCTCCATGGTTGCCTTCCTAGCAAACTTCCCATCTTGGGGCTCCTCTCTCTTCAATGCATGCTCTATGGCTACCTTCTCAACAAACTTCCCATCCTGGAATTGACTATTCTTAGGTGTCTTACTCAGAGGTGTCAAACAACCTAATTGGAAATTCCTACCTTGGTGTTGTACTTGAATTTTTTGAGGGATCCAAACAAATTGAATTTTATGATGTTCAAGCCAAGGTAGTCCTATAATGACATCATAGTGTAGAGGTGCTACCACAAACCGCATACACTCCATATACTCCTTCCCAATCTTAAAAGTAATAGGATGTGAGGTATGGAATGCAAAACCCTTTCTACCATCCGCCATCATCAAACTACTTCCAATCATTGGCTTGATAGGAATACCCAATTCCCTTGCTACTTGCATAGATATGCAATTCTTTGAACTTTTAGAATCAACCAAAATCCTACAAACCCAATTAGATATTGTACCTTGCAAGTGAAGCAAACTTGCATAGGTTGAGTCTTCAATCCCATTGGAACTAATCAAGCTCCCAGTAGGTGGCTCAAAATCTCTGTGGTACCCACATTTTATTTTATTTTCAAAATAGGGAAGAAGAAGTGTATAGAGAAGTCAAATTGCGTCTGTATGGCCAAAGAAGGCGAAGAAAAGAGTCTTTGGGATGAAACCCAAGGTAACATGACTTCGGGTCATAAGGCAAAGTACTTGGACTTGCCTTGTCAGCATACAACCTGAAGTAAGAAGTCTTCGTATTGGGGGGAGCTCAACCCGAGGTGAAGACAATGTAACAACTTTTCTTTGGGGCAAGAAATTCAAGAAGGAACCGGCGGTCATACACATGAAGTACACTTGATAGTGATAGGTGCATGCAAGAGGTATGATTTCTTGGTAGAAACTTGAATTGAAGAGAGACAAAGAAGGCGCAACTCTATAAAAATCGGGCTAACGACAAAGCAATGTCGAGCAATTTCCTGCAAGAGATCAGGGGAAGGGAAGTAGAGTTGAAGAAGCGCTAGTGTATAGAGGAGAATTCAAGAGAGTTAACTCGAGAGACAGTGAGGAAGCAAGAAAGATGGGAGGAGGAAAGAAGAACTCTAAATTTGCAGTGAGAAATCATGCAATTTGGAGGTTAGATGTGATTGCAAGAATTGAAGTCTTGAGCAGACTTTGGATCACATTCTTGGCATGGAACTGGAACATGAGTTTTCTAGGATTCATGACCAAGATAATCGAGAGTAAGTGTCTTGATGGCCCCGAGGAAGAGAGGAACAGAGGAAATCTGGCTCGTTGGACAGAGTCAGATTGGAGATAGGTACTCGGAAGAGAGGCAGGCATGGAGTAGGGTGCCACGTTCTTGGAGAAGGGAGAGGTAGCCAAAGAAACCCAAGAAGTGAGGGATGCCTTCTCTTCGAAGAGGACAAAGAATGGGTATAAAGTAAAGAGTTACAAAGATCTGGTCAAGAGAGCGATTGTAAGTGCTCTCATGGCAATCTTGAAGCCGAAGAGAACAACTTATGTGATGAAACACCAAGCGGTGTTCTTCCATAAGATGTTTGCAGGAGAACCCATCAACTGGGCAAGGTGGTTCCATGGGAGAACAAGGCAGATGGTGTGGAATTTGCGGGATAAGTTGCTTCCATACTACATCATGCTGTTTGCAACACATTTCTACCTTGAGTTGAATTTGCTCAGTGCGGCGGAGCGCAGTAGAATGGTGTCTCACTTTCATCCTGATTTGAGAAAGGAAGTCGACACGGAGGAGCAACCATATATTCTTCAAATCCAAAGCAATGATGAGTACTACACGCAGACAAGGAAGGGTGCGTAGGTAGAAGTAAGTACTTCAAAGTTGAAGAAGCGGAGTTGACAAGGAGAAGGCAAAGACATAGAGAAGACAAGACCTCGGAAGACCATGAGAGGAAACCCAAGGAAAGGTATGGTGGTGATCATGTCATCGGAAGAAGACTTGGAGGGTGAAGCCGAGTGCAAGTCCAAAGACTCAGAACACAAGGAAGAACCTAAGCTCACGCTATAAAGTGAGGATATGAGTAGTGATAGCGATGAAGGTGGGGAGATGACGGCGGAACCTACAAAAGAAGAAGAACTTCAGGTGGAGCTCGAGGAAGAGAATAATGTGAAGTTGGAGGATGAGGTACCGAGCCGGAGGAGAAGAAGATAATGATTCAGAGGGGAGTTTGGTCAAGGCGCAAGGCAAAGTGTGAAGCGGGTCCAAGCAAGGCAAGGGAAGAGGAGAATGCTAGTTTGGGAATTGAAGCGTCTATTCCGACACAACGATTGCAGAGAAGAAGGCGAGTATCGGGAGAAGAAGAGGTAAAGAAAGAGATCACTCCGCAGGTTGAAGTAGTTGCAAGTGATGGAGTGGAGTACCTACAAGAAGTTGTGTGCCCGTTGTTAGTGAAGCTAGAGCACAAGAAGAGGGAGATGCAATCAAAGTGTCCGGAGGTGAAGACTGTGTTGCAGGTATTAGCAAGACTAGAAGAAGAGAACTCAAAGTTGAAAAAGAGTATAATCCGAGGTGAGGAGGAAAGGGAAGTACTACGAGTGGATGCAGTATTGCAGAGTTGAGTGATTGAGAACTTGAAGAGAGAAGTAAGGTATTGAGAGGAACTTGTGAAGCAGAGTGACATAGCAAGGGAAAGACAAGTAGCTGAGTACAAAATCTTGAAGCAACAATTTGCTGATTCAAGACTAGAAATTATCCATGCTATGGCGAGGGTAGCAAAGAAGCAACAAGAGCTTGATAGAGTGATGGAGAGTGTAGAAGAGAAGAAGCAACTGTGGCAACAAGAGTTGATAGTGAGATATAGGGAAGAAGAGAGATTACAAGAGTTACTTTGTAATCAGGTTGAAAAGGTTGTGCAGAAGGAGAAGGAGAAGGAAACTATGAAAGCCGAGTTTGAGGCAGAATTGGCAATGCATAAGGAAGATTGGCTTGCAGATCGGAGCGTGAAAGGAAGATGAGATTGGAGCCATTGAAGGAGATCATAATCAGGATGAATGCGATGCTGAGTACAAAGGCCAGTGTTCGTATTGAAAAGACAAGGCTGCACAAGTTGAAGTTGTTGGTGCAAGAGACTAGGAGGAGACATGCAAAGGATACAGATTTGAATGCATTATTAATTAATCTCAGAACTCGTGTAGATAGGAAAATATTAGAAGTAGAAGATAATATCACGATTAGATTAGATTTGGTAAAGTTGGAGATAGATAAACTTCAAAAAGATGTTAGAGTAAAACCCAAAGTAGATGAAATAGGAGTGCAAATGTCTTTGGAGTTACCATTGGAGACATTAGAGAAGAGTGGGTCAGAAGATAAGGAGTTAGATAGATTACCCACTAGTGAAATGTCAGATCAGGAAAAAGAATTGTTAGATCTGGTAGAAGAGGTAGGAATTATAAAACCCAAGGACAGAGCAATAGGAAGTAAAGTTACTTTGGGTTTGGGTTTGAAAGACGAGGAAGAAGGAGGTATCGGATTGGATTAGTAACCGATTTGAGATTTGAATGGGCAGATATGAAGAGATGCATTGTCATTTCAGATCTATAGGTTTGTAGAGTCATTAGGAAGAGGTGCATTAGGAAGATAATTGTCGATTGCTTCACTATTTAAGAGTAGCATTTGTAGTATCATGTTGTTCAATGCTCATAATTCTGAGAATAGATAAAGCAAAGTGTTGTGAAGTAGTGCTCGTCGCTTGAGCTTGATTCCGAGTATCAGCTTTGCAATTGTGTTTGTGAGTGTGTGGAGAAATTTGAAGTGCAAGTCAATGTGCTTGTTGGATGTTGGATTCTATAGCCTTGATCTTCATTCTGTGTGTTTGATCCTGAGTGAAGTGCAATTGGAGCAATGCCTTGACATATCTGAGAGGAATTGTAGTGTTGGTAGTATTCTTCATTTGTGAGTGCAGTGCAAAGTTGATGTGAAGCAATTTCAATGGAGGAAGTTGTGCCTTCAATGGAGGGGTGGAACACAATTCTGAGGCAAAGTTGTTTTGCAGTGAAGTGCCATTTTCAAGGGAGCCTGAATCATCACAATCAAGATTGTTTGGAAAGAGTTGAAGGTGTTGTGATTAAGAATTGTTAATGTGTGACAAGATTGCAAATCAATGCTTGTTACTCTCTTCTAGGTGTGGTTTCTACTTGAGAGATTAAAGACGCAACCAAGAAGAACTACATTGTTACTATTTGACTTCATATTTGGACATTTTTGACTTGTATCTCTATGGGAACAAAATTTCCTTACCCAATTACCGCAAAAGTGATATTTGCCAGGTTGTCACAATCTCCTATTGGGATTCCTTGTTTCCCTGATCATTCTATTTTACAAAGTCCATTTGGGCAACTTGTTGGGGTCGTCTATTCTTAAGTGGACAGACATTCAACAATGTTATGTCCAACTTGGCAATAATAAAAACAACCTCCATTTTGTTGCAATCTTTCTTCATCCATTGTACCAAGTCGTCTCTGTTGGATAGCATCAATCTCCATTGGTGTTGGTTCTTCCACTTGTGCGTAGTGTACTGGTAAGCTTTGTGTAGGTCAAGGTCAAGACCAAGTTGTCACAACAAGGAATCAAGGCGCTCAGCCAATTGCATGGCTTCTTCTACATTTTGAGGTTCTCGCATGGTCACCTCCAATTTAGTTTGTACCTTCAATCCCCACACAAATTGATCCAAAATTTCACCTTCTTGTATATCTAGAGTTTGCATGATGATGTTCTGAAATTGTGTGATGTAGCTCTTTACTGAGCCAATCTACTTCAATTGTGCCAATTTATCTCATGCGGCTTGGGTGGCATTTATAGTTTGAAATTTACTAAGTATTGCATCCTTGAATTCTGCCCATGTCAAAATTGGTGCAACAATTGGTCGTTCAGCTCGCTCTACTTGAAATTGCCACCAAATTTTTGCCACACCATCCAATTAGCTAGAAGCCAAGAGAATTTATTTCCGTTCATCTTGAATTTTGGTGGTTTCAAAGAAACATTCATAGTCAAACACAAAATTCTCTATTGTGCCCACAAGATTCTTGCTTTCAAACACCTTGGGTTTTGGAAATTGAATGCAATCTTCTCCATCTTGAATTGGCATCCTCTCTATATGTTCTCATTGTTGTTGGTCTCGTTCATCCAACAATCAAGTAAGGTGCTTGATTTGTTGCTACATTACAAGGATAACGTCCGATATTGCCTCCATAGCTACCACTCTATCCCACTACTCCTAATTTATCAAATTTATTAACATAATAGATGCAACACGTCCATCGTTCTCCATAAGTTACAACCAAAAGTATCAAGGGTTCCTCAAACAAGATGATCATATACAAAAAATCCTGCCCAAAGCGTGAGGTGATGAATTGTGTGAAATGATGTTTGGGTAATATCTAGACATGTAAATCCAATGGTTTGGCGGAAGTGGATTTGGTGGTCTATAAATTCCATCCATCCCATTCTTGCTCTAATACCAATGTAAAAGACCAAGACCAAGAAGAGAAATAGGAGAATGGAAGCTCACATTGGGATGTTGGAATGAGGGAAAACTCTGAATGTCTAACATGAGCTTTCGCTTTGGTAGTTATAGGTAGCATACAAGGCCCTTGAGATGCTTCTCAAGAAGCTTCCTCGAGCCGCTTTCTTAAAGTGCAAGCCAAGTTGACCAAGAAGCTTCTCAAGAAACTTCCTTCTAAAAGCCGCCTACTTGGCATGCAAGCTAAGCTAGTTGGAAGCTTCTAGAAGCTACTTACTTGAGGTGCAAGCTAAGCTAGCCGGAAAGCTTCCCAAGAAGTTTCCTAGATACTTTTAGAATATTCTAGGCTAATTTGTCTTATTTGCTACTTTGTTAGCCCTACTAACTGCATCGCTAAACTCCATATTGTTACAGAGTATAAAAATAATGCTCCTCCCAAAAGACCATCGATGGGCAACCAAAATTGACCTCAAAATGTTGCACTTGGAGCATGTTGTAATCATGGCTTGAAGGGACATTGGTCTCCAAACTAGGTATGTTCCTTTATGTGGGGATTGTAAGGGATCGGGTCATACGGGCAACCAATGCCCTCATCCGCCAAACCAAAAGCCTCCTGTGCAATATGTATAGACCCCAACTGAGCGTGTTGCACTCCAATTGAAAGCAGATACAAATGTAAATTGTATAACACTTGAGGAGGAGAGACCTCAAGAAGGGAGTTCAACTTCTGAAGGTGAATGACCAGACCTTGAAATTTTGAAGGTTGAGACATGCTTGAGTAAGAAGAAGTGTGATTTTGAGGAACTAAGCACTACCTCTTTGTCTTCACAAAAGGCAAAGAGACTACATCCAAAAGCTATTCTTTTTGCCAAGGAGGAGAAGATTCTAGCAAAAGCTCAAGCTTAAGCTTTGCAGAAAGAAATCAAGGAAGCAACACTCAAAACTCAGGAGATGAGTTTGGAGGAGGATATGAAGATGAAGCCTCTAGTTTTTCCGGCAGACATCAGATCCAAAGTGAAGGATTTGATCCAACCCAAGGTGGGCCTAGCCAAAGAACATTCGGTCAAGACCACCAGTACTCCAGTCACCATCATGAAGTGCCCCAAAGTCAAATTTGAGCATGGTGAGACTTCAAACCCAAAGATGAAAGTGAAGAAGGTGTAACTGGGAAGACTAACTCAATACAATATTGTAGCGGATTTTGGCATCCACAAGTGCAAATGTTACATTCAAGAAATTGTGGGAATACAATAAGTTGTATAAGAAGTAGCTAAGTTCAGCCCTCAAGAAAGTAAGGGCAATGTCTAGAAAAGACCTGCCAGCCATTTATCATATTGAACACGAAGATCTAGGATCTCCTAAAGTTGATGTGGAGATTGCAACGTGCATGATCACATCAATACCCATTGATTTGGGGTCTGGTGTGAATGTCATGACCAAGGATACTACCAATTGGTTGGGAGGTACCATACATTTGAGCCAACATCCCGAGTATTGAAATTTGCAGACCAAACCAAGAGACGGCTCTTGGGCATACGGCCAAACATTACAATGATCATCGGACATTCAAATTAAACTATATTGTATTGAGACCAATAGCAAGGACGGGTTACCCACTATCGATTGGAAGACCTTGGTTGTATAGTGCCCAAGTTGTGTTGGATTGGCACTAGTAGAACTTGCAGTTTAAGGATATCTCGTCTGAGGACCAGAAGCTGTGATAATAAGTTGGACAAAGGTTCCCCATGTTGGGGAAACAACTTTGTCAGAAGACAAAGATAAATCCAACTATTCATCCTCTTTGTCTTCAAAAGATTCCAAAGACAAATTCCAAGTCAATTACTTGGAATATTACAAGGTAGACGTCAATAACAAAGATCCATATGACCTCACCTTGGGTGAAAATGAGTTGGAAGAAGGAGGTTTGATTGTAGCTTGACTTGGATTAAGCCGAGTGAGTCATGTTGAAGGAGTCATCAACCCCATTGACTGCCAAGATGTTGTCTTGAGTGAAGGAAAAATTTTAAAATTTTGAAGGCAATTACTTTGGAGGAGTTCGCAGGATACACTGCCCTGTTTATAGAATTCCAAGATGAATTTGCCTGGTCTATTGATCAAATGCCGGGTATTCCACAAGAATTTGGAGAACACCAGATTGATCTGGTTGAAGATGCAATTCCGGTTTGGCAAAGATAGTACCACTTGAACCCGAAGTACTCATTCTTGGTAAAAGATGAAATCAACAAGAACTTAGGGGCCAAAATAATCTTTCCTATCTTAAGTAGTGAGTGGGTCTCACCCATTGTCATTGTCCCAAAGAAGAAGACTAGGAAGATTTGAGTGTGCTAAGATTTTTGCAAGCTGAATGTAGTCACAAGGAAGGATCATCATCCCTTGCCTTTCACAGATACAATTTTGGGCCAAGTAGCTGGTCATCCTTGTTATAGCTTTCTCAATGGATTTTCATGGTACAATCAAGTATCTATTGGAGAAGAAGACAAGGATAAGAACACATTCACCACCAATTGGGGTACCTTTGCTTACAATCAAATGAACTTTGGGTTGTGTAATGCACTTGCTACTTTCCAATTGATGATGAATGCAATCTTCAAGATTTTCTACGCAAATTTGTGGAGGTCTTCATTGATGATTTTTGTGTGTTTGGGTAGAGAGAATTACATTTAGATTACCTTTGCCAAACTTTTGAAAGGTGCCATTGTGCAGGTTTGTCAATATACCCAGAAATGGTTCTTTGCAATGATGGAGGGAATTCTTTTGGGCATTGGGTGTCAAGCCAAGGTATTGAAGTCAATATCGAGAAGGTTAAAGTTATCTCAGCCTTGGAATTCCCTAAAAATGTTTGGGAGTTGAAAGTCTTCTTGGGACATGTTGGATATTAGAAACGCTTTGTATCAAACTATACGGTGCTTGCTACGCCCTTGACAAAGCTGCCAAAGAAGTCTGAGGACTACTTGTGGGAAGCAAGTCAAGAAGAAGCTTTCTATGTATTGAAGAAATTGGTTGAAGTACCAATTATGAGGCTTTGAATTGGGAGCTCCTTTTTCATGTATATATGGATACTTCATCCATGGCAATTGGAGTAGTCTTAAGTTAGAAGGATGACAAGAAGAAGGATTACCCAATCTACTATGCCGACTGACAAATTTTGGTTTCAAAAAGAAATTATTCAGTGACTAAAAGGGAAGCACTTGGAATGGTGTATGCTTGCAAGAAGTTTTGCCATTACTTGTTGGGCTATGAATTTTTTTTCTATGTGGACCATTATGCCTTACAACATCTGGTCAAGAAGGCAGATTTTTTGGGGCAAATTGCAAGATAGATATTGTTATTGCAAGAATTTACATATATTGTACAAGTAAGGAAGGGAGCCTTGCATTCAATGCGTACTTCCTATCCAGGTTAGAAACTCAAGACCAAGAATAGGAGATCAATGACTGCTTTCCTAACAAAGAGTTGTATCATTTGATAGCAATGCAAAGTACAAGGTATGCAAAAAATTATCATAATTTGCATACTCTCTAGTGTCCTGACGGGCTGGACCCGGAGCAGAGGGCAGTCTTTCTCAAGAAAATAGGGCCATATCAGCTTAAACAAAATATCATTATTTGCATACTCTCTAGTGTCCTGACGGGCTGGACCCAGAGTAGAGGGCAGTATTTCTCAAGAAAATGGGGCCATATCAGCTTAAACACAACATTTTATTTAAAATGGGCAAAGATAAAGTACTTCGGTGATGTTTAGAAGCATACAAAGTTGGAGGAGTAATTGAGGCCTTACACGCAAAAGCATCGAGAAGACACTATGCCTTGAAGAATATTGTAAAGAAGATTCTCTTCTTAGGGTACTGGTGGCCTATGATGTATAAAGACACACATGCTCATATTCAAAGTTGTGACGTCTGTCAACAAACAGGAAAACCAATGCCTACTTCCCAATGGCCTTTGAGACCAATTTTACCATTGCCCCCATTTGATAAATGGGGAATTGATTTTGTGGGACCAATACAATTGGTAACTCAATTCACAAGAAGATGATAATCATTTTGGTTTTGTTATATGACAATTGCCAAATATTTTTCCCAGAAAAACTACATTTGAGATGGATGGGGTCCTACCAAGCACTTCATATTTATGACAATGGGTCCATTCAACTTGTAGACTTGGAGGGGCAACCATTTGCCACTCAAGTGAACAGGTGGAGAGTTTGAAAATACAGGACGATAGACTCAAAGGTCTTTAAGGCACCCAAGGTCTATGTTTGCGGAGATGCTCACATTTGAAGGAGGAGATATGTAGTACCACATTTTTATTTTTTTTAAGTCTTCATCCTATTTTGAAGAAGAAGTGTACATACAAAGTTGTATTGTACTTTTGGCATTAGAAGGCAAAGAATGGTGTCTTTGGGTTGTAACCCAAAATAAAGTGACTTTTTGTCAAAAATGAAGTACTCGGATTGGTCTTGTCAGCATTCAACCCAACGTAATGAAACTTCATATCAAGGTGTTGAACCCAAGGCAAAGACAATGTAACAACTTTCCTAGGGTTGGACATTCAAGAAGGTACCGCACACAAAAAAATTGCCGGCCTATGAGCGGGGGAAATTGACATTGACAAAAGAGGAGCATGCAGAAAGTGTGATTTCTTGGTAGAAGCTCAAAGTGAAGATTGAGAAAATGCGCCACTATAAGATTTGGGATTGAGACAAAGCAAAGAGGAATGACAAGTAACTTCCCATTGCCATTACCAAGTCTTCCTGAGGGAGATCTTGGAATAGGGATTATACTAAGAGACACCTTTGTGCATCAAGAGGAAGTCAAGATCATTAGTCTAGGGATTAGGAAGAAGAGTTTTCACAAACCCAGAGTGGAGGAGAGCAAGAGGTGGAAAAAAGAACTCGGAATTTGTAGTGAGAAATCATGCAATTTGGAGGTTAGATGTGATCACTAGGGTTGAAGTCTTGAGCAGACTTTGGATCATGTTCTTGGCATGGAACTAGAATCTTAGTTTTCTAAGTTTCATGACCAAGATAAAAGAGAGTAAGTGTCTGGAGGGACCCGAGGCAGAAGGGAAGAGAGGAAATCCGGGTTTGGATTACAAATTTGGATTGGAGGTTAGTACTTGGAAGAGGCGCTAGTGAGGAGCAAGGAGACACATTCTTGGGGAAAGGAGAGGTAGCTGAAGAAACCCAGGAAGTAAGAGACACCTTTTCTTCAAAACAAACAAATAATGGATATAAGGTTGAGAGTTATAAGGACCCTATGAGGAGAGGCATTGTAGGAGCAATGATGGTCATTTTCAAGCTAGAGCAAATTACTTATTTGATGAAACACCAAGTGGTGTTTTTCCATAAGATGTTTGTAGGGGAACCCATGAATTGAGCAAAGTGCTTTTATCAGTGCATGAGACAGATGGTGTGGAGTTTACAAGATAAGACGCCTCCACACTACATCATGCCATTTGCTGCCCATTTTTACATGGGATTGAATCTACTGAATGCGACGAAGCAACAAAAGATGGTGTCATACTTCTATCTTGACTTGAGGAGAGATGTTGATGCGGACGAGCAACACTACATTCTTCAGATTAAAAGCAATGATGAGTACTATGCATAGATAGGGCAGAGTGTGTGAGATTGGTGGTGATTGCTCCAAAGCCAAAGAAGAAGAGTTGGCCCAAAGAAGAAGTGGTGGCTGCAAGACTACAAAACACCAAGGAAGTGAAGAGTGGTGAAGCAAGCAATAAGAGTGAGGATGTTGCAAAGTGGTGAAGCAAGCATCAAGAGTGAGGATGGGGTGGAGATGCAGCCGATACTAGAGGGAGAAGAGGAAAAACCAAAGATTGCAGACAAAGATAACCAGAAAGAAGAAGAGGTTATAGAGAAATTGGAGAAGAAGGTTATCATTTAGAGAAGAATCAGATCAAGAAGAAGTGTGATGCATGAGTCAGAGCCAAGTAGAAGGAAAGAAATAGAAAGTGAGAGTTCAAAGAGAGAGAAATCAATTCCTTTTAGACGACTCCGACTGAAAAGGAGAATGTCAAGCAAAGAGGAGAAGAAGGATGAGGAAAGCCCACAAGAAGAAGAGAACCAGACTGGAGGAGTGGAGTATCTGCAAGAGATTTTCTACCAATTGCTAATGAAGATGGAGAAGAAGAAGAAAGAAATGCAGCCAGATTATCTTGAGCGGTTAGAAGTAGAAAACTTGGAGTTGAAGGAGAGTATAACCCAAGGAGAGGAGGAAAGGGAGATATTCCACATAGATGTAGTAGTACAGAATCAAATAATTGAAACTTTAAAGAGAGAAGTGGGAAGTAGAGATAGAATGATAGAGCAAAATGTCACAGACATGGAAAGACTAATAGCTAAGTACAAAATCTTGAAGCAACAATTTGCTGATTCTCAAATAGAAGTCATCCACGCCACAGCAAGGGTAGTAGAAAAGGAGCAAGAACTCAACCGAGTAATGCAAAGTGTAGAAGAGAAGATGCAACTCTGACAAAGGGAGTTAAAATTGTGGTATAGAGAAGAAGAAAGATTGCAAGAACTAATTTGTAATCTAGAAGTGAAGATAGTGCAGAAAGAGAGGAAAAGGGTTTACTTACCTTATTACCACAAAAGTAATATTTTCCGGGGTGTCACACACTATGGGCTGCTCTCTACATTCTTGCCAATGCATCCAAATTTCTCTCAATCCCCAAATTTTATTTGTGGTCTCTTGTGGACTCCTCTTAGGCTGTCTGGTCTGCAAAAATGGCATCATGGTAGACCCAAAGAAAATCTAGGTCATCTCATAATTGCCCCTACTTGAAAGCCTAAGCTAACTAAATTGCTACATTCCAGAGTGAATTTTTTGTGGACCAAAGAATGCATACAAGCTTTTGAGACCTTGAAGTCAAAATGAGCAATATCTCCAATTCTTGTAATGCCCAATTGAGAACTCATCTTTCATATATTTGTGTATACCTCAAACATAGCAATGGGTGCTATCCTAGCACAATATGATGAGCATCAAAGAGAACATCCCATCTATTATGCTGGCCGGCAACTGAACTCCATAGAAAAAATTAATCTACCACCAAATGTGAATGCCTTGGGATTCTATGACAACCCAACAAGTATAACTTTTGCAATAATCAGCAAGTAACAGTTTGTTCCCGTAGAGATACAATTCAAAAATGGTCAAATAGAAAGTAAAATTTCACAACCTTCTTGGTTGCATCTTTAATCTCTCAAGTAGAAACCACACCTAGAAGAGAGTAACAAGTACTCAACTTGTCACAAATCACAACACTCATAATCACAATTCATCATATTCTTTCCAATTCAACTTTGATTGTGATGATTTAGTTCTCCCACAAAAGGCTACTTCACCTTGGAATTGTGTTCCACCTCTCCACTGAAGACACAACTTCCTCAAACAAAGCTGCTTCACATCAATCCAATGTTGCATTCACTATTGCAGAATACTACCAACAATACATTTCCTCACAGATTTTTCACGGCATTGCTTCAATTGATATCCACTCAAGATCAAACACACCAAAGGAAATCAACACTATAGAATCCAACATCCAACAAGCTCATTGACTTGCATTGCAAAATGCTCCCAACACTCACAAAAACATACAAGATTGATTCTCAAAATTAAGTTGAAATAATGAGCCTTGAGTTACAACACTTTGCTTTACTCAACTTTAGAATAACATTACTGAACAAAAAAACACTACAAATGCCTCCTTTAAATAGGCAGAACACTTGATAGTATCTAACTAAATACCATTCCTAACAATCTTTAGATCTAAAATGACAACCCACTTCTTCATATCTGTCGATTCAAATCTCAAATTGGTTATGAATCCGATCTGATGTTTACCTCTTCTTCATCTTCTACACGCAATGTAACTTCCTTTGTATCTTGTTCTTCATGTCTATATACAGTTGCTATTTCTCTTTCTAATTCTATCCTATCTTCAATCTGAATTGAAATTGAAGTCATGGGTAGTCTATCTACATCTTTATTCTCTAATCCCATCTCTTCTAATGTCTTAGGTATCTCACCTTAAGACACTTGCACTCCTACCTCACTTTCTACAAATTGAGTTTCCTTCTTCCCTTTACTCCAAAGCTCATCTAACTCACTTCAAGCTAAATGTAATATGAGACAAACATTATCTCCTACTTCAAACATCTTCCTATATGCAAGATCTCTCAAGCAAATCAACAAATTGTTCAAGTTGACATCCTTTGCCTTCTTCTTTCTTGTCTCCTATAGTAACAATCTTAACTCATGCAATTTGCCTTCTCCAATTGATGCATGTCATAGTACTAAGCATTGTTGTTACTCTCACAATCACTTCAGTTTCTATCTTTGATTGACTCTTCTTTTCTTGCTCTCTCTCTCTACTTGCAACTCCTCTTGATATATCTACAACTCCACATCAAGCTCTTCTTTTAGTGCTTCCTTCTCCTTCACATATTGACCAAGTTGGGATTCCATGCTTTGATCAACCCTCTCAATATTTGTTCTTCTTGACTTCTCAATGTCAATTCATGCTGCCAGGCTTGATCCTTCTCTGCCACCTTCAATTTCAAAATCTCCATTTCTTGATCCATTACTAATGCAATGGCTTTCAAATGTATGCCTTCAACTTGTGCTTCATCAAATTCCACCTGCAACCCCTCACCAACATCTTTTGCTTCCTCATTTCTTCAGATTCCCTTTCAATCTCCTCCCGTGCTTCACAAACTCTCCATGCAAATTATCAAAATTCTTCCTCCAAAGTACTACATCCGTCCAAAGTAATTTGGCTTCCTCCTCTCCTCAAGCTAGCTTCTTCTTCAACTCCAAGATCTTTTCACTCCAATATCTTACTACTTGCAGCTCATCCTCCACTTTAAGATGATCTTTCTTTAGCTCTACTTTCTGCTTCTGCAATTGAAGAGCAATAGACATACAATTTTTGACAAGCACGCTCTTCCACCAACAACCTCCATTTTGTTATTGTCTTCATACTTGGCTTCAACAAGCTCTTCTTCTACTAATGCCTTACCCCAAAGTTTTGATCTTCTTACCTTCAGGTTAACTTCTTCCAAGCTTTCTTTATCTTCCTCTACTTTAATCTCCTTACTTGGTCTTGCAGGCATAAGCTACAAATTTCTCTCTGTCCTTGTCTCTCATTGAACACCACCCTCAGATCCTCTTCTTGGTGTTCTTTTAACTCCACCATTGGTAATTCCAAATAGGAAGTGTCTTCACCTTCCATATGATCAATCACCGCATGGAATTCTTCGTCTTCTTCTTCAAAATCTTTCTCCACTATCTACTAAAATTGGATTCTCCTTCACTCATGTTGCTAGATTCTGCACTCTGCAACATGAGTTCTGCCTTGTCTTCTTCTCCCAAGTCCTCACACTTTGACTCGGTTTCACCTTTTGAGTCTTCTCCCAACAATTGGTCCTGCACTACTACCTTGCGCCTTGGGTCTTCCTTACTTATCTTCTGTGGCTGCATTGGTGACACTATTTCTTCAGGTTGGTTCCACTTCTTTGTCTTTGGAATGGTCACCATCACTTTCTTGTGTTGTCCTATCCTAGTGAAGTGGTCATTGCTACTTCTGATTTGCCAAATGTATTGCTGCTCTTTTGCAGCCGCCTCTCTCCACAAATTTGGGTTAGAGTGAGAAACCATCTTATGTCTCTTTACCACACTTAACCAATTCAATCTGAGGTAGAAATGTAATGAAAACAGCATGAAGTAATGAGGTAGTGATCTGAGTAGTACCCACATTTTTCATTTTTGACAAGCTTTTAAGAAGAAGTGTATTGTGGAAACCAAATTGCAGCCAAGGAAGAAGAAAAGAATGGAATTATGTGTGTTTGGAGTAAACCCAAAGAAGTCAACTTTGGGTTAGAGGAAGAAATACTAAGAGGGGACTCACAAAGAAATAGACCCAAAGGAGGGCATCTTTGTAGCAGGAAGTTCAAGCCAATACAAAGATGTTGTAACAACTTTTCTTTGGGGCAGGCAAAGCCAAGAAAGTACAATTAAAGAAATGGCTGAGGCCAGAGGAGAATCCTTTAAGAGTGATAGGAAACAAACACGCATAAGTAGTGAGGACCCTCACTACTTATGCGTCACTACTTTCAGTCAATTTCAAAATTGACTGAAAAATGATTACATCTCAAAGCATTATAAAATTAAGACTTCACCAAGGGGAATAAGAAATGAAAAGAAGATATCCTATTCCTTTGAGTAGCTATCATGCAAGAATGGAGAGGGGATATTTTTCCAACTCCAAAGAATCCATGAGCAAATAGTATTGAAGAATATTAAGAAGAGCTTTGCACTTGTATTAAGGAGTCTTGCAATTTGGAGATTAGATGCAGTGGCACAAATTGAGGTCTTAAGTAGACTTTGTATTACGTGTCTAGCCTAGAACTAGAATGTTAGTTTTCTAGGTTTTATGGCAAAGATAGTTGCTAGCAATTGTGAAGAGAGCCCCAAAATAATGGAGAAGAGAAAGAATCCGGCTTGATGGACCATGTTGGATTGGAAGTTAGTCTTGGGGAAGGAAGTGGGAGATGTAGCCAAAGTCACCTTCTATAGGAATTGTGAAGCATCTAAAGAGACTACAAAAATAAGAAACTCTTTCTTTGCTCCACGGACCAACAATGGCTACAAGGTAGATTCCTATAGTCATCTAATAAAGCAAAGCATTGATAGAGCAATGGTGATGTTCAAGTCGGAATTGTGAGCCGGCCTATATCTCACTCACGATGAACCTCTTATGGCTATTATGGTAGTGCACCATGGACTAAGAAGGCAAGGAACCCCAAATCCATCATACTTCTCCAAGGCAAACACTCCAAGACTCAAGATATTACTCACTAGAGAATCTCACAATGAGAGAGAGATAGTTGCAAATGAAAGGATGATGAGTACCTCCTCACTCCTTGTTTATATACTTGTGAAATAATTATGAACCAAAGTTACTAATTATTGGAGTAACTCAAGTTACTAGACGAATAGTCAAGTAAAGTCAAAAATTATAAAGGAATATTCACTCACATGGGCATATTCCACTAAGCATGTGATTTTATCTTGACCCAACCACTAAGTCAAGGATTCCTTCACATAGGCTATCCTTGGACTATAGAAGAATACAAAACAAAAATGCTTGCAAGCCCAAGAGTTCTCAACTCTTTCCTCAAAGTCAAACACCTAGGAATAATACCAAGTCAACACACTAGAATCCAAAATAGTGGTGCTCATTTTTTCCACTTCCTCTATAGTAAGGCCCCTTCTATCTTAGCTATGACTAACTTTAGCTAATCATGACTAATGTAGAACCGTCCTTTATCTCTACATAAATAATATCTCTCAAGTACTATTAACACCAAACTAAATATCACAATACTACATATATGCACAAATGGGTGCTACAAAACAAACTACATATGTAAACATGCATCACTCCTCACTCTACAAGATATAGTGTCACCTCTTCTGCCACAAAAAACAAGAAGTCTAAACCCAAGAAGTAAGGAAGCGGTGATGGACCTATCTTTGGGAATAGAGTCTAAACTGTGAGCCGGCCTGTCTCTCACTTAGGATGAACCTTTGATGGCCATTATGGTAGCCCACCATGGACTAACAAGGCAAAGAATCCCAACTCCATCATACTCCTCCAAGGATAACACTTCATTACTCAAGACACTGCTCACAAGAGAACTCAATGAGAGAAAGATAGTTGCAAATGAAAGGATGTTGAGTACCTCCTCACCCCTTGTTTATGTACTTGTGAAATAGTTACATACCAAAGTTACTAATTACCATAGTAACTCAAGTTACTAGACTAAAAGTCAAGTAAAGTCAAAACGTAAAGGAATATCCATTCACATGGGCATATTCCACTATCATGTAATCTTATCTTGAACCAACCACTAAATTAAGGATTCCTTTACATGGGCAATCCTTGGACTATAGAATAATCCAAAACAAAAAGGCTTGGAGGCCCAAGAGTTCTCAACTCTTTCCTCAAAGCCAAACACCTAAGAATAATACCAAGTCAACACATTAGAATCCAAAATAGTGGTGCTCATCTTTTCTACTTCCTCTAAAGTAAGGTCCTCTCTATCTTAGCTATGACTAACTTTAGCTAATCATGACTAATATAGAACCATCTTTTATCTCTATATAAATAATATTTCTCAATTACTTGTTATACCAAGCTAAATATCACAATACCACACACATGCACAATTGGGTGTTATATTTACCCCTAGACTAAGCTTTCACTTTGTCCTCAAAGTGAAGGTTTCTCTACCTTCAATGATACATCTTCAACTTATCATGGTTAATCCTATCAAAGTGTCTTCCTCCCAACTCCTTGAGATCATAGGTGTTATTGCCTCACGCCTTCACCACTATGAAAGGTCCAAAGTACTTAGGAAAAACTTCTTTTGCACTCTCTTGAATTGAATAGAATCAAACAACATTACCCAATCACCTTCTTTGAAAGGCTCCACCTTCTTCTTGCCTTGCCTCTTGTCATAGCTCTCCTTTTGTTTCCTTTGGGCTTGCTCTACTCAAACCATAGCAACTACTCTTGCCTCTTCCAACTCCATGAGTTGTTCCTTCCTTGACTTCTCTACATCACCTCCTTGTGCTTTCTTCAATCTCCTATGAATGCTTTGGAAGGTAGGAAGATCAAAGTGAATAGGTAGGGTAGACTCAATACTATATACCAATTGAAATGGAGAATATCCGGTGGAAGTCTTCATGGTTGTCCTATACTCTCACAAAACTGCATGAATCCACTTGTCCTAATGATGTTTAGCCCCCTCTATTTCTGCATCTTTGGCCAACATCATGCACAAGGTCTGATTGGTTCTCTTTGTCAAGCCATTGGAATTTGGCTTATAAGATGTGGTTACTCTATATGTGATAGAGAAATGTCATAGCATGGCTGTAGTAATGCTTCATGTAAACTCTCCTCCTCTATCAGAAATCAACTCCAAAGGGCATCCAAACCTAGTGATAATGCGTTCATAAAGAAATCTACCAACTTCATCTTCATTCTTGTCCCTCAATGGTCTAGCCTCAACCCACTTGGTAAGGTAATCAGTAACTACCACAATATACTAATTGTTCCTTGGGGATCTATTGAGAGGACCTACAAAATCAATTCCCTACTTCTCAAAAGGTCTTAACAATGGAATAGATCTAAGTGGTGGACTGGATGTAGATTTTCTAGCAAAAGCTTGACAAACATACAAGTTTTGCAATAATCAAGACAATCCTTGATAATCCCTCTCCAATGGTAACCTGCATCTAGAATCTTGAAAGCAGTCACCTTTCCTACAAAGTGTCTTCCACTTACTAAACCTTCATGAAACTCCTTTATGAGTAGGATAGACTCTTCCTTACACCCTGCTCTTTGAAGTAGACCATCTGCTCCTTGGTGAAAAAGAATATCCTCCACCATTGTGTAAGATCTAGACCTTGCTGCAAGGGCCTTCCTCTCCCTAGCATGCACCCCTTCTGGATAGCTACCTCTTGTCACAAAATCCACAATCTCCTTGTTCTCCATTGGAACCTCTTGAGTGATTGAAATTGTCATGAGCTCCTCATCTGGGAAGGAATTATCCATTGGCTCATCTCCATCATGATCATAGGCTCTAGGTAACAAATCAACATTTGCATGTTTCTTTCATGGCCTATCCTCAATGGTGTTGTCATACTTAAACAACAATATCATCCACCTTGCTAGTCTCCCTTCAACATTAGGCTTGTTGAAGATGTACTTCAAAGCCTTGTGATCTATGAAAATGGTGGCTTTCTCTCCAATCAAGTAGTGTCTAAACTTCTTTAGACCAAAGATCATTGCCAACACTTCTCTCTCCATGATAGAGTAGTTCTTTTATGTTGAAAACATTTGCCTACTAGCATAAGCTATTAAATGATCATGCCCATCTTGGTCTAATTGACTAAGAGTGCATCTTATAGCTACATTAAAAGCATCAATGTAGAGGATGAAAGGCTTACTCCAATTAGGTTTAACAAGAATTGGAGCTACAACAAGGGATTTCTTGAGCTCCTCAAAAGCTTTGCGAGCCTCCTTGTCCTCCAAAATCAGCTTGTAATCTACACCCTTCTTCATGAAAATGGTGAATGCATAAGCCTTGTTGGAAAATGAGAAGATAAACCTCCTATAGTATCCAACCATCTCCAAGAAATAGGGTAACTTTGTCAAGCTTGAAGGGAATGGAAGGTCTGAGATTTTCCTCACCTTCTCAAGATCAACTGCTATTCCATCCTTGGAGATGATGTGCCCCAAAAGTAGATCTTCTTCACATCTAAAAATGCACTTCTTTGGGTTTTGTGATGCATTTTCCTCATCCAAGCATTTCAAGACCTTGATTAGATGCTCAAAGCGCTCCTCATTGCTCCCATAGACACAAAAGTCATCAATGAAGATTCTCACAATGAAAGGTTCAAATACCTTGTTTGTGAACCGTTGGAATGTGGCTAGAGCATTGCAAAGCCCAAAAGGCATGACCTTGAAAGCATAAGTTCCCCAAGGTGTGGCAAATGTGGTGAGTTGTTGATGCTCTAGGGCAATCTTGATTTGGTTATATCCACTATAACCATCTCCAAAATTGTACCTCTCATGACCTGCAACCTCCTCCAAGATCTCATCAATGAATGGCAATGGGTAGTAGTCCTTCTTGGTAACAACATTGAGCTTCTTGTAATCCACACATACCCCAAGTATAACAATATGGAGTTTAGCGACGAAGTTAGTTGGACTTACGAAGTAGCACATAAGACAAATTAGCCTAGAAAATCTTGGGAGTATCTAGCAAGCTTCTTGGGAAGCTTCTCGGCTAGCTTAGCTTGCACCGGAAGTAAGTAGCTTCTAGAAGCTTCTAACTAGCTTAGCTTGCACATCAAGTAGGCGGCTTCTAGAAGGAAGCTTCTTGAGAAGCTTCTCAAGGGCCTTGTATGCTACCTATAAATACCAAAGCCAAAGCTCATGCTAGGCATTTGTAGTTTTCTCTCATTCAAGTGTCCCAATGTGAGTTTCCATTCTCTTATTTCTCTCCTTGGTCTTGGTCTTTTACATTGGTATCAGGGCAAGAATGGGATGGATGGAATTTATAGACCACCAAATCTACTTCCACCAAACCATTGGGATTTTCATGTCCAGATATTACCCAAGCATTGCTTCACACAATTCATCACCTCACGCTTTGGGCAAGATTTTCTATATATGATCACTGTGTTTGAAGAACCCTTGATACTTCCCATTGTCACTTATGGAGAAAGCTAGACTTGTTGTATCTATGTGTTAATCAATTAGATAAATTGGGAGGAGTAGGATAGAGTAGTAGCTATGGCTGAAATACCAGACATTATCCTTATGATGCAATAACAAATTGAGCACCTTACTCAATTGTTGGATGAACTAGACCAACAATAACAAGAACATATAGAGAGAGCGCCAGTCAGAGGTGGAGAAGATCATATTTGATTTTCAAAACCTAAGGTGTTTGAAGCCAAGAATCTTCCGTGCATAGTGGAGAATTTTTTGTTTGATTGCGATGTTACTTCAAAGCCACCAATCTTCAAGATGAACGGAAATAGATTCTCTTGGCTTCTAGCAAATTGAATGGTGTGACAAACTTTGGTGGCAATTCTGAGTGGAGCGAGCTAAATGATAGATTGTTGCACCAATCTTGACATGGATGGAATTCAAGGATGCAATACTTGGTTGATTTCAAACTATAAATGCCACCCGAGCCGCACAAGATAAATTGGTGGAGTTGAAGCAGATTGGCTCAATAAGAGGTTACATCACACAATTTCAGAATATCATCATGCAAATTCCATATATACAAGAAGGAGAAGTTTTGGATCAATTTGTGCGGGGATTGAAGTCACAAACCAAATTGGAGATGACCATGCGAGAACCACAAAACATAAAAGAAGCCATGTAATTGGCTGAGCACTTTGATTCCTTGGTTGCAACAACTTGGTCTTGACCTTGACTTACACCAAGCTTACCAGTACAATACGCACGGGTGGAAGAACCAGCACCAATGGAGATTGATGCTATCCAACATGGGCCACTTTGTGCAGTAGATAGAGAAAGATTGCAACAAAATGGAGGTTTTTTTATTGTCGCCAAGTTGGACATCACATTGTTGAATGTCTACTTAGGAATGGAGGAGCTCAACAAGTTGCCCAGATGGAGTTTGTAGAACCAAATGATTAGGGAAACAAAGAATCCTTGTAGGAGATTTTGAGCCGCCTATTGGGAGCTTGATTAGTTCCAATGGGATTGAAGGCTCAACCTATGCAAGTTTTCTTCACTTGCAAGGTATGATATCTAATCAAGGTTGTAGGATTTTGGTTGATTCTGGAAGTTCAAAGAATTGCATGTCTATGCAAGTAGCAAAGGAATTGGGTATTCCTATCAAGCTAGTGATTGGAAGTAGTTTGATGATGGCGGATGGTAGAAAGGGTTTTGCATTCTGCACCTTGCATCTTGTTATCGTCAAGATTGAGAAGGAGTATTTGGAGTGTATGAGGTTTGTAGTGGCACCTCTACACTATGATATCATTTTGGGTCTACCTTGGCTTGAGCTTCATAAGGTTTAATTCAATTTGACCCGACGCCAAATTCAAGTACAACACCAATGTAGGAATTTCAGATTAGGTTGTCTAGCACCTCTGAGTAAGACACCTAAGAATAGTCAGTACCAAGATGGGAAGTTTGTTGAGAAGGTAGCCATAGAGCAAAATTTGAAGGGAGTGGAGTCCCAAGATGAGAAGTTTGCCAAGAAGGCAACCATGGAGCAAGCTTGGAAGAGAGATGAGTCCCTAGAAGGGAAGTTGGTTAGTAAAGCAGCCATAGAGCAAGCTTTGGAGGAAGATAAGTCTGTATTCGCGGTGTGGATCAAGCCAATTGCACAAGAATAATCGGAGGAAGGCCAAGAGCCTCATCAAGCAATGGTTGATCGGATAGTTCAGGAGTTTGCAGACATGTTTCCAAATGATTTGCCAAAGGGATTACCTTCTGATTGAGGTATGCCCTTCAAGATAAAGTTATTGCCAGAGAGTACTCCAGTGAGTAGACCAATCTATCGACCCTCACCAAAAGAGTTAGAGGAGTTGCAAACAGCACTTATAGAGTTGTTGGAGAAGGACTTCATACAACATAGTACCTCTCCTTGGGGAGTACCGGTACTATTTGTTTCAAAGAAGGATGGAGGACTTCATTTTTGTATTGATTACCGTGGGCTCAATAAGCAGACCGTGAAGAATGCATATCCCTTACCTTGGATCAATGACTTGCTTGATCAACTAAGTGGAGCACGCTACTTTTCCAAGTTGGATCTTGGTGACAGCTATTGGCAAATTCATATTGATAGAGAGGATGTGCAAAAGACTGCCTTTTGTACAAGGTATGGGCATTTTGAGTGGAGAGTTCTACCTTTCAAACTCACTAATGCTCTAACAGTCTTCATTGATCAGATGCATTGGATGTTGGATGGATTATTGGATTGGTCCGTGATGGTGTTCTTGGATGATATCTTAATTTATAGTAAGACATAAGCAGAACACATGAATCATGTGCGAGAAGTCCTAAGACAACTACAACAATGGAAATTTTACTACAAGAAGTCAAAGTGTGCCTTTTGGCAGAAGGAGGTTACCTTCTTGGGTCATAAGATCTCATCAAAGGGGATCAAGATGGAAGAAAAGAAAATCAAGACCATTACTGGTTGGCCTATCCCGAAGGATGCTACAGAAGTACAGGCATTCAATGGATTGGCCAGTTTTTTCCGACGGTTCATCCATTATTATGCTCATATGGCTGCACCATTGACTGACCTCTTGGGAAAGAACTCAAGTTTCTAGTGGACCACCAAGCATGAAGAAGCATTCCATAAGTTGAAGCATATGGTGTCTTCAAGACACATTCGTCAACTATATGATCCTCAACTACCTTGTGTGGTTGATTTTGATGCTTTTAACTTTGCAATTAGAGCTATGCTACAACAAGAATTCCCAGATGGACTCCATCCCATTGCCTTTGTGTCACCAACTCAATACGGCTGAAAAAAACTACTCTGCTCAAGATCAAGAACAACTTGCAATGGTATATGCTACCAAGGTATGGAGGCATTACCTCTTGGGAAACAAGTGATCATGTGAACTTATCACAAACCATTGTTGCAGACCTTACACTTGGAACACATGAAGAGTTGACATCATCAATGGGAGGAACAACTCAAACTATATGACATCAAACTTGAGTACAAACCAGGTTGGTTCCATGTGATCCGTGATGCTTTATCACAACAACCTGATTTGAAGTCTCTTCCTCTCATCACAACGGCAATTTCAACGGTGTCAGTTGACTCCAAGGTCCAAACCAAGTTTCAGTCAGCTCTACACCAAGATCCCTTGTTCCAAATGGTACATGGTTGCCTTACGACATGCAATAAGGAGTACAACACTTTCTCCATCAAGGAAGGCCTTTTATTCCATGAGGATTGGATCTATGTTCCAACTATCTTTGACTTGTGTGCCTTCAAGAAGCCCATGATTTACCTATCGCTGGTCACATGGGTGTAGACAAGACCTTGGGTACCCTCCAACGTCAATGGTGATGGCCCAACATGACACAAGATGTTGAAGAATTTGTCCAATATTGTGAGAGCTGCCAACGTAACAAGGCCATCAACCAGAAGCCAAGTGGACTCCTTCCACCACTCGCCATTCCATCCGCTCACTAGGAGCATGTGAGCTTAGATCTCATCACATTTTTGCCAAAGACAAAACAAGGACACATTGCAATCGTGGTGTTTGTGGGTAAACTAAGTAAGCAAATCCACTTGGCACCAACTTGTGATACCGTGGATGCTCCAACCTTAGCACAAATCTACTTCAACGATGTCCTTAAGCATCATGGGATGCCATGTGTACTCATCTTGAATTGTGATCCTCAATTTACTAGGAAGTTTTGGCAAGCATTCTTCCATATACTTGACACCAAGCTTGCTTTGTCCACGGCCTATCATCCTCAAATTGATGGACAAACCAAACATGCAAATCATTCATTGGAAGATATGTTGTGTGCCTTTGTCAATGTTCACCATACCAATTGGGATGAATGTCTTGCAGCTACAAAATTTGCCTACAACAATTCCAAATAGGCAAGCACTAGATTTTCTCCTTTCTTTCTCAATTTTGGCCAAGATCCACTTGTTCCAGATTCTCTTGTTTCTCCCCTTCCATTTCAAGTTCCTCATACTTCCACATTCTTGACCACTATATCCCACTCTCTCCAAGAAGCCAAATCTCACCTCCTTGTTGCTCAAAATCACCATAAACAATATGCGGACCACCATCGTCATGATCTCACCTTTGAAGTCGGTGATAAAGTCATGCTATCCTTTAGTAACCTCCCTCTTCCACTTGATATCCAAGTTCGTAAACTTGCCCCTAATTGGATGGGACCTTTTGATATCACCCAAATTTTCTCTCTTGTTGCTTATTGACTTGCCTTGCCTTGTCATATGCGTATCCATCTTGTCTTTCATGTTTCCAAGTTGAAACCCTTTGTTCCTAACCCCTCTTCCTTTTCCTCTCAAGTCCAACCTCCCCCTCTTCCTATCCCTATCAATGATCATAAGGAGTATGAAGTTGATTGTATCCTTGCACGTTGCCATATTCAACAAGGCCATCGCCAACATACAGAGTACAAGGTCCTTTGAAAAGGGTATCTCCTTCATGATGCCACATGAGAACCTCTTTCTCACCTCCAGAATGCATAGACGACCAAGAATTTGAAGCTTCATTGGCGAAGAGAACGTCACCAACAAGCGGCGGGAGAATATGTAACAAATATGGAGTTTAACAATGAAGTTAGTCAGACTTACAAAGTAGCACATAAGACAAATTAGCCTAGAATATTCCGTAAGTATCTAGAAAGCTTCTTGGGAAGCTTCCCGGCTAGCTTAGCTTGCACCGCAAGTAAGTAGCTTCTAGAAGGAAGCTTCTAGAAGCTTCTTACTAGCTTAGCTTGCACGTCAAGTAGGCGGCTTTTGGAAGGAAGCTTCTTGAGAAGCTTCCTAGTTAACTTGGCTTGCACTCTAAGAAAGCGGCTTGAGGAAGCTTCTTGAGAAGCTTCCCAAGGGCCTTGTATACTACTTATAAATACCAAAGCCAAAGCTCATGCTAGGCATTTGGAGTTTTCCCTCATTCAAGTGTCCCAATGTGGGTTTCCATTCTCCTATTTCTCTCCTCGGTCTTGGTCTTTTACACCAAGATTGTCATTCTTTTTCTTCACAATGATAATTCGAGATAAACCCATTTTGAATTCTCCACCTCAAAGATAAATCTGGCCTCCTTGAGCTTATCAATCTTCTCCTTCACAACCAAAGATATGGGTAGGCTAATGCAATGTTACTTTTGGCGGATTGGTCTTGCATGTAATTCTACTTTTATCTTGTGCTCCTCCAAGGTGACTTCCTTCAAATCCTTGTAACTAAAAGCAAACATATGGATGAACTTGTGGAAAATCTCCTCAAATCTCACCTTCTTCCCCTTGGTAACATTTGGGCCATACTTAAGGGTAGCTTACCTTCTCTCTACCTCCTCAAGTGTCAATGGTGATTTATCTGGGTCCTTCAAAACCTCTAGCTTAGGTGCAAAATCCATAGCACACAAGGGATATCCATCTCAATCAGATTCAGATTCATCCTCCTCCGTGGAAGTCTCCTCCTCCATGGAATTCTCCTCTTTCGTGCTTATGTCCACACCTAAAGGTCCTTCTTTAGAATCTGATTCCCAATAATCAAAAGATGGTGTATCTCAATGTGAAGTGTTGGTGGTGTTAGTCATAGGAACTGTGACTATGGTTTGATGGCCCAATCCTCAAGTACCCTTTGTGTCATCTATCAGTTGTGCATGCTGCTCTCAACCATGGCCTCCCAAGAAGTAAGTCATAGCTTGAATCCTTCAAGACTTAGAAAGTCATGAGATTTTGAACTCCCATAACTAAAACCCACTTTATCCATCACCCCTACTGGTCAAACTTGTTGCTTGTTTGCCATGCTCACCACAAATGTTGAAGGTCTTAAAGGTATCATACTCAACTTCCTCATCAACCTTTCTGACAGGGCATTCACTATTGATCCTCTATCAACCAATGCATCCTTGATCTTGTGACCATTTACTCTCACATCAATCTTGGAGACATATTCACAAGCCTCCTATGGTGTTGGTTTGGCATCCACTACCCCCATTGATACTGGAACTTTTTCCTTCTTCTTCCGTTTGCTCCTTGTAGATATCAAGCCGCCTATCACGTAGGATTCAAAAAAATCAATTGGCCCACTGTGATGTTAGCCTTGTGACTACCAACATCCTCCAAGACAGTATAGTTCCATTGTTGTTTTGAGATCAGGAAGTCCTCCATCCCCAACTTCTTTCTTGGAGTCTTTGTTGCTGATGGTGTTGAAGTGCTAATGTGAGTGCTCCTAGTAGGCATAGGAGTAACTTGGCTAGGAGTAAATCTTTGAGAAGAGCACACATCCTCTACAAAACAAGCTCTCTTCTTCTCTTGTGCCAAAAGCTCCAAATTAAGACTCTTGGAGTTTGAGTACTCTCCTTTCTCATACTTGCTCTCAACCACATCTATGGATGCTATCCCCTTACCTTTGTTTTGATTAGGATCCACTTGGGTTTGACTACCTCCTTCTTTCCTTCTGTTGGCTCCTTCATAACCCCTTCCTCCATGGTAAGTGGGCAATTCCTTTGGATGTGACCTCTTCCTCCACAACCAAAACCATTTCCCTCATTAAAATTGTTGGTTGGTTGGCCTCCTCTATATGGATAACTTCCATAACTCCTAGGCCATCTCCCCAAATTCTGATCCACCTCTCTCTTCTCATATAGTTGCACCACATTGATCTTGAGATCTGCAAGTTGTTTTGTGATGGTTTGAAGTGGATCCTTTGGTGGAGGTGCAAGAACAAGAGACTACTTGTGGTGCAACCCTTGCCACCAAAGTATCAGAAGTTCCACTATACTTGTAAACTTGAGGAGGATGCGCAACCTCCTTCACCACCAAATCACTCTCATCTCCTTCCAAACTCTCCTCCATACGAATTGTAATCTTGTGGTAGTATTTCTGTAGCTGTACTAAGACTCTCTCCAAGATCCTTCACCAAAGTCTCCAAAATTGATTTTACTCCACTACACTCATGTCCTTTTGGAAGTCCTTCAACTCCACAAACCTCACACAACTCCTTGGTCTTAGATCTTCTCCCTCCCAATCTTGGTAAAGAAGTTCTAACATGCAAACCAAAGTCAAGTAAGCCTCTCCTTTCCCTCAATCTCTTGCACTCAAAGGTCAATGGACATGAACTTCCTTCTCTCCACATAGAAAGCACTCCCACTCACTCTTTCTTCCAAGTGGTGTAGATTTTAGGATCCTCTCAACACTCTTTAAATTCTATTGTAAATTCTCTTTTCCTCAAATCCACCTCTAAAATCACCTCAACCCCTTGGGGAAACTTGTATAGTCTCAGTTTCCACTTTTGATGACCCTCCATGTTCCCAAGATGAATCTAAACACTCAAACATGCTTTTTGTTGCTCTCAAACTCCTCATGCATGAGATCTCAACTCTATAGAATTGACCCTTTCTCATAATCTCAATCAAACCTCTCAACTGGTATATCTTAGTCCTCTAAAATTATGCACACTTGATCACAACTTCATGGTGTCTCTCTCTACAAAATTTCAGATCTTTTCATCAAGCCATTTGGCCTAGACACCTTCCTATTCAGCACACATATTTCAGATTTGCTCTGAAAACTATCCCCCTCACTTAAAAACTCATAACTCGTTGTACAAGAATTATCTCTCTCTGATTTTCATGTCAACATGTAAGATATAATGCATTGAATTTTCTTGGAAAATTTCAGAACAATCCACTAAAAATTGAAGAAATGGTAGACTTTGTACAATTTTCGAGAGAGCATGCACTTGTGGGAACAATTTACGCTATCAACTTTCAAAAATTCTAACTCGATGCATATAATAGCTATCATAATAATTCTAAGTATTTTTTCTGTAAGACAACCCAAGCTATCATGTATAGAAATTTCAAATCCAGATCTCAAACTTGAGATTTTGCCCAAAATCACCTTAATCCCCAAAATCTGCAATCCACCTCATACAATCTCTCTAAAATCCTATCATGTGTACTGTAACACCCATTTATGCATGTGTGTGGTATTGTGATATTTAGCTTGGTATTACAAGTACTTGAGAGATATTATTTATATAGAGATAAAGGATGATTCTACATTAGTCATGAGTAGCTAAAGTTAGTCATAGCTAAGATAGAGGGGACCTTACTTTACAGGTAGTGGAAAAGATGAGCACCACTATTTTGGATTCTAGTGTGTTGACTTGGTATTATTCTTAGGTGTTTGGCTTTGAGGAAAGAGTTGAGAACTCTTGGGCCTCCAAGCCTTTTTGTTTTGGATTCTTCTATAGTCCAAGGATAGCCTATGTGAAGGAATCCTTCACTTAGTGATTGGGTCAAGATAAAATCACATGCTAGTGGAATATGCCCATGTGAATGGATATTCCTTTATACTTTTTGATTTTACTTGACTTTTAGTTTAGTAACTTGAGTTACTACGGTAATTAATAAGTTTGGTATGTAACTATTTCACAAGTATATAAAGAAGGGGTGAGGAGGTACTCATCATCCTTTCATTTGCAATTATTTCTCTCTCATTGAGTTCTCCAGTGAGCAATGTCTTGAGTCTTGGAGTGTTAGCCTTGGAGGAGTATGATGGAGTTGGGGTTCCTTGCCTTCTTAGTCCATGGTGCGCTACCATAATAACAATCAGAGGTTCATCTTGAGTGAGAAACTTTAGCTAATCATTACTAATGTAGAACCATCATTTATCTCTATATTAATAATATCTCTCAAGTACTTGTAATACCAAGCTAAATATCACAATACAACACACATGCACAAATGGGTGTTACAGAATGTGAGATAGAGTCTAAGAGAGAAGGCTCAGAAGAAGAAGACTTCACATTGTAGAGCAAGGAGTCTAGCTATGAGAGTGAAGGTGAGCCCAAAGTTAAGCAATTAGTGGGCACTTGGGCAAGAGAATATGATGAGGAGTTTCATGTGGCAATGGATTGGATAGAACAAGGAGATGCTCCTTGTTTGGAGTTACCTACGGAGGAGATGGACAAAAAAACAAAGAAGGTGGTTCAGAAGGGAGTAAGGTCAAGGAGAGGATTGCAAGCTGCAACTACAGGTCTAAGCCAAGTGAAGGAGGACAAAGAGAGCTTGAAAGAGTTGACTTTGAAGGTGCAAAGATCATGACTTTGGAGTAAGGCACTTGTTGAAGAAGCAACAACAAAGGTGGACTCCAAGAATCTAGAGGAGAGTTTAGTAGAATAGCATACTTGTCAAACATACTTGTCTGTTGTTGTTGCAGTTCAAGCAAAAGAAGGAGATACAAAAGAATCATCTAGAGGTAGAGAATGAGTTGTAGGTGATGAAGTATTTGATTGAAGAAATGCAAGAATTGAGGAAGAGGTTGACCAAAAGGGAAGAAGAAGCTCAAGAACTTTAGTTGGATGCAGTATTAAAGAAGAAGACTCTAGAGAACTTGCAAGAGAGTTTTGAGAAGCTAGGAAGAGATCTTGATTGTCAAGCCGAAGAGTTGAAGAAAAAAAGACACCAGTCAAGAAGATGATAAGCATGTGGAAGAAGCTTGCCTTAAGGTCATGCATTTGGAAGCTATCACAACAATAATGGAGCAAGAGCTAGAGAACTTAAGGCCAAAGGAGGCACAGAAAGATCAAGCATGGTAGCAAGAATTGACAATCAAGCATTAGGAGGAAGAAAGACTATGGGGTCTAGTAAGGAGTGCAAAAAGTCAGATTGCCCATATGTAGAGGACAAGAAGATGCTGGCAGCTGAACATGAAGACGAGTTGAAGATGTATTGTGAAGAGTTGAAGGTGGAACACTCTCTTGGGTATACATTTGAATCGGTGGGAGAGATTGTCATGAAAATAAGGGTGATGTTCAGCATAGAGGCAGAAGGGAAGTTGGAGGAAGCAAGGCTGCACAAATTGAAGTTTCTTGTGCAAGAAACTCCGAAGAGGAAGGCAAAAGATGTGGACATAAATAGTTTGTTAATTTCTCTGAGAGATTGTGCACATAGGAAGATGTTGGAGGTAGAAGAAAATGTGAGTCTCAAATTAGATTTAGTAATATCAGAATTAGACAAGCTTTGGAGTAGTGTGAAGGAAGACATTAAGTCCAATGTCATAGAGGTAGGAGTGCAAGTTTCTTCAAGTAAGTTACTTGATGCATTAGAGGGGAGTGAGCTAGACATAAAGGAGCTAGATAGAGTACCCATGTTTGCAATTGCAGTTTGGACTAAAAAGATAGTAGAAATAGTGGATGAAAAAGTAATATTAGATAGACCCAAAAAAAGAAGAAAAGATTGAAGGAACATTGGGTTTGGAAGTTGAGGTTGAGGTAGACATCGGATTGGAGAAGTAAAAATTTTGGATATGAAGAGGTAGATATGAAGAAGTAATTTGTCATTTTGGATCTATAGATTGCTAAAGTTCTGGTAGAAAAATATATTATTTAGTAACTGTCAAGTGCTCTACCTATTTAGAGGAAGCATTTGCAATGTGTTGTTGTTCAATATTTTTGTTCAATATTAAAGTTGAGTTAACCAGAGTGTTGTAGCTTAGTGCTCTTGGTTTCACATTAATTCCAAGTATCAATCTTCTGTGTGTATTTGTGAGTGTATTTGTGTGTATTTGGAGAAATTCAAAGTGAAAATCAGTGAGCTTGTTGGATGTTAGATTCCACAACTATGATTTTATTCTATGTATTTGATCTTGAGTGGATAGCAATCAAAGCAATGCCTTAATAGATCTGTGATGAACTATAATGTTGGTAGTATTTTGCATTGGTGAGTGTAGCATTGGGTTGATACAAAGCAATTTTGATTGAGGAAGTTGTACCTTCAGTGGAAGGGTAGAACACAATTCTAAGGTGAAGTCATTTTGTAGTGAAATAGCCTCTTCAGGACAATTTGAATCATCACACTTGAAGTTTTTTTGGAAAGGTTTGAAGTATTGTGATTTGGGCGTTTTAATTTGTGACAAGATAGTGAGTCAATGCTTGTTACTCTCTTTTGGGTGTGATTGCTACATGAGAGATTAACGATGAATTCAAGAAGAATTGCTTGTTACTATTTTACTTTATATCTAACCATTTCTGAATTGTATCTTTGTGGCAATGAACTTTACTTACTGATTAACGCAAAAGTGATACTTGTCAAGTTGTCACATGATTTTTGGCACTATTGCCATGGATAGAAATCTTGGGAGTGGAAGAATACAAAGTCAAATGTAAATGGGGTGTTCAACCAATATGAATGTGTGCATTGAGCAAAAAATAGGTAGAGAGAGTTTGTAAACTAACTTTGCATTGTGAAGAAGAAGAATGCCTGAAGAGCCAATTCACCTTTGGTGAAGTTGAGAAGGATGCATTGGATTTACAACTTCTCACAAAGTTCAAGAAGCCTTGAAGGACCTTGAGCAAAAGAAATGAGAGATTGGTTGGTAAGGCCACTTTGCACCTCCAAATCCCAAGAAGAAGAGAGACGCAAGTGGACAAACATATTCATTGCAACCTAGTACATCAACTTCCTCTAGAGCTATCAAGGGAGTTGGTTTAATAAAAGTATTTATCCATGAAAAGACAACATGAATTTTGATAGAAGAATTTTGATAGTGTCAATACCTTTTACATATGATTCCTTGACTAGTTCAAAGGAACCTTAAAGAGCCATTTGAAGATATTGAACCTCTGTCTCCAACTTGGTTTGAAATTGATGTACCAACAAAAAAGCAACATGTTGACAAAGACCCAACTTTGAACTTGGTGAACCCTTGGGCTGAATTCCATGCAAAATCACCAACTAGTACCTTGGGTCCATCAAGCCCCACATTAATGTTGCCTACTCCACAGAGTTACAGAATGACTTTGTTACCCATAACTCAACATGCCTATAAAAAAGTATAAGGGGACAAAACAAAATGAAGATCCTGACAAATTCATTGAAGAGTTTGAAGTCATCTCCTTTGCCAACAAGGAGCATGACTTTGCTCAAGTCTGCTCCAAAAGAAAGCTCAAAGCTGGAACACCCATGTAATCTAGAAGGAGTTCAGACCAGCTGAATAGGCAGACTTGCAAAACAACTTCTTGGAATGATTTTGGGAAGTTGATTATGTACTAGTGTCTTTGCAGCACTCAATGATTTGGACCAAGGTAAGAAGAAGAAGTTGAGAGACTAGTGTGAGTGGTTCATGGCCTTGTTGAACCAAGTACCAAAGCAATCCGGTGTGGTAGGTTACTCCAATGCCCAAGCCATCACTTGGTTCTTAAGTGGTTTGTCACCAAAAATCTGAATTTTTGCCAGAAAGAGAAATGTCACTTTTATCAACAAAGTACTCAAACACACTGCACAATACAATTTGACTCACTCTCACTCTTTTGGTAACCAAAGAAATGAAGAGAAGAAGCCAAGAAGAAGAGCTTCTTGTAGTACCTTCTCTTCTTTGGAAGAATCTCCATGTTCTAGTCCTTCTTCAAAATCCAAAGAAGATTCAAAGCTAAGAAAAATACAAAGGCAAGGAGGAAAGAAACCATTGACACCCCCAGCAAAAGTTGTAAGTAAAATAAACACTAAGTTGGAGACTCAGATTAAAAAGTTTTTAGATTTAAGATCCAAATGATTGGGGTAAAGGACCAAAGAAAGCCTCGTTCATTTGGCAGACCAAATGTATGGTGCACTATGTGTGGCAAGTCAGGCCATTCCAACACAAATTGCTTGACCCACAAAACATTTCTATTACAACCAATTGATTGGGTCTCAAGCTGGGATCAAAATGAGGAAGAAGAGGTAGTGTACCATGTGGTACCCACATTTTTTTGTTTTTTTTTTGAAATAAAGAAGAAGAAGTGTATAGAGAAGTCGGATTGCACTTGTATGGCCAAAGAAGGCAAAGAAAAGAGTCTTCGGAATGAAACCCGAGGTAACGTGGCTTTGGGTCATAAGGCAAAGTACTCAAACTTGCCCTATCAGCATACAACCTGAAGTAAGAAGTCTTCGTATCGGGGGGAACTCAACCCGAGGCAAAGACAATGTAACAACTTTTCTTTGGAGCAAGAAATTCAAGAAGGGACCATTCAAAACCAGCGGTCATACACGTGAAGTACACTTGATAGTGACAGGCGCATGCAAGAGGTGTGATTTCTTGGTAGAAACTTGAATTGAAGAGAGATGAAGAAGGCGCGACTCTATAAAAATCGGGCTAACGACAAAGCAATGTCAAGCAATTTTCCTTCGCCGTTGAGGAGTCATCCTGCAGGAGATCGTGGAAGGGAAGTAGAGTTGAAGAAGTGCTAGTGTGTAGAGGAGAATTTGAGAGAGTTAACTCGAGAAACAGTGAGGAAGCAGGAAAGATGGGAGGAGGAAAGAAGAACTCTGAATTTGTAGTGAGAAATCATGTGATTTGGAGGTTAGATGTGATCGCAAGAATTGAAGTTTTGAGCCGACTTTGGATCACATTCTTGGCATGGAACTGGAATGTAAGTTTTCCAGGATTCATGACCAAGATAATCGAGAGTAAGTGTCTTGATGGCCCCGAGGAAGAGGGGAAGAGAGGAAATCCAGCTTGCTGGACAGAGTCGAATTGGAGATTGGTGCTCGGAATAGAGGCATACGTGGAGTAGGGTGCCACGTTCTTGGAGAAGGGAGAGGTAGCCAAAGAAACCCAAGAAGTGAAGGATGCCTTCTCATCAAAGAGGACAAAGAATGGGTATAAGGTCAAGAGTTACAAAGATCCGGTGAAGAGAAGGATTGTGATTGCTCTCATGGCAATCCTAAAGCCGGAGAGGACAACTTATGTGATGAAACACCAAGCGGTGTTCTTCCATAAGATGTTTGTAGGAGAACCTATCAACTGGGCGAGGTGCTTCCATGGGAGGACAAGGCAGATGGTGTGGAATTTGCGGGATAAGTCGCCTCCACACTACATCGTGCCGTTTGCAGCACATTTCAACCTTGGTTTGAATTTGCTCAATGCGGCGGAGCGCAGCAAAATGGTGTCTCACTTTCATCCCAACTTGAGAAGAGAAGTCGATGCGGAGGAGCAACAATATATTATTCAAATCCGAAGCATTGATGAGTACTACGCATAGACGGGGAAGAGTAAGGAGGTAGAAGTGAGTACTCTAAAGTTGAAGAAGTGGAGTCGACAAGGAGAAGGCAAAGACATAGAGAAGACAAGACCTTGGAAGACCAGGAGAGGAAACCCAAGGAAAGGTATGGTGGTAATCGCGTCATCAGAAGAAGAAGACTTGGAAGGCAAAGCCGAGTGCAAGTCCAAAGACTCAGAACACAAGGAGGAACCTGAGCTTATGCTACAAAGTGGGGATACATGTAGCAATAGTGATGAAGGTGGAGGAATGACGTTGGTACCCGCTGCAGAAGAGGAAGAAGTTCAGGTGGAGCTCAAGGAAGAAAATAATGCAAAGTTGGAGGACGAGGTACCTAAGCAAGAGGAGAAGAAGATTACAATTCAGAGGGGAGTTTGGTCAAGATGCAAGGCAAAGTGTGAAGCGGGTCCGAGCAAGGCAAGGGAAGAGGGGAATGCTAGTTTGGGAAGTGAAGCGTCTATTCCGATATGACGCCTGCAGAGAAGAAGGCAAGTATCGGGAGAAGAAGAGGTGAAGAAAGAGATCACTCCGTAGGTTGAAGTAGTTGTGAGTGATGGAATAGAGTACCTACGAGAAATTGTGTGCCTGTTGTTAGTGAAGCTAGAGCACAAGAAGAAAGAGATGCATTCAAAATATCCAAAGGTGAAGATTGTGTTGCAAGTTTTGGCAAGACTAAAAGAAGAGAACTCGGAGTTGAAGAAGAGTATAATCCGAGGTGAGGAGGAAAGGGAAGTATTGCAAGGGGATGTAGTAGTGCAAAGTCAGGTAATTGAGAACTTGAAGAGAGAGGCAAGGTATCGAGAAGAACTTGTGAACAAGAATGACATAGCAAGGGAGAGACAAGTAGCTGAGTATGAAATCTTGAAGTAGCAGTTTGCTGATTCAAGACTAGAAATTATCCATGTTATGGCGAGGGTAGCAGAGAAGGAACAAGAACTCAATAGAGTGATGGAGAGTGTAGAAGAGAAGAACCAATTGTGGCAACGGGAGTTGATATTGAGATATAGGGAAGAAGAGAGATTACAAGAGTTACTTTGTAATCAGGAGGAGAAGATTGTGCAGAAGGAGAAGGAGAAGGAAACTGTGAAAGCCGAGTTCAAGGCAGAGTTGGCAATGTACAAGGAAGATTGGCTTGCAGATCGGGAGCATGAAAGGAAGATGAGATTGGAGCCATTGAAGGAGATCATAATCAGGATGAATGCGATGCTGAGTACAAAGGCCAGTGTTTGTATTGAAGAAACGAGGCTGCATGAGTTGAAGTTGTTGGTGCAAGCGACAAGGAGGAGACATGCAAAGGATACAGACTTGAATGCTCTGTTATTTAGTCTCAGAACTTGGGTAGATAGGAAGATATTGGAAGTCGAAGACAATATCATGATTAGATTAGATCTAGTGAAGTTAGAGATAGATAAACTTCAAAAAGACGTTAGAGCAAAACCCGAAGTAGATGAAGTAGGAGTGCAGACGTCTTTGGAGTAACCATTGGAGACATTAGAGAAGAGTGGGTCAGAAGATAAAGAGTTAGATAGATTACCCACTAGTGAAATTTCAGATCAGGAAAGAGAATTGTTAGATTTGGTAGAAGATGTAGGAGTTATGAAACCCAAGGACAGAATATTAGGAAGTAAAGTTACTTTGGGTTTGGGTTTGAAAGCCAAAGAAGAAGTAGACATTGGATCGGATTAGTAACCAATTTGAGATGTGAATAGGCAGATATGAAGAGATGCATTGTCATTTTGGATCTATAGGTTTGTAGAGTCATTAGGAAGAGGTGCATTAGGAAGATAACTGTCGATTGCTTCACTATTTAAGAGTGGCATTTGCAGTCCTATGTTGTTCAGTGCTCATTATTTTTGAGAATAGATAAAGCAAAGTCCTATGAAGTAGTGCTCGTCGCTTGAGCTTGATTCCAAGTATCAACTTTGTGTTTGTGTTTGTAAGTGTGTGGAGAAATTTGAAGTGCAAGTCAATGTGTTTGTTGGATGTTGGATTCCGCAACCTTGATCTTCACTTTGTGTGTTTGATCTTGAGTGAAGTGCAATCGAAGCAATGCCTTGACAGATCTGAGAGGAATTGTAGTGGGAAGTATTCTGCATTTGTGAGTGCAGCGTAGTGTTGATGTGAAGCAATTTTGATCGAGGAATTTCTACCTTTAGTGGAGGGGTGGAACACAATTCTGAGGCGAAGTCGTTTTACAGTGAAGTGTTGTTTTTGGGAGAGCCTAAATCATCACAATCAAGATTGTTTGGAAAGAATTGATGGAGTTGTGATTAAGGAGTGCTTATTTGTGACAAGACTGCGAGTCAGTGCTTGTTACTCTCTTCTGGGTGTGGTTTCTACCTAAGAGATTAAAGACGCAACCAAGAAGAACTACATGTTACTGTTTGACTTTTTATTTGACCAATTCTGACTCGTATCTCTATGGGAATGAACTTTACTTACCTGATTACCACAAAAGTGATATTTTCCGGGTTGTCACATACCAAAACCAAGAGGTACAACCTTAGGCAAGCACATTGTACTAAGGTCCAAGGTATGGACCAAGGGAGTATAACAATAATACTCAAATTGGCAATCAAAGTAGGCCTCAAAATGTTGCACTAGGGGACATGTTACAATTGTGGCTCTATGAGCAAATTGGTCTCCAAATTGTCTTGAGCCAAGATGGCAGATTGGGTACGTTCTCCTTTGCAAAAATTGTAAAGGTTTCGTCCATGTAAGAAATTAGTGCCCTCAACCACCTAACCCAAAGCCGCTAGTACCGTATGTACAGACCCCAATTGAGTGCACTGCACTCCAGTCAAAAGGAGATACTAATGTAAATTGTATAACTCTTGAGGAGGAGAGATCTCAAGAAGGGAGTTTGGCTTCAAAAGGAGAATGGTTGGATCTCAAAATTTTGAAAGTTGAGACTTGCTTAGAAAAGGAGAGGCGTGATCCCAAAGAAGTGAATACTACTTCTTCATCTTCACAAAAGGCAAAGAGGTTGCGCCCAAAAGCTATCTTGTCTACTAAGGAGGAGAAAAATCTAGCAAAAGCCAAAGGTAAAGCCTTGCAAAAGGAAACGCATGAGGCAATACAAAAAAATCGGGAGATGAGTTTGGAGGAGGATACAAAGACAAAGCCTCTAGTATTTCTAGCTGACATCCAATCCAAAGTTAAGGATCAACAAGCCAAGATGGGTAAACCCAAACCTTGGGTTAAGACCACCAGTACTTTGGTCACCATCTTCAAGCAACCTAAAGTCAGGTTGAAATAGGGAGAGATGTCCAACCTGAAGACCATGACAAAGAAGGTGAAGTTGGGAGGAGTACTCCAATACAATATTGTGGCAGATATGGCATCCATGCAAGCCAATATCACATTCAAGCAATTGTGGGACAACAAGTTGTATAAGAAGTAGTTGAGTTTGGCCCTCAAGAAAGTAAGGGTGATGACCAAGAAAGACTTGCCAGCCATCTATCATATTGAACAAGGAGATTTGGGATCTCCCAAAGTAGATCCAGAGATTATGGGCTACATAATCACATTTATACCCATTGATTTGGGGTTGACATGAATGTCATGACAGAGGACACTACACATTGTTTGGGGTATCACAAGTTTGAACCAACACCCCAAATTTTGAAATTTGCATTCATACTAGGAGAAAACCTTTGGGCATGTTGTCAAATATCACTATGATCATTGGAGGAGTACCCTTCAAGTTGAATTACATCGTGTTGAGACCAGCGACTCAAACTGGTTATCCATTGTTGATTGGAAGACCTTGGTTGTACAATACCCAAGTTGTTGTGGATTGGCACCAAAAAATGCTGAGGTTCAAGGACATCTCATCCAGAGACTAAAAGCTAGTGACTATGAATTAGACAAAGGTTCCCCAACTTGGGGAGATAAATTTGTCAAAAGACAAAGATGAATCCAAAGATTCATCATCTTTGTCTTCCAAAGACTTTGATGAAGAAGTCCAAGTCAATTACTTGGAATGCTATGAGGTAGAGGTCAAAGATGAAGATCCATATGACATCACCTTAGGTGAAAAATGATTTGGAAGAAGGGGGTTTAAATGTTATTTGACTTGGGTTGAGCCAAGTAAGTCATGTTGAAGGAGTCATTAACGCCATGATTGTCAAGATGTTGTCTTGTTTGAAGGCAAAAATTTTGAAGATAGTCACTTTGGAGGAGTTGGTAGGATACACTACCTTGTTTATTGAGTACCGAGATGTATTTTTCTGGTCTATCAATCAAATGCCAAGAATTCCTAGACAATTTGTGGAACATTGGATTGATCTTGTTGAGGGAGATATTCCGGTTTGGCAAAAAAATTATTGCCTGAACCCAAAGTACTCACTCTTGGTGAAAGATTAGATTGACAAAGACTTGAAGGCCGAGATAATTTTTCCAATCTTGAGCAATAAGTGGGTTTCATCCATTGTCATTATCCCAAAGTGGGAAGATTCAAGTGTGCCAAGACTTCCACAAGCTGAATGCAATTCCTTGGAAGAATCATCATCCCTTACCATCCACCAATATAATTTTAGACCAAGTAGATGGTCATTCTTGCTATAGTTTTCTTGATGGATTTTTAGGCTATAGTCAAGTATCCATTCAAGAAGAGGACAAGGATAAACCACATTCACTACTAATTGGGGCACTTGTGCTTACAATCAAATGCCATTTGGGTTGTGTAATGCTCCCACTACTTTCCAATAGATGATGAATGTGATCTCTAAATATTTTCCAAGAACCAAGAAAAAACCCTAAATAAGGGATTTCAAAATTAGGGTAAAAATTAATGGAAAATGTGCAAGGATGAGAGCTTGTTGAGGGAGCTATATTGATCAAATTGTGGCTTATTTTATATCATTGGATAGCTTATCTCATAGGCTTTCTACTTAATTATAAAACATTGGAATTTAAGTCACATAGAGAAAGTTATGCTCATCTGAGCTACAAAGGATTTTCCTCATCAAAAAGATATAAGATTACCCCACTTGGAGTACAAATTGGTTGAAGGCTGAAGTACATATTGGAGAAAGCTGAGAGTATAGGTTGAAATTAGCTTTCTTACAAAGCAAGAATGCTCTAAAGCTCAATTTTGATAGAAAGCACAAAGAGTTGTTGCTGAATTCTTGTGATTGGATCCTCTCCGTGCTTGCATGCTTGTTTGTATGCCCAATTGGTTTGGATTGGTGTGCGGGCATTGTACTTAGGTTCTTTCCTTCTAGGAATGCTATTTATTTCTCCTTGGTAATTCTAGAAGTGATGACCAATAGATGAGGAATGTGTGTTATGATGATAGGTTAGGTTGCCCGTTACTACCCTACTCGATAGCAAGAATACAAAAAAACATATAGTGAAGGGTTCTACTAATTGGGTTCTATGCATGCTCAAACTAGTAGGAACCAGTTTATCTACAACCTCTGATCTATAGGCTCCATAGCTAGGCATCCTATGTGTTCACAAAGTGAGAAATGCAACACAACATCGGTCAATTGCTTCTTCAATTGCAGGAATGTATTACTCAACATCTTCACCACCTAAAGCTTGTTCTTCACTTCCAGATGGACTTCCTTCATCTCCTTTGTCTTCTCTTGCAAATGCACTAGTAGGAAATAGACTACACTCAATAGATAGTTTATGCCTTGGAATGTGTCCACATTGCAAACTTTATTACACAACACGTTCATTGGTGCCTTACTCCAAAGTGTTGATCTCCTTCTCTTTTGCCAACTTCTTTTGAGCTGCCTTCATTATCTTTTGCTTGACTCGGCCCTAAACTTGTTGATTGCAAACTCTTTCTTGATCTTACTCCTCTCCAAAACACCTCTCTTGGTTCTTCCTCCCTCTCTTTCAAAATGTTATCTTCAGGTAATTTCAAGTAAGGGATGTTGTGGTACCCACATTTTTTTTTATGAGTTTTGAAGAAGTGTATTGAGAAAGCCAAATTATGAAGAAAAGAATGGACTTATATGTCTTTGGAGTACCCCAAAGAAGTAGACTTCTGGTTGGGAATAGGAAGTACTCAAATGGACCTTACAAATAGACAAACCCAAAGAAGGGTGTCTTTAGAACGGGAAGTCGATGGAAGCAAAGTACAAAGACCAAGACAAAGAAGAAGACTTTGATGGGGTGGAGTACTTTTCACAGATTGTAGGTACGTTGTTGTCATTATTGAACAAGAAGAAGAAGGAGATTCAGAAAGATCATCTAGAGGTGAAGAATAAGTTGCAGGTGATGAAGTATCCGATTGAAGAAACAAGCAAATTGAAGGAGATGGTAACCCCAAGGGAAGAAGAAGCTGAAGTGTGATTGGAGGAATCTGGACTGTATGAATTGAAGTTGTTGGCATAGGAGACTTGGAAAGATAAGGTGAAGGACATTGATATGAATAATATGTTAATTTTTCTTAGACATAGAGTTGATAGGAAGATGTTAGAGGTAGGAGACAATGTGTGTCTCAGATTAGATTTAGTAAATTCAGATTCAGAGAGACTTTGTAGTAGTGTGAAGGAAGATAAGAAGTCTGAAGTTGTAGAAGTAGGAGTACAAGTGTCTTTGGATCAGTTATCTGAGACATTAGAGAAGAATGGGTCAAAAGACAAAGAAGTAGATAGGTTTACCCATGAGTGCAATTGTAGTTCAAGGTGAAGAGGTAGTAGAAATAGTGGATAATGTAGTGGAAGAAGATAGACCCAAAGAGAAGGAAGTGATAGGAGGATTATTGGGTTTGGAAGCAGAAGTCAAGGTTGATATTGGATCAGAGTAATAACAATTTTGAGATTTGAAGAGGAAAATATGAAGAGTTGCATTGTCATTTTGAATCTGCCGGTTGGTAGAGTTGTTGTAGAATGGTATAGTTGTTAGTTAACTATTGAAGTGCTTTGCATATTTAAAGGAGGCATTTGCAATATAATGTTGTTCATTATTCATAATTTCTAAAGTAGATAGAGCAAAGTGTTGTATCTCAGTGCTTGTGGCTTAAGCTTAATTTTGAGTCTCAAGTTTGTGTGTGTGCTTATGAGTGTTTGGAGAAATTTGAAGTGCAAGTCAGTGAGTTTTTGGATGGTGGATTCCGTAGGGCTGATCTTCATTCTATGTGTTTGATCTTGAGTGAAGTGTAATCAAAGCAATGCCTTGACAGATCTAAGAGGAATTGTAGTGTTGGTAGTATTCTGCATTTGTGAATGTAGCGTGAGTTTGATGTGAACCAATTTTGATCAAGGAAGGTGTGCCTTCAGTGGAGGGGTGGAATGCAATTCTGAGGAAAATTCATTTTGTAGTGAAGTAGCCATCTTTGGGAGAATCTAAATCATCACAATCAAAGTTGGTTTGGAAAGATTGGATAGTATTGTGATTATGAGTGTGTAATTTTTGATGGGACTATGATCAGTGCTTGTTACTCTCTTTTGGGTGTGGTTTTTACCTAAGAGAATAAAGAAAAACTCAATAAAAACTCAGGAAAAACTCTAGAAGAACTACATTGTTACTATTTCCTTTGCATTTGCCTACTTTTGACTTGTATCTTTGTGGGAACAAACTTTACTCACTGATTATTGCAAAAGTGAGACTTGCTAGGTTGTCATAGATGTATTTTCCTTCCATGCACTTAATTTCAGCATGGATCTCTTGATCCTCCTCCTCAATCACTTCTTTGGCTAACTGTTGGAGTTTGGTGATTGTGAAAATCCCAAGAAAAGACAAAGTTATAATCATGACAAGCCACATTCATGAAAAGATTGTGCCACACTTGTGATACTTCATCTTTGAGCACAAAATAGTGCCAAGTGGAAAACATCCCTTCACATTCAAATGCAAGGAGAGGTATGTTGCATAAGAAATTTAAACCTAGGTGAGGAAGTACATTAGGCAACAATGACCACACCTCAATATAAAGTTTAAACAAACCCAAGTCCTCACCATTCTCTACAAAAGAAGAAACAATGGCACCACAAAAGAATACAAAGGTGGAAGCCCCAATCTACATACAATTGGAGTACTTATATGATTATACCAACATAGGTCCCACCTTGAGGGAAAACATGAAGCATGGAACAATATGGAACTTTGTAGCTCACAAGTTCTTCTTGCTAGTGGAGGAGGAGCTTCTTAGGATTTTGGCAATAGTTGACAATATACAAATGGAATCCAAGATAATCCACCTTATAATTCCCATATTGGGTGATCCCAAGAGTTTCACAACCATGACCATCACCAAAGATACTATGTGGGAGCTATTTTCTCTCAAGCCCAAGCCATAGGACATCTTCCTTGCTTGGAGTGCATTCAGATTCAGATATAGCACTCAACACTTATAAAAATTAATTGTGCCCTTATCCGTAAGTATTTTTGAAGTATGCATTTCTTTGTGAATTTTATGGATTTTGTACCCATATATGTAGAAACAATTTGGCACTATTCCTATCTTTGTAAATATTATAGATTTCTACGCTTGTGCATGTAAATTCCCCTTTTATATAGATTATTTCTATACAATTTTTAAACTAAATCCAAGATTTAAATTTTGTTATTGTTTGACCTAGAACTTGCTCTAGTGTAAATTGCTTTATTGATGTTGAGAATGTATTTTTCATGAATGCTCTTGTAAATATTTTTAGATAGAAACTACAAGAGCTACATTTCAAGCTTACTATTTATTAGATAATAATAATAAAGATAAATAAATTTACTGAAGGTCAAAATTCCTATTATCCATCATTGTACCAAGATAAAACAAACTAGGTATTTTTTAAAATAATTATTAACACTGTCTTATATCTATGCAATATAATCATGCATCAATTTACTATTAAAAAATTAATTTTAATTTTCAATACACATATATTTTCAATATATATATATATATATATATATATATAATCCTCATGTATACATCTTGCATCTTTGGTCAAGGAGTATAATTTGTTGTTGTAATAAATGCATGCTGATTTCCAATTTAAAATTTAAAACTTATATATATATATAGATCAACAAAGTATAGAGACCAATCCATATCTATAGATTTCACTACAACCATTAGTTATACGGGAACCATGAACAAAAATGGGTTCTCTATGACAAAAGTAATGCACTCTCCACTATTCTATGCCATGAAAAACTTCCATTTATGGCTCATAGATGGATAGAAAAATATATCCTTCCTAAGTGCATCATTAACAAACACCTTAATCAGAAGTATGATACATGGAGAAGTATATGATTACACTCCCATAATATTCACTAAACTATGGGAGTGTTGCTCAAGCTTTAGGAAGGTCATTCCAACAAAGAAACTGAAAGGAGGCACACCCTTCCTTATGTGGCATGTATTGATGGCAATCCTGGAACACCTTGCACTATGTAGCTTCCAAATGAAGGAGAACCTGACCAAGGAGATATTGCAAACTTCTCAATTGCCTATTTTCAACAAAAGTTACCAAGGAGTAAATGGGTTGAGGCCAAAATGTAAGTCCCCATGTAAAAGCCTTTCTAATTGCCAATTTTATAAAATGGAATGATAGAGAGTGGGCAAACCTTTTTGAATCTATGGATGGCTCATGCTATCATGGTAACAGAGGAAGAGTTGCAAGAGCAATGCACCATAGCCAAAGAAGAAGTTGTGTGCAGCAAGTGAAAGAAGGCAACTGTGACAACTCAGCAAATATCACTTTTGTGGTAATCGGGTAAGTTAAGTTTGTTCCCGCAGAGATACAAGTCAGAATTGGTCAAATAAAAAGTCAAACAGTAATAATGTAGTTCTTCTTGAGTTCTTCTTTAATCTCTTAGGTAGAAACCACACCCAGAAGAGAGTAACAAGCATTGACTCGTAGTCTTGTCACGAATTCAGACTCCTTAATCACAACTCCTTCAATTCTTTCCAAACAATCTTGATTGTGATGATTCAGGCTCTCCCAAAAATGGCACTTCACTGCAAAATGACTTTGCCTCAGAATTGTGTTCCACTCCTCCACTAAAGGCACAACTTCCTTGATCAAAATTGCTTCACATCAACTTCACGCTACACTCACAAATGTAGAATACTACCAACACTACAATTCCTCTCAGATCTGGCAAGGCATTGCTCCGATTACACTTCACTCAGGATCAAACACACATAATGAAGATCAAAGCTACAGAATCCAACATCCAACAAGCACATTGACTTGCACTTTGAATTTCTCCACACACTCACAAACACAAGCACAAAATTGATACTTGGAATCAAACTCAAGCGACAAGCACTACTTCACAGCATTTTGCTTTATCTATTCTTAGAAATTATGAGCACTAAACAACATAAGATTGCAAATGCAACTCTTAAATAGTGAAGCAAATGATAGTTCCAACAAAAATACCATTTCCTAACAACTCTACAAACCTACAAATCCAAAATGTCAATGCATCTCTTGATATCTATCTCTTCAAATCTCAATTCTGTTTCTAATCCGATCCAATGTCTACTTCTTCTTTGGCTTTCAAACCCAAACCCAAAGTAACTTCACTTCCTACTACTCTATCCTCGGGTTTCACAACTCCTAATTCCTCTACCAACTCTAACAATTCTCTTTCCAAATCTGAAATTCCACTGGTGGGTAATCTTTCTAACTCCTTATCTCCCAACCCACTCTTCTCTAATGTCTCCAATAGTAACTCCAAAGACATCTGCACTCCTACTTCATCTACTTCGGGTTTTGCTCTGACATCCTTCCGAAGTTTATATATCTCTAATTTGACTAAGTCTAATCTGATTGTGATATTATCTTCTACCTCCAATATCTTTCTATCTACACAAGTTCTGAGACTAATCAGTAAGGCATTCAAGTCTTTGTCCTTTGCATTTTTCCTCCTTGTCTCCTACACCAACAACTTCAACTCGTGCAGTCTTGTCTCTTCAATGCGCACGTTGGCCTTTGTACTTAGCATCGCATCCATCTTGATCACAATCTCCTTTAATGGCTCCAATCTCATTTTCCTCTCCCATTCTCGATCTGCAAGCCAATCTTCTCTATACATTGCCAATTCTGCTTTGAACTTGGCTTTCACAACTTCCTTCTCCTTCTCTTTTTGCACAATCTTTTCCTCTTGATTGCAAAGTAACTCTCTCAACCTTTTGTCCTCTCTATACCTCACTGTCAACTCTCGTTGCCACAGTAGCTTCTTCTCCTCTACACTCTCCATCACTCTATTGAGCTCTTGCTCTTGCTCTTTCTTTGCTACTCTTGCCATAGCATGGATAATTTCTTGTCTCAAATCAACAAACTACTGCTTCAAGATTTCATATTCAGCTATTTGTTTTTCCCTTGATATGAAATTTTTCTCTATTAGTTCCTCCCAATTCCTTGCTTCTCTCCTCAAGTTCTCAATCACTTGATTCTACCTACTGCATCTACTTGTAGTACTTCCCTTTCCTCCTCACCTCGGACTATACTCTTCTTCAACTCCGAGTTCTCTTCTTCTAAACTTGCTAACACCTTCAACACAGTCTTCACCTCCGGACACTTTGACTACATATCCTTCTTCTTGTGCTCTAACTTTACTAATAATGGGCACACAACCTTCCACAGGTACTCCACTCCTTCATTCGGAGTTACCTCAACTTGCGGAGTGATCTCCTTCTTCACCTCTTCTTCACTCGACACTTGCCTTCTGAGCCGTAGTTGCCTTATAGGAATGGATGCTTTGCTCCCCAAAATTTCATCCTCCTCTTCTCTTACCTTACTTGGCCCCGCTCCACACTTCACCTTGCACTTGGAACGAACTCCTCTTTGAATGGTAACTTTCTTCTCCTCCTGCTCTTGCACTTTGTCTTCTAATTTTGAGTTACCTTTCTCCTCCATCTCCATCTTGGCTTTCTCTTCCTCCGGTACCGATATCATCTCCCCTCCATCATTGCTATTACTACTTGTGTCTCCACTTTGCAGTGTGAACTTGGGTTCTTCATCTCTTTCCGAGTCTTTAGACTTGCACTCGGCTTTGCCTTCCAATTCTTCCTCCGATGATGCGATTATCACCATTCCTTTCCTTGGTTTACTCTTCTAGACTTCCAAGGTCTTACTTTCTTGACGTCTTCTCCTTCTCCTTGTCGACTCCTCTTCTTTGACTTTGGAGTACTCACGTCCAACTGCACACTCTTCCCCGTCTGCATGTAGTACTCATCGCTGCTCCTAATTTGAAGAATGTATTGTTGCTCCTCCGTGTCAACATCTCTTCTTAAGTTGGGATGGAAATGCGACACCATCCTATTGCACTAGGATGGTGTCACATTGAGCAAGTTCTGCCGCATTGAGCAAGTTTAGCCCCAGATAGAAATGAGCTACAAACGGCACAATGTAATGTAGAGGCGACTTATCCTGCAAATTCCATACCATTTGTCTTGTTCTCCCATGAAAACACTTTGCCCAGTTAATTGGATCTCTTGCAAACATCTTATGGAAGAACATCACTTGGTGCTTCATTACATAAGTCGTTCTCTCCGACTTCAAGATTGCCATTAGAGCACTCATGATCCCTCTCTTGACAAGATCCTTGTAACTCTCTACTTTGTAACCATTCTTCGTGCGCTTGGAAGAGAAAGCATCTCTCACCTCCTGGGTTTCTTTTGCTACTTCACCCTTCCCTAAGAACGTGGCACCATGCTCCATGCTTGCTTCTCTTCCGAGTATTGACCTCCAATCCAACTCTATCGAGTGAGCCAAATTACCTCTCTTCCCTTCTTCCTTGGGGCCATCGAGACATCTACTCTTGATGATCTTAGTCATGAACCCTGGAAAACTAACATTCCAGTTCCAATGCCAAGAATGTGATCCAAAGTCTGCTCAAGACTTCAATTCTTGCGATCACATCTAACTTCCAAATTGCATGATTTCTCACTGCAAATTCGGAGTTCTTCTTCCCTCCTCCCATCTTTCTCTCTTCCACTCTGGGCTGGGGACTATTCTTCATACTGATTCCTGGATTAGCTCTCTCAAATTCTTCTCTACACACCAATGCATCTTTGACTCTACTTCCCTTCCCACGATCTCTTGCAGGATGACTTCTTAACGGCGAGGGAAAATTGCTTGTCATCATTTTGTCTTAAGCCCAATTTTTATAGAGTCGCACCTTCTTTGTCTTTCTTCAATTCAATTTTCTATTGAGAAATCACACCTCCTGCGTGCTCCTTTCATTGTCAAGTGTCCTTCACGCGTATGACTGCCATTTTTGAACGGTTCCTTCTTGAATATCTTGCCCCGAAGGAAAGTTGTTACACTGTCCTCGCCTCGGGTTGAGCACCCCAGATACGAAGACTCCTTACTTTGGGTTGTATGCTGACAGGGCAATTCCGAGTACTTTGCCTTATGACCTGAAGCCACATTACCTCAGGTTTCATCCCGAGGACACATTTCTTTGCCTTCTTCGGCCATATAGGCACAATTTGACTTCTCTATACACTTTTTCTTGCAAATTTCAAAAAAAAAAAAATGTGGATGCCACAGCAACCAACCCCGATAAGAGCGTGATAACATCCCCTTCCTTCCCCAAGGAGAAAAGAAACTATAGATAAGTATCAAAACTCCCACACAAGGAGAAGAAGAGGCAAAGCACCTCAGATTCAAGAGAAGAATAGCACCAAACAAAAGGAAAGGGAACCAAAACCAAAGATCTGAAACTTCCTATCCTCCTTTCTAAAAGGACAAGCACCACACTATTTAGGGAACCTCACATCATTTAATGGGAAGATGACTCCAAAAGTGAACCCTAGATAGGAAGTTTTGCTAAAAACCCCTCACCAATTGGCCAAGTTCCTATGCTTGGATGATGGACTTGGACTCTTCTCTCATGCATTAGCAACCATTCTAGAATCCCTAACTCATGGGCCCGCAAGACCCTAACCCATACCATTGATTCAATGACTATAGGAAACCAGCCCCGCATAACAAGAGAGGTTGGAGGAATTGTCTTACTTGATAGACACCCTTGTTGATAGCCTAGCAGGTGGTGGACATTTGATAAGTGGGTTTGGACACCCCAACCAGGCTTGGAAACTCAAAGCCTTGTCCATCTTGACAGACCTAAAATGCATATAGTTAGCCCACAGCAAAATTCTAGAGCTATAGGAAGAGCAAGAGCAATACAAAGGAGAGATCACTTGTAAACTCCAAGAAGTAGAGTTGGTTTGGGCTCAAAAGCAATCTGACTGGCAAAAGGAGATTGCTACGCTTACTAAAGTGCTGGCAGAAATGGAATTACAAGTACAACTTGAAAAATCAAAGGACTTTGCCTTAGATGCTCACTTATCGTGTGCCCACATAGAGAAGAAGAAAAAAAAGGGTGAGCTCTATACACTAAGAAACAAGGCAAGTCATACCAAGGAATATTTTAAGGCCATGGGGGAAAAGATACAAGAACTGACCAAATCAAAGGAGGAGTCTTGTAGAGAGGTTGAATGATTAAAAATATCCTAGTCAGCATTAGAATCAATCATTGCAAGTTTGAGAAAGGAGAGAAGCCATTGGGAGGAAGCCAAGCAACCCTTGAGGAAGAAATAACTTCCCTATGAGTAACTGTAACCAAGCCAACCAATGAGAAGACTTGGTATAGAAACAATCTTCTCTATTATAAGGAGAAGAGATGAGAAGAGTAGGTGGAAGTAGAAGCTTATTAGAAGTCCCAAAATGACTGGAAAATCTAGAACCAAAAATTAGAGCAAAAGGTAAAGCAATTACTCCGGTTCATTGCTCATCACAAGTCAAAACCTCCCACAAAAGAAGAGGACTTTGGGTTGACAAAAATGAGTATATAAAGGATGACAAGCCTGAAGGATCCATGGATGGAAGACATTAGAAAAGAGGACCTAAAGATAATGGGGCAGGGCAAAAGATTCTCCACCATTCACTTTCCATGTGCCAAGCTTGCACATCAAGTGCTAATGGTTATATTTTCTATGATGGCCCTTGATTGCAATTCCCAACTAAGTTGGCAGCACATTCAAATTGAAGCAGCACTCATGTACCAGTGCCAATGGGGTACTTGGCACTTGGGCCTATTAGCACTTGACCGGTAAGCACTCTAAGTGCTTAACATCCTGTATGCAAATGGGATTATCCTACATCCCTCTGAGTGTTGTTCACCATGCAAGCACCTAAGATTATCCTAAATCCCTCCAAGTGTTGTTCATTCTAACTTGTGATACTATTGCAAGTGCCAAGAGTTGGGGAAATTCTCCTAAGAACTATTGATCTCTATGATCTTTTTCTAGCACTTTAAGCATAATTTGATCAACAAAAGCAAATTTTGCAGAAATGGGAGCACCATAAGAGTAGTAGTAGGTTATTTTACATTACACTGGGCCTGATAATTTGAGAGTCCACTTTCTATGCAACTTTGTATACAATTTGAAGTCCATTCTGATCAATCTATATTCACCTAGTGTCTGGATTTGAATCCCCTTGCATGAGTTGTGGTGTAAATCTTCTAATAGAGTTAAATTACTTGAATCCCAAGGAGAGGGTTGGCAATTGGGTTTTGAAGGTGTAGAGTGGTACAATAATTGATTTGATCGGTCCTAAGTGCAACAAGTAACATGGAATCAAAAATCAAGGACATTCTATTGCCATAAAGACTTCTTCAATGATGTGCCTTTTGAGAAGGGTAGTATATATGATCAAATCATCAAGGTTAAAGGCTTTGAGGCAAAGTGAACCATCACCTTCAAGGTAGACTTGGTTACAATTAGTTTTGAGAGTGATTTAGGATTTTTTTTGGTTTGCAATAGAGTGCCACAATGGGTAACCTTGGCTGCAATTAGTTTTGAGAGTGATTTAAGATCTGTTTGGTTTGCCATAGAGCTCCGCATTGGGTGCCTTTGCACATTATACTAGGAGTGGTTTCTGGCCAAGAGGTTAAACAAAAATAAATAAATAAATTGCATCTTGTGATACTTTCTCTTCAGTTTTAGTCATTTCATACCCGTATCCTTGTGGAATTGACTCATTCTCATTGTTTTACTATTAGTACATCAACATTGGATTGTGATAAAGAGAAACTAAGGAGAGAGTGTATATGTTTACAGAAGAAAAATTGCAACAACCATCACAACTGCCAAAAAAACAAAAGCTATGAGTAAGAACCCTCAAGTAAAGGGGATTTAGTTAAAGAACACCTCATTGAAAGTACAAAGTTCCAATCTGATGTCACTTTACTATTCTTACATCAAACACTAAGAAATAAAGGGACTTTTTTGTAGATAAAACATTACAATAGTTAAATTTTATTTGCCTTATTATATATATCTCTAAATATAAGTAAAATTTATGTTTATATATATACACACAATCTTCTCAAAAAATAGTCCTCAATGCATATAAAAGATATTTTTATAAAAGATTCTTTTATAATCTTGTATTGAATTCTTCTATTCTAATTCATTCCAGATAGATAGAAGTTGTTTCAAGGTTTCATGCACATGCGAACGATAAAGTAGCATCAATAAAGCCACCAATTGTAAAAATCTGTATGAAGGCTTCTTCTTCCCTCTTTTCTGAGTCTTTACCATATCTATGTATAAAAGATAATAACTTCACTCAATTCCTATGTATTTTTTAATTTTTTAATTTAGTATAGATTTACGTAAATGTTAGTTTGATTAATCTTGCTTAATGTAATACAGCTTTAGCTGATCTTGTTGAGCCTCTTTAGCTTTGGCTTCATTTTGCCTCCTTGACTGTATTAATCCTTCAGGTAGTCTTGGTGAAGTTTCAAACTTGAATTAGTGAGCCCATTGACCTTAATATGAGACAGATTTTACATTTGTAGATAGTAAGTGAAGTCTTTGAATATGTCTGGTTATTTGGGTATATCTGAATATCTCCTAAACCTCTCTCTTCTTATAGAATAATGTGCTTCTATAGAAAAATTGAGTAAGAATTGAATTGTAAAGGCAAAAAAAACTAGTCATAAGATTGTAAAATATCTAAAGGATGTAGGTTTGATTTGTTACATCTATGTCTAGTTAATATGTAAATTTATTATATATAATTTTTGATAATTGATAAAATATTTTGATAGTCTGGATTATTAAATGGTCTTGTAGATTATCAAATGAAGTGCTCATACATTTAAGTTATTCAAGGTCGTGTAAAAATTTATTTTTTTTATAATTTTAACAAAGAAAATATCAAGGTTTAGTGAAAGCACACAAAGAGGAAAAGAAATTTGAAAGAATTTACTTCCAATAATAAATTTTTAAAAATAATTTAATGGTATTGTATCTAATTACCAATTCTTTTAATGGTATTCCAAAATTCAAAGCAAATAACATATATGATATGGACAAGAAAAATTATTTTGAATAGAGTTTGACATATTACTCCGTTTCAAAAGGTGAGATTGTTAACATAAACACCGGTGGTAGTTTAAAGTTTAAAAGAAAAATTAGTAATTCCACTAGTAATGGATCAACCTATCTACATGAAGCATAGAATTTTGATTCATTTACTTAATCATGTATTTAAATTTGAGTAATATATGATCATTTTGCCTCATTTTCAATTTGTATAAAAGAGAAAGTTGTGCGTGAATAGCTTTAGGTGAAATATAATTTTTTTAGAAACTTCTTATTAGCTCCTTTAAATTGAATAGTTTCTATTTGAAAATTCTGACTAAATGATGATCAAACATCGTATAGATTGATATGTTACTTATTATTCTTAATGTTATATTGGGGGTATTAATGTTATGTAGGGACTATCGATAGAACTTATCCCGGAACGAGGAAACTTGACCATGGGGAGAGGGAGCTAAAGCCCACTTTTGGGGGAAGGGTCCGAAGGTACGTAAGCACTGCCAGAAGAGAGACGGCAGTTGCGCTAAGGCATTTACAACATGAACCTAAATAAGCATCACTAACTGGTATTTGAACAATTTTACCTGTTGCTTTTACAGAACTACCTTGTTGTATAGTTAATCCATCACCCATTAAAACAGGTTCGACCGCCATAATAATTCTCCTTTTAAGTTACTTCAACCGCGCTATCGTTACTGGAGAACCTATTCCTAAAGCGACATTTCGTTATGATTATAAACATTTCACTCTAGAAGACAGAATATATATAATTTAAGTATCGATTTTCATTAATCCCAGATGATTTATTACTTATTTTTAAATACTTAGATGGTCCTAAATCATTAATTCGTGACTGCTGGAAGCACCTATTAAGTGCTGCAATCAGCTGTCGTTTACGCTTCAATAGAAGTTACGCAACAAAGATGCATTGAGATATAGACATGAGACTTTGTAAACTTCTGAATCAAGGAAGTGTTTGAATAAATACTGGGCAAACTAAAATCAATCGACTGAAGGCCAAAAGACTAACCGGATGATCTGCACTCCAACCGACGCTTTGTCGGACGTAAAATACTCATTTCTCTAGACTGATCAACCACAATTATCGTGAACACAGTTACTACTGCAATTGTATGGGCACAATCCAACTTTTTGACATCGACAAACCGGTTTGTCGATCGACTTGGCGACATATAGCTCGATATAATAATATATCATGTTCCCTTTTGCGGAAGGGATAGCCAGCATTCAAATGATAGTTCGGAAGTACTGTAAATTGCAACTGTACACGCCGTCAGTTCATTGAGTTTGCACCTTCAATGTAATGATGAGAAAGGCGACCACATAGAACACACATGAAGAATGGGAATGTAATGTAATATAGGGGGTGGAATCTCTAAGACCAATGAAGATTCTTAGACAAATTAGTAAGACACTCGAATCCGAATAAAAGCTGCCAGGAGCAGTATCGTCTGCAAAAAGAGTCACTCCATGATTGAGTTTCTCGTTTGGAAAGCTGCACTGCCCACAAAAGCTTTGGCGTCTAGATTGATGTAGATTTGATATTGATCCTCACCCTCGCCAACAACTTCACTGAATGACATATACCTGTTAAGCATGATCCTCTCAGCCTGTATTGACATCACAATTGTCACTAGTGCTCAGGTGCCAAAAGTTGTATGATCACACGCAACCGAATGGTTCACCGGATTGTGATTGTCGTCAAGGTAGGTGGTTCTCATGTATGATCGACAACTCTATAATTCACAAAAGAGCAAGTTGCGGTACAAGATGTCCAAGTACAGTATCTGCTAAAACGGCAACACTCTGCTGACTGGCTTTCTGAATGAGTCTGAATAGTTTCGCTTAATGAATGACTACTTAACAGCATGGTGGCTTCACTTAGTGTAACAGCCTACTTTATTCTCTCTTTCCTTTATTTACGAGGTTGACTGTAGAGCAGATCACGACTTCTTTCCAGACAGTCTTCGATTGTGGTTATAATCTATGACTCGTCTACCGTTGCGCCAGATCAAAGCACATGCAGTAGTACAGAAGGTTAAGAACTTCAGGTGCTAAACACACGCGCATTCTGGCTCTGAAGATTGAATACAGCAGCATGAGGAAGACGGCCTGTTCGTCACTCTGTTGCAGTGTCCTTCTACACAGCGAAGTTTCAGACGCATGCATCGTACGATATTGCATAACGACCTTAATTTTTGATACAAGTACTCCATTGTTTCGTTGATTAACAAGTACGATTTGAACAGTGGATTTTGCTTACTTTGCTGTGGATATATTAAACGTCGAAATCTGTCCGCACGTTGCATTGCCTTCTTTCGGTCGTGGTCTGGGAAGTCATCTGATCATGATGAAATACCCTATAGTACTGCCTGCACTTTTGCTGTTTGTCTACTTCTCTATATTTGTCATATAGACTCTTTTGGGGTTTAGCCTCATTTTACCTTTTTTTTCTCTTTCTTGTACGGTTCGATGGTTTTCCATCCCTCGTGTTTTCTACGCGGTCGCCCTTTTCCACTCATTATACTTCAACATACCGTGACGTCAACCATCACCATGCTTGCCACGACACTCATACTGTCGGACGTTAATCAATAGGAGGTAAAGTTCGCACAAAATGGTTGTGCTTTTGTGGACCCGTCACACGTCACGCGTCACGCAAGAGTCCAAGAAAGGAGCATCAGGTAACTTTCATTAATGTATGTGTATGCTCATGGGTACCCTCCATCGCAAATCGTGGTTATGTGCAGCAAAACGCGCTCCGCAATGGGGAATGGGAGGAGAGGAGAATGGGGAACGGGAAGAGAAGAGAAGGAACGGAGGGGGAAGGCAACGTAAGGAAGTATATTCTAGAGATCTCACTTGTATATATCGCATGAATAGTATATTTTGTTCATTTTCTAATTTTGGTTCTTTTCGTATCGTGAGATGAAAGATTATTGAGAATTGAATAGAAAGTTATGAATATTTTTAGAGTTTATAGTGATTAGTTCACATGAGAATAATGAGACTATTGAAAATTGAGAAATAAATTATGAGTATTTTTAGAGTTTAGAGTGATATTTCACATTGTGAATAATGAGTCGATAATTTTTATTTCTAATCTCTTGATATTCAAGTTTGAGTTCCATCAAAATTTAGTTAAAAAAATTTTGAGATTAAAATTAAAAGTTATGAGAATTTATAGTTTTTAGGGTTTGGAGAGATTATATTTACTCATGTGAGTTAGGATGTACAAGGTTATAGTTTTGTAGATATGGAGAGGAGCATCATGTATCAAGCTCCTTTTTCCATGTGGGATCGCCTAGAGCGGTTCAGGATACACCATGTCCGGTCTATCATTGACGCTTTACCTTGCAAGGGATAAAGATCCATGTGGGAAAGATGTACAAGGATTATGATTGGACCACTTGGGATGTGCATATGTGACAAACGACGACATCGACACCGGTGACACTCGAGATCATGCATGTTTTCTCTATTCCTTTGTTGACTGTTCCAAGGATACCAATCAAGTTGTGTGAGTGTTTAGCATCTCAAGCAGGTTCTATCTTGCAGTTATTTCAGACTACTTTCCCATGTCCATGTCTATTCCATAGGTTACCTTGTACACTCCATGATGAGGTTAGATTGCCTTTTTGCCTACCACTTGATAGTTTGGCGCGTAATCCCTTGGACCAATTGGCATGGTCGTATTCCTCTTACTCACTTGATGGTGCCTTTGTTATGCTAGAGGGAGATGTGCGGGACATAAATAGGTGACTTCTAAATTCCATCGATTCCAAGTGGGGGATTGGACTGCATTACAAGAAGAGTCGGTTAGGGTGCATATTTTAGGAGAGAGTGTCTGCCATATGATACCATAGAGCCCACTCGATTTCAATGGTGAAGGACATTGGGTCAAGCAATAGAGTTTAGTAGAGCAGCACGAGCGCTACACCCTTTGTCTATGCACTGCTGAGACTATCTCTTCCCTACACTCACTACATCATATGGCAAGAGAGGGGTACCATTAGAGGTCTTAGATATGAGCAGCTTTTATGTCTTGATATGTCACTTTTTGCACAAGCATTGTGCATTGCTCCACACCTCTCCTCAAGAGGCTTGTTAGGGATGTTATATGAGCATCTTACAGATTGCTTTCAGGCAAGTATCTTTTGAGTGGATTTATTGAGCTATTTTAGGTGACTGCGGCAATAGCAAGGGGAGATATTCCTCTATAAGTTTGTTGGTTGTTAGGGGCTAGTCGACATCTTGCGATGGAGAAGGGCACGGGGGGCATTAGACTGATTTCTAATGGAGAGATCTTTTTGTGCTTGATTGGTCACATCATTGTCTTTCAACATCAATCTCATTTCCAAGGGCACCTCAGTCCATATCAGTTTGGAGTAGTTGCACTTGGAGGTTGCAAGGCTATTTCCCTAGGCAGCAAGGCATTCTTAGATATCCATCAGAAGTGGATTGTCCTACAAGTGGATGTTGAGAATGCTTTTAGTAGCATCTATCAGGCATCCATCTTTAGAGAGCTTAGGGAGGCCCATGGATCCTTGGTAAGTCTCATTCCCTTTGTATGGTTGTTCTATGGTTCTCATGCTTCCCTTTACTACCAACATGGGTGGTCACAAGAGGGAGTCACCATCTTGGAGTCAATTGTTGGTACATGACAATAGGGAGATCCTTTAAGGGGACCTTTGTTTGCCATGGCTCACTTAAGAGCTCTCTTATTTACTACTTTGGCCATGCACGGTTGTGTATTTATCTCCTTAGCAGACGATACACAAATTATGGGCCCTGTAGATCAGATTAGGTAGGCCTTTGATCACTTGACTATAGAGATACATCTTGTAGGCTTGAGAGTCAAGGTGTCAAAGTGCAAAGCATGGTCCCCTTCAAGTATCCCTCCCCATCCTGAGCTTCCAAAGGGATGTGTCAAATCTGCAAATGGACTATGTATTCTTGGATTGCCGATAGGATTTGAGGATTTTCTCACATGCTTCTTAGATGCTACTCTTGCAAAGGATATTCTCCATGTGGATGACCTTCTTATACAAGGAGATCCACATGTGGCATCTGGTATACTCTCCTCTAGTATTGCCCATTGACTAACTTACCTTCTCCACATGGTTCCCCCTTCCTTGACTTTCCTATCATGCTTGAGAGCTTTTAATAGGAGGATTATGGAAATCTTTGGTGATATCATTGGATTAGGGACATTTGAGAGTGTGACGGGGGATTTGGCACGTAGACAAACATCTCTATCAATCTCATGTGGAGGGATAGGCCTATTATCTATGGAGGAGATGGCACCTATAGCAATTTTGGGTAGTTAGGTTCTCCGGCACCCCTACTTTCATTTGGTTTAGTGATTGTTAATATGCCAATTTTGGAGACTTATGTGACTGAGGTGGACAAGGGATCCTTTTCTCTTTAGGTGTTATTGCGGCATACAAGAGATGGTCTATCTCCACAAGCATGGGAGGACCTTCTACCCTTTGCTTCACTACCGTCACATTGGACCAAAGGTTTGGAATCTTCCTTGATGGAGTGACAATGTCAGCATATGTTATATTCTCTCTTAGTGGACTTGTCCATTCCTTGGGCCACTAGAGCACATCTTTGCTCTTGCTCTGACATGGGGTGCAGGCTCTTGGATCCTAACTCAATCATGCATTAGGGCATTTTGACTCACACCAACCACTTTCTCTACAACAATGAGGTTCCGCCCAGGTTTGGTCCTCCCGTCTGCATCTTCATTACTCACTTGTGAAAGTGGTTCTATACTAGATGCAGCAACGGTCCATATGACATGGTGTCCTTATGGAGGACAGAGGATAGCTACCCATGATTCCATCAAGGATATAGTGTTTGCTATGGCACAAGAGAGTAGATACCTTGCTTGGAAGGAGCGTTCATATTCTTTGTAGACGACACATGTCAGAGTAGACTTATACTTGGTCCAAGATGATCAAGTGGTAGTGACAAATGTTGTAGTTACAAACCTTATGTGTGATGCAGTTTTGGAGGGAGTGATCACTCATCCTTGTGGATGGACGGCAAGCGGAACAAGAGCATGCAAGGTCTCCAAGTGTAGGAGTATGTTGTGAGGTCACCTCTTTGCTCCTCTAGCGTTGGAGTTACATGAAGTGATGGACATGGCATTTGTCACATTGGTTAGGGAGTACACAAGAGCTACCATATTAGACACGAGGGGGTACCACTCTCACTCTCATACTTTGTAGCATACTTTAGATAGTGTCCATTGCTCTATATAGAGCATTGGCTTGTGCAATGCATAGGAGAGCAATCATTCTAGGTGATGCTTCTTTAGATGCTCCAATAGTTTATAGACCTTACGACTTGCATAGCTCAGATATCTTAGGTGCGGTAGGGCAGATTTCTCATATCAATACTATTGGGGCTTAGCCTCATTCTACCTCTTTTGTCTCTCCCTTGTAAGACAGGTTTCTCATATCAATATTATTGGGGCCTAGCCCCATTCTACCTCATTTGTCTCTCCCTTGTCCAGCCTGATAGGGTCTTTCTATCCTTCTTGTGTTCTATGTGGTCGCCTTTTCTATCTGCAAAGCAATTAGAAGTTTGGCGCAAAGAAGTGCAGTAGACAAATGCATACCCTCAAACTGTTTTCACTTTTGAGTAATTCTGGCCAGTATGCAGCAAAGGTTCAGGTAATTAAAGGAAGGCCTCCATTCAGATGATTTTTAAGTGATTATGTATTGGAGCAAATTTGGAGGTACATAAGGTCAATCAGAGCTTACCACGTTCAGTCTTACCCTTACCGAGTCTGGAACTCCTATTGTGTGGTACTGCGTTTACACCATTAACATAGGGATGTTTTTTTTTTTGAAATTGAAATCTAAAAATTGAAAATTTGAATGAAAATGAAAATTTTCTATTATTTAGAGATAAGTAGTTGGTATTTGTTTTATAAGTAAAATTTAAGTTATCTTTCTTTTTTTGCGAGTAAGGATGTAACTCAGTGGTAGAGTATTACCTTGACGTGGTGAAAGCCATCAGTTCGAACCTGCTTATCGCTAAGCTCATTTGAAGGATTTTAATTTGTTGCTTTCTTGTTATTGAATGAGGCTTGTGGGTTTGACATAATAGGGTAGGTATGGGTATACTAGAACTGAGCTTCAAGCTAATATGAAGTGAATGAAAAATAAACATAAGTTATCTATCTCTTGGGATGGAAGACAATTTGAAATCTGCTTTGTTTACGAAGAAGGAAGCTATAAGTAAAAGTAATATAATTATGAATCTCATGGAGAGCTTGATCCTGGCTTAGGATGAACGCTGGCGGCATGCTTAACACATGCAAGTCGGACGGGGAGCATCCTAGTGGTGTTTCCAGGAGCGGACGGGTGAGAAACGCGTAAGAACCTGTCCTTGTAATGTTAATGTTAACATTAACATTAACATTAACATGAGACCAGAAAGTAATCAACCTAAATTGTTTCGACACAGTGTAGTCACTCCCGTCGCTGCCAGGATTGCAAAGAGCGCGGATTACTTGCCTATCATCATGAGGGATGATAGGAAAACTGTTTGGGACTGAACTTTTTATCCTCTCAGTCCGCAGGCACTCAATCTCCTAGAACGAGTATTTTCCACTAAATTTAGCAGCTATTCATACGGTTACTTCATCCAGTTTCATCGAGGTGTAGATGCGATCTTACTTGTGAGAACGTGCAAATAAAACAGAGTTGTCGCAACCTTGTAACACAAATAGCCTTCGTTCGCTACATCTCTTGCAGCCATTTACATGTGTAGATTCCCACTGCCGTGCAGAGGCAGCAAAGATGCATGTCAGAATTCGTGAACCTCTTCCCGGGCCACCAAAGGTTAGATATAGAAGTGCCTTTGCTACAACACGTTCATGGGAATATCGACATCTCTGACTCTTGGAGTATTGCTTGGGTACTTGCACTTTCGTGACTTCGGTAAAAATTTTCGTAACTCCTTCCATTCGTTGCCTACAAGGTCCTATTTTTCGATTTCAGGAAGTCGCGGAAACCTTCGTATAAGCAGGCTCAGGTCAGCAAAGGCCAAAAAGTTGTTCGTGCTTGCTTCTGAAAATAGTCAGATGGTAGCCAGCCATATGCATCTTTAATTTTAGGAGCCTGGTCAGAAAGAGTAGCAAAGAGCCCTTCAAATGGCTGCATTTCAGTATGCTAAGTAACGACTGTCATAAGTTTGATGTCATTTATTGACAACTAAAGTCAAAATTGTCACATTAGGCATCACTGGAGGACTCTTTCCGAAAGGCAAAAACCTTGTGAACACTGAGTTTCTATGTGTTTCGGTGTTATCAGAAAGAAATGAGACTAGTATATCTACTTGCAGAAAAATTGTCCTTTGTCAATTTTGTGATAAACAACTGAATGTACAAAGGAACCGCTCGAACCTCAACACAATACCTCGACTGTTCCTTTTTCTGATTGGGAATAGTATTACAAAAGCTTTGAAGAGACTTCAAAGTGTATTGTCCCAGTAACGATCACAGAACTTGAGGATACCAGTCAGGATGATTCCCGAACTCAGACCACCAAAATTGCTGATCTGAAAGAAACTTCTAATTTGAAAGAAATCGATTATTTGCAAGCAGAATCAATAATCTCTATAACTAGTGTTCCTGCTGAATCCAACAAAGGTCGTGCCGCTAATTTGAGAAATGCCCTATAAACTGAGAGAAGGAAAGAGAAGTTTTCTCTACGTATTCGCCAAGCTCCCAAGTTCAGAAGGCTTATACCTCACCCATCAATTCGATCTATCCCGTGTGCTCTGCGGCAATTCAAGGACACTGCTACTCTCCTTCTGAAATTTTATTATCCAAGTTTCCTCTCTGCAATATCGAGATCCCTTGTTGGGACTTCCGATTTTAGATGTGAGGTCATTTGAGCTCAAAACAGCTTATTGTAAGGTGAAGATATATGAATGATGGGAGAAGAAGTCGTTCATAGAACGGAGGATACACACCGACTCAGAACAGAACCGACTCAAACCAAAAGCTGAAGATATCGTCCCATCGAGACAGAATGATTAAGCGAGTCCATCTTAATAGATTAACGTGTATGCCCATTTGATCTGCAATCTCCAAAGTGATAATCGAGGCGCTGTGAGAAATTATACCTCTGGATGCTCGATCTGCAAGCGCGACGTTCAAGTAAGATCTTCATGAAGGAGAAGTTGCGGGCACATCAAAGAAGCAGAATAATATTGCAAACCTTTAGATTGATCGTATCCGCAAAGCACCACATGAATGATTCATTCATTCATACTTCATATCACTTGAAAATATCACTCCAGTATTGCCAGGCAGGGCACAGACAAAATCTCTGTGAAGCAAAGTAGTCGTGCCTCCACGGAACTTGGCTTTTGTATCAGGACAACATAAGGTTGATTTCTGGAGCTGAAGACGTTCAGTTTAACGGATAAAATTAACAATCTATAGAGTCACCAACAACTCGAACTCCCAATGAGGCGATCAAAAAGTCAACCTTGTCCTCTAGTGATTACAAGCGCAGAGGCAGCCATGTCTCCTAAGGTATGAAAGCAGTCCTAGCGGGCGGACATGCAGCAAGCTGTGAGATCGCGAGCACAACAAAACAAATCTGCTAGAATTAGGGTAACCGTACTTCTACAACCTCATGGCAGAAACCAAGCACCTGGAAATGGAAAATTGGACTCCTTTTCCAGAATTACCGTACCCTCTGGCTGTCTTATTCTGACAATCTGCAGCAATTTCCTCGCCTTTTGCACGGACCAGAAGAAAGACTTGTTCATGTCCTGGCAAGTGAGTTGGTAAAGATCCGCACCTCTACAGCCAGTCCTCGTAGCTCACAGCAGATTGCAACCAAAAGATTTTGCTGTTCGAAAAGAGATTTACCGCTCGGAGCTCACTTTCATCAACTAGGTTGAATTGTTCGATAAGGCTCCCCGCAAAGATCCTCTTTGTCTAAACTATGCGTATATGAGCTTGTGCCCTCGACTTTCTGTGACCAAAGTTATTGCACTCATTTCCATACAGCAAAATTGCCCAGGCTACATGCGTAGCCTGAAGACTGAATAGGTGGAAGCACCGCCCTGCTCAAAACGCCAGAAAGTAAAGGACAGATGCTGTATTTTGATTCTGTACCTCGGGCTAGACTTGATGGAAAGGACGAAAGAGTTCTAAGCCTCTATGCTCGAGTAGCACCGGCTCTGTCGGGCATCAGCTATCGGTAGGGTTTACCGATAAGGGGAACTAGCAGGGGGAAAAGTCGCTCCAGCAACAGGGAAGTGATGGGCTGGGAAGTATGGAGAGCACAGAACTGCATTGAAAACTTTGATCCATGACAAAGAATTGGCATGAAGAATCGCTGACACATGGGTCCCTTGAGCTGCAGACTCTGAGATCTCTGGTAAATGCCGAGTCTGGTGAGGTGTAAATTGCATTGGAATCCATTGGCCAGTTCTCAAAGGCGGGGACTTTCTCTGCCCACTAATACTTATTTAGCTGATATTAGCGAATAGCGTCAGTCAGGTTTGACAATAACTTGATTTAATTTGTCGTAGTATCAATCATGTCACCAGATCGGAGTACAGTATGCGATATCGATCCTGAAGATTTAAAATACTTTTGTGAGTTTTTAAGGATATAAGGGAAGAAAGTTTACGGACTTTTGGAGTACATTACTCACCTTTTCCTTATGATGGGACCTTAACTAACTTTTCTCATTTGGTGTTAAATGGGCACGGTTACATTTGGGCAAATGAAACCTAATCTTACATGTTTGGTTTCTGAAAACGTAGATAATAACATAATTTAAATAATATAATTGTATCATGTAAAAGATATAAATCAAAAGGATGATCACAATTCCAAGTTTGAGCAAATAATATTTCTAATCAATCAAACACTTGACCTGATAAAAAGAAACTTGGAATTGTTCAGTAGCTACTCTCTCTTACATAGTTCTCGTTAAGTATTGAATCATCTCATAAATTGAAATAAAATATTGTGAGTGAAACTAGATACAAATAGGATAATAAGAAGGATGATAAGTCTCTTTTTAATCCAAACAAGAATAGAACCTGATTTGTAAAGTGAAAATAAGTCCCAATAGTATCAAAAGAGAAATTTGTGTTATTATATCAAGAATGTCAAAGCTCTATAAGTCACCAAATATGATTGTTCTCCGGTAGATTGGGACCAGTAGTGCTCTTTAAAGAGCAATCCACACCCACTACATAAAGTAAACTACAGAAATAGTGAAGGATGAGTGATATCCTCCTTTATCTTCTAATGTAGTTAGCTCTCGCACTATCTTTCCACACTATATCTATATAACTCCAATGTTGAAGGAGTACAGAGTTGACTTTATTGCATACTCCTATGCTTAGAAACCTGGACACCGTGGTTCCGCTAGCAAGGATACAAGGATAAGTAATCATCCCCTCTTGTATTATATATTGGATTTGTAATGACAATATCTGCTACTATTACTTTGTAACTTTGGACTATATATAAGTCTATTCTAACTTCTGTTGTATGCAACCCATCATCCCTTCCATAACTATATTATATATGGGATTTGCGATCACAATATCTATTATTGTTACTATATAACCTTGGATTATAAGTCTATCATAAACTTGTGTCTTATGCAGTGCATACCAATACATACATTAGGTGAACTATTCACTCTCTCAAATTATTGCAAACATTAAATCTTTGATGGTATCATTGATAACTATCTTTATCTTCCAAAAGAGTAAAAGATTATATAGATCTATATTGTATTTGAGGTAGTATTATATTTATAAGTGAATAATGAAGATGTAGATGGACAAAATCTAGACAAAACTTTATTATTGTAGATAGAAAGTAGTTGGTGAGAGTCAAAATACTCTACTACAAGGTCGAACTAGGATTCAAGAGTCTACACCTTTGCTAAAGCAAGGGCAAGGAAGTCCCCTTGTAGCACAAGAGATGAGTATGATAATTAGATGAGAATGTATAGCTTATTGAAACTATGAGTGCATCAAGGAAGATTGCAAACCTTTGATCCAATCAAAATGCAAAATTCCAAGGATGGAAAGTCATCTTATGCTTGAGGAGATAAACCATCTCTTGTGTCTTGCAAAAGTACTTGGAAGAAAAATCACTCTTCCCTATAATAGCAATCACAAAATAAGAGAAAAGTAAAGACTTTAAGGTTACTTAACTATCCAAAAATACCACAAGTGCAATCTTCTCCATAGATAACAGACTTATCCCTCCACACAAGATAAGTAAAGATGTTTGTCTATATGCAAAATTACTTCTCAAATACTCACAATTCTCTTGTAAATCATCAAAGATTCTCATATTTTTCTCATCAAACATTAGTGTATTTCAAATTCAAGGTTTTCACTTCCCATGACTGTCTCGTAAGAAATTATACAAGTATTTAAAAAATTATTTACAAGTAAAAGTGAGAGGGTACTTTGATATCTTATGGTGAATTGGAAAGCCCCATATAGAGTTATGGATCACTATTTTTGTGACCCGTAACTTTATGTGGGGTTTTTTGTATGTCTTAATGAACCCGTAACTCTTAATGAGAGTTAAAGAGAGTAATTTGAATTTAATATGGTACAAGTGTCATTGTGGAGAAAGTTCAAATTTGAAATAGAACACATGTCATGTCATTCTAGGGAAAGGTTGCATAGACGAAGAGGGGTTCATATTTAGGTTCATATTTTTTTAAATCACACTAGTGAACTGGTTTCTTTTAACAATCTTGAAACCTGGTTGAGCTCTTTTGAATGTCTTGGAACTCAAAGTATCATGCAATGTCTAATCATCAAAAGGAGAAGGAGTTTTGATGGCGAAGGCAAAACTGGGATTACTCCGATTTATACATTGAGCTTGGGATCTAATGTGCATCAACTAAAGGAAATTTTGATTGAAGGAGTTTCCTTTGATGCATCCACATGTGACAATAATGCATTTGACACCTACCCATGTGAGAGTGATATATGGTTTAGTTTAATTAGTGTGGATAGTTTGAACCGGTGCAATTACTCCAACAAAAAATTAAAATCAATGCCATGTTGTAGTGTATGCAAATTGATGGTGAAGGAAATAAAAACTTTATAAAGAGAAGGATTTTAGAGATGGAAGAGTGCATGGAAAAAATATAATAGAATTGGAAGTGGATGGGCACAATTGGACACAAAGTTGGAGCAATGATGAATTTGCACTCAATTAAAATAAGATAATAGTGAAATGGTGGGATTTCCCACACTCAAGTCAATATGTGGTGAGAAGGAGTGTAACTAATTGCAATACCAAATTTGCATTGGTTTCTTAGAGGTCCTGACTCATCTGCCTTCAAACAATTAATTTGGATGGACTTGCAGTCTTTTCATCAATTGCTTGAGTTGATTAAAGAGCATGAGGTGTTTAGAAATGACTCACATAGGATGAAAATAATTGTTTGGCTACAACTTGTTATAGCACTCAATAATTTTGGTCACAATAGAAATGGAGTGTGTGTGGCTAGGGTCATGAGTTTACGGAGCATCATCATTGGTTCAACCATCAATTATGCAGAAAGAGTCATGATGGCCATCGTGTTTGTTCTTAGAAAGGAGGTGGTATGGCCTAACCGGGAAGAAAGATCAAGAATTTCTAAAGTTTTTGCCACAAAGGGATTCCAAGGATGTGTTGGATTGGTGACTGGGACATTATTCCCATTGGTAGAGTATAAAAGATTCATAATCAGTCAATGTGCAAAATGTAGTGATGATGTGTTAAGAATTATCCATTTTAGAGCAAGTAAATCTAGAGAGTTTGAATATTTCATGAAGTTTAGCTACACTTGAACTTTGCTCTTGTTTTTTCCTTGTTATTGTAATTGATAGTTGGTCTCATTGTAGTCCTTGGGTTATCATAGTCCTTTGGTTTCATTAGTAGTCCTTGAAATTATACCAATTGAGTGATTTTCTATGTTATTTGATAGGAATGTTAGGGTCATGTCATGATATGACTTGTATAAAGAAGTCTTTGAGATGGAACTATATTGAGCAGTGAGGTGAGAATAATTTTTTATCACTAGCAGTCTTTATTAAGAGACTTAGGGGACATCCACATGAGTCACTTAGTCCACTCGTTTCAACACCCACGCACTGAGGAGGAAAAAAAAAAGGGTTATGAACGCCCATGTATTGAACAAGAATTTCATATGTGTGTTGAAGACAAGATGGAATTTCTATGCAAACTAAGGATTCAAATGAAGACCAAGAATTGAAGCAGCTTTCTATGAACTGGATTGCTCTTGCATTATTCTACACAATTTCCTAACTAATAGACCAGACATGTGGGAAGAGGAAGAAGAGAATGAGAGTGTAGATGGTGATCAAGATGCATTATATGATCCTGATCCCATGGGAATTCTAACCCAAGAAGAAACAAGATCCACGGTTATGCAGATGTCTATGGCATTCCATTATAGAAATGAGAATTTTTGAACACTAATACAACATAGTTATTTGGAATGGTCTCTTGTGTGTCTTGTGTTTATGTTGGAATGGTCCCATCTTGTCTATATCCATAACTCTATATGTTTGATGGTCTCTCTTCTTGGGGTGGAAAGTGCATGTGGAAGGTGTTAATTTTGTTTTGGAATGGTGTGAATGGGACGTAAGTTTGACCAAGAGGTGATGAATTCCATGAATAGTTGTTTGATCAACAAGTGATGAATTCCATGAATTGGCGTATCAATTTATATATGGATAGCTTGGTTCATGAATATTTGTAGATTTCATGGTGGATAGCTCAATGTATTAAAAAAAATTAAGCGAGAGCATTAGATGAGATATACCAAAGCTTTTGTGATTTATAGGTATATATTTTGGACTTTAATAGTATATGTACTAGATTTTATGAGTGAGTGAAAACAAAGTATGAATTCATAGTTCTAAGTGTTTTGTTTGTATAACAAGTTGGAGAGATGGGAGAGAAATGCATTGACAAAGCAAAGTTTGAGAGAAATAGAGTTTTAGAGGACTGATAGGGTGAGGGAGTGAATTTGCTAACTTAGGGAGAGGAAGAAATACTGATAAAACAAGAAGTGAGCAAGATCATGAATCAAGACTATGTACCAAGCACTCAAAGGGAAGTTGGACAAAGGGCAAAGTTTATACGGATTTGAGGAGAGCATTCAAAGGGAAGAAACACAAAGAGTAGTTTATAGGGATTCAGATGAAGTTCAAGAGGAAAGGAAGGAGTGCCATATCAAAGGCAGAGCTTGCACGCCAACAAATAGAAATATATAAATTTGGGGAATAGGGTTTGAGGGAGGCATGGAGCAGGAGTGAGAGGATTTCAACTCAAAGCATACAAAGGGATAGGACAAGAAGAAAAGAGCACATTCCAATTGGAACAGGGTTTGAGGAAGGCATAGGGAGAAATCGAGAGGGAGGGGCATTCGAAGGGATGGGACCGGAAGAGCATATTAACATGAGGAGGGTGAAGTCCGAAGAGGACATAAGGGAGAGTAGAGAGACACATGGCCGATGAAATTCTAGATTATGAGAAACTGTGGTATATGCCAAGCATTGATAGATTTCCATGTTCGATGTTTACTATTACACTTGGATCAAATGGAATTCGTTAGAGAAACATCAAGTGAGGAAGGCGGTGGAAATGATCCGCAAAGTGGACCTTGACGCACTTGGTCTAAAAGTCACACTTGGGATAGAATACCCCATATTTGGATGTAAGATTTCTCTACAAATTTCAGCAATTTTAGTTTTTTGCAATTTTAGTTTTTCAGTTTCTGTATTTGCTGTGACTCTTTCAAATTCTGCAACTTCTATTTTGTCTCTACAATTTCTATTTGAATGCATTGTCAACAATTGCTTTTTAATACATTGTCTCAATCACTTTGAATATTTAGAATGGCTGTCCTGTTTCGTCCTGTAAACCCAAAACGATCCCATCGTTTTGAACACCATCAATGACCCCGTCCCGGGTTTGGAACAAAACCCCTTCTTTTAAGAAAGTCCGGGGTTTTTCCCGGAGTTTCGAACGAACGCCCTCCCAGGAAGAAGACAATTGCTCAGGCATTCCTTACCTCAAGCAGCTCTTTCTCTACCATCCTTCACCCCAAGACTTTGAATTGTATCCCTCTCTCTTCTCGATAGAACTAATATGCGATGCCGTTGCATGTTCTGCGTTTTACCGTCAGCATCGTCTCTCTAAATCAAGCTAAGCCGGGACCAAATCATCATCTGGTCAAAAATTTTAAGCTATGTGATTATAAGGGTGCCAATTTTGTCCGGCAGAGGAATTAACTTGTACATATAGGTAGGTCCCTCTAGGTCCACCGAGGAGACTCTGGAATAGACTGAGTTGCGGAATCAGTAGCTGCCCGGTCCCCAATTCATTCTATTATATTTTGCTCTGATATATATCCATCGTGGCCGGATATCCCCTCTAATCAGCTGTGTACTCAATAGGACTTTTTAAGGTTTTTAGAGTGCAATGACTTGCCCTGCAACTTCAGAAGACTACTCAGAGAACGGTGCATTTAACCGATTCATTAATTTTCAAATAACAAATCTTAGATTTTGTCGAACTTCACTTTTCGACTGCTTTCTGTTGGTTTGTACAGTTGAAGAATTAACACAATTACTAAGATTTTATCTTCAGAGCTTCCTAAGCAGTCGCGAGAGATCGCTGAGTGCAGACAATAGAGGGGACTTCAGTCTGTCAAAACCGATGCAGCAACAGCTGACCGATCGTCAGGTCTCTTGTTTCTTTCGTCGCCAATGAAGCAGATTTTAGACACTCTGCGATCTGGATGTCGAAGGACTTCGATTCACATTAGCAGCAGTCCATGTCATTATTTAACACTCTGTGTTCATCGCTCTTGGGAAACCAGAGAAGACATTAGTACCGAACCCTTAAGGAAGTGGCAAAAAGGAAGTGGCTTGACTGATTCTTTATGTTCGCAAAGTCTCTCGTAAGGTTAAACTATTTCGTCCTAATTTGGACAATTTTGAGAAGCCGATACGCTGATAACCTGGACAGACTGGGAGGAAGAGTGATACTTCAAGTACTTCAGGGAGGTTGATGACTAGTTCCAGGAGGTGCATATGGGCGAGGTGGGTAGCCAAAGTTGCATGGTAAGAGCTCTCACCAACGTTAGGCCTTCTCCGTAGAACACATCTTCCACGACTGTGGTCGGCGAGGGATTTCTGAACCTCCAAAAGCTCTTTCATCATCACCTACAGATAATAGTTGCTTGGGTCTTTGAGATAAGAACCATCTTTGCCACGATTTCTGGACTTCTTATAGTCCAGTTAGTCCAGAAAGTCCAGAAACATATAACAGTCCAGTTACACGATCGATTGTAACTTTCTTAACATGCCTTCAGAGAAGACTTCTTTTGAGACAAACTGGACACTCCCCTCCACTGTGCCTCGACTGAGTATGATCGGGATATCCGTATGATTTCAGCTGCGAAAAAGACATTTGTCCCAGAGTTACTCAAAAGAACACATTCATAAGAGAACTACTTTTCAACAATCCCTTATACCTCTAGAGGTGAGGAATCTACCGTTTTCCCCCCTCTCTACATTTGTGCTTTGTTGAGAAAACCTTACGACCAGACAGAGTGAACACAAGAAAATGGGTTGACAAAAGGCTCTTTCTCATGTTCGAACAAGCAAAATTTCACATCAGCTGCATTCATCACAATCTGACAAAAAGTAGATAGTGGAGGGCATGATCAGTCCCCCTCGACTTAGCTTCAAGATCTTCAGCAGTGACAAAGTCCGTCATAGCGTGTCAAGACCACGCATAGCTCTGGTAATGTATGTTCACTGACATGCAGGTTTCTTCCATTCCTTGAGATTAATCGTAAGCTGCTCAGGCACAAATACCGAACAGAAATGTGAGAGTTAACAATGTTTAATCAGAGAACTGATGCTGGTTGTGAGTAATTATCCGCCATATTTCCAGCTTGAGACTGTGTGAACAAAAATGTTCAGTAGCTAGCTGAGTGATTGCTAGTTTGCTAGTCATGTTTGATGATCAGGAACTAAAACTGTAAACCATCCTTTCGGTTATAGATTAGGGGTGTCAAATTCCAAAATTATGAGGGTAGAGCTGCGAGCTCCATTAAATATTATACAAGTTGTCTTAAAAGTTAGTGGTCACAATAATGAATGGTCTCGTATAGATTTGTGTGGGTATCAAAAAGTACTTCGACGGAAGGGGGTTTCAGTTTTACATTTTACAACTAGTTTACTAGTTGAAGATGTCACAAAAGTTAGTGGTCCCAATAATGAATGGTCTCGTATAGATTTGTATGGGTACCAAAAAAGTACTTCGACGGAAGGGGGTTTTAGTTTTACATTTCACTGCTAGTTTACTAGTTGAAGATCCTAGTTTAATATGAAGATGCTGGACTTAATTATCTAACTAAGTGGTACTTGATTCTCGATGCAATTTGGAGTTAATTCTAATCACCCATGTTAAGATAACCATACGTATTAAGCCAGATGTTAGTGAGAGAAGATTGTAATGGGAAACCGCATCTTGAATCCAGTTTGAAAATCATCCAGTGTACTTAGACAAATTTGAAAAAATAATCTCATCTCCTTGGGCTCACATCTGATTGTGCACCTGATTGGGCACCTGATTGGGCACATCAAGCATTGACAAGAAGGGATTGACATGTCAGGCGGGTTAGAATGGTTCCAAATGGTAGCCAATGAGTTGGAACGTTTTTTTATTCTTTGAAGGTGCAAGAATTGGTGAGTAAACACATTGCTTATCACCTGACAATCTTGACATAATACAGAAATAGAGGTCATACGGGCAAATTGAAATCAAAATCTAGATTTTCTTCTTATACCTTGGAAACATGGATGAATCTCCTATTCCCTTGTCCACCTCTGCTTTGCAATTTGAATTTGCTCCCATCCCTCATCTCTCCATTTGATCCCAAGAATTACTTGAGAAGATTGTTTCTTCTATCACACTTCCTATTAAAATGCAACAAGCAAAGGATCAAAGGGTGTTTCTGTGCAAGTGCATGGCAAGGGTGGGTCCAGGGTTATAGTCCAAACATAGAATAGCAGCTTGGGAAAACAATAAAGTGCAAAGATGACCAATTAGGATGGCTTATCACCACTATTTAGCAAATACTCAATTATTTGGAAGATCCGGAGTACTTTAGTAAGATCCATTAGCCCTTAGATTGCATGTGTACACTTGGAAATTGTGAATGTGTGTCATTGGGAGTTCTAGATGAGGATGATATTCCTTGCTTAACAAGAGAAAAGCCGAGCAACACTCCTATACTTTGCAAGCAAGAGTGAATCAAGAGTGACAAGAGTAGAGGAGAATCAAACAATAAGAGTCAAAGAGAATCAAAGAGAAGGAGAGAGTCAAGAATTTCATAGTGAGGAGCAAACTAGAGATGCATCCAAGGAGAAAGAGGAGCGGAAGAATGTAGAAGAAACATCTAACAAGAAGGAAGTTGATTCTTGAAAGAGGAGAAGGAAGTTGACAGCTTCCAATATAGCTTTGATCCGTACATCCACTCTGACTTCACTATTGCAAGAACTCGCATCTCATAGCAAATTGAGAAATGAATCAATAGAATCCAAGGAGAGATATAAAATAGCATAGATTGAAGCTTTGCAAGTGGTAGATCTCAAGAAACACAAGAGAGAAGTAGAGTCAAAGAAGATCTTAAAGGTAGAGGAAATCAGTTCCAAAGCAAAAAAGTTCCAAATCAAGAAGAGTGAGGCCAAATCAAAATGCTTTTATGCCATGACACTTGAACTAGCACGTGCAAAAAATTCTCCAAAGGATATTAAATGTATTATTACCACATTATCCAATATAGATTCAAACAATTATGGTGGCTCTAGTACCAATTACAGTGTGGATCCAAGTTCCTTGTACTCGATAAGAATTCTGATTCAATTCCTTGTGATAGTTGGAATGAGAGTGATGAATAATCAAGAGTTGGAAGGTATAGTTGAGAGCCCTAGTATGTTCACCTTGTGCTTGTTGGAATGAGAGTGAAAAATAGGCAAGATTCTAAGAGTTTAGAGCTCTAGTATGCCCAATGTAAACTTATGCTATATATAAAGTTTAATGAGTTGTGTTGTGTATCTAATATACCTCATGTTTCCTCTTTGGCAATGATTATTTCCATGTTTCTATATGAAGCATTGAGCAATTATCTTGCTGTAGAATTAACCCATTTTTATATGCATAACATATTTGATTATGAGATGAGAACTACAGAAGAATATGCAAACTACAAACTACAAACTACCAAAGGCACACTCATCTTGTCGGACACTCATGTTTGACAAATGTTTAAATCCTATCATTTATAACACAAAGCAACCAAAAAAATTTTGCACCACTGAACCAAAACCAACCCATTTATTTCTGCACCACTATCCAAAAACTTAGTTTGCATGGGCAGGTTCAACCCGTGCAAAAGTTTGCACAGACTGCACGGCTTGTACAGTCCACATTCCACCCATGTACATGTGAGTATACTCTACACTCTCAATTATAGAGTTGATTAGAACAATATAAAGCTCTAAACATGTTCACATCAATAGTGTCAATAAAAACTATAAATCAATATTGCAAGTTTAAATGAGAAATGTATAAAAGTACATACAATATAAAAAGATGAACATTGTGTACAATATGTAAAGGCACTAAAGGCTAGGCCTAAGGTCTACTATACATGTCTCCATGGCATTATGTAATTGCTAATATAAGGTAGGTCTGGTAATAAAAAGGACTATAGCACCACATCCATCTTTCTCCCAAGCATGCATGGAAGCTCACTAAATGCTTGCCCTAAAAGCTCATAAGAGTCAGAACTATAATCCTTCAATCCACTTGTGGTCCACACTTCCTCTTGGAATCTAATGGCCGGAGCCGTGGAAGCCCTAAATCTATCTAAAGGTGATACAAGGAGTTGAAACAATGAAGTGTATGAAGTACCAAGGGTATCCCTTGTTGAAAATGGTGGAGGATTTTTAGCTTCTTGAGGATGTTTCCTGCAATAAGGAAGAGCCTCACTATCTATAAATAATATATCTCAGATAGATAAAGCTAATGATGTAAAAGTACTATATGATTGAACCATAAAGTCATCAAATTATCCATCCATCTCAACAAGGCATGCCATCAAACGTGAACCAATGTGAAATTTTATTTGTAGGTGACCAAGCTCCTACATAGAATGCAATTGGATCTCCACATCATGCTTTGGACCACTAGTCCATATGATCACCTCAAAGTGAGTGATACAAAACTCCATAAACTCTCTAATGCCAAGCTGTGGAATATACCATGAAGTACTACTCATGGTAAAATAGGGCCATCCGCTCCTCATGGTCTCAAAATACCACTCCAAGTAATGAGGTCTACTAGGATCTCTCACAACTATTATACAACTCAAATCTAACACTAGAATCTTCCTCTTCAAATTTATATGAAAAATGACATTGTGAATGAATAATCTAGATAAACTCATTTTCTCTCTTTCAAACAAGCTAGTCTCTATACCTCATCACTCAAAGATGCCTTCTGCTCTTGAAGCTACAAGCACTCATGGTAAGTACCCTAAAAACTTTGGAAGGGGGTGCAATATCATCCTTGGTACAAGGTCTCCAAGATACAATATCCTCTCCCAAATGCAATAAGGCTACTCTCTTGGGCCACCTAAAAGAGTCAATCAAGTTTTACTAGATTGAGTAGCTAAGAAAGGTAATGCTCTCTCAACTGATGGAGTAGAAATCTCTCTAGCATGATGCACTTTGGATGAGGAACCTTAACTTCTATGGTGGTGGTGGTGTTGGTGGTGTTGCTATAAGGAGGCTCACCCTATGACAAGATCTCTATATGTTTACACATATGGGAACTCAGACCCATATGTGTAAACATATGGGTTTCATTCCTATATTAACCAAACTAGCCTCTCTATAACAATATGGAGTTTAGCGACATAGTTAGTAAGGCTAACAAAGTAAAGAATAAGCCAAATTAGCCTAGAATATTCTAGAAGTATCTAGGAAGCTTCTTGGGAAGCTTCCCAACTAGTTAATTTGTGCCCCAAGCAAGTAGCTTCTAGAAGGAAGCTTCTAGAAGCGTCTAACTAGCTTAGCTTGCACGCCAAGTAGGCGGCTTCTGGAAGGAAGTTTCTTGAGAAGCTTCCTAGTTAACTTGGCTTGCACTCTAAGAAAGTGGCTTGAAGAAGCTTCTTGAGAAGCTTCTCAAAGGCTTTGTATGCTACCTATAAATACCAAAGCCAAAGCTCATGCTAGGCATTTGGAGTTTTCCTTCATTCAAGCATCCCAATGTGAGCTTCCATTCTCTTATTTCTCTCCTTGGTCTTGGTCTTTTACATTAGTATCACAGCAGGAATGGGAAGGATGGAATTTATGGACCACCAAATTCACTTCCTCCAAACCATTGGGATTTTCATGTTTAGATATTACCAAGCATCATTTCACACAATTCATCACCTCGCGCTTTGGGTTGGATTTTTTGCATATGATCATCGTGTATGAGGAACCATTGATACTTCTGGTTGTAACTTATGGAGAATGGTGGACGTGTTGTACCTATGTGTTAATCAATTAGATAAATTGAGAGTAGTGGAATTTAGTAATAGCTATGGCAGCAATACCAGACATTATCCTTGCAATGCAACAACAAATCAAGCATCTTTCTCGATTGTTGGATGAACGAGACCAGCAACAATGAGAACATATAGAGAGAGCGCTAGTTTGAGACGGAGAAGATTGCATTTAATTTCCAAAACCCAAGGTGTTTGAAGGCAAGAATCTTCCGGGTATGGTGGATAATTTTTTGTTTGACTGAGAACGTTACTTTGAAGCCACCAATCTTCAAGTCGAGCGGAAACAAATTCTCTTGGCTTCTAGCCAATTGGATGGTGTGGCAAAACTTTGGTGGCAATTCCGAGTAAAGCAAGCTAAACAACAGATTGTTGCACTGATTTTGACATGGGCAGAATTCAAGGATGCAGTACTTGGTCGATTTCAAACTATAAATGCAACCCAAGCCGCACAAGATAAATTGGCAGAGTTGAAGCAGATTGGCTCAGTAAGGAGCTACATCACAAAATTTTAGGACATCATCATGCAAATTCCAAATATCCAAGAAGGTGAAATTCTGGATCAATTTGTGCAAGGATTGAAGTCATGAGCCAAATTGGAGGTGACCATGCAAGAGCCACAAAACATAAAAGAAGCCATGCAATTGGTTGAGCGTTTTGATTCCTTAGTTGCAACAACTTGGTCTTGACCTCGACCTACACAAAGCCTGCTAGTACACTATGCACGAGTGGAAGAACCAATACCAATGGAGGTTGATGCTACAGCAGATAGAGAAAGATTGCCACAAAATGGAAGTTGCTTTTATTGTTGCCAAGTTGGACATTGCATTGCTAAATGTCCACTTAGGAATGTGCAACCTTGACAAGTTGCCCAGATGGAGTTTGTAGAGCAGAATGATCAAGGAAACAACGAATCCTAGTAGGAGATTTTGAGCCGCCTACTAAGAGCTTGATTAGTTCCAATAGGATTGAAGGCTCGACCTATGCAAGTTTGCTTCACTTGCAAGGTATGATATCTAATCGGGGTTGTAGGGTTTTGGCTGATTTTGGAAGTTCGGAGAATTGCGTGTCTATGCAAGTAGCAAAGGAATTGGGTATTCCTATCAAACCAATGATTAGAAGTAGATTGATGATGGCGGATGGTAGACAAGGTTTTACATTCTGTACCTCACATCCTGTTACCTTCAAGATTGGGAAGGAGTATTTGGAGTGTATGAGGTTTGTAGTGGCACCTCTACACTATGATATCATTCTAGGTCTTCCTTGGCTTGAACGTCATAATGTTCAATTCAATTGGACCCGATGACAAATTCAAGTACAACACCAAGATAGGAATTTCTGACTAGGTTGTCTGGCACCTTTGAGTAAGACACCTAAGAATAGTCAGTCCCAAGATGGGAAGTTTGTTGAGAAGGTAGCCATAGAGCAAACCTTGAAGGAAGATGAGTCCCAATATGGGAAGTTTGCCAAGAAGGCAACTATGGTGCAAGCTTGGAAGAGAGATGAGTCCCTAGAAGAGAAGTTGGTTAGTAAAGCAGCCATAGAGCAAGCTTTGGAGGAAGATAAGTCTGTATTTTTGGTGTAGATCAAGCCAATTGCACAAGAACAATCTAAGGAGGGCCAAGAGCCTCATCAAGCAATGGTTGATTGGATAGTTCATGATTTTGCAGACGTGTTTCTAGATGATCTGCCAAAGGGATTACCCTTTGATTGAGGTATGCCCTTCAAGATCAAGTTATTGCTAGGGAGTACTCTAGTGAGTAGACGATCTATTGGCTCTCACCAAAGGAGTTGGAGGAATAACAAACAACACTTACAAAGTTGTTGGAGAAGGACTTCATACGACATAGTACCTCTCCTTGGGGAGCACCGATACTATTTGTTCCAAAGAAGGATGGGGGACTTTGTTTTTGTATTGATTACCATGGGCTCAATAAGCAAACCGTGAAGAATGCATATCCCTTGCCTCGGATTGATGACTTGCTTGATCAACTAAGTAGAGCACGCTACTTTTCCAAGTTGGATCTTTGTAGTGGCTATTGGCAAATTCCTATTGATAAAGAAGATGTGCAAAAGACTACCTTTTGTATAAGGTATGGGCATTTTGAGTGGAGAGTTCTACCTTTTGGACTCACTAATGCTCAAGTAATCTTCATGGATCATATGCATCGGGTGTTGGATGGACTATTGAATCAGTCTGTGGTGGTGTTCTTGGATGATATCTTAATCTATAGTAAGACAGAGGCAAAACACGTGAATCATGTACGAGAAGTCCTAAGATGACTATGACAATGGAAATTTTATTGCAAGAAGTCAAAGTGTGCCTTTTGGCAGAAGGAGGTTACCTTCTTGGGGCATAAGATCTCATCAGAGGGGATCAAGATGGAAGAAGAGAAAATCAAGACCATTACTGATTAGCCTACCCCAAAGGATACTACAAAAGTACATGCATTCAATGGATTGGCCAATTTTTACTGACGGTTCATCCACTATTACGCTCATGTGGTTGCACCGTTAATTGACCTCTTGGGAAAGAACTCAAGCTTCCAGTGGACCACCAAGCATGAAGAAGCATTCTAGAAGTTAAAGCATATGGTGTCTTCAAGACCCATTCTTCAACCATATGATCCTCAACTACCTTGTGTGGATGATTTTGATGCTTCTAACTTTGCAATTGGAGTTGTGTTGCAAAAAGAATTCCCCGATGGACTACATCCCATTGCCTTTGTGTCTTGCCGACTAAATACAGCTAAAATAAATTTTTCTGCTCAAGATCAGGAACAACTTGCAATGATATATGCCACCAAGATATGGAGGCATTATCTCTTGGGGAAACAAGTGTCATGTAAACTGATCACAAGCCATTATTGCAGACCTTACACTTGGAACACATGAAGAGTCAACATCATCAATGGGAAGAGCAACTCAAATTTTTTGACATCAAACTTGAGGACAAACCAGGTTGGTTCCGTGTCATCCCTGATGCTCTATCACAATGACCTGCTTTGAAGTCTCTTCCTCTCATCACGGCGGCAATTACGACGGTGTCAATTGACCCCAAGGTCCATAACAAGTTTCCGTCAGCTCTACAACAAGATCCCTTCTTCCAAATGGTACATGGTTGTCTGACAGCAGGCGACAAGGAGTACAACACCTTCTCCTTCAAGGCAAGCCTTCTATTCTATGCGGACTAGATCTATGTTCTAGCCAAAGGTGATCTCCAACTTGTGTGCCTTCAAAAAGCCCATGATCTGCCAATAGCTGGTCACATGGGGGTAAACAAGACCTTGGGTACCCTCCAACGCCAATGGTGGTGGCCCAACATGACACAAGATGTTTGGGGATTTGTTTGATTGTGTGAGAGTTGTCAATGCAACAAGGCCAATAACCAAAAGCCGAGTGGACTCCTTCAACCACTTCCTCTTCCAACTACTCTTTGGGAACATATGAGCTTAGATCTCATCACCTCCTTGCCCAAGACACAACAAGGTCACACAGCAATTGTGATGTTTGTGGATAAGCTTAGTAAGAAAATCCATTGGGCACCAACGGTTGATACTCCGACCTTGGTGCAACTCTACTTCGATAATGTATTCAAGCATCATGGGATGCCACATGTACTCATCTCTGACCATGATCCTCGCTTCACCAAAAAGTTTTGGCAAGCCCTCTTTGAGATACTTGGCACCAAACTTGCTTTGTCCGTAGTCTATCATCCTCAAACTGATGGACAAACTAAACGTGCAAATTGCACCTTGGAAGATATGCTTTGTGCCTTTGTCAACATTCACCATACCAATTGGGATGAATGTCTTGCAGCTACAGGTTTGCATACAACAATTCTAAATAGGCAAGCATCGGATTCTCTCCTTTCTTTCTCAATTTTGGCCAAGATCAGCTTGTCCCAAATTCTCTTCTTACTCCTCCCCTGTCTCAGGTCCCTCATAATTCAACCTTCTTGACCACCATATCCATATCTCTCCAACAAGCCAAATCTCACCTCCTTATTGCTCAAAATTGTCAAAAACAATATGCGTACCACCATCATCATGATCTCACCTTTGAAGTTGGTGATAAAGTTATGTTATCCTTTAGTAATCTACCCCTCCTACTTGATACCCAAGTTTGTAAAATTGCCCCTAATTGGATAGGACCTTTTGATGTCACCCAAATTGTCTCCTATTGCTTATCAACTTGCCTTGCCTTCTCATATGCATATCCATCATGTCTTTCATGTTTCCAAGTTGAAACCCTTTGTTCCTAACCCCTCTTCTTTTTCCTCTTGAGTCCAACCTCCTCCTCCCCCTATCCCCATCAATGATCATGAGGAGTATAAAGTTGATCGTATCCTTGCACGTCGTCACATCCAACAAGGATGCCAACAACATATGGAGTACAAGGTCCCCTTCATGATGCCACATGGGAACCTCTTTCTCACCTCCGGAATGCACAAATGGCTATCCAAGAGTTTGAAGCTTCAATGGTGACAAGGATGTCACCAACTAGTCATGGGGGAATATGTAACAATATGGAGTTTAGCGACATAGTTAGTAAGGCTAACAAAGTAGAGAATAAGCCAAATTAGCCTAGAATATTCTAGAAGTATCTAAGAAGCTTTTTGGGAAGCTTCCCAACTAGTTAATTTGCACCCCAAGCAGGTAGCTTCTAGAAGCTTCTAACTAGCTTAGCTTGCACAATGTCGTGTTGTGGTTTGTGTAGCCCGTAAAAAGTGACTTATCATAGTTTATCTCCATGTTAGTGGGGTAGGTTGCATGCTAGATCCAACAGATGAGATGTTGTCATGTGAGTCATCTATGTACATGTATGTGAATGGCCACGTGGGTTACAATCTTATCATGTTTGAGGGCTCTAATGAATAAAGATGAGGGCGAGTAGAGAGACGGGTGTGTTTTAATTTGGTGAGTCTCGAGGAGAGAAGGAAGTTGGGAGAGAGTTGTAGCAAAGAGCGAGTGTTAGAGCATTGGAGGAAGCATTCAAACATGAGATGTCCCATACTCCCGATCTGCCACTCCCGAATCCTTTTCTCATCAGGCTTCAGATTTTACACCGTGACGACTTACGGGATTGGTTGATAGCACGTTTCGGGGTGGTGTTTGTGGAGTTGCTGATGGGAAACCCAGATCCTATCTTCCTTCCAGTGCTTACTTATGAGAATGTCTAGGACTTGACAATTTATGTCCTTCTATAGTTGGGGAATGCCTAAAATTTTGCTCATAAGCTTCAAGGTGGAGTTGTGGGGTCCATTTGTCAAAAAGTAAAAAGAGTAAAGGACAAATGTGCAAGAGCTTGGGTCTCAAGAGAGAAGTCAGGAGTTTTTTGACCATCGGGGGAGTTCTGTGAGGCCATTCAAGGAAAAAAGGACATGGTTGGAAAGAGGAGATAACAGGCTACAATTTGCCGACAGAAATCATGCAATTTGAGCTGAATATGAGAGAGATATGATCAATTGAGTGAAGGGGGGTTGAATTCATACCCAAGAGCACAAAGTAGTCAATTGAGGGAGCTTCTTGAGACTTTTTCACTATCTTTCAGTCGGATTGGAGATTAGACAATGTTATTACAGTACTGAGCACAATAAATTCCAGTTTTGTGTCAATCTCAAATCAGATCCAATTGATTGAAGTTGAAGCTTATGGGATGTAAGGTGTTGGAGAAGAGCTAATGATCAGGTTTGGAGTTTTGGTCACTCCCCAAGTTGCAGTTTGAATTTCCTCATGAAAATTTCCAAAGTTGTTGGTGAATAGGTTTAGCTTCTCTATGTGAAAGTTTCATCTGAATTCTTCAAATAGAGAAATCAGGGTCTTGGATCAAGTATACTTGGGTCTGTAGAGCTCACAAGTTAGCCCAACTCAGGAATTGATCCACATCTAAAGACTGGAGTTGGATTAGGCTACAAAAATTTGTAGGAGTTTAGAAAAAATACACAAACAGCTATTGTGGAAAATTTGGTTGGTTCTAGATTTGTGAAGAGTGAGATCTGATGCAAAACATCCTGCTGAAAATACAATCATAAGCTTGGTAGAGCAAATTTTCTTTTCATCTTGATTGGATATCAAGTCTCATGTCCTGTGACTATGATTGAGAGTTTCAGGTTTCCAGAGTGTTTGTGAGGATCAAGTGTATTTCTGAATCAGAAATCTGGGGAAAATTTGCCAAGAACCAGGAGCAAACCCTAAAAAAAGATCTCAAAATTAGGTTGAAGTCAAAAAAACTTTGAGAGATTTTCAGGAGAGTTGTAGTGATTTGATTGAAGTGGATTTTATATCATTGGAAAGCTTATCTTACAGGCTTTCCATTGAATCCTAGATCACTTGAATCCAAGCTATGTAGAAATAGTTACTTGCATATGAGCTGCACAGAGTTTTCCCCATCAAAAAGACATAGAAAATCCCCACATGAAGTAAGAATTTGTTGAGATTTGAAGTACAGATGGGAGGAGGCTTGGAGTATAGGTTGGAATGAGCTTGATGACAGAGCACAAAGGCTCTGAAGCTCTTTCCCAACAAAAAGTACAGAGAGTTGTTGCCTTTTTCTTGTGATTGGATCCTCTCTGTACTTGTATGCTTGTTTGTACGCCCAGTTGGCTTGGATTGGTGTGCGGGCATTGCGTTCAAATTATTTCCTTCTAGGATTGTTGTGTTTTTCTCCTTGGTTATGTTGGACGTGATGACCAGCAGACCAGGAGTGCATGTTATGATGATAGGTCAGGTTGCCCGGTACTATCCTTCCCGATAACAAGAATATTAGTCATGAGAAAGGAGGGTTCCGGCAATAAGGGTCACACACGTGTTTTGTCAAGTCATTACGGGTTTACCTCTAGCCTCTGATCTGTAGTCTCCACAGCTAGGCACCCTGTGTGTTTCCAAAGAGAAAAAAGGAAAGTACGACAACACCAAGTAGGCGGCTTCTAGAAGGATGTTTCTTGAGAAGCTTCCTAGTTAACTTGGCTTGCACTCTAAGAAAGAGGCTTGAGGAAGCTTCTTGAGAAGTTTCTCAAGGGCTTTGTATGCTACTTATAAATACCAAAGCCAAAGCTCATGCTAGACATTTGGAGTTTTCCCTCATTCAAGCGTCCCAATGTGAGCTTCCATTCTCCTATTTCTCTCCTTGGTCTTGGTCTTTTACACTCTCTTTGAGCCCCTACCACACCATAGGGTTCCTCACCATGATCTATTTGAGTCCCTACGTCCTTTGTGGGAAACTCCCAAGGATACTATAACATATCTACCTCTCACCACTCTCTAGCCTCCAGATGAGCATCCTTATATGCTACCCTAAGAGTATCTAGCTGAGTACTCGCCTCATGGACTTCCCTTTGAGTCTTTTCCAATAGTTCCATAGTAATGGAGAATTCTCTCATATACCATATCTCCTAAACTCAATATCCCTTTGCTCTCTCCTTTCTATCTCTCATGAGTCCTTCCAACTTAGTGAGTCTCTCCACTCAAGCTCTCACATCACCCTCTCTTCCTAATAACTCTAACTAACTCTACTAACTACTTGCTTGTAGTACTCTCCTCAATACATAGATGCATCTTCCTCTCTATTAGTCTACTTTCTCTCTCAAACAAAAATGTGCTCCTCTTGCCAAAATTTCTTTTCCCTCTATGAAAATATACTCTCATGCTCAACTAGCCTACTCTCCCTCTCACTCAAAATTTACTCCTCTAGCCTAATATGCTCTTCTCTCTCTCCTAGTCTCCTCTTGTGAGAGTCCAGTCCACACTCATATGTAGTGTGCATACGCTCCTCTCTAAGGATATGTGATAATGATGGCAATGGAAGTGGATCAACTCTCTTTTTGTGTAGACTATATGGATGATCATCATGCTCATGGGTACTAGGTTCTAGTACATCAACACTTTGAGGTGAATGGGAAGGATCATGGGAAGTGTGATCATCAAGATGCTCATGGGGACTGTCATGAGATGCACTTGTACACAATTTTTCAAATCATATCGATCCAACAAACAATACTATGTTAAACCACTAAGGGTTATCTACAAGTTTGCAATAACAAAATAATGTATATAAATATCATAAATATACAAACATGTGCATAATACTAGCTAACCCATACCTAAAAGGTGCACTAAACTAAACTCTCACTCACACTGCTGCTCATCATTTGCAAGCTCTCCCTTGTCTGTCCTCTTGTGAATATAAACCTCTTCCTTTGCACATCCATTATTATATACAATCTCATCCTCACTAAGAAGTCCACTCTCCATGAATAAATGAGTGCAAAACTATCCCACATGGGTCATACAAAAGTGCCCACCATCTAGGTGCCCAAGCTGCCTCTAGACTATAACAAGCTTTGCCTCAATAGCCAACAACTCAAGCTCGGCCCAATCATAATCCACTAGAGTAGATCATGCCATCTTACTTTTCACTATGAGAATGATATTGCCATGCACAACTCTAGGTCGCCATGTAGGAATGATAAGTGAACATGAGCTGGACAAATGGTCAAAATGCCAGATATGCACATTGCCTACCTAGATTTCTCCCAGTTGTCCTATCTCTCACAATAAACCAATCTTCCACCATGTTCTACGGAATTATCTTCTTTGTAGTACCTAATGGTAAAAAAAATGCTTGGAAAATTAGAGCCCTAGTGAGAACAAATCTTTCCATGGACTATCCCTCTCCCAAGTGCAATCAAACTCCTTGCACACTTTTATCTACAAACATGTCATCAAACAAATATGTCAATATTTAACATCTCCAACAAGATAGACTCTCAAAGCTCAATCTCCATTTCCATGATCAGCACAAAAAAAGCATAGAAACTTTACAAACAATGATTGTTGTGCAACCAAGTATGTGGGCCATTCAAACCACATCTTCATGGGCCATGAAAATTAGCTCCAATCATTTGCATGGTTGCGTGACATGGTTTGTGTGGCAAACCTTGGTTTTCATGGCCCATGTGCCTAGTTTGCACGATAGCTACAATTACAGTTTGCCAGCTATGTAGCTTGCATGGAATTTCATACCTATGCATTTTTCAATCTTGAATTTGACTTTGGCATTTTTCAATTAGGATTTGGAAAATCAGATCAAAAAAATTTTAATTCTCACTTACATCTAGTTTTTGATATTCAATGCCAAGTGTTATTTTCAATCCCAATGCATCCAAATTAATCTCATGAATGGACTTTGTAGCTTCTTGGATTTGATCTTTATCCAACCAGCACCACTTCAAGTATGGCATATAATCAACAATGGTATGAAACCTGATCAACTAGGGTCCTTCAAACATCTCCTCCATATGTTTCATTTCAACTTCTCTCTCATACTCTAGAATTGCCATCTTGCCTTGATTGTACACAATACTTTAATTTCCAATTTCAGACTCTCTTGATTCCTTCACACATCCTCTCTCTTTGAAATGATCCTCCTTGCCCTCACTCACCCATCCTCTCTCTTCTCCATGTGAAACTCTCTCCTCTCTTTCTCAATTCCCGCACCTTGACTCTCCTCTATGTGCAAAACTCTCTCCTCTCCTCTTTGTCTTGCTTTGTGCAAAACTATGCACTCTCTCTTCTCTTTTTTTCCTTGCTCTTGCTCCATGCAAAACTCTATCTCTTCTCCCCTCCTCTCTTTCTAGATTCCCGCACCCACACCTGCACTCTCTCTTGTTGCAAATGGCTTTATGTCCTCTATGAAAGTCTCTCTCCTCTCCTCTCCTCTCCTCTCCTCTCTTTCTTGATTCCCGCACCTGCACCTGCACTCTCTCCCAATGTGAATGGCTTTCTATCCTACTTTGTTCCTCTCTGTTATCAACATCTTCTTTCCTTCTTTCTTCTCTTTGAAAAATGGACTTTGTGTTTCTAGTTTCTAACAATTTCAAACTTCTCTTCCCTATTTTCACTCTCCCCAATTTCTATCAATTTAAAATTTATGCTCCATTATGTCCTCTTCAAAAAATGTCCTTCCTCTTTTCCACTCCCTCATTTCTCTAGAATTTTCCACCATCCCAGCTAGTAGTCAATATTGCATCCCTATTTCTCTCCAATTTATCTTTCATCTAGGCTAGATGTCAATATCATATGCCATTTACCTCTCCTAAAAACTCAAACTCTCACTTGAAATTCCTTAAAATCTCTTGATTTTGACCACACTTCATCTCCTTCATAGATCTTGCCTCTCTTCTCTTCCTCTTTTCTATTGGTGTACATTAGCACCTCTAAACTCTTCACAACCTTTCAACCACCAATGACATTGCAACTATATTTATTTTGGATCTGACCATTCAAATATTTCCTAAACTCCCCCATGCTCTTGCTCTAGATAGCATGCATTCCTAAATTAGTCACTCATTGCTTTAGAGTTAATGTTTTTCCAACTTACTCACTCATTTTCTCACTTCTTGCTTCTACCAAAATACTCATTTTCTCTTCCCAAAATACTCACCTTGCATAGTCCACACCAATTTGCAAATACCCATGCATATCATGCAACTACACTATTAAATTTTACCATGCTAATTTAACATGGCTAAATGTATTCTACAATTTAACCAAGCCCAAGTGTAATATTACTCATTTCAAGTACATCAAACACACTCAAAGTACATCAAAAATATTCCATGGATCTGGAGGTCATAAAATATATTACATTGATTTGGACCTCAAATAGGCCAAACAATTTTGCATAACATAATTTCTTGTTTCTTCTCTATTCTCTCCATGATACTCAAAGGCTACTTGGTCCATACTTTACCATTTGTTTTCTATATCTAAATTCAAATCCTCAAAGTCCTCCTCTACCCAATTATTTGCCTGGTTAATCAGAAATTTATGAAGAATAACATACATGGTCACCCATCTTAATAGATTCACATTTTATCTCAGATCATTTAGTTGTACTCTTATTTCTTTGAGCAAATGCCATCTAGCTTTTAAAATTCCAATGCAATACTTAATTGCTACTCTAGTGCAAGCCAAATACTTAGAAAAATTAGCCTTTTCAAGTGACCAAGCTTGTTTGAAAGAGGAAACTAAATGTCCCATACAAATATAACCCAAATCCCCCAACAAAAATTGATGGTTCTCCAACAAGCTTCACTCTTCCCTTATATTCAAATCAGTCCATATAGGTGATGTTTTTATGCATGCCATTTTGTGGCAAGATCTTGGCATCCCTACATTGCTAATTCATAAAGTTACAAGTTGGATCAATACTTATTTACACCTTATAGTAAGAAATATAACCATTTCAACATTATGAACAACATTAAACAAAACACTAATTCTTACCCCCAATGAAATAAAAAATCCATTTCTTGTTCTTGCATATGACTTGACCACTGATAGAGTAATCCCTTTTGACAAAAATATATTTCCCCATCCACTTTGGGTCATTGCAACAATCTGAATAAAGTTCCATCCACTAAACCCACACACCCAGTGAATCCTTTTTGCATAGAAACTGCAAAAATTATTGATCTGGCCATTGTACCTCCTTGCCAAAGATAGAAATAATTGCAGTCATTACTGATTTTGTAATCCCTCTAAGATTTAACTCTCTCGCTACTCTCGTTGGCATGATGGCCAAACCTGTCAAGAGCAATGGAAACCTACATCCACACATGAGTTTGTGTCCTTCTAGAGGCATTTATAAATGCTACATGGTTTTGATTGACATTTACTAAAGCTTGGAATGATAATAAATCCATTCTAGTAAGTTGTCTAAACGCTTGAGCATCCAATCCACAAAAATATTTCAATACAAACTCATCGTTCTAAGTACATTGCACTCTATCTTGCAGATAATGGGATTCCAATGTAAAATTCTACCTTCTTGTGAGTACTCCCAATAGAATCTTCATAGTCCGAGCTCCATGTATTCCATTCAAGCAGCTCCTTGAGATGATCACCCTCCATTTCTGCACTCAAAATCAACCAGAATGATTTTGCAATTTGTTGAAGACAAATAATGCAAGTGCTTGTGCAAGGTATGCTGATGGCTTGGATCTAACTATAATGCTTTGATGATGATAGATACAATAAAAATTTAGAAGTCATAGGTATTGAGAGAATTAGATAGATACAATAAAAATTTAGAAGTCATAGGTATTGAGAGAATTAGATAGATACAATAAAAATTTAGAAGTCATAGGTATTGAGAGAATTGTAAGGTATTTTAGAGGAGGAGCCAAGAGTAAGGGGAGCTTGGATTTGGACCATCAAAATTGCACTCACATGGTGTATCAAGAAGATGAGCAAAGAGCAAGGGGAACTCGGAAGTGAACACAAGGGAACATAAGAGGGGAGGTGTTGTGAACCAAAGCAAGTGTGGTGGTGGTGTTAGGATTGCAAGTTGGACTAGCTTTAGCTCTCTTAATGAATGAATGTCATTAGAAGGAAGATCAATTCAAAATCAGACTGTGAGATTAATTTATATGGATATATGCTAGAAATATACCAATCCCTACATATGTCTATAGGTCATGATTTCAAATCCCCATATAATTTTTACAGCTATTGCTATGGGTCCTCGTTAAAAAAAATTTGATCTCGGTTGTATTATCCATAAAAGTTATACAAGTTGCCCATAAAAACCTTTAGAGAATCTTAAAGGAATTGGATAGTGCTATATTGAAACCCCTTATTGTGTTAATGCATGATCCATAGAACCCCTCCCATGAAAGAGGTTTCAAACAAACACTCTTCTTGTAAAAGAGGTTCCAAACGTAGGTTCTTTTAGAAGAAAGTGATACACCGCCATCCTCATGGGTATCTAAATGAACCCTTATGTCATAGGGAATTGTTGGAACCCTCTCAAATAAGCTATCTCTCATAAAATATTTCATTTAGGATCTATAAATTCATTTGTATTTATACAATAATTAACTGTTATTGTTTTTAGTTCATTTTGTCATTGGGTACCACTTAGTATAGAGTGCATCAATGTTTAAATAATAAGCAATTATCATTTTATTATTATTTATATTTAATTTTTAATTAAATATATCAATTTAATATTAATTTTAGTTTATTTAGTTAACTATCAGTTTAGTATTGTTTTTTAGTTCATTTTGTCATACATTCCTCTTAGTACAAAATGCATAGAAATTGTTTGCAGTTCATTTTGTGCTTAAGTTCACAATAAGAACTAGGGGAAATGTGAAAAGGATGGAGAAGCAAAAATGTGAAATGAACATTCAAAGTGAGGAATGAATTGGTAAAATCACTCATGGTTTGATTATCATTTCCTGCATGAGTTCAATGGTGAAAAGACAATGGAAAGTGATATCAAACCATATGTCATGGGAATGAGGTCACTTGACAATCTCAAAGGATAGTCCAACTATAATACCAAAGTGCTTGACATTTACAAGCTACTAAGAAAAATCATTACAATAAAGGCAAGAGCTGGGAGTATGATGTTCCAAGGCAAGACAAGAGGCACTTGCCACTATTTTTCGCTTTTAGTTCACAATTTCACTAGGGCCTCATAGTACCAATGAACTAGGCAATGGATAAGAACAAATATGAGCTTTTTGATGACCTCTAAAACCATGGAGGCATAAAGAGCTGAGGTAGGTTGTTTGTGGTTATGTTGCAGGTCATTGGCTGTATTGATTTTGCTAGCAGATGGGACATGGGGACTCATTTAAGCACTATTAGGAGGAGATCATTCACTCTAGATGGCATCACTTTGACTCTTGATGGCATCATAAATACCTTTGTTTTGCCAAGGAGGAGTTTGGGGAAGAGGAGGGCTATTCCTTATTCATGGGTGCAGGATTGGTTTCCTTTTAAAGACCTCACCATAAGGAGATATCTTGCACGACAATGTACATATCCATCATGGCAGCCATTCCCTTAGTTGTTGAGTTCAGTCCTTGTGCTTGCTCATAGACCCAAGGTGGTGCATGGCCATCTTGCTCTTAATGTGAAGAGTAAGGTTGAGTGCTCCATGGAGGACTATAATTGTGCAAAGTTGATGTTGGCAGGTGTCAAGACTGAGTTGATGTTTCTCCAGAAGTAGCTCATACACCGGGACAAGAAATAGTTCAAGATGACTTTTGTTGGAGCGCCTAGTGTGATGGAGCAAGATATGGATATTATAGCTTAGATACACTTTTCCTTGCATGATCTTGCACCCCATTCCACTCTGCTTATCCATGTGAGTAGATAGAATGGCTTGAGGGAAGGAAGATGACACTATAGAGCAAGATTTTGAGACTTCCCTAGTTTTGAGGGACCATGATGTGGCCAAGACATTTCATTTCTTGCATAGTGTATGCTCAAGAGAGGAGATGGAAGATTCTAATTTTGGATGTTGGTTGTCTTGTAGACATTATGTGGTATACTAGTCCTCTTTACACCCAATGGAGACGCACTCTTTTATAGGTGGCTTAAGGAGGCACTAGCACATGGTGGATACAAGCTACACTAGGATACATGATAACTTATAATTCTATCACATTTAGTGTTGTGATCACTTGTACATATTTTAGTTCCTCTTGCATTTCTCATTATTTTGCACATTTTATATTTATGTACTACACATTTGTATGTACAGTTTATATTTATATACTATAAATTGTATATATGATAGAAATATAGCATAATATTAAGAAAAAAATTGTATTATATACAAGGCTCCACTCTTTATTTTGAATTTTTAAACTATACATTGTACATCTCACAAATAATATGAACAATACATTGTATATCTAAGTTACTTGGTAGAAATATACAATGAACTTGAACTTTCATTTTACTCTCAGATTTATATACACCTTTTAAGACCTCTTTGAAATTTGCTAATACAATTAGTGTATATAATATAATTGAGACCGTAAACAACCATCCTTTAACTTTCATTTACTCTCACATTTATATCCAAGTTTCACATTTATATACACCTTGAAAGACCTCTTTGATATTACTAATATAATTTGCTTCTAACATGAGACTCTACTCTCACAAACAATTTGAAACTTTTAATCCAATCAATCTACTTCTAACATTTCTAATCCCGTCAAACTATTTATAACATAATCTTATCTCATCAACTATTTATAGCGCAATCTAATCCCATCAAACTATTTATAACATAATTCATCTTATTAGTTTAACTTACGTTTATAACATATTAAAATATAATTTTTACACACATTATATTCTACATGTGCAATAAAACAAAATACTTTGATATATAAAATCATTATATTTATTATTTAACCCTTATCCTATCCACTGCCTCCCTATTGGAACCCTACAAAAAAATCCTATTGGAATGCACTCTAACTTGAACAAACCCCTATGCCCTTGAAAGAACCCCTATTGGAGTGCACCCAACTCAAACAAACCACATTGCATCCACACCTAGACCCAAATGAACCCCACCAAAATGCACTCATACCCAAACAAACCCTAACCAAAATGCAAAAAAACTTGAACAAACCCCAACAAAACCAATTGAACTTGGCCAAAACTTAAAAAACCTTTATTCAAACCTTTTCTCAACCAGTGTAACTCAAAGGAGCCCAAGGGCTTATTTGGAATTGCAAGGTTGTATGTGGTGTGGTTTGTTCCATATTCCACATCCAATAATATCCATATTCCACATCACTAAACTAGTAATAGAGTTTGAAACATATCAATGTAAACATGTAACAAAGTTTATCATATATCAATAGAGTTTAACACATATCACTAGTTGTAAATAACAAGCAATATGAGAACAATGGTGTAAACACACATATCAATAGTTATGAATAGTGTTCACACAATATCTATTATTGTAAACAATGAGTTGAGAACAATGGTATAAACACTATATATATTACAACATATCAATGTAAACATTTAGTATCGTTAACCATATATCAATAGAATTTAACACATAGCACTAGTTATAAATAGCAAGCAAGATGATAAAAATGGTGTAAACACACATATCAATAGTTGTAAATAGTGTTTACACAATTGTTGCAAACAATGAGTTGAAAAAATATATTTTATTTAGACAATCAAAAGAGTAACTTACAATTTTTTTCCTCTTGAGATTTGGTAAAACTAAGCATTCCTATTTAGGTCAAAAACACAAATTGTACATGTATCTAGAAGAAATCAAAATCTAGAAGTGCAATCAATATCATTTGAGTCTGACAGGGTGTAATTATCTGACACTTGTAATACCAATAGCCAGACATATTATCCAGAGGTAAATACTGCCTTGGTAACATTTGGAAGGATATTATATATGATGGACTAAGTAGATCAGATAGAGCTATCACCAAAAGAGTACTTCTACTAATTGGGTAGAAGCCAAAAATAGCTTGAAAACTTCATAGCCAATTTTAAAGGCCTAGATGGATTAATTAGACCTCAAAAATATGCAAACGCTTTGGTCAAAGTTTGTTTTCCCAACCAGATATGATCAGAACCAACATATCACCCATGCATGATCTAAGAGTAGATCTTGCTAACATGTCACCCATCCATTTATCTAATCCAATGGTGGAGCTTCCTTTGAGGGAATCCGCTTTGCTGTATAATAAAGGCAGAGTGCTCCTTTGAGGCATTGGAGTTTTGAGTGTTTTGTGTTTCTTCCTCTAGGTTTTCTCTTGGGGGTTCTCATGTCCTCATATTACAACACTAGAGATTTGAAGTCCAATGGGGAGAGTAATCTGGCATTGGAAATTTTGGGTCATGCACAAAGCTTCCATACATCCCATTAGGAGTGCCATCTAATACCCTACCATATTCAAAATGTTCTTAATTTCATCAATTGATTTCCTTGTTTGAGTTAATTCCATTGTCATCAAATGCAATTGCTTTGATTTGGAACTACTCTTCTTAATTCTTAACTTTCAACTTTTGATCTCATCTTCTCCAAATTTTACTTTTCTTCTCAAGCTTTGCTTTCATGTGCATCTTCTCTATCTTCCATACTTGCTCTCCTTCTATTTCATCTACTTTCACTTGCATCTTCTCCATCTTCTGAATTTGCTCTACCTCTATTTCAGCCAACCCTACATCTCTCTCTAGCTTCAAGTGACTCACTTTAGAGCTTTGACTGATTTGATATATTTTGGGAGAAAGTTGACAATGTAGGATTTGATTCCCATGTAAAAACTCTTATTTCTTCCTCAATTCTTTCTCTTGCTCTTTGTCACCTGCCTCCTTTATATCTCCTGCATCCAACTCCTCATCCTGCATAGCCTCCTCATTTGGAGTAGTAGCATGTACATGCGCATTCTTCTTATTCAAAACTAATTGTAGAACATGATAAAATGAACATGAAAATAAATGGAATGCAATTGAGATTGGAGTAGGATTAAACACTTGGGAGTGTGAAGACAAATACTTGTACGGTGAGGGGTTTTCTGCAAGGAATCTACTCTCATCCTCCACAAAATTCCCTCATTTTCATCTTGCCTGACTGGTTGGGTGCATGGAATTACATGGGGAATGGTACATGATTGTGTACTAGTATCGGATGAAAATGGAGTTCCCTTTGTGCAATACTCATCTTCTTGAAATAAGTCTCTCAATAAGCTTGGTGTTGCACAGATATTCATAGGGTTTTCCACTCTCAATTCCATGCTTACAAGGGCCGAGAGAGATATGTTTGCTCTCCTCCCAAACCTCCCATCCATTCTCTCATAATGGGGAAAAATATGATTCAATTTATCATTGATTGTTCTCCACCCTAGTCTCAACTCTTTCATTCTAAATCACATTGATCAACAAACACATAGGTGGTGATTGACAATTGGGTTTTGAGGTCTAAGAATTTCTTGAGATCATAGTTTTTTCTCTCAAAGGCGATGCACATAACTTCACACCCTTGCACTTATTTTGGATTTAAAATTCATGTTTGTCTAAATATTTAGCAATATCAACCCAACCCCAAGCCATGAAATTGAAATCTGGTGTTGTATCAATTTCAAATCTGTCACTACTTGGTGAACGCCGTTCAAATCTTGCACCCAATTCAAATCCTTCTCATACAATTCAAACCATTCTTGAGGATTCATTATGTGACACATATTGTATACACATGGCAAGTTTTCCTCTTTCCTAACATTTGACATGTACCCATTTAGTTGTTAGACATAATGACTTTCAACTAATTTAGTAGCAGATATAAGGGACCCTTGATATTAGGGGCCCATTATATGTGCTAATTTGACCCATAAGCCATCCTCAAACTGTGCGGATCAGAGGTCCCTTATATCTGCTAATTTCACCAATAAGCCATCCGCAAACTGTGCGGAAGGGGATCTTGAAACATCTTGTTAATTCTTTTACAGACCTTTCAAGTGAAGGTATTATAAGCTTATTGTTTTACAGACCTTCCATGTGAAAGGATCATAAACCCTTTTTTTTTACAGACCTTTCATGTGAAGGGATCACAAGCTTATCCAGGTATCCAGATAAAACCTATACGGGGAATGCTAGAATACCATATTTCTCCCCTAACTTCTGAATTTGAAATGCCCTGTTATAGTGAGGTTGGAGAAGGAGAATCCACGGTTGGTCAATGGACATATCAAATACCAGGGAGACCGTACCAAATGCTACATATAGTTCTCTTAATAAAGGAAAATCATCCTATAGTTCTCTTCATAGAGGAAAATCATCCAAGACGGGCTAAGTCATGAGCGAAATATGATTTCGGCCAGATCCATTTTCAGACAAAAGAAAGCGTCTAGAAAGACTCCGAACCTAGCACTACAATCTTAGAAGGGTACAACTTTCACCAATGTTTTTGCTATTTCCACCACATCACTGTAAATTAATCGCCCCTGAACTAATCCCAGTGCTGGAGTGCTGGGTTAAATGTGGTGGAAATAGCAAAAACGGTGGTAGAAATAGTACTTCCCTCTTAGAATCCTGGCACTCCAAAGAAGATTTTAGTATCGTGTATATTAGAATTTTGATATCATTACTGTCAGACTTGCGAATAGTACTTAGTATCAATATACTAGAAACTGTCGCTTAAAATTAGCAAAGTACATCAATTTACACTATTCAAAGGTAAACATTCATGAATTACTTCAAAGACATAATATTTTTACGGAAACACGTTTTATAACTTCAATGGTAACTTTTGGTAGCACACTAATACGATTGTAGACGTATGCAAGTCAGACATAAATATAGAAAGCGATAGCAAAGCTGATTAAACAGTACTCATCTACTTTCTATCACGCGTAGGTCTTTACAGGTGAAATCATCTCTAAAGTGCTGGTCGTCTCACATTTGCGTAATCCTTGGTCTTTCAGTAGCAACTCTGCCAATAATTGTCCAATTTGCCTTTACATACTGTACAGCTTTTTCTGTAAATGCTTCGATTTCAAAAAAAATTATGTGGAAATTGCGATACCACGATAGACATTTCCAGAAACACTCGCAACTATTTCAGTTTGGTCAGGATCACGTCAGACCAGATACCAGAGTCGTAGACAAAATACTCGAAATGCCGATGTTGATATGAGAAGTTAATTACATGAACCCAACATTAACTATTATCTATTAACTATTATGACTATTATCATTAACTACATGAACCCAACATCGTTGTGTTTCCAACAGTAACAGTTCTTATGTCCGATATTCATTCTCGTCCTGCATCAGTGACTTCCGGAATCGCACGAGAATCTTCATCTTCACAATTGGAAATCTCCAAGTCAAAAAGTTCGATGCCAGTACTACAGGGTGTGCTGTCCAACTAGTCAGTTGAGCAGTTGCTCGTCAGTCCACACGCGTGAATCCGTATGATTGAAAGCCCTACTTCTCCCGACGTCGAAAATGGGGCTTAGCTCCATTTACATTTTTCATTTCTCCCTTGTACGGGGTCTTTTCATTCGTCGTCTTTTCTACGTGGTCGCGCTTGTCACTTCTCTAGACGTCAGATGTACGTGGTAGGGTTTATTTCCTCGTGAGTTGCTTTATTAACCGTCTCCCTAAGTTTCCCTCTATTGTTCGACTAGAGATTTCCAGTTTTCCTTGATAGAACGACAGTGTGATCTCTATTGTTGGATTAGAGGTTTATAATTTTCCTTAATGGAGCGGTAGTGTGAATATACGTTATATTCTCTCTTAGTCGACTCATCCATTCCTCAGGCTACTAGAGCATGTCTTCGTTCTTGCTCCGACAAGGATGCATGCTCTTGGATCTTAGCTCAACTGCGGATTAGGGCATTCCAATTTGTGCCAATTACTTTCTCTACCACGATGAGGTTTCACCTAGGTTTGGTTCACCCATTTGCATCTTCAGTACTCACTTGTGAGTGTGGTTCTACACTAGATGCAACAGCAGTCCACATGACACGGTGTCCTTTTGGAGGATAGAGGATAGCTACCCATGATGCCATTAGGGACATAATATTTACTATGGCATGAGAGAGTGGATACTTGGCTTCGAGAGAGCATTCGTATGCTTTGCAGACAACACGTGTCAGGGCAAACTTATACTTGGTCTGAGATGATCAGGTGATAGTAGCGGATATTGTGGTTACGGACCCTATGCAGATATAGTTTCTAAGGGAATGATTACCCATCCCCTTGGATGGGCGGCAAGTGCAGCAGCATGTCACAAGGTCTCCAAGTATAGGGGCATGCAACGAGGTCACCTCTTTGTTCCTCTAGCCTTGGAGTTATATGGAGCGATGGACATGGCATTTTACACATTTGTCAAGGAGTGCACAAGAGCTTATCATGTTAGGCGTCAGGGGTACCACTCTCACTCTCATACTTTGTAACATATTTTAGACAGTGTGTGTCCATTGCTCTATAGAGGGCAGTGGCTGGTGCAATCCATAGGAGAGCAATCATATTAGGTGATGTTTTTTTGGATGCTCCAATTGTATGTAGACCGTACGACTTGCATAGCTTGGATATCTTAGGTGCAGTAGGGAAAATTTCTCATATAGACTCTATTGGAGCTTAGCCCCATGTTACCTTTTTTGTCTCTCCCTTGTACGGCTTGATGGGGTCTTCCCATCCTTCATTTTTCCTACGCCTTCTTTCTCTACTATTGATCCGGTGTTTCCTCTGTCGGAAGGAAATGAAACGAAGCTCGTCTGCACTCTATCCTTGGAGGTCTCAAGTGAAATGATTGCTAACTAGGTTCAAGGTTGACAAACATGAGTGGATAGATGTTATAGTGACCATTCTTCACTAATTCTGTATTATGCATTTTTTTTATATTTAAAAAAGGACGGCCATGTAGAAAACATGAAGGATGGGAGAACAATCAAGCCTGTACGAGGGTGAGACAAAATAGGTAAATAGGGCTAAGCCTCAATTATATATTTATATTTATATTTATATTTATATTTATATTTATATTTATATTTATATTTATATTTATATTTATATTTATATTTATATTTATATTTATATTTATATTTATATTTATATTTATATTTATATTTATATTTATATATTTATATATATAACTGTCTATGTTTTATGAATATGTAGAATATGGATAATGTAGAATCCTCTACAAAGGTCCACTTGCTTTCAGCATAATTCAGATCGGTATTTGGTAAAAATATGTAAGGGAATTTATTGAGTAAGGGAAGAAATTTTTCAGTTTTCTTTAATTCCAGAGTATTTTTTGGATTTCTTTCTATTTTATTTCTTTGCCAGCAGGTTCTTTTAAAATCCTGACGATTTCTGGCAGGTTGAATTTGTCCTTAAGGGGTTAATGTACATGATAGTTCAGCTTGTTGAACCCTCCATGCTAATTTCGGTTTTCTTGTATAGGTTAAAGGCCAGTGCTATGCGACAACAAAAACAGAGGTTTACTTTCATGACTGCTATGCGACAACAAAAACAGAGGTTTACTTTCATGACTGGAATCGATAGTTTGGTGATATCCTTTATCATAACCTAAATAAGATATTATCATTACAGAAGATCTCATTTAAATATTTATATTTCTAATGCAATAATTCAGCATAAAAAGAAGACTGCGTTGCATAAGCATCAACATAATGTCTTGAAGCGTATGTTTGAATTGAATTTGTGTATTAATAAATTATTGATGAGATAAGAATATTAAGAAGTAGTTTATTTTGCTCATTTTAGTATCAAAATGTGATTATAACAACATATTTTACATTTCAAAAACATTTCAGGTATGCATTTCATTTGTTTCATATATCTATATTGTATCATAATTTTCATTAACGCTCAGGAGATTCCTATAAACAATTGATCAAGAGAAAAGATGTAACAACCAAATGTTGATGAACTAATAGTATAAATGGTAAGAACGAGTAGTTCTCTCAAGGATATGGGTCAATCATGACTGAAAATGAGACAACACTGTCACTATGATAACTATCAATTATTTACTTTTTAACCTCTTGGGCAAAGTTGCTTCCCAAAAGAGGGTAATATCACCAACCTTTGTACACTACAAAAATGTGACTAGCTAACTATAAAGCTTACTGTAGGTTGAGTCTAGAAGACTCAACCTACAGTAGAGGTAATGGTTCATTTGGAACAAAGGTCACTTTGCCTCAAAGTTTTTACCTTCCTCTTTTGCCCGGCCAAATTTTGTTCAGCTATTGTTGTGGCAGTCTCTAAAAATTATTATCTGTATTCATAACAGGAGGGTTCAGTTGTACAAGATTGTTAATATTACAAGGCCTTATGATTTGTATTAGAGAACGTGTGAATTGAAGGGAGAAAACAAGATCTGTTATGGATCCAATCACCTTGACACCTACAACTATAACATAGTATTTCAACCTTCCTAGAAGCTACCATGTCACAAGAGTTGAAGTGATCATGATGCTCAATCTTGCTTGGCAATGTTACTTGAAAGTACCTAGGCATATGGCCACTTAGCTCTATACCATCCTTGACATCTTTAGAGTACATAGAGTTGCACACTCCAATTCCACATGAATGATCTCTCTCACTCAAATGCTTCTACTCATGCGTCAAGATTCTTCACTCCCTTTCTAATAAGCATGCAATCACCATTACAAAGGGCAGACTAATACACATACACCAACTTGAGAGTCTTGATTGCATAAACTTTAGTTTACTCCAAAAGAAGAATGCACCAAATAATCATGGTAGTCATTAGGCTTAAGCCCCTTATACATGTTTCTACTTAACCATGTAGGTATCCAACTATTACAAGGGCTGAAAATCTCCTAATTACATCTAAGGTGCTCAATGCTAATTGCATCCTACCTACTAACCCTAAACCTAATCCTTAAGCACAAGTGGGCAATGACTATTGCCACCTTGGTGCGCTATTGTGTTCTTAAGCTGACAAATACAAGGCCTTTGCATTTTATCTACTATTATGAATGAAGTATGTATTGGAACAAAGGGTCTTGGTCTACAACTACAAGGCCTTAACTATCCTATCTACAAGATGATGCTCAATCATGTTTTATAAAGCTCATTGCCATTTAGCTAATATGAGGTCTGGTATTGAATTACTTTCTCCATTACATACATGGATTAGCTCAATGCACTCCTTCTAGTATATTTCAATGATTTATTTGAGGCAAGCTTGGGTATCTATAAACTTGGTGGTTGTATATCCTTTTAGTTTGACTGCCATTGCTACACGCTAGTCTTTCATGTACACCTATCATTCCAATGCATCAATTTGGGTCCAAAGATCCTTCATCTTTGTATTTTTGGGACTAATAAGAACTCATTAGTCACCCATTCAAGTTGGTCTAGCAATTGGGTTGCCATATGCCTGATCGATGCAAGCAACCCTATTTTTTTGTCCTCCAAGCTCATTCATTTGATGAGGAGCTTTGTCTATTCCTTTGCCTCTTTTTCCTACTATTGCTTCAAACTTGTAGTCAAGTCCAAGATATGTAGGTTAGTTATTGTCTTGATGTTAATGTAACTTTTTTTGCTGTTTTTGTGTAGGCATGGGCCACTTCAAGTTCATTTCAAAGGCTTTTGAGTTTGTCATTTTGTTACCACAACTTGTCCTTGTACTTTTTGCATTGGTGGAAGATATTGAGACTGAGTTTGTTGGCATTATCCTTCAATTGGATGAGCAACATTATCTCTCGCATATGTTGTTGCTACTTGTTCTTCTAAACCCTCTCCAAATCCTTATCCTTTTTGTTGATTTTTTTGATTTCTTTTAGAGGAGGGCCTTCTCTTGGGCCATTGAATGTGCTATATGATGGAGGTGATGGACCAATGCCATTGCTTTTTCAACTATTGCATTGAGTTCTTTGTAGAATGTCAAGAGCTCTTCAAAGGCCTCCATTGTAGGCATTACAACATTCATCATATAGACCATTGTTAATCATGCAATGGAGTTCACTTTGCATCATACTTGCTTGAAGAAGGATTTGGTCCTAAAGGTGTTGTGGTGTAAGTAGCCCATGAAAAAGTAAATTGGTGTGTTTTATCTCCGTAAAGATGGAGTGGGTTGTATGATGGATCTCACGGTTGAGCTATTGCCATGTGAGCAATCTATGTGCATGTATAAAATTGGCCATATGGATTATGGTCTTGGCTTCTTTGAGGGATCCTATGTATATAGGTGGTGGAGAGTTGCAAGGGAGGTATATTTTAGTTGGAGTCTTGAGCGGGAGGAGGACGTTGAGAGTGAAATTTGTAGCAAAGTATGGAGGCCAAGCGTTAGAGAGAGCAATTGAGTAGGAGATATCCCATGCTTTGATCTGCCACTCTTGAATCCTTTTCTAATCAAGCTTCAAATTCTACATTGTGATGCCTTACAAGATAGGATGGTGGGACGTTGTGGGACGGTCTTCATAGAGTCGGTGATAGAAAACCAAGATCCTATTGTCCTTTTGGTGCTTACTTACGAGCAAGTCTAGGACTTGAAAATCTATATTCTCTTGTAGATGGAGAATGGCTCAATTTTTCTCATGAGCTCCAAGGTGGAGTTGTGTGGTCCACTTGTCAAAAAGTGAAGAGGCTAAATGACAAAATTGCAAGAGATTGGGTTCCAAGGGGAGAAGTGAGGGAGATTTTGGATTATCAAAGGAGTTTGGGGAGGGCATTTGAGGAGAATAGACCACAATTGGAGAGAGGAACTAATAGGTTATAACTTGAAGACTAGAATTGAGTAATTTGAGCCAATTCTTTGGGAGATATGATCAAATGAGGTAAAATTCATACCTAGGAGCACAAAATAGGTAATTCAAAGAGCTTCATGAGACATCTTTATAATCTGTTAGTAAGGTTGGAGATTTGACAGAGTGATTGTATTGCTGAGCTGAAAAAGTTTTAGGGTTTGATCAATCTCAAATTAGATCTTGCCCATTGAAGTTAGAGCTTTGGAAAGTGAGGAATTAGAGATGAGATGCTAATTAGGTTTGAAGATTTGGTCACTCTTGAATTTGTGATCCAAATCAACTTGTGAAAATTTCCAGTATTGTTGGTGAATAGGTTTTGCACTTTTGTGCAAAGTTTTTATGTGAATTCCTAAAATAGAAAATTCAGGGTCTTTGATCAAGCATACTTGGGTCTGTAGGGCTCACAAGTTAGCCTAGCTTAGTAATTGATCTATATCTAGGGTTTGGGGTTGGATTAGGGAACTAAACTTTATAGAGGTTTAAAAAAGAGCACAACCAATTATTTTGAAAAATTTAGTTGACTTTGGATCCATGTAGAGTGAGAGCTGATGCAACAAACTCTACTGAAAATATTATTGTAAGCTCGATAGAGCATTTCTATCTTTTATCATAATTGAATGTCAATTCTCCTATTTCTGTGTCTATGATTGAGGATTTTAGGTTGCTGGAATTTTTTTGAGGATTAAGTTCACCTCTGATCCAGAAATCTGGGGAAAGCTACCCAGAACTAGGAGCAAACCTTAAATTAGGGATTTCAAAATTAGGGTGAAAACTACATAAAACTAGCCAAGTTTGAGAGCTTGTAAGGGGAGCTGTAGTGATTGGATTGTGGCTTATTTTATATCATTAGAAAGATTATCTCATTGGCTTTTCATTAAATTCTATAATAATATAATACAAGTCATATAGAGAAATTTATGCCTATTTGAATTACATAGAATTGTCTTCATAAAAAAGACATAGGATTACCCTACTTGGAGTACAAATTGGTTGAAGGTTGAACCACATATTGGAGGAAGCTTGGAGTAAAGGTTGAAATTAGCTTGATGAAAGATCAAGAGGGCTCTGAAGCTCAATTCTAACAAAAAGCATAGAGGGTTTTTGCTGAATTCTTGTGATTGGATCTTCTCTATGCTTGCATGCTTGTTTGTACCCCCATTTGGTTTAGATTGGTGTGCATGCATTGTGCTTAGGTTCTTTCCTTCTAGGAGTGCTGTGTATTTCTCCTTGATAATGCTAGAAGTGATGACCAGAAGACCAAGAGTGTGTGTTATGATGATAGGTTAGGTTGCTCGTTACTACCCTCCTCGTTAGCAAGAATACCAAAACCTAGAGTGAAGGGCTCTATTGGCTAGGTTCTATGCATGCTCAAACTAGTAGGGAAAGCTTTATCTAAAACTCTGATCTATAGGCTCCATAGCTAGGCACCTTGTGTGTTCCCAAAGAGAGAAAAGCAAAGTACAACACTAGTAATTTCCACTTGTTGTTCTATGTTGTTGATCCAAGCTTGTGTTGGTCAAGTTGGTTTGTTGGTGGTGTTGGCTGTGGGTATGTTTTCTACACCTTTCATCATTTTTTATGCAAAAGGTTGCTCACTTGGCAGCTATTCCACTAGTGTGAGATTGGTTCATTTCTCAAAAATGATTTTGGGCTTGGGTGGCACTTAGAGCTTATTGCATTGGGCTCTTCTTGCCTTGTGTAATACCATTAGCTAGACAAATTATCTAAAGGTGAAAATTGGTTAGATAATATCGTTAGAAATGTTATACATGATGGTCTAGGTGATAGAGAGAGGAGTGACCAAAAGAGGACTTCCACTAATAGTGCAAAGGCCAACAATACACCAAAAACTTTAGAGTCAATTCAAAGTCCTAAACAAACAAATTAGGCCTCAAAACATAAAAATTTACTTCCTCTTAGAGGGATAAGGCTTTTCCTTTTTCATTACATTTGTCTCATTCAAATCTTGCCAATGGTACCACTTCCATGTTATTTTGAGCTTTCTACATAAAGATTACCAAAATTTTACCCTTGGTCAAACTTGTTTGATCTACCAAATGGGACCAAGGCTGACATGCCACCAATCCATATATCAATCTAAGGGTGTAGCCCCCTCAACGGGGATCTTCCCCACTATATAATAAGAAAAATTGCTCCTTTGGGCCTTTTAGAGCCTTAGGGAAATTCCAATCTTATGTTCTTTTGTCTTTGAACTATTACACCTTGTGTTTTCTCCTCAATTGGAGTCTCTACCTCCTCTTTTCCTTGTTCCTAAAACAAGGTTGATGAAGGCTAAAAGTTTGCAATGGAGTTTGTTTCAGCTTGGCAATAGGATTACCTTGGTCTTCCTCCTTTGGTTCTTTCCTCTTTAGTGAAAAGGACTTTGCATTTATATCAATTACATGTAGCAATGATTGAGCCTCATCATTGTTGGCCACCCATGATACTTCTTCATTGTCTAGCAACAAATGAAGGAGTTGTCACTACTCACCTCTTTTTTGTCTCTCTCTTTATCCTAATCAAATTGGGGGGCAAATTGCTTGGCTTCACTTCTTTCTTTCATTTCTCCATCATTTTTGATGATGTCTTGACTTCCACCATTGCTAGACAATACCTCTATTGTTGGCATTGCTCTTTTGCATTTCTTTGAAGCTTGAACCTTTGGCCTGGCCACAATATCCTTCTTTTGTATCAAGATCATACTATAGATCTTTATACTTGGCACAAATTTCCCAATACAAGCAAACACCTTGTCTGCCTTGTGGTACTTTGTAATTTCCTTGAGTAGATCAAAATGCACGCTGAAATATGTGGGGTGGTAGAAGTGACCAGTGTATTTCTCCTTCTCCTCCTTGTTTAGGAAGCTCAATCTTATGTAGAAGTGTAACACAAAGGGGTCATGAATTGTGGCAGCACCCTCAACCCTATTGTCCACCAACTTGTTCACACACTCTCACAACATCCTTGCCCAATTCATCGGTCATTATTTGTGTAAGAGTTGAAAGAAGATTGCTTGGTTTAGGTTTATGTAAGATGTCTTCTTCAACCTAAAAATTTTCATGATGGTCTTGGTGACAACTCATCAAATTGGGTTGTTAAGATCCTCTATTTTGAACACATTTGTTGATTTTTATCCTACAAACAAGTTGTCAATCCTATCCTTCAATTACTTGCTCAAAAAACCATGGTGTATTGCCATATGGATATGCCCAAATAATGAGCAATCTTCCCTTAGTACACACTGCCAGTGATCTTCCATCCACATGGTCAAACACGCCCTCAGCCTCTTGCCATTAATGTTTGTATTGATGTAAATTTCTTCTAGCAAGGAGATTACCAAAAGACTCCAATCCCACAACAAGAACTCCAGCTTTTGGCTCTTGAGGTAACCTGCCCTATAGTGCAAATCTTATTCCTAAATTCTAGATGTTTATTCAAAAATATACAAATGGCCTCTATTTTCCTACCTTGCAATCTATCATACCATCAGTAAAATATTACAATTCATAAATCTACTTTACCGCCTACACCTTCTTACATAGTCTCTCAAACTTGTTCCGCACTAGACTGGCAAAAAGGCAAGTCTTGTCAATAGTGGTGAGGTTTTCCTACAACATGACCAAAACTTCAAACACAAAGGAAGAAAGTGTGGCACAAGTGATGTAGAAACCGATCCGTCCTTCATCCATTGTTCCACTTGATGGGTTATAATAGTTATGTCATAAATGCCTATTACTTGCTACTAAACGGTCAAGGCTACAATCAACAATATTTTCTTTGGTGCCATGCTCATACTAAAAGCATGAATTTCCATTGGGACAAAGTTGTTCGATTTCAATTGACACAAAAGGTCATATTTATAGAACTTCATTTCTCCAACCTTTGTAATCAACACATCCTGATGTCATCATATCATCATAAAATTATGATTTGTAAGGGAAGAGCTTTGTATTGAGTCTCATCATAAGAACAATGGATTGTCAAGATAACTAGGCTACAAGTTGTTCCATCTTTTGGAATTGGGTGGTCATAGTTGTTGTACAAGGGAGTGATTTACTTTGTGAAGTGTTTGTGTAGCAACTAATATTTGTTTTTCTATTACTACATTTTATCATACTATGTGCTAGGATCTCTTAAAATTTAGCTATAGGAGAGTCAAGGTGGGTCATCACAAAAGATCACTACACATCTCTATTTTCTAAAAATGAAATTTGATTATTAATTATAAGTATGTGGAAGATTTTAAACTTAAATATCTAATCCAGAACTTATACCATCAAGGGAGTTACTAGAAAAACCTTTATAATCAATGTTTTATCTCAATATGATCTCTATGTCAATCACACAATATTTAAAAGTACTTAGCATTTAGCTTGTACCTTGAACCTATGCATATTTTGCAGAATTATGATGGATGTATCAAACTTCAGAGTCAACTTGCATGGAAACAATATTTTTGCAAAGATAAGTAAAAAAAAATAGTTGAATATCTATATATGATTTCTTTTTGACATTTTTTGTTATATTATGTACAAATCAGCTTGACTGAGGGTTGTTCTTACTAGAAAATTGGGAATTAGAATCTATGTTTGGAAATTATTTTTAATTTTGAAAGTTTTATTTACTTACTTATGTTTGAATGCAAGACTATATATCAACTTGAAAGTATGTTACATTTCCAAGAAAACAGTCATAAGTTTTTATTAATTAAATGCACTTTGTTATGTTTATAGTCAAAATATATAGTCAATTATAAATAGTTATATAAAATATTTTCTAAAGGCTTATTATACTTTTACATTGCTAGGTAAGTACTTTAAGTAAACTTCTGTTAGATCCATTACATAGGTTTCTTATATATAAATAAAGATGGCCATGCACCTATTCTTTGGATATGATTAACAACTCAACCATCTCTTGACTTATGTTAAAAGGATCATTAATTGGGATGGTGCATTACTTGAAAGATATGATGGATATGATTAACAACTCAACATCTCGTGACTTATGTTAAAAGGATCATTATTTGAGATGGGGCATTATTTGAAAGATATGATGTTTGAAGATGATATCAATCTTCAACACTACATGTGATATGTAGCAAAGTAAAAACAAGTATTTGTCTCTTTATGTTCCTGCAATAATACTAGTGAATTGATATCAAAGGCTAATAACACATTTATTTTCTGATATAAATAAATAAATCATATTAATTATTTTTAAAAGACATGATAATTTTATTATAAAAAAATTATACATTAGTATAGAAACTACAATCAAATAATGAAAAAAATAAAGGCCCCTATATCTCAGATCTTCAATGGTAAACCCTAACAAGCATTTCTACAACCATAGGTAAGCTTAGTCAATCCCATGGACAAGGAAATATTAGAAAAAAGATGATATTCGAATGTAGACAAACAACAGTTGAAATTTCTTTGTGCTCTTACCAAGAAAAAGAATAATCTCACAATAATCTTCTAAGAAAGTCACCAGAATCGCAGCTTCTGAAGTGTTGCAGTTACAACTAACCAATCGTTTATAAACCTTGGTGTAGCAACCTTAAAGCAATCTTGTAAATTTGTATGTATCTTTTGAGCATAACGGAGAAATAAGTACAGCTAAACTCACTTTCACCTAAAAATATATTTTATCCAAGATGTTATGAACTAACAACATAAGCCATATAATTTCATATTTTCTTTGCAATATAAGAATGCTTTTACAAATCATACTATAAATTGATAAAATACCAATATAAGGGAATTTTTATCAAAATAATGGATTGCCTTTATGTTGGTTGTTATGTAATTCTCCCAATTATTTTATTAATATTATATCTCATCCAAAAGTATGTATATTTAATTTTTATTTTATAATTAATATAATTATATTTTATAATTAATATAATTATAAATAATAAGATATAAATTTAGAATGGATTTATTTCAAAATTATACCTAGTCAACATATGGTTCTGGTTGTACACTTTTTTGCTAGATACCCTTTATATCTATGTTAAAATACTATAAGATTTTTTATTTTCCAAGATTTTATCTTTAAAAATATAGGACCTTCATTTTTCTATAAAAAGAAAGAAAAATTTTAATTTTAATTATTTAAATGAGTATATGATACAATGTAGAAATTTAAAATAGAATACTTTAGAATTTTGAAATCAGTTACCTTTGTAGCTAGCATTATTTTGCAAATGTGGGGAAAATGAATTTTGAAAACATTATATTATTCTTTTTCTATGCGTGGTATCTTCAGACTAAAAACACAACATCATTGTGCAAATGAAAATTGGAAAGTTGAATCTTAAAACATCACCATTAAAATTTTGAAAAAAATGACTTTTCTTTTAAAGCCAACAATAATCATGACATGAATATAGTTTAAACCTCTTTTCCTTGAGAATGTATAATGTAATTAGTATGCTTACTATTCATTTTCCCTTTTATACCTTTCTAGATCTTAACAATCATATCCGAGAACTCTAATTTTTCCTAAAAACTTGAATTATTATGATAGCACAATGTCAACTTACCAATACTAGAAATGGTAAGAACAAGTTGTTCCCTTGAGGATAAGGGGTGGAATTGGCTAGAATTAAAGTGAAGTGTTACTGGAGGATATGGGTTGGCTAGAATTAAAGAGAAGTGTTGCACTCAATGGTTTTTTATTATTTTCTATTTAACGTCTAGGGCAGAACTAGTCTTGAAAGAGGATAGTGTCACCCTTTGTACCACACCACAAGAAAGGGAACAAAAATAACTTTCATTACAAATCTATTCTAAATTATTCTTGAAGGTAATGGCTCACTTCATGCCAAAGTCTACCACTTTGAAGGCTGTGCATTTCCCTTAAGGCATGAAGGAGTCTTTGTATCACTTAATTGACCTACTTTTCATTTTGTCATACTTTCAAGTCTCCGAGCTGCCCAAACTTTTCCATATATTGCCTTGCTTCTTTGGAACCCCAAGGATCAACCATCCCAAAAAAGTGCAAATGTCCTCTTGCACTCAAGTGCATGCATTCCTACTTTGAAGCTCCTCACAACTACTCAACAACATCATTCAATTTATAATTAACATGCATACAAAAAGTGATGAAGAGTTTAGAAAGTACCTTTCCTAATTTCCTTGATTACCAAAAAGTGAACATAATTTACATTGGGCTTAAGTCTCAAATACTCTCTCTAACTCAACCTAGAAAGGATCTAATGGTTAGAGTCTCTCATAAATCTTGTGTTTGTATCTATGATGTACAATGTTAATTCTAGTTGACAACCTAATCTTATCCTATTATGGGTTAATTAATTGTCTTCCACATGTCAAGGAAGATGTTAGATCTTCCCTTGTAACAATGTGCACCAATGGGCTTATGAATCCTAAGGTCTTTGGCTACAAACAATTTTTACTCTTAGGAAGACATTTTACTACAAAAGTCTATTTTGTTCCAAAGGTGTTTTACACTTACTCTATCTTTGGATACATGTCTTCTACAACACAAAGGTCTTCCAATATGAAGATTTTTGGCTACACTACTACAAAGAACTACCTTTCCTCCTCAAGATTTTGATTCTTTGAATTGGTGGAGGATGGTATCCATTGATTCCACAAATTTTTGGTCCATATGCTCTTTCAAACATACTATCAACTTCTCTAGTTGTTCATTCAAGTAGAATTTCACCTCCAAAGTCTTTATTTGCAGCTTCAACTTGTGGAGCTTGGTTTGGTGTGGCCTAACTTGAATTGGCTTCTCTATGAAGCCTGCCAACTAATCTCTCACCTCCTTCATTTGTTGGAGGATCTTCTTCTTCTCCTCTTCAAGGCTGATAGGAACTGCATGTAATTTAGCCATCAACTGTTCCTCCATTGGGCCCCAATATGCTTCCTTCTCCTTTCCTTTCTTCTTCAATTTTTCATGCAACTTTGTGAATTGAAGGCTCACTTTGGTGCAATAGTTGTTCCATCAAACTTCTATTTTAGCACGTTTGTATAGGATGCATCTAATTCAATTTAGATGCTAGTTACTTCTTCATCCTAAGCTCATAGTTTCTCCTTGAATTCCTCATCTCTTTGGTTTTGTATGAGATTAAGGATGTACACTTCTCCTTACAACCTCATAATGTCTTTTACATTCTTCTTCTATATGGTTTTGAGCAAAGCGCTCAAAGCCATATGAGACCAATGCCTTTTCTCCTTGAAGTTCTCATGCACCAAGGTATTCACTTTCCTACCTTACTCCTTGTAATATTCATTCACCTTGTGTGATAACCCACCTTACATCTCCTCATGCAAATTTTTATTTTTTTGGTTCTTTTTTCTTAGTAATTTGTTATGCTTTCAAATTAGAATAACTTTGGTAGATACAATTTATGGCTAGTACTCCACTTGCCACCAAAAAAAACTATAAATATGTTTGCAGTTATTGGATGGAGTGACCATTAGAATGGGACTACCCAAGACCATCAGAGTAGGACTAGAATCACAGCTATGCATTACCATGTCAACATCAGGCAATCAGTCATCCATGTTGACATTCACACAAGCAAGAAACTGCCATGTGGGACAAAGAACTGATTTTGGTAACCATTAGTCCTTGTGATGCTTCACACATGTGGGAACAATGGCATTTCATCACTAGTACCGGCCAAAATTCTGAAACAAGTTATTGATAGGTACAAGTATCCCACCTCATGAAGAAGTAAGGTTTAGTCAAATTGAATTCATGCCGCCACCAAGATTGAATACCAATAGAATCACAAACATGCATTAGAACAAACTTGCTTGGAGGTGAAGTAGAATTTTCAAGTCAACATGAGAGATTGCATGAGAAGGTGTTTGGACCAATGTTGAAGGCTATGGAAGATTTGCTTCCTACTTGATAGAGATAGATCCTATATTGACAAACTACAAGAGGTTCATAGAGTATCTACACTATCACAGTCAAATCATCATTTGGGAAAATTTGGGAGAAGAGAAGGACTTGCCTAAAGCAAAGGCTAGTTCTCACGGCTAGAGGCTCAACTTGCTATGGGTTAAAGTCATTGCTAGTATCAAGAGAAAAATTTGAGTTAGGGAGATACTTAGGATCTCACACATCTAAAATGCAACTTGTAGCCAAGGAGAGGGATCATCAATACAACCAGGTTTGGGAAAGTTGAGATGGGATGAGGCCAAAAGAGTAGGATGGCCTAGGTTCCAATAGTTGGAGATAGGTTCTTGCAACTAAGGAAGGGGGCTATGGAGTAAGAGAGAGGAGTATGATCCCCTTTCAAAGAATTACAAGATTTGGAAGAGAGATAGTCAAGCCTTGCTGGGAAATACAAAGAAGAGTTGTGTAATATCAAAGCCAATGTCAAAATATTGAAGCTAGGCACATCCAAACATGAGAAGGCATTTATGGATTACAAGGCGGGACAAGAGTGCCTAGGAGATCAAAATTGCCACCATGAAAGTAGAGTTTGCAGGATCATGATATCGGGTTATTATTAGGGAGAGGTTAGAGTGCATGTTGAGGAGATGAAGGAGAAGCACAAGAAGTAGCTAACTGCTCAAGAGGAGGAGGTCACATACTTAACAAGAATTACAAATTCTCTACCTCTAGGATGCCAAGGACCAATAAGTCCACAACACCAATAGTGAGAAGACCCAAATGTGCATTGAAGTTGACTATAATTATCAATGACTATGAGGAAAAGGAGCAAATCCTTTATGTGTAGGTCAAGCAAGAAGTAGAAATGGAGTTGCAATCCATCCAAGATACCTTGGATGAGGAGAAGAAGAGGATTTTTATTGCCATGGAGGATGTTGTAAATTTATATAAAGCATAAGTGGAAACATTGGTTGTGACTTAGGCTTATTACACAAAGCTAAGGGAGATAAACTTAAAGAAATATGCATTGGAGGCAAAAGTATATTTTAAATTGGTTGATCAATTGCATAAGCATATTGATGCCAAATCCAAGGAGGTTTGGGCAAATATCCACAAGGAATTTGAGAGGTATAATGAATATGTCAATGGCATGATTCAAAGGTATTAGGATGAAGGTGGATCTTGTGACTAGGGACCATTGAATCAACTATAAATATATTTATATGTATATGGAATCATGATCATTGGAGTCAGACATCATTTTAGAGACCATTGGAGTCAAGCATCATTGTGATGGAAGACTATCGAAGTCAACCATCATGATGATGAGGTCATTGGGGTCAGATCATCATTGGAGTGGTACTACTCCCAAGTCACAATAGACCATATATATGATAGTAATGATGTATAGTAGAACATATTTTTAAGTGCCATGTCATTGGTACCATTCATTTGATGCCTATCTAGAGTCATATGATTGGTAGAGTGGGAGACCATTGGAGTCAAGTATCATTGTGATGGAAGACTATCAGAGTCAACCATCATGATGATGAGGTCATTGGGGTCAGATCATCATTGGAGTGGTACCACTCCCAAGTCACAATATTCCTATAGACCATATATATGATTGTAATGATGTATAGTAGAACATATTTTTAAGTGCCATGTCATTGGTACCATTCATTTGATGCCTAGCTAGAGTCATATGATTGGTAAAACATCTCTTGTATGTCATGCCATCATTGCATTTAATTAGAATGATAACATAGGTACATTAGGGTTAACCTTAATTGGTTTAGAGAAATCATGGGTTCATGGCATTGCACAATTGTGGATATGCCCTATCTTTTTGTAGTAGGAGGTATGAGGGGAGTCACTCGGATATAATACAAGTTCAATCCCAAAATTCTAAATCACACCTTTCTTTCCAGTTTGTGCATGCATAGTCTTCTTGCTTGTGTGTATGTGAATTAGGTTCTATCTTGATTAAGATGCATAGAGATCTCCAAGATCCTAAGTGCATTAATGTCAATGTTGTGTATGTTTTGTGATTATTAGATTTAGTAGTGGTGAGGAACTCAAAGTAAGAATGCAAGTGTTGGAGTGTGGGAAGCCATTCAAGCTTGGCTAGGATGTTAGATTCCTAGGGGCTTTGAAGACTTGGGTTGATGCATTGAGTTTTCATGAGGGCTATGAGTATCATAAAGTACCATGTATAGAAAAAAGTCTAGTGTGTCATGAACTTGCTGTATAGTGGTGGGAATGCCTTTGGGAAAGGTACTTCTTGGGAAGTTTCCCGACTAGCTTAGCTTGCACCCCAAGTAGGTAGCTTCTAGAAGCTTCCAATTAGCTTAGCTTGCATGCCAAGTAAGTGGCTTCTAGAAGGAAGCTTCTTGAGAAGCTTCTCAAAGTCTTGTATACTCCATATACATACCAAAGCCTATAACACCTATTTGTGCATGTGTGTGGTATTGTGATATTTAGCTTGGTATTACAAGTACTTGAGAGATATTATTTATATAGAGATAAAGGATGGTTCTACATTAGTCATGATTAGCTAAAGTTAGTCATAGCTAAGATAGAGGGGACCTTACTTTAGAGGAAGTGGAAAAGATGAGCACCACTATTTTGAATTCTAGTGTGTTGACTTGGTATTATTCCTAGGTGTTTGGCTTTGAGGAAAGAGTTGAGAACTCTTGGGCCCGCAAGCCTTTTTGTTTTGGATTCTTCTATAGTCCAAGGATAGCCCATGTGAAGGAATCCTGGACTTAGTGGTTAGGTCGAGATAAGATCACATGCTTAGGGGAATATGCCCATGTGAATGGATATTCCTTTCTACTTTTTGACTTGACTTGACTTTTAGCCTAGTAACTTGAGTTACTCCAATAATTAGTAACTTTGGTACGTAACTATTTCACAAGTATATAAACAAGGAGTGAGGAGGTACTCATCATCCTTTCATTTGCAACTATCTCTCTCTCATTGAGTTCTCTAGTGAGCAATGTCTTGAGTATTGGAGTGTTAGCCTTGGAGAAGTATGATGGAGTTGGGGTTCCTTGCCTTCTTAGTCCATGATGCGCTACCATAATAGCCATTAGAGGTTCATCCTGAGTGAGAGACAAGATGGATCACAAGCCAAAGCTCATGCTAGGCATTTGGAGTTTCTCACTCTCAAGTGTCCCAATCTGATCTTCCATTCTCCTTTGTCTCTCCTTGATCTTGGTCTTTTACACAACTCTTTGTGGAGAGATGTTACATTCTTGAGGAGGAAGTGTCCTACTTGAGTGATGGAGAGGAATATATTATACACAATGAAGAGGATGATGATGATCACAAGGATGGAGAGAGTGAGGATGAGAATGAGAGTGGTGGGGATGACGATTGATGATGGGGTGGATGAGGATGGTGGGTGATTGATTAGATTTGAGTTTTGGTATATTTTGGTATGTTTTCATTGTTTAGAAACAAACAAAGTTCTATTTTATACACCATTACTAGATTGAATATATGAGTTAATTTAACGTGCCTTAATTAATAGACTTGTGTATTTACTTCATTAAAGTGAGCTTTACTTGATGGATGACTATATGTACCACTTGTGAATATGTGATGTTTAACAGATTCATGTTGAGACACATGCCTACCAATAGTGAGGTTATTGAGTGATAGTTTTAGGAAGAGAGTTCTTTCTCTATCTTTATCTTTTGAGATAGCTCCTTCTCCCTCTTCTTCCTCTTCTCCGTCCATGGAAAGTATACCTCACCCCTTGCACCCAAGACTATCTTCACCATCTTGTTCTGCTGACATAATGCATGTTTTAGATGATTGTGTCCGAGTGGTTGAGGAAGAGGAGAGACTTCTGGTTGAGCGGGAAAGTGTAGAGGAGCGAGAGAGATTAGTGTTTGAGTGCAAGAGTAGATTGGAGAGCTTGGAAGAGCAGGGTAGATTGTTATTAGAGAGAGAGAGAGAGAGAGAGAGAGAGAGAGAGAGAGAGAGAGAGAGAGAGAGAGAGAGAGAGAGAAGAGAGAGAGAGAGAGAGAGAGAGAGAGAGAGAGAGAGAGTCCTTTGTGAGCAAGAAGATACTCTTGCTACAAAGGAGGAGATGCATTTGACCTTTACTACTTATGAGATGGAGAGAGAGGGAAGAGGTTAGCTGACTTGGACTTGGATATCCATTGTTGCTGCCATGGTTGAGGGATATAGGATCTAGTTATAGAATCATGCACAAGAGTTAGCATTTGCTATGGAGAGGTGCAAGAGTACACATGTTCAAATAGAGGAGAGTGATAGTATTCTAGCTTAGCTGAGGAACCATGTGCTATATCTTGGACCAAGACTAAGTACTATTGCTCTCTAGACCCGTAGTGAGATGCAAACCCATATAGATGCCACCTATGTGTTACCCCATAGTGTTGTGACTCAAGAGACCCAAAATTTTGCCTCTCATTACTTACCTCATAGTGTGGTTACTCAAGGGACTCAAATTGAGTTTAGAGACAGACTTCGTATATCAAGAGAGCATATTCTATGTATTCTCTCCCCAAAATTCCTATTGAAGAAGATTATTGTTGTGGATGTTACTTGTTTGGCATCATAATGCTTTGTGGTAGCACCGGTTTCCATGCATGAGAGAGCTAGAGGATTAGGTATAGGTGGTGCTCTCACACACAATTAGGGCCTATAGGGTGGGTAGCACATCCTGGTATTAGCCATTTCATCCAGTTTTGTTTGTTACACTTTGAGGTTATCTTGTGGATAGATCTTCCACTGGATGGAGTTGAGTGGTTGCTATAGAACATGTAGTAGTGTTCAAAAATCCTAGAGGGAGTTCATACCAGGTCTTGCCTTATGGCCTATTTTTGTTTTGCAGATGTCCAACAAGATGATGAGATCAGAGGACTTAGAGTTAGATCATATGAGCATCTCACTTCATTAGGTTTACCTCTTTGTGATCTTTCAATCTTGGATAGTTATGCACTCTCTTATTGTAGGAACCATTCACATGGTGCTATCCATCCTACCCACTTCTATCCTTATAAAGAAGAGAGAACATCATACACTTGGTCATTTGACTCCTTGATGAGTGCTTTGGATAGATTTGTCCATGATGATAGGCTTGCTGTTGGTTGGGTAGAAGAAGAGTGGATGTTTGATAGATTGAGTTCTTATAGTAGTGACTCATATTCCCTTCTTCCTAGTGTTATCAAGCACCAAACCTTGGATGAGAGCAAGGGGCGTCTTTGGTGGTCATTGAGTCCATTTAGGATTCAACATGATGTATATTGATGTAGACTTGGAGATGCTATAGCAACACGTAGACTCCATGTTGCATCTCCCTTTTCTTTGTCACCTCATTCTCCTCCAACATGGTGACTAGATTTAAGGGATACACATCCATACACATCTTATGTATCATATCCTTTATTATAGTTTTATTTCTATTCTCAATCCTCTTTGTCAAACTCTCATATCTCATATCATGTGATATGTATCATATTTTTTATTCTACTTTTGTTTACACTTTGCTCCACTCTTATTCCTCATATCACTTGAATTTATTGCTTTTATTTACACTTTGCTCCACTCTTATTCCTCATATTACTTGAATTTATTGCTCTTAAATGTTTATAATTGGGCACCACTTTGCACCTATGCGCCCACTTGCTAACAATGGGCACCATCATATGTTGCTCTAAACTCATTGGCAAGCTCTAAAAAATTGGCATCACTTAGCTTTGGTGCACACTTTGGTGCATGGCACCTTACAACATCCCGTGGCATTGGGTGCCTAAGTGCACTTCTGAATCGGTGTCAGCTGGCGCCTATGCATGCTACCCATACAAACAAGCACCATTATAGTCTCCCATTCCAAATTGGCACACACTTTGGCATGTGGCACCTAGCTAGATTGGGTGGGATGAGGTGCCATTGGGTGCTGACATCTAGTGCCAACAAGCAGCATCATGCACCATAGTGATAATAAACAACACTTAATCATAATACAAGTCAATTTAACTCATCTTTATTATAAACATACTTGAGTTACATTGTGGTGGTATCATATTTGTTGCCACTAGAGTATGAATTTGGAGTGGGATTTTTTGGCTTAGGACAATAACTTGTAGTAGAAGGCTTGATTTTGTGCCAAACTTGAGCTAGCACTTTGAAATATTCACTTATTTCCTTAGGAGAATTTCCTACCAATAGAAAGACTCAATTTTGATATCATGAATGCGCTTTGATTCTAAACTCATTTCCTTGAACTTGTGTTTGTCTACCCTAGCTTTCCTTTATTGGCACTCAATTTCTTCTCAATTTCAACTTTCATCTTTTTTGTCTTTAATCTAACATGCTTAGCTGTAGTACATACATATTATTATTATTTTTAAACAAATTTTAAAGAAGTGTGTTGTTAAAGCTAAAGGAAGGCTAAATGGAGATGGAACAATAAGAATCATATGTTTGGCATAGACCCAAAGTTGACCTTGGGTCAGAGTGAGAAGGACTTGGGTTGGATGGATAGAAGTATGAAACCAAAGACATAGTACTTCATATTTGGATGCACAAGCCAATCCAAAAAACCTATAACAACTTTTCCTTGGATCTAGCCAATCAAGAAAGTATGGGCAAGGAAAGTGACTACCTCAAGATCAAGATGACTTGAGAGTGACAAGAAAACAACCCATAAAATTGGTGGGTAAATGGAGAATCAACTGAAGAATGACTGATCAGCAAAGGACTATAAAATTAAGATTTTGATGAGGAAGTGCTGCAATGTCTAGATGATATCCTATTCCTATCAATAGTTGTCCTAAAGGAATGCAAACTAAGAGCATGCAAGAGGGTTTTGTTAGAATCTTGAGTTTGATCTTTCAAAGACAAAGAGTGAGGAAGCACACGATGGTTCCAAAGGGAAACAAGCATAGTAAGGTGAGGGATCTTGCAATTTGTCTATTAGATGTCGTGGCAAGAATCAAAGTCTTGAGCAGATTTTGCATCACATTTTTGGCATGGAACTAGAATTTGAGCTTTCCAAGTTTCATGGTAGAAATTGTTGTCAGCAATTGCAAAGGCGGGCCCAAGTATGAAGGGAAGAGAGGAAATCCGGCTTGATGGACTGAGTAAAATTGGAGATAAGTCCTAAGGGAAAAGCAAGAGAAGTAGGGGAAGTCACCTTCTATAGGAAGTGTGAGTCTTTGGAAGTAATTGCTGGGGTAAAGAATTCTTTCAACAGACCTTACACCAAGAACGTGTACAAGGTGGATAGTTATAAGGACCCAATACAAAGGGGGATCATTAGCATGATGATGTCCATGTTTAAACCAGAGTGAACCACCTATGTAATGATGCAATAGGTAGTGTTCTTTCAACAAGTGTTTGTAGGAGAGGCGGTGTCATGGGGATTTTTTGGTCTTGAGAGAGCACCGAGCACCTAGCTGCTTGTGCTTAGATTGTTCAGGTTGCCAATGACTCAAAGCTTCTTGTAGTCTAACACTCTCTTTCTACTCTTGTATTGTTGGCAATCTCCTTCTTGTAAGATCAAATTGTTTGCAATTGCTCCTGTTGGTAGGCTCTTCTTGATGGTTTTATGTTGGGTTCTCCGGGTTAACATTGATCCTCAAAAAACTGTTTGTGTTCTATTAAGTTTGGGTGTGTGGTTCTCTACTCTTGTATGGTCTTGTATTCCAATTCTCTTGTTAAGTTTGGGTTTGTGGTTTTGGATCTGGTGGGTTCATAGAACTGGGTGTAGGGTGTTTATAGAATGGACACAAGTGATCTAACCTGCTCAAGTTTGGGCATCTAGATCACTGAATTGTGCCATTCACATGTACTGGACTGAGAGCTCCTGAACCAGAGTCCTTCCCTTGACTCTATTCACAGTTCAGAATACACACAGTTGCTCATGAGAAACATCATATTTATCAGATTGCCGAGCCATGTAGTTTATAAGTTTTTGGAGGAAGCCAAACAACTCTAGTCTATACAATGACCACACCTAAAATCACCAGCTGTCCAAGCAATTCACTCCAGCAATTCTTCTCTTCCTTGTCCTATCATAGACAAGCAACTCTCTCAAACCTCTTCTCTTCTATGCCCTATCACAATCAAGTCAAAATTCACTCTCAAAATTTTTCTGCCCTTCTTTGACCTAACACAACCAAGACAAAATTACTCTCCAAAATTCTTCATCTCTCTTATGTCCCTGTCCTTTGAAACTTCTTCCCTCTTCCCCTAAAGACCAACTCTTTCTTTCAAAATTTCTCCTGCCTAGTGTCTCTTCTTTTGATTGTTCTCCCTATCACATTCTTCAAATCCCTCCTGCACAGCCAAGCCTTTGTCTGTCAAAACTTTTTGTCTTCTATCCAGCAACCCTTCTCTCTCTAAATTTTATCTTACTGGCCAGCCACAGTCAAAAGAAAAGAAAACTCTTTCTCCTTTGAGAATCAGTCTCTCTTCTCCTATCTTAGATCCGTTACTCTTCTCTATTTCCCAAGTTCCTCCTTTGAGATGTCATTGTATATGCATGGCAATTCACTCAAGATCCCCCTTTTATTTCCTGAAATTTTTTTGTTCTCGAAGGGTTTACTCTTCTATAGCTTCTTCTATCCAAGATGCTTCTCTCTAAAATCCTCTCTTTGTGTCTTGTCAATAACCCACAATCTTCTTCTCAGGAGTTTCTGACCTATCCAGACTTTAGACCCCTTCCTTCAAATTTTATCCAACTTGTCCTAATAACCCTCCAGTCCTTAAAAAATTTACTCTCCTATCCAAGCATATCTTTTCTCAACCTTTCCCTCTATCTACGAGGATCTCCACATACCTCTCTTTTCTCTTCCTGTCCAAACCCTCTCCTTCTGAAATCTCTTCTCCCACTCTCCTCCTATCCAAGCAGAAAGAAAACTCTCTCAAATATTATTTCTCTCCTTGTCACAAGCTCTTCCTACGAGAAACTTTCCTCTCCCTTCTTGTCCAATCCCTCTCATTTTGAAATCTCTTCTCCCACTCTCCTCCTGTCCAAGCAGGAAAAACTCTCCCAAATATTATCTCTCTCCTTGTCACAAGCTCTTCCTATGGGAAATTTTCTTGTTCCTACCTATCCTATAACATTCATTTATGCATGTGTGTGGTATTATGATATTTAGCTTAGTATTACAAATACTTGAGAGATATTATTTATATAGAGATGAAGTATAGTTCAACATTAGTCATGATTAGCTAGAGTTAGTCATAGCTAAGAAAGAAGGGACCTTACTTTAGAGGAAGTGAAAAAGATGAGCACCATTATTTTGGATTCTAGTGTGTTGACTTTGTATTATTCCTAGTTGTTTGGTTTTGAAGAAAGAGTTGAGAACTCTTGGGCCCGCAAGCCTCTTTGTTTTAGATTCTTCTATAGTCCAAGGACAGCCCATGTGAAGGAATCCTTGACTTAGTGGTTTGGTCAAGATAAGATCACATGCTTAGTGGAATATGCACATATGGATGGATATTCCTTTATACTTTTTGACTTGACTTGACTTGACTTTTAGCCTAGTAATTTGAGTTACTCTAGTAATTAGTAACTTTAGTGTATAACTATTTCACAAATATATAAACAAGGGGTGAGGAGGTACTCATTATTCTTTCATTTGCAACTATCTCTCTCTTTCTCATTGAGTTCTCTAGTGAGCAATATCTTGAGTCTTGGAGTGTTAGCCTTGGAGGAGTATGATGGAGTTGGGGTTCTTTGCCTTCTTAGTCCATGGTGCACTAATATAATAGCCATCAGAGGTTCATCCTGAGTGAGAGATAGGCCGGCTCACATTTTTGGTTCCATTATCGGGACCTCTCTAGAAGACAAGATAATGTTCCGCATACAATTCTATATTAGACAAAAGGAGGCTATGAGAGCTCACTTGGATAAAACTTTAGGGGAAGAGAGGGCTGAACTTATCTTAGAGAATTTGGACCCATTTGTATACCTTGTAGTTCATTATGATGTCTTTGAGGTGATTTTGTACATCTTGTACAGTTGAGAGGATTTGGAGAGATTGTGTGAGGTGGATTGCAGATTTTGGTAATTAAGGTGATTTTGGGCAAAATCTCAAGTTTGAGATCTGGACTTGAAATTTCTACACTTTGTAGCTTGTGTTATTCTTCAATTACCACACTTAAAATTATTGTGAGAGCTACTATGCACATTGGGTTAGAATTTTTGAAAGTTGATAGGGTAAACTGCCCAACAACTACATGTTCTATGGAAAATTTTATTGAGTCTACAATTTCTTCAATTTTCTAGGGATTTTTCTGAAAATTTCAAAGAAACTTCAATGCATTGTATCATATCTTTTGACACAAAAATTAGGGAGAGATCATTTTTGCACAAATAATTATGAGTTTTGTAAAGTGAGGGGTTTGTTTTCAGACCAAATCTGAAATATGTGTGCTGAATAGAAAGGTGCCTAAGCCAAATGGCTCAATGAAAAGATCTGAAATTTTGGCAGGAGAGATGCTCCAGAGCTATGATCAAGTGTGAAAAATTTCAAAGGACCATGATGTACCAATTGAGATATTTGAGGGACATTTGTGAAGAGGGGTGAATTCTATAGAGTTGAGATCTCATGCATGAGGAGTGTGAGAGCAACAAAAAGTATGTTTGAGTGTCCAGATTCAACTTGGGAACATGAAGGGTCATCAAGAGTGGAAGTTAAGACTATGTAAGGTTTCCCAAGAGTTTGAGCTGATTGTAGGGGTGGATTTGAGGAAAAGGGAGTTTACAATAGAATTTGAAGAGAGTGTTGAGAGAATCCAAAAACCTACACCACTTGGGGGAAAGAGTGAGTCTAAGTGCTTTTTATATAGAAAGAAGGGACATAAAGCAAGTTCATGTCTATTGACCTTTAAGAGCAAGAGATTGAGGGAAAGGAGAGGCTAACTTGACTTGGGTTTGCATGTTGGACCTTCTTCACCAAGATTGGGAGAAAGAAGGTCTAAGACCAAGGAGTTATGTGAGGTTTGTGGAGTGGAAGGACTTCCAACAGGACATGAGTGTAGTGGAGTAAAAGCACTTTTGGAGACTTTGGTGAAGGATATTGGAGAGAGTCTTAGTACAGCTACAGACATCCTACCACCTTCATCAACTAGTTCTCAAGATTAGTGATGGAGATAATGTTTCAACTTATGGATAAACTATCCATGAGAGTTCAATTAATATGTACTCTAGGATTTGATGTTGCTATAGAAATCTTGGAGCAACTTGAACATTTTGCGTTCCCTAGGGTGAATTACTCTCAAATGGTGCTAGTCATGTACATACTCTATTAGTTATAGAGTGAGAGAAAAGAAAAGAGAAAAAGAAATTGAGAGAAAAGAAAGATAGTGAGGGGTTAAGATGGGGAAACTTCCGGTTTTCTTTGGCAAGGATGGAGAAGATGTGGAGGCCTTTGTGAGATGCTTCAAGAGAGCTTGCATAGGAAACAATGAGAGGAGGGATAATGAGTGGGCCTCATTATTACTAGATTTCTTGGAGGATGCAACACTTCCATGGTATGAGTTAGAATAGCAAAAGAGAGAGAGGAAAGATGGGGAAGAAGCGTCTTGGGAGAGTATGATTTTAGCACTCATTGAGATCTTTATTCTAAATGAGAGTTATGAGAGATTGATGAGTGAGGTTACCTTTCTCAAACAAGGAGATGGAGAGAAAGTGAGAGTCTATGTGGAAAGAGTGGAAAAGTTAGAGTCCAGATTTCACATAGTGTTGAAGAAGGGTGGGGATGATGTGGAGACTACTATGATTGGCATAGTGGCCATGCTCACCAAGAATTTTGTGGGAGGATTGAGACCACAAATTAGAAGCAAGGTGAGATATGAGAAACCTTCTTCCAAGGTTGAAGCTATCAAAATTGCAATTTGTATGGAGGAGAGTTTGGAAGGGGATGAGAATGATTTGATGGTGAAGGATGTTGTGCAACCTTCTCAAGGTTACAAGTATGGTGTAACTTCTGGTACTTTGGTGGTAAGGGTTGCATCATAAGTAGTAGTTGCTCCAATTCTTGCACCTCCACCAAAGGATCGACTTCAAACCATCACAAACAACTTGCAGATCTCAAGATCAATGTGGTGCAACTATGGGAGATAAGAGAGGTGGATCAAAATGTGGGAAGAGGGCCTAGGAATTATGGAAGTTATTCATATAGAGGAGGCCAACCAACCAGCAATTTCAATGAGTGAAATTGTTTTGGTTGTGGAGGAAGATGCCATATCCAAAGGAATTGCCCAAATTCCACTTACCATGGAGGAAGGGGTTATAAGGGACCCAATAGAGGGAAAGAGGGAGGTAATGAAACCCAAGTGGCTCCTAATCCAAACAAAGGTAAGAGGATAGCATCCATAGATGTGGTTGAGAGCAAGTATGAGAAGGGAGAGTGCTCAAACTCCAAGGATCTTAATTTGGAGCTTTTGGCACAAGAGAAGAAGAGAGCTTGTTTTACAAAGGATGTGCACTCTTCTCAAGGATTTACTCCTAGCCAAGATACTCCTATGCCTACTAGGAGCATTCACACAAGCATTTCAACACCATCAACAACAAAGACTCCAAGGAAGAAGTTGGGGATGGAGGACTTCTTGAACTCAAAGCAACAATGGAACTACAATGTCTTGGAGGATGTTGGTAGTCACAAGGCTAACATCATAGAATGCCAACTGATTGCTTTGAATCCTACTTTGAGAAAAGAGCTTAGAGGTGGTTTGGGTTCTACAAGGAGCAAGAGGAAGAAGAAGGCAAAAGCTCTAGTATCAATGGGGGTGGTGGATGCCAAACTAGCACCATGGGAGGCTTGTGAATATGCTTCCAAGATTGATGTGAGAGTGAATGGTCACAACATGACGGATGCATTGGTTGATGCAGGATCAGCAATGAATGCCATGTCTAAAAGGATGATGAAGAAGTTGAGTATGATACTCTCAAGACCTTCAACATTTGTGGTGAGCATGGAAAACAAGCAACAAGTTTGACCAGTAGGGATGATGAATAAAGTGGTAGTTTTAGTTATAGGAGTTCAAAATCTCATGACTTTCCAAGTCTTGAAGGATTCAAGCTATGACTTGCTTCTTGGGAGGCCATGGTTGAGAGCAACACGCACAAATAACTGATGGCACAAAGGGCTCTTGAGGATTGGGTCATCAAACCATAGAGTCACTGTGACAACCCGGAAAATATCATTGTTGCGATAATCAGGTAAGTAAAGTTTGTTCCTATAGAGATACTGGTCAAAATTGGTCAAATACAAAGTCAAACAGTAACAAGTAGTTCTTCTTGATTTCTTCTTTAATCTCTTAGGTAGAAACTACACCTAGAAGAGAGTAACAAGCACTAACTTGCAATCTTGTCACAACAATTTGTCACACTTAATCACAACTCCATCAAATCTTTCTAAACAATCTTGATTGTGATGATTCAGGCTCTCCCAAAAATGGCACTTCAGTACATAACAACTTTGCCTCAGAATTGTGTTTCACCCCTCCACTAAAGGCACAACTTCCTTGATTAAAACTGCTTCACATCAACTTTGTGATGCACTCACAAATGCATAATACTACCAACACTACAATTCCTCTCAGATCTATCAAGCCATTGCTCTGATTGCACTTCACTTAGGATCAAACACACAGAGTAAAGGTCAAGGTTACAGAATCCAACATCCAACAAACACACTTATTTGTACTTCAAAATTCTTCTAACACTCACAAACATAGACACATAATTGATACTCGGAATTAACCTCTAACGACGAGCACTAAAATCAGCACTTTGCTTTATCTATTCTCAAAAATTATGAGCACTGAAAAACATATGACTGCAAATTCCACCTTTAAATAGTGAAGCAATTGACATTTACTAACAATTATAACGTTTCCTAACACCTCTAACAACCTGTAGATCCAAAATAACAATGCACCACTTCATATCTGCCTCTTCAAATCTCAAAACTATTACTATTCTGATCCAATGTCTACTTCTTCCTTGGCTTCCAATCCCAAAGTAACTTCACTCACTACTCTGTCCTTGGGTTTCACAACTACTAAATCCTTCACTTTTTCTACTACTTCTTCTTCTTGATCTACAATTACACTAGCAAATAATCTTTCTAACTCCTTATCTCCCAACCCACTCTTCTCTAACATCTCCACTCGTAACTCCAAAGATATTTGTACTCCTATGTCATCTACTTTGGGTTTTGCTCTTACATCCTTCCGAAGTTTATCTATCTCTAATTTTACCAAGTCTAATCTAATTGTGATATTATCTTCTACTTCTAATATCTTCATATCTACATAAGTTCTGATACTAATCAGCAAGGCATTCAAATCTTTATCCTTTGCATTTCTCCTCCTAGTCTCTTGCACCAACAACTTCAACTCATGCAATCTTGTTTCTTTGATATAGACACTGGCTTCTGTACTCAACATCACATTCATCTTTGTTACAATCTCCTTCAATGGCTCAAGTCTCATTCTTCTTTCCCGTTCTTGATCTGCAAGCCAATCTTCTCTATACATTGCTAGTTTTGCCTTGAACTCAGCTTTTGCTATCTCCTTTTCCTTCTCCTTCTGCACAATCTCCTCCTCTAGATTATGGAGAAACTCTCTCAGTCTTTCTTCTTCTCTATACCTCACGGTCAACTCCCTTTGCCAGAGCTGTTTCTTTTCTTCTACACTCTCCATCACTCTATCAAGCTCTTGCTCCTTATCTACTACCCTTGCCATAGCATGAATAATTTCTAATCAAGAATCAGCAAATTGCTATTTCAAGATTTCATACTCTGCTACTTGCCTTTCTTTTGCTATGACATTCTATTCTATAATTCTTTCTCTACTCCCCACTTCTCTCTTCAAGTTCTCAATTACTTGATTCTGTACTACTGCATCTACTTGTAGTACTTCTCTCTCTTCCTCACTTTGGATTATACTCTTCTTCAACTCCGAGTTCTCTTCCTCTATTCGTGCTAACACTTGCAACACAATCTTCACCTCCGGACACGTTGATTGCATCTCCTTCTTCTTGTGCTCCAACTTTACTAACAACAGGCACACAATCTCTTGTAGATGCTCTACTCCTTGACTTGAGCTTATCTTGACTTGCGGACTTTTCTCCTTCTTTGCTTCTTCTTTACTCAACACTTGCCTTCTCAGTCGCAATTGCCTTATTGGGATGGATTCTTTGCTCCCCAAACTTCCACTCTCCACTTCTCTTACCTTACTTGGTCTTGCTTCATACTTCACCTTCCTTCTAGAGCAAACTCCTCATTGAATGGTCACCTGCTTCTCTTCCTGCTCTAGAACTTCTTCTTTTGCATGCAGGTTACATTCTTCTTCTATTTCCATCTTTTCTTTGTCCTCCTTGGGTACCGATTGTATCTCCTCTCCATCTTCACTCTTGCTGCTTGTTTCCTCACTCTGCAACGTGAATTTGGGTTCTTCCTCCTTGTCCAAGTCTTCTTCCTTGCACTTGGCCTCTCCTTCTGACTCCTCTTCTAACAATGCAATTACCACCAATCCTCTCCTTGGGTTTACTTTCCTCGTCTTCCGAGGTCTCGTCGCCGCTTCTTCTTCTTCACCTTGTCGACTCCTCTTCTTTGACTTTAGAGTGTTCACCTTCAATTGCACACTTTGTTTGTGCGTAGTACTTGTCACTGCTCCTTATGTACAAGATGTACTGCTACTCCTTTGCATCAGCATCTCTTCTCAAATCAGGGTAGAAGAGTGACACCATCTTGTGTCTCTCTGCCACATTCATCAAGTTAAGTCCTAAATAGAAGTGGGCTGCAAATGGCACAATGTATTGTGGAGGCAACTTGTCTCGCAAGTTCCACACCATCTGTCTCACCCGCTGATGAAAACACTTTGCTCAATTGATCGGCTCCCCTGCAAACATCTTGTAGAAGAATACTGCTTGATGCTTCATCACATAAGTGGTTCACTCCGGCTTCAAGATAGCCATCATTGCTGCTACAATGCCTTTTTTTGTTGGGTCCTTATAACTCTCGACCTTGTAGCCATTCTTTGTGCATGTTGAAGAGAAGGCATCTCTCACCTCTTGGGTTTCTTTAGCTACTTCTCCCTTTCCCAAGAATGTGGATCCCTGCTCATCACCCGCCTCTCTTCTGAGTTCTAACCCCCAATCCGACTCTATCCATCAAGCTTGATTTCCTCTCTTCCCTTCTCCCTTGGGGCCATCAAGACACTTACTCTCGATGATCTTAGTCATGAAACTTGGAAAGCTAACATTCCAATTCCATGCCAAGAAGGTGATCCGAAGCCTACTCAAGACCTTGATGTCACGATCACATCTAACCCCCAAATTGCATGATTTCTCACTGCAAATTCAGAGTTCTTCTTCCCACCTCCCATATTTCTCTCTTCCACTCTGGGTTGGAAGCTATTCTTCCTACTGATTCCCAGACTAACTCTTGTGACCTCCTCTCTACACACCAGCGCATCTTTGACTACACTTCCCTTCCCACAATCTCACGCAGGATGACTCTTAACAGCAATGGAAAATTACTTGTCATCACTTTGTCTCTAGCCCAAATTTTATAGTGGCGTGCTGCCTCCGTCTCTCTTTGCTTTGAGTTTCTACCAAGAAATCACACCTTCTTCATGCTCTTGTCACTATCAATTTCCTCCCGTTTATAGGCCAGCCATTTTTGTGCACAATACCTTCTTGAATGTCCAACCCCAAAGGAAAGTTGATACACTGTCCTCACCTCGGGTTGAGCAACCCCAAGACAAAGTCTCCTTACTTTGGGTTGCAAGCTGATAGGGCAAATCCAAGTACTTTGTCTTCTGACACAAAGTCACTTTACCTTGGGTTACAACCCAAGGATACCTTTCTTTGCCTTCTGATGCCATACAAGCGCAATACGACTTCTCTATACACTTCTTCTCCATAAATAAGCAAAAAACAAAAAATGTGGGTACCATTGTCACAGTTCTTGTGACTAACACCACCAACACTGCACATTTAGATACACCATATTTTTATTATTGGGAATCAGATTTTGAAGAAGGAGCTTCAAGTGTGGACACAAGCATGGAAGAGGAGATTTCCATGGAGGAGGATGAATTTGAATCAAATTCAGATTCAGATATGCATCCCTTGTGTGCTATGGATTTGGCACCTAAGCCAGAGGTTTTGAAGGACCCAGATAAATCACCATTGACACTTGAGGAGGTAGAGAGAAGGTTAGCTACCCTCAAGTATGGCCCAAATGTTACCAATGAGGAGAAAGTGAGATTTGAGGAGATTTTCCGCAAGTTCATCTATGTGTTTGCTTTCAGTTATAAGGATTTGAAGGGAGTCACCTTGGAGGAGCACAAGATAGAAGTGGAGTCACATGCAAGACCAATCTGCAAAAACCAACGTTGCATCAGCCTACCAATATCTTTGGTTGTGAAGGAGGAGATTGATAAGCTCAAGGAGGCTGGATTTATCTTTGAGGTGCAGAATATAAAATGGGTGTCTCCAATTATGATTGTGAAGAAAAAGAATGGAAAGCTTTGAGTATGTGTGGATGACAAGAAGCTCAATATTGTTACCAAGAAGGACTACTACCCATTATTGTTAATTGATGAGATTTTGGAGGAGGTTGGAAGTCATGAGAGGTATAGTTTTGGAGATGGTTATAGTGGATATAATCAAATCAACAAAGCCAGAGCATTAACAATTCAACAACAACTCACCACATTCACCACATCTTGGAGAACTAATGCTTTCAAGGTCATCCCTTTTGGGCTTTGCAATGCTCCAGCCACATTCCAATGGTTCATGAACAAGGTATTTGAACCTTTCATTGGGAAATTTGTGAAAGACTTCATTGATGACTTTTGTGTCTATAGGAGCAAAGAGGAGCACTTTGAGCACCTACTCAAGGTCTTGTAATGCTTGGATGAGGCAAATGCATCACTCAACCCAAAGAAGTGCATTTTTGGATGTGAAGAAGGTCTAATTTTAGGGCACATCATCTCCAAGGATGGAATAGCATTTGATCCTAAGAAAGTGAGGAAATTCTCAGACCTTCCATTCCCTTCAAGCTTGACAAAGTTATGCCAATTCTTGGGGATAGTTGGGTACTTTAAGAGGTTCATCTTCTCATTTTCCAACAAGGCTTATGCATTGACCATCTACATGAAGAAGGGTGTAGATTACATGGTGATTTTAGAAGACAAGGAGGCTCTCAAAGCTTTTGAGGAGTTCAAGCAATCCCTTGTTGTAGCTCCAATTCTTGCTAAACCTGATGGCGTAAGCCCTTCATCCTCTACATTGATGCTTCTAATGTAGCTATAGGATGCACTATTAGTCAATTAGACCAAGATGGGCATGATCATCCAATAGCTTATGCTAGTAGGTAGATGGTTTCAACAGCGAAGATATACTCTTTGAGGAAAGAGTTGAGAACTCTTGGGCCCGCAAGCCTTTCTGTTTTGGATTCTTCTATAGTCCAAGGATAGCCCATGTGAAGTAATCCTTGACTTAGTGGTACGGTCAAGATAAGATCACATGCTTAGTGGAATATGCCCATGTGGATAGATATTCCTTTATATTTTTTGACTTGACTTGACTTTTAGCCTAGTAACTTGAGTTTCTCCAGTAATTAGTAATTTTGGTGTGTAACTATTTCACAAGTATATAAACAAGGGGTGAGGAAGTACTCATCATCCTTTTATTTGCAACTATCTCTCTCTCATTGAGTTCTCTAGTGAGCAATGTCTTGAGTATTGAAGTGTTAGCCTTGGAGAAGTATGATGGAGTTGGGGTTCTTTGCCTTCTTAGTCCATGGTGCGCTACTATAATAGCCATCAGAGGTTCATCTTGAGTGAGAGACAGGTCGGCTCACATGACTTCCTTCTAGTCTTCTCAAACTTCTCCATGGTCCACTTTGAATTTTTCTCTAAGGAACTAAGATACTTCCCAACAACAAGAAGATAATCAAAGATCATCTATCTCATGTGCATATACTCTTCAGCCATTTTCAATTCTATCATAGCATGCTCTAGATAGCATATCAGCTATTGGATTGTCCTTTCCAGCTATATGTCTTAGCTCCAGATTAAACATTTGAATGAAAGCTATCCAACGTAACATTGCAATATCTAGAGTATCACAATTGGCAATCATCCCTAATAGCGGTAAGCAATCTATCTCTAGGATGACATAAGCACCAATCAAGCAATTCCTATCCTATCTTAATACTATCTTGGCACCTCACAACTCTTGCTTGATTTGAAGGTACCTTTGCTGCCGCTCAGTGAAGATTCTTGCTCCAAACCTTGCTGCATATTTGCTGCCATTCTCATCTTCTTAGCCCACAGCCCATCTAGCAGCATAGGGGCTCAAATCCACTTTTACTATGATCGGTCAGCCACAACTATAGTCAAGCGGACAAAGTATTGGTGAGTTTTGCATCGCTTCCTTTAGCCTCTTCATAGCAATGGAATGCTCTGGTCTCCACTTAAACTTGATTCTCTTCCTCATGAGTTGGTACAAAGAATCTGCACATGAGCAAAATGAGGTATCCAAACACAATAGAAAACACATGCTTCTAAGAACTGCCTTACCTCTTGAACCAAGGAACAATGTTTGATCTTCACTATAATGTCCACCTTCTCCAGATTTGGTCTGCGCACATACAAACCACACATATGCCCTACCACAAATATTTCTCCAAGTCCAAATGTTGACTTCTCCCCAAAAAGAGTCTCTCCTACCTCTATCAACCACTTCAGTATAGCCTCCACATCTTAAGTGTGATCCATGCAAACCTCCTTATACCGCCATCCACCAAGCTTTTGTCCTTCCCACTTATTATGCAACCCTTAATAGGTATATCATCAAGGAACAAATGGGTTCTATTAGGAATGGAAGGCTGTAAAATACAATTCATAGCACTTTGCATATGTGCCACCGAGTTGGTAGCTCCTATTAGGAGAGTGCACATGTGCATCAAACCTAGTGGGGTTCACATGGTGGTTATGTCTTGGCTTTGTTCAATGAGCTGAAATTGATCATAACCAAAGTACAAATCCCCAATAGAGTAGATGGCCCTCCCTACAAACTCCTCAGAAAAATCATCCATAGCCGGTCCTACACCAAAATTTTGAATTGTTACCTTGTTTGGCAATTGCATATCATGTATGAACCGCAGCTTGCTGTTCTTCTTTCTAACCATGAACCAACAATTGGGGTACGCTGCATCTGATGGCTCCTGAATCTTGGCTCTGACCTTTTCGTTGAATATCTCCGTCAGTTGAGGTAGAAACACCTTTGGCACTGGTATTGGTATCAAATCCCATGGCACATGCGGCATTGTGAATATAATCATTGGTGTGACTTCTTGTGACATACCAGATCTCATCAATCTTAAAAGCAAAAGCTTTTCCATACTTACTAATCATCTCCTTGAATGCTTGGCGCTCAACCTCCGGAGCAACCCATCTACTCCAACTATAAGTTCTGCCAAGGTCTCCTTAGTAAAAGAATGGCCGATATTCTCCACCTTCCTCAACCTTGGTTCTTCTCTAGTCCTTTGCAGCAAATCTGATGCATCCAATGGTAATGGAACAGCAATGGCACAAATCTTTTTGTCCACCATTTTGTACTTGGTATTGCACTCCACTTCACAAATCAATTCTGAAAGTGGATCATAAAATCCCTCCCATAGCTCAATCACAAACTCTCCTTCCTCCATTGCACTAATCACCTCCTTGACAGACTTGCCTTCTCCCCAATCTTCCAACACTCCAATGATAGCCTTGCCCTCTTCCATTTCCTCACTATTTTCAGAACTCTCTCTTTCTTTCTCATCCTTTCCTGCAAATGTGCAAATCCTTCCTTTTTGATGTGCTCTTTACATGCACAAAGCAAACAGTCCTATCTCTTTGGACTCCAACGTAGGTTCTATCAAAACAGTCACGCTCACTGATTTTCTGCAGTGGAATACTGTATATGGCACCTTGTTCTTCCACCTTCCTTGCCAAGGCACCTAGTGGAAACCCTACCTTCTAGTAGGCTTTTCCGGATCTCTCAACTCTCTCTTGTTCCTATCGTTGCCCAAGAAAATAGTGGGGAATTGCACCATCCTTGCCCCATTCTGACTCCTAATCTTTGTCACATGAGTCCCATCATTCAAGAACTTGCTCTCCATCCTAAACTGAGTGATAAAAGGCTGTCTTAATATAACCAGATAGGGCAAAGTATCGTGTACAAACATGTTGATTGGTTCTACTACATTCCCTATCTTAATCTTGACATCAAGACAAGCTCCCCACAAGGCATTCTTGGTTCTATTCATCGATTTTACCTTCCAATCAATGTCATGATCCACCTTCCAGCAACCTTCTTTGTAGATAGCCTTTGACATGAGGTTAACTTCATATCCTAAGTCAATCAGGGCTCTCACCAGATGCCTCACACTTTGCATCTTGATCTCACACTCACTACAACTTCTCACCCAAAAAGAATCCTATACCTCTTCAAACATGGGCACAAAAGGCCTCTCTTCCTCAATAGCAACATCATAGATACGTGCTTCCTTGGTGTCATCTTCTGAAAATTCCTATTCAAGCTCTAAGCCATAAGTACTTACTTCCTCATCCACCTTGCTTCCGTCTTTGTACAACAAGGACATATGAGGACCCTCCTTGTAGAACTACTTCTTCTTCGCCTTGCCCAAGATAAGATCCTGTACATCCTTCCGCAAGCTTCCAAAGAATTCTTCATTTGTGAATCCTCTCACCTTTTGCTTCAAAAAGTTGTTAGCAATCTCTTGAAGATCAAGCTCAATCTCTACATCCCAACTCAACAACCAACCTGGTCCTTTTTGGAGATCTCTCACCAAGTTTCTGGTTAGCAGCACCCTCCGCGCCCATTTGAGACTCCTCTTTACCACTCAAACCTTGATCTTTGCCCTTCTAAGTGTCACTAAACTATACCTCCTTCCTTCTGAGCTGTCTTCTCTTTGGTTCCACTCGTTGTTGTTTCTCCTTTGCTGGCCCTTCAACTTCTACATACTGATCAGCCTTCCTCTTCTCCTCAATCATTGCCTCCTAGGTAGCACTTACCTCAGCTGTGATAGCCGTTATTGCCATTGGTGCATTCCATCTTGATTTCCTCCGGACCTGCTCTGCAAGTCTTCTCATCTCCACTTCACCCAAATCTGCACTTTGCTTCATCTTGCTCACTACGTTATACACATTAGGCTCAAATGAAACAACAGCCATGCCCACTTCCTGTTTGCCCATGTGTCTTTCAAGCAAAGCCTTCATGCCCCCTCTATTACCATTCAGTGGTATCTGCTCACCGGTATAGTAGAATGCTATCTTCTTCATTCCAGGTTCCCCAACAAACTTCACCAACTATTTGGACAATGCTTCTGATAACTCTTGGCAGTCTCTTTTGGGATGACTTTTATTGTCACACCACATGCACCTATAGGGCTGCCTCCTCTCTCTACCTATTTTTGTGGCACTACTCCCACTCTGCAACTGGTCAACCTTTGTGGTCAGAATCTTCAGCCCTTCCATCAATCATCAAATCTCATCAATTGCTCCTTCTTTGACCACCTCGTTTGCTTGCTATTCCACCTTCTCTCTGCTGGATCCAATAAGACTGCTCTAAACAGGTGCCTTGGCTATTGCTTCCTCATCTAGCTCTCTCTGTCTCTCCCTATGGCTCACCCAGATAACAACCTCTTCTATCTTCTTCCACTCAACAGTTCCCAGACAATCAGGTTGGAGTAGGTCAAGTGCATACTCCAACTCATCTTGCAAACGGCTATTTGCAACTTGTAGGAAATAGTTAGACCGCTGTAATTTTATTGCTTCAGCTTCACATGTAGACAACTGACCTAGCCTTTTATTAAATTCCCTTATTATTGCGGCCCCAAGATCTTGCTCCTATCATTCACCCAATCCACATCTTGCAGTAGGAACTGCTTCTTCATTATTTGCAAGAACTCCTCCCATGTCATAGTCTCTTCAATTAAACTTTCAACCACCTTCTTGATTTCAAGCTCCACCAGCATAGTGAACCTTGCAATGGAAATCTTCTCATCAAGGTCATGAAGTTTAACCTCTCTCCAGTAGACCTTCAAGTATCTAGTTACATCCTTACCATCAAACTCACCCTATTGGTCCACCACTACGCGCAGACACGTTGTGACTTGGGAAGATTGTGCATTCATTCTATCTCCCTCTTTGTCTAGATCCTTCATGGCTCTCATGGCTGCCATGACTATCAACAAAATCTCTTGCTCCCTTGTCATAACTACAGATGAAGATTTAGGCCCCATCCTTTCCTTAGCTCAAATCAGCTACTAATGCCCGACCTTGCCTCAATCTAATCTTAACTCCTCCCTCAGCTCCAATCTGTTCCTAACGTCTAAGCACAAGCTTCAAGATTCCCCAGCATGGTCACCACTTATGTCACGGGGATTGTTTGGTCTTGAGAGTGCGCCGAGCACCGGGCTGCTCGTGCTAAGATTGTTCTAGTTGCCAATGACTCAAAGCTTCTTGTAGTTCAACACTCTCTCTCTACTCTTGTATGGTTGGCAATCTCCTTCTTGTCAAAGCAAATTTTTTGCAATTGCTCCCATTGATAGGCTCTTCTTGAGGGTTTTATGTTGGGATCTTTGGGTTAACGTTGATCCTCACAAAACTGTTTTTGTTTTGTTAAGTTTGGGTTTGTGGTTCTCTACTCTTGTATGGTCTTGTATTCCAGTTCTCCTGTTAAGTTTGGGTTTGTGGTTTTGGATCTGGCAGGTCCATAGAACTAGGTCTAGGGTGTTTATAGAATGGACACAAGTGATCTAACCGGCTCAACTTTGGGCATCCAGATCACTGAATTGTGCCATTCACACGGACTAGACTGAGAGCTCCTAAACTAGAGTCCTTCCCTTGACTCTATTCACAATTCACAATACACACATTCACTCACGAGAAACATCATATTTATCAGATTGCCGAGCCATGTAGTTTATAAGTTTTTGGAGGAAGCCAAACAGCCCTAGTCTATACAATGACCACACCTAAACTCACCAGCTGTCCAAGCAATTCACTCCAACAATTCTTCTCTTCCTTGTCCTATCATAGACAAGCAACTCTCTCAAACCTCTTCTCTTTTATGCCCTATCACAGTCAAGTCAAAGTTCACTCTCAAAATTTTCCTGCCCTTCTCGGACCTAACATAGCCAAGACAAACTTACTCTCCAAAATTTGTCATCTCTCTTATGTCCCTGTCCTTCAAACTTCTTCCCTCTTCCTCTACAGAGCAATTTTTTCTTCCAAAATTTCTCTTGGCTAATGTCTCTTCTTTTGATTGTTCTCCTATCACGTTCTTCAAATCCCTCCATTTTGCACAACCAAGCCTTTGTCTCTCAAAATTTTATGTCTTCTGTCCAACAACCCTCTTCTCTCAAAATTTTCTCTTACTGGCCAGCCACAATCAAAAGAAAAGAAAATCCTTTCTCCTTTGAGAATAAGTCTCTCTTCTCCTATCATAGATCCCTTACTGTTCTTTGTCTCCCCAGTTCCTCCTTCAAGATGCCATTCTATATGCATGGCAATTCACTCAAGATCTCCTTTCCGACTCCAGTTCTTGACTTCCGTTTGATCTTTTTATTTCTTGAAAAAAAATCATTCTCTTAGGGTTTCCTCTTCTGCAGCTTCTTCTATCCATGATGCTTCTCTCCAAACTCCTCTCTTTGTGTCCTGTCAATAACCCACAATCTTCTTCTCAGGAGTTTCTGACCTATCCAGACCTTCCCTTCAAGAGTTCCCCTGTCCAGACTTCAGATCCCTCAAATTTTCTCCAACTTGTCCCAGCAACCCTCCAATCCTAAAAACTTTACTCTCTTGTCCAAGCATGTTGTTTCTCAACCTTTCCCTTTATCTACTAGGATCTTCACATACTTCTCTTTTCTCATCATGTCCAAACCCTCTCCTTTCAAAATCTCTTCTCCCACTCTCCTCCTATCCAAGCAGAAAGAAAACTCTCTCAAATATTATCTCTCTCCTTGTCACAAGCTCTTCTTGAGGGAAGCTTTCCTATACCTTCTTGTCCAAACCCCTCCTTTCAAAATCTCTTCTCCCATTCTCCTCCTGTCCAAGTAGAAAAAAATATCCCAATTATTATCTCTCTCCTTGTCACAAGCTCTTCATGCGGGAAATTTTCTTGTACTGCGAGCCGGCATGTCTCTCACTCGCGATGAACCTATGAGGGCTATTATGGTAGCATACCATGGACTAAGAAGGCAAGGAACCCCTACTCCATCAAACTCCTCTAAGGCTACCATTCTAATACTCAAGACATTGCTCACTAGAGAACTCAATGAGAGAGAGATAGTTGCAAATGAAAGGATGATGAGTACTTCCTCACCCGTTGTTTATATACTTATGAAATAGTAATGCACCAAAGTTACCAATTACTAGAGTAACTCAAGCTACTAGGCTAAAAGTCAAGTCAAGTCAAAAAGTATAAAGGAATATCCATCCACATGGGCATATTCTACTAAGCATGTGATCTTATCTTGACCCAACCAATAAGTCAAGGATTCCTTCACATGCGCTATCCTTAGACTATAGAAGAATCCAAAAAAAAGGCTTGCGGGCCCAAGAGTTCTCAATTCTTTCCTCAAAGCCAAACACCTAGGAATAATACCAAGTCAACACACTAGAATCCAAAATAGTAATGCTCATCTTTTCCACTTCCTTTAAAGTAAGGTCCACTCTATCTTAGCTATGACCAACTTTAGCTAATCAGGACTAATGTAGAACCATCCCTTATCTCTATAAAATAATATCTCTCAAGTACTTGGAATACCAAGCTAAATATCACAATACCACACATATGCACAAATGAGTTTACATTTACTCTTGGACTAAGTTTTCACTTTGTCCTCAAAGGGAAGGTCTCTCTATCTTCTATGATATATCTTCAACTTATCATGGTTAATCCTATCAAAAAGTCTTCCTCCCTACTCCTTGAGATCATAGGTGTAATTGCTCCACACCTTCTCCACTATGAAAGGTCCAAAGTACTTAGGCAAAAATTTCTTTTGCACTTTCTTGAATCGAATAGAATCAAACAACATTACACAATCATCTTCTTTGAAAGACTTCACCTTCTTCTTGCCTTGCCTCTTGTCATAGCTCTCCTTTTGTTTCCTTTGAGCTTGCTCCACTTGAACCATAGCAACTTCTCTTACCTCTTCCAACTCCATGAGTTGTTCCTTCCTTGACTTCTTTGCATCACCTCCTTGTGCTTTCTTCAATCTCCTATGAATGCTTTGGAAGGTAGGTAGATCTGTGAGCTGGCCTGTCTCTCACTCAGGATGAACCTCTGATGGCTATTATGGTAGCGCACCATAGACTAAGAAGGCAAGGAACCCCAACTCCATCATACTCCTCCAAGGCTAACACTTCAAGACTCAAGACATTGCTCACTAGAGAACTCAATGAGAGAGATATTGCAAATGAAAAGATGATGAGTACCTCCTCACCCCTTTTTTATATACTTGTGAAATAGTTATGTACCAAAGTTACTAATTATTGGAGTAACTCAAGTTACTAGGCTAAAATTCAAGTCAAGTCAAGTCAAAAAGTAGAAAGGAATATCCATTCACATGGGCATATTCCCCTAAGCATGTGATCTTATCTTGACCCAACCACTAAGTCAAGGATTCCTTCACATGGGCTATCCTTGGACTATAGAAGAATCCAAAACAAAAAGGCTTGCGGGCCCAAGAGTTCTCAATTCTTTCCTCAAAGCCAAACACCTAGGAATAATACCAAGTCAACACACTAGAATCCAAAATAGTGGTGCTCATCTTTTCCACTTCTTCTAAAGTAAGGTCCCCCCTATCTTAGCTATGACTAACTTTAGCTAATCAAGACTAATGTAGAACCATCCTTTAACTCTATATAAATAATATCTCTCAAGTACTTGTAATACCAAGCTAAATATCACAATACCACACACATACACAAATGGATGTTACAGATCAAAGTAAGTAGGTAGGGTAGAATCAATACTATATACCAATTGAAATGGAGAATATTTGGTGGAAGTCTTCACGGTTGTCCTATACTCCCACAAAACCACATGAATCTTCTTGTTCCAATGATGTTTAGCCCCCTCCATTTTTGCATCTTTGGCCAACATCATGCACAAAGTCTGATTGTTTCTCTCTACCAAGCCATTGGAATTTGGCTTATAGGATGTAGTTACTCTATGTATGATATAGAAATATCATAGCATGGTTGTAGTGATGCTTCCTTTAAACTCTCCTCCTCTATCAAAAACCAACTCCAAAGGGCATCCAAACCTAGTGATAATATGTTCATAAAGAAATCTACCAACTTCATCTTCATTCTTGTCCCTCAATAGTCTAGCCTCAACCCACTTGGTAAGGTAATTAGTAACTACCACAATTTACCAATTGTTCCTTGGAGTTCTATTGAGAGGACCTACAAAATCAATTCCCCACTTCTCAAAAGATCCTAACAATGGAATTGATCTAAGTGGTGGAGTGGATGTAGACTTTCTAGCAAAAGCTTGAAAAACATGATAAGTTTTGCAATAATCAAGACAATCCTTGAAAATCCCTCTCCAATAGTAACCTACATCTAGAATCTTAAAAGCAGTCACCTTTCCTGCAAAGTGTCATCCACATACTAAACCTTCATGAAACTCCTTTATGAGTAGTATAGACTCTTCCTTACCCATTGCTCTTCAGAGTAGACCATCTGCTCCTTGGTGAAGAAGAATATCCTCCACCATTGTGTAAGGTCTAGACCTTGTTGCAAGCGCCTTCCTCTCCCTAGCATGCATCCCTTCTAGATAGTTACATCTTGTCACAAAATCCACAATCTCCTTGTACTCCATTAGAACCTCTTGAGTGATTGAGATTGTCATGAGCTTCTCATCGGATAAGGAATCATCCACTGATTCATCTCCATCATGATCATAGGCCCTAGATAACAAATCAACATTTGCATATTTCTTTCCTGGCCTATCCTCAATGGTGTAGTCATACTCAGACAAGAGTATCATCCACCTTGCTAGTCTCTCTTCCACATTAGGCTTGTTGAAGATGAACTTTAAAGCCTTGTGATCTGTGAAAATGGTGGCTTTCCCTCCAATCAAGTAGTGTCTAAACTTCTTGAGACCAAAGATCATTGCCAACCCTCCTCTCTTTATGACAGAGTAGTTCTTCTCTGCTGAAACCATCTGCCTACTAGCATAAGCTATTGGATGATCATGTCCATCTTGGTCTAATTGACTAAGAGCGCATCCTAAAGCTACATTAGAAGCATCAATGTAGAGGATGAAGTGCTTACTTCACCAAGTTTAGCAAGAATTGGAGCTACAACAAGGGATTGCTTGAACTCCTCAAAAACATTTGAGAGTCTCCTTGTCTTCTAAAATCACCATGTAATCTACACACTTCTTCATGTAGATGGTCAATGCATAAGCCTTGCTGGAAAATGAGAAGATGAACCTCCTATAGTACCCAACCATACCCAAGAATTGGCATAACTTTGTCAAGCTTGAAGGGAATAGAAGATCAAGATCAAGATCAACTGCTTTTCCATCCTTGGAGATGATGTGCCCCAAAAGTAGACCTTCTTCACATCCAAAAATGAACTTCTTTGGGTTGAGTGATGCATTTGCCTTGTCCAAGCATTGCAAGACCTTGATTAGGTGCTCAAAGTGCTCCTCCTTGCTCCCATAGATACAAAAGTCATAAATGAAGTCTCACAAATTTCCCAATGAAAGGTTCAAATACCTTGTTCATGAACCGTTGGATTGTGGCTGGAGCATTGCAAAGCCCAAAAGGCATGACCTTGAAAGCATAAGTTCCCCAAGGTGTGGTGAACGTGGTGAGTTGTTGATGCTCTGGTGCAATCTTGATTTGGTTATATCCACTATAACCATCTCCAAAACTATACCTCTCATGACCTGCAACCTCCTCCAAGATCTCATCAATGAATGGCAATGGGTAGTAGTCCTTCTTGGTAAAAGCATTGAGCTTCTTGTAATCCACACATACCCGAAGCTTGCTATTCTTTTTCTTCACAATGACAATTGGAGACACCCATTCTGAATTCTCTACCTCAAAGATAAATCCAACCTCCTTGAGCTTATCAATCTCCTCCTTCACAACCAAAGATATTGGTGGGCTAATGCAACGTTGCTTTTGGCAGATTGGTCTTGCATGTGACTCCACCTCTATCTTGTGCTCCTCCAATGTGACTTCCTTCAAATCCTTGTAACTAAAAGCAAACACATGGATGAACTTGCAGAAAATCTCCTCAAATCTCACCTTCTCCTCCTTGGTAACATTTGGACCATACTTGAGGGTAGATAATCTTCTCTCTTCCTCCTCAAGTGTCAATGGTTATTTATCTAGGTTCTTCAAAACCTCTGGCTTAGGTGCAAAATCCACAACACACAAGGGATACTGTAATACCAAGAGCTAGCCATATGATCTAGATGTGAAATTTGGTTTGGTAACATTTGGAATGATGTTATACATGATGGTCAAAATAGATCAGATAGAAGCATCACCAAAAGGGTACTTCTACTAATAGGGTAGAAAACCAAAATAGATTTGAAAACCTTAGAACCAATAGCTACATATAATTTGAAGGTGAGGATTGGGTTGGTAACATCTAGAAGGATGTTATACAGGATAGACTGAATAGATTAGAAAGAGGTATCACCAAAAGGGGACTTCTACTAATAGAGTTGGAATCAAAATATGGCTGAAATCTTTGAAGGCAATTTGGGAGGCCTAAACGGATGAATTAGGCCTAAAAAATGTACAGATTCCTCCCCTCAATGGAGGAAAGTCTGGCCTTCCCTCCCCCCTGCTTTGTCTCATTGAGAGCTTTCCAATGGTACCTCACCTACGTGATTTTGAGATCCCTACAGGAAGATACCCTAAAAGATTCCCTCCGGTCAAAGCTTTTTTGACCAACCAGATATGACCAGGACCAACATGTCACCCATCCAAGTAAGTAATCCAAGGGTGGGGCTTGCTGACATGTCACCTATCTATGTACCTTATCCTATGGTGGAGCTTCATTGGAGGAGATCCGGTTTGCCTATATAATAAACAGAAGGTGCTCCTTTGGGGCATCGGAGTTTGAGTGTGAAAGTATGTGTTTCTCATGGTGTGTTTCTCTTCAGGTCTCTTATCCTTGGAGCATTACAGATATACATCTGAATCCAATTCATATTCATCCTCCTCCGTGGAAGTCTCCTCCTCCATGCTTGTGTCCACACCTAAAGCTCCTTCAGAATCTGTTTCCTAATAATCAGAAGATGGTGTATTTGAATGTAAAGTGTTGGTGGTGTTAGTCACAAGAACTATGACTCTATGGTTTGATGATCCAATCCTCAAGTACCTTTTGTGCCATCGATCAGTTGTGCATGCTGCTCTCAACCATGGACTCCCAAGAAGTAAGTCATAGCTTGAATCCTTCAAGACTTGGAAAATCATGAGATTTTGAACTCCCATAATTGAAACTACCACTTTATCCATCACCCTTACTGGTCAAACTTGTTGCTTGTTTTCCATGCTCACCACAAATGTTGAAGATCTTGAGGGTATCATATCCAACTTCTTCATCAACCTTTCTGACATGGCATTCATTGCTGATCCTCCATCAACCAATGCATCCTTCATGTTGTGACCAATCACTCTCACATCAATCTTGGAGGCATATTCACAAGCCTCTCATGGTGCTGGTTTGGCATCCACCACTCCCATTGATACTGGAACTTTTGCCTTCTTCTTCCTCTTGCTCCTTGTAAAACTCAAACCACCTCTAAGCTCCTTTTTCAAAGTAGGATTCAAAGCAATCAATTGGCCCACTATGATGTTAGCCTTGTGACTACCAACATCCTCCAAGACATTGTAGTTCCATTGTTGCTTTGAGTTCAAGAAGTCCTCCATCCCCAACTTCTTCCTTGGAGTCTTTGTTGTTGATGGTGTTGAAGTGCTTTTGTGAGTGCTCATAGTAGGCATAAGAGTATCTTGGCTAGGAGTAGATCCTTGAGAAGAGTGCACATCCTCTACAAAATGAACTCTCTTCTTCTCTTGTGCCAAAAGTTCCAAATTAAGACTCTTGGAGTTTGAGCACTCTCCCTTCTCATACTTGCTCTCAACCACATCTATAGATGCTATCCCCTTACCTTTGTTTGGATTAGGACCCACTTGGGTTTCATTACCTCCCTCTTTCCTTCTATTGGCTCCCTCATAACCCCTTCCTCCATGGTAAGTGGAAGTTGGGCAATTCCTTTGAATATGGCCACTTCCTCCACAACCAAAACAATTTCTCTCATTGAACTTGTTGGTTGGTTGACCTCCTCTATATGGATTACTTCCATAACTCCTAGGCTCTCTCCTCACATTTTGATCCACCTCTCTCTTTTCCCATAGTTGCACCACATTGATCTTGAGATTTGCAAGTTGTTATGTGATGGTTTGAAATGGATCCTTTGGTGGAGGTGCAAGAACTGGAGCAACTACTACTTGTGGTGCAACCCTTGCCACCAAAGTATTAGAAGTTCCACCATACTTGTAGTTTTGAGGAGGATGCACAACCTCCTTCACCACCAAATCACTCTCATCTCCTTCAAAACTCTCCTCCATACCAATTGCAATCTTGATAGCTTCAATCTTGGAAGAAGGTTTCTCATATCTCACCTTGCTTCTAATTTATGATCTCAATCCTCCCACAAAATTTTTGGTGAACATGGCCCCTATACCCATCATAGTAGTCTCCACATCATCTCCACCCTTCCTCAACACCATGCAAAATCTGGACTCTAACGTTTCCACTCTTTCCACATAGACTCTCACTTTCTCTCCATCTCCTTGTTTGAGAAATGTAACCTCACTCATCAATCTCTCATAACTCTCATCTGGAAGAAATTTCTCAATGAGTGTTGAAGTCAAACTCTCCCAAGACTCTTCTTCCCCATCTTTCCTCTCTCTCTTTTGCTATTCTGACTCATACCATGTAAGTGCTGCATCCTAAAAGAAATCTGGTAATAATGAGGCCCACTAATTCTCCCTTCTCTCATTGTTTCCTATGCAAGCTCTCTTAAAGCATCTCACAAAGACCTCCACATCTTCTCCATCCTTGCCAAAGAAAACCAGAAGTTTTCCCATCTTAACCCCTCATTATTTTTCTTTTTTCTCAAATTTTTTTCTTTTTTTCTTTATTCTCTCACTATATAACTAATAGAGTATATACATGACTAACACCATCTGAGAATAATCCACCCTAGAGAACACAAAAGGTTCAGATTGCTCCAAGATTTCTAAAGCAACATCAAATCCTAGAGTGCATATTAATCAAACTCCCATGGATAGTTTATCCATAAGTTGAAAGATTATCTCCATCACTAATCTTGAGAACTAGCTGATGAAGTTGGTAGTATTTCTGTAGCTATACTAAGACTCTCTCCAAAATCCTTCACCAAAGTTTCCAAAAGTGCTTTTACTCCACTACATTCATGTCCTTTTGGAAGTCCTTCCACTCCACAAACCTCACACAACTCATTGGTCTTAGATCTTCTCCCTCCCAATCTTGGTGAAGAAGGTCCAACATGCAAACCCAAGTCAAGTAAGCCTCTCCCTCAATCCCTTGCTCTCAAAAGTCAACGGATATGAACTTGCCTTATGTTCCTTCTCTCCACATAAAAAGCACTTAAACTCACTCTTTCCTCCAAGTGGTGTAGGTTTTTGGATCCTCTCAACACTCTCTTCAAATTCTATTCTAAACTCTCTTCTACTCAAATCCAACCCTACAATCATCTCAAACCCTTGAGGAACCTTGCATAGCCTCAACTTCCACTCTTGGTGACCCTTCATGTTCACAAGATGAGTCTAAACACTCAACTATGCCTTTTGTTGCTCTCACACTCTTCATGCATGAAATCTAAACTCTCCAAAGTTGACCCTTCCTCACAATGTTAGTCAAATCTCACAACTGGTACATCACATTCCTCTGAAATTTTTCACACTTAATAACAACTCCAGGGCGTCCCTTCCTGAAAATTTTTAGATCTTTTCATCAAGCCACTTGGCCTAGGCACCTTTCTATTCAGCACACATATTTCAGATTTGGTGTGAAAACCACCCCCCTCACTTTAAAAACTTATTGCTCTCTGCTCAAGAATGATCTTTGTCTTATTTTTGTGTCAATAGGTAGGATACAGTGCACTAAATTTTCTTGGAAATTTTTTGCACAATCCACTAAAAATTAAAGAATTAGCAGACTCTGTATAATTTTCCAGAGAGCATGCAGTTGTGGGATCAATTTTCAAAAATTCTGGCCCAATGCGCATAGCAGCTCTCAAAATAATTTCAAAAGTGTTAACTGAAAGATAAGCCAAGTTATCATGTGTAGAAATTTCAAGTCCAGATCCCAAACTTGAGAGTTTGCCCAAAATCACCTTAATTTCCAAAATCTGCAACCCAACTCGCACAATCTCTCCAAATCCTCTCAAGTGTACAAGATGTACAAAATCAACTCTAAGACATCATAATGAACTACAAGGTATAAAAATGGGTCCAAATTCTCTAACATAACCTCAACACTCTCTTCCCCTAAACTTCTCTCCAAGTGAGCTCTCAAAGCCTCCTTTTGTCTAATATAGAACTGTACGCGGAACATTATCTTGCCTTCTAGAGAAGTCCTGACAATGGAACCAAAAAAGTGTGTCAACTTGTCTCTCACTCAAGATGAACCTCTGATGGCTATTATGGTAGTGCACCATGGACTAAGAAGGCAAGGAACCCCAACTCCATCATACTCCTCTAAGGCTATCACTCCAATACTCAAGACATTGCTCACTGGAGAACTCAATGAGAGAGAGATAGTTGCAAATGAAAGGATGATGAGTAATTTCTCACCTCTTGTTTATATACTTGTGAAACAATAACGCACCAAAGTTACTAATTACTAGAGTAACTCAAGTTACTAGGCTAAAAGTCAAGTCAAGTCAAAAAATATAAAGGAATATCCATCCACATGGGCATATTCTACTAATCATGTGATCTTATCTTGACCTAACCACTAAGTCAAGGATTCCTTCACATGCGCTATCCTTGGACTATAGAAGAACCCAAAACAAAAAGGCTTGCAGGCCCAAGAGTTCTCAACTCTTTTGTCAGAGCCAAACACCTAGGAATAATACTAGGTCAACACACTAGGATCCAAAATAGTAATGCTCATCTTTTCCACTTCCTCTAAAGTAAGGTCCACTCTATCTTAGCTATGACCAACTTTAGCTAGTAAGGACTAATGTAGAACCATCCTTTATCTCTATATAAATAATATCTTTCAAGTACTTGTAATACCAAGCTAAATATCACAATACCACACACATGCACAAATGGGTGTTACAGTACCTTCATGTCCAAACCCTCTCCTTTCAAAATCTCTTCTCCCACTCTCCTCCTGTCCAAAGACGCTTTGTTACACTCACTCTCCTCCTATCCAAAAACCTTTGATACCTTCACTCTCTTCCTATCCAAAACCCCTTCAACTTCTTCTTGTAAAAAAAACCCCTTTGATCCTTCACTCTCTTCCTATCCAAACCCATTTGATCCTTAAATCTCTTCCTGTTCAAAAAGAACCTTTCAAAAATTCTTCTCCTCTCTGTCCAGGCTTCTTCTTCCGGAAAATCTTCTCTCCTTCCTATCACACCAGTCACAAAAATCCTTCCAAAAATTCCTCTACTCTATGTCCAGGCCTCTTCCTCTCAAAAATCTTCTCTCTTTTGATTCACACCAGTCACAAAAAACCCTTCCAAAAATTCCTCTACTCTGTGTCCAAGCCTCTTCCTGCCAAAAATCTTCTCTTCTTCTATTCACACTAGTCACAAAAAAACCCTTCCAAAAATCCTCTACTCTTTGTCCAGGCCTCTTCCTCCCAAAAATCTTCTCTCCTTCTATTAAATTTTCTTCTGTTCCTGCACAGCTACATCTACCCCTATTCTCCTTAGGCCAGAACCCTGCTCCTTTGAATTCTCTCCCTTCACCAAAAACCCACTCCCTTGTTTTCTTCCCAATTCTTCCGGTTCTCCCTGTCCCTCTTTTCTCTTCTATGCCAATCACTAACTCCTTCACTATTTTTCTCCTTGAAAAATCTTTTCCTTGGCCAGACTCTCCCGATACCAACTCTCCTTTTCTTTTCAACTGATTGGCCCTCTTGTCCTATTCCAACTGCTAACCAAAACTCCTAAAGATCTCATTTATCTGGGTGCTAAGTCTCATTTTTCCTTTTTTGCCTTACCCTTCTATCCTTCTCAAGCTTTCTCTCAAAGCCAAACCCCTTATTCTCTTTTCTATCCTTCAAGGCACTGTCTCCAAGCCAAAACCCCTTGCTGCTGCCAAGAACTACATACTCCGGAGACCCTTGTAGCATAAACAAAAGTTCCTAGTCTATGAACAATATACATTTGCTCTTATGAAGAACATAGAAAAAAAGACTTCCAAGCCCATGAACATAAAGAGAAACGTCTAAGCTTATTCAACTCTCAAAACTCTTCCGAGCTTATGTAACACTCAAATAAGTCTTGAGTCTATAGCAACACAAAACAACCTCCGACCTACCAATGACATAAACAATGCTCCCAAGATGCAATAACATAAAAAATGCCAAGTTCATTTTAACATAAAAAGAAAACTCTCACTCCAAATGGCACCAATGGTACACGTGACTATTTTCCTGACAACAATGGTAGATTGGGCAAACTGTTTGCACCAATGCATCAAGTAGATGATTACCAATTGGAGAATGGATATGTGTCCTTCGTACCCTTTGCAGTCCACTTCTACTTTGGATTAAACTTACTTAGCTTGGAGGAGAGAGGAAGGATGGTGTCCCATTTTCATCCCAACTTACAAAGTGAAGCGGATGGAGATGAGCAATATTATATCAATCGAGTTCAAGAAGGCAATGATTACTACCTCAAGAGTAGGAAAGAGAGGACAATGTTAGTGGACATCCCTAGGCCAAGAAAGAGAAGTAGACCCAAAGGAAGAATAAAACCAATACATCCATAAAAGATAAGAAGGCTGAATCCAAAGCCAATGCCCGTAGTAGTGAAGGAACCATCTTTGGAGGAAGAATCAAAAGGAGAAACCAAGTTGAAGTGTGAAGACTTGGGAGCAAAAAAAATTTCACTTTGTAGAGTGGAGAGTCCAGTAACAAGAGTGAGGGAGAGCCCAAAGTTCAGCAATCAAGGAAGAGGTTGTTGGAGAAGAAGAGCTTGAGTTCCACAAGGAGGTTGACCAAATGAAGGGAGGAGACAAGCCTTGTTTGGAGTTGCTTACATTTGAGTTAAAAGATGAATGAGCGAGAGAGGCTGCCTTGGTATTTCCAAGGGCAGAAAGATTGAAAAGAAGTGCTCAAGTTGTAGTTGTAGGTCTGAGCAAAGTCAAAGCACAAGGAGAGAGCTTGGATGGAGTGATGGTGAAGGTACAAAGATTGCATTTTTGGGGTTAAGCACCAGCCAAAGAAGCACCTACCCAAGATGAAGACATGGAAGACAATGAAGGAAGATATGTTGAAGTAAAGTATCTATTGAAGATTGTCTTTTCCTTGTTGTTATAACTATAATAGAAGAAGGAAGAGTTGGAAGTTGTAAATCACTAGATGGAAGAGACCTCAGAGTTTAGGAGTAAGCTAACCCAAGGAGAGAAGGAAGCCAAAGAACTTAAGGTTGAAGCAATTCTTTGGAAGAAAAGCCTTGATACTTTGCAGGAGAACTTTGTGAAGTGCGGTGAAGAGCTGAAAGAGTAGAAGGTATTGTTTGAGAAGATGAAGCAAGAAGTTGCTAATGCAAGAGTAGAAGTCATACACTCAAAGGCAATCACAGCAATAATGGAGCAAGAGTTGGAGAGTCTGAGGAAGAAGCACAGTAGAGAAGGATCAAGCCTAGCAACAAGAGTTAGCAAATAGACATTGGGAGGAAGATTGATTGTGAGGGTTGATCAGAAGTGTAGAAGGTCAACTAGTCTAGTATGTGGAAGAGAGGGAAGTGCTAAAGGCAAAATTCAAGGATGAGTTGGCAATTTTAATACTCCAAGGATAGGAGATTTGAAAAGAAACACACCATGAGAAACACACACTTTCACATTCAAACTCTGATGCCCCAAAGGAGCACCTTCTCTTTATTATTTAGACAAAGAGGATCTCATCCAAGGAAGCTCCACCCTAGGATTAGGCACACAGATAGGTGACATGTCAGAAAGCTCCACCCTTGGATTATTTACTTGGATGGGTGACATGTCGGTCCTGGTCCTATCTGGTTGGTCAAACAAGCTTTGACCAAAAGGAATCTTTTAGGGAATCTTCATGTAGGAATCTCATAATCATGTGGGTGAGGTACCATTGGAAAGCTCTCAATGAGACAAACCAGCGGGAGGGAAGGCCAATCTTTCTTGCATTGGAGGTTGGGGAAATTATACATTTTTGAGGCCTAATTCATCCGTTTAGGCCTCCAAAATTGCCTTCAAAGATTTCAAGCATATTTTTATTCCTACTCTATTAGTAGAAGTCTCCTTTTGGTGATACCTTTTTCTGATATGTTTATTCCATCATGTGTAACATCCTTCCAAATGTTACCAAACCAATTGTCATCTTCAAATCATATGTCTAACTATTGATTCTAAGATTTTCAAGTATATTTTGATTTCTACCCTATTAGTAGAAGTACTCTTTTGGTGATACTTCTATCTAATCTATTTTGACCATTATGTATAATATCATTCTAGATGTTACCAAATCAAATTTCACATCTAAATCATATGGCTAGTTCTTGGTATTACAAACCTCTCTCCTTTTAAGATGCAACGTCCTCATTGTGCAGTTGTTGCTCAAACGCTTGCACCAACACCGATGCATGTGTCAAATTGGCAAAAGGCTCCCAATTTGCTTCATAGAGGAGGTAACCTTTCCAATAGACTAGATAATCCACCCGTGGATGGCGAGTACCACCCATGTGTTTTTGGAGAATACGCTCTATTTCATATTCCTTGGTGCCATCAATGAGTGTCAAACAAGGTTGAATGTCTTTTATGGAATGACACTGGCCTGATCGGGGAGCATATCTACGTAGTAGGGAAACATGGAACACTGGATGGATCTTCATGTGTGGTGGTAGCTCGAGGTGATAGGCCACAGCGTTGACTCAACAAAGAATCAAGAAAGGCCCAATAAAACGAGGTCTGAGCTTACGAGGTCCAACTGATGTGAGGTTGGTTGTTGATAGCCACACCTGATCCCCAACATTGAACTCCATGTGCCTATGGTGTGCATCAGCATATTGCTTTTGTTGATTTTGTGCAATCTATAATCTGTGCTTGGCGCTCTCCGCACCTTGTTGGATTCTAGAAACAAATGTGTTGACTGCATCGACCTTGGTAGCCACCGGACGGATCTTCATCAAGCTAGAAGGTGTGAAGGGACGCTCACCATACATGAGGAAGAACAGAGTGACCTAAGTGGATGCATTCATTGAATTGTTGTAAGAAAATTCTACCAATGGGAGTAGGGTGTCCCACCTCTCTTGCTCTTCTAAGGTGAAGCTGCATAACATGTCTTCAATAGTACAATTAGCTCGCTCTATTTGTCCTTCTATTTGTAGGTGGTAAGTTGTGGACATGGCTAACTTGGTTTTGAAGAAACCAAGGAGTGTTTGCCAAAACAAATTGGTGAATTGAGTGCCTCTATTGGTGATGAGTACTTGAGACAAGCCATGGTGAGAGAAGATTGCATCTAAAATAATTGAGCTAGTTGTGGAGCGGTCACATCCTTGGTGGTAGGGCATACATGAATCATTTTGCTGAGCAAGTCCACAAAGACCACGATGGAGTCAAACCTTGAGGTGGTCTTGGGTAATTCATAGACAAAATCCATACTCACTTGTTCCCAACGTTGGGAAGGAGTAGGGGAGGTTGAAGGAGCCCTACAGGAGCTTGATTAGAAGCTTTGTTCTATTGACAAAGTAGGCAACTGTACATGTAGTCCTAAACCTGTCATTGCTCATCTTGGGCCAATAGTAATGGTGTTGGACTGCATCCAAGGTCTTGTCTACTCCGACATGACTTGCAATGGCCGAATCATGACATTCCGCTAGAATGGTGGTGCGTAATTTTGGGACATTTGGGATCCATAATCTACCATCACAAAAGGTGAGTCCTTGGGTGCTGGTGACACCTTTGGATGATTGTGCTTCTACAATCTATGGATCAGTTTTTGTAGCAGCCTAAATCTTTGGCCAGAATTCAAGGTTAATCTTAACCTCTACCACCAAGTTGTTTGCCATTGGCATGCGGATGAATGCATCTGCAATTTGCTCCTTACCTTCCATATAGGTGATTGTCATGTTGAAGCATTGTTGCCACTCTGCACACCAAATCTAGCAACAAGATAGATCCTTCTGCATCTCAAGGTAGACTAGAGGTTTGTGGTATGTCTCTACTACAAATGCCTTCTTGCTTAAATAGTGCTTCTAATGCTTGGTTGCAAGAACGATGGCCAGCTCTTCTCATTTTGTGGTGTGGTAGTTGCACTCTACCGGTAACAACTTTCAAGAGAAATATGGAATTGGATGCCATCCATCATGCCACTCTTGTTGTAGGATTGTTCATATTGTTATGCTTGATGCATATGTAGCCAACTTGATTGGACATTTTGGGTCATATCACTTCAAGATTGGTGCATGTAGCAAGGCGGCTTTCAATTCTTGAAAGGCCAACTCTTGTGCGGTTCCCCATGTCCACTTTTTCTCCTTGCCAAGTAGTGCTATTAAAGGTTGTGCAACCTTGGAGAAGTCCTTGAATAATAAAATCTCGTCAACCCCAAGAAGCTCTTGAGTTGAGTCTGATCTTTTGGGGCACTCCATTTTTGAATGACCTCTATTTTATGTATTAATACTTGAATACCCTCTACACTTACTCTACACCCTAAGTAGTCTACTTCAGACGTGCCAAACTTGCACTTTGAGATTTTGGCATACAATCAATTCTATCTTGGAATCTGGAGTACTTCTTGTAGATGTTGTTTGTGTTCCATCATCATGCTACTATATAGTAAGATGTCATCTAGGAAGACAATAATAGACTTATCCAAATATGGACAAAATATGTCATTCATTAGACTCATGAAAGTGGCAAGTGCATTGGTGAGACCAAAAGGCATCACAAGATACTCAAAGTGGCCATACTTGGTTCAAAAGGCAGTTTTGTACGCATCCTCCTTTTTAATTTAGATTTGATTATAACCACTCTACAAATCTAGTTTGGTGAAGTGTCTTGCTCCATTGAGTTGATCAAATAGATCATCCATGCAAGGTAAGGGGTATTTGTTCTTCATTGTTTAGTGATTGAGACCCCGATAGTCAATGCACATGCGCATTGTATCGTCCTTCTTCTTCACAAACAAGACCAGGGCCCCATATAGTGATACACTGGATTGGATGAACCCTTTTTGCAACATATCCTCAATTTGATTTGTGCACTCCTCTAACTCATGAGGTGATAGGCGATATGGAGCCTTACAAGGAGGTGTCTTCCCCAGGAGTGTCTCAATTTTATGACCCACTCTCCTTTTTGGGTGGTAGTCCTGAGGGAAGATCATCGAGAAAGACATCTTGAAACTCATTTACCACATCCTTCAATTTTCTCAAGAATCAAGTTGTGCACTCTAGACTTCTCTTATTAGACCCATGAAACATCTATTGGTCTTATAGATAATTGTTGTCCCTATGACATAAAGAGGCAATTCTTGCTAGTGAGATTTTTCTTTAACCCCAATGATTGACCATTGGTGGGTTCTCACTACTTTCTTTCTCCAATCTACCATAGGGTTGTAATGCTCTATCCATGGTATGCCTAAGATTGCATCATAACAAGCTAATTGTATCACTCGCCACTCAATTACTTCATGATATTCTCCTATAGAGAGTGTTACTCGTCTAGGTAATGATTCAATCCTCTTTGTTTGCCCGTTAGGTAACTTGACTTCTTCACTCTCATCTCTCTCTAGATCCATTCCCAATCTTATTGCAATAGAGCGAGACAAGAAATTCTTTGTTGCTCCCAGATCTATTAATACTCTCACTTGATTGCCTTCTAGGACTCCATTCACTACAATCTATTGTGAGGTTGCCTTTCGGTACCTTTGCACGCTTGTCTTCTTCTCCCCTTTGCTTTTTTGCTTCCTTATTGAGCCAATAAGGCCGTGAGGTACATTTACTGGTGATCTTCATTTTCCAAAGTAATTTCCACCTCTTCTTCAATGCATCTCTCTATGTTGTTCAAAGCTCACCGGTATGAAGGCCAAAGGCCTTTGGGGAGACGAGCACAATAGTTGCTAGATATATAACCAATACAACCACAATTATAACAACGGCATTTTTCTCCTTGAGTTCCTTCTCCTCGTGGGACTCCATTTCTCCGTTCTTCTACCCGTTCCGTTCTCCTTGAAGCGGTCGTGCTCATTGGTCTTGAAATTGAAGGTTGCCCAATTCCATCGGTACTGGTCCACCCATAGGTGGCATTTTTTCCCAATAATTTTGAGGTGGAACTACTCCTTCACCTCCACCCAATGCTCCTATGATTCTTTGGGCACAAGCAATGGCTTCAAATATTGTGCAAGGATTTTGTACCATGATTTCTTGACAAATCTGCTCCTTCAACCCTCATTTGAAATTGTCAAGAGCCTCTACTGGACTCATGTTGGTTATTGCAACTTGTAGATCCAAAAATGCCTCCACATATTCTTACACACTGTTCTTTTGTTTCAATCCCCATAGTTGGATCTGGATCATCTGCATAGAATCCATCAATTGGAAATTCTTCAACAATCCTTCTTGCATTGTTGTCCATGTGACCTCCCTTCTCTCTGCCAACATGGATCATTCCCAAGCATTGTACCATGTGAGGGCTTTATAGGTCAAGTACCCACATGAAACATCCCTACATCATGCTTGGTGATCTTTGTTGAGAACAACTGGAAATATCAATTCATTCTTGAGATCCAATTCTTTACTACTCCCAATGTATGCTGCCCCTTGTAAGGCTTGATGTTGCGGGTCTTCTTCATGGAGTAGTAATGTGGCTTCTTCATTGATAAGGTTTGTAGGCACGGGTGCCTCTCCAAGTACTTCAATCGCAGGTATTGGGTTTTGGGACGGCTCTTCTTCTTGCATTGCTTGATCATTCCTGAGGGTCTGCACTTGAATTTGTAAGGCCTCTATGGTTATCTTAATCTCTCAAAATTTGTTCAACATCCCCTACATTCCTTGCACCAACTCTTGCAATTGTGGATCCATGGTTACTATAACACTCAATTGCTATTGTCTACTTCAATAGAGTTAATATGATCACTCTGGAGTGCGCACAAACTATTGGAATTACCATTGGGACCTTAGAAGCTACCACTTGTTGATAATATTCCTCATCAAAATTCCTAACCTCAAAATCTCTAAACATCACTTTCGGTCTCACTACATAAAAAATTTCTACTTGAGTGCTAAAAAAGAAAGGATTTAGGACATTCAAATCCATCATAACAAAATGTAGATTGTCAAATCCCACTTTCTATCGTAAATAATTATAGGCAAAATCATTGGATTTGGCAAATTCATCATTATATCCATGAACTCTGCTCCAAAGTGAAAAACCAGATACACTCTCACGCTGAATGTACATAATCTTGATATGGAATGGATTCAAGAATAGAAAGCAAGGTGCTAGATATTGTCCTCCTGGAGCCTCCATTCCATCCTCCATCTAGCACTCCTAATCTACCAATTACACCATAATATCTCTCTTCAAAATTACTCAGTCTCAATAGCCCATGTTCTTCCAAGAGGGATGATCCGCTCTCTTGGAGATAACACCTGCTCTAATACCATTTTAATACTCTAAGGATAGGAGACCTAAAGAGAAACACACACTTTCACACTAAAACTCTGATGCCCCAAAGGAGCATCTTCTCTTTATTATATAGACAAAGAGGATCTCTTCCAAGGAAGCTCCACCCTATGATTAGGCACACAGATGGGTGACATATCAGCAAACTCCACCCTTGGATTACCTACTTGGATGGATGACATGTCTGTCCTGGTCCTATCTGGTTGGTCAAACAAGCTTTGACCAAAAGGAATCTTTTAGGGAATCTTCATGTAAGAATCTCATAATCACGTGATGAGGTACTATTGGAAAGCTCTCATTGAGACAAACCAAAGGGGAGGGAAGGCCAATCTTTCCTGCACTAGGGGGGATCTATACATTTTTGAGGCCTAATTCATCCGTTTAGACCTCCAAAATTGCCTTCAAAGATTTCAAGCATATTTTGGTTCCTACTCTATTAGTAGAAGTCCCCTTTGGGCAATACCTCTTTCTGATCTGTTTATTCCATCATGTGTAACATCCTTCCAGATGTTACCAAACCAATTCTCACCTTCAAATCATATGTCTAGTTATTGGTTCTAAGGTTTTCAAGTCTATTTTGGTTTCTGCCCTATTAGTAGAAGTACTCTTTTGGTGATACTTCTATCTGATCTATTTTGACCATCATGTATAACATCATTCTAGATGCTACCAAACCAAACTTCATATCTAGATCATATGGCTAGCTCTTGGTATTACAACAATGTATTGGAACAAGTTGGAGGTAGAGTGAAGTAAGGAGAAGGTAGTTTCAAGTATGGAGTCGGTTCAATAGAAGCATCATTGAAGAGTTGAAGATGATGCTGATTATTGAGGCTGATGGTAAGTTAGAAGAGGCAAGGCTGCACAAATTAAAATTGTTGGTGCAAGAAATGAGAAGGAGGAAGGTGAAAGATGTGGATATGAACAATTTGTTAATTTACTTGAGAGACCATGTAAATAGAAAGATGTTGGACGTAGAAGACAATGTCTATCTCCAATTAGATCTTGTTAGATCAGACTCGGATAGACTTTGTAGTGAGATGAAGGTAAATAAGAAGTCCAAAGTCATAGAAGTAGGAGTGCATGTGTCTCTAGGGGAGTTTTCTGAGATATTAGGAGAGGATGGGTTAGAAGATGAGAATGTAGATAGATTGGCCATGGTTCTAATTTCAGTTTAGAGTGAAGAGATTATAGAAATAGTGGAGGAAGTGAAGTATTAGATAGACCCAAAGAAGGGGAAATATTTGTTGGAGCATCGGGTTTAAAAGCCAAAGTAGAAGTTGATATCCGATTGGATTTGAAATATGAAGAATCAGATATGAAGAAGTAGTTTGTCATTTTGGATCTATCAATTGATAAAGTTGTTAGAAAATGGTATCTTAGTTAATAATGATCAAAGTGCTTTGCCTATTCAAAGGAAGCATTCATATTGTGTTTTTGTTTAGTATTCATATTTTTAAAGTTGATAAAGCAAATTTTTGTAACTCAATGCTTGCCATTTCAGCTTAATTTCAAGTATCAATCTTGTGTGTGTGTGTCTGTGAGTGGTTGGAGAAATTTGTAGTGCAAGTTAGTGAGCTTGTTGGATGTTGGATTCTATAGTTCTGATTTCCATTTTATGTGTTTGATCTTGAGTGGATAGCAATCAAGCAATACCTTGACGGATCTATGAGGAACTGTAGTGGTAGTATTCTACATTATTGAGTGCAATACGGGGTTGATGCAAAGCAACTTTGATCAAGGAAGTTGTGTCATCAATGGAGAGGTGGAATAAAATTCTGAGGTGAAGTTGTTTCATAGTGAAGTAGCCTTCTTTGGAAGAGTCTGAAACATCACAATCAAGATTTGAAGTATTATGATTATGAGTGTTGTTAATTTGTGATGAAGCTGTGAATCAATGCTTGTTACTCTCTTTTAGATGTGGTTGCTACTTGAGAGATTAAAGACAAACTCAAGAAGAATTGATTATTACATTTTACTTTGTATTTGACCATTTTTGAATCGTATCTTTGTGGGAACAAACTTTACTTACTTATTACCACAAAAGTGATACTTGTTGGGTTGTGACATTAGCTTCTATTTTCATCAATGTTTTCTCTCTTTTCCTCATGTTGGTGGCTTCATGATCAGCTAGTTGTAACCTCTCCCTAGATTCTATGATATTGACCTTCAACATGGTGATCTTTGCTAAATCTTGAGACAATAATATACAAGGTGACATTTTGGATACCTTACTTGTTGATATTCCACCTTTTCTCCTCTTTGGGTCACATTCTCCTTCTTTGTCAAGGAAAGAGGCATGTGACCTATCCCTTGTAGAAGTTAATAGAGGTGGTGTAACAAAAGGTGAATCTTCAACGGGTGCAAAAATTTTGACTCTTCCTTGGGTGATTGGATTCCATTCTCCTAGCACTCCTTGTAAATACTAGGTTTACTTCTCCCCTCGAATGTTTAGGAAAAATTAGGAGCACAAGTCCAAGAGCACTACCTTTGAGGAGAGATCAGAATCAAGAGCCCTCCTTGGCACCTTCATGGACCTCCTTGCCACCAACCTTGCTTGAATTGGGATTTAAATCTCCCAAACTTACCATACTAGGTGGATTAATGTTTGCTACATTCTTGAACATGGCTTCCATTATAGCAAAATAGAAGCCATTCCATTCAATTTATAGTTCTCCATCCTTTGCCATATTCCTTCTCCGTGAGACCTTCTCCAATAAAATTGTTCTTCAACTCCCAAGTTTCTTTGTACAATTTCATGTACCTCAGCCATTTCTTGTAAAGCATGTCACCTTTCATAGAAATAGGAAATCCTTACCCCTCCCAAACCAAAAATATGGCCATGAAACTAAAAGAAATGGATTTCTAAATGGGGTTTTTGCAATTCCCACCATGAATATATGCAAAATGCTTGGGATCGGTCCTCCAAATAATCCGATATTTAGCCATAATAGTGCATCACCATGCGGAACTATTTGTCCTTTTTGGTTTTGCTAGCCACTAAAGAAGCTATCCTCAACAGTTCTCCAATTTTCTCTAATGATTGTTCAAGTTGTGAATCCAAATGTGAGTCTATAGGTCTTGGTTTCTCATCCTAATGTGAGCCTTTTGCACTACAATCAGGTACTTGATCTCCCATTGCTAAATTTTTGTTGCACTTTTGGACTAAAATTCCTTGACCCCCAATCAATTTCTTGGTTGCTGCAAGGCGGCACAGATCATTTTCCATAACTTACGCTATCTTCCTTGCCGCATTAATCTATGGAAATGAAACACCACACCCATGCAAAACTACAAGACCCATTGGTTTAGTTTATTGCAAGAGCATTTGCACACAAATGGTGAAGTTGAGTTTGAATAGTTGAGACCGGCATTTTGGATCCACCATAAATCCCACTCTAAGAATCATCCACCAAAAAACATGGCAACCCTCTCAAGCCATGTCACCTCTTTTGACAATTATTTATTTGAATATGGAAATCCTAAACATCCATAATATAGCGCTTATATTTATAAATAAACACAACTTGCACTAGATCTCTTGTAAAACAATTTATGGAGCATTCATGTATTAGCACATCATCTCCTTATAGAGTTCACTAAATATAGTTCCAAATTTTGTTATGAATCCACTAGACATTCGTCAAATCTATTTATGACCCCTTAATGTTTAAAGATCTCTTCAATTCTATTTTTTTTCTTTGAGGCTTTATGAACACAACCAATTCATATCAACTTTAAACCATAAAAAGACAAATCTTTAGTGGAGAAAGACTCTATATTAACATAATTAAGTGGTCGTTACACATTTTTAAGTCCATGCATGATGAACAATACAAGGCAATTGCATAGGACAACAATAAGGATGGAAGCCCCCATCAAGCAATGATTGAACTAATCCACTTCTTGTAGTGATCACAACCACACAGGTTAGAGATACACTTAACTGACCCCCAAGTTGGCAAAAAGAATTAACCAACTTGAAACCTTGACGAGGCACATCAATCCTATGTGGCAATGGATTTCACAAACATGTTGCATCTAAGATACTTCCATATTGCATATAATTTAGACAACATGTGTATATTGCTCTATAGAGTGCAATGGCTGGTGCAATGGCTGGTGCAATCCATAGGAGAGCAATTACATTAGGTGATGCTTCTTCGGATGCTCTAGTTGTTTGTAGACTGTACGACTTGCATACTTCAGATACCTTAGGTGCTGTAGGGAAAATTTCTCATATCAACACTATTAGGGCTTAGCTCCATTTTACTTATTTTGTCTCACCCTTGTATGGCTTGATGGGGGTCTTCCTATACTTCGTGTTTTCTCCGTGGTCGCCCTTCTCTCTTAAAATACTTCACTAGAATGGCTTTGGAAATCTCCTTATGAAGATCACGACCACATAGGGTAGAGATACACTTAACTGTTGGGTCAGTTAAGTGTATCCATGTACCGTGTACCCCCACGGTGACAACATGAGTTGACCGATCTCCTTGAAACCTTGACGAGGCACGTCAGTCCTATGTGGCAGTGGTGTTCACAAAGAATTCACGTATTGCATCCATTTCTTGTTATCCTCGTCTTTTACACAATTACATCCACGATACTTCCCTGGAATGGCTTTGGACAATTGCCTTTGTGTTCTATCCTTCAACGGCTAGATCCTTTCGTCGTACCTCTTGTTCTCCTGCGCGCGCTTTTTTGGACAATTTGAGACACAAAAACACGGTTGCCAACACTCACTATCGGCATGCTAGCTGGCTACTCAGGGATGCCACCTACGACCACGTGGCACTTGGCTCTCGATTAGGTCTTTTTGCCAAATTGGGAGTTAGTGAAGTCGAAGTGCCAAATATGGGGCTCGGTTAAGTCTTTCTCCGTGCAGAGCGAGAGGTCAGTTTATCTCATGCTTCGCTTAGCCTGAGCAGGTAGTTGGGGACACTGTACAATCGTGGTTTATAACTGTCACTGTCAGTGGTTCTCAATCACCGAGGGTCAGTTTTGAAGAAAAAATGTGACCACGTCATCATGTATGTCCTACAAACAGTGGAAGTCAGCACGTAGATCAGAACATTTCAACTGCAGTATTATGGAAACGAAGAACTGGCAACTTTTGTTCATGCCATTAGCTAGAAAGTAAGGAAGAGCAATGAAGAAATACATCGAATTGACTATATTTCTACTCATAGATATACTACACGTTCCAAATGTGCAAGGTAAAGATAGTAGGTAAATACATGTAGCGAAGTCGTCGAACTTACATGAAAGATTGGCGTGAATTTATGATGCCACAAGTCACCAAGTAGCAAAACAAGGGGGTGTCTCAAATTGCAAGAAAATGATATCCCTCAAGTGGATGCATCTGGTTTATGATGCCAAATGAAATGAGATCGATGAAGACCAAGGACCAACCATCTTGAGGAAAAATAAAAGATTCTCTAAAATCTCAGAGCAGCCGATGTTATGTTCCGTGATGAGAGTCAGAATACTAGAATGAGAAAAGGACATAAATCATTGTCGACTCTCGATAACTGCAAAGCCTCGGTTCGGCTCGAGATTACATTTACTCAAGAAGTATACAAATTGAAATAATAGCAATTACAAGAAGTTAAGAATTTGGACATCTGCAAACTCAGAGTGAAAATTGCATATAATAAAGATATAAGAATTATTTATATCGTTACAACATAGATATGCAACACATGCATGTAGTTTTGGATTTATTTACACGAAGGAAAGTTCGAAGAATCTTTCATCTATAGAGACGTTACAACTGTAATATTATCCAAGTTGGGAAAATACTTTAGATACTATGACTAATACCCATACAATAAATTTATCTATTCGTGAAATTTTGATGAAACCAAAAAATACATATGCAACTTTCACTGAAGCCTCAGCTTTCTAAAGCATTTACAACTATTGACAGTACTGTACCGCTTTCTGGTCGAAGAAGATCGAGGGGGAAGAGCGTCAGTCCCAATCATTGCACAAGTCTCTCTCGTAAAGCACAGGCATCGGATATGAACCGCTCAAGATGACACAAGAAATAGGTCTAAGGTCTGTGGTGCAAAAGGCGAAGAAAGATTCGAGACCTGAAGTAAAGAAGTAAGCGAATACAACACTGTATGACGTAACGATTGAATCCATGAGCCCAGATATTTGCTTTCTAAAGCATAATTGCGTGACGCGCCACCCCCCAACCTAAGACATAGGAGAAGCAAATATAGGACGTTTGCATGCCTATACGGTGAAGTGCTTCTGTTCATTAGTTTTTTCCAATCCTAGGGACAAATTTGATTGCATTTTGCAACATCTATATTATCAGTTTATCATTACCAAGAAAGTATATGAACTGTTTGGGTCTTGGGTGAGCAAACACCGCCATTGGAAAAGTATATCCTGCTCTCCCCCTCCACGCCAGCTACCTTGTCTACAGCGATGAGCGTCCGTCTAGGTTTGATTCACCTATATGCATCTTCTTTACTCATTTGTGACTATAGCTCTACACTAGATGTAGAGCTATACTCACAAATGGGTATGACACTACAATAAAAAATCTAGTGTCCATATGACATAGTGTCCTTTTGGAGGACATATGATAGCTACCCATGATGCAATCAAGGATATAGTGTTTGCTTTGGCACGAGAGAATGAATATTTGGCTTGGAAGGGATGTTCGTATGCTTTGCAGATGACTCAAGTCAGAGCAGACTTATACTTGATCCAAAATGATCAAGTGACAATGACAGATGTTGTGGTTACGTACCCTCCGTGCGATGTAGTTTTGGAGAGAGTGATTACTCATCCCCTTGATGTGCGGCGAGCGGAGCAGCAATAAGCAAGGTCTCCAAGTATAGGGGTATATCGTCACCTCTTTGTTCCTCTAGCCTTGGAGTTATATGGAGTGATGGACACAACGTTCAACATATTTGTCAAGGAGTGTACAAATGATTACCATTTTAGATATCAGTGCACTCTCACTTTCATACTTTGTAGCATTCTTTAGACAATGTGTATCTATTGCTTTACAAAGAGCATTTGGGTGGTGCAATCCATAAGAGAGCAATCACAGTAGGTCATAACTTTTTGGTTGTTCCAGTAGTTTGTAAATCTTACAATTTGTATAACTCAGATATCTTAGGTGCAGTAGGGCAGATTTCTCAATTTGGTACTATTGGGGGCTAGCCTCATTTTACCTCATTTGTCCCTCTCTTGATCGGGCTCGATGGGATCTTCCCATCCTTCGTTTGCTAAGCGGTTGCCTTTTCTCTATCCACGTCTATTTCAAAGTCTCTTTCAGCATTAATTTCATGTGACTGTCTGCGAGATTTGAGATTTTTTATTTCCAAGTTGACGTTTCGTCGATTGTTTCTAATCCATTACGTGCATACTATTGGCAGCAGCAAGGGGTACTCTAACTTCTTGATTCAACTTCCAAGCAGATATCGGTAGCTACACTTGACCCACTACATATCGTTCCAATGGAGTGCATGTTAACCCATCCTTCCTGTTTTCCTACGACTTTCCCCTGGTGCATGTTAATAGTACTTGTTGTAGCTTTTAGTACATTCTAAAACTCGAAATGTTTGCGTATCTTGCCTCGGAAGTTGAAGCATAAAACTTCTCTCATAGTTCATAATAGATGCTTTTGTCGAAAGGTCTTATTTCAATTTCGAAATTCATTCCAGTTAGAGTTTGTGAATGAAGGACATGGTACTGTAGGTAGGTCCATGACAAAAACAATATGAAATGGAAAGCTGGAGCTTTGTATGTCAGTAGTGCACTGGAGATATTTACGCAGATGCAATCTTGTCTCTGCCTACCAACTCCTAGATGACGAAAGAAATATGTGTAGAAGTTTTATGGTTGGCAATTATCGTATAAAGTCCATTTACAACCGAGCTTCTGCTAAACTATATGTAACAGTTTGCAGGAGGTGGAAAGGTTCGAACATTCCAATAAAATTAGTATCCGAAAGAATGCAAGATAAAGTGGAAACACTCTACACTTTTGCCAAAATTATCAGTAATGAGGGTGCAACGCTGAGTAAGGTCACGTTGCGTTCGATAATGAGAAGCACTACGGTAGCCAACATGAATAGCTATTAGACATAGCAGTGGCAACCAAGCGGGGATGTTGATTGTAGATTTTACGAAAATCCTATGGGAATGAAGCTATTTTCGATCAAATTTACTAGATATGTAGTAGAGACCCCGGCACTGAAATTCACCAAGTTGATTATTGAAAACTTCTGAGAAATCAGGAGAGAGAGAATATATGACAATTTATAGAATCGCTAAACACCGTACAATTTTATGGGTTACTTAGGTCACCCCGTAATATTTTTCGGGACGACCTGTAAAACGATTTAGGTGTATCTATAATTATAATTAAATTTGTTCACGGCAGCTGCTTAAGGTGTGTAAATTTATACACGTCGTCGTACCTGGTCGAATAAACACTGAAAATCTTAGCCAAATAATATACCAAGAAAAAAAGTGCACAAGGCACTGACAAGTGCAGAAAAGAAACAAGGCCATGGGGAAAAGGACAAAGCCCAATAGATGTGCAGCGAAGTATGTGGATACAAGCTCTCGATCTTCTGTCCTGTGGCTTTGAATTACTTTTCTTATCTAGACGCCTACTGGCTAAACGTCACTATCTCTACACTAGACTTCTTCTCTCGTACTGGTGACAACAAAATCCGTCGACAAGTAATTAATGTACATCCATATGGCAGTGGTGCTGCTTATAGCCAGAATTGAGAGGAGGAGTTGGAAACTCGATACATCCTTGAGATTTAAAGTTTCTTTACTTCTGACACTCTATACGCACCTGCTGTCGTATTTACTATACAGTGTAGTCTAGAATTTGGATTCTCTTTAGATACGGTCATTCTTGTTGACTAACTTCCTAACTCTTATGTGGCAGTTGCTAGAACCATGAATCCAATACTCTGCAGTTTGTTACTCTCGAGGCGCATTCATGAACTGGTCGTTATCCAACCAGCGACCTCTTGATTCACTTTTGCTCATTTGCGGACAAATATAAACCTTTTTATTTCAGTGGAAAATGACGAACACAATTTGTTTCCATGACCTCCTGCCGACACGGACTCCATGAGAGCGGCGCCACTTACGACCTTTCAATTTGTATGCGTAAGACTTCTCAATTGCAATGATGGTATGTTGGAAAATTTGCTGATTTGGTTCTTGACAGTCGTTCATCCTGGTTCTGGAAACAGTTCGGACTTTTCGTGATAATCTTTTGTGTTTGTGAAGGATAATCAATAGCTAGTAAACGACAGCTCCAATTTCTGCCAGAGTCAGGGCGATTCTAGGCAAAGCTGCTAGTCCCGGAAAATCAGAAAACCACAAAACTGGTGCATTTTACTGCAGTCCACATATGCAGTTCGCCCGAAAACTTTGATATTGTTTGGAAGCGGCATTGTAGTGTCGACGCTTGAGCAGAAGACCTCTGCCTCATGTTATTTTCGAAAAATCTAAATTTCATTGAATTTTGTGAATTTCTGGTAATTAAGCCGACTCTGCTATGGATCTTCTCTGCTTCTGCAGGATATAGAAGACGCTTTCACTCCTCCAAGCTTGAAAACTATGCAGGATGAGGATACCTTGATGGAGGAGAGGTACGACGCTATTGATCTCAAGGGACTGCCTGTTGACAAGTCTAAAACAGGATCATGGAGAGCAGCCCGACATATTTACGGTAAAATTTCAGTTGATGGTTCACTTCTTTGCCATTTGGCTGAGTCTCTTCAGCAATACAGTGCAACATCTTAAGCACTGAATGCGTCTACAGTAGCGCCGCGGTTTCATGCCGATTGCGACACTAGCCGCGGAAGAATTGCAGAGAGTTCAACTGACTGCGAGCTCTCTTTAAACAATAACGTTCGGACATATAATGACTGTTTCATTACTTTTTTCTGCTGAATATTCTGGAAGGATAGAGTACTCAAACGTGATAGAGTCAATTCCCGTGGTCGTGTTTGTCATCGACATGACCTTGTTCGGATTTGGTTTGCCAATTTATTGGGTCTGCGGCATGCTTGGTCTCCAGATTTTTTGCTTGGCGCTTTTCAGAGTTTCACGCTATAAACGTTTTTGCTATAAATCAAAATGGATAACTGAGACCGAGACTGGGATTGCTGTCGTGAATGCAGCTCTGAACTTCGCTGATTTTCAAGCTGGAATTGCAGTTATCATCAATCAAGTTTCCTATCTGGTTGGGACTATGCATATGCCCATTTCGGATGCGGCTACAACCACTAACTTATTCACAGGCACTCATTATCTTCTTACTGTTCTCGGAGGATTCGTGGCTGATAGCTACCTTGGCGCATTCTGGACTGTTACCGGAGGTGCAACGATCTACGCTCTGGTACTCTTGTGATGTTAAAAGTTTAGCTCGTCTTGACCCGTTAGCTGCCACTAAGGTCGTAACAAATGGCTTGGCTGCCCTCAGGAGTCTACAGGATTCAATATATTAGCTAAATCTAGTTAAACACGAGCTAAATCATTTCTTCGTTAATTGGTTTCAACTCCCTACACTGCGTTCGCTCATACGAAACTGATCTCAAGTTTCAACAGTATCTCAATCAGTTTATTGTAGAGTTCACATTTTTATCTAAACATCAACTTCACTTCTTGTCTTGATTCAAGATAGCAAGTACTTGCAATTATTACCAGGTCAACGTAGTCACTTGAAGAGATTCACTAATAGATACTTTAGAATTTGGACAAGTAGTTTACGAGCTTGTCTGTTATGTTGACAGTTCTGCCTGTTGTTGTTCTTGCCAGGGGTTGGGTCTCTTGACGTTTAATGTTTCATACCCGGGCTTGAAGCCTGAGGAATGTATTTCATCAGCAACGAATTTCTGCAGACAAGCAGGCACCAAGTACATGGCACCGCTTTATGTGGCCCTCTATACTATAGCTGTGGGGATAGGAGGTGTAAGGGCAAACATTGCTTCTTTTGGTGCCGACCAATTTGACGACAACTCAAAAGTAGAAAAGAAGCAGAGCATCCATTTCTATGTCTGGTTCTATTTCACCACCAACATGGCATTCCTGTTGACCTTTACGTTTGGAGTGTATCTTGTAGAAAATGTGAGCAGAGGTTGGGGTTATGGCTTCTGTCTTACAATCTTCTCTATCTGCTCAATTTTCTTCTTCGTTGGAACTCCGCGGTTCAGACACAAAGCCCCGGCTGGAAGCTTCCTTACTCGTGTGGCGCAAGTTGTTGTCGCTGCCTTCCGAAAGCGCAAACTTTTTCTTCCAGATATTGAGGAGCTATACGATGCTCCACTTTCTGGAAGCAGACGACTGAAACATACAACCAAACTAAGGTATATGTACGTTTAATTCCTAGTCTGTTTAATTTTTTCTAGCCTGTTTTGAATGATGCTTCAAGGATCACTGATGCTAGTCATACGAGAGAGGGAAAATATTGCATGTCTTCTGATTACAGAAGATTCATAACACAAAACTTAGTAACCTATGGTTTGTCCTGTTTGAGTATATTCCGTGCTCAGAACTGCTAATGAAGCTATCACTTCTTGTTATCATCACTGTACTTTTTCCATATCGTACCCTCTTACTGCGGAGAACATGACTCTGGCTATAGCTAGGGTGAACATGTTGATCTGAGGTACTCAAGAGCTGTCAAGCCGTTGACAATGCTTTCACCAAGAACTTAACCGACGCTACCAGGGGTTCGTTGCAGAGAGCTTTATGATGAAACCAAACTAGGTTCAAGATAAATAAACTCCACACGAGCTTGACAGCTCGTATTCTTATCAATCTAATGGACCATATAATGCGACATTATTGTACCTCCATTTTGAACATTCTCAAACAGTGGCGACGGTGGGTTGCCTCCATCAGGTTCCTGGACAAAGCTGCAGTGATAGGGGAAGAAGATACTGCATTCAGCAGGTGGCACTTGTGCGCCGTCACTCAAGTGGAAGAAACAAAGCGAATTCTGCAACTGGTGCCTATTTGGGCCACAACGGCCTGTGTATCACTAGTCTTCTCGCAACTAGTTACGTATACTGTTAGCCAGGGCGCAACTCTGGACCGAAGATGGGGCAAGCACTTCGAAGTTCCTGCTGAGTCTTTATCGGCCATTTTTGTCATCGCCTCGCTACTTACAGTTCCTCTTTATGATCGATTCTTTGTGCCGTTTGTGCGAAAATATACCAAGCACCCCTACGGTCTCAGCCCGCTGCAGCGCCTGGGACTCTCAATAATATTTGCTATTATGTTGATGGTTACAGCCGCGTTGGTGGAGAGAAAAAGATTGACTTATGTGCGGGATCTGGGGTTCCAAGATGCTCCTCTCGGATCGTATGGTCTCCCAATGAAAATGTGGTGGCTCGTTCCACAGTTCATCTTAGCGGCACAGGTAGAGCTTTTTTACTATTTGTCATCTTACCAGTTCTTCTACTATGAAGCGTCTGATCAAACCAGGAGCATCGCCAGTTCATTCACTTACTCTGCTTCATCAATTGGATATTTCTTAAGCTCCGTGATTAACGATGTAGTCAACAGCGCGACCAAAGATGGGAAGGTCAGCAACAAATTCCAGTTTATATGGCATTTTGTATGTTGCTGTATTGCTCACTTTTCCAAGTTGTGTAGCTTTGCGCCAAAAAGTCATCCATTTCAGTGTGCATGTTAAGCAAGATTCAGTCTGCGTCACTTTTTGTCCAAACCGCCGGAATGATCTGAGTCATGCACTGTTTAGTCACGAGAGAGAAAGAAGAGAGAAATCATGTCAGATCTTGCATAATTTGGTTTACATCCCGGAGCTTTTCGGGGCCATTTTTGTTTCTACTTCATTGATTTGCTAAACTTGATTGCAAATCTCTCTGGGTTATCTGCTCTGTTCTCTTGAATTTATTCTTAAGCCAAATATCTAGCAATGAACGATAGTCTTGCGTTGCCCGTTGGACCAATGGTTGTTAGATATCAGCATTTTTTATACAGATTGTCTCCGCGAAGATTTCAACGACCTGAACTATATCTACCGCATTAAGAGTTTTTGACATCAATCACTCTAAATTCTACCATAGCATGCTCACGTTGGCCTGTTCTTGTTTGTCCAGCATAGATAGAGAGAAAGCTGGTGGCTACTTTTGCCTTCCATCGGGCCCTTTGAACCTGTGCAATATGAGTATCCACCTATTTTCTTTCATCCAAACTCTTATAAGATCGCCGTCGGCTGATAAGTGAATTTCTTTGCTCTAAATAGGGAGGCGGATGGCTCACGAATCAGTTGAACAATGGGGGCCTGGAGAAGTTCTACTGGCTTTTAGCAATGATATTGGCTGTAGACTCCTTGTTCTTCTTTATTTGTGCGCACTGGTACCAGTACAAGTTCGACTGGTATCACCAACAAACACCCACAGAGGACTGAGTAAAGTCCGTTATGTTCAAACCAATTCGTGCCTTTCGTGATTCATGTCTCTCATGATGAACAGGAGCTGAGTATATACGCAGGCCCTAATTTTTCCGCGCGTAATTGAATGTTGTGTTGTTTACTTCCACACTGGTTCTACTGATCTCCGCTCAGTTATTTATCTCACGATGTACCAACCGCTGTTTCACATGTCCTTGGCCATCTCCTTACGTTCGCCAAGCGCGACTAATTGTTAGAACGCTAAGTTCAGTAATTCCCAGGAACATTTCTTCTTCGGGTCGGCAGTTTTGTGAAGAAAGTGGTTGAGACCTAGAGGGTACCTAATTTAAGGTTTCGCGTGGTCACTACTCGAATTCATTGCTGTTCGTTTAGAAGTGGAGAATTATGCCTGGCCCGTTCCACCAATACAGCGAACTGAGGATGGAGAGATTTCCCAAACAAGCCCAACCGAAGATGTTCCATACCATGATTCTGTCGAGATGGTACAAGTATCTGTGCTTTTGGGCAAATAGCCAATAAAATCTGGATATCCTTAGTGTTGTAAAATTCTTAGTTCTTCTAGATTCTTTTACTGGACAGACTCTGCAGGATGTGTCAAAACTATAGACCCAATTCCTCTTAGATTCTGCCAGCCAGTAAATACTGCAAAAAGTTTGAAAAATTATTTGAATTGAATATATCGTTTTTTGGAGACCGGTAACCGTTGAACCATAAAACCCATTAAAAGAATTCCATGTGATAATCTATCAATCTGCATTCAGTTTAGTTGTAAATTGTAAATTGGATGGTGAGGAGAAAAGCTTGAAGAATACAGTGGTTCTGTTTGTCATCGTTTAGATTTGATCAGGTTTAACAATTTTCTTTGATGTCCAATTTTATTATTCACAAGATTACATTTTTTACAGTTTCACCTAATTATATTATGATATATTGTGTTAAAATTATATTATAAACTTTGAAATTGATTTTTTCTTACACCTCAAAAGCTAGGGTATAGCACTATATGAATTTATAGTATACATGTATAAAGCCTCCAAAGAAAAGAAGTTTCCGGTTTCTCTCCATCCTAATACTTTGGTCAATCCAATATCAATAATCTATAATACAATTATCTTTTGGTGAAAATCAGATACCTCAATTTTATGTGGAGTTGAAGTATTTGGTAATAACTTTCTGGTAGATGATGTAGTTTCATAACTGCCTGATTTATAATTCTAAAGGTTTAGCCATATAAGGTGATTAAACTTCATCACCGATGAATAAGGAATGAACTGTAATTTTTTTATTTTTTTATTTTACAAATCTAACAGAAAGACTAACCAAATAATCCTTGGGTTTCCTTATGGGAACTTCGTCAATCTAAGTACTAAGTACTACATTTCTGTTACTTCCTTTGTAATCATGCATTTGAATGTTCAAAATGCAGAGTGTCATCTTGGACATAATTTGTAAAATATACAAAGCTTAAAAAGGTTAAATGGTACCTTTGGTCGAGTTGATTACAGATTAATAGAGGTGAATTGTAAATCCAATGCTTTAGTGTTTTCTTTCTTTCATTTCACTTTTAGAGCCTTTGATAGGAGGATTATGGGAGTCTTTGGTGATATCATTGGACCAAGGACATTTGAGTGTGTGACAAGGGATTTTACATGTAGACAAACATCTCAACTGATCTTGTGCGGAGGGTAGGCTTATTATCTATGGAGGAGACTACATTTATAGTGTTTTTGGATAGTTGTGCTCTCTTGGCACCCCTACTTTCCTCCCATTTTGTGGTTGTTGATAGGCCAACTTTGGAGACATGTGATCGAGGTGGAAGAGGGATCCAAGTGTTATTGCAATAGACAAGAGACAGTCTATCCCTATGGGCATTGGTTGACCTTACATCCTTTGTTTGACTATTGTCAGATTGTACCAAAGGTTGACAGTCTTCCTTGACAGAGCGGTAGTGTAAGCATATGCTACATTCTCTCTTAGTTGACTCGTCCATTCCTTGGGTCACTAGAGCATATCTCTACTCTTGCTCTGGAAAGGGTGTAGACTCTTGGATCCTAGATCGACTGTGCATTAGGGGTTCTGACTCACTCTAGCTACCTTCTCTACAACAATGCAATTCTGCCTAGGTTCGATTCACTTGTCGGCATCTTCATTACTCACTTGTGAGTGTGGTTCTACACTAGATGCAACATCAGTCCATATGACATGGTGTCCTATTGTGTCCTTTTGGAAGACAAAGGATAGCTACATGTGACGCCATCAAGGATATAGTATAGTGTTTGCTATGGCACAAGAGAGTGGATACTCTGATTGGAGGGAGTGTTTGTATACTTGGTAAACAACAAGTGTCAGAGTAGACTTATACTTGGTCCAGAGATGATCAGGTGACAATGGTGGATGTTGTGGTTACAAACTATATGTGTGATGCAATTTTGGAGGGATAGATTACTCATCCCCTGGATGTGCAGCGAGCAGAGCCACAACATGCAAGGTCTCCAAGAATAGGGATATATAGCAAGGTCACCTCTTTGTTCCTCTAGCCTTGGAGTTATATGGAGCAATGGAGACAAAGTTTGACATATTTTTTAGGGAGTGCATAAGAGCTTATCATATTAGACGTCCTAGGTACCACTCTCACTCTCATAGTTTGTAGTGTACGTTAGATGACATGTGTCCATTGCTCTATAGAGAGCATTGGCTGGTGCAATCCATAGGAGAGCAATCACACTAGATGATGCTTCATCAGATACTCTAGTAGTTTATAAACCTTACCTATAGCACCATTACCTCTTTTATCTCTCCCTTCTAAGGCTTAATGTCTTCCAATCTTTCATGTGTCTTCCAAACCTTCATGTGTTCCACATGTCCCCTTTTTTCCTTCATTTTGTCATATTAAGTATAAACAAAAGTTCCAAAGGTTTTTGGATGATCTCCACGCTTATTTTTTAGTTCTATTTAGATGATCTTCATCTCCTACTTCATACTTACCTCAAATGGCATTGGTATTTCCTTACTGCAAGTAGTCACTGTCCCTCATGTCACAATCGGGTTTCAATTAACTTCTTCACAAGATGCTCAAGGTAAGGATCAACGTAAAGCTTTTACGACCATCTCAACAAATTTCTACGTAAACATTGAGTTTAATTGCTTGCATTCAAAGTTTTGATTGATTGTTTGTTCTATTAAAGTGGTCGAAAAGTTCAAAAATTTATGAACCGTGTGTAGTTTACAGTTCAGTGTACGAAATATGATGGAAGAGCTACTAGCTAGACACTTCTATAAAACAACCATTGAAACACTTTCATGAGCAATTGGGGGCTTCAGAGATCACTATTTCCTTATGAATATTTATGGGTAAGTTACGTACCCGGAACTTATTTCTGCAATCGTAAAAATTTACATGTTAAAATAATCGTGATCCATAAAATTTGACGGGTTACGGGACTCTGTAAAAGTTTATGAATGTATTGAATCAAATTTAAATCTCTTGTCTATGTGTATCATTGGTATCTCTTTTCCCTTTGGCAAACACCTGTTTTATATCAATTGGTCAGATGATCCATTATCCAGAATGTATCCCGTATTCCTACGTGGTATACATGTTACCTAATATTAATTAGGTAACTTTGAGAATTGAATGCTCTTATCATCACCTGTAAATTATTTTACGAAAACTTACGGGAAAACCAACATCACCCCCGTAAGTATCCCTCGTTCTTATTTCTGACCCTCCAATGTATCGGATTTCGCACTAATAATCAGTCAGCGAGATACTTACCACCAGCAACTGACTTTCCATAAAATAATCACCTAGGTCTTGCATTGCAACATTTCATAGTACACGAGTTCAGTGCGATCAGCACCTACTCCCCAACAGACCCTCAACGATTTAGCGTCCAAGTCGTACAAGTTCAAAGGTACGACTAATAAGAACCATCAACGATAAGCATCCTTAGGCTGTCAGTCCACATTATAAAACCGCATTTATCTCACGGGGAGTACGTAAACTACACAATTGTTGCAATTCTTTGACCACTGATGTCTCGTGTTGTTTTTGATATGCAACCACTTCGAGTGCGAGTCACACTCGGAAGATTTATGAACAATTGGCTTGAAAGGATGATGATCGGGTTCACCTATGAAATCTTTCTGAAACTCCACCCATAATTAACGAGAAAAATAACTGAACTACATCTCGACAATTCTGATTTGTAAGTGTCGAATTTACAGCCTAGGGGGTGGTGCCCGAGTGTGCTGAGACCTTGGATATTTAGTTCTCTTTTATATACCCTATGCCAAGGCACCGGCGCGACGATTTAACTGTTTAACCCATTGCGTTGACGGAGTTTGTAAAAGGTGATTCATTAAAAGAACAGTTATGGAGTTTGGAAGTACCTTTCGTAAATATTATTAGATCATTAACGACTAAGCATAAATTAGGGAGTTTGAATTGCGTCGTCACCAAACACAAAGCGGGCAATTTCCCCAGTTCCCAAACCCTCGTTGTTTGTTCTTTCAATTGGGTAGTTTCCCCAGGTGCTCAAACCCTCATCTTCTTTCTTTCAATTGGTAATTTCTAGAACCTCTCAAACACTCCCTCTCGTCTCCCACCAATTTGAGCGTGCACTACGCACTAGTGGATAGGTAACAGCGCAAGCTCTGGGAGCTTCAAGGTGACATTTTCACTATAGCTAAAATGACATACCAGGAGTAGGGGGAGAATTTGCAAACGGTAATTATCTCATGGACATTCGGCTCATGTGAAGTTGAGAAGGTTTGTAACAAGCGGGTGACCTCAAACTACTCCGTTGAAGTGAACTTCATCTCCCGAGTGCACATGCCGTTGGGGACACTTCATCTCCATAGAACATTTGTGTAATTGCCCAATACAAGACCTTGCTCGTGGCTAGGCTTCATCCTCCGAGGTTACATCCTGGTGATTTATTGCTTTTTTTTTTATTTCTTTCACCTTTACTTTCAACATCTAGAGCGTTGTTTGTTTGTTCTTATGTGACTTTTACTTTACATTACCCTAGGGTTTGCACTTGGGTGATAATCTTGTGCCTCTCTTTTCTCACTTATTTTTTTCAAGTCACATAGTGGACTATCTTCTTTCTTCAAGATTTCTTATTCAATACATGAGGGATGATTAGCTCATTTCTTGTTTTCTCACTTGTATTTCTTCAGTCATACGCAAGGAATGATAGACTCTTTGAGTAGCCAAGAAGTGTGATTGTAAGTTGGTGATTAGTATTATGCCCCTAATCAATACACATTGCATGCTCAAACAAAAACTAGAAAAGTATCTCAAATGGAGCATGAGAGTAGAATTAGACGCCATGAATGATCCTTTTGAGTTTGAAAGTCGCATGGAATAGGTTAGGGTGAGTCAGGACAATAATGATGGATACCAATATGATATGAAGGAGCTTTTACTTCACCATGTCATAGATATCTAGAGCCAAGGATAACTTATCCATGTAGCACTAATTTTGTTTCTAATTACTCTAGAGAATTTGACCAAAAAGTTTCAGACAACTCACTATAATGGATATAGATTCATTTAATACTTGTGTATCCTCAGTAAAAGATCATAGAGTATTGTGAAAGAACTACAAAAGGAATCAGACTCTAGTGTGGATTCAACTCGCTCTTGCACTTGATAAATTTGGTCACCATGGGAATGGAGCATGTGTAGCACAGTTTAAGGCCACAAGTGCAGGGTCCATGATAGGCTTCACTGATAGAATAATGATAGAAATTTATGACAATTTGGGCAATCAAGTGTTGTGGCCTAGAGGAGAAAAGGATGATTATATCTATTTTTGCTCAAAAAGGATTTCTTGAGTGCGGGGGTCTGATGGATGGCACTCTATTTCCTCTTGTAGCCCAACCTACTATCGATGGTGAATTATACTGCAGTTGGAAAGGTTCATATTCTATGAATGGACAGGTTATTTGTGATGATAAGAGAAGAATAATCCATTTTATGGGAGGTGTGTTGTCTTGATTTAGTTATATGCATATTGGATAAAAAGTAGTGATATGGATCTATTCTTCAAATGATTAGCAAGTAGAATGATATACTAATCCACTTTTTTTTGTTGGGTGTGATAAAGGGATGCCAGGTTTGTGCCATGATATGGCATGTTTAGAAAGGTCTTCACTTTGGAACAATCTGAATCACAATGGAGCTGATGCAAAATTCAAGTTTAATCAATATCCATTTGGGAGATTTGGATTACTTTCCAATGTATCATTTGATGCCAATACTTCAAGCAAAGTAAAATTGAGGATAGACAACAATTCAACTAATATGTTGCTCATATATACATAGTCAACAAGCATTGTACAATAGTTTTAAAAGCAAGGTAGTACTCATTGAGGGAAATTTAAGTTCAACTAAAAGATGAAAGTAGAAATGCTTATTGGATTAGTTAGTATATGAGTCATTCTCTACAACTTTTGATCAACCAATATGATATTTGTGCTAAAGATGATGGTCATTTTATTGAACAAAATGATTGATAATCATCCATTTTCTCCTAAGCCAGGTAGAGAGGAGACTCAAAACCAAGTGATGGAACAATGTTTAAGCTATAACCAAGAAATCAAGTTGGCCATTTGTTTTTTCATTGGGAAATTGACTACTCAATAAATTAAATTTTTTTTGGGACCATTATCTATGAAATTGCATATGGATAAGTGAATGTAAATGGTCATGTGGATTCTTTAGTGGATTTTTTCATTATCTTATATTTTGCAATTAGGGTTGGCTTGAGATCCTTTTGGAATTCTTTATAAGTAAGTGTGGTTTGTGGAAGGTTCAATGATAGGCCTTATATTCTTTGGAGTGAAGGGCTTATACATTGTCATTATTTGCCTTTCTCTATCTAGGAACACATTGGGTGCCTAGCTATAGAGTTTATGGATCAAAGGTTGTGCATAGATTTGTCTCTACTAGTCTGAGCACACATGTTGCCCGATCACTAGGGCCTTTTATTCTTGTTTCTAGTAATATTTCTACCGGGTAGGGGAGTAATAGGCAACCTAACATGTCATCACAACACACATTCTTGATCTGCTATTCATCACTTCCAATATTACCAAGGAGAAAAACATAGCACCCATAGAAAGAGGGAACTTAAGCGCAATGCTTGCATACCAATCCAAACCAACTGGGCATACAAATAGGCATGCATGTATGGAGAGGACCCAATCATAAGAATTCAACAACACTCCGTGATTTTTGTCGGAAATAAGCTTTAGAGCCTTCTTGCTCTATCATCAAGCTAATTTCAACATGTATTCCAAGCTTCCTCCAATACGTACTTCAAGTTTCAATCAATTTCTAATCCTAGTGGGGAATTTTATGTCTTTTTGAAAGGGAAAACTCTGCACAACTCATATGGATATAAATTTTTTGTATGACTTAGATGCATGTGTTCTAGGATTTAATGAAAAGCTTGTGAGATAAGCTTTCCAATGATATAAATATAACTACAATGAAATCACTATAGTTTCCCTAACAAGGTCTCAAACTTGGCCAATTTCATGTTATTTCCCCCTTAATTCCCAAATCCCTAATTTAGGGTTTGCTCATATTTCTTGGCAAATTTCCCTAGATTTCTGGATCAAAGGTACACTCAATCCTCACCAATGCTCCAGCAACCTAAAATCCTCAATCATTGTCATAAAATAGGAAAATTGATATTCAATCATGATTAAACATAGAAATGCTCTATTGAGCTTACAACAATATTTTAGTAGAACTTGTTGCATCACCTTTCACTCTCTATGGACCCAAAGCTAACCAAAATTTTCACAGTAGTTGGTTGTGCTCTTGTCTAAACCCTTGTAGAGTTTTCTAACCCTTATCCTATCCCAAATCCCAACATCTAGATCAATTCTTGAGTTGGGCTAACTTGTGAGCTCTATAGACCCAAGTATGCTTGATCCAAGATCCTGAATTTCTTATTTAAGGAATTCACATGATACCTTTGCACTAACATGCAAGACCAAAAGACCAAAAATATTGGAGGATTTCATGAGGTTATTTAAACCACAACTTCAAGAGTGAAAATCTATCAAACCTAATCTGTATCTCATCTCCAACACCTCACTTTTAGAGCTCTAAGAGCTCACTTCATTTAACCAAATCTTATTCAAGATTGATCAAAATCTAAAATTTCTTGCACTCAACACTATAAAAAATTTGTCTTATCTTCAAATCCATTGACAAACCACACCAGTATCTCACAAAACTCTCCAAATTTTCTATTTTGTCTTCCTGAATATGATTTTTACCCCCTTGATTTGATTGATCATCTCTCCCACAAAATCTACTCAAATCAACTTTCAAATTGTAGCATGTTAGCTTTTCTCTCCAGTTATGGTCCTTTTTCCTCAAATGATTTCCTATGACTCCTTCAATCCTTGAAGAAGTCCAAGCTTTTCCTAATGGGACCCAAACTCTTGCAAAGTTGTCATTTAGCCTCTTCACTTCTTGACAAATGGACCGCACAACTCCACCTTGAAACTTATGAGAAAAATTAACTCATTCTCTATTTATAAGAGCACATAGATTATCAAATCCTAGACTTTCTTGTAAGTAGGCACTAGAAGGACAATAGGATCTAGGTTTCCATCACCAACTTCATGAATGCCACCCCAATATGTGCCACCATCCAATCTCATAAGCCGTCATGGTGTAGAATCTGAACCCTGATGAGAAAAGGATTTGGGAGTGGCAAATTGGGAGCATGTGACATCTCTTGCTCAAATGCTTCCTTTAATGCTCTAATACTCACACTTGGCCACAACTCTCACTCCCAAAGTCCTCCTCTTCTAGAGACTCCTCAATTAAAAAACACACACTTCTCCTCAACTCTCTACCATCTATATACATCAAAACTCTTGAAAGGATAAGGTTGTACTCCACATGGCCAGCCACTTAAATATGCATAAATTTTCCACATGGCAATAGTTTAACCATGGGATCCATCATACAACCTACTCAATCTTTATGGAGATAAACCACACTAGTTTACTTTTTCATGGGCTAAGCAAACCACAACACAATAATGTATGAGAGGAGTGTAGGGTATCTCAAGGATTCTATGACAATGGAGGGAGAGAGTTTAGGGGTTTCTATGACAAGCTTTGTGGGTTGGGAGTGCAAGATTTATACCTCAAGAATTCAATTACAAAGGAAGAAGAAAGTTCAAGGGTTTCTATGGCAATCTTTGTGGTCTCAAGAATGCATGGGTTTATATTTGTGATAGGAGTGCAAGGTTTATACCCTAAGAGTTCTATGACAAGGGAGAGATCAAGTTCAGGTGACACAAACACAAATGTTGCATGTATTGAAATTTTAGTTTGAACATGAAGAATGATGTCAATAGTGGTAATGTTTATTTTCCAAATCTTTTATTAGCTCCTTGCAATGAAATTGCACACCATCTCCACTTCAAAGTCTCATTGGGGATCAAGATTAACACTCCCCATCATATTTATAAGGTTTTATTTACTTCCTTGTTGGCTTTTGTTTAGTACTATTGGGATGATTGTTGAGGCATATGACTTCATTGTCCTTTTCAGTTTTTTATTCTTTTCATCTTGACCTTTTGAAAAACTCATAACATTGTTCATCTTAAAAATCATACCTCCAAAATCACTATCTTCTTACCTTAGACATTTGACTGGTTCCATACATCATTGTTCATTTCACACAAGCATAGATGCCATGTGAATTTTGTTGCTTGTTTTCAATTGTATATATTTCTAGCATATCACTTGCATCGATGACTTCTTTGAAGAGAATTGAATGGATCTAGCATCCTGCTTGCATACATGACTTCTTTGAAGTGAGTTGAATAAATATTCACATTGTTTCTAAGCCTCTATATGGCCACTTATTTGTATGCATAGTGGCTTTTGGCCCACAATCATTGTTGTTCTTGGTATACTACCTACTTTGGGTTGGTTAAGCAACACACCTTTCCTTCTAGTAGTAAGTTACTAACACATTCTACTTAGGAAGAATCATGAATATTGTGATGGGTATGAGCGTGGTTGTATTTCACCTCATCCTAGCTAGTCAAGATCAAGGTGAAATTGGATTTGATATACAAATGTGATGTATCATTGCTGATTTCGTGTGTTTTTTTTATGTCTTTAGTTTTTGGACCACTTTTGGGAATGGAAGAACAATACATTTTTTTGTTTTGAAAATGCATATATAGAGTTGACATGGACATATTTTTGATATCTTTAGTTTCATTCTCATTTCCATATGGTATGTAATTAGGACAATAAACTTAGGATCAAGATTGTAACTACTACTATAGGTGCAAAAAATCAACTTGTGGGTTAAAATCAACGCGTGAACCTTAACCAACTCGTGACAAAACTATATAATAGTGATCTATCTCATCATGTGTCTCTCTTGCACTAAGCAACTGCATAGTAATGTGGTATTTGCATTTTGCATGGGTTCTAGTCTCTTTAAATTTATATTTTTTTCTTCTCCTTGATTCTCTATTCATTCAACCTTTGTTCAACATCTGGTTTCACTTTCTTCTCAATTTTAGCTCTATGCACTTCATTTGAATATTTTCTTTCTTCCTCAAATTCTCAACTTCAATTTTTTCCAACCATAGAATCTCTTTAGATTCAATAGTTTTAGCCTTGAAGGTGGTAAAATTGGCCAAATCCTACTAAAATATAGTGCTTAGAAGTGTTTTTGTAACACCCCTTGAAACTCTCCTTCTCTAAAGTCTCTCTCCTAATTGGTCTTTCTCTTGATTGGTTTGTCAAGTGCACATAGGTCACCACCTGTAATACCAAGAACTAGCCATATGATCTAGATGTGAAATTTGGTTTGGTATCATCTGGAATGGTGGTCAAAATAGATCAGATAGAAGTATCACCAAAAGAGTACTTCTACTAATAGAGCAAAAACCAAAATAGACTTGAAAACCTTAGAACCAATAGCTAGACATATGATTTAAAGGTGAGAATTGGTTTGGTAACATCTGGAAGGATGTTATACATGATGGACTAAACAGATCCAAAAGAGGTATCACCAAAAGGGGACTTCTACTAATAGAGTAGTAACCAAAATATGCTTGAAATCTTTGAAGGCAATTTTGGAGGCCTAAACGGATGAATTAGGTTTAAAAAATGTGAAGAATCCCCCCCTTCCTCCCAATTGAGGAAAGGTTGGCCTTCCCTCCCCCTGCTTTGTCTCATTGAGAGCTTTATAATGGTACTTCACCCACATGATTCTGAGATTCCTACAAGAAGATTCTCAAAAATATTCCCTTTGGTCAAAGTGAAAAGCTTGTTTGACCAACCAGATAGGACCAAGAACAACATGTCACCCATCCAAGTAAGTAATCCAAGGGTGGAGCTTGTTGACATGTCATCTATCTGTGTGCCTAATCCTACAGTGGAGTTTCCTTGGAAGAGATCCTCTTTGTCTATATAATAAAGAGAAGGTGCTCCTTTGGGGCATCGGATGATTGAGTGTGAAATCTGTGTTTTCTCTCTTGTCTTGTCTTGTCTTGTCTTGTATCAGAGCAAGTGTTTTAGTCCAAGAGAGTGGATCACCCCTCTTGGAAGAACATGAACTACTGAAATTGAGTAATTTGAGGTGGAGAACATAGAGTAATTGCTAGACTTAAGAAGGACTTTAGAGAGCAAATGGGATGGATACACCAAGAGGAAAATTTCCCGCACCTAGCTTTCTATTCTTGAGTCCATTCCACATCAAGGTTATGTACATCTAGTATGAGCAAATGAGAGTATTGTTAGTTTATCACTTTGGAGTAGAATTCATGGATAAGGTGATGTACTCACCAAACCCGATGATTCTACATATAGTGGTATACAATAGAGAGTGGGATTTGAAAATTTACATTCTATTATGATGTTATGGATGTGAATATCCCAAATCCTCTCCCCTTCAACACTAAAGTAGAAATTTGTTATGTAGTGAGACCGAAAGTGATGTTTAGAGATTTTGTGGTTAGCAATTTTGGTGAGGAATATTATCAATGAGTGATAGCTTCAAAGGTCCCAATTGTAGTTTTGATAGTTTGTGTGCCTTCTAGAGTGATCATATTGACTCTGTATTGAAGTAGGCATAAGTAATTGAGTGTTGCAGGAACCATGAATCCGCAATTGCAAGAGCTGGTGCAAGGAATGCAAGGGATGTTGAATGAATTTCAAGAGATTAACATGACCATGGAGACATTACAAAGTCAAGTGCAGATCCTCAGGAATGATCAAGCAATGCAAGAAGACGAGCAATCTCAAAACCCAATACGTGCGACTGAAGTACTTGGAGAGGCACCCGTACTTATGAACCCTGTCAACAATGAAGCCACATTGCTACTCTAGATGAAGAAGACCCGCAACATCAAGCCTTACAAGGAGTAGCGTACAATTGGAGTAGTGGAAAATTGGATCTCAAGAATGAAATGATATTTTTGATTGTTCTCAACAAAGATCACAGAGCATGTTGTAGGTGTGTTTGCATGTGGGTACTTGACCGATAAATCCCTCACATGGTACGATGCTTGGAAATGATCCATGTTGGTAGAGAGAAGGGAGGTCACCTAGATAGCAATGCAAGAAGGATTGCTGAAGAATTTCCAATTGGTGGATTCCGTGCAGATGGCCCAAATCTGACTATGGCGATTGAGACAAAAGAACAATGTACAAGAGTATGTGGAGGCATTTCTGGATCTACAAGTCACAATAACCAACATGAGTCTAGCAAAGGCTCTTGACAATTTCAAACAAGGGTTGAAGGAGCGGATTTGCCAAGAAGTCATGGTGCAAAATTGTCGCACGGTATTTGAAGCCATTGCTTGTGCGTAGAGAATGGTAGGAGTATTGGGTGGAGGTGAAGGAGTAGTTCCACCTCAATATTATCAGAAAAAAATGCCACACAAGGGTAGACCAGTACCAATGGAATTGCGTAACCTTCGATTTTGAGATCGAGGAGCACGACCGCTTCAAGAAGAGTGTGGATGTGTAGAAGAACAAAGAGATGGGGTTCCACAAGGAAAAGGAACTCAAAGAGAACAATGCTATTGTTACAATTGTGGCCATATTGGGCACATATCTATCAATTGTCGTGCTTGTTTCCCTAGAGGCCCTTGGCCTTCATATAGGTGATCTTTGAACAACATGGAGAGGCGCACTAAAGAAGAGGAGGTGGAAATCACTTTGGAAAATGAAGATTGCCAATAAATGTACCTCGTGGCCTTATTGGCTCAATAAGGAAGTAAAGAAGCAAGGGAAGGAAGAAGATGAACGTGCAAAGGTCCCAAAAGGCAACCTCACAATTGATTGTTGTGAATGGAGTCCTAAAAGGCAATCAAGTGAGAGTATTAATAGATCCAAGAGCAATAGAGAATTTCTTGTCTTGCTCTGTTGCAATAAGATTAGGAATGGATCTAGAGAGAGATGAGGGTGAAGAAATAGAGTTATCTAATGGGCAAATAGAGAGGATTGAATCATTACCTAGACGGGTAACACTCTCTGTAGGAGAATATCATGAAGCAATTGAATGGCAAGTGATACAATTAGCTTTTTATGATGCAATCTTAGGCATGCCATGGATGGAGCATTACAACCCTATGGTAGATTGGAGGAAGAAAATAGTGAGAACCCACCAATGATCAACATTGGGTTAAAGAAAAATCACACAAGCAATAACTGCCTTTGTATGTCATCAAGACGGCTATCTGTAAGACCGATAGATGTTTCATGGGTCTAATAAGAGAAGTCCAAAATGCACAACTTGATGGAAAAATTCTTGAGAAACAAAAAAATGTGGTGGATGAGTTTCAAGATGTCTTTCCTGATGATCTACCTTCAAGATCACCATTAAAAAGGAGAGTAGATCATAAAATTGAGACACTCCCGAGGAAGACACCTCCTTGTAAGGCCCCATATTGCTTATCACCTCAAGAGTTAGAGGAGTGTACTCAAATTGAGGAGATGATGCAAAAAGGATTTGTCCAACCTAGCATATCACCATATGTGACTCCTATCTTGTTTGTCAAGAAGAAGGACGGTATAATGCGCATGTGCATTGACTATCGGGATCTCAATCAACAAACAATGAAGAACAAATACCCCTTACCTTGCATGGATGACCTGTTTGATCAACTCCATGGAGCAAGATACTTCACCAAATTGGACTTGCGGAATGGTTACAATCAAATCCAAATTGCAGAGGAGGATGTGTACAAAACTACCTTTTGAACCAAGTATGGCCACTTTGAGTATCTTGTGATGCCTTTTGGCATCACCAATGCACCTGCCACTTTCATGAGTCTAATGAATGACATATTTCATCCATACTTGGATAAGTCTGTTATCATATTCTTGGATGACATCTCAGTATACAGTAGCATGATGACAAAACACAAACACCATCTACGAGAAGTCCTCCAAATCCTAAGACAAAATCAATTGTATACTAAAATCTCAAAGTGCAAGTTTGGCAAGTCTGAAGTAGACTACTTGGGGCATAGAGTAAGTGCAAAAGGCATTCAAGTATTGATGGATAAAATTGAGGTCATTCAAAAATAGTGTGCCCTAGAAGATCAGATTCAACTCAAGAGCTGCTTGGAGTTGATGGGATTCTATCATAGATTTGTCAAGGACTTCTCCAAGGTTGCATAGCCTTTAACGGCACTACTTGGCAAGGGGAAGAAGTGGACATGGGGAACCGCATAAGAGTTGGCATTTCAAGAATTGAAAGTTGTCTTGCTACATGCACCAATCTTGAAGTGGTATGACCCAAAATGTCCAATCAAGTTGGCTATAGATGCATCAAGCGTAGCAATAGGAGCAGTCCTACAACAAGAGTGGCATGACGGATGGCATCCAATTGCATATTTCTCTCAAAATTTGTTATTGGTAGAGCACAACTACCACATCACAAAACAAGAAGAGCTAGCCATCATTCTTGCAACTAAGCATTGGAAGCACTATCTGGGCAAGAAGGCATTTGTAGTAGAGACAGACCATAAACCTCTAGTCTACCTTGAGACGCAGAAGGATCTATCTTGTCACCAAATTTGGTGGACCGAGTGTCAACAATGCTTCAACATGATAATCACCTATGTGGAAGGTAAGAAGCAATGTGTAGATGCATTCACCCGCATGCCAATGACAAACAACTTGGTGATAGAGGTTAAGATTAACCTTGAATTCTGGCCAGAGATTCTGGCTACTACAAAAACTGATCTACAGATTGTAGAAGCACAATCATCCAAAGGCGTCACCAACACCCAAGGACTCACCTTTCATGATGGCAGATTATGGATTCCAAATGTCCCAAAATTAAGCATCACCATTCTAGTAGAATATCATGATTTGACCACTGCAGGTCATATTGGAGTGGACAAGACCTTGGATGCAATCCATTGCCATTACTATTGGCCTAAGATGAGCAACGATGTGATGGACTACATGCGCAACTGCCTACTTTGTCAACAGAACAAAGCTTCTAATCAACCTCCCATAGGGATCCTTCAACCTCTCCCCACTCCTACCCAACTTTGGGAACAAGTGAGTATGGATCTCGTCTGTGAATTATGCAAGACCACCTCAGGGTTTGACTCCATCATGGTCTTTGTGGACCGGCTCAGCAAAATGATTCATGTATGCCCTACCACCAAGGATATGACCGCTCTACAACTAGCTCAATTATACTTAGATCAGTCTTCTCTCACCATGGCTTGTCTTGAGTACTCATCACCGATATAGGCACTCAATTCACTAGTTTGTTTTGGCAAACACTCTTTGGTTTCTTCAAAACCAAGTTGGCCATGTCCACAACTTATCACCTTGAGCTACCACCACACATGAAGAGCCATCCAGGGTTCCATGTTTCCCTACTATATAGATATGCTCCTTGATCAAGCCAGTGTCATTCCACAAAAGACATTTGACCTCGTCCGATACTCATTGATGGCTGGCACGGAGGAATATGAAGTGGAACGTATTCTCCAAAAATGTATGCATGGTACTCGCCATCCGTGGGTGGAATATCTAATAAAGTGGAAAGGTTACCCCCTCTATGAAGCAACCTGGGATCCTACTACCAATTTGACACATGCATCGGTGTTGGTGCAAGCGTTTGAGCAACAATTGCACAACGAGGATGTTGCGTTTTAAAAGGAGGGAGGTCTATAATACCAAGAGCTAGCCATATGATCTAGATGTAAAATTTGGTTTGGTAATATCTAGAATAATGTTATACATGATGGTCAAAATAGATCAGATAGAAGTATCACCAAAAGAGTACTTCTACTAGTAGGGCAAAAACCAAAACAGACTTGAAAACCTTAGAACCAATAGCTAGATATATGATTTAAAGATGAAAATTGGTTTGGTAACATCTGGAAGGATGTTACATATGATGGACTAAACAGATCAAAAAGAGGTATCACCAAAAGGGGACTTCTACTAATAGAGTAGGAACCAAAATATGTTTGAAATCTTTGGAGGCCTAAATGGATGAATTACGCCTCAAAAATGTGCACAACCCCCCCCCCCCCCCCCCTTCCAAACATATAGAGGAAAGGCTAGCTTTTCATCCCCCCCTGCTTTGTCTCATCAAGAGCTTTCCAATGGTACCTCACCCATGTGATTCTGAGATTCCTACAAGAAGATTCTCAAAAAGATTCTCTCCAATCAAAGCTAAAAGCTTGTTTGACCAACCAGATATGACCACGACCAACATGTCATCCATCCAAGTAAGTAATCCAAGGGTGGAGCTTGCTGACATGTCACCTATATGTGTGCCTAATCCTATGGTGGAGCTTCCTTGGAGGAGATCCTCTTTGTCTATATAATAAAGAGAAGGTGCTCCTTTGGGACATCGGATGATTGAGTGTGAAATCTGTGTTTTCTCTCTTCTCTTGTCCTGGAGTATTACAATATGTGACTACCAAACCAAATGAGCTGCTCCATGAAAAGGAAGCCCCAACTTCACAAATTGTGTAAGATGATGAGGGATTTAATAAATTTCCAACAATACAAAACTCCACCAATTGTTTTTTGCCATTTCAAGATAATGTGAAAAGATCCATGTGCTGCCAAAGAACTATTGGTAACCATTCTATGCCCCAGCTCACATGTGTGATGGAAAATCATGACCCTTCACCAACTGCCATGATGTACAAAGGACAAACTTCACCTTGTTGTGATTATACAAGACCGACCCCAATCCACAAGTCAAATATTTTTGTGTCTTTACTTTTCACTTTTCCCTTTCTCATTTCTTGCATTTCATATATCTACAACCAACATTTCATGTGATGTCATGCATGGAATTAGCAATCCTAATTGCAGAAATTTTCCATGATTGTCAAGAGCTAAGAAAGTAGAATTGTGGAAGTAGATTAATGAATTACACTTTCAAGAAGATTCAAATATTCAATTAGGACAAGATGCTCTCTTGAGAGGGAAATTGTGTTGAGGTGAAGTGAAGCAATCAAAAACTTGAACAAACTCCTCAAAATTTTTGACTGTGGATTGTACTGTTGGACTGACTACATCAAGAAGAAGAAATTGATTTCTTATTATGGGATTGAGGCCTCATTGATGTAGCCATGTTATAGGAAATTTGCACAAATTTGGAAAACATGAGTGTGAAATTGTGCAAGGATGCACTACAATGTGGATGGAGGACCAATGGCAATGGATGATAGGCATAGATTGCTTGCCATTTGGGGAAATTCACATAGATACCCACGTGGCTATCCCAACAAAGATTGAAGGGAAAAATTGATGACTCATTTGTTGGGAGAAATTCCACAAATGGATACAAGATAGAGGACATGAAGGACATTGCTTGTCAAACATTCACCAAAATGATAATATGGTTGATTCATTTGAAATGAATGAACTATGTCAATCAAAACTAGGTCATCTTCTTCCAACTTGTATACAAGTAGAAGCTAATGAGTTGGGTCAAGATGTTTTGTGAGCAGGTCATTGAGTTGCTAGAAGATATGATAGAAAGTTCTACCACTATAATAGCCACCTTCATCGTTCATTTCTATATTGGTATGAATCTTTTGACAACTAAAGAGAAGGAGAAGTTCTTGTCCTACTTGCACCACCCGGCTTACTTTAGTGGAGATCCAAACTTGCCTAAGGTGATTATAAAGGATCATGATGTGGATGAAGAGTATGCCTAAATAAGAAAGTTTTTACAAGTGGTGGAAAACATAAAACTTGATTACAATTTGTAGAAAGACTCCTATCATCCATGCTAAGGTACATGCCTCCAAGAAACAAAAAAAAAACCTCAAGATGTGGAATCTTCATCCAAGGGAGTAAGACCAAGACATACAAGTAGGTACATGAGGAAATTCCACATCAAAGATAAGAGGTGCTTCACAAAAGAGCTGCCATAGCTGCCCTTAGACCTCAAAGGCAAGGAGCAAGGAGTACTTCACACAACTTTTGTCACCTATGGCTAACAACAAGAGAGAGGGACCAAACAACAAGGCCTAGTCATCTCCCTTTCTTGTCGAAGATGAAGTACATTCAATAGACAAGGGGAAGATACCAACTATGGATCTATCTATATGGGGTAATAGATTCCATAAATCAGCTTGGCTAATTTACAACCATGGCTCTAGTTCATAATTTGGCTCCTAACAAAGGAGAGTCTTACATTATGAGATGAAGGATCAAATGAAACAAACTTGCACAGTAGCGGATTTCATCAAGAGTACCAACAACATAGAGGAGAGAACATTTCACCAAAGTCCAACAAATCAGCAAGGCAACCTTTGCTATCCCCAATGTGGGAAGAGCAAACAAACAAGAACAATGTGGTGATGCAAAATACTCATGTAAGAAAAATATGGCAATCATGGCCATGGAATTGAATCCTTACAAAGCAAAGGAGAAGAATATTTTGAGCCACAACAAGAACCCTGTGCCCAAAAAAATGAAGGCCTTACAAAAATAATTGGGCAAGGATGGTGATTATTTGCCTTGGCTAATGATTGCCTACACCATTCATATAGTAACCTTAGCAATAGAAGCATTGGAAGAGATTTTGCCATTGTACCAAATTCTGGATCCAAAGATGGAAGAACATGTGGCCCTAATATACCACTTACATCACCTAGTGTAGTCAAAAACAAATGAGAAGGACAAGGAAATTGAGGAGTGCCTAGATGGAGGAACTAAAATGGCAAGAGGAGTAAAAAATTATAATCCAAGGGTTGAAGAAGTAATTAAACAATTATAGCATTATAACAATTATAATTGTTTACTTCCTTCTTCAACATTGTCATAGACTTAGGAATTTCATGGATGTACATACTCTGTAAATATACATTGAAGCTAATAAGAGAATTAGTGTTAGTCTATTGGAGGTAGATGACTCTTGACTGGGTTGATTACAACCACAACTACCTAACATTAGGTTTAGGGTTAGGAGATAAGATATGATGAAGATTGAGTGGTTTAGATGTACTTATAAAATTTCCATTTATTGTAGCCATTAGATCTTTTGGTGGCCAAGTAGGAAATGTATAAAAGGCTTAGGTTTGATGTTCATTGGGTCCATTTGATGCATCCTTCTTTTGCAAGTAAATAAAATTTTTATACCATCAAGACTCATGAGTTGGTATATGTGTATTAGTCTACACTCTAAATGAATGATACTATGCTCAACAAATATATGAGTGACAAATCCTAGAGGTACAAATCAAAGCACTTGAGTGTGATGATGCATTTGTGTGGAACTAGAGTGCATCACTCTAGCATTTCTGCCAAAGTTAGGAATGATACATTAATGGGCCTACATAGGTCTAGTGTCTTGTCAAGTAACACCATATGTATGATCAAGTTTTGCAAATCATTTTAGACTCTTGTAATCTTGTGCCTTTTGGGAAGGGTGGAATGCGGTGTTACTATTGTAGTCAACTTGTGAACATTCTTACAAAGTAGTGGGTTCTTCTAATTATAACAACAATTGTAACAATTATAACATTTAGAATAGATTTTAGAATAAAGTGACTATTGTTACAAATGAACCCACTACTTTGTAAGAATCCTTTGGGTTCAACCTTTTAGTACACATGAGTATAGATTGCTTAGAATTTGTAGTTTCCCTAGTTTTGGTGACATTACTCTCTTTTGGGAATAAATCTGCCCAAGAGGTTAAACAAAAAATAATACATTGTCATCATTATGACTCCATTTGTCTCATTTTAATCCATTCCAATTTCTATCCTCAAAGGAACAACCCATTCTTACCTATTATACCACACATATGTTGATATTGAGTCACCACACTTGGCTTCCCACCCCTTCAAGTATATTTCTTGTATTTTTGAGGTCCATACTCATCATTACAAGAGGAGATATGTTTGCTTGACCCCCAAACATGGTATGTATTCCCTTGAAATGATGACAAAAGGTGATTCAGTTTATTGTCAAAAATTGTCCATCCATGCTTATACTCTTTGTCAATGAGGCCTTCTCCAATTGTTTTATTCTTCTATTCACAAGCTTCTTTGTATGTCTTCATGTACCTTAAGTACTTCTTGTATAACCTATCTCTAGTCATAATACTTGGAAAACCTCTTTGTTGTCAAATCAAATAATTGGTCATGTAGCTAAAAGTGGTGTTCTTCTACATGGGTTTCTTGCAATGCCCTTCAATAATTTGCTTGAAGTGTTCTAGATCTTCAAGATAATTGATAATCTATGCATAATGGTGGTTTGTCATTCTAAACTTATCATCATGAGATTTGCACTTGCTAGTAAAAATAGGCATGCAAGAGACCATACTTAGAAAATCACAACAATTCATACTCAAGAGATCACTACAATTCAAACTCAAGAGATTTTGCACTAGAATAAAGAGAGATGGTGTTGAGAGATTGGAGAGATTATGAGCCGGAGTGAAGAAAATCTGAACACAAGATACAAATATGGAAGTGGGAGTGAATTCCAAAGTTGTGACTATAGATTGGACACAGGTAGTGGTTGCGGAAGTGAGATTAAATCCCAATGCTGCAATGGTAGATTGGATGTCCTCCACTTCTCCTCTTTTGCTGTCAATATTTTTGTTGACCTCCATTCAAGAAGGTAGAGCATGCCTCATCAATTCCTCACAAGCTTGCGGCACTGGATTGTGTATTTTCATAACTTGAATGAGAGTGTTGCCTTGCAAACCAAATTAAAGTGGATGCTTGCTCACCAAACAAAGGTGAGCAAGCATCCACTTTAACTCTGCAATGCAACAAGGTGAGAGACCTTGTTTGTTTAAAAAATAAATAATTTCAAATATGACCTTGATATTAAATTGGTTTGAGAGCGGGAACAAAATTAAAGTTTTGGTGAAAGTATTTTCTAAATACACTTGCACCATGATAGGATGTAAATTTTTATTTTACAAAATCTTCAATTATAGATGACTTTTCCATTATGAAATCCTGTATTTTTTTTGAATTTGTGCTCACCCCATAGAATACCATGGATTTAGTATTAAAACCCCCAAGTAGGGCTGCTATATTGGTACTCTATTTGGTTACGTATATAGGAGGTATAAGTGCATTTGAAAATTAGGGATGTTTTTGCATATGAAGTTCTTGTACCCAATATTCCTTCTATTGGATGGTTCTTATACTAGTGATTTCTTCTTCCAAAGGTTCTTGTACTAGAGGGTTGAACAATTTTTGCATGGTTGGGCAATTGGATCTGCCAATGGACTGGAGTACATTGGAAGAGAAGGAGATCTAGGCCCTCTCACCTTCCTTGCCCACTCTATGTTTTATCTAGTCTTTTTGTTTACTCTTTGTGTTTTGAGATTGAGTCTTGGTCTTCTATGTCTAACCCTTTTAGGATGTCATTTCCTTTGTCCCTTTGAGGGTGCACATACTTTAACTAGCATCTCCTCTCATGCTTCCCTTGGACTCCCTAACATGAGGCCATAAAAGAACTACCTCAAGTATCACTCCTGTATCAATATGGAATTTAGCAACAAAGTTAGTTGGGCTTACAAAGTAGCACATAAGACAAATTAGCCTAGAATATTCCAAAATTATCTAGGAAGCTTCTTGGGAAGCTTCCCGGCTAGCTTAGCTTGCACCTCAAGTAAGTAGCTTCTAGAAGCTTCCAACTAGCTTAGCTTGCACGCCAAGTAGGCGACTTCTAGAAGGAAGCTTCTTGAGAAGCTTCCTAGTTAACTTGGCTTGCACTCTAAGAAAGCGGCTTGAGGAAGCTTCTTGAGAAGCTTCTCAAGGGCCTTGTATGCTACCTATAAATACCAAAGCCAAAGCTCATGCTAGGCATTTGGAGTTTTCCCTCATTCAAGTGTCCCAATGTGAGTTTCCATTCTCCTATTTCTCTCCTCGGATTTGGTCTTTTACAACTCCTGATTTGGTACCTCATATCCATATGTGCAACCTAGGGCTTGACTCTTACCTCATCTATTTCAACATACACCCATAGTTGTCAAGGTTTATCTAGATAGAGTCCCTTCAATCCTTAGATCATGTACTTCTCCTCTACCATTGATGGGCCCTATAGGAGATGACTTCCCTCTAGAGGATTCCCTATCACTTGACTATCCTATCCCTCATCCTCCTCCCATAGAGCCTCAACACCCTCTTCCCACCACTACCACTCTGCCATCCCATAAGGTCATTTTCCTACACCAAAGCCATCATCAAATCCATATATTCCACCCCATTACCATCCTACTCAATCCTATTGGATTGGACTTGCACAATATAAAGGGAGATCTTGTTGCTTGCATATATGGATTGAGACCTCCACTAGTCTTACTCCTTAAGACCCTATTTGTATGTTGATAGTGGCTCTATAGGCTCCTCCAAACTCATATTCTTGGTTACACTTGTTTGACCTTTCCAAGCATTCCTTCAAGGTTTGCCCTAACCATGAATTTATATTTGGATCCCCATGCCATGTTCTTGTTGGCTCTACAATATCTCTCCTATTCCATGCTATTTGTGGCCAATGATCATGACAAAGATGTCTCTACTTGGACTTTACTGACCTTCTTCTCACAATGGACATTACCATTTCTAGCCCATGGAAGTGCTTTGAGACATTGCAAGATTGCCTTTGGGATTCAAAGGTTTTTGAGGGGAGATTGGGCAGCCCTCCAAGAGGAATACACTATTAGGGCCCAAGTTGTTATATGGCAATTTGCAAAGTCTCCCTAGTCCCACACCTTACCATTAAAGCGTCATTGCCTTTGTCACTCCTTGATTATCAAATTAGGTAGGTGAGTAAAAATAGGTAGCCTAGGTGCTCTCACCCTCTTGATCACTAATCTTGTCCTTTGACACTCTATCCACTTTATAGATCCTACATCCATATGTCATTGAGGACCTCTCTTTGTTCCTCCATGATTACCAACCAGATGAGGTATTATAGCTTATCAAGTCTTGTTGTGCTCATATGCTACTCCACTCACCATGTTCTCAATGGGTGGGCAATCTGGGCTAGTTTTTTAGCACCTATTGGATTACCTCTTCCTAGATGCTCTAGACTCAAGATTTCTTCTTCTCTTTGTTTCTTTTCAATGCATTCCTTTCAACCATGTGCTCCTTGGAGCAGCTCATCCTTTTGGTGCTCCTCATCTCCTAGCATATGCAAAGGAGACCTCAAGTGTGTGACTCATTGCCATTGGGGATGCTTTTTTTTGCATTTGGTTTCTTGTAATCTTTATGTATAGTTGCATCAGTTTTTTTGTCCATGCTATCTCCCCATTAGTGTGGTATGGCTACTCTAAGGAGATGTAAGATGGTGATTGCATGCATTCAAGCATCCTTGGACATTCATCCAGATTGGGTGGTGGTCCAAGTTGATGTCTTGAATGCCTTCAATACCATCACTTGTCCAATATTATTCCATGCTCTTTGCTCAGTTGAAGAACAGATCCTCTCCTTGATATCATTTTTCTGTGTTTTCTATGGTATAGAGATACCTTTATTGTATAGCTGACATATTATTACTAGAGAGTTCACCCAATTGATATCAATAGGAAGCACATGGTAAGGGGATCTCTTGGTAAGAGGGAGTGGGAGGCTCTCTTTACCATAACACATTACATGGCTTTATGATAGATAGCAGCTGATGTTCCATCTTGTCTTTTTCCTTCCCCTTAGAAAACATTTATATAGTGGTCCCTTTGGAGAATATATTTTAAGCGGTGTTTGCTTTCACAATTTGCTTGAAGGCCTTGGATTTATGAGTCTAGACTCAGAACTACAACGTTTGGAGCCCATTCTTGGTCCTCACCCCTTTGACTTCTCACCAAAATTCTAGTTCCCCATAGGTGGTTTGAAAGTTTTGTGTTTTCTTTGGGATAGGAGGGGTTTTGCAATGCTTTCATTTTAGATACCCTAATCCAAGTTCCATGCCATAGCTCATTTTCATCTGCTCTTCTGGTTGGGGAATACCCAACTGGCTTCTTTTATTCTTGTATGATCTAACCTCCCTAGGTCCTCATATTTGGCATGGAATTTCTCTCCTATAGAGACATTGTTGCCACACTTGCACATGTTGATAGCACTATCTGGCATACTTTCTTCACTCCCTTAGGGCCATGCATTCTCCCACAACTCTTATATGATTGGCATAGGAAGCAAATAACACTTTCTATAGTCATGGGCAGATGTGGTCTCATAGAGAAGGAGGTCATTGCACCAACAAGATATATCAAAGAATGGGCCCTAGTGGTCCCTCATTTAGTAAATAGGTTCTTACATGAGGAGTCTTCCTTGGTTGCTAGGACCCATCATGACAATGGATTCAAGCACTTACATTTCCAATCATATCTTTGGTTAGCCTGGGATTTATTGCCAAGCTTAGCATGCATATCATTCCTCAATTTTATTGGCTTTGTATCCCTAGACTCTAGGAAGATTAAGGTGGATCTCAACAAGCATATACACATTCATATATTTGACAACATCCTCATTGATGCACCTCTGCTTGATAGAGCTAGGTTTCCCTCATGCGGTGTCATCGGGAATTTAATCTATGCCTACCATTGGTGCCATTCAGTGCAAAGGATTTTTTTCTTCTTCTTATGGCCGACCGGGAGAAGTTTGAAGTTTTTGAGGAAAAGTCCAAAGAGGATTGTGAGAAGAAAGGGTTTGGGATTGAAAGGATGGGGGCCTGCAGGAAAAGGAATTTTTTTTAAGAGATATGTGGAGGAGGCCTGTTGGAAATAGGGGCCTACGGGAGTTCTCCTTTTTCTTTTTGAAGGATTTTTGCCAAAAGAAGTAAGGTGGATAGGAAGAGAAGGAGTGGAAGTTTGATTTTCACGGAGGAGTAGGGATTGACAGGAAAGGAAGGCAGTAAGGAGAGAGGAGAGGGGAACTTGCGAAGGATGGGACAATGGTAAATGTGGGAGGAGGAGGCTTCACAAGAAGAAAAGCTTGGCTGATGAATTGACAGTAGGAGAGATCGAAGAAAAACTAGAGAGAGATGACGGGACAAGGAGTAAGGATTTAGGAGGAGACTTTGAAGGAAGAAAATCTTTGGCTGATAGATAGACAAAACAGTGTGGGATGAAATGCTCGAGAGAGATGGCAGGACAGGAGTAAGGATTTAAGAAGGGACTTTGAAGAGAGAAAATCTCTGGCTGAGGGATTGACAGAACAGTGTGGGATGAAATGCTTGAGAGAGATGGCAGGGCAGGAGTAAGGGTTAAGAAGGGGACTTCCCAAGAAGAAAAGCTTGGCTGATGAATTGACAGTGGGAGAAATTGAAAGAAAAACTAGAGAGAGATGACGGGACAAGGAGTAAGGATTTAGGAGGAGACTTTGAAGGAAGGAAAGCTCTGGCTGATGAATTGACAGGACAGTGGAGAGAAATCTTTGGAGAGAATTTGATAGAGCTGTGAGAAACATTGAAAGAGTATGCAGGACAATGAAGAGAAATCTTTGGAGAGAATTTGACAGAGCTGTGAGAAACATTGAAAGAGTATGCAGGACAGTGAAGAGAAATATTTGGAGAGAATTTGACAGAGCTGTGAGAAACATTGAAAGAGTATGCAAGACAGTGAAGAGAAATTTTTGGAGAGAATTTGACAGAGCTGTGAGAAACATCAAAAGAGTATGCAAGACAGTGAAGAGAAATCTTTGGAGAGAATTTGACAGAGCTGTAAGAAACATCGAAAGAGTATGCAAGACAGTGAAGAGAAATCTTTGGAGAGAATTTGACAGAGCTGTGAGAAACATCGAAAGAGTATGCTAACAGTGAAGAGAAATTTTTGGAGAGAATTTGATAGGGCTGTGAAGCATTGAGAGAATTGTCTATAGAACAAGAAAGGAAATTTGCTCAAGTGAACGTGGACTTTTAGGAGAGAACAAGGAGAATGCTTTGAGGAAGAATGTGAGGATTTCAAGAGAAGTGTTTCAGGAGAATGCTTTGAGGAAGATTGTGTGGACTTATGGGAGAGAATAGGAAGAAGGCTTTGAGGAAGAAATGAGGGTTTTGGGAGAGAACAAGAAATGAAATTTGCTCAGGAGAATATGGACTTTTGGGAGAGCATAAGAGGAAGGCTTTGAGGAAGAACTGAGGGTTTTGAGAGAGAACAGGAAGAAGGCTCTAAGGAAGAAATGTGGTTTTGGGAGAAGAACAGGAAAGAATGCTTTCAAGAGGAAGAGTGTGAGGGTTTTGAGAGGGATAGGAAGTGAATTTTTCTCAAGACAGAACATGAAGTTTTGGGGAATGCAAAAGAAGGAAGTGATTCAGAAGGAAATGACTTGCTTTTGAGAAAAAGATGTGAGCAGTGTTTTTGGAGAATGGCAGAGAGGTTTTGGGAGAATGACAAAGCAGTGTTTTGGAAGAATGACAAAGAAGTGTTTTGGGAGAATGATAAAGAAGTTCAGGAGAATGACAAAGAAGGAAGTGATTAGCTTTCAGGACAAGAATGAATTTTGAGTTTGGATAGAAGGAAGAAGTCACAAACAAGAACTTTTTGATCAGAGAACAGATCTGGAGAAGATCTGAGATGGAGTCACGACATAACGGATGGCTAAGAATTGGAAGGGTTAGGATTTAGAACTTGGTCAATTCTCTTCCTTCATTTACATTCTTTGCCATTGAAAATTTTAGTTGGTCACTATATTGTTTGAAGCTACTTGGGTTTCCCCTAAAAGTTTATAACTGCAAGGCTTGGGATTACGACAAATATATACTTCCTTGACGAATGTGAATCTTTAGTCCATGAATAGTGTCAATGAGAGGACTCCATCCTCGGAGCTCTTAGTCTTAGTCAAGCCAAGACCTGTCACTGACCTGATCACAATTATCTGAACTTGGCCATAGGACTGTGATTTGTTAGAGGAAATACATCACAACCCATTGAACGCAAATTTAATATGGACAGAACTTTAACATTAGCAATGAAGCTTGAAGATTAAGATTGGGCCAATGAAGCCAATCCAAGAAGCCATTAACCATAAGCCTACATTTAGAAGAATCGGTAGCAAGCTGTTCTAGCAAGAAGGACTACCAGCCGGGCAAAGTAGAGACCATGTCTGGTTACAAAAGGCTTTGAACAGTTGACAAGTCGAGCCGTCTGAGCACAAGCAGCCAGGTGTCTTGCGCACTCTCAAGACCAACCAATCCCCGTGACAGTGGGAGAAAGGCTTTGAAGCTTGACTCCAAGCATCACCAACCCTTGATTGACTACTTCCAAATTACTTTGGAAGAGTTTACCACAACCTTGTGGTTGAGTCTGTGTGTCTCCCACATCCAACTCTTTGGGCTTTTGGACCATTGTGCATATGGTTCTCCAAATGATTTGTGGGAGATACACTTGTTACAATGTGTAGTAGGTGGGGAGCCCACCAGAGTCCATGATGCTCTTTGTGATATAGTTGCTCAGATCTTACAAGCTACACAGTCCATGTTCAGATTGAGTGATGGTTGGATTTACTAAGACCACCTATTCATTGGGTACAAGTAGATATTGTTACTTTCATGGATGGTCATTGCATCTTGCATGACATGGTGGTGGTGAACCCTCTATGAGCAGAGTCATTGGCACAAGTAGGTGTACGAGTGGGAGAATTTTAGACCATTGCCTCTAGGGGCAAGGAGGAAAACTATCCACCATGGATGTCCTCCGATACCTTTAATCCATTGGTGATATAAAATTTTGGGCATCTACATCACCACTTTGATAGTCTCCTTAGGGATTCATCTCAAGGTTTGCTATAGCACACAGGGGGCATTTTTTGTCTCTTTAGCCATGCTCACATCATCTACCAACAACATATATCAATCATTTTGCAATGTGCTCATGCTTCGGGTCTTCACCAATGGGCAGCAGTGGTGTGCACAACCAACACAAGGGCAAAAGAGGACACTCAAACAAAATTCAAAACAATGCATCCCTCAAAATATTTACTGCAAAAAGTTTTGAGTTTTGGATTGAATCTCCTATACTATTAAAGAAAAACACCACCAAAAACCAATCTATCATAGATATAGATTAGTTTCTATTTGCAGATCTATATTTTTGCAATCCTTTGAAGTTAAAATACTATATATACTTTGTATATGCATTATTCTTCTTTCTAATTTTATTGATTTTTATAAAAGAAGAGAGGAGGAAGCTCCAGAGTATTTATAAGATGGTATGCTAATATACATGAATATATCATAAATTTTTCATATTATAAAAACTTAAGCAAGATATTTTTTATATGATCTATGAAATACCAGGTGAGCCCTTAATTAAACTTATGCACATGTTTGTAAATTTTTTAGATTTATATACATTGTTTTGTTATTGAAAACTCCTTGATAACCCTTCTATGTATTCATGGTATTGCTTGTTGGATTGATATAGTGTGAAAAATTGTGTACAAAAGCATCTCATGATGTTAGACAATCCAGTAACTATGAGCACCTTGGTGATCACACTCCTCATGACCCTCCCCATGCATCTCAAAGTGTTTATGTACCAAAACCTAGTACCCATGAGCATGATGATCATCCATATAGTCTAGAGAGAGAGAGTTGAGCCACCTCCATTGCTATCACTATCAAGTATCCCTAAAGAGGAGTACATTGCACTTGTGACAAATGAGCAAGTATCTCCTTTGGAGTAATCAGCAAGTAACAATTTCTTCCTATAGTGATATGAGTTAGAATTAGTCAAAATAAAATATCACAAATCAATTCTTCTTGATTATGTCTTTAATCTCCTGAGTAGAAACCACACTCAAAAGAGAGTAACAAGCACTAAATCACAATCTTGTCATAAATCAAAACACCCATAATCACAATTCATCAATCTCTTTCTAATTCAACCTTGATTGTGATGATTCAATTCTTTCCAAAGAAGGCTACTTCACTATGAAACAACTTCACCTAAAAATTGTCTTCTACCCCTCCACTAAAGGCACAAATTCCTCAATCAAAATTGTTTCACATCAATCCAACATTTTTATCACAAAGGCAAAATACTACCAACACTACAATTCCTCAAAGCTTCATCAAGGCATTGCTTCAATTGCTATCTACTCAAGATCAAATACACAAAATGAGATTAGAGCTACGGAATCCAACACTCAAACTTGCACTTTGAATTTCTCCAAACACTCACAAACACACACAAACAAGATTGATACTCAAAATTTGCAAAAATGACAAGCATTGAGTTACAACACTTTTCTTACTCCACTTCATAAATATAAATACTAAAAAATAATATACTACAAATGCTTCCTTTAAATAGGAAAAGCACTCGACAATTATCTAACTTAACATAGTTCCTTAACAACTTTACCAACATGCAGATCCAAAATGACAATCCATCACTTCATATTTGCTTCTTCAAATCTCAAAACTATTACTAATCCAATCCAATGTCTACCTTGACTTTGGCTTCTAAACCCAATTTTCCTTCAATCCCTTCTTCTTTAGGTTTAACTAAAACTACAATTTCCTCTTTTATTTCTATTCTATATTTAGCCTAAACTGAAATTGAAGTCATCACTATGATATCTACCTTCTTCTTCTCTGCTCTAATTCTTAGTGATCTCAAGTAACTCACCCAAATACACTTGCACTCCTACAACTGCTACTTTGCATCAGGTTCCTACTTTCTCACTACCCCAAAGTTTCTCTAACTCAGACTTCACAAGATCTAATATGAGTGTAGGAAACTCCAAATGCTTAGCATTAGCTTTGACTTTGGTATTTATAGGGAGCATACAAGGCTCTTGATAAGCTTCTCAAGAAGCTTCCGTAAGCCGCTTTCTTGGAGTGCAAGCCAAGTTAACCAGGAAACTTCTCAAGAAGTTTCTTTCTAGAAGCTACCTACTTGGCATGCAAGCTACGCTAGTTGGAAGCTTCTAAAAGCTTCCTTTCTAAAAACTACCTACTTGGAGTGCAAGTTAAGCTAGCCAAGAATTTTCCCAAGAAGTTTCCTCTTAGAAGTTACCACTTGGCATGCACATTACTCAATACTTGGAAGGTACCAAGTAGTTTCCTAGATACTTCTAGAATATTCTAGGCTAATTTGGCCTATTTTCTACTTCATTTAGCCTTGACTAACTTTTTTGCTAAACTCCATATTATTATAAATCCTTCCACTTCTAGTTGGTAATGTATTTGTCACCATTGAAGCTTCAAACTCTTGGATGGCCATTTGTGCATTTTGAAGATGAGAAAGATGCTCCCAAGTAGCATCATGAAGGGGATACTCTTTCCAAAGGACCTTGTACTCAATATGTTGTTGAATGTGGTGACATAGAAAGATACTATCAACTTCATACTACTCATGATTGTTGATAGGTATGAGATGAAGAGAGAATGGGACACAAGAGAAGCAATATGGATTAGAAACAAAGGGTTTCAACTTGGAAATGTGAAAGACATGGTGGATTTGTATATGAGAAAGCAAGGCAAGTTGATAAATTATAGAAGAAATGGTTTGGATGACATCAAATGGACCTGTCCAATTAGGAGCAAGTTTATGACTTGGGTATTGTGAGAGGAGTAGGTTACTAGAAGAAAGCATGACCTTATTACCAAGTGGAAAAGTGAGAATTACAATGGTGTTAGTTTGCATATTGTTTTCAAAAATTTTGAGCAACAAGAAGATGAGATTTGGCTTGTTGTAGAGATTGGGATATTGTGGTCAAGAAGGAGGAAGTATGAGGGACATGAGATGGAAGTTGAGCAAGAAGAGAATTTGGAACAAGTGGATCTTGGCCAAAATTAAGGAAGGATGGAGCGAATCTGGTGTTTGCCTATTTGGAAGTGTTGTAGGCAAACTTAACAACTATAAGATACTTGTCCAGTTGGTATGGTGAACATTGACAAAGGCATGAAGCATATCTTCCAAGGTGAAATTTGCATATTTGGTTTGCCCATCAGTTTGAAGATGATAGGTTGTGGACAAATCAAGCCTCATGCCAAGTATCTAGAAGAATGCTTGCCAAAATTTTCCAATGAGACAAGGGTCACGGTTAGAGATGAGTACACAAGGCATCCCATGATGCTTGAAGACATTGTTGAAGTAGATTTGGGCCAATGTTAGAGCATCTACTATGTCAAAGGTTGGTGCCAAATAGATTTGCTTCCTAAGCTTATCCACAAACACCACAATTGTTATGTGACCTTGCTTTGTCCTGGGCAAGTATGTGATGAGATCTAAGTTCACATGTCCCCATTGAGTAGATGGAATAGGGAGTGGTTGAAGGAGTCCATTTAGTTTTTGGTTGTAGGCCTTGTTGTGTTGGTAACTCTTACATAGTCATACAAACTCTTGATTATCTTGTGCCACGTTGGGCCACCACCATTGGCATTGGAGGTAACCCAAGGTCTTGTCCACACCCATGTGACCAGTGATTGGTAAATCATAGACTTCTTGAAGGCACACAAGTCAAAGATCACCCTTGGCTGGAACATAGATCCGGTCCTCATGGAGTAAAAGACCTTCCTTGAAGGAGAAAGTGTTGTAATCCTTGTTGCATGTTGCAAGATGACCTGATACCATCTGAAAGAAGGGATCTTGTTTTAGGGCTGTCCTAAACTTGATTTGGACTTTGGAGTCAATTGACACCGTTGTAATTGGCATTGTGATGAGAAGGGAAGGGACTTCAAATCAGGTCATTTTGATAGGGTATCAAGGATGACATGGAACCGACCCGGTTTGTACTCATGTTTGATGTCAAAAAATTGGAGTTGTTCCTCCCATTGATGATGTTGATTCTTCATGTGTTTTAAATGTAATGTCTGTAACAAGAGTTTGTGATTGGTTTGTATGATCATTTGTTTTCCAAAGAGGTAATGCCTCCATACATTGGTGGCATATACTATTGCTAGTTGTTCATGATCTCATCTAGAGTAATTCCTTTCTACGGTGTTTAATTGGTGAGGCAAAAAAAAAAGTGATGAAACCCATCTAGAAATTTTCACTGCAACATATAACTCCAATGGTAAAGTTAAAAGCATTAAATCAACCACACAAGGTAGTTGAGGGTCAAATGGTTCAAGAATGGGTCTTGAAGAAAGTATATGTTTTAGCTTCTAGAATGCTTCTTCATGCTTGGCAGTCCACTAAAAGCTTGAGTTCTCCCCTAAGAGTGTCAATCAATGGTGCTACCATGTGCACATATGTAATACTCCGAGGACAAGAGAAGAGAGAAAACACAGATTACACACTCAACATTTGGTGCCCCAAAGGAGCACCTTCTCTTTATTATATAGACAAAGAGGATCTCCTCCAAAGAAGCTCCACCATAGGATTAGGCACACATATAGGTGACATGTCAGCAAGCTCCACCCTTGGATTACATACTTGGATGGGTGACATGTCAGTCTAGGTCCTATCTGGTTGGTCAAACAAGCTTTGACCGGAGGGAATCTTCTTGTAGGAGTCTCAGAATCACGTAAGGTACCATTGGAAAGCTCTTGACAAGAAAAACCAGGGGGGAGGGAAGGCCAGCCTTGCTCCTTTGGGAGGGGGATCCATACTTTTTTGAGGCTTGATTCATCCGTTTAGGCCTCCGAAATTGCCTTCAAAGATTAGGCATATTTTGGTTTCTACTCTATTAGTAGAAGTCCCCTTTTGGTGATACCTCTTTCTGATCGGTTAAGTCCATCATGTGTAACATCCTTCCAGATGTTACCAAACTAATTCTCACCTTTAAATCATATGTCTAGCTATTGGTTCTAAGGTTCTCAAGTCTATTTTGGTTTATGTTCTATTAGTAGAAGTACTCTTTTGGTGATACTTCTATCTGATCTATTTTGACCATCATGTATAACATCATTCTAGATGTTACTAAACCAAATTTCACATCTAGATCATATGGCTAGCTCTTAGTATTACAGACCTCCTTCCTTTTAAGACGCAACGTCCTCGTTGTGCAATTGTTGCTCAAATGCTTGCACCAACACCGGTGCATGTGTCAAATTGGCAATGGGCTCCCATGTTGTTTCATAGAGGAAGTAACCTTTCCACTATACTAGATAGTCCACCCCAGATGGCAAGTACCACGCATGCATTTTTGGAGAATACGCTCCACTTCATATTCCTCTATGCCATCAATGAGTGTCAGATAAGGTCAAATGTCTTGTGTCAAATAACCCTGGCCTGATTCGGGAGCATATCTTTGTAGTAGGGAAACATGGAACACTGGATGGATCTTCATGTGTGATGGTAGCTCAAGGTGATAGGCCACATCGCTGACGCAACGAAGAATTGAGAAAGGCTCAATAAAACAAGGTTTGAGCTTACGAGGTCCAACTAATGTGAGGTTGGTTGTTGATAGCTACACTTGATCCCCAACATTGAACTCTATGTGTCTACAATACGCATTAGCATATTGCTTTTGTTGATTTTGTGCAATCTGTAATCTATGCTTGGCACTCTCCACACCGTTGGATTCTAGAAACAAATGTGTTGACTGCATCGACCTTGGTAGCCACTAGACTGATCTTCATCAAGCTAGAAGGTGTGAAGGGATGCTCACCATACATGAGGAAGAATGGAGTGACCTAGGGGGATGCATTCACTGAATTGTTGTAAGCAAATTCTACCAATGGGATTAGGGTGTCCGACCTCTCTTGCTCTTCTAAGGCAAAGTTGCATAACATGTCTTCAATCATGCAATTAGCCTGCTCTATTTGGCTATTTATTTGTGGGTGGTAAGCTATAGACATGGCCAACTTGGTTTTGAAGAAACCAAAGAGTGTTTGTCAAAACAAACTGTTGAATTGAGTGCCTCTATTGGTGATAAGTACTCTAGACAAGCCATGGTGAGAGAAGACTGCATCTAAGTATAATTGAGCTAGTTGTGGAGCGGTCACATCCTTGGTGGTAGGGCATACATGAATCATTTTGCTTAGCCGGTCCACAAAGACTACGATGGAGTCAAACCCTGAGGTGGTCTTGGGTAATTCACAGACAAGATCTATACTCACTTGTTCCCAATGTTGGGTAGGCGTGGAGAGAGGTTGAAGGAGCCCTATAGGAGCTTGATTAAAAGCTTTGTTATGTTGAAAAAGTAGGCAATTGCGCATGTAGTCCATCACATCATTGCTCATCTTGGGCCAATAGTAATGGCACTGGATTGCATCCAAGGTCTTGTCCACTCTAACATGACCTATAATGGCCGAATCATGACATTCCGCTAGAATGGTGGTGCATAATTTTGGGACATTTAGGATCCATAATCTGCCATTAGGAAAGGTGAGTCCTTGACGCCTTTGGATGATTGTGCTTCTACAATTTCTGGATCAATTTTTGTAGCAGCCAGAATCTCAGGCTTGAATTCAAGGTTAATCTTAACCTCTACCACCAAGTTTTTTGCCATTGGCATGCGGGTGAATGCATCTACAAGTTGCTTCTTACCTTCCATGTAGGTGATTGACATGTTGAAGCATTGTCGTCGCTCTGCCTACCAAATCTGGCGATGAGATAGATCTTTCTATGTCTTGAGGTAGACTAGAGGTTTGTGGTCTGTCTCTACTACAAATGCCTTCTTGCCCAAATAGTGCTTCCAATGCTTGGTTGCCAAAATAATGGCCAGCTCTTCTCATTTTGTGGTGTGGTAGTTGCGCTCTACTAGTAACAACTTTTGAGAGAAATATGCAATTTGATGCCATCCATCCTGCTACTCTTGTTGTAGGACTGCTCTTATTGCTACGCTTGATGCATCTATAGCCAACTTGATTGGTCGTATTGGGTCAGACCACTTCAAGATTGGTGCATGTAGCAAGGTGGCTTTCAATTATTGAAAGGCCAACTCTTGTGCGGTTCTCCATGTCCACTTCTTCCCCTTGCCAAGTAGTGCCGTTAAAGGCTGTGCAACCTTGGAGAAGTCCTTGAAAAATCTACAATAGAATCCCATCAACCCCAAGAAGCTCTTGAGTTGAGTCTGATCTTTTGGGGCACACAATTTTTGAATGACCTCTATTTTATCTATCAATACTTGAATGCCCTCTGCACTTACTCTATGCCCCAAGTAGTCTACTTCAAACTTGCCAAACTTGCACTTTGAGATTTTGGCATACAATTGATTCTATCTTAGAATCTGGAAGACCTCTTGTAGATGTTTGTGTTCCGTCATCGTGCTACTATATACTAAGATATTGTCCAAGAAGACAATAATAGACTTATCCAAGTATGGACAAAATATGTCATTCATTACACTCATGAAAGTGGCAGGTGCATTGGTAAGGCCAAAAGGCATCACAAGATACTCAAAGTGGCCATACCTAGTTCGAAAGGCAGTTTTATACACATCCTCCTCTGCAATTTGGATTTGATTGTAACCGCTCTGCAAGTCCAATTTGGTGAAGTATCTCGCTCCATAGAGTTGATCAAACAAGTCATCCATGCAAGGTAAGGGGTATTTTTTCTTTATTGTTTGCTGATTGAGACCTTGATAGTCAATGCACATGCGCATTGTACCATCATTCTTCTTCACAAACAAGACAGAAGCCCCATATGGTGATATGCTAGGTTGGATGAACCCTTCTGTAGCATCTCCTCAATTTGAGTCCTACACTCCTCCAACTCATGAGGTGATAGACGATATGGGGCCTTACAAGGAGGTGTCTTCCTCGGGAGTGTCTCAATTTTATGATCTACTCTCCTATTTGGTGGTAATCCTAAGGGTAGATCATTGGGAAAAGACATCTTGAATTTCATTCACCACAACCTTCAATTTGTAAAAACTTGTCCATTGAGTTGTGCACTCTGGAATTCTCTTATTAGCCCCATGAAACATCTATCTGTCTTACGGATAGTTGCCGTCCCTATGACATATAGAGGTAGATCCTACCTAGGTGATTTTTCTTTAACCCCAATGATTGACCATTTGTGGGTTCTCACTACTTTCTTCCTCCAATCTACCATAAGGTTGTAATGCTCTATCCATGGTATGCCTAAGATTGCATCATAATGAGCTAGTTGTATCACTTGCCACTCAATTACTTTCTGATATTCTCCTACAGAGAGTGTTACCCGTCTAGGTAATGATTCAACCCTCTTTGTTTGCACGTTAGGCAACTCTACTTCTTCACTCCTATCTCTCTTTAGATCCATTCCCAATCTTATTGCAACAGAGCAAGATAAGAAATTCTCTATTGCTCCCAGATTGATAAATACTCTCACTTGATTGCCTTCTAGGACTCCATTCACAACAATCAATTGTGAGGTTGCCTTTCGGGATCTTTGCGCATTAGTCTTCTTTCTTCCATTGCTTCTCTTCTTCCTTATTGATTCAATAAGGCTACAAGGTACATTTATAGGTGATCTTTGTTTTCCAAAGTAATCTCCACCTCCTCCTCTTCAATGCACCTCTCCATGTTGTTCAAAGATCGCTTGTATGAAGACCGAGGGCCTCTAGGGAAACAAGTGCAACAATTGGTAGATATGTGCCCAATACGGCCATAATTGTAACAATGGCATTGTTCTCCTTGAGTTCCTTCTCCTTGTGGGACTCCATCTCTTTGTTCTTCTACCCGTCTACACTCCCCTTGAAGCGGTCATGCTCCTTGATCTCAAAATTGACGGTTGCCCAATTCCATCAATACTGGTCCACTCATGTGTGGCATGTCTACCCGATAATGTTGAGGTGGAACTACTTTTTCACCTCCACCCAATGCTCTTGCTATTCTTTGCACACAAGCAATGGCTTCAAATACCATGCGAGGATTTTGCACCATGACTTCTTGGTGAATCCGCTCCTTTAACCCTCGTTTGAAATTGTTGAGAGCCTTTGCTAGACTCATGTTGGTTATTGCAACTTGTAGATCCAAAAATGCCTCCACATACTCTTGTATGCTATTCTTCTGTCTCAATCCCCATAGTCGAGTTCAAGCCATCTGCACAGAATCCACCAATTGGAAATTCTTCACCAATCCTTCTTGCATTCCTGTCCACGTGACCTCCCTTCTCTCTACCAACATGGATCGTTCCCAAGCATCATACCATGTGAGGGCTTTATCGGTCAAGTACCCACATGCAATCTCTATACTCTGTTGAGAACAAGCGGAAATATCGATTCATTCTTGAGATCCAATTTTCCACTCCTCCCATCATATGTTGCCCCTTGTAAGGCTCGATGTTGCAGGTCTTCTTCATCCGGAGTAGCAATGTTGCTTCATCATTGATATGGTTTGTAGGCCCAAGTGCCTCTCCAAGTACTTCAGTCATAGGTATTGGGTTTTGAGATGGCTCTTCTCTTTGCATGGCTTGATTATTCTTGAGGATTTGCACTTGACTTTGTAATGTCTCCATGGTCATCTTAATCTCTTGAAATTCATTCAACATCCCTTGCATTCCTTGCACCAGCTCTTGGAATTGGGGATCTATGGTTCTTGCAACACTCAATTGATGTATACTTCAACATAGAGTCAATATGATCACTCTAGAAGGTGCACAAACTATCGGAACTACCATTGGGACCACAAAAGCTATCACTCATTGATAATACTCCTCGCCAAAATTCCTAACCACAAAATCTCTAAACATCACTTTTGGTCTCACTACATAACGGATTTCTACTTGAGTGTTGAAAGGGAGAGGATTTGGGACATTCACATTCATATTATCATAATAGAATGTAGATTTTCAAATCCTACTCTCTGTCATATATCACCACAAGTAGAATCACCGGGTTTGGTGAGTTCATCACCCTATCCATGAATTTTGCGCCAAAGTGACAAACTAGCAATACCCTTGTTTGCTCACGCTAGATGTGCAGAACCTTGATGTGGAATGGATTTGGGAATGGAAAGCTAGGTGCGGGAAATTATCCTCCCGTTGCATCCATCCCGTCCACTCTCTAAAGTCCTTCCTAAGTCTAGCAATTACTTTATGTTTTCCACCTCAGATTACTTGATTTCAATAGTTTGTGCTCTTCCAAGAGGGGTGATCCACTCTCTTGGACTAAGACACCCGCTTTGATACCATTATAATACTCCGAGGACAAGAGAAGAGAGAAAACATAGATTACACACTCAACATTTGGTGCCCCAAAGGAGCACCTTCTCTTTATTATATAGACAAAGAGGATCTCCTCCAAAGAAGCTCCACCATAGGATTAGGCACACATATAGGTGACATGTCAGCAAGCTCCACCCTTGGATTACTTACTTGGATGGGTGACATGTTGGTCTAGGTTCTATCTGGTTGGTCAAACAAGCTTTGACTAGAGGGAATCTTTTGGGGAATCTTCTTGTAGGAGTCTCAGAATCACGTAAGGTACCGTTGGAAAGCTCTCGATGAGACAAACCAAGGGGGAAGGAAGGTTTGTCTTTCCCCCGTTGGGAGGCGGGGAATCTGCACATTTTCAAGGCCTAATTCATTAGTTTAGGCCTCCAAAATTGCCTTCAAAGATTTCAGGTATATTTTGGTTCCTACTCTATTAGAAGAAGTCTACTTTTGGTGATACCTCTTTTTGTTTTGTTTAGTCCATCATACTTAACATCCTTCCAAATGTTACCAAACCAATTCTCACCTTTAAATCATATGTCTAGCTATTGGTTCTAAGGTTCTCAAGTCTATTTTGGTGTTTGCTCTATTACTAAAAGTACTCTTTTGGTGATACTTCTATCTGATCTATTTTGACCATCATGTATAACATCATTCTAGATGTTACCAAACCAAATTTCACATCTAGATCATATGGCTAGCTCTTGGCATTACAACATAATAGTGGATGAACCGTTGATAAAAAATTGCCAATCTATTAAGTACTCACACTTTTGTGACATCCTTTGGAGTGGGCCTATAAAAGACCGAGACAAAATATAGAAATAGGAGAATGGAAGCTCACATTGGGACACTTGAATGAGAGAAAACTCCAAATGCCTAGCATGAGCTTTGGCTCTTGTATTTATAGAGAACATACAAGGCACTTGAAAAGCTTCTCAAGAAGCTTCCTTGAGCCGCTTTCTTGGAGTGCAAGCCAAGTTAATTGGGAAGCTTCTGAAGAAAATTCCTTCTAGAAGCTGCTTACTTGGTATGCAAGATAAGCTAGTTGGAAGCTTCTAGAAGCTTCCTTCTAGAAGTTACCTACTTGGAGTGCAAGCTAAGCTAACCGGAAAGCTTCCCAAGAAGCTTCCTAGATACTTCTAGAATATTCTAGACTAATTTGTCTTATTTGCTACTTTGCTAGCCCTATTAACTTTGTCATTAAACTCCATATTGCTACAAAACCAATCAATATTGGCCTTGAATTTTTTCTTCTTCCATCTTGATCCCTTTTAATGAGATCTTGTGACCCAAGATAGTAACTTCCTTTTGCCAAGAGGCACATTTTTACTTCTTGCAATAAAACTTCCATTGATGTAGTCATCTTAGGACTTCTCACATGTGATTTGCGTGTTTTACCTCCGTCTTGCTATGGATTAAAATGTCATCCAAGTACACCATATATTGATCCAATAGTCTATCCAACACCCAATACATGTGATCCATGAAGATTGTTAGAGTATTAGTGAGCCCAAAAGGTAGAACTCTCCATTCAAAATACCCATACCTTATGTGAAAGGAAGTCCTTTCCACATGCTACTTATTAGTGAGGATTCGCCAATAGTTGCTTTGAAGATTCAACTTGGAGAAGTATCATGCTCCACTCAATTTATCAAGCAAGTCATCAATTCAAGGCAAGGGATATGGATTATTCTTGGTTTGTTTATTGAGCCTATTGTAATCAATATAGAAAGGAAGTCTTTCATCCTTCATTTGGAACAAATAGTACCAATGTTGTTGTGCGTATATACATTGCTACATAACATACATCGCTGTCAACATCATACACTATAGAAGCACAACTCACACATAAGTCACACCTAGACTCTAAAGTGCCACAATAATCAGATTGCTTACCACTCTCAACTCAACTCAACTTAGATCAGTACTTGATCTGTCACTCTATAAACTTCCAACAATTGGGCACTGATTACAGTCAAGCCACACCCACTCAAGCATAGAGAATCCAGGTGACGCTCGCCGGCCTCTGTCCACCATAGCCAGGAACTTGGAGGCTCAACATCAAAGAAGTGAGCTCTCTAGAGCTCACTTTGAAACTTTACCCCCTGGACTCGAGCTAGCTCTGAAACCCTAACGGTCCCATTGACGGCACACTCAACGGTGCAAACGGTGCAAAGTGATGGTGGGCCCCACCGTGAAGTCAGTACCCTGAACACAAAATCTAACCGTCAAAAAGTAGTCTCTAAGAAACTACTAGAATAACTCTAACTACCATCACTGGAACTCCAGTGTCCTAGCATCTAGATGCGGAACTACAAATGGCGTGACAATGTTCCTTAAGGAGATGTGCTATGTCATATGGAATCCTTCTCCAACAACTTTGTAAATATGTTTTGCAACTTGTGACAACCCGGCAAATATCACTTTTGCGGTAATCAAGTAAGTAGAGGTCATTCCCATAGAGATACGATTCAAAATTGGTCAAATACAAAGCAAAGTAACAATTTAGTTCTTCTTGGTTGCGTCTTTAATCTCTCAGGTAGAAACCACACCCAGAAGAGAGTAACAAGCTCACAATCTTGACAACTTGTCACAAATACACACTCCTTAATCACAACATAACAAATTCTGTCCAAACAAATCTTGATTGTGATGATTCAGATTCTCCCAAACACGGCACTTCACTGCAAAACAACTTTGCCTCAGAATTGTGTTCCACCTTTCCACTAAAGGCACAACTTCCACGATCAAAATTGCTTCACATCAACTTTGTGTTGCACTCACAAATGCAGAATACTACCAAAACTACAATTCCTCTCAGATCTGTCAAGGCATTGCTCCGATTGCACTTCACTTAGGATCAAACACACAAAATGAAGATCAAGGCTACGGAATCCAACATCCAACAAACACACTAACTTGCACTTTGAAATTCTCCTCACACTCACAAACACAAGCACAAAATTGATACTCGGAATCAAGCTCAAGCGACGAGCACTAAAATCAGCACTTCACTTTATATATCTTCATAAATATGAATACTAAACATTAGCTCACTGCAAATGCCACTCTTAAATAGTGAAGCAAACGACAATTACTAACAACTATACCATTCTACAACAACTTTTCTAACCTGCAAATCCGAAATGACAATGCACTCCTTCATATCTACCTCTTCAAATCTCAAATCTACTACTACCCCAATCCGATGTCAACCTCGTCATTGGCTTTCAAACCCAATGATCTTCTTATTACTTCTCCTTCTTTGGGTATATCTAATTCTACCAAATCCTTCACTATTTCTACTTCTTCTACACTAGGAACTACAATTGAGCTCTTGGGTAACTCTTCTATCTCCTTATCTCCCGACCCACTCTTCTCTAATGTCTCAAATAACAAGTCTGAAGACACCTGAATTCCTACTTCTACAACATCACACTTTCTCTCCTCTGTCACACTACTCCTAATTCTCTCTAACTCTGACTTGACTAAATCTTATCTGAGACTGACATTGTCTCCTACTTCTAACATCTTCCAATCTACTTGCTCCCTTAATTAGATCAGTAAAGTATTCATATCCACATCTTTGGCTTTCCTCTTCCAAGTTTCTTGCGCAAGCAACTTTAACTCGTGTAGATGTGCTTCTTCCAACCTTCCTTCAACCTACGTGCTCAAGATTACTCGCAAATTACTTGCAACTTCTCCTACTAATTCCGACTCATACCCTCAAGATCACTCTGCCTTCAACTCTTTGTGATACATTGTCAATTTGTATTGGTACTTAGCAGCAAGCATCTTCTTCTCCTCCGCATACTGAGAACTCTGTAACTCAACACTTTGTACCAAATCGTGCAATCTTTCTTCTTCTCGATGCTTGACTGCCAACTCTCATTGCCATGCTTGATCCTTCCCAGCTGCACTCTTCCTCAAGCTCTCTAACTCCTGCTCCATTATTGCTGCCATTGCCTTCACATCCACACTCTCAATGCGCACATCACTGACCTCCTCTTTCATCTTGGTCAGCAACATCACCTACTCCTTCAACTCTTTGGCTTGCTTCTGCATTTCCTTACCTCTTGGCTAAAAAATCTCTTGCAAATTCTCAAAAGTCTTATTCTTCAAGATGCATCCACCCAAAGTTCTTCAACTTCCTCGTCTCTTTGGGTCACACACTCCTGCAAACCCTTCACTTCAACCAGTAGATACTTTACCACTTGCAACTCATTTTTCACCTTCATACAATCTTAGGGAATAACCTTCTAGTGCTCCTTCAATAGTTCCAACAATGGAGTGACAACCTTTGATAGATATTGTATTCCGCCAAATTTCTCTTTGTCTTCGGCCCCAATTTTTTTTACTTTGCCTCTCCCATCGGCTCCTTCTGCCAAAGTCACGATCTTTGTATCTTTAGTGACATTGCTTCCAAGCTTCCTTCTTCCTTACCTACTGAACTCAGCCCTACAAGGTACTCCTTCTGTCTTTCAGCCCCCTTCTCTTCCACGACTAGGGCTACGCAATGATTCATCTTTCTTGGTATATTGTCAATCATTGCATGACAAGCTTCATCTACTTCTTCTCCAACTGATTGCTGAACCTCATGTTCACCTTCACTCTTGATTCCAGATTCCTCACTTTGTAAAGTGAGTTTGGCTTTTTTTGAGTCCTCTCCTCTAGACTCTGTCTCCCCTTCAGACTCAATTTCAGATGGTTCTTCTTTCACCATCTTCTCACTTTGCAGACCCAATCTTCAAGTCTTCCTTTGTGCTAGAGGCGACTTTGCTTCTTTGGGTTTATTATGCTTCTTCTTCTTCAGGCTTATGATTTCTTCCATCTTCCGTTGTCTCATCCTCAAGAAGTGATCATCACTGGCTTGCAAGTGTGCCATGTATTGTTGCTCTTCTTCATCCGCTTCCCGTCTCAAATCAGGATAGAAATGCAACACCATGCAACGCCTCTCCTCCGTTGTCAACAAGTTCAACCCAAAGTAGAAGTGTGTTGCAAACGGTGCAAATTAATGTGGAGGCAAACTTGTTGTCCAATTGACCACCATCTGCCTCGTTTGTTGGTGAAAACACTTTGCCCATTCACCTTCACTCTTGCAAACATTTGGTGGAAAAAGACCATTTGCTGCATGTTCACATAAGTCATTTGTTCTGGTTTGAACATGGCCATTATTGTCCCCACGATACTTTGTTTAATCGGGTCCCAATAGGACTTCACCTTGTAACCATTCATTGTGCATGGAGCAAAGAACAAATTTTGTATGTCCGCCATCTCCTCTGCAGCATCACACTTCCGATAGAAGGTGATCCCCATCAATTCTCCTGCTTCCTTCCCCAACACTAACCTCCAATCCGACTTAGTCCATCAAGCCGGATTTTCTCTCTTCCCCTCGACTTTGGGGCTTCCTTGCAATTACTGGCACCTATCTTTGTCATGACTCTTGGGAAACTAAAGTTCCAATTCCATGCAAAAAAGGTAATATGAATTCTATTCAAGACTTCAATCCTTGCTACAATGTCCAACCTACAAATTGCAAAACTTTGCACTGCCAGAGTGTTTGTGACCTTCTTTGCCATGATCTGCTCTCTTGTTCTTCAGCATTGGAAGACTATTCCTTCTCCTGGACAAGACACTCTAACTCCTTCTGGATTTCAGAAAATTTCACTCTCAATTGGCTTCTTGACACGCATTATTGCAAGACAACTACTCAGAGGGATAGGACATCTACTTGACATATTCAACTTGCCCATGTGCAATCACAATTTTATATTACCCCAAATTGTAGTCATTCTTCAGTCTATCAAAATTGACCTCCCCTTCTTCTGCGTGTTGCTGTCCGGTCACTATCAACACATGCTTCTTCTGCCTCTGCTGTTTCATGAAGTGTACTTTATTGCCACATACAAAGGTTGTTAGACGGTCTTTGTATTGGCCTTCACTTCTTGATCCAAAGATGATGCTCTTTGGACTTGTTTTTTTGTACTCCTCTCTTGAGTACTTCCATCATCGGATCCAAAGTTGACTTCTTTGGATTTCCTCCAAAGACACTCCTGTCCATTCCTTCTTTTGCAATTCAGCTTTCTTGCTTACTTCTTCTCCAAATGCTAATAAAACAAAAAAAACAAAAAATGTGGGCACCACACAACTCCTCCAACTCCTTTGATGAGAGCCAATAGATTGGAGTACCCCTTGGCAATCACTCAATCTTGAAGAGCATACCTTGATTGGAAGGTAATCCCTTCAGTAGACCATCCAAAAACACGTCCACAAGCTCTTGAACTATTTGATCAACCATTGCTTGATCAAGCTTTTGACCCTCCACAAATTTTCCTTGTGTAATTGGCTTGATCCACACCACAAAAGTAGACTTATCTTCCTCCAAAGCTTGCTCTATGGTTGCTTCATTGATAAACTTCCCATCTTGGGACTTATCTTCCTTCAAAGCTTGCTTTATGGCTACTTTTCTCACAAACTTCTCATCTTGGGAATGACTATTCTTACGTGTCTTACTCAAAGGTGTCAAACAACCTAATCAAAAATTTGGACCTTGGTGTTATAGTTGAATTTATCATTGAGTCCAATCAAATTGAACCTTATGATGTTCAAGCCAAGGCAAACCCAAAACAATATCATAGTGTAGAGGTGCAACTACAAACCTCATACACTCCAAATACTCATTCCCAATCCTAAATGTAATAAGATGTGAGGTATAGAATGCAAAACCTTTTTTACCATCTACAATCATCAATTTGCTTCCAATTACTGGCTTGATAGGAATACATAATTCCTTTACTAATTGCATAGATATGAAATTCTTTGAACATCCAAAATCAACCAGAATTCACAACCACAATCAAATATCATACCTTAAAAGTAAAGAAAACTTGCATAGCTCTAGCCTTTGATCCTATTAGAACTAATCAAATTCTCAATAGGTGACTCAAAATCTTTTATTGGGATTCCTCATTTCCTTGATCGTTTTGCTCCACAAACTCCATTTGGGTGACTTGTCAAGGTCACCCATCCTTGAGTGGATATTTAACAGAGCAATATCCAATTTGATGATAATAAAAAAAATCATTATTTTGTCCAAAAATTTCTCTATTTACAATGCCAAGTGGTCTTTGTTGCATGGCATCAATCTCCATTGGCACCGGCTCCTCCACTTGTGTGTAGTGTATTGGTTTATGGAGGTCAAGGTCAAGACCAAGTTGTTGCAACCAAGGAATCAAAGTGTTTGGCTAATTGCATGGCTTCCTCCATGTGTCATGGCTCTCATATAGTCACCTCTAATTTGGTTTGTGATTTCAAGCCCCTCATAAATTGATCTAGAGCTTCACCTTCCAATATATATGGAATTTGCATGATAGTGTTCTAGAATTGAGTGATATAACTTCTTATAGAGCAAATTTGCTTCAACTTTGCCAATCTATCTTGTGCAGCTTTTGTGGCATTTATAGCTTGGAATCAACCAATTATTGTACTCTTGAATTCTACCCAAGTCAAGATTGGTGCAAAAAATTGTTGTTTAGCTCACTCCACTCAAAATTGCCACCATAGCTTTGCTACTCCATCTAATTGGTTGGAAGCCAAGTCTATTTCCAGTCATCTTAAAGATTGGTAGCTTCAAAAAACCATTTGTAGTGAAACAAAAAGTTCTCCACTGCACATAAGATATTCTTGCCTTCAAATGCCTTGGATTTTGGAAATTGGATTTGGTCTTCTCTTTCTCAAACTTGTGCTCTCTTTACGTGCTCTTGTCATTGATGGTCTTGTTCATCCAACAATTGAGTAAGGTGCTTAATTTGTTGATGCATAGCAATGATAACCTCGGGCATTGCCACCATAGCTACTACTCTATCACACTATTCCCAATTTATCTTATTTATTAACACATAGATGTAACAAGTCCGCCATTTTCCATAAGTTACAACCGGAAGTACCAAGGGTGCCTCAAACAAGGAGATCACATTCAGAAATTTTTGCCCAAAGCATGAGGTGATGAACTATGTGAAATGATGATTGGGTAGTAATTAGACACAAAAATCCCAAGGGTTTGGCAGAAGTGGATTTGGTGGTCCATAAATTCCATCCATCCCATTCTTGCTCTAATACCAATGTAAAGATAGAGGTTGAGGAAAGAAATAGGAGAATGGAAGATCACATTGGGACACTTGAGTGTAGAAAACTCCAAATGCCTAGCATGAGCTTTGGCTTTGGTATTTATAGGGAGCATACAAGGCTTTGGAGAAGCTTCTCAAGAAGTTTCCTTAAGCCGCTTTCTTGGAATGCAAGCCAAGTTAAGTGGGAAGCTTCTCAAGAGGTTTCCTTCTAGAAGCCACCTACATGGCATGCAAGCTAAGCTAGTTGGAAGCTTCTAGAAGCTACCTACTTGGGGTGCAAGTTAAGCTAGCCAAGAAGTTTCCTCCTAGAAGTTACCACTTGGTATGCACATTTCTCAATACTTGGAAGGTACCAAGTTGTTCCCTAGATACTCTTAGAATATTCTTGGCTAATTTGGCCTATTTGCTACTTTGTCTTGACTAGCTTTGCTGCTAAACTCCATATTGTTACAACCCTCTTTCATTGTCTTCTTTGTCTTTATCTTTAGTCAACACTTCTTTGGCTGGTGCTTTACCCAAAGTCATGATCTTTAGACCTTCAACGTCATTTCTTCCAAGCTTTTTTCCTCCTCTTTGGCTTTGCTCGGACTTGCAACTGCAACTTGCACTCTTCTCTTCAATCTTGTTGCCCTTGGAAAAACTGATGCCAACTATTCTGCTCATTCTTCCTCTAACTCTATTGTTGGTAACTCCACATAGGGCACATATCCTCCTTCCATACAATCAATTGCCACATGGAACTCCTCATCTTTGTCTCCCGTTACTTTGTCCACTTATTGTTGGACTTTGGGTTCTCCTTCACTCTCAATGCTGGACTCCTTACTTTGCAATGTGAGCTCTTCTTCTTCTCCCAAGTCTTGACACTTTGACTCAACTTTTGCTGATTCTTCCTCCAACAATTGGGTCTTCACTACCACCATCTTTGGCTTTGGATTCAGCTTCCTTGCCTTCTAGGGCTACACTAGCAATACCTTTTCTACTTCCCTTCCTGAGCCTCAAGATTTCCACCAACACTATCTTCTCCTTCCTATTCTTGATATAGTGGTCATTGCCTTCAAGGACTTGCCTTATGTAGTATTGCTCGTCCGTATCCGCTACTTATGTGACAACCCGGAAAATATCACTTTTGCGCTAATCTAGTAAGTAAAGTTTGTTCCCGCAGAGATACTAGTCAAAAATGTCCAAATACAAAGCAAAGTAACAACTTCAGTTCTTCTTGGGTTCTTCTTTAATCTCTCAGGTAGAAACTACACCTAGAAGAGAGTAACAAGCATTGATTCACAATCTCGTCACGAACTAACACTCCTTAATCACAACTCCATCAAATCTTTCCAAACAATCTTGATTGTGATGATTCAAGCTCTCCCAAAAATGGCACTTCACTACAAAACAACTTTGCCTTAGAATTGTGTTCCACTCCTCTACTAAAGGCACAACTTCCTCGATCAAAATTGTTTCACATCAACTTCACATTGCACTCACAAATGAAAAATGCTACCAACACTACAATTTCTCTCAAATCTATCAAGGCATTGCTCCAATTGCACTTCACTCAAGATCAAACACATAGAATGAAGGTCAAGGCTGCAGAATCAAACATCCAACAAGCACACTGATTTTCACCTTGAAATTCTCCCAACACTCACAAACATAGACATAGAATTGATACTCAGAATCAAGCTCAAGCGACAAGCACTGCTTCACAGCAATTCACTTTATCTATTCTCTGAAATTATGAGCACTGCCAACATATGACTGCAAATGCCACCTTTAAATAATGAAGCAAATAATAGTTACTAACAACTATACCGTTTCCTAACAACTCTTCCTACCATGCAGATCCAAAATGACAATACACCTCTTCATATTTGCCTCTTCATATCTCAAAACTCAGATCCGATGTCTACTTCTTCCTCGGCTTCCAATCCCAAAATAACTTCACTTACTACTCTATCCTCAAGGTTTCACAACTCCTACTTCCTCTACCAATTCTAACACTTCTTCACTCTGATCTACAATTACACTAGCAGGTAATCTATTTAACTCCTTATCTTTTGATCATTCTGAAGATATCTGCACTCCTATGTCATCTACTTTGGGTTTTTCTCTCACATCTTTCCAAAGTTTATCTATCTATTGTTTCACTAAATCTAATCTAATTGTGATATTATCTTCTACTTCTAATATCTTCCTATCAACACGAGTTCTAAGACTAATAAGCAAGGCATTCAAATCTTTATCCTTTGCATTTCTCTTCCTTGTCTCTTGCACCAGCAACTTCAACTCATGCAGTCTCATTTCTTCAATTTGCACGCTGGCTTCTGCACTCAACATTGCGTTCATCCTCATCACAATCTCCTTCAATGGCTCAAGTCTCATTCTTCTCTCACATTCTTGATCTGCAAGCCTGTCTTCTTTGTACATCGCCAATTCTGCCTCAAACTCAACTTTCACTGTTTCCTTCTCCTTCTCCTTCCGCACAATCTTCTCCTCCAGATTGTAAAGTAACTCTCTTAGTCTTTCTTCTTCTCTATATCTCACCGTTAACTTCCTTTGCCAGAGTTGCTTCTTCTGCTCCACGCTCTCCATCATCCTATTAAGCTCTTGCTCCTTCTTTGCTACCCTTGCCATAGCATGAATAATCTCAAGTCTTGAATCAGCAAATTGTTGTTTCAAGATCTCATTCTCCGCTACTTGTCTTTCTCTTGCTATGTCATTCTGCTCTATTATTCTGTATCTACTCCCCACTTCCTTCTTCAAGTTCTCAATTAGTTGATTCTATACTACAGCATCTACTCGTAGTACTTCTCTCTCTTCCTCCCCTTGGATTACACTCTTCTTCAATTTTGAGTTCTCTTATTCTAATCTTGCTAACACCTGCAATACAGTTTTCACCTCCGGACACTTTGATTGCATTTCCTTCTTCTTGTGCTCCAACTTTACTAACAATGGGCACACAATCTCCTGCAAATACTCCACTCCTTCACCCGGGGTTACCTTGACTTGTGGACTGGGCTCCTTCTTTGCCTCTTCTTCTTGATACTTGTCTTCTCAGCCGCAATAGCCTCATGGGAATGGATTCTTTGCTCCCCAATCTTCCATTCTCCACTTCTCTTACCTTACTTGGTCCCGCTTCATACTTTGCCTTCCTTCTAGAGCAGACTCCTCTTTGAATAGTCACCCTCTTCTCCTCCTGCTTTGGAACCTTGTCTTTGGTTCTCAGGTCACCTCCTTCTTCCATCTCCATCTTTACTTCCTCCGCATAGGGTACCGACTGTATCTCCACTCCATCATTGTTGTCGCTACTCGTGTCTCCACTCTGTAGTGGGAATTGTAACACCCATTTGTGCATGTGTGTGGTATTGTGATATTTAGCTTGGTATTACAAGTACTTAAGAGACATTATTTATATAGAGATAAAGGATGGTTCTATATTAGTCATGGTTAGCTAAAGTTAGTCATAGCTAAGATAGATGGGACCTTACTTTAGAGGAAGTAGAAAAGATGAGCATCACTATTTTGGATTTTAGTGTGTTGACTTGGTATTATTCCTAGGTGTTTGGCTTTGGGGAAAGAGTTGAGAACTCTTGGGCCCGCAAGCCTTTTTGTTTTGGATTCTTCTTTAGTCCAAGGATAGCCCATGTGAAGGAATCCTTGCTTTAGTGGTTGGGTCAAGATAAGGGGAATATGCCCATGTGAATGGATATTCCTTTCTACTTTTTGACTTTACTTGACTTTTAGTCTAGTAACTTGAGTTACTACGGTAATTAGTAACTTTGGTACGTAACTATTTCACAAGTATATAAACAAGGGGTGAGGAGGTACTCATCATCCTTTCATTTGCAACTATCTCTCTCTCATTGAGTTCTCTAGTGAGCAATGTCTTGAGTCTTGGAGTGTTAGCCTTGGAGGAGTATGATGGAGTTGGGGTTCCTTGCCTTCTTAGTCCATGGTGCGCTACCATAATAGCCATCAGAGGTTCATCCTGAGTGAGAGACAGGCCGGCTCACATTTTTGGTTCCGTTGCCGGGACCTCTCTAGAAGGCAAGATAATGTTCCGCGTCCAATTCTACATTAGGGAGAAGGAGGCTATGAGAGCTCACTTGGAGAGAACATAAGGAGAGGAGAGGGCTGAACTTATGTTAGAGAACCAAGATCTATTTGTATACCCTGTAGTTCATTATGATGTCTTTGAAGTGATTTTGTACATCTTGTACACATGAGAGGAATTGGAGAGATTGTGTGAGGTGGATTGCAGATTTTGGGGATTAAGGTGATTTTGGGCAAAATCTTAAGTTTGAGATCTGGACTTGAGATTTCTATACATGATAGCTTGGGTTATCTTTCAGTTAGCACACTTGAAATTATTGAGAGAGCTTCTATGCGCACTGGGCTAGAATTTTTGAAAGTTGATAGGGTAAAGTGCTCCCGCAACTGCATGCTCTCTGGAAAATTGTACAGAGTCTGCCATTTCTTCAATTTTCAGTGAATTGTCCTGAAAATTTCCAAGAAAATTCAGTGCATTGTATCCTAACTGCTGCCACAAACATTAGAGAGAGATCGTTTTTGCGCAGGGCGTTATGAGTTTTTGAAGTGAGGGGGGTGGTTTTCAGACCAAATCTGAAATATGGGTGCTGATTAGAAAGGTGTCTAGGTCAAATGGCTCGATGAAAAGATCTGAAATTTTGCAGGGAGGGACGCCCTGGAGTTGTGATTAAGTGTGAAAAATTTCAAAGGACTGTGACATATTGGTTGGGAGCTTTGAGTGACATTGTGAGGAAGGGTCAATTCTGTAGAGTGGAGATCTCATGCATGAGAAGTTTGAGATCAACAAAAAGCATGTTTGAGTGTTTAGATTCATCTTGGGGAACATGGAGGGTCATCAAGAGTGGAAATTGAGATTATGCAAGGTTCCCCAAGGGTTTGAGGTGATTGTAGGGGTGGATTTGAGGAAAAGAGAGTTTACAATAGAATTTGAAGAGAGTGTTGAGAGGATCCAAAAACCTACACCACTTGGAGGAAAGAGTGAGTCTAAGTGCTTTCTATGTGGAGAGAAGGGACATAAGGCAAGTTCATGTCCATTGACCTTTGAGAGCAAGAGATTGAGGGAAAGGAGAGGCTTACTTGACTTGGGTTTGCATGTTGGACCTTCTTCACCAAGATTGGGAGGGAGAAGATCTAAGACCAAGGAGTTGTGTGAGGTTTGTGGAGTTGAAGGACTTCCAAAAGGACATGAGTGTAGTGGAGTAAAAGCAATTTTGGAAACTTTGGTGAAGGATCTTGGAGAGAGTCTTAGTACAGCTACAGAAATACTACCACCTTCATCAGCTAGCTCTCAAGATTAGTGATGGAGATAATCTTTCAACTTATGGATAAACTATCCATCAGAGTTAGATTAATATGCACTCTAGGATTTGATGTTGCTATAGAAATCTTGGAGCAACCTGAACCTTTTGTGTTCCCTAGAGTGGATTATTCTCAGATGGTGTTAGTCATGTATATACTCTATTAGTAATAGAGTGAGAGAAAAAAAAAGAGAAAAAAAAATAGAGAGAAAAGAAAGATAGTGAGGGGTTAAGATGGGGAAACTTCCGGTTTTCTTTGGCAAGGATGGAGAAGATGTGGAGGCCTTTGTGAGAGACTTCAAGAGAGCTTGCATAGGAAACAATGAGAGGAGGAAGAATGAGTGGGCCTCATTATTACCAGATTTCTTTGAGGATGCAGCACTTACATGGTATGAGTCTGAATACCAAAAGAGAGAGAGGAGAGAGGGGGAAGAGGAGTCTTGGGAGACTTTGACTTCAGCACTCATTGAGAACTTTTTTCCTGATGAGAGTTATGAGAGATTGATGAGTGAGGTTACATTTCTCAAGCAAGGAGATGGAGAGAAAGTGAGGGTCTATATGGAAAGAGTGGAAAAGTTGGAGTCCAGATTTCGCATAGTGTTGAGGAAGGGTAGGGATGATGTGGAGACTACAATGATTGGCATAGGGGCCATGCTCACCAAGAATTTTGTGGGAGGATTGAGACCACAAATTAGAAGCAAGGTGAGATATGAGAAACCTTCTTCCAAGGTTGAAGCTATCAAGATCGCAATTCATATGGAGGAGAGTTTGGAAGGGGATGAGAGTGATTTGGTGGTGAAGAAGGTTGTGCATCCTCCTCAAGGCTACAAGTATGGTGGAACTTCTGATACTTTGGTGACAAGGGTTGCACCACAAGTAGTAGTTGCTCCAGTTCTTGCACCTCCACCAAAAGATCCACTCCAAACCATCACAGAACAACTTGCGGATCTCAAGATCAATGTGGTGCAACTATGGGAGAAGAGAGAGGTGGTTCAGAATGTAGGGAGAGGGCCTAGGAGTTATGGAAACTATCCATATAGAGGAGGCCAACCAGCCAACAATTTCAATGATAGAAATTGTTTTGGTTGTGGAGGAAGAGGCCATATCCAAAGGAATTGCCCAAATTCCACTTACCATGGAGGAAGGGGTTATGAGGGAGCCAATAGAGGGAAAGAGGGAGGTAGTGAAACCCAAGTGGCTCCTAATCCCAACAAAGGTAAGGGGATAGCATCCATAGATGTGGTTGAGAGCAAGTATGAGAAGGGAGAGTGCTCAAACTCCAAGGGTCTTAATTTGGAGCTTTTGGCACAAGAGAAGAAGAGAGCTCGTTTTGCAGAGGATGTTCACTCTTCTCAAGGATTTACTTCAAGCAAGGATACTCCTATGTCTACTAGGAGCACTCGCACCTCAACACCATCAACAACAAAGACTCCAAGGAAGAAGTTAGGGATGGAGGACTTCTTGATCTCAAAGCAACAATGGAACTACAATGTGTTGGAGGATGTTGGTAGTCACAAGGCTAACATCACAGTGGGCCAATTAATTGCTTTGAACCCTACCTTGAGAAAGGAGCTTAGAGGTGGTTTGAGTTCTACAAGGAGCAAGAAGAAGAAGAAGGCAAAAGTTCCAGTATCAATGGGGGTGGTGGATGCCAAGCCAGCACCATGGGAAGCTTGTGAATATGCCTCCAAGATTGATGTGAGAGTGAATGGTCACAACATCAAGGATGCATTGGTTGATGGAGGATCAGCAGTGAATGCCATGTCAGAAAGGTTGATGAAGAAGTTGGGTATGATACCCTCAAGACCTTCAACATTTGTGGTGAGCATGGCAAACAAGCAACAAGTTCGACCAGTAGGGGTGATGGATAAGGTGGTAGTTTCAGTTATGGGAGTTCAAAATCTCATGACTTTCCAAGTCTTGAAGGATTCAAGCTATGACTTACTTCTTGGGAGGCCATGGTTGAGAGCAGCACGCACAACTGATCGATGGCACAAAGGGTACTTGAGGATTGGGCCATCAAACCATAGAGTCACTGTTCCTGTGACTAACACCACCTACACTTCACATTCAGATACACCATCTTCTGATTATTGGGAATCAGATTCTGAAGAAGGAGCTTCAGGTGTGGACACAAGCATGGAAGAGGAGACTTCCACGGAGGAGGATGAATCTGAATCTGATTTAGATGTGTATCCTTTGTGTGCTATGGATTTTGCACCTAAGCCAGAGGTTTTGAAGGACCCAGATAAATCACCATTGACACTTGAGGAGGTAGAGAGAAGGTTATCTACCCTCAAGTATGGCCCAAATGTTACCAAGGAGGAGAAGGTGAGATTTGAGGAGATTTTCCGCAAGTTCATCCATGTGTTTGCTTTTAGTTACAAGGATTTGAAGGAAGTCACCTTGGAGGAGCACAAGATAGAGGTGGAGTCACATGCAAGACCAATCCGCCAAAAGCAACGTCGCATTAGCCCACCAATATCTTTGGTTGTGAAGGAGGAGATTGATAAGCTCAAGGAGGCTGGATTTATCTTTGAGGTGGAGAATTCAGAATGGGTGTCTCCAATTGTCATTGTGAAGAAAAAGAATGGCAAGCTTTGGGTATGTGTGGATTACAAGAAGCTCAATGTTGTTACCAAGAAGGACTACTACCCATTGCCATTCATTGATGAGATCTTGGAGGAGGTTGCAGGTCATGAGAGGTACAGTTTTGGAGATGGTTATAGTGGATATAACCAAATCAAGATTGCACCAGAGCATCAACAACTCACCACATTCACCACACCTTGGGGAACTTACGCTTTCAAGGTCATGCCTTTTGGGCTTTGCAATGCTCCAGCCACATTCCAACGGTTCATGAACAAGGTATTTGAACCTTTCATTGGGAAATTTGTGAGAGATTTCATTGATGACTTTTGTGTCTATGGGAGCAAGGAGGAGCACTTTGAGCACCTAATCAAAGTCTTGCAATGCTTGGATGAGGCAAATGCATCACTCAACCCAGAGAAGTGCATTTTTGGATGTGAAGAAGGTCTACTTTTGGGGCATATCATCTCCAAGGATGGAATAGCAGTTGATCCTGAGAAGGTGAGGAAAATCTCAGACCTTCCATTCCCTTCAAGCTTGACAAAGTTACGCCAATTCTTGGGGATGGTTGGGTACTATAGGAGGTTCATCTTCTCATTTTCCAACAAGGCTTATGCATTGACCATCTACATGAAGAAGGGTGTAGATTACATGGTGATTTTGGAAGACAAGGAGGCTCTCAAAGCTTTTGAGGAGCTCAAGCAATCCCTTGTTGTAGCTCCAATTCTTGCTAAACCTGATTGGAGTAAACCTTTCATCCTCTACACTGATGCTTCTAATGTAGCTATAGGATGCACTCTTAGTCAATTAGACCAAGATGGGCATGATCATCCAATAGCTTATGCTAGTAGGCAGATGGTTTCAGCAGAGAAGAACTACTCTGTCACGGAGAGAGAAGGGTTGGCAATGATCTTTGGTCTCAAGAAGTTTAGACACTACTTGATTGGAGGGAAAGCCACCATTGTCACGGATCACAAGGCTTTGAAGTACATCTTCAACAAGCCTAATGTTGAAGGGAGACTAGCAAGGTGGATGATACTCTTGTCTGAGTATGACTACACCATTGAAGATAGGCCAGGAAAGAAACATGCAAATGCTGATTTATTATCTAGAGCCTATGATCATGATGGAGATGAGCCAGTGGATGATTCCTTCCCGGATGAGGAGCTCATGACAATCTCAGTCACTCAAGAGGTTCCAATGGAGTACAAGGAGATTGTGGATTTTGTGACAAAAGGTAACTATCCAGAAGGGATGCATGCTAGGGAGAGGAAGGCCCTTGCAGCAAGATCTAGACCTTACACAATGGTGGAGGATATTCTTTTTCACCAAGGAGCAGATGGTCTACTTTGAAGAGCAGTGCGTAAGGAAGAGTCTATCCTACTCATAAAGGAGTTTCATGAAGGTTTAGTATGTGGAGGACACTTTGCAGGAAAGGTGACTGCTTTCAAGATTCTAGATGCAGGTTACCATTGGAGAGGGATTTTCAAGGATTGTCTTGATTATTGCAAAACTTGTCATGTTTGTCAAGCTTTTGCTAGAAAGTCTACATCCACTCCACCACTTAGATCAATTCCATTGCTAGGACCTTTTGAGAAGTGGGGAATTGATTTTGTAGGTCCTCTCAATAGAACCCCAAGGAACAATCGGTACATTGTGGTAGTTACTGATTACCTTACCAAGTGGGTTGAGGCTAGACCATTGAGGGACAAGAATGAAGATGAAGTGGGTAGATTTCTTTATGAAAGCATTATCACTAGGTTTGGATGCCCTTTGGAGTTGGTTTCTGATAGAGGAGGAGAGTTTACAAGAAGCATTACTACAGCCATGCTACGATATTTCTCTATCACACATAGAGTAACTACATCCTATAAGCCAAATTCCAATGGCTTGGCAGAGAGAACCAATCAGACCTTGTGCATGATGTTGGCCAAAGATGCAGAAATGGAGGGGGCTAAACATCATTGGGACAAGAGGATTCATGCAGTTTTGTGGGAGTATAGGACAACCATGAAAACTTCCATTGGATATTCTCCATTTCAATTGGTGTATGGTATTGAGTCTACCTTACCTATTCACTTTGATCTTCCTACCTTCCAAAGCATTCATAGGAGATTGAAGAAAGCACAAGGAGGTGATGCAGAGAAGTCAAGGAAGGATCAACTCATGGAGTTGGAAGAGGCAAGAGCAGTTGCTATGGTTCGAGTGGAGCAAGCCCAAAGGAAACAAAAGGAGAGCTATGATAAGAGGCAAGACAAGAAGAAGGTGGAGCCTTTCAAAGAAGGTGATTGGGTAATGTTGTTTGATTCCATTCGATTCAAGAGAGTGCAAAAGAAGTTTTTGCCTAAGTACTTTGGACCTTTCATAGTGGAGAAGGTGTGGGGAAATTACACCTATGATCTCAAGGAGTTGGGAGGAAGATACTTTGATAGGATTAACCATGATAAGTTGAAGATGTACCATAGAAGGTAGAGAGACCTTCACTTTGAGGACAAAGTGACAACTTAGTCCGGGGGTAAATGTAACACCCATTTGTGCATGTGTGTGGTATTGTGATATTTAGCTTGGTATTACAAGTACTTAAGAGACATTATTTATATAGAGATAAAGGATGGTTCTATATTAGTCATGGTTAGCTAAAGTTAGTCATAGCTAAGATAGATGGGACCTTACTTTAGAGGAAGTAGAAAAGATGAGCATCACTATTTTGGATTTTAGTGTGTTGACTTGGTATTATTCCTAGGTGTTTGGCTTTGGGGAAAGAGTTGAGAACTCTTGGGCCCGCAAGCCTTTTTGTTTTGGATTCTTCTTTAGTCCAAGGATAGCCCATGTGAAGGAATCCTTGCTTTAGTGGTTGGGTCAAGATAAGGGGAATATGCCCATGTGAATGGATATTCCTTTCTACTTTTTGACTTTACTTGACTTTTAGTCTAGTAACTTGAGTTACTACGGTAATTAGTAACTTTGGTACGTAACTATTTCACAAGTATATAAACAAGGGGTGAGGAGGTACTCATCATCCTTTCATTTGCAACTATCTCTCTCTCATTGAGTTCTCTAGTGAGCAATGTCTTGAGTCTTGGAGTGTTAGCCTTGGAGGAGTATGATGGAGTTGGGGTTCCTTGCCTTCTTAGTCCATGGTGCGCTACCATAATAGCCATCAGAGGTTCATCCTGAGTGAGAGACAGGCCGGCTCACAGAACTCAGGTTCTTCCTCCTTCTCTAAGTCTTCTTCCTTGCACTTGGCCTCTCCTTCTGACTCTTTGCCCGACAATGTGATTACCACCAAATCTTTCCTCGGGTTCACCTTTCTAGCTTTCCAAGGTCTTGCCGCTGCTACTTCTTCTTCTTGTTGTTGACTCCTCTTCCTTGACTTTGGAGTGTTTACCTTCACCTGCACGCTTTGTGATGTCTGCGTGTAGTACTTGTCGCTGCTTCTGATTTGCAAGATGGACTACTATTCCTCCATATCAACATCTCTTCTTAAACTAGAATGGAAGTGTCACACCATCTTGTGTCTCTCCGCCGCATTGAGCAAGTTCAGCCCCATATAGAAATGGGCTGCAAACGGCACAATGTAATGTGGAGGCATCTTGTCTTGCAAATTCCACACCATTTGTCTTGCACGTTGGTGAAAAAATTTCACCCAATTGATTGACTCTCTTGCAAACATCTTGTGGAAGAACACCGCTTGATGTTTCATCACGTAGGTCGTTCTCTCCGGCTTCAAATCACCATTAGTGCACTTACAACACCTCTCCTCATAAGATCTTTATAGATCTCCTCTTTATAGCCATTCTTTGTGCACTTTGAAAAGAAGGCATCTCTCACTTCTTGGGTTTCTTTAGTTACTTCTCCCTTCCCCAAGAACGTGGCACCATGCTCTGCACTTACCTCTCTTCTGAGTACTAATCTCCAATCCGACTTTGTCCATCAAGCCGAATTTCCTCTCTTTCCTTCTCCCTTGAGGCCATCGAGACATCTACTCTTCATGATCTCAGTCATAAAACCTCAAAAACTAACATTCCAATTCCATGCCAGGAATGTGATCCAAAGCCTGCTCAAGACCTCAATTCTCATGATTACATCTAACCTCAAAATTCCATGATTTCTCACTGCAAATTCAGAGTTCTTCTTCCCACCTCCCATTTTCTCTCTTCCACTTTGGGTTGGGGACTATTCTTTCTATTGATTCCCAGACTAACTCTCTTGACTTCCTCTTGATACACCAGCACATCTTTAACTACACTTCCCTTCCCATGATCTCCCGCATGACGACTTCTTAATGGTGATGGAAAATTACTTGTCATTGCTTTGTCTCTAGCCAAATTTTATAGTGGCGCGCCTTCTCCGTCTTTCTTCACTTTGAGTTTCTACCAATAAATCACACCTCTTGCATGCTCCTATCATTATCAATTTTCCCTCACGCGTATGACCACCATTTTTGTGAGTGGTACCTTCTTGAATGTCTCACCCAAAGGAAAGTTGTTACATTGTCCTTGCCTCGGGTTGAGCACACCCAAGACAAATTCTTCTTACTTTGGGCTGTATGCTGATAGGGCAATTCTGACAGGGCAATTCTGAGTACTTTGCCTTCTAACACAAAGTCTTTTTACCTTGGGTTACAACCCAAGAACACCTTTCTTTGCCTTCTTGTGCCATACAGGCACAATTCAACTTCTTCTATACACTTCTTTTTCAAAAATAAAAAAAAAACAAAAATGTGAGTACCACAACTTGCCATAAGGTAAAATTTTGACACCATTGTTCCTCTCTCCTCCAAGCTGAGTAGGTTCAGTCCAAAATATAAATAGGCTTCAAAAGGTACAAATTAATGGGGTGGCAGATCCATTCTCTAACTATTAATCATCTATCCTACTTGTTGGTGCAAACACTTTGCCCAATTCACCGCTTCTCCTCCAAACATTTGGTGGAAAAAATAGCTTGTTGCATTTCATAGATAGTTTGCTTTGGCTTAAACATGGCCATCATTGCACTAACTAGACCTCTTTGTATTAGGCTCCTGTAGTTATCCACATTGTACCTATTCTTGGTGCAAGGAGCACTAAAAGAATTTCTAACCTTGGTTATTTCTTCCAAAGACTCATAATTCCAATATAAGGTGATTCCTCCTAGTTCTCTTGCTTCTCTCCTCCAAGACTAATCTCCAATCCAACTCAGTCCATTGAGCCGGATTTCCTACCTTTCCCTCTATCTTGGGACTACCTTCTCAATTGCTGGCAGCAATTTTTCTCAAATTCCAATTCCATGCCAAAAAATTGATGCAAAGTCTGCTCAAGACTTTGATCCTTGCCACAACATCTAATTGGAAAATTGCAAGCCTCCTCACCAAACATTGCTTATTACTCATTGGTGGCATTGTGTGCTTCCCCACTCTTTGTCTCTAAAAGATCAAACCCTCCCCAAAACCTGAGATCCTAACTCCTTTGAGACAACTATTGATAGGCATGGGATATCATTGTGACATTTTAGAACTCCTTCAAGAAAGTCTCAATCTTTTAGTTTTTTGCTGCAGGTCATTCTTTAGTTGATTTTCAATTGACATACCAATTTTGCATGTCAGTTTTCTATCACTCTCAATGTCATCTTGATCCTGAGGTAGCCATATTATATACACGTACTTTCTTTGTTGGATAGACCCAAGGAAAGGTTGTTATAGGTTCTTTGGATTAGGTTGTGCATCCCAATGTAAAGTACTCTTACTTTGGGTTTATACTTCCATAAGTTTGACCTGCGTCCTCCTAACTCTGACCCCGAGGTCAACGTCTTTAGGTCTATGCTGAACACACAATTCTTCTCTTTTCTTCTTTATTAAGCTTCAATTTAGTTTCAACAATACACTTCTTCTTTAAGACCCATCGAAAAAAAGAGTTGAGTTAGAAAATATACTTCTTCCAAGTCTCCAAGTTGAATTCAGCCATTGTCATAAATATGCATTACACGTTATAGCTCCATCCACCTCAAGCATAGCTTGCCAAGAAAAAATATTTGGTGATTTTCATATAACAACACCAAATGTCCTTCTCAAACAGCAATATGCTTTATTTGCTTATCATGCTTGACTTTCTGCTGATCTTGTATTTACTTTGTGGTTTGCATTGCATTGCATCATCTCTTTTCTATTCTAACCATATCAGTTGATGGATCCAAAGATCTTGACTATAGTCCTCCAATAATCATTCCTCACAAAGAATCCAATATGATGGTACTTCAAATTCAATTGGTAGTATGAGATACAACTTGTATGTCAAGAAATATGGAGTTTGCTTGGTTGTAATATTTTTGGTGATTTTGTATGCACAAAAAGCTGCAAGTAACTTTGTGTCCCAATTGTAGGCATATTTGACGATTACCTTGTTCAAAATCTTGCACAACAATCTATTTGCCTTTTTTGTTAGGCCATTTGCTTTTGGGTTGTAAGATGTCATCTTTGGATGTTTGATTTGTAAATACTTGGTTAATGCCTCCACAAGTGAGTCCCTTGGTCACTTACCAATTCCAAAGGACATCCTTAATATGATATGATGTTCTGGAAGAAAAAGTATGCAACTATTTCCGCATCATCTTGCCAAGTTGCCTTGGCTTCAACCATCTTGGCAGCATAATCAGTGTAAACCAAGATGTACCTCTTCCTCATGAATCAGGTCACTGGTTGGATTGGACCCACAAAATCAATTCTCCATTTCTCAAATGGGGCCAATAGAAAAATTGGTCTCAAAGGCCACTGAGAAGTAGCCATCTGCTTTCCTATTCTTTGACAAGCAGCACAACTTTGGATATGAGCTTGAGTATCCTTGTACATCATATGACATCAATACCCCGATAAAATAATTTTCTTTACTATATTCTTTAGGGCATAATGTCCTCCTAATGCTTTTGAGTGTAAGGACTCAATTACTCCTCTGACTTTGTATGCTTCCAAGCATCTTTGAAGTACTTTGTCTTCACTCAGTTTAAATAAAGTGTTGTGTTTCAGCTAGTACGAGCCATTTTCCTAAGGAAGACTGCCTTCTACTCTGGGTCTAGTCTCTCAAGACATTGGCAAGTATGTAGATAATGAAGCTCCCTTCCTTACTTGTATAATGTGTGAGAATTCTTGTGACAACAAGATCTATCTTGCAATTTGCTCGGACAAGTATGCCTTCTTCACCAATTGTTACAAAGCATAATGGTCCATGGAAGACAAACTTGTATCCCAAAAAATAGTGCCAAAACCTTTTGCAAGCATATACTATTCCTAGTGCTTCTCTTTCAATTGTCAAATAGTTCTTTTCTACAATTGGAAGCTATCGGTTGGTGCAATAAACTGGATAGTCTTTCTTCTTCTCATCCTTCTAACTTAGGACTACTCAAATTGTCATGGACAAAGTGTCCACATACACATGAACAAGGACATCTTAATTTGGGGCCTCACAATTGGTATTTCAACCAATTTCTTCCTCAACACTTGGAAAGCTTCTTCTTGTTCTGTGAGCTGGCCTGTCTATCACTCAAGATAAACCTCTAATGGTTATTATGGTAATGCACCATGGACTAAGAAAGCAAAGAACTCCAACTCCATCATACTCCTCCAAGGCTAACATTCCAAGACTCAAGATATTGCTCACTAGAGAGCTAAATGAGAGAGAGATAGTTGCAAATGAAAGGATGATAAGTACCTTCACATCCTAGTTTATATACTTGTGAAATAGTTATGCACCAAAGTTACTAATTATTGCAGTAACTCAAGTTACTAGGCTAAAAATCAAACAAAGTCAAAAAAGCTAAAGGAATATCCATACTCATGGGAATATTCTCCTAAGCATGTGGTCTTATCTTGACCCAACCATAAGTCCAGGATTCTTTCACATGGGCTTTCCTTGGACTATAGAAGAATCTGAAACAAAAAGGCTTGTGGGTCCAAGAGTTCTCAACTTTTTCCTCAAAGCCAAACACCTAAGAATAATATCAAGTAGATACACTAGAATCCAAAATAGTGGTGCTAATCTTTTCCACTTCTTCTAAAGTAAGGTCCCTTCTATCTTAGCTATGATTAAATTCAGTTAATCTTGACTAATGTTGAACCACCTTTTATCTCTATATAAGTAATATCTTGTAATTAATTATAATACCAAACTAAATATCACAATAACACATACATGCACAAATGGATGTTACACTTTTGCTTCACACAAATAGTCTTTGGACTTCTTCAGAAGCTTGGATAGAGGTGTAACAAGCACCATATAATTGGACACAAAGCATCTATAATATCTTACATGTCCTAAGAAGGCTCTCAGCTCCCAAATGTTTTTAGGGGATTCCAAAGCTGAGCTCACTTTCACCTTCTCAACATTGACTTCAATACCATGGCTTGAGACCCAATGCCCTAGAAGAATTCCTTCTTTCATTGCAAAGAAGCATTTCTCCAAGTGTAATGACAAGTTGGTAAAATGACACCTTTCAAAGTTTAGAGAAGGTAATCCAAATATACTTCTCTGCAGCCAAACACTCAAAAGTCATCTATGAAGACTTTCACAAATTTTTGCAATTTATTTTTGAAGATTGCATTCATCATATGTTGGAAAGTAGTGTGGGCATGCCACAACCCAAAGGGCATTTGATTTTATGTAAAGGTACTCCAATCAATAGTGAATGTGGTCTTATCTTTGTCTTCTTGTCAAATGGTACTTGATTATAGCCTAAAAATCCATCAAGAAAACTATAGCAAGGATAACCAACTACTTGGTCCAAAATAGTATCAATAAAATGCAAAAAACAATGATCCTTCCTTATAACTACGTTTAGCTTGCAAAAATATTGGCACACTTGAATCATCCTTGTCTTCTTCTTTAGAACAATGACAATGGGAGAAACCCATTCATTGCTCAAGACTAGAAAGATTATTTCAGCTCTCAAGTACTTGTCAATTTCATCTTTCACCAAGAGTGAGTACTTCAGGTTCTGGAAATAGTGTCTCTACCAAACCAGAACTGCACCTTCAACAAGATTGATATGTTCCCCAAATTTTCTTGAAATCCTTAGCATTTGATCAATAGACCAGGTAAATACATCTTTGTACTCAATAAACAAGGCAGTATATCCTACCAACTCGTCCAAAGTAACTATCTTCAAAATTTTCAAAATTTTGCCTTCCAACAAGACACATCTTGACAATCATTGGACTTGATGACTCCTTCAAAATGATTGACTAGGCTCAACCCAAGTTGTATGGAGTTCAAAACCCCTTCATCCACATCATTTTCACTTGAGGTGATGTCATACGGGTCTTTGTCTTTGACCTCTACCTTGTAGCATTCCAAGCAATTAACTTGGACTTCTTTATTGAAGTCTTTAAAGGACAAAGATGATGAATCTTTGGATTCATCTTTGTCTTCTAAAAAAGTGGTTTCCCTAAGGTGGGGGACCTTTTTCCAACTCATTATCACCAACTTTTGGTCTTTGAACAAGATGTCCATATATTGCAACTTTTGTTGCTGCCAATCAACAACAACTTGAGCACTATACAACTAGGGTCTTTTGATCAACAGGAGATAACCAATTTTGGTTACTAGTCTCAACACAATGTAGTTGTGACAACCCAACAAGTATCACTTTTGCGGTAATTAGGTAGATAAAGTTTGTTCTGACAAAGATACGAGTTAGGAATGATTTAATACAAAGCAAAAAATAACAATGTAGTTCTTCTTTATTTTGTCTTTAATCTCTCAAATAGAAACTACACCCAAAAGAGAATAACAAGCACTAACTTGCAGTCTCATCACAAATTAATACTCCATAATCACAAAACTCTACAATCTTTCCAAGCAAACTTCAATTGTGATGATTCAGGTTCTCTCAAAGATGGCTACTTCACTGAAAAACGACTTTGCCTCAGAATTGCATTCCACCCTTCCATTGAAGGTACAACTTCCTTGATCAAAAATTGCCTCACATCACTCACACTCATGTTGCACTCACAAATGCAAAATACTACCAACACTACAACTCCTCTCAGATTTATCAAGGCATTGCTCCAATTACACTTTACTCAAGATCAAACACACAAAATGAAGATCAAGGCTATGGAATCCAACATTCAACAAGCTCACTAATTTGCACTTCAAATATCTCCAAACACTCACAAATAGAAACATAAACTTGATACTCAAAATTAAGCTCAAGCGACAAGCATTGAGAATCAAAACTTTGCTTTTATCTTCAAAAATTTGGAATATTGAACAACATTGGACTATGAATGCCTCCTTTAAATAGGTAGAGCACTTTGATAGTTAACTAACAAATATACCATTTTACAACAACTCTTCCAACTTGTAGATCCAAAATGACAATGCACCTCTTCATATCTACCTCTTCAAATCTCAAAACTATTACTAATCCAATCCAATGTCTACTTTGACTTTGGCTTCCAAACCCAGTGATCCTCCTATTACTTCTCCTTCTTCAAGTCTATCTTCTTCTACTACATCCTCCACTATTTCTACTACTTCTTCACGTTGAACTACAATTTTACTAATGTGCAACCTATCCACCTCTTTATCTCCCAACCCAATCTTCTCTAATGTCTTGGTTAGCTGATCCAAAGACACTTGTACTCCTACTTCTATAACTTTGGACTTCTTATCTTCCTTCACACTACTCTAATGTCTCTTTAACTCTGAATTTACTAAGTCTAGTCTGATACTTACATTGTCTCCTACCTCAATCATCTTCCTATCCACTTGTAGATACTCTTATAACCTTCAAGCAAATCAAAAGATTATTCATATCCACATCCTTCGGTCTTGTCTTCTGAGTTTCCTACACAAGCAACTTTAATTCATGCAGACTTGCTTCCTCCAACTTCCCTTGAGATTCCATGCTCAGCATTGCTCTCATTCTCCCAACCACTTCTCCTACCAACTTTCCCTCAAAATCCTTCTACCTTCAATTCTTCTCTATACATCTTTAACTCATCTTTGTACTTGGCTTCTAGCATCTTCTTCTCCTCCTCATATTGAGCACTCTGCTTCTCAACACTTCTTACCAGACTTCTCAATCTTTCTTCCTCTTGGTGTTGGACCGCTAACTCCCTTTGCCATGCTTGATCCTTCTCTACTACATTTTTCCTCAAGCTCTCTAACTCCTACTATATCACAGCCGCCATCGCCTTTGCATGTATGTTTTCAATATGAGCCTTACTTACCTCACCTTTCATCTTCTTAGCCAACGCTTTTTGCTTTACCAACTCTTTGGCTTGCCTGTTCATCTCTCTTCCATTCTATTTGGAACTCTCTTCCAATTGTTCTACAGTCTTCTTCCTTAAGACTATCTCCCTTTGAAGTTCTTCAACTTCTTCTTACCTTTGGATTACCATCTCTTTTGAGTCCATTGTTTTATCAATCAAGTATTTCATCACTTGCAACTCATCCTTCACCTCTAGATGATCTTTTTGAAGCTCCTTCCTCTGCTTATTCAATAGTGCCAACACCAGACTTACAATCTATGACAAGTACTCCACCCCATCAAAGCTTCCTCCTTCTTTTGCTTGGTCTTTGTACTTCACCTCCATCAACACTTCTTCCACCAGAGTCTTATTTTGATGCCTTGATCTTCATACTTTCAATGACCTTCCTTTTGAGCTTACTTCTTCTTCATACACTTGGCTTGGGCCTGTAGTGTCAGTCAGTAGTAGCTTCTTTAATCTTACTCCCCTTTGGACATCTTTCTTTGGTTCTTTGTCTATCTCCTCCATGGGTAACTCTAAGCACGGGCCATCTCCTCCCTCCATATGATCAATTGCTGCATGGAACTTCTCATCATCTTTTGCCTCAATTGACTGCTGGAATTTGTCTTCTCCTTCACTCTCACTATCAGACTCCTTGCTATGTAATGTGAGTTTACCTTCTTCAGAGTCTCCTCTCTTCAACTATGTCTCTCCTTTAGACTCTATCTTTGAAGTCTCGTCTTTCACCGCCTCCTTACCTCATGGGTTGAGTCATTGGGCCTTTTGTGGTGGCTAGGATAAGGCTACTCCTATGGGTTTAGTCCACTTCTCCTACCACCATTTTCCTCTATCCCATCTTGATGAAGTGATCATCATTGGACCGCAATTGTAGAATATATCATTGCTCCTCCTTATGTGCTTCTTGCCAAAGATCGGGATGGAAATATGACACCATCTGATGCTTCTCCTCCATTTTCAGCAAATTTAATACCAAGTATAAATGCACTACAAACAGTGTGAAGTAATGTGGTGGTGAATTGGTCCTCCAATTAATAATCGTTTGCCTTGTTCTCTAATGAAAGCACTTTGCCTAGTTCACCATCTCTCCTTCAAACATCTAGTGGAAGAAGACCGCTTGCTGCATGTGCACGTATGTTGTTCACTCTAGCTTGAACATTATCATGATTTCTCCCACAATTCTTCACTTAATTGGGTCCCAATAGGACCCCACTTTATAGCTATTGTTGGTTCATAAGGCAAAGAACAAATTCCTAGCTTCTACAATTTCTTTTGCAATGTCACACTTCCTATAAAAGGGTACTTGGGCTGCATCTCTTGCTTCCTTTCCCAGTACTAACTTCCCATCTGACTTAGTCCATCGAGCTAGATTTCCTCTCTTCCTCATTACTTGCTTTCCTTGTAGCTATCTCTACCATGAAACCTGGAAAACTAACATTCAAGTTCTAGGCCAGAAAGGTGATACAAAGTATATTCAAGACTTCAATTCTAGCTACAACATCTAATTGCCAAATTGCAAAACTCCTCACTATAAGTGTATTCTTACTCTTCTTTTCCATGATCTGCTCACAAGTTCTTTGGTGTTGGAAGATTATCTTCTCTCTTGGACGCGACACTCTAACCTCTTTTGGTCTTTGGAAAATTTCACTCTCAATCAGAGCATTATTACAAGATGACTACTCAAAGGGATAGGGTATCTTCTTTGATATGTTTGATTTCCCCTTGTGCAATTCTAATTTTATAATTCTTTGAGGTGCAGTCATTCTTCAGTTGATTTTGAAATTGACCCCCACTTCTTTTGCGTGTTTGTTTCCTTTCACTTTCAAAGTATTCCTCTCCTGCCTCCACCATTTCTTTAAGTGTACTTCCTTGGCTGGCTGAACATGCAGAAAGGTTTTTACATTTTCTTCATATTGGCCTTTCTTTCCATTCCAAAGATGCCCTTCTTTGGATTTGTCTCTTTGTAAGTCCCATCCAAGTACTTTTGATTCCTGATCCAATGTCAACTTCCTTGGGTTTACTCCGAAGACACATAAGTTCATCCTTTTCTTAGTAATTCAGCTTTCTTAATACAATTCTTCTTCAATACTCATCAAAACAAAAAAGGTGGGTACCACATTAGTTCAATTTGAAGTGCACTCCTTTGATGATCATGATTATGTTTGACAACATGACCAAAGTTCATCTCTTGGTTTGATCCGCAAATTTCAAAATTTGGGATGTAGGCTCAAACGTATGATACCCCAATCAGTGTGTGATATCCTCTATCATGATGTTCACTCTAGACCCCAAATCAATGGGTACCAATGTGATCATACAACCCATGATCTCTACATCCACTTTGGGAGATCCCAAATCTTCTTACCCAATATGATAGATGGCCAGTAAATCTTTCTTGGTCATTGTCTTGACTTTCTTGAAGGCCAAACTCAGTTGCTTCTTGTATAGCTTGTTATCCTCCCATAGTTGCTTAAATGTGACATTGGCCTGCATGGATGCCAAATCTACCACAATATCATATTGGAGTACTCCCACAACTTCACCTTCTTCACCTTCAACTTTCAAAGTCTCACCCTGCTTGACCTTACTTTGGGTCTCTTGAGAATGGTGATCAGAATACCAGTGATCTTGACCCAAAGTACTTTGGGTTTGACCACCTTGGCTTGAATTGGAACCTCTAATTTGGATTGGATATCAGCCACAAACGCTAGAGGCTTTGTCTTTGGGTCCTTCTTTAGGCTCATTTCTTGAGTTCTTTGTACTACCTCTTGGATTTCCTTTTGCAAGGCCTTAGCTTTAGCTTTTGCCAAAATTTTCTCCTCCTTAGCAAATAGGATTGCTTTTGGATGTAGGTGCTTTTCCTTTCTTGAAGACAAAGAAGTAGTACTCACTTCTTTGGGACATGCTTCTTCTTCCTTGAGCCTATTTCCACCTTCTAAAATTCAAGGTCCAACCATTCTCCTTCTGGAGCTGGACTTCCTTCATGAGGTCTCTCTTCCTCAAGAGTTATGCAATTCACAATGACATCTCCTTTAAACTGCAATGCAATGCACTTAGCTAGAATCTATACATAATTCACTGGTGGATTTGAGTTGGGTGGTTGAGGGCACTGATTTCCAACATGGTCCAAACTTTTACAATTTCCACAAAGTGTAACAAACTTAATTTGACACCTCAGCTCATGCAATTTTAGAGACCAATGGCCCATAGAGCCACAATTGTAACATGCTCCTTGTGCAAATTTTGAGGCCTATTTTGGCCACCCATCAGCACTCTTTGTTTGGGAGTATTGGTGTTGTTATACTCCCTAGGTCCATACCTCGGACCTTGGTATGATGTGCTTGAATGAGGTTGTACCTCTTGTGTTTGGTACATCACCTCTTCTTCCTCATTTTGGTCCCAACTTGGAACCCAATCAATCTGCTACACTAGAAATGCAATTTGGGCCAAACACTCCGTGTTGGCATAACTTGACTTGCCACATAGTGCACCATACATTTGGTCTTCCAAATGAAGGAAATTTTCTTCAGACCTTTGCCCCAATCCTTTGGATCTTGAAATCTGCAAACTCTTTGATAAGAGTCTCCAACTTAGTGTCGTCTTATTTACAACTTTAGCTAGAGGTGTTGATACTTTCTTTCCTCCTCACCTTCTAATTCTTCTTTGCTTTGAGTCTTCTTCAGATTCTCAAGAAGAATTGGAGGACATGGAGGATTCTTCTAAAGAAAGGGAGGTACTATGAGAAGCTATTCATTTGGGCTTCTTGCCTTTCTTCTCCCAATCTCTTCTATTACCAGATAAATAAGAGTGGGCCGGCTTGTATCAAGTAATGTGTTTGAGTACCTTGTCTAAGGAAGTTATATTCCTCTCCCTGGCAAAGATTTGAATCCTTGATGACAATCCACCGAGAAACCAGGTGATGCCTTGGGCAGTGGAGTAACCCACCACATTGGATTGCTTTGGCACTTGGTTCAATAAGGCCATGAACCGCTCAGAGTAGTCTCTCAACTTCTACCTCTTTCCTTGGTCTAAATAATTGAGTGCTGCAAAGACACTCGTATCGTAATCATATTGGAATCATTCTAGGAAGTTGTTTTGCAAGTCTATCCAATTAGTTGGTCTGAACCTCTTCTAGGTGACATGGGTATACTAACTCCTTGCTCTCTTACAAAGCAAACTTGGGAAAATCCACGACCTATCAGCAAAATCACACTCCTTGTTAGCAAAGAAGATGACTTCAAACTCTTCAATGATTTCATTAGGATCTTCATCTTGTTTTGTACTCTTATACTTTTGGTATGCCTGTTTGGTAACAAGTAGCAAAGTCATTTTATAAGTCTAATGAGTAGGTTGCGGTGGTGCAAAACTTGATGGACCCAAGGTACTAGCCGGTAATTGTGTGTCTGGTGCAGCCCAGGGGTTCCAATTTACCAAGTTCAAAGTTGGGTCTTTGTCAACAGGATGTTCTTTTGAGGGTCCATCAACTTCAACTCAAGTTGGAGAAAGAGTGTAACTATTGTCAGATTGCTCTTTAGAATCCCTTTGAACTAGTCAAGGAATTGTACGTAAGAGGTATTGACACTCTTCTTCCATCAAATTTTGTGTTTTCTTCTCACAAATGAATTCTTTTATATAATTGGCTCTCTTGATAGCTTTAGAGGAAGTTGGTGTATTGGGTCGCAACAAATATATCTATCCAATGTGTCTTTCTTCTTCTTGGGTTTCAAAGATGCAAAGTAGCCTTGCCACATGACTTCTCATTTCTTTTTTTGAGTTCTTGCAAGGCTTCTTGAACTTCATGAAGAAAGGTGTAAATCCAACGCCTCCTTCTCAGATTCTTCACTTGTAAATTGGCTCTTATGGCATTCTTCTTCTTCATGTTGCAAAGTTTGTCTTCAAGCACTCTCTTTCCATTTTTCTCTTAATGCAGGTATTCATATTGGTTGGACAATCAGCTTAAGATTCAGCTTCAAGATTTGTATCCTTGGCAGCGGTACCAAAAATCATTTGACAATCCAGCAAGTATCACTTTTCTAGTAATCAGCAAATAACAGTTTGCTCCCAAAGAGTTACAAGTTAGAAATGGTCAAGTACAAAGTAAAATGTCACAAATCAGTTCTTCTTGATTGTGTATTCAATCTCTTGAGTAGAGACCACACTTAGAAGAGAGAAATGAGCATTGGATGACAATCTTGTCACAAATCACAACACCCATAATCACAATTCATCAATCTCTTTCTAATTCAACTTTGATTGTGATGATTTAGTTCTTCTTGAAGAAGGCTATTTCACTACAAAGTGACTTTGCCTTGGAATTTTACCCCTCTATTGAAAGCACAACTTCCTCAATCAAAATTGCTTTGCATCAATCTAGCACTATGATCACAAATGCAAAATACTACCAACACTACAATTCCTAGCAGATTTGTCAAGGGGTTGCTTTAATTTCTATTCACTCAGGACCAAACACAAAAAATAAAATCAAAGCTACAGAATCCAACACTCAAACTTGCACTTTGAATTTCTCCAAACACTCAGAAACATACACATAGGATTGATACTCAGAATTAAGCTAAAATGACAAGCATTGAGTTACATCAATGCACTTTACTCAACTTTAGAAATATGAATACTAAAAAATAACATACTAGAAATGCTTCCTTTAAATAGGCAAGCACTTGACAATTATCTTACTAAATACCTTTCCTTAAGAACTTTACCAACCTATAGATCCAAAATGACAATCCATCTCTTCATATCTACCTCTTCAAATCTCAAAATTGTTACTAATCCAATCCAATGTCTACCTTGACTTTGGCTTCCAAACCCAATGTTCCTTCAATCCCTTCTTCTTCTTTAGGTTCAACTACAACTACAATTTCCTCTTGTATTTCTATTCTATCTTCAGCCTAAACTGAAATTGAAGTCATCACTATGCTATATATCTTCTCCTTCTTTGCTCTAACTTCTTTAGTGATCTCAAGTAACTCACCCCCAAATACACTTGCACTCCTACCTATACTTCTTCACATTGGGTTCCTACTTTCTCACTACTCTAAAGTTTCTCTAACTCAAACTTCACAAGATCTAATCTAAGACAAACATTATCTCCTATCTCCAACATCTTCCTAACTACTCTCTCTCTCTCTCTCTCTCTCTCTCTCTCTCTCTCTCTCTCTCTCTCTCTCTCAAGAGAATCAAAAACTTATTCATATCTATGTCCTTTGCCTTATGTTTCCTTGTCTCCTACACAATCAACTTAAGTTCATGCAATCTCAATTCTTCAAACTTAACTTTGGCTTCGGTGCTTAATATCACCTTCAACTTCATAACAATGTCTTCTACTAAATTGGACTCACTCCCTAAAACTATTATCTCTTGATCCCTCTCTACGTCTAACTTGTTCTAGTACATCTTCAACTTGTCCTCAAATTCTACCTTCAGTGCTTCCTTCTCTTCCACATATTAGACAAGTTGGTTCTCCACATTTTTATCAATCCTTGCAACCTCTCCTCTTCATGATGTCTATCTATCAACTCTTGTTGGCAAGCCCGATCCTTCTCCTTCACACTCTTCCTTAGGCTCCCCAGTTCTTGCTCCATCACAACCGTCATCACCTTTGAATGTAACACTTCCAAGTGCACATCCATGAATTCACCTTTCAATTTCTTGAATGTTGCCTTTTGCTCCTTCAATTCTTCAATATGTCATTTGAGTTCCTTGCTGCACTTCTCACAACTCTCCTTCAAATTATCAAAGCTCTTCCTCCAAAGAATAGCATCAGTTCTTTGGCTCCTTTCTCTCCTTGGCTTAACTTCTTCCTCAACTCCGAGGTGTCATTACTAAAGAACTTCAAGAAGTCAAACTCATCCTTTGCTTTATGATGCTCTCTCTTCACCTCTTCCTTCTTCTTTTGTAGCTACAACAACAAAGGAAAAATAATCTTCAATATGTATTTGACTTTGGAGTACCTTCCTTCATTGTCTTCTCTATCTTTATCTTTGGTCAGCACTTCTTTTGCTGGTGCTTTACCCCAAAGTCGTGATCTTTGGACCTTCAACGTCATTTCTTCAAAGCTTTCTTCCTCCTCTTTGGCTTTGCCCACACTTGCAGCTACAACTTGCACACTTGTCTTTGATCTTGCTCCCCTTGGAAATACCAATGCCGGCTCTTCTGCTTGTTCTTCTTCCAACCCTACTACCGATAACTCCACACATTGCACATCTCTTCCTTCCATACAATCAATTGCTGCATGGAACTCCTTATCTTCTTCTCCTACTATTTCATCCACCAATTGCTAGACTTTAGGTTCTCCTTCACTCTCACTGCTGGACTCCTTACTCTGCCAATATAAGCTTTTCTTCTTCTCATGAGTCTTCACACTTTGACTTAGCTTCTCCCTTTAATTCTTCCTCCGACGATTGGGTCTTCACTACCACCATTGCTGGCTTTAGATACAGCCTCTTCATCTTCTAGGGTTGCACTGGTGATACCCTTCCTTTGGATCTACTTCTCTTCCTTGGCCTCAAGATTTCTACCAACACTATCTTCTCCTTCTAGTTCTTGATATAGTGGTCATTGCCTTCATGGAATTGCCTTATGTAGTATTGCTCATCTGCATCTGCTACTCATCATAAGTCTGGATGAAAGTGTGATACCATTCTTCCTCTCTCCTCCAAGCTGAGTAAGTTCAGTCCAAAATAGAAATGGGCTGCAAAAGGTACAAATTAATGGGGTGGAAGATCCATTCTCCAATTATTAATCATCTTTCATACTTGTTGGTACAAACACTTCACCCAATTCACCGCTTCTCATGCAAACATTTGGTGAAAAAACATATGCTACTACATCATTACATAAGTAGTTTTCTCTTGCTTAAACATGGCCATCAGTGAGCTAACTATACCCCCATTGAATTGGTTTCCTATAGCTATCTACCTTGTGCCCATTCTTGGTATGAGGAACACTGAAAGAATTCCTTACCTTGGTTGTTTCTTCCAAAGAATCACACTTTTGATAGAAGGTGACTCCTCCTACTTCTCTTGCTTCTCTCCCCAAGACTAATCTCCAATCTAACTCAGTCCATCAAACCAGATTTCCTCCCTTTTCCTCCATCTTTGGACCATCTTTGCAATTGCTAGCAACAATTTTTGCCATGAAACCTAGAAAGCTCAAATTCTAGTTCCATGCCAAAAAAGTAGTGCAAAGTCTGCTCAAGACTTTGATCCTTGCCACTGTATCTAATCAGCAAATTGCAAGACTCCTCACCAAACTCTTCTTATTGCTCTTTGGTGGCATTGTGTGCTTCCTCACTCTTGGTCTTTGAAAGATCAAACCCTCTTCTAAAACCCAAGATCCTAATTCCTTTGGGACAACTATTGATAGGCATGGGATATTGTTGTGACATTTCAAAACTCCCTTAATGAAGTCTCAATCTTACAGTTTTTTTTGTATGGTCATTCATTAGTCATTCTTCAATTGACACACCAATTTTTCATGTCGGTTTTTTGTCAATCTCAATGTCATCTTGATCTTGAGGTAGCCATTTCCTATACATGTACTTTCTTGATTGAATAGACCTTAAGAAAGGTTGTTACAGGTTCTTTGGATTGGGTTGTTCATCCTAATGTGAATTATGCTTACTTTGGGTTTATATTTCCATAAGTCTGACCTGAGTCCTTCTAACTCTAACATGAGGTCGACATCTTTGGGTCAATGTGGAACACACGATTCTTCTTTTTTCTTCTGCATTAAGCTTCAATTTGGTTTCAACAATACACTTCTTCTTTAAAACTCATCCAAGAACAAAAAATGTGGGTACCACAACATTGTAGATGAGAGTGGGTTGGATTCTCATGAGAAGAGATTGGGAGAGAGAGAGGAGCATATTAAGCTAAAGGAGTACCTTTTGAGTGAGAGCGAGACTAGGCTAGTTGAGCATGAGAGAATACTTGCAGAAAGGGAGGAGTAGTTTTGGCTTGAGGAGCACATTGTGTTTGAGAGAGAGAGAGTAGACTAGCAGAGAAGGAGATGCATCTATGTATTGAGGAGAATACTATGAGAAAACGATTAGTAGAGTTAGTAAAAGTTATTAGGGAGAGAGAGTATGATGTGAGAGCTCAAGTGGAGAGAATTGTTGAGTTGGAAGGACTCATGAGAGATAGTAAGGAGAGAGTAGGGGGATATAGAGTTTAGGAGATATTGTATATAAGAGAGTTTTCCATTACTATGGAACTATTAGAGAAGACCAAGAGAGAAGTACATGAGGCAAATGCTCAACTAGATACTCTTAGGGAAGCATGTGAGGATGCTTGCTAGTACATTAGAGAGTAGCTAGAGGCAGATATGCTACATTTTCCTTGGGGATTTCCCCAAAAAGGAGGTAGGGACTCAAACAGATCATGGTGTTGACCTATAGCGTGGTAGGGGCTTAGAGAGATGCTAGTTTAGTTGATATGAGGACTTAGACCCAAAGCAAGGCTTTTTTTACACATATGGGGACTCAGACCCATAGTCTATTTAGAGATCATACCATAAAGAGAGCACTCCTGCACCACTCCTACATCCCCACATACTACATGTTCTTCATCTGGAGTGCATCACACTAGAGAGACTACTACTCCATCATATGGGAGAGCATCTTCTTTGTGAGCTACTCAATCTAGTTAGACTTGGTTGAATCTTGTAGTTGGCCCAAGAAAGGAGCCTTATTTGCATTTGGGAGAGGATATTATATCATGGAGACCTCATACCGAGGGTGATATTACACCCCCTTTGAGTTTTTTGGAGTACTTACCACAAGTGCTTGTGACTTTAGGAGCATAAGGCATCTTTGAGTGATGAGGTATAGAGGCTCACTTATTTGAGATAGAAGATGAGTTTATCTAGATCATTCATTTTCATATCATTTTCCATACAGATCTAAGGAGGAAGATTCTAGAGTTAGATTTGAGTTATATAGTAGTTGTGAGAAATCCTAATAGACCTCATTTCTTGGAGTGGTGTTTTGAGACCATGAGGAGGGGATGGTGCTATATTGCCACAAGTAGTACTTTATGGTATATTCCGCAACCTAGCATTAGAGAGTTTATGGAGTATTGTATCTCCCATTTTGAAGTGATCATATGGACTAGTGGTCCAAAGTATAATGTGGAGACCCTATTGCATTCTATGTGGGAGCTTGATCATCTATTAATAGGATTTCACACCAATTCACATATGATGGCATGCCTTCCTAAGACAAATGGATATTTTGATGAGTTTAGAGGTTTTATGGTTAGACCATATAGAACTTTTACCTCATTAGGTTTATCTTTCTGAGATATATTATTTGTGGACAAAGCGGCTCTTCCTTACTGCAAGAACCATCCTCATGGATCTATACATCCTCCATCTTTTTCACCAATGGATACTCTCAGTACTTCATACACTTCATTATTTCAGCTCCTTGTCTTGCCTCTAGATAAATTTAGGGCTTCCATAGCTCCAGCCATTAGATTCCTAGAGGAGGAATGGACTAATGGTAGATTGAGGGATTATAGTTCTGATCCTTATGAGCTTTTAGGGAGAGAATTTAGTGAGCCTTTGATGCATGCTTGGGAGAAGAGATGGATTTAGCTATAGTCCTTTTTTTATTAAACCTACTTTATATTGGAGGTTACATGATGCACTTGAGAGATATGCACACTAGACCTTAGGTATGGCCTTTAGTGCCTTGATATTTTGTAAACCTTTTCCTCTTGCATATAATTTTATATATTGGGCATACAGACTTCCAATATTGATGGACACTACTTATGTTAACATGTTTAAAGCTTTGTATTGTTCTAATCAATTTGACAATAGAGAATGTAGATTATATTTTCATGTACATGTTTGGTTCAACCTATGCAGTCCACACAAACCACCATAGGTTTATGTGGTTTGTGCGGTATGTGCGGGTTGAACCAAGCAAACTGTTTAGCTCTATGCAAACCAAGTGTTTGGAGTAAATAGTGGTACTTCCACAATGACAAGATTTAAACATTTATCAAACATGAACGTGAGAGTGTTGTATGCTTTGGTAGTTTATAGTTTGGTAGCTTTGAAGTTCTCATATTCAATCTCTTCTTATGTAGTTCTACTATCATAATCTGTTTTGGGTGAATTCTAGAGAGAATTCTACAACTATCATAATCTATTATGGGAAAATTATATAGCTTGATGATCCATATGGAAACATTGAACTAATCATTGCCAAACAAAGAATAAAAATACATTATATTGGATACTCACAACAATTTGGTAAAATTTATATATAACGTAAGTTTACATTGGGAATACTAGAGCTTTAAACTCTCACACTCTTGCCTATTTAGTCACTCTCATTCCAACTACCACAAGGAACTGAATTTCAATTATATTTGGGTACAAGGAACTTGGTGTGGGTCTACATTGTAATTGGTACTAGAGCCACTGTAGTTATTTGAATCTATATTGGATAACATGGTAATAGTGCATTTAATCTCCTTTGGAAATTTTTGTGCACAAGCTAGTTCAAGTGTCATGGCATAAAAGCATTTTGATTTAGCCTCACTCTTCTTGTTTTGGACCTTTTTTGCTTGGGACCTGATTTTCTTTGCTTTAAGATCTTCTCTAACTCTACTTCTCTCTTGTGTTTCTCAAGATCTATCACTTGCAAAGCTTCAATCAGTGCTATTTTGCATCTCTCCTTGGATTCTACTTATTCAATTCTCAATCTAGAGTGAGATGCTAGATCTTGCGACAATGAAGCCAAATCAAGTGTGAGTGCAAGGGCCATCTTGGAAGCTTTTGAGTTCTTTCTCCCCTTTTGAGAATCAACTTCCTTCTTGTTGGATGTTTCATCAGAATTATCCTCCTCTTTCTCCTTGGAAGCATCTCCAGTTTGCTCCTCCTTATGAAATTCTTGACTCTCTCCCTCTCTTTGATTCTCCTCTTCTCTTGGTGCTCCATTCCCTCTTGAGTGATTCTCTATTGCTCCCAAAGTATGGGAGTGTTGCTTGACTTTGTCTCTTGTCAAACAAGGACTATCATCCTCATCTAAAACCCCCTCATCCAAAAATCCCAATGACACACATTCACAATTTCCATATGTACACATGCAATCCAAGGGCCCTTGGATGCTCGAGATCCTAATAGGAATTGATTCTTCAAGAGTATTTTCTCCCATTTCATCATTTGCCTCCTCTAGTGGTATGACAATAAGGCATGTTCCATCCATGAAGTGCACTTCCTCCTCCATACCACCAATACTAACCAATGTAAGAGGAGATATATTGGCTCTGCCCCCAAGCATTAAATCCATTATTTCAAAAAATGAACAAAGATGATTGAGTCTATCCTCAATTGTTCACCATCCTTGCTTCAAGTCCTTGTTGGTTAGACCCTCCCCAGTGAAATTGCTTTTCCATTCCCAAGTGTCTATGTATGATTTCATGTATCTTGGCCTTTTTTTTAAAGCCTATCATTGTTCATGGAGGATGGAAATCCTCGCCCGTGCCAAACTAAGTAAGTGGCCATGTAGCTGAATGCCATGCTTTTCTAGATAAGTTTTTTACTATTTCCTCCATGGATCTGATTTAAGTGCTCAAGATCCTCTAAATAAACAAGTATTGCAAGTAGTGGTGAGAAGCCATCCTAAATCGGTCATCTTCACCCTTTGTTGTTTTGCCCAAACTGCTACTCGGTCGATGGACGGTAACCCCTAACCCTCCCTTGCCATGTGCTTGCCCGAACACACGCTTCGATCCTTTGCTTGTTGCATTCAAATGTGGAAGTGGGATAGAAGCAATCATCTTCTCTTAGTAATTCTTGGAATCAAATAGGTATAGGAAGGATGGGAGCAAATTCAGATAGTGAAGCGGAGTGAATAGGAGATTCATCCATATTTCCCAATTATAAGAAGTTAATCTAGACTTTGATTTCAATTTGCCCGCATGCACTCTATTATTATATTATGTTTAAATTGTCAAGCAACAAGCAGCGTGTTTACTCAACAATTCCAACATTTTTGAATAAGAATAACAAAATGTTTTAATGGTGTACCTTTAGGAACTATTCTAACACGCTTGACATGTCAATCCGCTAGAGGGGCATGATGAGATGCAAGCCCAAGGAGAGGAGACTGTGTTTTCAAAATGGTGGAAGGATGCTGGAGGATTTTCAAACCAGATTTAACATATGGTTTTCCATTACATTCTTTCATAGTCTCTCTCACTTACATCTGGCTTAATCCAGGTGATTAGTGTAACATGGGTGGTTAGAATTAACTCCAAAGTGCATCGGTCATTAAGTCCCACATCTTCATGATAAAGTAGCCGTAAAATAAAAAACCAAAACTGCCGCATGTGTTGAACTACTTTTTGGTAACCCATACAAATCTAAACGAGACCATTCATGATTGAAACCACTAACTTTGGTGACCACTTGTATAATATTTCATGGAGTTCTACCCGCATAATTCCGAATTTGGAATTTGAAACCCCCTATTGCCCTCGGGAGCAAAGCTCCATCAAACGCTGCATGCAGTAGAACCCCGGCATAGATGCGACGAATTTGATTTTAGATACTAGATACAGGCAAATCCCGTCGTGAACATGAGACACGTATCCTCAAGGAAAGTTACGTCTCATTTCGTCCCTACCCAAAAAAAGACCATTTTCAACCAAAAATCTTCTTAAGCGGAATGCTTATCATGAACCCGGTAACGTTAGAGATAGCGTTCCTCAAGTGTAGTGTCCAAGAGAGAAGCCTATATCTCCGGCTCATTGTGCTACGTAATTAACTTCGGATGCAACACGTTGCCATTGTGCTAGCTCATAATTACGGGTTGTTTGATGCATAAAAATACTTGGACGGATCCCCTATAATTTATCCGAATGTGCTTTTCAAGCGGTCCCACACAGATTTTTCACATCTTTCATACATACAATTTAGAATGTTATTGTGGAAAGGGTGACCGCGTAGAAAAATAAGGATGGGTAGACCCCATCGAGCCGTACAAGGGTGAGACAAAAAAAGTTATTATAGTGATTGGACTATCCACTAATGGGTTGTGAAGTTGGAAAGCACTCAGTCCCCAGATTTCCACGGCTGAGGGTTTACCTGGAGACGCTTAGACGTGTTCACTTAGCACAGGTTCCAAATTTCAAGTACATTCTTCTAATTTTGGTGACAGACAATATTGAGAGGTTAATTAATAATCAAAACCGGTCAGTTATCGCGTTTCGACTCCATTTTGAGAAATATTGGGTCTGACCATTAACCGATTAAGAAGGAGCAAAATGGTTTAAGCAACAGAGGGAAGTGTCAGTCAAATCTAATTATCGTAGTCTTGGCATTTTTGTTTCTCTAGTTGCATACCATCGTTTGGCTCAAATTCTCATCTTATTCAAATTTTGATATACAACACCGGAAAGAATGAGCTTTCTTGTGTATAATGGGGCAAGAACACGAGACTATGCCAAAAACATTCGTCGATTAATGATGCTACATATGGATCGTGAGGAATGAAATCATTTTGTGCGTATCCTATATCCTGTATCCATCCAACCCCTGTCGTTACTCTTCTTGATTGTAATGAGAAGACAGCTTCGGATGCAATTTCGTTAGAAGCTTAACCTTACAATGCTTCCAATTTGTAGTATTCGCATCAATTTCCAAATGAGAGGCAAGTTATGAAGTATATTCAGATATGAATCATTCATCACATATTAGGCTTAGCATTTACATTTGATTGGTAATGTGTCTGAATCGTATTCGATTATTTGTGTGTAGGAATCGTCTAAGAGATTCGAGGTGGGTTCTCTGGTTGTTTCGAAAATTGTGTTTGGAATATGTCAAGAAACGACTACACATAATTGAAGATGATTGATTGTTTATTATCAAGGACTTGATATCCTTTATTATTGTACCTGATTACAGCAACAACAACAAAAACTATTCGTGAGATTTTCCTTAGCTTCACGAGCATGTCTCCTTTCCTATTCGATCTAATATACAGAGAAGCTATCTAGAGGGTAATCAATACGAAATTTTTCAATTTGTATATGGGTTGGTCTGGCTATAGAGAAAAATAATTTTGCATTCAAGATTTATTTCATGAAATGTAGTTGACTTTCATAATAGTTTACTAGAAAGGTGCATACAAGACAAATGACTATCGAGATAGTTTACATTAAACATTCTGAGCAGGAGATTACTTTTTGCAGTAGACTTTATTTCAGATTCAATTTATATTTTTTGTGAAAGTATAATTTTCAAATTAAATAGCTTATTATCATTTGATTACTAGTCTTTGTATTGGAGGTAACTTGATGCAGAAGATATCGGTCAAGGATTTATTATAACTTTGATGGACTAAATATTTGAATGGTAAGAATTTATTGATATTCCATTTCGTGTATCTTTACTTTGTCTGCTGATAGTGTAATCTATATGTGACTTTGTGTTTTGGACATCTAGTGATCTTTCCGTAAGAGGAGCATATTTCTGCTCCTTTGGAAGAAAATGAATGTATACCGTAGCGTTAGCAGTTATTCATTAACTCGTCACACCTTTCATAGTAAGAACCTAAGCTGATTTTGTAGCTGATTAGATCTTTCTGGCCTCCTGGACGTATGAAATTATGTGAAATATGATATTCGGAAAAGAAAATATAACAGGAAAAGATCTGCATTTAAAATTTCAAGACTTTTTAGTTTAGTTTAGATTATTTTATTTTGTTTTATTATAGGAAGTCGTTTTTTAACATGGTGTTAAATTAATATACATTAGAGTATATCAATTATGCTTATATTATAGAGAAAATTGACCATCACCTACGTAATTAATTAAGAAATTGCCATTAATTTTCTTCTAATTTATATTATTGTACGATATCTGAATATCGATTCCTCATAAACACTCAACAAATTAAAATACAAATTTATGATTCTTTTCATTTAATTAATTATTTTCTTAAGTTTATAGACCTTAGATTTATTATAGAAATTGTTTAAGTGATGGACCCACATACTCACCAGTCGACAAGATACCGGGCACTCCATAGGGTGGATCACTTAGTCCCTTATGTAACCGTTTCACCAAATCTGTATCTTCTCTTCTGAATTTCATAGTTTCACAAGACCACGAGACTGCATGGATCTAATTAAGCTCGCGGAGCTTAGGTTCTCGCTATGCAAGAGGTGACGAGTTTTGAAACGTTAGTATACTAGAAGTTTCCCAGTAGGACTCGCCTCAAACACATTGTGCGGTGGATTATTCACTATTATTTATGTAACTGATATTCCCCATCCATTTACTGTATTTTCACATCTCCTGCCAAGTTTGAATACATTTCCAGTCAAATTGGGGGAATTCTAAATTAGCAGACTTTTAACTCAAATTTCCATATCTTTCCCAAAATTGGCGCTGTATTTCCAAGTGTCCTGACTTCTAGCGGAAGTGGGCGTAAGCAGATTTCCACGCCGAAACAAGTGATGGGGCTCGAAGCGGTTCTGGAGCTCGTTGTAGGACATTCGGATTCTGATATCGGTACCCCAATTAATTCTTGACAATTCTTAATTCTGTAGTTATTTTTGCGCACTAGAAAAGAGAAGTAGTGCCGAGCGCGAGTTTGGATGATAGTTTCATGCAATCGAGCGAGCGCAGAATAATGAAACTTTTCCACGAGTACATGTCAGTCTCGTAACATGTGCTGGAGTCACGGCCTAAAGGTCCTTACTGATAAGTGCTAAATTTATTTTGCAAGTGTATTGAATAGGGGGGCTCAACTGTCTAGAAGATCGATGCCCTCACAGGCTTGCAAAGCTTTCTGAAGGCCAACTCATGGATGGTACACTTGAATGCTTGTACCACGGTTGGCAATTCGTAGACGACGGGTTTTGAGAGAAAATTCCACACCTAGAACCAGGTGCTAAGGTCCAAAAAGAGCATGTGCACGGTCCAATGCCGTCAAGGAGTCTTTAAGGTGTTCTATGGGCCTGGATGGGAGACGACCAAATAGCTCCTTACGAAAAAGTTCCCTATTATGAAGCTTATGATAGAGAAAGATGGTGGGACTATTTTGCAATTCATGAGCTTCCTTTGACAACTCCATCATACTGGAGAATATAGTGGATATATAGAATATAATATACCATTTGCATATACCTATCTCTCATAACCGGACAGATCCACTGCGAAATGAGAAGACGTTCAAGCTTTGGCTTTCAATGTGACAGAGCGTGATGCAGAGGGATTTGGTGGATTTTCACATAATATCAGAACTCCTAATAGAGTCGCTTATACCCGGTTTCAGGCACCTTGTATTGTGCATAGTTAGTCAACGCGTGGTCTGTGACTTACTTCGAGTCATGCATCCGTTAATGCGATTGTAGAATCCGGATGTCCTACAATTCAATGAGTTGCAGGGCACCTGTTTGGAGCTCCGGCCCCTGCTTCCACTGGATGTCTGCTTACGCTAGACGCCCGCTTCCGCTAGATGCCAGGACAGTTAGGAGGGATGTGGAAATTATAGAGGAATATCTGCTAATTTAGAATGCTTCAGCCAGAAGGGAGGTGTCCTCAAACTTGGCGGGGAGGTGTGGAAATATAGTAAAGAACGGAGGTGTACTCAAACTTGGCGGGGAGGTGTGGGAATATAATAAATGGGTATGAAAATATCAAAAATGAAAACCTCAAATACCGGAATTGAAAATACCAGTTCCAGTATTTGAGGAATATATATCGTCACTTCCATAACAGTGGTGAAATCCATGTGGGGTACTCGAAAGCGATTCGGCCTTTGCCAAGACTGGATTCAAGTCTAGTACTGATCGCCATCAAGAGAAAGATGGAGACTGTCAGAAAGTTCATTATGCCGATGCACAGTTCTTGTTGACTTGAGCCAATCATGAATTGTCGCAGAAACTAGACAAGAGTGAAGAGCAGGATAGTGCCACGATTGTGTATTGGGACCAACCATTCTCATCGTTCTGCTTTTCATCCAGTTGGGGCTGCGGGTTGAGAGCTATAGTAGCATTGAATGGTCAATGAACAAGCAAGGACTTTTTCTTCACGAGAATCAGTCGTGTAGTTTGAATAATAGAGAACCCGATTGAGTTTTTGCGCAAGTCAATTCTTTCTTTTCGCCTCTTTTTGGCATTTCGAAACGAGATGGACTATCGAGCTCAATGAGGAGTTGGACCCAATTTTCCTCTGTGCTCGGTCCCTCTCAAACGTGAATTTTGAAATTAGCTCATACGAGTCGGTCCACCTGAGACTGGAATTCTCCGCTTAACTGTGCTTTGGCTGCGGTTTCATGCAATGGTAAGTTCAGGCTATGCATTTAAATTTTTGGCAGTGATATTTTTCGTGACCTGATGTGGAGAACGCACAGCTCGATCTCTGCGTTCGATGAATGGTGACAGTATCAGCTGATTGTCTCCTATTATCAGCAAATGCTCGTGATGAAGGTGCGTACTGTACGGGTGAGTTTTTGGTCACATCCCGTGCAGACTTGGTAAGTATGGACCTCAAGGAGTGAACATTTTACTTGAATGTTTCGTTAACTGGTGACTCCCTTACGCATCCAGGTTCGTGTGGAAGCATCCGCTTCATCGGACCTGGAGAATATGCACGACAGGAATATGGAAGTACACGAAAAATATGGAGCGATAACTCTCAAAGGACGACCAGTGGATAAATCTAAGACTGGAACTTGGAAAGCGGCAGCTCCCATTTATGGTATGCCCCTAACAACTTATGATTGTCGTGAGGACTCCAGATGACTAAATCTATGCCTATGACCAGAAGCCGGTGAAAAATGTAGCTTGTACGCGAAGAATGTCATTGAGGAAGCGGCACGCGGAGATGAAATATTCTGCTGCAGATGAGTCTTCCACAGCAGTATGTGAGATATGCAAGAAGGGATGCTCAAAAACTGACAATCCCGAGAAAACGATTGAATTTGGATTGCATATACATTGCAGATGTTGCAGAATATTACCTCTCGTCATTGTAAATTGAGAAGTATCGTCATTTGACGAGGAAACTGTGAGAAAAGGCTGCGTAATTTCCAACAATTTGACAAAATACGACTCAATACAATTCCTTGACCTGACAGTGTTCTGTAACTTATAAATACGCAGCTCTGAATACGGGAGAGTTTCAAGCAGGAATATCATCAACGATTACTCTGGTACCCTTCCTGGCAATGGTAATGCACATGCCGATTTCGGACGCAGCCGACGTAACAAACAACTACACGGGTACTTGCTTGCTTCTGACTGTCCTGGGGGCCTTCGTCGCGGACAGCTTCTTAGGAGCCTACTGGACAATCAGCTTAGGCTCTCTCATTCTTGCTGCGGTAACTTTCTAATCTGTTTACTCCTCCCTGACTCGACCATTGAAGAGATCGAACTGCTGGGACATTAGATGCATGTTCTGCATACTAGAAGGAAACAGGATAGAGTATTTTTATCCTCTGTTTCGACGCGGCTCCCTTTTCTGTCCTCGCGAGCCTCGTCACAGACGATTGGACAAAACCCCGCCTCATATTGCATTTCAGGCCGCTGTGTCCTCTGGCAGCCAATCGTCACAGACGAGGACATAAGTGACATCCGGTTTCTACGTCCACATTAGAGCATTAGATCTAAGTGAACTGAATCATTGACTGCGGACCCCAGTGGCCGGAACATATTCTTCGGTGTGTCAGGCGCTCGAGATATGATAGAGCACTCACTATTTGCCCACAAGTTCGCAGAAGAATATAGGCGAGAGGAAATGAGAAAAGTTTAAGCTGAGACTAGCACTATGACATGTGAAAGGGGTTTCTTTTGCTAAGGTTTAAGAGGTGTTCAAATAGTTGTTAATAACCAAATACGTCATTAAATTCCGTTGCTGTACGGTGGCTGATTGGCGTTTTGTGGCAGGGTTTGGGAGTTTTGACTTTCGCTACTTCATATCCTGGGTTGAAGCCAGAGACATGCATTCCAATTCCACCTACTGTCTGCGACAAGGCGGGAGCGAAGTACTTAGCTCCGCTATATGTCGGACTCTACACCGTAGCCTGTGGAATCGGAGCAGTGAGAGCAAACCTTGTGTCGTTTGGTGCGGATCAATTTGATGGCACTTCGCCTAGGGAAAAGAAGCAGAGTATTCATTTCTTTGTCTGGTTCTACTTCTTCACCAACATTGGGTTACTCACAGCATTTACCATCGTAGTTTACCTTCATGAGAAGGTGAGCCCGGGCTGGGGTTATGGCTTCAGCCTCATACTCTTTGCCTCATGCGCTTTTTTATTCTTGCTATTTACGCCGAGATTCAGGCATAAAGCTCCAGCTGGAAGCTTTCTTACTCGCGTTTTGCAAGTGCTTGTTGCTGCGGTTCGTAAGCGATATGCAAAGCTCCCAAGAGATTTGGCTGAACTTTACAACGCTCCGCTTTATGGGAGTAGAAAGCTGGACCATACTTCAAAATTGAGGTACCTAACTAAGCCAATGCAAACCACACAGCCCATGAGGTTTTCGTCTATTTTCTCCAAGTCTGACTCTCACAGTACTTAGTTCAAATATATACTGCGAAAGCGATTACACCTAATGGGTTTCTCATGTACTGACCCGACGTGTTTCCCCAATCTGCATGTATCAGATTTTTTGACAAAGCAGCGATCATCGAAAATGGTGAAAAACACGACCCATGGCGCCTCTGCAGCATTACGCAGATTGAAGAAACAAAACGAATCATTCAAGTTATTCCTGTCTGGGCTACTACGGCTGCCGTGTCGCTAGTATTTTCTCAGCTGCAAACCTTCACAATTACTCAAGGGCAAACCCTTGATAGGAAGATAGCGCCACGGTTTACAATACCAGCGCAATCTCTCTTCTTTATGCTTGTTCTCATAGCCATGATCACGGTTCCAATTTACGACAGATTATTGGTGCCGTTTATCCGGAAATACACGAAGCATCCATATGGACTCAGCACTCTTCAGCGTCTTGGAACTGCGATAGTTTTCGCCATTCTTACTATGGTTTGTTCAGCTCTAGTGGAGAGAAAAAGATTAACATACGTCAGGGATTTGGGGTTGCAAAATCTGCCGCTTGGAGCTTATGTTTTGCCCATGAAGATGTGGTGGCTGTTGCCGCAGTTCTTCTTTGCTGCGCAGTTGGAGTTGTTTCTGTTCGTTGCCTCGTACGAGTTCTACTACTATGAAGCGTCGGACCAGACCAGAAGTATCAGTAGTTCGTTTACTTACTCCGCCTCTGCGATGGGCTATTACCTCACTTCCGTGCTTTCGAGCATTGTCAACAGAGTGACAAAAAACGAATCTGTAAGTACTACGTCCTTCCGAAGCATCGTAATGGAAAGAATCAGTTGGTTCTTGCTTTTGAGAACCTTCTTTTTGTCTCGACAACCGTCTAACTTTCATGTTCTAGTGAGATTAATCTTTGCTTGAAACATCCACTAGGTACTACGATAACCTTGGTTCACCTTCGCGCTTCTATAGTTCTTTAGCTTTTTTTGGTTCCACCCTGCTCCAATTTGAGCTTGGCGAGTTTCGTCTATCATTCTACCGAGCACATGGTCTGTCCTATTTGCTTGGAGATTTGCCGTGTCCTCCTACAGTAGTATTTGACACAGCAACTTTTTCTACTTCCTTAGTAATCTAACAATTCGAAGTTTCCAAGAGTTCCATATTATCGTCATGAATCTTGATAGGAAATCCTGAACTGTGGCTCTTCTCCAGTCAAGAAAGAAGTCTCCGGATATTTGTGTATGATGAGTAAACACAGATTCATTCCATTGTTGCTTTCCCCTACACCCATGTACTGGGGGAACTTTGCGACGAATCCATGTACTTACTGAACATGTTCACCGAACGTTTTTTACCAACCGCCTTGCAGACTTCTTGCTATGAGCGCTTTTAAATCAGTTCTTGATAAGGGTCAGATGAACTAATGTTGTGTTTGAATTTTATGTCCAAATCTGGTACTGTGGGACATGCAGATGAAACGGTTGCGGTTAAACCCATCAATGCTTTTTTCTTCGCGCAGGCACCTAACCAGGAACTAACATGAAGGGTGAATGTTGCCTCTTAACAGAGAGGACCTTGGCTTAAAGGTCAACTAAGCAATGGAGGACTTGAGAAATTTTATTGGTTGCTGGTAGTCGTCCTAGCTGTGGACTTTTTGATCTTCTGTGGTGTTGCGTATTGGTACGAATACAAGTTCGATTGGAATCACGTCAAAACACCAGTACAGGAGCAAACAGACTACGATGACACTGAAGATGATGTGTTTTCTATAGCATCCTCGCAGTTGACCGCACCAAAAGGCCTCTTCCCCTCAGACCGGGAAATTGTCTCCTCAAGGTCGTATGATCGCTGATGAATCCACTTCTTTGTATTATTCTAGTCTAAACTAGCTCTGCAATGCGGCCACATACAGAGCATGAAACTTGCCACTCGTGTGGGATGTCATGGAGTACTTTGGTAGTTTTTGGTTTGTTGAAATTCATTTATAGTAGACTTGTACATCAATATTGGTAGCTGCTTCAAAATATAATATGCCAGCTCGAGAATATTTGGCAATGGCTTGTACTGTAAAAGAGGATCACTCGATATCTCCTGTCTACTTTTACTATCTGTACATTTCTACTGCTTTTGTCAGTAGCTGGAAATGGTCATTCGTAAGGAATTCCTCTTCAGAAGGCCTGCTTCTGCTCCTTCAGGAAACATATTGTTTCCTGTATCTCATCTTATGCACAGAAATGTGAATCACATTTGTTTGAAGAACTGACATGATAATATGTAAAACATGTTAGTGCCCTCACTTGAAGAGGCTATGCAGGGATAGCATTAGGTCATCGTAAACTTTCAGCCATAACAGCCCGTCTGTCGATCTTTTGTTCAGAGATGTAGCATACACAACTCTGCATAGAGCATCTGCTCACCAATGCCCTATTTCAGTTCCTTCACAGTACAATTTTAGACAAGAGATTCTCCCTGCAGGCGATACTAGAGAATAATCCTGAAATGGATCTCATCATAAACGCTACTTTAAAGGTCGATAAGACATCTCCCGAGGGAGGCTCCTTTTCTCGACATTCTTATCGGGTAACATCCTTTTCTAACTTTTCTAACATTCTTTACAAATCCACTATCTCTTTTCAACACTCAACCATGCCCTGTCATCCTTCGCTTCAAAACCGTGGAAAGCCCATTCTTTGGAACACTTGGGACATTTCCTGTTCGCGAAATTTAAACTCATCACGCGAAATGGTGTGAATCATCAGGCTTCACAGTCTGGTACGTCGGTGTATGAATATGAAGTTTGCAGTCATGCCGGAAATAATTGAATGAAATTAGTTCATTAAATATACTTTTCCAAATTATTACATTCAATGAGGATATTTTCAAGCCACTCTATCACCAGACATTTTTATACAATGGCAAGACATTTATTAAAGCTTAATACAACAAAGTAAGTCATAAAATCCTTGCTTTTGATGTGGGTACTTTTGGCTGCATCTTACAGTATATTAGAAGTAGAGAAATTGGTTGGCACAAACCTCTAACAATAGGGGTACCTCCCTTATGTTAAACTTTAATCTTCATACCAACATACTTTTTAATATTATATATGTAATATCTGTCGGTGTTAAAGAAGATGAATCAGCGTCTGGTCAAATAGATTTTGAATATACAGTACATCACCCTCGAAAAAAATATTTGGTATAATTTTAGAATGATAGGATACGATGGATATACAAAATAAACTCTTCAAAATAGAATCTGGCATTCAGTAAAGAGCTCTATCGATTGCCTGTTATGATTATCGAGATTTAAAATTTCAATAAACGAAATGAAAATGTCAAAATTGTGGGTCTCAGTGAAGGATCCATAGACATTACCTACGTGTGAAAATGTTATAAAAACAATCTTTCCAGCAACAAATAGCACATGTGATTGAAATCCACCGCAATCGCTATCTCTAACGTTACATGATGCGAATAAAGGGATAGAGAAATGAAGCAGATTATCGTGTGAAAATTGAGAAACCTTAATTTCTCATTTACGATATACTTGCATTAGTTATATCTTCATTAGTTACACTTGTATTATTCTTCTAATCTTATTTTAATTTATAGAAGATAGACTTGATTATGATTCAAGATGATCAAGTGATAATAATAATGATAATGTTGTGATCATAAATCTTGCTTCCGAATACAATTTGGTTACACATCTAAACAATGAATAATTATTTATTATTCTGAATGCTGTGAGTGGCATGAGAATATTCCAAGTACAGTAGTGCGTAGCATGGTCACTGCTTTATTCTTCAACCTTCGAGATACACTATTAAGGGAGGACGCTTGAACGGAATATCTTAAGATTCCTACTTCTTTATGGTTTTAGTACTATTAACATTGTAAATTTAAAGTTGATATTTCCATCAATTCATCAACTAGTGAGTACAATCTCAAAGTTAATTGATATGGAAAGTCAATTAATATTCCACGCTAAAAAAATAGATTAGATGGTCGGATCTCATTCTTTGCATTATGCGTCACATATCTTTCTCTAATGAATGAAAAATATCTATAATCGTCTTAAGACAGTCATATTGGTTTCCACGTATCAAAGTAATTTTAGCGATTAAATTCAGAATTGAATTACTAACTGTGCTAAATACCCTGTCACTAGCACTATATTTCCTACATCCGGTAAAAGATACCAATTATCCTCATACAAAGAAGAGAAAATCCTTATGCTTTTTTCAAAAATTTGCAAGCTTAAAAATATATTTTATACTGAAATATCTATCCCGTTTATTTCAACCTCCTCCTCTTCGGCATATCTCTCACTAAAATTATCCATAACTTAACTTCTGCTTAAGATCGTTTATAGATCTTGATACTGCCTATTGTCAACTTGCTGTAATTTTTAGATTCAAAAGAATATGGAACTATTTTAAGTTTCCCTCAAAAGACATATACTGTATTGATTTTTTAATATAATAAGATTATTAATAGTGAATTTTTCAGCTGCAAGTCAAAACTTGTTTACGTTTGAGGAGAACTTATAGATGCATTCTATATTTATAAAAATCAAAATTTAATCTTGTTCGAAAGTTCATCGTAAATAAAGGGTAAATATGATTTTGGAGTTTCTCAATGTATACTCAATTGAAGAGTGGTAAATGGTGATTTTAGTCTAAATTGAATTCTGGTGTAACTAAAATTGATATCTCTAATTTTGGTTTTAAGAAATACTTTATATACTTGCATTTGTGTTCTCGTATTATTGAGTAGAAATCCATTTGAAATTATAATTCTTTAAGTCTCAAAATAAAATAAATTTGTTCATATCTTTGTGAAATTGGACATCTGAGTTTGGTTTATAAAGATGATTAATATTTTTGTGAAGTATTGGTTCTTAAGATTGAATATGTGCTATTATAGTCATTAGATTCTATGTTCCAATTTTTATTTAAGTTTAAAAAAATAGGATTGGAGTGGTTTCTTAAAGGCAGAAAAAGATTGTGTGCACTTATTGCTTATGCTAAATAAGTGCTTTGTTTCATCCAGCTAGTTTCAAAGCATCCTTCAACTCATAGCTAACACTAAAGGTTATGTTTTGTCTTTTTCATAACATAATCACAAAGCAAAATGTCTTTTGGCAAGGTGCTAAACAGAACTATGAGATGAGTGTTAAAGGATAGTATATTTAGAAGGTTACCATTTATTATATATCTTATACTCATCTATTTTTTTCCAACACCGGAAGTTGGAGACTACATTTGCCTCTTGATACTACTTTGCAACACCCTTATACGTATATAGTCATCTCATAAAGAAAATGATAAGCGCTAAATTTAGTGATGTAAATACAGCCAACAAGGACCCTTATCTCTCATGATCAACTTGAGAATGCATGCTTCTTTTAATTAGAGGCATTCACCGTGCAACCATTATCACCAAGCCACAATCACTCCTATAAAGCACGAAGTTGAAGTGCGGGAAGCTTTTGGCATAGAAGAAGCTAGGGCATACGGACACTACCATGAAGCCACGGTCGTGCCTAAAAAGCACTAAGTCTAAGGAGAAAGCTGATTTGAGTGGATCTAGAGAAGAAACAGGCTAGGGCTTTGAAACAATATTAGGATGATTTCTGAGTGGGATTAGCTGGCTTGCAAAATAACAAGCATGACTTTTGACTATCGCACCCTCCATCCCATCATGCGAAGGGTAGTTGCTTAAATTCAAATCTTCTGCGCTCAAGATGAAGTCCGGATTGATATTGCGGTTCTTGGCACCCTCTCCACTCTCTTGGGAAGAAGAATATATTCCTTGCATAAAACAAGAAGCATGACATGGGAAAGAGCATTATCGATAGGTGCAAGGTTCATGTTGATATACTGAATAGTAATACTCGGCGAATAAGCATACCAAAGTTTGGGAGTTCGGAATATTAAGGGCTTAATCAAACTTTTTTCACCTTGAGATTAGTGATAAAGTTATGAAAATTAGAGAGAGAATAGATTAAATCTCAAACTCTTCCAACTTTATCCTTGATGTTGAGTAGGGCAATTGAGCAACAAAGGAGTAATCGATAAATCCTTCACCTTACCGTTCCAAGTTCCATGTTATGGATGGCAAGCACAACCAAATCCTACCAAATCCTAGGTTCTATGTTATGAATAGCAGCCAAAACACCATACCACGATAGTAAGTTGCTAAGTGTACCCGAATCCCTACCTACATCTTATGTATTGTTTTGCTTGGATATATGCTTGTTCTAGAAGTAGCTTTTTGCCCACAATGATAATGTTGATGCCAAGTTTGGCTTACATACACCTTTATGCAGAATAAGTAAATACCTCCATAGAGCTTTGGAAAACTGGTATGCTTTCTAAAGTATGCTTAGGAAGGGCTACTACTTGCGACCAAGGAAGTTCACAAAAAGAAGTACTGGTTAAATGGCCATGTCAAATGAAAACTTTTAACATTGTTAAAAGTTTTCATTTGACATGACCATTTTACGTTGAAGATAAGAGAGTTATAGTTTGTAAAGGAACACATCTTCCGCATATCAGAAAGAACCTTTGTAAAAGGTAGAAGCAAGTGCCCAAACCAACCACGGAATAGAGAGACCTAGTTTATCTTGCAGGAGCAAAACATGAAGCTTACATGATGAGACCCTGGCAGAGTATCGTTAACAATAGGAAGTTGGACATACTGAAGCGCATGCAGGCTTGAGAGCTAAGCGTGGACAAGGTTGTGATAGAGTGTGACTGCAATTGTTTCCACACTTTGATCCAATTTTGTTTTTTTACCACTTAGAAATAATAGCATAGGTTATTTTGTGAGTCTCAACTTTGGAAGCTTTGTCTTTGACCAAAATGTAGTGGAGTTTTATCCATCTTTTGCAAAAAATCTTTGTAAATACCTAAGTAAGGGGTTCTATTTAGGTTATTTTATTTAAATTAAGTTAAGCTTAGTTAGCTATAAGTTATTCAAGTTTTTCCACTAAGATTTGTATATTGAAATTTTGCATTTATTTTGTTACAAAAAGATATTTGGAATTAGCATATTCTCTTTTGAGCGATGAAGTATACAAAGAAGCAATACATAAAGAAGTTATACCAAGAAAGCATGAGCATACAAAGCCTAAGGTATCTTTGATGTAGATCTTGAATGATGACCTTTGTCCCATATATTAAAAGAGCAAAGAAAAAATGATCAATTCACACTAGCTATTATTGAGATATCTTATGAATACAACTTGAGGGACTGTATACTGTAAAAAATCTAGCATATATTCATATAGTATTATAACCCATAAGATTATAATTTAAATGTCCTTTTAGAGAACAATTCATTGCATTATTTGTTGTTTGTGATCTTCCGTAATTCTAAATAGTAGGTATACCTTTGCAATTTTCAGGATTTCAATATCAATAGTGTCACTAGTGGCATTTGGTACGATTCAAACTTCAAGAATACCAATAGCTCATGTATAAAGCACGCAAGAGATGTGGACTATTTTATTTTGGAAAAACAAGCTAAATATAAATTTTGTTGTATTTTTGGACCAAGGATGGCAAGCTATTAATTAGATCTGCTTGGCTTGTGCATCACCATGACAAGAGTAAGATTATCCTTACAGTTAGCAAGTTCATAATAGCTATCCAAATCATCATTAAGTCATTGACAAGTTGGTTATTGATGATTTGTTATGTACATCTTGGGGCCAAATGATTGGGTGATGCTTCCAATATATTGGAAGCATTGCTTGAATATGTACATAAAGTAGGATAACATTGTGTTATAGTGAAGAAAGACTCTTCACAGGTTGATGTGTCATACCTTGTGAGTAAATTCACTAAAGCTCTTACTTGGTTAACGTAAAAGACGACAAAAGGAGATCATTAAGATAAGGAAGTCAAGTATAACAATAATTCGGGTGAAGATGCTCCAAAGATGGGTCATCACTTTTGTAGAGGTCGGGAGATAGTAAAACTATCTATAGATCCGGAAAGGAAAGCGGTGTACTTGAGAAAGAGAAGAAGAAGAGGAGCATTTGAGAAAGAAGAAGAGGAAGACTCATCTAGGTCAATATCGAGAACTTAATGTTTTCTATTGTTTATAGTTGTCTTATGTATATGTAATATGCATTATACGTAATTAAGTAAAATTAGGTATTTCACTTCATACTACATTTTTTGGTTAATAAATATCATCCACCCAACTTGCATAGCTCAAGCAACTATTAGAAGTATGCACTTCGTAATTTTAGACACTAGAAATAGTTTAATGTTATCGTAATAATTTGATTTTATATCACCATCTGAACCAAAATCGTCCTACTAAAATGATTATATCAGGAGAAATAGGATCATTAGAACAAAGAAAGTTCAAAGATTAGGTATAGAAAAAAGGAGTACATGGCATTTCAAGGAAGAATAAAAAATGTTACCACAAGTGGAGCCAAAGAAAGGAAAAAGCTCCTAAAGTGGTTCTTTTAAAATGAAGATATGAACAAGGAGAATAAAGAAAGAAAGAAGAAAATAAATAAATATCTATAAAACTAGCATAACAAAGGAGATAATGTGGATGAAATGTTAATAAGGGATGGAACGAAAGAAAAATCATGTAATTATTTTTTGAGAAACTTATGTACCCAAGTAGGACCTGTTGAAAACATAATCGGAATAATGTTCAATATTTTATTCGGACAGCGAGTACAAAAGATACATATAAGATGGTGTGAGTGACTGTATATTGTTTTGAAGGAGACTAGAGAACGAGATAGGGCATTCAGAACTACCAATTGACTCTTTTACGGAGACTTCAAATAAAAAAGATAGTTCAATAAGGGGGTGGTATGACTAATATGTTTTTTTGGAGGAAACTATAGGGTAGGATATTTAGTAAAGCCAATATAAACTAGTGGTATATGATTTGAGAGAAGACTAATATAGGGAAAGGCATCCATAATATGGGAAATCATGAGATATTTGTTTTCAAGAGTAAAAGATGGTGATTCTAAAACCAAAAGATACTTGAAAGTAATGGTAAGAGCAAGTATCAATTTTAAGGCTCTTCTTTTCAACTATAAGCATCTGTTTGTAGAAAAAATCATCATTGATGAAATGACAGATGGGGAATATAAACTCAAAGAAAATGTGAAATAATTACAATAAGTTTTTATCCAGCTTGAATCTATATTCAATCTAGATATTTTTATATGACGAAGAGATGAGAGCTTTGGGTTGTCTATATGGTCGAATGCTTGCAACACAAATAGTGCACTTAGGGTATAAATCATCTACTATTTGAATCCCTGAATTCGCGATAAATGGAGAGACAATAGTAGCTCAAATTCAAGTATTTTGATATTACTTTAAGTTATGACATGTAAACTTTTCCCATAGAATGGACTTCATCCTGTTAAGTTTGCAATATGGTTTTTGGTTGAATAGGTATTGAAATTTTATAAAAAAATAAATTTACACTGTATTAAGAAGAAATTTCCATTTCTTTATTTATGGACAGAATAGGATTGTATAAATAATTCTCTAAGAATATTTTGATTGATTATTTGTGAGAGGGCACAAAATTTCTCTACAAACTCCTGGTCGTTCAATATATGGAATTATCGTATTTCTGTTAGGGAAAGATTAGAGATCTAATTCTTTTCTGAATTTAGACACCTTTTGACCATTACGCATGCAGAACGCCTTTCTTTAATTTCAGTTACTTCCAAGTTTCACTCACTCTTCCTCGTTTTTCTAGCTAGTACAAATGTCATTACAAAGATGACTTACAACCATGTTCCACTACACAAACTTCGTAGTTAGGATGTTGGGTCAATCGGCATCATTCACATTCATGAGTCAACTGACCCACTTTATACGGCTTTCCATGCTCTATCTCACCTACAACAGTCAAAGTGGATTCTCAGATCATCATATAAGGCTCGTGAAGTATACACTTTCCAGTGCATGTAATGTTTTGAATATCGTGCAGTCTTTAGCCATTTTGTTACAGCCATACGACTTCTGGCAAAGGAACCTTGCCAAGCTTTTTATTGTGTTGATTAGTGGTATGCACTGTATGTGCCAATAAAGGGTAAAAGTACCCTACAAATGAAGGTGTCAGCTGTGCACAGCGCCCACCTTACTGTTCCTTGAGGACGGAGATGGAAGGAACTCAGTAAAGCAGGGGATAGGGATAGGAATGTGCTTTCTCAACTTGACTTCAGCTTGTGTGTTAACCAGAAGATGGCTGTCACTCCTCAAAGTTCTCTAAAGCTAGGCATGGAAGTGGTTGAAAACGCAATGAAGTACTGTAGTCAAGCAAAGGAGCCTACCAGGTTGCGCCGGTAAATATCTCGTAGATCACTGGTTGGCTACAGTAGAGATGAGGTTTGGGAAAGGTCGGACGGTAACTACAAACAAACACGGAACAGCAAAATAGAGAGCTTTAAGAATTTGGTCTACCGTGTGTTGCTGGAGTCGGCCATACCTAACGCCTGATGTTTAAATTACTAAACACAGCTGGTTGCAACTCGGGCAAAGATTCTATGCAACTGACTATTCATTGTCTGATTGATTGTCAGATTTTGCTCTTGTGTGCTAGCTGGGATCATGTTAGCGTCAGTTCATTGGAATGATGTTATGGAGGATATATCGAAAAGGCATATGGATTACGCCTGGACTCCAGATATGGAACCCAATAATAGAATTTGTACTTGAAATGCCTTCGTCGCATGGGTGAATCTTCCTTAACTCTATCGCGTGAAACATTGTAAATTTCTATTCTTCTGTTTAATTTTTTATATCGTGCACAAGCTAGTTGCAAAGCAAAATCTAAAGAGAGGGCAAACCTGTCGTTATGTGCAGTCCCCCCCAACTCTAGTCTTTCTTTAAGAACCCAAAAATCTTGTTTACTGATGTGGAAGTTCAATTCCACCATGAACACATCTTAGCTTTATGAACATATTTTCCACATGATACCTAATCCCCTTATTCGGTGGTCCATGCCAGGGATCACATTGACCTACAGTAGCACCGAGTGCAGGCTTTTCACATTCTTCCTACTGTCAATTGGCATGAAAAGCAATATGAATATCCTACCCGATTGCGAATGAAGAGGCACTCATGTTGTCTCACTTCCAGTCGACCATATGACGAAGTAATGTCAAACTTCCCCCCTTTTAACATGTTCATAGGCATATAGGTTATCATCGCCGGTAGTGCGGTTTTAGCTTACAGAATCCAATCATTTGCACAAAGGAATGTGCACTTGATTGCCGCTTCGGCGGGAAGGGGAGCAGATGCAATTTCTCCAAAGGCTGTTGGGTCGTTCTGTAGTGGTATGATACTTGTTCATACTTCGGAGCATGTGGAATGAAATCATCAATACCCAGGCTCGCCCACAATTCCTTTTTCGGTGCGAGAAAGGCTGCAAAAGTAGTTATTCCATACCAGCAGAAGTAAAAAGGCAACCGCGTAGGAAAAACGAAGGATGGGAAGACCCCATTAAGCCGTACAAGGAAGAGACAAAAAAGGTAACATAGGGCTAAGCCCCAATAGAGTCTATATGAGAAATCTGCCCTATCGCACCTAAGATATTAGACCTATGCAAGTCGTACGGGTTTACTCACAATTGGTTTACACACAATTGGAGCATCCGAAGAAACATCACCTAATGTGATTGCTCTCTTATGGATTGCACCAGCCACTGCACTCTGTAGAGCAATGGACACACGCTGTCTAAAATATGCTACAAAGTATGAGAGTGAGAGTGGTACTCCCTGACGCCTAACATGATAAGCTCTCGCGCACTCCCTGACAAATTTGTCAAATGCCATGTCCATCGCTCCATATAACTCCAAGGCTAGAGGAACAAAGAGGTGACCTTGCTGCATGCCCCTATACTTGGAGACCTTGCGACCTGCTGCTGCACTCGCCGCCCATCCAGGGGGATGGGTAATCACTCCTTCCAAAGCTGTATCTCACGTAGGGTCCGTAACCATGATATCCGCTATTGTCACCTGATCATCTCGGACCAAGTATAAGTCTGCCCTCACACGTGTCGTCTGCAAGGCACACAGACGCTCCTTCCAAGCCAAGTATCCACTCTCTCGTGTCATAGCAAACGCTATGTCTCTAATGGCATCATGGGTAGCTATCCTCTGTCCTCCAAAAGGACACCATGTCATGTGGACGGCTGCTGCATCTAGTGTAGAGCCACACTCACAAGTGAGTAATGAAGATGCAGATGGGTGGACCAAACCTAGGCAAAACCTCATTGTTGTAGAGAAAGTAGCTGGTGCGAGTTGGAAAGCCCTAATGCACGGTCGAGCTAGGATCCAAGAGCCTTCATCCTTGCCGGAGCAAGAGCGTAGACGCGCTCTAGTAGCTTGAGGAATGGACAAGTCGACTAAGAGAGAATGTAGCATATGCTCACACTGTCACTCCATCAAGGAAAACTGGAAACCTCTAGTCCAATCTGACGATAATGAAGCAAAGAGTGGAAAATCCTCTCGTGCTTGTGGGGATAGACTATCTCTTGTCTACCGCAATAACGTCTGGAGAGAAAAGGATCCTCTCTCCACTTCTATCACATAAGTCTCCAAAACCGGCCTATCAGCAACCACAAAACAAGAGGAAAGTAGGGGTGCCGAGAGAGCCCAACTACCCAAAAACACTATAGGTGCTGTCTCCTCCATAGAAAGCAAGCCAACCCCACCACATGAGATTGGCAGAGCCATCTGTCTACATGCCAAATCCCCTATCACACACTCAACAGTCCCTGGTCCAATAATATCACCAAAGACTCCCATAATCCTCCTATCAAATGCTCTCAGATGTGATAGGAAGGACAATGAGGGGGGAAACTATATGGATGAGGTAGGATGGTCAACGAGCAAAACTGGAAGAGAGTATACCAAATGCCACCTGTGGATCTCCTAGTAATGGAAGGTCATCCACATGGAGAACATCCTCTGTAAGGGCAGTGTCTAAGAAGCATATGACAATATCTTCCGATCCTATTGGGACTCCAAGATCACAAAGTCCACATGTGGATGTGATACATCCCTCTAAAAGCTCAAGGTGGAGAGGATACCTAAAGGAGACCATGCCCTACACTTTGACACCTTGACTCTCAAGCCAACTAGATGTAGCTTGGTAGTCAAGTAGTCAAAGGCCTGCCTAATCTGATCTACAGGGCCTACGATGTGTGTATCATCTGCCAAGGAAGGAAATACACAACCTGGCATGGCCAAAGTAGTAGATAGGAGAGCTCTAAAGTGAGCCATGGCAAATAAGGGCCCCCCCAAAGGATCTCCTTGACATGTACCAACAATTGACTCCAAGACTATGACTCCCTCATGTGAACCACCATGCTGGTAGTAAAGGGAAGCAAGAGAGCCATAAAAAGACCGCACAAAAGGAATGAGACTTTCCAAGGATCCACCAACCTCCCTAAGCTCTCTAAAGATGGATGTACATGAGACGCTATTAAAAGCATTCTCAACATCTACTTGTAGGACGACCCACTTCGGATAGATATCTAGGAGTGCTCTAATGCCTAGAGATATAGCCTCACATCTTCTAGATATAGCTACTCCAAACTGATGTGGACTAAGGTGCTGTCAAAAGTGAGAACAATGTTAAAGGACAATGGTATGACTGACCAAACGCAAAAAAATCTCTCCAATAGCAATCGGTCTAATGCCTCCCGTGTCCTTCTCCATTGCAAGAAGTCGACTGGCACCTAAGACCCGACTAATAGACATAGGAATGTCTCCTCTCGCTAATGCTATAGCCACCTTAAACAACTCGGTGAAACCACTAGAAGGATCATCTGCTTGGAAGCAATCTCTAAGGTGCTCATAAACCATCCTTGACAAGCCTCTTGAGGAAAGGCGAGGGGCAGTGCACAATGCTTGTGCAAATAGCGACCTGTCAAGACATAAAGGCTGCTCAAGCTGATAATCTAAGACCTCTAGTGGTAGTCCCTCTACTGCTATAGGATGCAGTGAGCGTAAGGAAGAGATGGTCTCATCAGTAGGACTCGCTATAGATAAAGGGTGTAGCACTCGTGCTGCTCTACTAAACTCTCCCGCCTGACCCAATGTCCTACATTGGCGTAATTGAGTGGAATCTATGGTATCATGTGGCAATGCCTGTCTCCTAAACTGTGTAGCCCTAACATACTCCTCCTAAAGGGCTGCCCAATCCTCCGCTCGGAATTGAAGAAATCTAGCAATCACCTCTCTATGCCCCGCATGTCCCCCTCTAGCATAACAAAGACACCATCAAGGGAGTAGGAGGAATAGGAACCATGCTAACTAGTCCAAGGGATCACATGTCAAACAATCCAGTGGTAGGCAAAAAGCCTATCTAGCCTCATCATGGAGTGTGTGGGGTAGCCTATGGAATAGACATGGACATGGAAAACTAGTCTCAAAGAACCCCAAAATGCAACCCGCTTGAGAAGCTAACCACTCCCATGTCTCGATCGGTATCCTTGGAACAATCAATGAAGGTATAGAAGAAGCGTGCATAATCTCGAGTGTCACTACTGTCGATGTGGTTGCTTGTGGGTATCCCAAGTGGTCCAATCATAGTCCTTGTGCATCCTTCCCACATGGGTCTTTACTCCTTGCGAGGTGAAGCATCGGTGACACACCGGGCATGTGTATCCCGACCTGCTCTCGACGACCCCACATGGGAAGGTGTAGCCATGACTAGCACAATAATAATGATAGTAACACATGCTGATCCTCTCCATATCTCCCCATATCTGCAAAACCACAACCCCTCACATCCCAACTCACATAAGAAAACAATCTCTCCAAACCCTAAAATCTATAAGCTCTCATAACTTTCAATTTCCATCTCCAAAATTTTCAAACTAAATTCCCATGGAACTTAATCATGAAAACCAAGAGGATGGAAATGAAAATTCCCGACCCATAACACAATGAAAATACCAACAGAAGTAGAGAAAAGGATGCTGAATTGTGTACTGACAATGAGAAGGTACATAATATCCAGTGCAAGGTTTAACATTCAAAAGTGATGGATTTCTACAGGCAGCGCACTGACATCCGTAAATCTTTTAATGAGTAGCTGTAAATTTTTCTTTTATGGAAATGGAATAGTCCTGTAAATTAAAATTTGGATCATGAAAGCTGCTTACGGGGTACCATGGGTTTCATTGTTGAATGTTTAAGGGTGCAAATAAAAGACTTCATTAATGAAATCACAAACAAAAGACAATCACAACTAAAGAGAAAATTAGGGGATAAGAGTATAGAAAGGAGACAATGACATATCAGAGAGTGATATGATGGATCAGAGTATTAAGAAGCAAATGTGAGAATTAAAGTTGGGACAGAAATATCTGAGAAGTTCAAACTCCGATCCTGGAAGATCTAGAAGTGCAACCAATAAAGTTAAATACCGACAAAGAAGATGCAGTTGAATTCTTCTCCCTTTTGGGTGGGTGGTTAGATGAATTTGTGAAGCTTCAAACTATGTGAGTCAAAGCAATTCATTGAAACTTCCATATCAGAAATTTACACTATGGTATGTTTTTTTGGCAAGGCAAGATTCTGAGCAGAGCCCAAGTAGCACCGTTGATAAGAAAATTGCAATTGAATCTATTGGGATTTTTGTAGCAAAATCAATGGGATCTTATCTCTCTATCTCTCTTGATCTTGATTTTAGTTCAAGTCAATCCATACCAACTCCTGATTCTATTTCTCCTTGATCCTTTTCAAATTCTTATTCCATTTCAAACTCATTCAATTTCAGCTCTTGAGTTGATTCCATCACAATACACACATATGAGATTCCAAGAGCTTCTTAAAATGGTTTCATCATCTTTGCCCTTGGAGAACCAGGCAAAGTGTGTGAAGGAGAGGATTATAGGTTTTGCATAATTTCTCATCATTATGCATAAATACTGGATTATCTAGAAGGTGAAAAGCATTTTGCGCAAATTCATTGTGACAAAACCCTAAAGCCTGTTCAAAAGAGCATGGCTTTTAGTTACATGGCCACTGTTGTAGTTTGGTATGGGAGAGGATTTCCACCTTCATGGATGGGCAAAAAATGTTCAAAAAGTGAGCATAATACATGAAATCTTACAAGGAAGCAAGGGATTAGAAGAACCAAGGAGTAAAAGGAGATGTCTCACCAACAAGAGTACAAGCGTGGATGGAGAACAATAGAAATTAAGTTAAATCATACATTTCTTCACTTGGATTGCATGGATCTTATGTTTGGAAGTGGAGGAAATTTATCTACTCTTGCACTAGTGAGTACGGTGTGGATATTGTTGAAAATATAGGTGACAGAAAAGAGTTTCAAGTGCACATATATAATCCTCTTGTGTCAACATAATAATAGTATAAACAATAAGGATAGATTTTTCCCTCAAGTATACAAGTTGGAAATGACTAAAAGTGAAGGTAAAGTGAGACAATATCACAATTTTTTAATTATTGCTTGTTTAACCTCTTGAGCAAGAACTTCTCCCAAAAGGGTAGTGTCATTCACTTTGATGCATTGTAGAAAGAGAAATTAATAATCACTCTCAGAAAATATCTAGTCTAAATAAGCCCTTGATAGTGATGGTTCACTTCACAAAAAAGGCATCTTCCTCTTAAAGAGCCATATTTTTGTGACAACCCAACAAATATCACTTTTGCGGTAATCGGGTAAGTAAAGTTCGTTCCCGTAGAGATACAAAGCAGAATTGGTCAAATCTGAAGTCAAATGTAACAAATGTAGTTCTTCTTGGTTACGTCTGTAATCTCGTGGGTAGAAACTACACCCAGAAGAGAGTAACAAGCACTGACTTGTAGCCTTGTCACAACAATTTGTCACCCATAATCACAAATTCATCAAATTCTGTCCAAACAAATCTTGATTGTGATGATTCAGATTTTTCTTGAAGATGGCTACTTTGCTGCAAAATACTTCCACCTCAAAATTGTGTTCCATCCCTCCAATAAAGGCACAACTTCCTTGATCAAAATTGTCTTGCATCAACCCTATGCTGCACTCACAAATGCATAAAACTACCAACACTACAACTCTTCTCAAATCTGTCAAGGCATTGCTCCAATTGCACTTCACTTAGGATCAAACACACAGAATGAAGACCATGGCTACAAAATCTAACATCCACCAAGCACACTGGCTTGCACCTAGGAATTCTTCACACACTCACAAAGACAAACACAAGATTGATACTCGGAATTAAGCTTAAGCGACGAGCGTTGAGAAACCAACACTTTGCTTTACTATCCTCAGAAATTGCAAATACTGAACAACATTGAATTGTAAATGCCTCCTTTAAATAGACAGATCACTTTGACAATTACTAACAACTATACCGTTCCACAACAACTTTTCCAACCTACAGATCCAAAATGACAATGTACCTCTTCATATTTGCCTCTTCAAAATTCCAATCTGTTTCTACTCCAATCCGATGTCAACCTTGACTTTAGCCTCCAAACCCAATGTTCCTTCAAGTATTTCTCCTTTGGATCTACTCAATTCCACTCCTAACTCTTCTATTTCTACATTTTCTTCACTACAAACTACAATTTCATTCCTATCTCCTCTATCTACATTAGTATCTTTTGACCCATTCCTCTTTATTGTCTTAGGTAACTCACCCAAAGACATCTAAACTCCTACTTCACTTACTTTGGACTTCTTGGCTAATTGCACTCCACTACAAAGTTTATCCAACTCTATCTTAACAAGATCTAATTTGAGACACACATTGTCTTCTACTTCTAACATCTTCCTATCTACCCGTTCTTGCAAACAAATCAATAAATTGTTCAACTTGATGTCCTTTGCCTTTCTCTTCATTGTGTCCTGCACTAACAGCTTCAACTCGTGCAATTTGGCTTCTTCTAGTTTCCCTTCGACTTCTATGCTGAGCATTGCCTTCATCTTGCTTACCACTCTTGCTACAACATTGGATTCCACCATTGTTGCAAGCTTCTCCTTCTTTCTTTTTTCCTCCAATTCATTGTGATACATCTGCAACTCATCCTCAAACTCAACCTTCATTGCCTCCTTCTCTTGTCAATTTAAAATTTTTCTTTCGCCACTCTCAACAATGCACACAATCAGTCTTCTCTACTATGTTCTGATAACTCCTATTGCCAAGCTTGATCTTTCTTGGCTGCCTTCTTCTTTAGACTCTCCAGTTCTTGCTCCATTACGGCCACACTTGCCTTTGAATGTATTAGTTCTACTCATGCGTCAACAATTTCTCCCTTTAGTACTTCCAGCAATGCCATCTTCTCTTTTACTTCTTCTCAACTCCTGACTAAATCCTCCCTCATTGCTTCTAAATGCTTACCTCCAAAGAATCTCCTCCACTCAAAGTTCTTCAACCTCCATATCTACTCATGTTAACTTACTTCTTAATAGTGAGGTCTTTGCACTCCACTTCTCCACGATTGCTAACTCATCTTTCATGTCAAGGTTTGCACTTACCATCTCTGCTTTCTTCTGTTGTTGAAACATCAACAACGGACATACAACCTCCAACACGTACTCCACTCCATTGTACTTCCTATCATCGGCCCGGACTTTGTTACCTTGTGTAGGTAATGCTTCTATTGGCACCTTAGCCCAAAGTCGCAATCTTTGTACCTTCAATATCTCCCCATCCAAGCTTGCCTCCTCTTTGATGGTGACTTTACTAGGTCCAATGTCAGCTGCTTGCACACTTCTCTTCCCCTTGGCCGCTCTTGGACATACTAAAACTCCTACTTCTTCCTTCTCACGTCCCCGCTTGATAGTGGACACCTCTGGACTTGGCTCCTCTGTGTCTACACTACTTCTTTGTGTTTGTTGAACCTCCACCTCATCTTCATTGCCACTACTCAACTCTTCAATTTGCAATGTGAACTCTTCTTCTCCTCCCAAAGCTTCTCCCTTTGACTTAGATTCTCCTTCTGACTCCTCCTCCTCTTCCAGAGTCAATTTCCTTACTTTCACCAACACTTCCTTTGGGTTAGGCTTTTGCATCTTTTGCGGCTGTATGCTACAAGGCAACTTTCAGGTTTGTTTCTTCTCCTTGCCCTGGCATATCAAGTACAACAATTATCTCCTTTTCACTCTGCTTGTAGTACTCATCCCCTTCTCGCACTTGTTCCATGTAATGTCATTCATCCGCATCTGCCTCCTTATGCAGATCCAAATAAAAGTGCACCGGATCCAGTTTCTCTCCTCCAAAGTCAGCAAGTTCAACCCAAAGTAGAAATGAGCTGCAAAGGGCACAAAGTAATGTGGTTGCATGTTCATCCTCTAACCCGTAATCATCTATCCCTTGCTATTGCAAACACTTTGCCCAATCCACTACTTCTCTTGCAAACATTTGGTGAAAGAACACCGCCTATTGCATTGTGACATAGGTGGTTTGCTCTGGCTTGAACATTGCCATCATTGTGCTCACAATCTCTCTCTGCTTGGAGTCTCTATAGCTATCCACCTATACCTGTTCTTGGTGCAAGGTCAATTGAAAGAATTTTTGACCTTGGCATTTTAGTCTAAGGCATCACACTTCCGATAGAAGGTGGTACCTCCTACCTCTCCTTCTTCTCTCCCTAGGACTAATCTCCAATCCAACTCAGTCCATTGAGCCGGATTCCCTCTCTTCCCTTTGTGCTTTGGCCCATCCTTGCAATCACTCACTGTGATTTTTGTCATGAAGCCTAAAAAACTGAAAATCCAGTTCCAGGCAAGGAACATGATACAAAGTCTTGCTAAGACATCAATCCTCACTACTACATCTAATCTACGCATTGCAAGACTTCTCACTGCACTCTTCTTACTCACTTTTTGGGCCTTTGTGTGTTTCCTCACTCTCTTCTTGTGAAAGATAGTTCCCTGAGATTCTAACCCACTCTTCTTCTTGCAAATTTGCAATTTGCATTCCGTCGGGTTGACTCTGAATAGAGATAGGGTAGCATTGGGACATTGCAATGCTTCCTTGCAAAAATATTGATTTTATAGTCCTTTGTTGATTGGTCATTCTTCAATCGCTGCTCCGCGCCACTCACCAATTTTGTGAATTTGTTTCCTGTCACCATCAAGAACTTCTTGATCATGAGGCAGTTAGTTTCTTTAGGCATACTTTCTTGATTGGAAAACCCCAAAGAAGTTTGTTATAGGTTCTTTGGGTTTGGCTGCACTACTCAATACAAAATCATCGTCTTTGTATTGTTCTCTTGTCCATCTTGAGTCCTTCAGACTTGACCCAAGGTAGACTTTGGGTTTAGACCAAACACACAATTCTTCATATTTTCTTTCCCATTTAGCCTTCCTTCAGCTTTACCAACATACTTCTTCTTCAAAAATTTATTAAAACCACCCAAAAAAAAATGTGGGTACCACAATTTTCCACAAAGGTCAGTTTCACCTCAAAGGTCAACTTCAACCCCAAAGGTTGGTTCAATCATAAAGGTCTTGTCACTCTAATGATGTCCCTTGACTATGTAATACCCTTCCCAAAAGGCACAATCCTAACAAAATCATTAAATTGACTATCTACTTGGCTTTCCTAGTCAATGGTACTTCCAATGCTCTAGTGTTCCTAGAAACCTTCTGTGCATTGTCATGATATTTCAAAATAACAAGGATATGTTGCTTTGATACAATGTGAATTTCTTGAGCAAGTATTCAAACACGCATTCCAATGATAACATCCCTCACCACTGCTTGACAAAGCATACAATCAAGGATGAAAAGGCAATTCAATGCTAAAGATTGTGGAGGTCCTTGCACTTGAAGACTTTGATTATGAGAAAAAGAAAAATTTTACAATAGGTCATGACCCCTATATACAATTTTCCACTTCTCAATGAAGATAATCAGCGGCTAAGGGGTAGGAGGTGCAAGTAATCTTCTAATTATATCTACATCACTCATTGTTATCCTACCTTATCTTACCCTAATGCACAATTAAAAATTCCGTGTGTGTCCTACCAGCCCTACCACTGAGCTTATCTCTACATAGGTATACATTTCTTTGGCCACAAAATTGAATTAAGTTTAAAATGTTTAGGCCAAAGGTATTTCAAGATGAAGAACTTCTTCAATGCCAAAGGTCTATTGTACACTTAACATATTTTTATCATTTACCTTTGGGCTAGAGTCCTCTTTGTCCTAAAACTATTGCAAGGAACAACCCTCGCCCTTACAGATCCTAATTAACATTTTGTTCTATCACTATACTTTACAATTTTCTCCAACAATGCCTTGGTAGAATCCTTAATTTTCTCAATTCTCAAAATTGTCTTAAGTCTAAAATTTTTTACACCAAAGGTATTTCAAGATGAAAACCTTCTTCAATGCCAAATATCTATTCTACACTTAGCATGTTTCTATCATTTACCTTTGGGCTAGAGTCCCATTCATCCTAAAACTATTGCAAGGAACTACCCTTGCCCTTACAAATCCTAATTAACAAGTTGATTATATCCCTATACTCTGCAATTTTCTCTAGCAATGCCTTGGCAAAATCCTTGAAATTCTTCAAAGTGTGCTCATGAAGCTTAATGGATAGTTGATGCAACTGCTCATCAATGTATACCTTTGCTGTCAAAGCACGTGATTGAGATCTCATCTCTTGCAACTTCAATTTCTCTAAGGAGGACTCTATTTCCTCCTCCATACTTCCCACCAACTTATCTCACGCCATTTCAATATGCCAAGAGCTTGGTCTTCTATGAGTTCAATGCATCTAGACCTGTTGTAGCTTCTCTAAAACTTCTTCTCAAATGACCACACAATCCTAAGCTTGTTCTTCTTCCTTCTCTTTTATTGTCTTTGTGAGCTTCTTAATCTGCACTTTTACCACTTGTTGCTCCTCTTTGATTTCACACTTTTGCAAGGACTAGAGCCACCTTTGTCTTCTCAACCTCTCCATTTAGAGCATTGATTTCCTCCTCCCAAGCCTTCACCTACTCTTAAAATTGTATTTGGCAGCATTCTCCTTCTTTCCAATGAAGCTTCTTTTTGTCTTCCTTGTCTTCTCTTCTTTGCGCAATTTCTCCTCCAAGGTTGCTTGCCTCCTATACCAAATACTTTTTATGCTTTCTTGCTTCCTAATAATAAGCACAAACTTTGCTAGTTTGTTTTGCACCTTCACCTTCTCTTGTATGACTCCTTGCTCAATGTGATAGAGATGTCTTACAAACATGACATAGTCAATGATCTATTTTGAAATACTCCTTATACTTTGGGACAAACTAATCATCAGCTTGAGCACTAGTCCTACTGCATGAATGACCAACTTGGATAGAAGCACCATAATGATTGGTAGAGCTTCTTTCTTGCTTGAATTGGCATCTATTCAATCTTGAAGGATGCCAAAGGTTCACTTTCCTCTAGAGAGAGAGGATTCTTCTCCCTCCTTCTCCAATGTTACCTTATTGAGGTCATCAACATGGGACATTTCTTCATTCTGATCTCATCCTTCCTCCTGAAGTCTACCTTTGGCCTTGAGCAATTCCTTTGCTCATAATACTCCTTCCTCCTAAATCACTACTTCTTTGTCCTACAGGGATTCTGCCACTTTTGGACTTCCTCTTTCTTTCTCTTTGATGGATGAAGGTCCCACTTTGGCATTCAACTTCCTTAGGTAGGCATTCCTTCTACTTCTAGAAGATCCTTCTTTGATGTTGGAGACTTTGTGCCCATGGTAGATGTACTTCTCCACCCTGGTTTTCTCCTTCCTCCTTGTTTGAGGAAATTATGATATGGATGAATGATTGCTTGCTAGCTGTGGGTTTTGCCTTGAGTGGCTGTCAAACTTCATCTTCTTACCCCAAATTTTCCACCACTTTAGTCTTCTTAGTCCGCTTCTTGGCCTTCATCTTTGACCAAGAGGGAGTGACCCCTCCTTCATAAGAGATTCTTTGAGATCTAACTTCATTTGTCTCTTCTTCCCAAAAACCAAAGTATTGTGAGCTTTGTCTACCAACTCAAACTTCTCTATGTGCACAGATTATGCATCCACCAATGCATATTTTTATGCATCATTTGTTTCTCTTGTGGCTCCTCAAAATGTCCTTGGGAAAGTAATGGTATGAGTACTTATCCCTCCTGGTTGGGACTAAAAGATCCATCCCTAGATAAAAGTGAACAACAAAGGGAGATACCAAAGTGTCTCCTTGTTCTTTTTTCATGTTTGCTGCAAGTTCTTGCACTTGCTACCAAAACATGGCTGCCCAATTTACAAGCCTTCCATTTTACAAGTACTTGACAAGCATGGCATGGTTGTCATTCAAGTAAATTGTTCTTTTGGACTTGAACAACTTCATCATAGACTCAGCTAGGACCTTTCAAGCAGTTTGAGTAGGATCCTTGTACCCAAGTATGGACCAACCATTGTTGGTCTTATTGTCCCTTAATGCTACTTGGAATTGTGCTTCCATGCTCAAGTTTGGCAAGTCCAAGTGGCATCTAAGGTCATGGGATTTGGGGAAGAATGCTTTGGCCCCAAAAATCTTTTCAAATGTTTCTCTATCCAAGCAAAGAGGTTCACTCTTAGTTTCTTTGTCCTCAAATCCCTATTATTTCTAATTTCATGTAGCATTGCATGATCACTCAACTCCTAATTCCATAACAAGAATTTGACCTTCTTGTTGTAGAGGAACTCCTACTTACAATGGAGTTACCACTTGGTCAATCTTGAGTATTTAATAATCAACTCAAGTGTTTTTGTTGTGCACCTAGGCATTCAAGGTGCTACAACTATTCCTTCCCCCTTCATCTATCTCAATTGCACTTCTTGCAACAATTTTCTCTCTTCTTGAAATCTTAATCCTTGCAACTTCTTGCAAAAAGTGGAGAGAATTCTACCCCAACTACAACTCACATTTATCTAATTCTGCAAAAGTGAAAAGTGACCAGCTGTCCTTGAGTATTTAAGTTGATGGCTCAGCTGTTATGAATGTTTGGTAAGTGTGCTTGATGCAAGCAGTTGGATCCTGCACATGTGAAAATTTCAATACAAACAAACAATCATTATCCTTAGTTCTTGATTTGTCAACATCACATTAAAGTCCTTGAGGCCTTTTCAAACTGATTGACTTTAAGGCCAAAGGTTGTTCAAGGCCAAGGTCTTAGGATGAAGATCTCCTTTGCCAAGCGGTTTGTATGGCCATGAGTCTTCTTCATTGAAGCCCCTTGGTGTAGGCTCTACCCTACTTCATAGCTACTGACCTCCCCACATTGCACATCTCTTGGATCATCTTCCTCCTACAGAGTGCAATTTTCCTTGGGTCAAAGATTAAAAAATTTAATCTTCTTTAATCTCCTTCCTTTTTCCTTGTTGATTGGCTATTTCTTTATGCTTCTAAACAAACTAAGGAATTTGAAAGACAAAGATGTATGTTGAAAAGAGGTGAGGCATAATAGTATATCCAAGTAGAAGGCCCAATAGGGCATGGGTAGAGCCTCATAGGGAGAATGAGGCAAAATTTCAATGAATGAATGAAGAAGAAATTCTAGAGTTTGAAGTGGATTCAATTCTATTTACTATCCCAAGAACACAAGGACTAGATTCTCATGATTTGTTTCAAAAGGAGAGTCTAGCACAACATATGTTGGGAATGACACCAGAAGATGATACTTCAAGAATGTGTGAAGATATTGCTCTATAATGGAGAACAAGAATGGAGGATATCCTATCTTGAGATGCTAGACCAAAAGAAGAGATTCTATCCTATAAGAGGATACCGATTTCCAAAGTGAATTCAACAAACATTTTTTTTCTTTCTACTTTGTCATAAGATTTAGCAAATTGTACTAAATAGAAAAGTGATCCCATAGAAGCTCTAGAGAGATGAAAGATAGCAAAGATAGAAGCACAAAAAGTTGCAAAGATGGAAAAAATTGGTACCTTATAGAAGCAAAGAAGAGGAAGGTTGAAGTTGAGCATATATTCAAGAAAACAAGGTCCATAGTAGAGAAACTCAAAATTAAGGAAAGGAATGCAAAATAGAAATGGTTTTACTCCATGACTCTCAAATTAACCCAAGAATGGAGAACCTTTACTGAGATTAAGATGGTAATCACAACAATGTATGAGATAGATTCTAACACATTGGTGGTAGTAGCAATTATAAAAGTGATTCAAAATTCCATGTTCTTGATTTTAGTGTTGATAGTGATGATTGTGGCATGTAGACCACAAAATTTAAATCTTTTTGTTATATATATGAGATAATTATTTCCATTCCAATGTGAATGTATTTGTTTCTTCTCCTATATCTATTGTCTTTAACATGTTTTGAAGTGTGAATGGATAGATAGAGTATTTTTTTCTTGTGGTTTGTTTATTCAGATATTATTCATTTTTACTAAGAGCATAAGGTGTTCTAAGCATATTAAGAAATGACACTCAAGAGCTAGTCAAAAGCAATGCACTAGATTAAACCATGCTAAATGAATGCATGTCAAAATCACAAGTATACATGGGATGTGCAACTTGTGTAACTTGTATGGGAAAACAAGGATTGCATGCTGCATAGGTTACTAAGGAGGAAGTTTTGAGATAATTAGGGATTTCAAAAATGAGGTTTTCACCTCATATAAAGATCTTGTAAATTTTTTAATAGGTGGTGGAACAAATTTTTATGGGTAGAGGGAGCTCTTTTATGGGTAGAAGGGGTACATGGAGATTTAATGAGCAACCATCTATAGCCATAAAGTTTTTACAAGAACTATAAATCATGATCCATAGAATTTTATGGGTTACAAGTTCTTCCATAAATATTAATTTGTTTCCATAAATATTAATGGAGTGATTATTGCAAAGTGATAGGTGGGTGAATTTGGGCAATTGATGAAGATTTGAAATCAAAATGAGAAGTAGTGCAAACTCAAAAACACCAAAATTCCAAGAATACCAAAATTGAATGGAGTGAGTTTGAGGATATTCATTTGCAGACAAATGAGCTTTGCAGGCATGGCAAGGAGAAGAAGAAGATTATGTGCACAAAATGAGAGGAATAAAATTTTGAGGGTTGAAATTTAGAGGTCTAGTAGAGCTTTGTATGTGATTTGTTCTACCGTGCTTGTTTATGACAAATGTATGCAGTTTTTGCACACAAGCACACACAAAATGAGAGAAGAGAATAGAGGAGAGAGGAATTGCTGAAGGGCCAAGAATAAGGACAATCACAGTGGGGCAAAAATTTCCTTGTGGATTGAGAAATGAGGATTTTGATGCAGGGCCAAGAATGGCGAGTGTAAGAAAATAATGAGAAATATTTGTTGTTGGGTCAAAAACAAGGATGAGTATCATAAGGCAGAAATTTCCTTGCAGAATAGTGGGTTTAGAAATAAGTGATTTGATGGAGGGCCACAAATAGTGAGCACAAGGGAACAATGTGGAATATTTGTTGTGAGGTCATGCATTTTTGTGATTTGGAGAGAGAAGAGTTAGAGAGTTTAGCATCAATGCTAGGTCCATATTGAGAGATAGAGTGAAGAGAAAATAACTCTAGTTGGTCTATTGACATGCACTACATCAGTAACTACCAAGAGTTGACTAACAAAATTAAGAAATGTATGTGCTTACAAGTTGTGGAGTGGCAAGGAGAACTAGATCTCAATGGGGAGGTGTGAGGTGAGCTTGACATGGATAGTGATGGATTTAAAGACAAGGAAAAGTTTATAGACAAGGAAGAATGGGATATATATGACCCATCAGAAGGGAGAAATGGATGTTAAGGTGGTAGGACTTTGCATACTCTTCATAGTATTTGGTAGACAGACATGCAATGGATTGTAATAGTGAATTTTTTTCTCAATTATTGATGAATTTAGATGCTATATGCATTTAAAAAATTAATGTGTATAAACATGAGTTCATTTAATACTTTGTTGGAACTCATCAAAGATTCATTTTTGGAAGAGTAAGTTGTGAAGGAGTAGACCTCATCTTGGATCCAACTTGCTGTAGCTTTGGACCGATTTGGTCATAATGGGAATAGAGCTTGCATAGCAAGAGGGAGAAATTTGTGGGGTATTAGCTTAGGCTCCACTACAAGATTCACTAAGAGAGTTATCACCACCATATTATTTAATATGGCAATGGAAGGGACATGGCCCAAAGCAAAAGCTATAGTAGAGAGGATAAAAGATGATCAATGGTTAATACTTGTCTTGCATTCAATAAAGTTGCATGCTTTTTTAACTCAAAATAATTTGAGAATTGTAAGTAAGCAATTATAATAAAATGATGATTTTTTTGATGATGTAGAAGTTTTACCCAAATTATTATAGATCATCAAGAGTTATGGATCATATGAGTAATGATGGTGGATCTCTATGAATGAGAAGGTGGTTTTGTAAATGAGTATGAGAATTATGGATATTTTTTTGATATCCCCAAGTGAAAGAGAAGATATTTGGTGTAGTTGAGTAGAAAAGTGGTTTGCCCACTTAGAAGTGTGCCCTTGCATGAAGGGTGAAAAGTCAGAATTAAAAAAAGTCTTTAATGACCTTATGTTAATTCCTATTTTATAGTTGGAACTTGCCATTTGATAGTTGGATATAGAGATTATTTCAATGAAAAATCCAAAAAGATACCTTGGCAATGAAATTTTTGATTCAAGAAATGGACAATCTATAATAGATATATCTATAAAAGATGATGCAATCTTGAGTTGGAATGGAATTCTTAGAAATACTCTAACCAAAGGAATTCTTCTTCATGAAGAAGCAAAGAAAATTGTGGAGAAGAGAAGTAAAGAGCTTGGATTCTTTATGAGAAATTAATGGGTGTAGCTTGATATAAATTCTTTTTGGCTTGAAAAAAATTCCTTGAAGTCCTACAAAACCAAAATTGCATGAAAGTCCTATGAAACCTAAAACCAGGAGAGAGGAGGAAAGTTTAAGTCTCACAAAACTACAAAAATGTGGAGTGGATGACAAACCCAAACTCAAATATTCTTTATGTGGGGGAGGAAGTGGAGCACAAGGAGACCTCTCCCTCAGAAATTTTTGGAAGAGAGAGGAGAGAACATGCAGATTTTGAAAACAAGAATTTTTGCAAGAGAGAGGAGAGGATCGTGCACACAAGAGAGGAGAGGACATGAAAATTTCAGAAACAAGAGAAGAGAAGACATACATATTTTTGCAATAGAGGAGAGGATGGGTGCAGGCCAAGAGAGGAGAAGAAGAGAGGGAAGATTTTTGCAAGAGAGGAGAGAATGGGCGCAAGCCAAGAGAAGGAGAAGTGGGGAGGAGATTTTTGCAAGAGAGGAGAAGAAGAGGGAAGGAGAGCATGTTTTGTAGAGTGATAGAGCAAGGAATAGAACAAGAGTGCAGCTTTTTGCAAGAGAGGAGGTCCTAAACATAATATGGAAAATATCTTTGAGTATGAGAGGATGTGGGACATGCAAAACATGGAAGATTTCCAAGAGTGTGGATGGCTGATATGAAACTGAAGTTCTATGGCAGATAATATGACATTCATCAAGTGGGTTTGGATGGATCAGAATTAGATTTGATAGTTAGGGAGTCAAACTTGGACTCATTGGGATTGAAAGTTTCTGTTGCTTTGCACACATGTAAGTATTTGTCAATTTCATTTACTTAAAGAGAAAATTCCAAAATTGTAGTCAAATTGTCCAATTTTTTGTCTCAATTTTGCACAAATTCCCATGACACCTAAACCTCCTACCCATGAAACCCTACAACCCTATGGCTAAGTTCCAAAACCATAGCAAAACACTAGCAAATCTCTAGCAAAACCTTAGCAAAAGCACAAATTTGAGAATCTTAGTTGAATGCACACAAAACCATCCCAAAACCCATTCTTGAAATGTGCCTTGCAAGATCCCTACAAAACACCAGAGTTTGGCCAAATACCTACATGAAAACTCTATGAAACCCTGCTGACCACAAGACTATAACATAAGTATAGCAAAACTCTTTCTCAATTTGCCCAAAGCCTAGAACCTTAGCAAAACTTGAGCAAAAGCCGTAAGTTCTTGGCAAATGGTTTGTCTAGTTCTCACAATTTCTGAACAAAACACATTATTTTGTGAATGTCTTTTTTGATAGAGGATATTACCTTGACACATAGAGAGAGTTTGAGTGCTACCACTACCAAAGGTACTAGAGACTTGAGAGAGGGAGGGAGAGAGAGAGAGAGAGTGATATAAATTCTATTTTGGCAAAGAGTACTAGAGTGGCTAACTCTTCCAAGCAAGAGTGAGTTCCTTTTTAGAGATAGCATTTAGTGGAGGGCTTGGGGCATACAGAGAGAACTTGTGGAGAGAGAGTGCATAACGGGAGACATACAAGAGAGAGATAGTTCTAGGGAAAGGGAGGGAGCAAAGTGAGAGAGGATTTGTACTTAACTTTGGTGGGAGCAAACATAGATAGAGTAGATTTGATAGAGACATATGATACGCTTGAGTGGAAGAGACAGATAGCAATAGAGGCAAATAGGTTGCAAGTTTGCTTATTGCCTAATTGGCAAGATCTTGGGGTGAGTTAGCTCACATGACCACTTCTTTAGAGGGTGTTTATGAGGATGCAATGACCTTTTATGAATAATATTTGAGACAATCACCGGGAGAGTTTGCTATGCATGTTGAGACCCAAAGAGATCCTTTTCATATCATCAGTAAGTGAACTCTATTAGATAGACAAATTGGAGTATGGGTTAGAGATGCAATCAATGGAGATGTAGATAGATCCTCATTTGCTTGGATTGCCTAGAGGACGACCTAGTGTGATGACACCTTATTGGACCTTATTGCTTGGAGACCTTGACTTTTAGACCTCCACCCAAATTCAACCATACTCCTCAAGAGATTGAGTAGCTAGAAGAGAAGAAATAAACATTCATATGTGAGCTTTCTAGACTATTGATGTTGCAACATAGGATGACTGAGGCAAGAGAGTTTATTCATGGTTTGATTTATGCTTGCAATAGCTGGAGGAAGATTCTAGTCTTGGATATTGGTTGTTTGGTGGATATCATGTGAGATAGTATTAGTATCTCTAGCCAATGGTCTTTGTTGGTGGAGTGGTGTGGATGGGTCCTCTATAGAACTAATTGTACTTTTAGATATACTTTTTGTCCTAGAGTTAGAGATTTCATGGAGTTTTGAGTCACACATTTTGAGGTTATCATTTGGATACATAGCACAAAATGATATTGCAAGCATTTGTTGAGGGACATTTGGAGCCAAGGTGTAATACCAATAGCTAAACATATTATCTAGAGGTGGAAATTGGTTTGGTAACATCTAGAAGGATTTTGTGCACAATGTGCTAGGCAGAACATATAGAGGTGTCACAAAAAAGTACTTCTACTAATAGGGCAAAACCCAAAAATAGCCTAAGAACCTTTAGAGCCAATTTTGGAGGCCTAAATAGATGAATTAAGCCTCAAAAATGATAAGATTCCCTCTCCTAACAGAAAAGTCTTGCCTTCTTCTCCCTATGATTTTTCTCATCAAGAGCTTTCCAACGGTACGTCACCCATGTGATTTTGAGCTCCCTACAAGAATATTCCCTAAAGATTCCATCCAATCAAACCATTTTAACCAACTAGATAGGACAAGGACTAACATGTCACCCATCCTAGCAACTAATCTAAGCATGGAGCTTGCAGACAGGTCACCAATCTATGTATCTGATCAAAGAGTGAAGCTTCCTTTGAGGGGATCCTCCTTGCTATATAATAGAGAGAAGGTGCTCTTCTGAGGCATCGGAGTATTGAGTGTGAAGTTGGTGTTTCCTGTGTTATCTCTTGGAGAGTTCTCTTATCCCCAAAGTATTACACAAGGTCTCTTACTCAAGGGTGTATACAAGGATGCTCACTTCATGGTGTGTTTGATGATATGGATGGGTACAAGGACCAATATCAAGATTACATCCATAGGCCTTAGAGTGCATTTACCACTTTGGATTTATCTTTGTGAGAGATTTTGATAGTGAATAGTGCATTCTTACCTTATTTCTAAACCATCCCATAGTACTATTCATCCTCTATTGTTTACTCCCTTTAATACTAGAGTAGGACATTCACATCATCCTCATGTGATCCCTTGGTAGCTCTTCTAGAGAGATCTAAAATATATATGGGATCTACTATTGGATTTCTCATAGACAAGTGGACTTTAGATCATCTATTGCAATATAGTGTGGATCCTTATGAGGATCTATGGTTAAGGGTTTAGGGTTTACCCCCTATGCATGATAGGAAGTGGGATCTTGTTTGGAGATATAATCCATCATATATTGCCAAACCTTTCATTAGACACATGGATGCATTGGAGCATATAAGATTAGAGTAACTCCCATTGAGACAAATATGGGGGATGTAGATTTAGAGTGTATGGACACCATAATTCCTCTAGTTTCTAGTGACCCTGCCCCTCACATTACCATTGATACTCCTAATGATAGATCCTTTAATCATGAGAGTACTGTTGACACTCTTGTGAGGGAGATGACATGATTATATGAGTTTGTTCATGAGGGTACTACTGACACTATTATGAGGGAGATGAAATGATTATATGAGTTTATGCTTTATGATATATAAAAATTTATATGGATATGTATATATGCATAGTTTATTCTATTGAGTTCTTTTGATTTGATGTGATTTGTCTTTAACTTCTCCACCTCATGTTCTTAATTTGCTTTCGTGTTCTTAGCTCCTTTGTTTGATATAGTACAAATTAAATGTTTATGACACCACATGAAAACCCCACAACACCTACAAAAAACCCACAAAAAGTCCCCCAAGATATACACATGGCTCACAAAACCCCCATGACACCCACACATGGCATGCAAAACCCCCATGAAACCCAGCTGGAAATTTACATCTTCCTTAAACTAGAGCCAAAACTAGAGCAAAACCAAAGCAGAACCTAACTTTCCCAACTGAACCTAAGCAAAAACTTAGAAAAACCCCAATTTTCTTGGGAGATTGGCATGAGTTCCAAATGAAACCGCTTTCCAACTAACAACACTAGTGAGAAATCATCACAAAAACCCCACTTTTCTCCAAAACCAGAACAAGACCAAGGTTTTTTAAAAGCTTGAACTTTTTTCAAAATGGAAACTAGCTCACAACCCCAAAAAGTGAGTCATTAGCACAAACCCACACTTCTTTTGAGTGCACTCAAAGCCAGATAAGAGAGTGGTAGAACCATAGCAAGTCACTTTTTTGCTCTGATAATGGGCACTTGCAATACAATACAAGGAATAAGGAACAAGGAACAAGGAAAGGAAATATTTACTAGCCGTATCCTTCCATGAATGTAGTAAGATGCAAGTTACTCCTTTACAATTAATCAAATTACAACTACATTGATCATTTATCACGTGAGTGTCCATGCACCAACAGTTCTTGAGCAGCACATTTAGTATCATTATTGTCACTCCCTAATAGGGTACTATCTATGTCCAACATAGTGTTTGCATTGGACATGATAATCATTATGCTTTTGATTTCTTCTGGTATCCTTCCCCACTTTTGCTAATTCTAAAATCATAGAATGAAGCCTCTTGGATTTTCAGGTCCTCTCTTTAATTATTTTCCTCTCTAACTTGGAGAATAAATCTCTCTTTCACCTTTTAGTTGTAACTTCTCCATCTTGGCAACCTTTTGTGCTTCAATTTTGGCCAATTTGCATCTCTCTTTGGTGTCAATTAACTTTCTTCTCAATTTGCTTATATTTGAAATATCTTATGAAAAAGCAAAGAACAATAGCAAACAAAGGTGTCTTGAAGGTATGAGTTTTTGTCCAATTGAAGAAGAAGGTGTCTTAGCTCAAGAAAATTTTCTTTGCTTTTGAGATTTGGTCTCTTGCTCTCCATCATTATCACCATCCTTGGTGTCCATCTCTATCTCCATCTTTGTGTGGTTCTTGAGGTGGTTCTTCATCTAAAAGAGAAGTTAGTTGAGTGTGAAAGTCTTCAGAATCCAGTCTTGATAGACTTTCCTCCTCTTGCCACTGAAAATTATACTCCTCAAAATACTAAGAGAATGGTACATAAGGAAATGACTCTAGGGTGCTAGGAACAAAAAACTTGTGTATTGGCAAGGTCAAACTTGGGCGTTGGGTGTTTTTTTGGTGTTTCTTTTGCACATTCCTTCAACAAGGATCCAAATGTAATTTAGGATCCCATTTCCTCATCTATGACCATCTTATAAAATTTATTTCAACTCCTAAAAATACCAAGGCAGGTGGACAAATGTTAGCTCTTGCACCAAATAAAAGATCCATTCTTGTTTAGTATGGACATTGGTGATTTAGTTTATCTTCAATGGTCCTACATCATGATTTGAGTTCTTCTCTTGTGCTCTGTCCTTCCAATTTCAAGTGGTTTTATAAGAAGCTAGGTACCAAGCCCACTTCTATATAATATTTCTCCATTCATAGATTCAAGAAAATCTTTTCCAAAATTTATAAGATAGGTGGCCATGTAATTAAATGTGGTATTTTTTTGGATATATTTCTTGCATTTACCTCCATGGATTTGCATGCAATGATCTAGATCCTCTAGGTAATCCAACATTTGACTATAATGATGGGATATCATTCTAAACCTATCTTCATCACCTGCTTTTGACTTTGACCTTGATGATATTGATACTCCTCTTGATGACTTCAAACCTAATGAAAGCCCCAATGGACCAAACAACTTTGAATCCAATGAAAGTCCCAATGGCATAAAAATGGCTTTCATGGGATATTTATGGGTGATGGAGGATACTCATGAAAAGTTTTCACAATGCTTGTAAACAAAGTTCTTTGAAAAGTGAAACATCTATAATTTTTTAGAGTCAATTTTGAAACCTTCCAATTTGTAGAAGAACATCACTGAAATTTTCATTTTTGTCTATCAAACTTTGTGTAAGAAAACACCTAGTATTTATGAGCTCGGAATCCAAAATAATTATAGTTTCTCAATCTACATATTTGTTCATAAAGTTTTGTGTTTGATTAAAGGGAATAAGAACTTCATACAAAGTTCTACACACCACAAGCTTTTGAAGGACTTTCAAATCTTACTCTAGATCAAAGTACCCAAAAGCACCTTCAAAAAGTGTTTTAGTGTCACTTAAATATTGATTCTATCATCTGCCTAACCTTGGAAATACCAAAATCTGCAACTTCTGCAAAAATCAGCAACCAAAATTAGTGACTTCTTTTATTGTGGAAATCTACAGCTTAACTTGTTTAACAAAAGCTCTAAAAAGTTTCTTTATACATGTATTGAAAAGTTAAGTGAAAAAACAGTTCTTAACTTAACATGTTCAACAAAGACTCCAAGTATTCTAGACATGTATTAAGAAGCTTATGTGCAAAAAAGTTCTAGAATATCCTCACTTCCGCATCGTCAAATTGGATTCCAAATAGTCATTTAATGCCAATTTAATATTGATTTTGTGACCAAAGAAGGAAGAAGATTAGGGAAAGTGATTTCTATCTTATCCAATTGATAGCCACCTTTGTCTAATTATAACTTGAAATTGGTACATATATTTTTAAACATTTATGGATAATCTAGTTGGTGTTCCATGCATCTCTTAGTAAGATTTGCATGATTTTTTGCCATGGAAAAGATTAGCACAACTTGATAGAACTTTGTTACCATGGAAATGGATAGATATCACCTTGAGCCTTCTTGATAACTTGCAACCTATAATGAGTGTGTACACTTATGTACAAAATTAACAAATGTCAACAACAAAAATGTATATGTATATATATATACACGCATTAATGAGTGTATGTATACATGTCTATAAAAGTACATCAATAGTAGAATACATAACCAACTATTGGAGTGCATCCTCAAAAGGCTGGTAGAGGATCCTACATAGAAAGAAAGGACTCTATTGCCTCTCCAAGAGATGTATAGTGAGCTCAAGAAATAAGGGTCTCCACTATAATCTCTAAGACCCAAGGTCCACTCCTTCTCAAAAAACATAATAGATGGTTGTGTGCTTGCTCTAAATCTATATAGAGTAGCTACACGGATATCTAATATGAGGTGTGTGAGGTCTTGGGTGTATGCCTAGGTGTAAACCTAGGAGGATGTATAGCACCATGTGGATGATTCCTACAATAAAGAAGAGCATCACTTTCAACTATTGATATATCATTGATCAATAATCCTAAAGACATAAATGTGCTGTAAGGTCTAACCATGTAACCTCTATACTTGTTAATAAACATATCCATCTCATCAAGGCATGCCATTAGCCGTGCCTTTTGGGTACTCCATCTGATAGAAAACCAAAATCCTAGATGGGCCAAAATAGTTGCTCAACCTCCCTCTTTGGGCCACTAGTCCAAATGATAACCCCAAAGAGTATCATGGAGTAACTTATAAACTCTTTAACTCCTAGTTGGGAGATATATCATAAAGAACTATTTGCTCTATAATAATTCCAACCTTGATTCATGATCTCTCCACACCATTGCAAGAATAAAAGACAAGAGGATGCCTTGACATATGCTAAACAATTAAAATCCAAGACTAGAATCTTCCTCCCTAAATCAATATGATAATGGATACAAGGCACAAATGCTCTTGATAAGCTCATCCTCTCTCTCAAATCACTCAACTGAGATAACTCATCTCTCAAAGCCATAATCCTCTCATGAAGCCATAATAACTCCTTTGCACTACCTCTTAAACAAGATGGGAGTGCAAGATCATCCAAAGTGTGCAATCTCTAATGAACAATATCCCTATCAACTATCTATACATAAAGCTCCTCCCAAAAGAGTCAACATAGTTTGTATAGCTTGCCCAATCAGTGTAGTCACTATAGTCTGTGTTCCATGAGTGGCTCAGCCAATAAGTGTAGTTTTTGTGGCTTTAGTATGAGCCTCATGAGAGTTCATCTCTATCCCACTCAAGGTCTGAGTCCCCATATGCACAAAAATATTTGGTTATCTCTTAGCCTCTACTCCAAAAGTATGATGCTCTACATCCTTGGTCTAAGTCCCCGCATGTCTCTCTTTGTGCTCATGGACAGAAGCCCTTGCATCTTCATAAGCCCCCTCTAGCTCAGTCTTGAGTTTATGTAAAGTTCTTTGAGTAGTTGCTAACTTAGTCTGAATCTTCTCCAAAGTCTCCATAATATGTCTAAACTGACTTTGGTAAAATATCTCCTAAACTCAATATGCTTCAACCATCAACTCTCAACATAATACATGTGTATTGATTTCCACCAATCTCTCAACTAGCACTCTCATGTGTAAGAATCCTATCTAACTTTGCTAATCTCTCAACTCTAATACTCTTCTCAATACTAAAATACATCTCCTTCTCTACTAGTAAACTTTCCGTCTCAAAAAGAAGGTGCTCCTCTGCCCTGATCTGCACCTCCATCTTTGCTAGTCTACTCTCACAAGCAATGAGAAGTCACTCTTGAGTCATGATCCTACTCTTTGCTACTCTATTCTAACTCTCAACAAAACAATACTCTTCCTCTCCCAAAGATGGTGGATTCTCCTCCTCAACTCCTAATGTAACTACAAGCACTACACATATATCTTGCTCACCTTTTACTCTCTCACAAGGTAATAGGTCCTTTATACAATCCTTACTCATAACTTCATCATCAAAATAAGTATCCTCTAATAGAGTCACCTTGAGATGGTGACATGTGTATAAATCCTTTACAAAATAAGATAAAGTATATACCCTAAACATAAAAGAGTGATAAAAAAGCCACTTACAAAACCAAGTATATAAATTATATACACAACAGTGATAACACAAAAAAGATCTATCAAATCAAGTATATTAATTAAACATGCAATAATGATAACAAAAAATTCAATTATTTATTATGTGTGAGTAAACAAGAAGTACATGCCATAGAAAACTTAAGTTTTCTATGGCTAAGGTAAAACTAAACTATCACTCACCTTCCTCTATATGTTGATCCTCATGACCCTTGGTCTCCTTGTGCTTATGCTCCTCTACATAATGGAGGTAGATCTCCTCCTTATCTATGCTCTCATATACGACATCATCCTCCCAAATCAACCCTCTCTCCATGAACAAATGAGTAGAAATATCACCTTGAAGTGGTGCATATCCAGATTGCAAAGCTGCCTATGTATAACAACCAATTCTTTCTTAAAAACTTCCAACATCATCTCTACCCAATCATAATCCTCCAAAGTAGATCTATCCATTTTTGTCTCTTAATCCAAATAGAGGTAAGGAGATAGTATCCATAGATGTGATTGAGAGCAAGTATGAGAGGGAGTGCTCAGACTCTAAAGGTCTTAACTTGGAGCTTTTGGCACAAGAGAGCTTGTTTTGTATAGATGATAGAAATTCTTCTCAAGGATTCATTCCTAGCAAGGATAGTCCAATGCTTATAAAGAGTACTTGCACTACTATTTCAACACCATCAACAACAAAGGCTCCAAGGAAGAAGTTGGGAATGGATGATTTTTTGATCTCAAAGCAACAATGGGACTACAATATATTGGAGGATGTTGGTAGCCACAACCTCAACATCATGGTGGGCCAAATTGATTGCTTTGAATTTTACCTTAAGAAAGAGCTTAGGGATGGTTTGAGCTCTACAAGGATCAAGAGAAAGAAGAAGGTAAAGGAGAAGACTTTGGTATCAATGAGAGTAGTGGAAAACAAACACCATGGGAGGTTTTTGAATATACTTCCAAGATAGAGGGTGAATGGTCACAACATCAAAGATGTGCTCGTTGATGGAGAATTTGTAGTGAATGCCATGTTAGGAAGGTTGTTAGAGAGTTGGGTATGATATCTTCTACATCTTCAACATTTGTGGTGAGCATAGCAAGCAACAAGTTTGATTGGTGGGTGTGATGGATAACATGGTAGTATTGGTTATGGGAGTTAAAATCTCATGACTTTCTAAGTCTTGAAGAATTCAAGCTATGATTTACAACTTAGGAGATCATGGTTGAGAGAAACTCATACAATTTATTGATGGCACAAAGTGTAATTAAGGATTGGGCCATAAAAACATTGAGTTATAGTTAGTTCTTGTAACTAATACCAATCATACTTAACATTTAGATACAACCATCTTTTGATTATTGGGAATCAGATTCAAAAGAAGGTGCTTCAAGTGTGGACACAAGCATGGAAGAAGAGACCTCATGGGAGGAGGATGACTTTGAATCTTATTAAGATGTGTATCCCTTGTATGCCATGGATTATATGCCAAAGCTAGAGAGTATAAAGGACCCTTATAAATCACCATTGAAACTTGAGGAGATAGAGAATAGACTATCTACCCTCAAGTATGGTCCAAATGTTACCAAGGAAGTGAATATAAGATTTTAGGAGATTTTTTGCAAGTTCATCCATGTGTTTGCTTTCAATTACAAGGATCTCAAGAAAGTCATCTTGGAGTAACACTAGATAGAGATGGAGTTACATGCAAGACCAATTTACAAAAAAAAATGTTGCATTAGCCCACCAATAGCTTTGATTGCAAAGGAGGAGATTGATAAGCTCAAAGGAGATAGATTTATCTTTGAGATAGTGAATTTGTAATAGGTGTCTATGAAGAAGAAGAATGGCAAGCTTTGGGTATGTGTAGATGAGAACAAATGTTGTTACCAAGAAGTACTACTACCCTTTGCCATTTGTTGATGGAGGATGTTGTAGATCATGAGAGGTGTAGTTTTGGAGATGGTTATAGTGGCTATAACCAAATCAAGATTGCACAAGAGCATCAACAACTCACCACATTCACCACATCTTGGAGAACTTATGATTTTGAAGTCATGCCTTTTGGACTTTGTAATGTTCCGACCACATTTCAACAATTCATGAATAAAGTGTTTGATTTTTTCATTGGGAAATTTATGAGAAATTTGATTGATTACTTTTGTGTCTATGGGAGCAAGGAAAAGCTTTTTGAGCACTTCTTCCAATGGTTAGGCATAGCAAATTTATCACTCAATTGAGAGAAGTGCATCTTTGGTTGTGAAGAAGGTCTACTTTTGGGGCATATCATTCCAAGGATGGAATAGGAGTAGATCTTAGAAAGGTGAGAAAATCTTAAAGCTTTCACTACCTTCAAGCTTGATAAACATACACCAATTCTTAAGGATGGTTGGATACTAGAGGAGGTTCATCTTTTCAGTTTCCAACAAGGCTCATGCATTGACTATTTACATGAGGAAATGTGTAGAATACATGGTGATTTGAGAAGACAAAGAGACTCTCAAAGCTTTTGAGGAGATCAAAGAATCCTTTGATTGGAGAGAAGACCATCATTGTCATAGATCACAAGCCTTTAAAGTACATCTTCAACAGGCCTAATGTGGAAGGAAAGCTAGCTAGGTAGATGATACTCTTGTTTGAGTATGATTAAGCTACAAAAAAACATGCAAATTTTGATTTGTTATCTAAGGCCTATGATCATAATGGAGTTGATCCAATGGATGATTCTTCCTTGGATTAAAAGCTCATGACAATCTCAATCACTCAAGAGGTTCTAGTGGAGTTCAATAGATTTTGGACTTTTTTTACAAGGGGTGACTATCTAGCTAGGATGTATGCTAGGTAGAGGAAGGATCTTGTAGCAAGATCTAGATCTTACATAGTGGTGGAGGATATAATTTTTCACCGAGGGGTAGATGGTCTATTTTGAAAAGCAATAGGTAAGGATGAGTCTATTTTACTCAAGAAAGGTGAACAATTTCAAGATTCTTGATACAAGTTACCATTGGAGGGGGATTTTCAAGGATTGTCTTGATTATTGTAAAATTTGTAATGTTTGTCAAATTCTTGCTAGAAAGTCTACCTCCACTCCACCTCTTAGGTCAATTCCATTGCTAGGATCTTTTGAGAAGTGAGGAACTGACTTTATAGGGACTCTCAATAGAACCCCAAGGAACAATTGGTATATGTGGTAGTTATGGTTAGCATTACCAAGTGTGTTGATGCTAGACCATTGAGATACAAGATAAAGATGTTAGATTTCCTTATAAATACATCACCACTAAGTTTGGTTACCCTTTGGAGTTGGTTTTTGATATAGTAGAAAGTTTACAAGAAACATCACTACAATCATGCTATGATATTTCTCTATCATACATAGAGTGGTTATATCTTATAAGCCAAATTCCAATGGCTTGGTAGAGAGAACCAATCAAAACTTGTGCATAATGTTGACCAAAGATGTAGAAATGGCAGGGGTAAAACATCATTGGGACAAGAGAATTCATGCAATTTTATAGGAGTATGGATAACCATGAAGATATCCATAGGGTATTCTCCATTTCATTTGGTATATAGTATTAATTCTATTTTACCTATTCACTTTAATCTTCCTACCTTCTAAAGCATGCATAGGAAATTGAAGAAAGCACAAGGAAGTGATGTAGAAAGAAGTCAAGAAAGATCATGTAACAATATGGAGTTTAGCGATGAAGTTAGTTAGGATTGACAAAGTAGCAAATAGGCCAAATTAGTCTAGAATATTCTAAAAGTATCTAGGAAACTTCTTGGGAAGCTTCCCAACTAGCTTAGCTTGCACCCCAAGTAAGTAGCTTCAAGAAGCTTCCAACTAGCTTAGCTTGCAAGCCAAGTAGGTAGCTTCTAGAAAGAAGCTTCTTGAGAAACTTCTCGATTAACTTGGGTTGCACTCCAAGAAAGTGGCTTAAGGAAGCATCTTGAGAAGCTTCTTAAGAGCTTTGTATACTCTCTATAAATACTAGAGCCAAAGCTCATGCTAGGCATTCAGAATTTACCCACATTCAAGTGTTTGGAGTTTATCTACATTCAAGTGTCCCAATGTGAACTTCCATTCTCCTATTTCTCTCCTTGGTCTTGGTCTTTTACATTGGTAACAAAGCAAGAATAGGATGGATGGAATTTATGGACCACTAAATCTATATCCGCCAAACCATTGGGATTTTCATTTCCAAGTAATACCCAATCATCGTTTCATACAATTCATCACATCATGCTTTGGGTAGGATTTTTTGCATGCAATCATCTTGTCTGAGGAACCCTTGATACTTCAGATTATAACTTGTGGAGAACAAATGACGTGTTGCATCTATGTATTAAAAAATTAGATAAATTGGGAGTAGTGGGATAGAGTTGTAACCATGGTGGGAATACTTGATGTTATCATTGCTATGCAACAACAATTGAGCACCTTGCTTAATTTTTAGATGAACAAGACCATCAATGACAAGACAACGTAAAGAGAGCACCAGTTCAAGATGTAGAAGATCAAATCCAATTTCCAAAACCCAAGGTGTTTGAAGGCAGGAATCTCTTGTGCACAATGGAGAATTTTGTGTTTGATTGCAAACATTACTTTGAAGCTACCAAATCCTCAAGATGAATGGAAACAAATTCTCTTGGCTTCTAGCCAATTGGATGGCATGGAAAAACTTTGGTGGTAATTTAGAATAGAGCAAGCAAAATGACAAATAGTTGCACCAATCTTGACGTGGGTAGAATTCAAGAATGCAATACTTAGTCAATTTCAGGCTATAAGTGTCACGTGAGCCGCATGAGATAAGTTGGTGGAATTGAAGCAGATTGGCTCTATAAGGAGCTACATCACACAATACTAGAACGTCATTATGTAGATTCCAGATGTACAAGAAGGTGAAGTTTTGGATTGATTTGTGAAGAGCTTGAAGTCACAAAGCAAGTTGGAGGTGACCATGCGGGAGCCACAAAATATGGAAGAAGCCATGTAATTGGCTCAATGCTTTGATTCCTTGGTTCTGACAACTTGATCTTAACCTAAAACCTACACAAAACCTCCAGTACTCTACACATGAGTGGAGGAACTGGCACCAATGGAGATTGATGCTATCCAATAGAAACCACTCGATACAATAGATAGAGAAAGATTGCAACAAAAGGGTGCTTTTTCTTATTGTCATCAAGTTGGACATTGCATTGCTAAATGTCCACTTAGGAATGGAAAACCTCAACAAATTACCCAAATGGAGTTTGTGGAGCACATTGATCAAGGAAATGACAAATTGTAATAGGAGATTTCAAGCCACCTAATGAGAACTTGATTAGTTCCAATGGGATCAAAGGCTCGATCTATGCAAGTTTGCTTCACTTGCAAAGTGTGATATTTGATTGGGGTTATAGGATTTTGGTTGATTTTGGAAGTTTAGAGAATTGCATGTCCATGCAATTAGCGGAGGAATTACATATTCCTATCAAGCTAGTAATTGGAAGAAAATTCATGATGGCGGATGGCAGAAAGGGTTCTGCATTCCATATGTCACATCCTATTACATTGATGATTGGAAAGGAGCATTTAGAGTGTATTAGGTTTATAGTGACACCTCTACACTATAATATCAGTTTGGGTTTGCCTTGGCTTGAATGTCATAAGGTTCAATTTGATTGGAACCGATGACAAATCCAAGTACAACACCAAGGTAAGAATTTTTGATTAGGTTGTCTGGCATCTCTAAGTAAGACACCTAAGAATAGTCAGCCCCAAGATAGGAAATTGTTGGGAAGGTAACCATAGGGAAAGCTTTGAAGAGAGATGAGTCCCAAGATTGGCAATTTGTTAAGAAAGCAACCATGGAGCAAGCTTTGAAAGGTGATGAGTCCTTGCATGGGAAGTTTGTCAACAAAGCAACCATAGAGCAAGCTTTGGAGGAAGATAAGTCTGTTTTTGTGGTGTGGATCAAGCAGATTACCCAAGGAGAATCTAAGGAGAAGTAGAAGCCTCATCAAGCAATGGTTGATCAAATAGTTCAAGAGTTTGTGGACGTGTTTCTGGATGATTTGCCAAAGGGATTACCCTCTGATTGTGGTATGCCTTTCAAGATTGAGTTTTTCCTAGGGAGAACTCCAAGGAGTAGACCAATCTATTGACTCTCATCAAACAACACTTACGAAGTTGTTGGAGAAGAATTTCATATGACATAGTACATCTCCTTGGAAAGTGCTAGTACTATTTGTTCCAAAGAAGGATGAAGGACTTTGTTTCTATATTGACTACTATGGGCTCAATAAACAAATGATGAAGAATGTATATCTCTTGCCTCAAATTGATGACTTGCTTGATCAATTGAGCAAAGCACAACACTTCTTCAAGTTGGATCTTCACAATGGCTATTGACAAACTCCCATTCATAGGAAAGATGTGCAAAAGACTACCTTTTGTACAAGGTATGGGTGCTTTGAGTGGAGAGTTTTACCTCTTGGGCTAACTAATGCTCTAATTGTCTTCATGGATCACATGCATTGGGTGTTGGATGGACTATTGGATTGGTACATGGTGGTGTTCTTAGATGATATCTTAATCTATAGCAAGACAAAAGTAGAACATGTGAATCACGTGTAAGAAGTCCTAAGACAACTACAACAATGGAAATTTTATTGTAAGAAGTCAAAGTGTGCCTTTTGGTAGAAGAAAGTTACCTTCTTGGGTCATAAGATCTCATCAAAGGAGATCAAGATAGAAGAGAAGAAAATCATAATCATTACTGATTGACCTACTCTAATGGATGCTACAAAAGTATGGACATCTAATGGATTGGCCAGTTTTCATTGCTGGTTCAACATTATTATGCCCATGTGGCTGCACCATTGACTGATCTCTTGGGGAAGAACTTGAGCTTTCAATGGACCACCAAGGACAGAGAAGCATTCTAGAAGTTGAGACATATGGTGTCTTCAAGACCCATTATTCAACCCATATGATCCTCAACTACCTTGTGTGGTTGATTTTGATGCTTCTAACTCTACAATAAGAGCCATGTTGCAATAGATATTCTTGATGGATTAGATCTTGTTGCCTTTGTATCTTGCTGACTAAATACAACTGAAAGGAATTACTATACTTAAGATTGGGAACAACTAGCAATAGTGTATGCTACCTACGTATGACGGCATTATCTATTGGGGAAACAAATGATCATGCAAATTGATCATAAACTATTGTTGCAGACCTTACATTTGGAGCACATGAAGAGTCAACATCATCAATAGGAGGAACAACTCCAGTTATTTGATATCAAACTTGAGTACAAACCTTATTGGTTCCATGTCATCTCCGATACTTTATCACACCAACCTGACTTGAAGTCTCTTCCTCTCATCATGGCCGCTATTACTACGGTGTCAATCAACTCCTAGATCCAAATTGAGTTCCAGACAGATTTGCAATAGAATCCCTTCTTTTAGATAGTACAAGGTTGTCTTGCAACATATGACAAGGAGAACAACAACTTCTCCTTCAAAAGAGGCCTTCTATTCTATGAGAGACCCGCTTTATGTGCCAAACAAGGGTGATCTACAACTTGTGCACCTCTAAGAAGCCCATGACTTACCAATCATTGGTCAGATAGGTATAGACAAGACCTTGCCTTCTTCCAACGTCAATGGTGGTGGCCCACCATGGCATGAGATATTTGAGAATTTGTCCGATCTTGTAAGAGTTGCCAATGCAATAAGACTAACAACTAGAAACCGAGTGGACCCCTTCAACCACTCCCCATTCCATCTGCTTGATGGGAACATGTGAGCTTGGATCTCATCACCTCCTTGCCCAAGACAGAGCAAGGTCACATGGCCATCATGGTGTTTGTGGTTAAGATTAGTAAGCAAATCTATTTGGCACCAACCTTTGATACCATAAAGGTTCCAACATTAGCACATATCTACTTCAACAATGTCTTTAAACATCATGGGATGCCATGTGTACTCACCTCTGATTGTGATCCTTGATTCATTGGAAATTTTCGGCAAGAACTCTCTAGATAATTGACACCAAGCTTGCTTTGTCCATGGCCTATTGTGACAACCCGACAAATATCACTTTTGCAGTAATCAGGTAAGTAAAGTTTGTTCACGTAGAGATACAATTCAGAATTGGTCAAATACAAAGTCAAACAATAACATGTAATTCTTCTTGGGTTCTTCTTTAATCTCTCAAGTAGAAACTACACCCAGAAGAGAGTAACAAGCACTGACTCGCAGTCTTGTCAAAAATCACACTCCTTAATCACAACATAGCAAATTATGTCCAAACAAATCTTGATTGTGATGATTCAAATTCTCCCGAGGACAACACTTCACTGCAAAACGACTTTACCTCGGAATTGTGTTCCACCCATCCACTGAAGACACAACTTCCTTGATTGAAATTTCTTCACATCAACTCAGCGCTGCACTCACAAATGCATGATACTACCAACACTACAATTCTTCTCAGATCTATCAAGGAATTGCTCCAATTGCACTTCACTCAGGATCAAACACACAAAGTAAAGATCAAGGCTGTGGAATCCAACATCCAACAAGCACACTGACTTGCACTTTGAATTTCTTCATACACTCACAAAAACACACAAAGTTGACACTTGGAATTAAGCTCAAGCGATGAGCACTAAAATCAACACTTTGCTTTATCTATCTTCAGAAATATGAATACTGAACAACATAAGACTGCAAATGCCACCTTTAGATAGTGAAGCAATTGACAGTTACTAACAACTATACCGTTCTATAACAACTCTACAAACCTACAAATCCAAAATGACAATACACCTCTTCATATCTGCCTCTTCCTATCTTGAAACTATTACTACTCCAATTCAATGTCTACCTTGACTTTGGCTCCCAAAACCGATGATCCTTCAATAATTTCACCATCCTCGGGTCTATTTAATCCTACTCCTAACTCTTCTATTTCTACAATCTCTTCACTACAAACTACAATTGAGGTCTCAGGTAATCCGTCTAACTTGATATCCCCTAACCCACTCTTCTTTAAAGTTTCAAGGAACAACTCCGAAGACACCTGTACTCCTACTTCTACAACTCTGGGTCTTCATACATCTTGTACTTCACTACAAAGTTTATCTAACTCCGCTCTAACAAGATCTAGTTTGAGACACATATTGTCTCCTACCTCCAACATCTTCCTATCTACACGTTCTTGTAGACAAATTAATAAATTATTCAACTCCGTATCCTTCACCTTTCTCTTGTGCGTCGCTTGCACCATCACTTCAGCTCATGCAATCTTGCCTCCTTGAGTTTACCTTCAACTTTTGTGCTCAACATTGCCTTGATTTCATTGACTACTCCTTCTACTTCATTGGATTTGCCTACGACCGCAAGCTTCTCCTTCTTCCTTTCTTCCTCCAACTCACTACAATACATCTAGAGCTTGTCTTCAAATTTGGCCTTCAATGCCTCTTTCTCCCTCCAATTCATAGAGATTTGCTCTTTTGCTACTTGCACCAATCCTCGCAACCAATCTTCTTCTCTACCACACTCCTAATCTTGCTGCCAAGCTTGATCTTTCTCCCCTGCTCTCTTCTTGAGACTCTCTAACTCTTGCTCCATTACCGTCGTAATTGCTTTCGAGTGGATTAACTTGACTCAAGCATCTACAATTTTCCCCTTCAACACTGCAACCAATGCGGTCATCTCCTTTGCCTCATCGCGACTCTTTACTAGATCTTCTCTCATCACCTCAAAGTGGTTACTCCAAAGAACCTCCTCAACCCAAAGTTCTTCGGCCTCCATCTCCACCCTTGTCAACTTACTTTGCAGCAACATGGTTTCTGCATTGCAGGTCCTCACTATAGCCAACTCATCCCGTACCTTGAGATTGGCACTTACCATCTCTATCTCCTTCTATTGGAGAAACATCAACAGCAGACACACTACCTTTGACAGATAGTCCACTCCTTTGCAGTTCTTGCCATCTGCTCGGTCTTTGGGTTCCTTCCACTCTACCTTGCACCTTGCCTTGAAGTCACAATCTTTGTACTTTCAAAGTTTCTTCCTCCAAGTTTTTCTCTTCTTCCATGGTAACTTTACTGGACCGCTCTTTGGCTACAGTCATAATGTTCTTCCTCTTGGCAGTTTGGGGTTGTGCCACGACTTCCTCTCCCTTCTTCCTCTCACTGCACCATTCAAGAGTAGAGACTTTGGGACTTGGCTTTCTTGCCTTGATCATCGGCCTTTGTGTTTGTTGGACCTCCGCCTCACCTTCACTATCACTACTCAATTCTCCACTTTGTAGCGTGAACTCCTCTTCTTCTCTTGACACTTCTCCCTCCAATCCAGTTTCTCCTTCCAACTCTCCTTCTGATTTCAGCGTGGCTTCCTTCATCTTCACCAACACCACTGTTGGGTTAAGGTTTGGTATTTTCTGAGGCTGGACTGTTGCAACACAACTCTTGGGCTTGGCTCTCTTTCTAACTCTTGGAAGGTCAACTGCTACAAATTCTCCTTCCCACTCTTCTTGTAATACTCATCTCCATCTCGCACTCTCTCCATATAATATTGATCATCTGCATCTTCCTCCTTCCGCAAATCCGGATGAAAGTGCAAGCACATTTGATTTCTCTCATCCAAGGTCAGCAAGTTCAACCCAAAATAAAAGTGCGCAACAAAAGGCATGAAATAATGCAGTGGCATGTCCATTCTCCACCCCAAAATCATTTTCCCCACTCTCTGATGTAGACATTTTACCCAATCTACTACTTCTCTCACAAACATTTGGTGAAAGAACACCGCCTATTGCATAGTAACATAGGTGGTTTGCTTGAACATTGCCATCATTGCGCTCACTATCCCTCTCTGCTTGGGGTCTCTATAACTATCCACCTTATATCCATTCTTGGTGCGAGAGTGATTGAACGAATTCTTCACTTTGTTAGTTTCTTCTGAAGCATCACACTTCCGATAGAAAGTGGTACCTCCTATCTCTCTTGCTTCTCTTCCCAAAACCACTCTCCAATCTGCCTCCATCCATCAAGCTGGATTTCCTCTCTTCCTCTTGTGCTTCGGTCCATCCTTGCAATTGCTCGTTGCAATTTCTACCATGAAACCTGGAAAACTGAAGTTCCAGTTCTAGGCCAAGAACGTGATACAAAGTCTCATCAAGACTTTGATCCATGCTACTACTTCTAAATGAAAAATTGCAAGTCCCCTCACCACACTCTGCTTACTCACCTTTGGGGTCATTGTGTGTTTTCTAACCTTCTTCTTGTGGAAGATCGTTCCCAAGATCCTAGCCCACTCCTCTTCCTACGGATTTACAATTTGCATTCCTTTGGGTCAACTCTAAATAGGCACTGGGTAGCGACTGGACATTGTTATACTTCCTTGTGCAACTTGTAATTTTATAGTCCTGCCCCAATTGGTCATTCTTCAGTTGCTTCTCCTCTCTAGTCTCCAATTTGGTGAAGTTGTTTCCTGTCACTATCAAGAACTTCTTGATCTCGAGGTCATTACTTTCTTCCCGCATACTTTCTTGATTGGCTTGACTCCAAAGAAGTATGTTACAGGTTCTTTGGGACAGATCACGCTGCCCAATACAAAGTCTTACCTTCTTCTTCTTTGTCTTTGTCTTTGGCTTCTTGACCCGATGTCGACCTTGGGTTTACTTCAAACCCTTGCTTCTTCTGATTTCTTCCCGGTTTAGCCCTCTTTAGGCTTTATCCGCGTACTTCTTCTTCAAATTTTCATAAAACTAACTAAAACAAAAATAGTGGGTACCAAACCTATCATCCTCAAACTGATGGAAAAACTGAATATGTAAACCAAACCTTGGAGGATATGCTTTGTGCATTCGTCAATATTAACCATACCAATGGGGATGAATATTTTGCAGTTGCGGAGTTTGCATACAATAATTCCAAATAGGTAAGCATTAGATTTTCTCCTTTCTTCCTCAATTTTGGCCAAGATCCACTTGTTCTAGATTCCCTTCTTGCTCCTCCTCCATCTCATGTTCCTCATACTTCAACTTTCTTGACCATCGTATCCCAATTCCTCCAACAAGCCAAATCTCACCTCCTTGTTGCCCAAAATTTTCAAAAAGAGTATGTAGACCACCATCATTGTGATCTCACCTTTCAAGTTGGTGATAAGGTCATGCTCTGGTCTAGTAACCTACCCCTCCCACTTGATACTTAAGTCCATAAACTGCTCCTAATTGGATAGGATCCTTTGATGTCACCCAAATCATCTCTCATGTTGCTTATCAACTTGCCTTGCCTTGTCATATGAGAATCCACCTTGTCTTTCATGTTTCCAAGTTGAAACCCTTTGATCCTAACCCATCTTCTTTTTCCTCTTGTGTCCAACCTCTTCCTGCTCATGTCCCTATCAATGATCATGAGGAGTACAAGGTTGATTGCATCCTTGCACGTCGCCATATCCAGCAAGGCCGCCAACAACATATGGAGTACAAGGTCCTTTGGAAAGGGTATCCCTTCATGATGCAACATAAAAACCTCTTTCTCACCTCTAGAATGCAGCCATCTAGGAGTTTGAAGCTTCATTGGCAATGAGGACGTCACCCACTAGTAGTGGGGGAATATGTAACAATATGGAGTTTAGCAATGAAGTTATTTAAGGCTAACAAAGTAGCAAATAGGCCAAATTTGCCTAGAATATTCTAGAAGTATCTAGGAAGCTTCTTTGGAAGCAGCCTGGCTAGCTTAGCTTGCACCCTAAGTAAGTAGCTTCTAGAAGCTTCCAACTAGCTTAGCTTGCAAACCAAGTAGGCAACTTCTAGAAGGAAGCTTCTTGAGAAGCTTCTCAAGAGCCTTGTATGCTCCCTATAAATACCAGAGCTGAAGCTCATGCTAGGCATTTAGAGTTTATCCACATTCATGTGTTTGGAGTTTACCCACATTCAAGTGTCCTAAAGTGATCTTCCATTCTCCTATTTCTCTCCTCAATCTTAGTCTTTTGTAGATCAACTCATGGAATTGGGGGAGAGAAGAGTAGTTGCTATGCTTTGAATAGAGTAAGCCCAAAAGAAGCAAAAGGAAAACTATAACAAGAGGCAATGCAAGAAGAAAGTGGATCCCTTCAAAGAAGATAATTGGGTATTGTTGTTTGATTCCATTTGATTCAAGAGGGTGTAAAAGAAGTTCGTGCTGAAGTACTTTGGACCTTTCATAGTGGAGAAGGTGTGGTGCAATTACATCTGTGATTTCAAGGAGTTGGGAGAAGACACTTTGATAGGATTAACCATGACAAATTGAAGTTGTATCATAGAAGGTAGGGAGAGTTTCACTATGATGACAAAATGAAATCTTAGTCTAGAGGTAAATATGACACCTATTTGTGCATATATGCTCTATTGTGGTATTTATTTTGGTGTTGTAAGTAGTTGAGAGATTTTTTATATAGAGTTTAACCAAACTTCTACATTAGTTATGATTAGCTCAAGTTAGTCATAGCCAAGATAAAGGTAGCTCTAATTTTAGAGTAAATAGAAAAGATGAGCATCACTATTTTGGACTTTAGTGTCTTGACTTTGTATTATTCCTAGGTGGTTGGTTTTGAGGAAAGAGTTAAGAACTCTTGGACCCATAAGCATTTTTTATTTTGATTCTTTATAGTCCAAGGATAGCCTATGTGAAGGAATCCTTGAAGTTGTTGGATCAAGATAAGAAGATCATATGCTTAGGGAATTATTCCCATGCGTTTGGATATTCATTTATGCTTTTTTTTTTTTTTTTTTTTTACCTAATAACTTGAGTTACTATGGTAATTAGTAATTTTGGTGTGTAATTATTGTATAAATATTTAAACTAGGAGTGAGGAGGTACTCATCATCCTTTCATTTGCAACTATCTTTCTTTCATTAAGTGAATAATGCCTTGAGTCTTGAATGTACCTTTGAGTTCAAGCCATGGAGGAGTGTGATGGAGTTTAGTTCTTTGTCTTCTTAGTCCATGATGTACTACTCTAATAGCCATCAAAGGTTCATCTTGAGTGAGAGATAGACTAATCCATATATCTCTAACAGGAAAACCAATCCTCCACTAACTCTGAGCCACTAACCTCCTCCTTCTTGTTCTCCTCCTTTGCAAACAAAGAAACTTTGGTATCATTTACATGGTAAGAGTGAGTATATTCCACCAACTCTCCCCAGGTACTAGCAAGCTCTTTACAAGATGGCACCAACAAAAAAATAGGTAAGATGGAGAATAGAGAGGAAGAAGGGAATGCCAAAATAAGACTTCCAAGAGAGCAAGCTTGTGCTAGCCAAGTAGACCACATAGACCATATAGTCCATATGAAATGCATATGCTATGCGGGTTGTGTGTAAGGTTGGCATGGCTGGTGGCTGATCTTCAATCTTTATCAATTTTTCATTAAATCACTCAATTCATCACTCAAATGGCTTGATAAATTTAAACTAATTTACATGGGGTTAGGGATATTGGATCCCAATGGCAATTTTAAGTCCAATTGTATCCTAATCAATTTCCCAAATATTGTTTACAAAAGACTTGATATAGTGCATATCCAACCAACACTACTTTATGAAATTAATGGAATCCAAAAAAAAGTGAAATTTTACAAGGAAGGAAATTTTATAAGGATTTGGAGTTTCTTCCATGTTACACTCTTCCATGATTCTCTCATAAAATACCAATAGCCATTGCCATTTTTTATTTTTGATATTCGTACAATTCTTGGCTCTTTTGAATCACTCTTGCACACTCATTTTCCAAGGTGCTCTTTTCCTTCATATCCATTCACTATTTATGGCTCAATACTTATTAATACTTCCTTTCTCCTCCCCACTCACTCACTATATTTGAATATGCTTCTCACTTCTCACTCTCTCTTCTCTTCCATCCTCTCTTTCTTGCTTTCAAAAACCATCCCTTCTTGTTTTTTCTTAGCTTTCAAAAACCATCCCTTCTTGACCTGTCACTCTCAAATATGGAAAGAATTTAAAGTCTACAAAAGCCTTCTTACAAGACCTCAATACCTTCTTCAATTCTCTTATTCAGTTCTCTTTGACCTTTGTTCTTAAATATGCACCCAAATAAAAAATAGAAGCCTTTGCTCCTAAATAAAAACATATATCAGTTCCCTTCAAGACCTTGATAGTAGTGTTTATTTTTGTAAACTTCTTGAATATCAACTCTCTAAATCCTATTCTCCCACATCTTCAATACCCAAGATTCCACAACTATTTATACTTTAACAAAATGACTCTAAATATAGCTTTTTTGAAATCTCATAATATTTCCTTTGAAATTTTTATTCCTTTAACCATTTTCATTTTTCTCAAACTAATATCCATAATTTCACCATTTGAAATAATAGCCCACATAGCCCACACATCTTGTGTATCACATACACTCTCACTCTCAAGACACTTAGCACAAACATTTGGATGTAGAATCTAAAAAAAATTGAGCTATTTGCTTTATTATAATAAATACATTAAATGGCTATAGTCTTGGATTGAATAAAACTGCTTGGATGGTGGTTGAATGCAGAACTGAATTTCTAGTCTCTTCTTGGTATTCTCTATGAGCCTCAACTACACCTCCAAACTTTGATTCTACCTCTTCCTTAAAGTCACCATCTTCCATTACTTGTATATTTGACCAGGTGATACAAAAGTTATGTAGGTTTATAGGTAATCCATTTCAATATATATGAATTGTTTGAGTGTTCATTCAAGTGAACTCTTATTTCTCTCAAGGAGAGCAATCTTGCCTTCAAGACTCTTATGCAATACTTGCTGAGGACTTAGGTACAAGCTACACATCAATGGAAATCAACTTTCTCTTTGGAGCATGCTAATTTGAAAGATAGAATAAGATGACACATTGGCACATACCAATTTCCTCAATAAGCATTGTTGTTGGTTGAATAGAGTTCCATTTTTTCTCCTATTCAAATCACTCCAGATTGGAGACCTCTACAATTAGACCATATCATGGCATGATCTAAGCATCCCTTATATACAAAAAATCATCACCACATAAATTCAATAAAAAGTCTCATTATATATCCCTTCTCTCAGACATGAAAAATCATAAACAAGTCATATCTAGTCTACACAAAGTAGGACTATAAGCTAAATCCAAAAGGAAATTTAACATTGAATTAAATAATTTGTAGCATCAAGTAAAATTTTACAAATCAAAAGCACCTGATACCTTTCCTCCAACCAAAATGTATTATGCTACTCTGATCATCCACACCACTTGTTTATTTATGGAATAAAACCCCTTCCTACTAAAATAAATTTCCCTATGATGGTAGGTTTTTGTGCCTAAGAGAATAATGTACTATCAACTAACTCTCTTTGTGCATAAATAGGGATATTCTTCCTCTCTCATCACTATTGGGCTACTTCACCTCCTTCTTAAGGACAAGATAATTGCAATCATGACTTGATCAATGAATCCCATTGTCTATCCCACTCTCATATCTCAAATGTTTATCCCTCTAGCTATATACATCTTGTTCTTAGTGTGCCTAAACCTACCTAGAGCTACTGTAACTTCAAACATGGATTTGGTTTCTCTTGGAAGAATTCTTAAAAATACTATGATCATTATAGAAACCACTAAATCTTGAAATGAGAAAAAATCCATCAAAGTAAGTTATATCAATACAACCTTAAGTAACTCATGGAAGAATTTCAAGACAAACTTTATACTTTGAGCATATTGAATTCTATGATGAAAATAGCAAGTAGTGTATATGAAGTTCCACCACCTACACAACAAATTTAATGTATAGTCTTCCTCATCACATGTAATGTTCCGAGGACAAGAGAAACCCCAAGACAAACACATGAGAAAAAACACAAGACGGACACAAGATTTCATTCCTCAATGTTTTGATGCCTCAAAAGAGCACCTTGTCTTTATTATATAGCAAAGAGGATCCGCTCAAAAGGAGCTATGCCCTTGGATCAAATACACATGGGATTGGTTGTGGATAGCCACACTTGATCCCCAATGCTTAACTTTATGTGCTTGTGATGTGCATTTGCATACTATTTCTATTGATTTTGAGCTATCTATAACTTGTGCTTGGTGTTCTCCACACGATGTTGGATTCTAGAAACAAAAGTGTTGAAAATAATGACTTTTGTAGCCATTGGGCGGATCTTTACCAAACTCAAAGGTGTGAAAGGATGTTCTCTATTCATGAGAAAGAATGCTATGACATGTGTAGATGCATTCACTAAATTTTTAAAGGTAAATTTCACTATTGGAAGTAAGATGTCGCACCTTTCTTGCTCCTCTAAAGTGAAGCCTCAAAGGATTCCTTGATAGTGCAATTGGCTTGCTTTGTTTTTCCATTGGTTTGTGGATGGTATGCCATGGACATGGCAAGTTTGGGTTTGAAGATGCCAAAGAATGTTCTCTAAAACAAACTAGTGAATTGAGAGCCCTGATTGATGATGAACACTCAAGATAGGCCATGGTGAGAAAAGTTTGTAGCTAAGTATAATTGAGCTAATTGTGGAGCAGTCACATCCTTGGTCATAAGACACACATGAATCATTTTGTTGAGTCGGTCTACAAAGATTACAATGGAGTCAAAACCTAAGGTGTTCTTGGGTAATTCACAAACCAGATACATACTGACCTACTCCCAAAATTGTGAGGGAGTAAAGAGGGGTGGAAGGAGTCTTGTAGAAGCATGTTAAAGGCTTTAAATTTTTGACAAAGTAGGAAAGTGCATTGGTGAGGCCACACGGCATCATTAGGTACTCAAAGAGACCATACATTGTTTGAAAGGCAATTTTTTGTATGTCTTCCTCTGCAATCTTGATTTGGTTATAACTGCTCCATAGATCAAGTTTGGTCAAGTGTTTTTTCCCATTGAGTTGATCAAACATGTCATCCATGTGAGGTAATGTGTACTTGTTCTTCATCATTTGTTGATTTAGACCCTAATAGTCAATGCACATTTGCATTGTACCATACTTCTTCTTCACAAACAAAACAAGAGCCCCACATAGTGATATATTGTGTTGGATAAACCCTTTTTGTAGCACATCCTTGATTTGAGCCTTGTACTCATCCAACTCATGAGGTGATAGTCTATATGGGACCTTACAAGGAGGTGTGTTCTTGTGAAGTATCTTGATTTTATGATCTACTCTCCTTTTTGGTGGTAATCCTAAGCATAAATCATTGGGAAAGACATCTTGAACTCATTGACCTTTCAAAAGTTTCAAAAGTTTATCCATTGAGTCGTCCACTTTGAAGTTCTCTTATTAGAACCATGAAACATCTATCTATCTTACCAATAATTGTTATCCCTATGATATAGAGAGGTAGTCCTTGCCTTTGTGATCTTTCCCTATCTCTAATTATCTTCCATTGGCTAGTTCTCACTATTTTCTTCCTCCAATCTACCATAAGCTCCATCCATAGTATGCCTAAGATCACATTATAATGAGCTAACCGTATCACTTGCCACTCAATTTCTTCTTGATTCTCTCCTATAGAGAATGCTACCTTTCTAGGTAACAACTCAATCCTCTATGTTTGACCATTAAGTAACTTTATTTCTTCATTCTCATCTCCAACCTTGATGCAATAAAGCAAGACAAGAACTTCTCCATTGCTTTAGGGCCTATCAATACTCTCACTCTACTCTTGTTCCATCCCCAACCTTGCTGCAATAGAGCGAGACAAGAACTTCTCTATTTATCTAGGGTTTATCAGTACTCTCACTTGATTACCTTCTAGGATTCCATTAACAATAATCAGTTGTGTGTTTGTCTTCCTCAACCCTTGCAGACTTGTCCTCTTCTTCCCCCCACTTTTACTCCTCTTCATTGAGGCAATAAGACCGTAAGGTATATTTATTGGCAATCTTTGCTTTCAAATGTGATTTCAACATCCTCCTCTTAGATTTGTTTCTCCAAGATGTTCAAAGGTCACTTGTATGGAGGCCGAGGACCTCTAGGAAGGCATCCATGACAATTGATGGCTATGTGCACAACTTGGCCACAATTGTAACAACATCATTGTTCTACTCAAGCTTCTTCTCCTCATGGGACTTTGCCTCTCCTTTCTTTGACCCATCCTTGTTCTCCTTGGAGTAGTTGTGCTCCTCTATCTTAGAAATGAATGTTGCTCAATTTCATAGGAATTGGTCCACCAAATTGTGGTGTTTGAGCCCTATAGTGTTGTGTAGAGACAACCCTTTCACCTCCTCCAAGTGCTCTTGATATTCTTTGAGCACATGCAATGGGTTCAAAAACAATGGGAGGACTTTGTACCATTACTTCTTGGCAAATTTGCTTATTCAACTCCTATTTGAAGTTATCAAGAGCTTGTGTTTGGCTCATATTGGTTATTGCTACTTCTAGATCAAGTTTGAGCCATTTTGCAAGGAATCCATAGATTGGAATTTCTTCAACAACCCTTTTTGTATTGCCATCCAAGTCATCTCTCTTCTTTTAGCCAATATTAATTGTTTCCAAGCATCATACCATGTGAGTGCTTTATCAATCAAGTACCCACATGCAAACGCACATACAGAATAATTGATAATCTTAATTGTGACTAATCAAAAGTATCAATTCACTCTTGAGATCTAGTTTTCCACTAGTCCAATCCAACACTATCCCTTGTAAGGCTCAATGTTACATGTCTTCTTCATCTGTAGTAACAATGTCTCTTCATTGTTGATTAGGGTTGGTGCCATTGACATGAGTAATTCTCCAAGTACTTTGACCATTATTATTGGGTTTTGGGATGCTTATCCTTCTTGCATTACATGATTGTTCTTGAAGGTACATGCTTGACTTTGTAATTCCTCCATTGTCATCTTGATCTCCCAAAACTCATTCAATATCCCTTGCATTCCTTGCATTAGATCTTGCAACTTTTGCTCCATGACTCATAAACATGGCAAACATTCAATTGATACTTTCTACTTCAATAAAGGGTTAGTATGATCACTTGGGAGGAGGCATGGACAATTAGGACTACCATTAGGACCTCAAAGGCTATCACTTGTTTTTAATATTCCTCACCAAAATTGCATACTAAAAAATCCTAAACATCACTTTCAGCCTAACTACATAATGGATTTCTACTTGAGTGTTTGAAAGAGAGGATTTTGTATATTTAGATCTATTACATCATAACAAAATACAAATTGTCAATCTACTCTCTTTTATATATCACCAAAGGTAGAATCATAAGGTTTTGCAAATTCATTACTACATCCATGGACTCCATTCCAAAATGGTAAATGAGATATACTCTTGCTTGCTTACTTACTTTGAATGTTCATAATCTTGATGTGAAACAGATTCAAGAACAAAAAGTGAAGTGCAAGAAATTGTATTCCAAGAGTATCCTTCCCATCTTCTCTCTAAAACACCTCCAATCTATCAATTGTATTACTTTTTCTCCCCTCAAAATTACTTAATCTTAGTAGCTTGTGTTCCTCCAAGAGGGGTAATCTACTCACTTGGATTGAAATACCTACTCTAATACATTTTTATGGTCTGAGGACAAGAGAAACACAAGAGAGAAATACAAGAGAAACATTAGGTTTCATTCTTCAATGCTCCAATGCCCCAAAGGAGCACCTTGTCTTAATTATATACCAAAGAAGATACACTCAAAGGAAGTTGTACCCTTGGATCAAATGCATGGATTGGTGACATATCAACAAGCACTACCGTTAGATTAATTGTATTGTCACTACATTTTGCTCACATGTTGGAGTGATAGTGTAGGAAATCATATTTATTTTGGTAGTAACTCACGGACTACTTGTTGGTGGTCGGATTTCATGTTAGGTTATTGATCACATGGTGGGACCCATTGTCTCATGCATCATTTGTACCACCAAATGTGCCATCAGCAATGTGATTATGGCTCAAGACCTAGGTCAAGTAGAGGGGTATAGTTTTGAAGTGTAGCTCTAGAGAGCTCACTTCTTTGATGTTGAACCTTTGAGTTCTTGGCTATAGTGGACAGATGTCGGCAAACATCACCTAGAATCTCTTAGCGAGAGTGAATGTGGGTTGATTGTAATTAGCACACAATTGTTAGAAGATTATTAATTGAAGGATTGAGTATCCATTTGATTTGAGTGGAAGAATGAATTGATTACATCAAAGAAGTGAGAGTAAAGAGGAAATCAAATTTAGGAACTAAGGGCATTGGTAAAATCTCCAAGCTTGGTTGATCTTTGGTACATTAGATCATGGTCCTAGATTTCTCTAAGAGTGACTATGTGTGGAAACCCTGTTCAAGTTGATGCATATTAGCAAAATTGCAAAATTAGAGGTAGATTTGGGAACCAATCTCCTCAAATTAGGAATTTAATCCCCATCCTCTCAATTTGGCTCAAGTTGAAAGTTAGCAAAAGATTTGGCAATCAGACAATTATAGAAGAGGTGTGTCAAATTGGAAAATTTTGTCTAGATTTAGAAGTCAATTGGTGGAGGTTGCCCAAATTACCCTAGCTAGTGGTCAAGTTAGTGAAGTTTGGAAAGCTTCACCAACTTGAGCATAAGGAGCCCAAGGAGGTGATGTAACAATATGGAGTTTAGCGATGTAGTTAGTAAGGCTAATGAAGTAGAGAATAAGCTAAATTAACCCAAAATATTCTAAAAACATTTAGGAGGCTTCTTGGGAAGCTTCCCAACTAGTTTAACTTACACCACAATCAGGTAGCTTCTAGAAGGAAGCTTCTAGAAGCTTTTAACTATCTTAGCGTGCACGCCAAGTAGGCGGCTTCTAGAAAGAAGCTTCTTGAGAAGCTTCTTGGTTAACTTGGCTTGCATTCTAAGGAAATAACTCAAGGAAGTTTCTTAAGAAGCTTCTCAAGGGACTTGTATGCTACCTATAAATACCAAAGCCAAAGCTCATGCTAGGCATTTTAGAGTTTTCACACATTCAAGTGTCCTAATGTTAGTTTCCATTCTCTTATTTTTCTCCTTGGGTTTGGTCTTTTACATTGGTATCAGAGTAGGAATGGGATGGATGGAATTTATGGACCAAAAATACACTTCCACCAAACCATTGGGATTTTTGTGTCCAAGTGCTACCTAAGCATCATTTCACACAATTCATCACCTCACACTTTGGATAAGATTTTCTCCATATGATCACCATATCTGAGGAACCCTTGGTGCTTCCAGTTGTAACTTATGGAGAACGGTGGATGTGCTTCTATGTGTTAATAAATTAGATAGATTAGGGGTGGTGTGATAGAGTAGAAACCATGGTGGCAATGCCCGATGTTATCCTTGCTATGCAACAACAAATTAAGCATATTACTTGATTGTTGGATGAATGAGATCTTCAACGATAAGAGCACATAAAGAGAGTACCAGTTTGAGAAGGAGAAGATCAAACCTGATTCCCTAAACCCAAGGTGTTTGAAGGCCAGAATCTCTTGGGTGCAGTGGAAAATTTTGTGTTTGATTGTGAACAATATTTTGAAGCTACCAATCTACAAGACAAACAAAAACAGATTCTCTTGGCTTCTAGCCAATTGGATGGAGTAGCAAAGCTGTGGTGGAGATTCCGAGTGGAGCAAGCTGAACAACAAATTGTTGCACCAATCTTGATGTGGGCAAAATTCAAGAGTGAAATCATTAGTTGGTTCCAAGCTATAAATGCCACACGAGCTGCACGTGATAGGTTGGCAGAGTTGAGACATATTGGCTCTATAAGAAGTTACATCACACAATTCCAAACACTATCATGCAAATTCCAGATATACTGGAAGGTGAAGCTCTTGATCAATTTGTGAGGGGCTTGAAGTGAAGAACCAAATTAGAGGTAACCATGCAAGAATCACAATACTTGGAGGAAGCCGTGCAATTGGCCAAACATTTTGATTCCTTGGTTGCAACAACTTTGTCTCAACTTTGACCTCAACCTCCACAAAACCTACCAATACACTACACACAAGTGGAGGAGCTGGCACCAATGGAGATTGATACCATTCAACAGAAACCACTTGGCATTGTAGATAGAGAGAAACTGCAACAAAATGATGGTTGTGTTTATTGTTGCCAATCGGGACATCACATTGCTGAATGTCCACTCAAGAATGGGTGACCTCAACAAGTTGTCCAAATGGATTTTTGGGAGCAAAATGATCTAGGAAATGAGGAATCCTAGTAGGAGATTTTGAGCCGCCTATTGGGAGCTTGATTAGTTCTAATGAGATTGAAGGCTTGACTTATGCAAGTTTGCTTTACTTGCAAGGTACGATATCTATTTGGGGTTGTAGGATTTTGGTTGATTTTGGAGGTTCAAAAAATTGCATGTTTATGCAAGTAGCAAAGGAATTGGGTATTCCTATCTACAAATTGGAAGTAGATTGATGATGGTGGATGGTAGAAAGGGTTTTGTATTCCGTACCTCACATCCTATTACCTTCACAATTGGGAAGGAGTATTTGGAGTGTATGAGGTTTGTAGTAGCACCTCTACACTATGATGTCATTCTAGGACTACCTTGGCTTGAACTTCATAAGGTTCAATTTGATTGGACCCGATGAAAAATTCAAGTAGAACACCAAGGTAGGAATTTCTAATTAGGTTATCTGGCACCCAAAAATTGTTAGTCTTAGGATGGGAAGTTTATTGAGAAGGTAGCCATAGAGAAAGCCTTGAAGTGAGATGAGTCCCAAGATGGGAAGTTTACCAAGAAAGCAACCATGGAGCAAGCTTTGAAGAAAGGTGAGTCCCTAGATGGGAAGTTTGTTAGTGAAGCAACCATAGAGCAAGCTTTGGAGGAATATAAGTCTGTTTTTGCGGTGTGGACCAAACCAATTGCCTTATAAAGAGCATCATCAAGAAATGGTTGATTGGATAGTTTAGGAGTTTGTGGATGTGTTTTTGGAAGATCTGCCAAAGGGGATTACTCTCTGATCATGGTATGCCTTTCAAGATTGAGTTATTACCAAGGAGTATTCAAGTGAGTAGACCAATCTATCACCTCTCACCAAAGGAGTTGGAAGAGTTGTAGACAACACTTACAAAGTTGTTGGAGAAAGATTTCATATGACATAGCATCTCTCCTTGGAGAGCACCAGTACTATTTGTTCCAAAAAAGGATGGAGGACTTCATTTCTATATTGATTACTATAGGCTCAATAAGCAAACAATGAAGAATGTATATCCCTTACCTCGGATTGATGACTTGCTTGATCAATTGAGTGGAGCATGATACTTTTCCAAGTTGGATCTCTGCACTGGCTATTGGCAAATCTTTATCGATAGGGAGGATGTGCAAAAGGCTGCCTTTTGCACAAGGTATGGGAATTTTGAGTGGAGAGTTCAACCCTTTGGGCTCACTAATGCCCCAGTAGTCTTCATAGATCAGATGCATCAGGTGTTGGATAGACTATTGGATTGATACGTAGTGGTGTTCTTGGATGATATCTTAATCTATAGTAAGACAAAGGCAAAACACATGAAGCATGTATGAGAAGTCCTAAGACGATTAAGACAATGGAAATTTTATTGCAAGAAGTTGAAGTGTGCCTTTTGGTAGAAGGAAGTCACCTTCTTGGGTCACAAGATCTCATTGGAAGGGATCAAGATGGAAGAGGAGAAAATCAATGCCATTAGTGATTGACCTACTCCAAAGGATGCTATAGAAGTACGGGCATTTAATGGATTGGCCAATTTTTACCGATGGTTCATCCATTATTATACTCATGTTGCTGCACCATTGACTGACCTCTTTGGGAAGAACTTGAGCTTCTAGTGGACCACGAAGCATGAAGAAGCATTCCAGAAGCTGAAACATATGGTGTCTTCAAGACCCATCTTTCAACCATATGATCCTCAACTACCTTGTGTGGTTGATTTTGACGCTTCTAACTTTGCAATTGGAGCAATGTTGCAACAAGAATTCCCATATGGACTACATCCCATTGCCTTTATGTCTTGCCAACTAAATATAGCTGAAAGAAATTACTCTACTTGAGATCATGAGAAACTTGCAATGGTATGGAAGCATTATCTCTTGGGGAAACAAGTGATCAAACAAACTGATCACAAACCATTGTTGCAGACCTTATACTTGGAACACATGAAGAGTCAACATCATTGTTGAGAGGAGCAACTCCAATTGTCTAACATCAAACTTGAGTACAAACCAAGTCGGTTCCATGTCATCCCTGATGCTCTATCACAACAACTTGATTTGAAGTCTATTCCTCTCATCACGGTGGCAATTACAATGGTGGCAATTGACTCCAAGGTCCAAAATGAGTTTTGGTCAACTCTACAACAAGATCTCTTCTTCCAAATGGTACATGGTCATCTTACAACATGTGACAAGGAGTAAAACACCTTCTCCTTCAAGGAAGGCCTTTTATTCCATGAGGATCAGATTTATGTTCCAACCAAAGATGATCTTTGACTTGTGTGTCTTCAAGAAGCCTGTCGTGCGTATATACATCGCTACACAACATACATTGCTGTCAACATCATACACTATAGAAACACAACTCACACATAAGTCATACATAGACTCTAAAGTGCCACAATAATCAGATTGCTTAACACTTTCAACTCAACTCAACTCATATCAGTACTTGATCTGTCACTCTATAAACTGCCAACAACTGGGCACTGATTACAGTCAAGCCACACCCACTCAAGCATAGAGAATCCAGGTGACGCTCGCCGGCCTCTGTCCACCATAGCCACGAACTTGAAGGCTCAACATCAGAGAAGTGAGCTCTCTGGAGCTCACTTTGAAACTTTACCCCCTTGGACTCAAGCTAGCACTGGAACCCTAACGGTCCCGTTGACGGCACACTCGACGGTGCAAACGGTGCAAAGTGACGGTGGGCCCTACCATGAAGTCAGTACCCCAAACACCAAATCAGACTGTCAGAAAGTAGTCCCTGAGAAACTACTAGAATAACTCTAACTACTATCACTGGAACTCCAGTGTCCGAGCAGCTAGATGCGGAACTACAAATGGCGTGATAGCTGTCGTGCGTATATACATCGCTACACAACATACATAGCTGTCAACATCATACACTATAGAAACACAACTCACACATAAGTCATACATAGACTCTAAAGTGCCACAATCGCCTCCTAGCTGGCGGTTAGGTCCCTCTAACTCCAGATAGCCATCTACTCTAAGTATATGGTATACCTTCTAATGGGCAAAGATCAGGAGGCCGGGTGCTATGGAGCCCCATCGTTAGTCGCCTGTCTGCAATCTATACCATATAAAGAATGAACTAGCTATAGGTCAAGTACATCTAGGACATAACCACTGTCCTTGAGGAACCACCGTGAGGGGAGGAGTCATACATGCCATATGCCATCCTCTTGAACAGCTATCACACACTAACATAGTAGCAGCTCCACCAGAAGAGCCACATAACATACACCTCAAGCCTGCACGTACAAGTGCCAAGCTTGGGTCCATAGTACCATCAATGTTTGGAAGGTGGCATGGCGCACAATTGCGCACATGATCCTTCCAAACAACACCATCACGTCCTTCTAACACAAGGACTCCAGATGGCAAAACCTCGCGCACTCTCAAGATAGTGCGGCCTGTAGAAACATCAAGTGTCATCGGTGCTGTCTACTGTAGATATACATAGTTGCATGGATGAAATTGACGGATCGAGGGTCTATAACCTCCTCCTTGAATGGTAGCATAGTGTAAAGTATGTCTATGCTGAGCAATCGCCAAGTTCTCAAAGGCCATCGTCATCACTCTTCAAAAAATCTCTGCCCATTGAGAACATGCACTCATCCATACATTGGGGTCATCCAAGTCCAAAACTACAGTAGCATCTCGACAAATGGCTGAAGGTAAATCTGGATCTCGTCCATAGAGTAGAAAGTATGGAGAGAGGATGCTAAGGAGGCTTGCCGGCTGAACCGATAGCCCATGGCCAACCAAGGTAACTGGAGATCCTAATCTCCCAAGTGGCCTCTCTGCAAACCATACTTTCGCAATCCTCTCTTCACTGTTTGAACCACCCTCTCTGCTAAGCCATCTGCCTCAGGGTGATCTCAAGATGTAGTACGATGATCAATCAAAGCCTTGTCACACAAGACCTGAAACTTTCCCAAGAACTCTGTACCCTGATCAGTCAAAACCTCAGCTGGTGCACCAAAATGACTAAGAACTCGATCCAGGAATGAGTAAGCTGTCCCTTCACTAGACTTGTCAGGAAGTGCCACCAACTCAATCCACTTTGAGAAGTGCTCCACCATCACCAAAACATACCGGTGATGTCTCATAGTCAGCGGTAAAAGTCCGGCAAAGTCCAAACTCCAACAGTAACCCAATCCCATGATAGGTAATGGGTGTAACTGTGGCGTAGGAACATTGAATGATGCTCTAACTCGGTCACAAACCATACATCTGGCAACAAACTGCTATACCTCGGTCTGCATACCGTGCCACCAATAATGACTCTAAAGTAAGCTATATGTACGCTTTACTCCAAAATGTCCTAGCTCCTCATGAGCATGATGGACCAACTGTGGTCTCTGTGATGGAAGTGGTACTACTCGCACTCTACCATCCTCCCATACACGCAAAAGATGTCTACCCTCCAATCTGAACCGTCTGGCTCGCTGAAGAACACGGTCTCTCTCCTTGGCCCCAACTGTGCCACCCACAACACCAGTGCAAAGATAGTCCATCACTAAGACATCATCATGAATGTCTCATTGAACTGTACCAATATCTTCACTCTTTGGATCTGTGACCTCAATAACTCCTCTTGTATACGCTGAGAGAGATACCACCAAAGTCTTTGCAAATATACACAAAAAGGCCGATGCATGCCAACCTGGCACCATCTCCTCATCTGTCTCACCATGCCAACGTGCTCCGGTCTGATCCTGCTAGCTGGGACATGGGTTTCTACTCACCCATCTGCATCACGGTTCACCACTCCAGGTTTATGAACAACCGTGAAATCATACTCCTGTAAAATCAGAGCCCATCGTGCAAGCTTCCCTAAAAGCTTGTCGGACTCCATCAACCACTTCAGTGGCTGATGATCAGTGATGAGAGTGAAGGGGTTACCAAATAGGTAACATCGGAAATGTGCTACTGCCCAAACTGCTGCCAAGCACTCTCCCTCATATGAACTATACTTCGCCTCCGCTGAATTGTTGGAGCGACTAGCATAGGCCACCACAAACTCCTTCTCCTCATCATCATGCTGGGTGAGCACCGCTCCAAGCCCCAACATACTCCAATCAGTGTGAACCTGAAATGGTCGTCCCCTAATCGGTCTCCTCAAAATAGGAGCAGATGTCAACCTCTCCTTGAGCTCTACAAAAGCTCTCTCCTGCTCATCTCCCCAACACCACTCTTGTGTAAGCTTAATCAGCTTCGTCAAGGCCTTGGCAATGACACTAAATCCTCTAACATAGCGGCGATAGAAGTTCGCCAACCCAAGGAATGCTCGCACTCTGCTCACATCTGTAGGCCAAGGAATACGTGCAATAGCCTCCACCTTGGTCTGCTGAACACCAAGTCCTCCGGGATAGATAATGTGACCCAAATACTCAACCTGCTTGTGGAAGAACCTACACTTCCCAAGATGTAATTTGAGTCCATGAGATCTCAACCTCTCAAACACCTCCAACAACTGTCTCTCATGTTACTCCACAGTAGTGCTATAGACCAAAATGTCATCAATATAACACCGAGCAAAATCCAATCCAGCTAGGATCCTATCCATGACCCTCTGGGACTCAGTAGGAGCATTCTTCAACCCGAATGGTAAGAACCTCCACTGATATAACACATCCTTGCCGTGAGGATCAATAGCCCAAAATGTTGTCTTGGACTTATCGTCCTCCCTGATCGGCAACTGAGGATATCCCGCTCGAAGATCCAAAGTACTGAAGACCTTTGCATGCCCAATCGCATCAAAAATCTCCTCCGGTGTAGGCATGGCATACCGATCAGCCCTGGTCTGTCAGTTGATAGGACGGTAATCTCCACACATCCGCCTATCTGTATAGTTGCCATGCATATCCTTCTTGGCTGGCATCACTGTTGCTAATGCATACTCTCCATGTGAAATCTCCACCAAACCAGCCTCAAAAAGGTCACTACTCCGGCTTTGAATCAATGTCCTCTCCATACCAATATATCGATAAGGACGTCGGAAAACTAGTGTGTCGCTAGTCAGCTCAATCCGTATACCAGGTCCCTTCAGAGCACCCAAATCCTTCAAATTGAAGGCAAAACAACTCGTGTGACTCCTCAAGAACCTCCAAACCCTCCGTCTTTCCTCTCCAGTAAGCTTGGGTCCAAGATCTAGCTCCCAAGTATCCTCTATAACTGTAGTAGGAGTGGAAGACGTACTGATTGGCTGCTTCACTAAGCCCTTGGGAGCAATAGTGTCATGCTCCCGACCACTAGAGGTCCCAACCTCTGTGTGAAAAACTCCCTCCACTCTGGCTGCAAGCTCCACACGTCCTCTAGCTGCATCCCATGTGGACCAAGGGTGTAATCCAAGAAGCCCACGCTCACCTAGATGGACTCCAAGTAGACCACTCTCCCTAGTAGCTACAGGATGTGTCCCAAGAATACCATGTCCACTCGGTCCATCGCCCCCAGCATGTGCCTGAATCGTCTCGATAGGCACATGGCTCACAAGTGTCCGAGTGGTGATGCCTATGAAGCGCATCCTACGCTGCTCTGCCAAACCAAGGCTCACAATCTAGGTCAAACAGTTCAGGTCCATAGCCTGACCTAACACCTGACGCCTGGATGCCTCTGACACTGTTGGAACAGTGGTAATACCGGTGCAAAAACCCATCGCCCGCTCTCTCTCATCAATGTTGGGCTCCACCAACTGCTGTAACTGTGAGTCCCAATCAAGTCCAAGTCCTCCCTCTCGAACAACATGAGAGCCTGGGAAACTCATGAGTGTGGGAAATGCAACTCTAGGCTATCCAACTAGGTTCACCACTACCATAGGTGACCTATCAGCCACTACCACTGTCTAAGACTGACGTCCAGCATCCAAGATATCATCAACAAGAATGTGGTCTAGTCGTTGAATCCCATCATAACTACGCTGTAGAACCTCTCTGGGTAAAAGGTTCGTCCACCAAAGACGAAGATGATGAGCCCATGATCCCACTCTGGCTGCATCTAACAATACAGTAGGTCCCATCCATGAATGGACCTTATGTGTACTCGCCACCACTCTAGTGCGAGAATCACCCATCAATGGAACGTTCTCCAAAAGGTAAGCTAGAGAAACAGACTGATGAACCTGGAGATGTCGTAATATCCGTAACATCTCCCAAAACACACCAGATCAAGGATCTTGAAGACCCAAACCGTGGCCCACATGTGTATGTCCCTGACATGGCCATCCAGAAATCACCAAGTGAATAGGCCCATGTCTCTCTTGGTCATGCGCTCCCAGTAAAGAAATGTCTCCTGGTAAGGCCTTATGGTAACCTCTGACTGCTGACATTAGTAATAACTCTGGATACCAATAGGCTAAGTGTGCTACATGATGTAGAGAGACTCGCCTAGCAGTCTCATCTCTCTCTACATACAAGTACCTCTGTACTCGGATACCCGCCTGTAACACCGCAGCTAGTTCGGTGCTAATCCCACCAAACAACTCCAATAGGCATATCCCCTCTATTGGATACTGCCAAGCAATGAGTGTGGTATCCAGAGGTGTCAAAGCAATCACCTCTGGAGGCTCATCTTCACACTCATCCCCTGATGGTACAAAGGCTCCACTCCAAGCCTGCTGCACCAACTGATCTACATGTTGCTGCAATGCCTCCTCTAAACTCCACAATGGAACATCCAAGGTGGATGGAACAATCCCACTCGTACTCCAAAGTCGAGTGATCTCCTCTGGTACTGGAGTATCCTCTGCATGGGCGTTCCCCTCCAACAAGTCACCAGGCCAAGTAACTGCACCGCTGAAAGCTAAAACTGATGCTGCCATGGTCCCGGATTGTAGTGAGCCAAGACTGCCACTACTGAAGCGTACTGGTAGAAAACATACTTGTCCCTCACCAGACTGCCAACCAGGTCTATAAGAGGTTGTCTCCTCCCAATAGTCAATGCTGAAACGCATAGGGTATAACACTGCTCCCCCAACTAGCACATCATATGACTTAGCTATCGTCACAATAGCTTGAGCTCTCACCACCGAGCTATCAGTCGGATGACCAGGCTGAACCTGGACAACGAGCTCTCCACGTGTGATGTATTGTGTCGAACCACCACCAAGAGATGTCTGGATCTGAAATGGACACCTCTCCACATCGGTCTTCCATAACTCCAGACCAACAACTGTAGCCTTCCCCAACATAAGGGGCTGCGCACCAGAGTCTAACAAGACTCTCTGTGGTGTATAGACCTTCCCCGAAGGTCCCACCAAACAAAAAATCCCCCTCTGGTTATCCAATAGGACAACACCAGGTGTAAACCGCACTCTCTAAAAGGCCGGTCTAGCTGGCAACTCCTCCAGTCTAGCCGTTGCTGCCTGCCATAAACCACTGGTCGTTGAACGGATCCCATGCTCCTCAACCAAGTCAGCTCCACTACCAACCACCTCTGCTCTAGTAGTAGGAACTGCACCATCCCTACTCTCACACAATGTGGCAGCCAACCGTAACACTAGGGCTGGGTCAACTCCCAATGTAAACATGTCACTGGCTGAAAATGAAGGATGCCGCATAATCAGCTGAGCCGCCCCCAACATCATGCTAGACTCAATCTGTGTAGTAGCAGGTGGCTGACTAGTAGGTAGTCTATCATGTACTCCATCACCACCTACCACACCTTCACAAGGACGTCTAGAAACCATGGATGTCGTCTACAATGCCTCAGATAGCGTGAAAGACTGGGGAAGTCTGACCTGTCTCCCAAACTCTCCTCTCTGTGGGTCCAACTCCACTGATGCTCCTCTAGGCTCTGGAGCACGTACTGCACTCCTAGTCACTGCTGCAGATGCATCCACCTGTGTTGCTCCGCACATGAAGTCCAAAGCATCTCTATCACCAGCATATGAGGTGGAAGCCTCAGCACCCAAATCTGATCTCCTCTGAGCAATAGCCATACTAGCCAATCTCTGCTCCAATTGCTCAATCCGAGTAGCCATAGCTGTGTCAGAAGTAAGGGTAGGTACTGCACCCCTACTAGGTGTAGATCCTCTACCACCACCTCTACCACCTCGTCCTCCATGAATTGGAGCTCCTCTACTACCTACCATAGCAGCCCTACCACTCCGTAACTCCGGGTGTAGGTCAAAACACCGATCACTAGTGTGACCAAATCTATGGCAGTGCTCACACTGCCTCTGTGTTGGCTGTGATGCACTAGAGGTATCAAGTCCGCTGCCCTGAGTACACTCTCTCCCATGGGGAGGTCCACCACAAGTCCAACAAGCAACACCACCACTCACTGGCTGCTGCTGACCCAAAAATGAGGGTAAGGGTCTAACTCCATTAGGCCCTCCACTCGCTCCATAGGATCTGGGCTGTCCACCATGTCCTCGAAAACCAACTGGGCGTGGTGCACTGTGCTGCACTCTAGAAGAAGTCACAACCATAGATGAGATCTCCCTACCAAATCATGATGTCACCACTCTCTCCTCCACCATGTTGAGCTCAATACGCTCAGCCAAACCAAAGACTACTGCCAAAGTGGGTGAAGTAGCCTGCAACAACGTAGCATCACGAACTCTATGTCACAACTCCCTGTCCAGTATCCCATACCAAAACTGGACTGCTTGGGCCTCAGTAACTCCCTGAGTGAAACTGATCAGCCGCCTCATGCAAGTGTATGCCTTGCGTAGGCTCTCTCCAGCCTTCCGCTAGAACTCCTGCAAGCTCCTCAGCTTGTCAGTCCGCACTCCCTGGTAGTTCTGCCTCAAACATAGGAAGAACTCCACCATGGGGTTGAACCCCGGTACCAGACCACCTCCTGCAGCGGTACCTCCACTCGTAGGAGCACTATCTCCAGCTAGTGCACCTCCACTAGCTCCACCAACACTACTCAAGCTAGAACTCGTGGGTACAGTCAATCTACTCCTGGCCACCAAGCCTGAAGTGATGGAGACATAGTGTGGAGACCAATACTGTCTCCATAACTCAATCTCCTCCAAATGAGCTCTCCTGAACTCATGGTAGTCATCCATCGGCGGACCCTCCAGATGTTGGAACAACTCCTTCCATGCCATGAAGGGTGTGAACAAAGTCGGGTTCCGCATCTGCTGCAGATCACACCAACTATCAAACTCCTGGATGAAGTCATCCAACTCAATGGTACCCACTATACCAGAGTAACGCCTAGGGCCTTTGGAGGCCCCATAAATCTCGTCCATGTCCCACAACAACGGTGCGGACACCCCAAGTGCACTCTCAGCTAAATCAGCTCCTGTGTCGAACTCTAACTCAGAGTCAATCTCCTCTCTCATTGGGACCTGAGATATAGGCTGATATCGAGCACCACTCCGAGTAAACCCACTACGTACTACAGGGCTAACTACTCTGGAATCTCCAAAGAACTCCGTCGTGACCACGTAACTGCAACAACAAACCCGAACCACCAACTGCAACTGCAAGTCGCAACCGCAAGTGCCCCACCAAGTGCCAACACCACCACGTGCCAACACCAACTAGACACCACCCACTAATGTAACTCTAACCGAGATAACTACACTAAGGGAAAGACAACCTGTAACCTGCCATCATAACACGCACTCTCACGGTTTGCAGGTCATCACTTCCTACTTCACCGGAGAGAAACAAAGGTAGTCTGACTGGTCATCACTCCAGCCTCACCACCGAGAGCACACCAGAGCACCAACGCTCAAAAGTCAGTGCACCTCACACAAACATGGTGCACAAACAGGAAGCAGAGAATGGAGGGGATCCAATCACAAGAAATCTAAACAAAAACCCTCCATCTCATAGCACAACACGGGAATGACTCTACCACCATTTGGCATTTGACATAAGAGCAGTTCGTATCTAAGTCCTAAGCTACCAAGATCACCAAGAATAGGATCAAACTGCCTCTCCTAGCCGAAGCTACATGTGTATAGATAACAATGGCGCAGTCACTAGGACAACAAGTGAGGGTGGACCAATTGGCTAGGGCACCAGTCTAGGAATAAGAGATCTAGGGATCAAACCCTGTTGCGCACAATCTAGCAAGAAAGGCAGATTTTGCCAACCAATGACCAAGATCTACTCTAAACTAGCTAGCCTCACACCAGCAAGCTGGCTTGCTGGCCCTTCTAGGCCTTCGTAGCCTCTCATAGCCCACATCCCTATGCCTCAAAGCCTTGAAACGCCAAATGAGGCCTTTCTTGTTGCCACTTTGAACCTCCTCCAAAATTGGCAAAACTTCTCCAAATCTGCAAAACTCCTCCAAACTAGCGAAACTTCTCCAAATCTGGCCAAACAGCGAAACTCCTCCAATTTTGGCCCAAAATTTGATGTAAAATCTGACATAAACCCTAAAGATGGATGTCTGCCAAATCCCCCGCTAACTTTCCACTCGAGCCAAATTGACAAAATGGGTTTTTCCAAATCACAATTTTATGAGAAGAGCTTTCCAACTCCACCTTCAATTTCACTTTCTGAGCCCAACTCGCAGCAAATTGGTCATGTCTTCACCTCTTGAGCTCAAAATCACAACATTGCTCAAAATTTGCTCCTTTGCTCAAAATTTGACCAGCGCTTCCGCACACCGTCCGCCTAACTACCAAATTTGAATCACTTGAACGAGCTTCTGCACACTAGGGAAACATAGAACTTGAATCGAGCTACCATGATCTACCGAGCTTGGAGATACCACCAACACTCAACGTTCTTGCACCCGATTTCCCCCTGACTTCACTTCTCTGATGTAATCAGATTGCTTAACACTTTCAACTCAACTCAACTCAGATTAGTACTTGATCTGTCACTCTATAAACTGCCAACAACTGGGCACTGATTACAGTCAAGCCACATCCACTCAAGCATAGAGAATCCAAGTGACGCTCACCGGCCTCTGTCCACCATAGCCAGGGACTCGAAGGCTCAAGATCAGAGAAGTGAGCTCTCTGGAGCTCACTTTGAAACTATACCCCCTTGGACTCGAGCTAGCACTGGAATCCTAACGGTCCCGCTGACGGCACACTCGACGGTGTGAACGGTGCAAAGTGACGGTGGGCCCTACCGTGAAGTCAGTACTGTAACACCCATTTGTGCATGTGTGTGGTATTGTGATATTTAGCTTGGTATTACAAGTACTTAAGAGATATTATTTATATAGAGATAAAGGATGGTTCTATATTAGTCATGGTTAGCTAAAGTTAGTCATAGCTAAGATAGATGGGACCTTACTTTAGAGGAAGTAGAAAAGATGAGCACCACTATTTTGGATTTTAGTGTGTTGACTTGGTATTATTCCTAGGTGTTTGGCTTTGGGGAAAGAGTTGAGAACTCTTGGGCCCGCAAGCCTTTTTGTTTTGGATTCTTCTTTAGTCCAAGGATAGCCCATGTGAAGGAATCCTTGCTTTAGTGGTTGGGTCAAGATAAGGGGAATATGCCCATGTGAATGGATATTCCTTTCTACTTTTTGACTTTACTTGACTTTTAGTCTAGTAACTTGAGTTACTATGGTAATTAGTAACTTTGGTATGTAACTATTTCACAAGTATATAAACAAGGGGTGAGGAGGTACTCATCATCCTTTCATTTGCAACTATCTCTCTCTCATTGAGTTCTCTAGTGAGCAATGTCTTGAGTCTTGGAGTGTTAGCCTTGGAGGAGTATGATGGAGTTGGGGTTCCTTGCCTTCTTAGTCCATGGTGCGCTACCATAATAGCCATCAGAGGTTCATCCTGAGTGAGAGACAGGCCGGCTCACATTTTTGGTTCCGTTGCCGGGACCTCTCTAGAAGGCAAGATAATGTTCTGCGTCCAATTCTACATTAGGCAGAAGGAGGCTATGAGAGCTCACTTGGAGAGAACATTAGGAGAGGAGAGGGCTGAACTTATGTTAGAGAACCAAGATCTATTTGTATACCTTGTAGTTCATTATGATGTCTTTGAGGTGATTTTGTACATCTTGTACACATGAGAGGAATTGGAGAGATTGTGTGAGGTGGATTGCAGATTTTGGGGATTAAGGTGATTTTGGGCAAAATCTCAAGTTTGAGATCTAGATTTGAGATTTCTACACATGATAGCTTAGGTTTTCTTTCAGTTAGCACACTTGAAATTATTGTGAGAGCTTCTATGCACACTGGGCTAGAATTTTTGAAAGTTGATAGGGTAAAGTGCTCCCGCAACTGCATGCTCTCTGGAAAATTGTACAGAGTCTGCCATTTCTTCAATTTTCAGTGAATTGTCCTGAACATTTCCAAGAAAATTCAGTTTTTTGTATCCTACTTGCTGCCACAAAAATTAGAGAGAGATCGTTCTTGCCCAGGGAGAAATGAGTTTTTGAAGTAAGGGGGGTTGTTTTCAGACCAAATCTGAAATATGGGTGCTGAATAGAAAGGTGTCTAGACCAAATGGCTCAATGAAAAGATCTGAAATTTTGCAGGGAGGGACACCCGGGAGTTGTTATCAAGTGTGCAAAATTTCAGAGGACTGTGACACATTAGTTGGGAGATTTGAGTGACATTGTGAGGAAGGGTCGATTCTACAAAGTGGAGATCTCATGCATGAGAAGTTTGAGATCAACAAAAAGCATGTTTGAGTGTTTAGATTCATCTTGGGAACATGGAGGGTCATCAAGAGTGGAAATTGAGATTATGCAAGGTTCCCCAAGGGTTTGAGGTGATTGTAGGGGTTGATTTGAAGAGAGTTTACAATAGAATTTGAAGAGAGTTTACAATAGAATTTGAAGAGAGTATTGAGAGGATCCAAAAACCCACACCACTTGGAGGAAAGAGTGAGTCTAAGTGCTTTCTATGTGGAGAGAAGAGACATAAGGCAAGTTCATGTCCATTGACCTTTGAAAGCAAGAGATTGAGGGAAAGGAGAGGCTTACTTGACTTGGGTTTGCATGTTGGACCTTCTTCACCAAGATTGGGAGAGAGAAGATCTAAGACCAAGGAGTTGTGTGAGGTTTGTGGAGTTGAAGGACTTCCAAAAGGACATGAGTGTAGTGGAGTAAAAGCACTTTTGGAAACTTTGGTGAAGGATCTTGGAGAGAGTCTTAGTACAGCTACAGAAATACTACCACCTTCATCAGCTAGTTCTCAAGATTAGTGATGGAGATAATCTTTCAACTTATAGATAAACTATCCATGAGAGTTAGATTAATATGCACTCTAGGATTTGATGTTGCTATAGAAATCTTGGAGCAACCTGAACCTTTTGTGTTCTCTAGAGTGGATTATTCTCAGATGGTGTTACTCATGTATATACTCTATTAGTAATAGAGTGAGAGAAAAGAAAAGAGAAAAAAAAAATTTGAGAGAAAAGAAAGATAGTGAGGGGTTAAGATGGGAAAACTTCCGGTTTTCTTTGGCAAGGATGGAGAAGATGTGGAGGCCTTTGTGAGAGACTTCAAGAGAGCTTGCATAGGAAACAATGAGAGGAGGAAGAATGAGTGGGCCTCATTATTACCAGATTTCTTTGAGGATGCAGCACTTACATGGTATGAGTCAGAATACCAAAAGAGAGAGAGGAGAGAGGGGGAAGAGGAGTCTTGGGAGACTTTGACTTCAGCACTCATTGAAAACTTTCTTCCTGATGAGAGTTATGAGAGATTGATGAGTGAGGTTACATTTCTCAAGCAAGGAGATGGAGAGAAAGTGAGAGTATATGTGGAAAGAGTGGAAAAGTTAGAGTCCAGATTTCGCATAGTGTTGAGGAAGGGTGGGGATGACGTGGAGACTACAATGATTGGCATAGGGGCCATGCTCACCAAGAATTTTGTGGGAGGGTTGAGACCAAAAATTAGAAGCAAGGTGAGATATGAGAAACCTTCTTCTAAGGTTGAAGCTATCAAGATCGCAATTCGTATGGAGGAGAGTTTGAAAGGGGATGAGAGTGATTTGGTGGTGAAGGAGGTTGTGCATCCTCCTCAAGGCTACAATTATGGTGGAACTTCTGATACTTTGGTGACAAGGGTTGCACCACAAGTAGTAGTTGCTCCAATTCTTGCACCTCCACCAAAAGATCCACTCCAAACCATCACAGAACAACTTGCGGATCTCAAGATCAATGTGGTGCAACTATGGGAGAAGAGAGAGGTGGATCAGAATGTAGGGAGAGGGCCTAGGAGTTATGGAAACTATCCATATAGAGGAGGCCAACCAGCCAACAATTTCAATGATAGAAATTGTTTTGGTTGTGGAGGAAGAGGCCATATCCAAAGGAATTGCCCAAATTCCACTTACCATGGAGGAAGGGGTTATGAGGGAGCCAATAGAGGGAAAGAGGGAGGTAGTGAAACCCAAGTGGCTCCTAATCCCAACAAAGGTAAGGGGATAGCATCCATAGATGTGGTTGAGAGCAAGTATGAGAAGGGAGAGTGCTCAAACTCCAAGGGTCTTAATTTGGAGCTTTTGGCACAAGAGAAGAAGAGAGCTCGTTTTGCAGAGGATGTTCACTCTTCTCAAGGATTTACTTCAAGCAAAGATACTCCTATGTCAACTAGGAGCACTCGCACCTCAACACCATCAACAACAAAGACTCCAAGGAAGAAGTTGGGGATGGAGGACTTCTTGATCTCAAAGCAACAATGGAACTACAATGTGTTGGAGGATGTTGGTAGTCACAAGGCTAACATCAAAGTGGGCCAATTAATTGCTTTGAACCCTACCTTGAGAAAAGAGCTTAGAGGTGGTTTGAGTTCTACAAGGAGCAAGAAGAAGAAGAAGGCAAAAGTTCCAGTATCAATGGGGGTGGTGGATGCCAAGCCAGCACCATGGGAGGCTTGTGAATATGCCTCCAAGATTGATGTGAGAGTGAATGGTCACAGCATCAAGGATGCATTGGTTGATGGAGGATCAGCAGTGAATGCCATGTCAGAAAGGTTGATGAAGAAGTTGGGTATGATACCCTCAAGACCTTCAACATTTGTGGTGAGCATGGCAAACAAGCAACAAGTTCGACCAGTAGGGGTGATGGATAAGGTGGTAGTTTCAATTATGGGAGTTCAAAATCTCATGACTTTCCAAGTCTTGAAGGATTCAAGCTATGACTTACTTCTTGGGAGGCCATGGTTGAGAGCAGCACGCACAACTGATCGATGGCACAAAGGGTACTTGAGGATTGGGCCATCAAACCATAGAGTCACTGTTCCTGTGACTAACACCACCAACACTTCACATTCAAATACCCCATCTTCTGATTATTGGGAATCAGATTCTGAAGAAGGAGCTTCAGGTGTGGACACAAGCATGGAAGAGGAGACTTCCACAGAGGAGGATGAATCTGAATCTGATTCACATATGTATCCTTTGTGTGCTATGGATTTTGCACCTAAGCCAGAGGTTTTGAAGGACCCAAATAAATCACCATTGACACTTGAGGAGGTAGAGAGAAGGTTATCTACCCTCAAGTATGGCCCAAATGTTACCAAGGAGGAGAAGGTGAGATTTGAGGAGATTTTCCGCAAGTTCATCCATGTGTTTGCTTTTAGTTACAAGGACTTGAAGGAAGTCACCTTGGAGGAGCACAAGATAGAGGTGGAGTCACATGCAAGACCAATCCGCCAAAAGCAACGTCGCATTAGCCCACCAATATCTTTGGTTGTGAAGGAGGAGATTGATAAGCTCAAGGAGGCTAGATTTATCTTTGAGGTGGAGAATTCAGAATGGGTGTCTCCAATTGTCATTGTGAAGAAAAAGAATGGCAAGCTTCGGGTATGTGTGGATTACAAGAAGCTCAATGCTGTTACCAAGAAGGACTACTACCCATTGCCATTCATTGATGAGATCTTGGAGGAGGTTGCAGGTCATGAGAGGTACAGTTTTGGAGATGGTTATAGTGGATATAACCAAATCAAGATTGCACCAGAGCATCAACAACTCACCACATTCACCACACCTTGGGGAACTTATGCTTTCAAGGTCATGCCTTTTGGGCTTTGCAATGCTCCAGCCACATTCCAACGGTTCATGAACAAGGTATTTGAACCTTTCATTGGGAAATTTGTGAGAGATTTCATTGATGACTTTTGTGTCTATGGGAGCAAGGAGGAGCACTTTGAGCACCTAATCAAAGTCTTGCAACGCTTGGATGAGGCAAATGCATCACTCAACCTAGAGAAGTGCATTTTTGGATGTGAAGAAGGTCTACTTTTGGGGCACATCATCTCCAAGGATGGAATAGCAGTTGATCCTAAGAAGGTGAGGAAAATCTCAGACCTTCCATTCCCTTCAAGCTTGACAAAGTTACGCCAATTCTTGGGAATGGTTGGGTACTATAGGAGGTTCATCTTCTCATTTTCCAACAAGGCTTATGCATTGACCATCTACATGAAGAAGGGTGTAGATTACATGGTGATTTTGGAAGACAAGGAAGCTCTCAAAGCTTTTGGGAGCTCAAGCAATCCCTTGTTGTAGCTCCAATTCTTGCTAAACCTAATTGGAGTAAGCCTTTCATCCTCTACACTGATGCTTCTAATGTAGCTATAGGATGCACTCTTAGTCAATTAGACCAAGATGGGCATGATCATCCAATAGCTTATGCTAGTAGGCAGATGGTTTCAGCAGAGAAGAACTACTCTGTCACGGAGAGAGAAGGGTTGGCAGTGATCTTTGGTCTCAAGAAGTTTAGACACTACTTGATTGGAGGGAAAGCCACAATTGTCACAGATCACAAGGCTTTGAAGTACATCTTCAACAAGCCTAATGTTGAAGGGAGACTAGCAAGGTGGATGATACTCTTGTCTGAGTATGACTACACAATTGAGGATAGGCCAAGGAAGAAACATGCAAATGCTGATTTGTTATCTAGAGCCTATGATCATGATGGAGATGAGCCAGTAGATGATTCCTTCCCGGATGAGGAGCTCATGACAATCTCATTCACTCAAGAGATGCCAATGGAGTACAAGGAGATTGTGGATTTTGTGACAAGAGGTAACTATCCAGAAGGGATGCATGCTAGGGAGAGGAAGGCCCTTGCAGCAAGATCTAGACCTTACACAATGATGGAGGATATTCTTTTTCACCAAGGAGCAGATGGTCTACTTCGAATAGCAGTGGGTAAGGAAGAGGCTATCCTACTCATAAAGGAGTTTCATGAAGGTTTAGTATGTGGAGGACACTTTGCAGGAAAGGTGACTGCTTTCAAGATTCTAGATGCAGGTTACCATTGGAGAGGGATTTTCAAGGATTGTCTTGATTATTGCAAAACTTGTCATGTTTGTCAAGCTTTTGCTAGAAAGTCTACATCCACTCCACCACTTAGATCAATTCCATTGCTAGGACCTTTTGAGAAGTGGGGAATTGATTTTGTAGGACCTCTCAATAGAACCCCAAGGAACAATCGGTACATTGTGGTAGTTACTGATTACCTTACCAAGTGGGTTGAGGCTAGACCATTGAGGGACAAGAATGAAGATGAAGTGGGTAGATTTCTTTATGAACACATTATCACTAGGTTTGGATGCCCTTTGGAGTTGGTTTCTGATAGAGGAGGAGAGTTTATAGGAAGCATTACTACAGCCATGCTACGACATTTCTCTATCACACATAGAGTAACTACATCCTATAAGCCAAATTCCAATGGCTTGGCAGAGAGAACCAATCAGACCTTGTGCATGATGTTGGCCAAAGATGCAGAAATGGAGGGGGCTAAACATCATTGGGACAAGAGGATTCATGCAGTTTTGTGGGAGTATAGGACAACCATGAAGACTTCCACCGGATATTCTCCATTCCAATTGGTGTATGGTATTGAGTCTACCTTACCTATTCACTTTGATCTTCCTACCTTCCAAAGCATTCATAGGAGATTGAAGAAAGCACAAGGAGGTGATGCAAAGAAGTCCAGGAAGGATCAACTCATGGAGTTGGAAGAGGCAAGAGCAGTTGCTATGGTTCGAGTGGAGCAAGCCCAAAGGAAACAAAAGGAGAGCTATGATAAGAGGCAAGACAAGAAGAAGGTGGAGCCTTTCAAAGAAGGTGATTGGGTAATGTTGTTTGATTCCATTCGATTCAAGAGAGTGCAAAAGAAGTTTTTGCCTAAGTACTTTGGACCTTTCATAGTGGAGAAGGTGTGGGGCAATTACACCTATGATCTCAAGGAGTTGGGAGGAAGATACTTTGATAGGATTAACCATGATAAGTTGAAGATGTACCATAGAAGGTAGAGAGACCTTCACTTTGAGGACAAAGTGAAAACTTAGTCCGGGGATAAATGTAACACCCATTTGTGCATGTGTGTGGTATTGTGATATTTAGCTTGGTATTATAAGTACTTAAGAGGTATTATTTATATAGAGATAAAAGATGGTTCTATATTAGTCATGGTTAGCTAAAGTTAGTCATAGCTAAGATAGATGGGACCTTACTTTAGAGGAAGTAGAAAAGATGAGCACCACTATTTTGGATTTTAGTGTGTTGACTTGGTATTATTCCTAGGTGTTTGGCTTTGGGGAAAGAGTTGAGAACTCTTGGGCCCGCAAGCCTTTTTGTTTTGGATTCTTCTTTAGTCCAAGGATAGCCCATGTGAAGGAATCCTTGCTTTAGTGGTTGGGTCAAGATAAGGGGAATATGCCCATGTGAATGGATATTCCTTTCTACTTTTTGACTTTACTTGACTTTTAGTCTAGTAACTTGAGTTACTACGGTAATTAGTAACTTTGGTATGTAACTATTTCACAAGTATATAAACAAGGGGTGAGGAGGTACTCATCATCCTTTCATTTGCAACTATCTCTCTCTCATTGAGTTCTCTAGTGAGCAATGTCTTGAGTCTTGGAGTGTTAGCCTTGGAGGAGTATGATGGAGTTTGGGTTCCTTGCCTTCTTAGTCCATGGTGCGCTACCATAATAGCCATCAGAGGTTCATCCTGAGTGAGAGACAGGCCAGCTCATAGTACCCCGAACACCAAATCAGACTGTCGGAAAGTAGTCCCTGAGAAACTACTAGAATAACTCTAACTACTATCACTGGAACTCCAGTGCCCAAGCAGCTAGATGAGGAACTACAAATGGCGTGACAAGCCCATGATTTACCAATGGCTAGTCACATGGGTGTGGACAAGGCCTTCGATACCCTCCAATGCCAATGGTCATGGCCCAACATGACACAAGAAGTTCAAGAGTTTGTCCGACCGTGTGAAAGCTACCAACGCAACAAGGCCAACAACTAGAAGCCGAGTGGACTCCTTCAACCACTCCCCATTCCATTTGCTCAATGGGAACATGTGAGTTTGGATCTCATCACATCCTTGCCCAAGACAAAGCAAGGACACACAAAAATCATGGTATTTGTGGATAAGCTTAGTAAGCAAATCCACTTGGCACCAACCTTTGATACTGTGGATGCTCCAACCTAAGTGCAAATCTACTTTGACAATATCTTCAAGCATCATGGGTGCCATGTGTACTCATCTCCGACCATGATCCTTAATTCATTGAAAAGTTTTGGCAAGCATTCTACTAGATACTCGGCACAAAGCTTGCTTTGTCCACGGCCTTTCATCCTCAAATTGATGGACAAACCAAACATGAAAATCATACCTTGGAAGATATGTTGCGTGCATTCATCAATGTCCACCATACCAATTGGGATGAATGTCTTGCAGTTGCAGAATTTACCTACAACAATTCCAAGCAGGCAAGCACCGGATTTTCTCCTTTGTTTCTCAATTTTGGCCAAGATCCGTTTGTTCCAGATTCTTTTCTTGCTCCTTCCCAATCTCAAGTCCCTTATACTTCAACCTTCTTGACCATCATCTCCCAATCTCTTCGACAAGCCAAATCTCACCTCCTTATTGCCCAAAAGTTTTAGAAACTATATACAAACCACCATCACTGTGATCTTACCTTTGAAGTTGGTGATAAAATAATGCTATCTTATAATAACATACCCCTCCCGCTTGAAACCCAAGTTTGTAAACTTGCTTCCAATTGGATAGGACCCTTTGATGTCGCCTAAATCATCTCTCTTGTTGCTTATCTACTTGCCTTACCTTGTCATATGCACATCCACCTTGTCTTTCATATTTCCAAGTTCTTTCTAACCCATCTTCCTTTTCTTCTTGTGTCCAACCTCCTCCTCCTCCTCCTCCTCCCATCCCTATCAATGATCATGAGGAGTATAAAGTTTATCGTATCCTTGCACGTCGCTACATTCAACAAGGATGCCGACAACATACAGGGTACAACGTCCTTTGGAAAAGGTATCCCCTTCATGGTGCCACATAGGAACCTCTTTTTCACCTCCAAAATGCATAGACTGCCATCCAGGAGTTTGAAGTTTCAATGGCGACGAGGACACCACCAACTAGCAGTGGGGGAATATGTAACAATATAGAGTTTAGCGACGTAGTTAGTAAGGCTAATGAAGTAAAGAATGAGCCAAATTAGCCCAAAATATTCTAGAAGCATTTAGGAAGCTTCTTGGGAAGCTTCCCAACTAGTTTAACTTGCACCGCAAGTAGGTAGCTTCTAGAAGCTTCCAACTAGCTTAGCTTGCATGCCAAGTAGGCGGCTTCTAGAAGGAAGCTTCTTGAGAAGCTTCCTGGTTAACTTGGCTTGTACTCAAAGGAAGCGGCTCAAAGAAGCTTCTTGAGAAGCTTCTCAAGGACCTTGTTTTCTACCTATAAATATCAAAGCCAAAGCTCATGCTAGGCATTCAGAGTTTTCTCACATTCAAGTGTCTTAATGCGAGTTTCCATTCTCCAATTTCTCTCCTTGGGCTTGGTCTTCTACAAGTGAAATCAAGGTTGATTTGGAGAAAATTGAGGCTGAAGTGAAAAATTGAAAATGAATTTGGGAACCTTAAATTCAAAATTTGGAGATCTCTATCTTCTCAATTTGGCTTCAATTGATAGTTAGTGGAGGATTTGGTGATCAACCAACTACAAAGAAGGTGCATCAAATTGAGGCTGAAGTGAAAAATTGAAAATGAATTTGGGAACCTTAAATTCAAAATTCGGAGATCTCTATCTTCTCAATTTGGCTTCAATTGATAGTTAGTGGAGGATTTGGTGATCAACCAACTACAAAGAAGGTGCATCAAATTGGCAAAGTTTGTCCTGGTTTGGAGGTCAATTGGTGGAGGTTCCACAAATTGCACTAGCTAGTGCAATTGGTAGTTTTTGGTCATCATTTGGTGCAATAAGGTTTGACCCCCAAATCTTTAGGTCCTACATTAGTGCCCTAGCCGATTGGTCCACCTTCATTTGATGACCTAATGACTGGTTGATTGATACTTATACACATGTAGCTTTGGCTAGGATAGGTAGTTTGATCCCATCCTTGGTGACCTGGGTAGCTTAGGAATATGTAGACACTCTTATTATATCAAATGCCAAAATGGTTATAGAGTCAATCAAATGTTGATTTATGAGATGGAGGGTTTTGTTAAGACTTCATGTGATTGGATCCCCTCTATTCTCTACTTCCTAATTGTGCACCATGTTTGTGTGAAATGCCTTGACTTTAGAGTGTTGGTGCTCTAATGTGCTCTCGGTAGTGAGGCTGGAGTGATGACCAATCAAATTACCTATGTTTCTCTCTGGTGAGGTAGAAAGTGATGACATGTAGACCATGAGAGTGCATGTTATGTTGGTAGGTTATAGGTCACCATTTCCTCTAATGTAGTTATTGCAATTAGAACTACATTAGTGAATGGTGTTTAGTTGGTGGTGACACTCGGTGATGATACTTGGCAAGGTACTTGTAGTGGTTATGATTGCAGTTTAAGTTACATTGTCACAATAAAGTTCTTTAGGGATTTCAAAGGAGATACTGCTATAGTACACAATGGGTTTACATGATGTTGTGTTTTGGTTTGCATAACCTATGGAAAAAGTGAACTAGTATGGTTTATCTCCATAAAGATGGAGTGGGTTGTATGACGGATCCCACGGTTGAGCATTACCATTTGAGCAATCTATGTACATGTATATAATTGGTCATATGGATTAAGGCCTTGTCCTCTTTGAGGGCTCTTGTGTATATAGGTGGTGGAGAGTTGAGAGAGAGAGGTGTGTTTTAGTTTGAGGTGTCTCAAGCAAGAAGAAGATGTTGGGAATGAGAGTTGTAGCAGAGCATGAGCATTAGAGCACTGAGGAAAGCATTTGAGCAAGAGATGTCCCATATGTCTGCTAATCCCAAATCTTTTTTTCATCAAACTTGAGATTATACATTGTGACGGCTTATAGGACTTGATGGTGGCACATTTCAAGGCGGCATTCATGGAGCCAATAATAAAAAACCTGGATCATGTCATCTTTCCTGTGCTTATTTACAAACAAGTTTGGGATTTGAAAATCTATGTGCTTTTATAGATAAAGAATGGCTTAATTTTTCTCATGAGCTCCAAGGTGGAGTTTTGGGGTCCATTTGTCAAAAATTGAAGAGGGTAAATGATAAATTTGCAAGAGTTTGGGTCCCAATACAAGAAGCGCGGACTTCTTTGAGGATTGAAGGAGTTATGGAAGGTCATTTAAGGAAAAAAGACCATGGTTAGAGAGAAGAGCTGACAAGCTACAATTCAAAGATAGAAAGAAAATGATTTGGGTAGATTCTATGGGAGATATGATATGATTGAATCAAGGGGGTAGAATTCATACCCTAGAGCACAAAATAAACAATTTGAAAAGCTTCATGAGATATTTTAATGATTTTTTAGTGGATTTAGAGAGTTGAAAAAGTGCTTAGAGTATTAAAGGCAAATATTCTAGTTTTTGGTTAATCTCAAATCAGATTTGGTCAATTGAATTTGGAGCTCTAGGAAGTGAGGTGTTGGAAATAAGATGTTGATCAAGTTTGGAATTTTGGTCACTTCTAAAGTTGTGGTTGGAATCACTTTATGAAAACATCAAATACTGCTGATGGTTAGGTCTTGCATGTCAGCACAAAGGTTTCATGTCAATTACTCAAATAGAAAAATTCAGGATTTTAGATCAAGCATACCTAGGTTTGTTGATCTTACAAGTTAGCCCAACTCTGGAATTGATCCATATCTAGGGATTGAGATGTGAATGAGCTATAAAACTTCATAGGGGTTCAAAAAAGAGCACAAGTAGCTACCATGGAAATTTTAGTTGGCTTAGGGTACATAAAGAGTGAGAACTAATGCTATAAGTTCCATTGAAAATATTGTTGTTCAAGATGAGCATTTCTATCTTCAATCATTACTAAATGCAAACTCTTCCATGTATGTGTCTATGATTGAAGATTTTAGGTGACTCAAGTAGCTTTGAGGATTATTTGTATCTTTGATGCTGAAATCTAGTGGACATTGCCAAGACCCAAGAGCAAACACTCAATTAGGGATTTCAAAATTAAGACAAAAACCTACAAAAAATTGGCCAAGTTTGAGATCTTGTCAAGGGAGATGTAGTGGCTTGATTATAGTTTCTTTCATATCATTTGAAAGCTTATTTTATAGACTTTCCATTTGAATCCTAGAACCCATAAATTTATATTACAATTTTTTTTTATGTCCATATGAGTTGCATAGAGTTTTCCCTATCAAAAAGACATAAAATTTCCCTCTTGGATTAGAAATCCAAGAAATTGGTTGAACACTAAAGTACAAATTGTAGGAAGCTTGGAGTACAAGTTGAAACTAGCTTGATGACAAAGCAAGAAGGCTCTAAAGCTCATTTCCAACAAAATTCACAAAGAGTTGTTGCTGAATTTTTTGATTGGATCCTTTCCATCCTTTCATGATTGTTTGTATGCCTAGTTGGTTTGGATTGGTGTATAGGCGTTGCATTTAGGTTCTTTTCTTCTAGTAGTGTTGTGTATTTCTCCTTGGTAATGTTGGAAGTGATGATCAATAGACTAGGATTGCATGTTATGATGACATGTTAGGTTGCCTATTGCTACCCTACCTAGTAGTAAGAATACTAAAAACAAGAGTGGAGGGTTCCAATGGTTGGGTGACATGTGTGCTCAGACTAGTAGTGCTCATATTAGGAGTGGTAGGGTTGCTATGGTAGGTGGTAGAGGAGCTCTAAATCATGGAGAACAAGGTGGTAGTAGAGGACCCATACTTGGTAAGGGCGTAGTACCTGCACTTGCTCCTAATACAACAATAACTACTTGGATTGAGAAGTTAAAGCAAAGATTGGCTGGCATGGCCACAACTCATAGGAGATTAGATTTAGGTGCTATGGCTTCCACTTCTTATATTGGTGATAGAGATATCTTGGACTTTATGTGGAGAGCAACACACGTATAAGCATTTTCCACAATGACTAGGAGTGCAATATGTGCTCTAGAGCCTAAAGGAGCATAAGTGGAGTTGGACCTACAAAGAGAAGTTGGTAGATAGATCAAATTTCTCTAGTCTTTCACACTCTCTAAGGCACTACAGACAACATCCATGGCTCTTAGATATTGTAGTGCAAGTGTGATAGGTGGTGATGGAATGTATGATGGACTAGATGCAAGTCAACCACCTACTACTACACAGATTGAGTTTAGCACAATGTTGGAGGCAGCTTAGTTGATTATGCACTTCCCTTTGTTCTTAGCTAGTGATATGTTTACATTGGGAGTTGATCCACCTCTAGTGTTTTGGTTGGTTGCCACACTTTGTGAGAGTAAGGATGCTGTAGTTCTTTCTTCTAGAGTAGAGGTGATTGATAGTGGAGTTGACTTGGTTGAGGAGCATAGGATCTGCTCCACGGCCAATGATTTATGGGAGACAACAATAACAACTAGGCTAGAGGAGTTTCCAACTAGTCTTGACTTTGAGCAAGTTTAGTTCACACCTAGAGTTGTCTTATTGGATAACAAGAAGGGGATTTTTTGTTTGGTAGAACCTTCAAGGAAGGTCTATATACCATAGAGGGTCTTATTAGACTATGGTGCGCAACCTATGGTCTTATGTTGGAGATGGCTACAATTGTCAATCTTGAGCTACAAAAGACCAATGTAGAGATGTGTCTATTTCAGATCCAGATATTTCTATGGGGTGGTTCTACACAATACATCACGTGTGGAGAGCTCATTGTCAAGATTTAGCACAATCAACTAACTGATAGCTCTAGTGAGAGCTTAAGCCATTATGATAGTAGCATAATCATATGATATGCTCATGGTGGAGCAATATTATCCTCTATGGGTTTTAGTATTGACTATTGGGAAAAAAAATTGTCCTATAGATCAAGTTGGCAATCAGGTGAGTGATGAGTATATCGCCTAGTAGTGGTGGTCTTGGCTCACTATTTTCAAGGACCATTGCATCTGTTTCAACTTTCAATGGTTCCATTACTTGGCTTAGTGACATACTAGAGGGAAACACCAATGTAGAAGATACTCCATTACTAGAGGAGATCACTTGGATTCGGAATACAAGTGGAATTATTCTATCTACCTAAGATATTCCATTGAGGAAGCATTGTAGTAGTATGCAGATCAGTTGGTGCAATAGGCTTAAAGTAGAGCCTTTGTACCACCAAGAGACTAGTGTGAGGATATGATGATTTGTACCTTTGAAGTCTATTACCTTGTCACCTTTGGACACCACATTCATTGCTTGGCAATATCCAATAGAGGGAGTATGTCTATTGGGGGTTGTTTGGTGAGATTTACATTGAACTAGCTACAATATTATATGCATGTATATGAGTACAAAGGTACTTGTATGTGGAGAGAGATGAGACTGTTAGGTGAGTCTCTCTACATCATATGGCACACTTGGCCTATCAATATCTTGAGTTCTTATTGAAGTTAGCAATCAAAGGTTTCCAAAAGACCCTACCAATAGACATTTCCTTCTTTGGAGCATAGGATTTGGAGAGACATGGTCCCATTCATTTGGTGATTCTTTGATGGCCATGTCAAGGACATACCCTTGATGGCTGAGGTTAAGGTCAATAGGATCCTTATTTTGGTGTGTTTTGGAAGATATTATGTATATTATAACATCTCCAAGTTCATCAGTCCATTTCTCCAACCTATATTTTGGAGAACATCCATTGGAAGAATGATTTTCATACTTGGGTGGTGGCAAGTACACGTCATGTCCATTCTTGGATGGGACCTGCCATGTTGTTGGATGCAACCAGAGTGGGACCACAAGCTCATTTTCTTTATCTTTGGTGGATGAACCTTTTACTTAGAGAGGTTCTACAACATGCTTATGATGGGATTCAACAACTAAACCACCTTATTGTTGATGACATTTTGGATGTTGGGCATTAATCTCAAACAATTGTAGTGGTTGCTAGGTCACATATGGCAATGGTCAACCTTTTTGGACAAATTGAGCTACTTTATCCACAATAATGAGTTTCTTAGGCTCCCATGCTTTTTGAGAGGGAGGTCTTGGACTTGTTTGGAACTTACAATTATAGCAATTGGTAGAGCCTAATTTTGATGAGCGGGAGCAAGTGATGGGTTTTCATACAGATATTACTATTATTGAAATAGTGTTGGAGGCATCCAAGCATCAGGTGTTAGGTCAAGCTATGAATTGTTTGACTTGGATTGTGAGCCTTGGCTTGGCAGAGCAACATAAGATGCACTTGATAACCATCACTACTTGGACACTTGTGACCTTTATGCCTATCAAGATGATTCAAGTACATGCTAGGAGCAATAGACTGCATTGATAGGGTATTCTTGGGACATAACCAATGGCTACTAGTAGGAGTGGTTTACTCGGGGTCCATATAGGTGAGCATGGTCTACTTGCATTATACTCTTGGTCTACTTGGGATGTAGCTAGAGGACATGGGGAGCTCAGAGCCAACGCATAAGGAGTTTTTAGTATTGATGTTGTCATGGGGATTTTAAGGTCTCAAGATTACAGCGGGCACCTAGCTGCATGTGCTTAGGCTGTCTTGTTTGTCTTAGACTCAACAATTCTTCTGTAGTTTGGCATTGGTTCTGTTCTCTAGATTTATGACAATAGCTTCTCTTGGGAGATTGTCTGTTGCTATTCTGGGTGCTGATCCTTGACAATGAATACTTGCATAGGCTTTATTGCTTGCTCTTTGGTTACTATTCCTGATTTGTCATTCTAGACTCTTTTCTTAGTCTATCATTTGTAGGTGGGTGGGGTCTTTGCTGTGAAAATCAGGCCTAGCCAAAGCACAGACTTGGTGGGATTCATGGACTAGTCCACAGGTCATGCAACCAATTCTACCTTGGGATTTTGTCCAAAGACCTGACTCACTTCCGTGGACTGGACTGAGTTTCATTCTTTTCATTCTTATCACTATTTGCTTATTTTTTCTACATACACATTCATTCACAAGGAATGTCACTTCTATCACTGCAGCAAGTTCTCCAAAAATTCATAAATTCTTCAGGATGATCAAAACTCAGACTGAATAGTTTTGCATCAAGCACATTGTCTAATCAAGCATATATAGAACAAGAAACATCTATGTCCTAACTCCTATCCCTTACAGCATTTAGCTTCCTGTTTGTAGGTCTCTACATGACCTTCCAAGATTGCTGCTCGGCAGATCTCCTTTGGTGATTCTCCCTGCTTGTCACTGCAAATTTGTACTATCATCACCTCTGGCATTTCTCTCCTCACTCTCTTGCCATGCTCAGCCAACAGATTTCTCTGGAAAAATTCCTCCTCTCTTGTCACCTCCTCAGCAGAGCATTCTCTCCAAACATCTCATGAATCCTTATGTCTCTCTTGATCTTGTCACAGTCTCCAGTCCAATTTCCTGCTCAAATTTCTCCTTCTTCCCATCCTCTTGTCATAGTCCAAGTCCCTTGATATTTTCCTCCTTAGTAGCACTTTGGCACATTCAAAATCCCTCACACTCCACTATGTTCCTTTGCAAGATTTCTTCCATGTCAACTCTTCAACAAACCCTACATCCTCCTACAAAAAACCTCCTTTTGCTCCCAAGCTTTTCTCCTTTTTGACTTTCCAACCTAATCCTTTGGAGATCTGTCTACCTTTCATTGGTCCCTATCACAGACCAGAGCAAAAGCCAACCTTTGAAAAGTCCTTTCTCTCTTGAATTTTCCTCCACTATTCCTCTCTTTCTGTTCAGACCTTCACTCTTTGAAATTTTGCACCTGTCCTCCTGTCACTTACTTGTCACACCAAAACTCAAAACCTCTCTCCTTCCTACTCTTGTCTAGTGCCAGGCAAACATAGTTTGAAAACCCTCATGTCACCTATTACTGCTCAGGGAAAAGCAAAACCCTTCAAAAATCTCTCTTTATCTCTCACTGCTCAGGGCAAAAGCCCTCAAAGATCCTCCTCTCTCCTCAGTAGGGCAACTCCAAATCTTCACTCCGTTTCCTCTCACTACTCAGGGCAAAAATCCTTTGAAAATCTCCTTTTACCTCTCACTGCAAAAGCCCTCAAAGATCCTCCTCTATCCTCAGCAGGCCAACTCTCCAAAACTTCACTCAGTTCCTGTCCAACCAGAGCAACCCTAACTCAAAATTCTTTTCTCTCCTCCTATCACTTAGCAAGCTGAAACAAACCCTCCAAAATTTCTCCTTCTCTCTTGCACTCCTGTCCAAGCCAAAGCAAAACCCAAGTCAAAATTCTTTTGTCTCCTCTTGTCACTCAGCAGGCTGAAACAAATCCCTTGAGGATTTCTCCTTAAGCGTATGTCCACTCGAAACCCTTACTGATTCCACCTCTTAGCCAAGGCCTCCAAAAGCATTTTCAACTCTTTCCCTGATCCTGTCACTGCTCAAAGGGCTCTCAAAGCATTTCTCTCCACCTTCCTTTGTCTTGACACAACCAAAAACCCTTTTGAAGCATTTCTCTCTTCTTCCTCTGTCTTGTCACAGACCAGGCCAATGAAACCCTCAAAAAATCTTCTCTTTTTCTCTTGTCCTATCACAGGCCGTGACAAGCCCTTCAAAAAATTTCCCTTCACTCTCTTCCTATAGTTCAGATGAAGCCAAACCCTCCCAACATTTCTCTCCTTGCTCACGCACAACCAAAGCCAGCCCTCAAAATTTCCCCTTCCTTCTTGTCCTGTCACAGGTCATGACACAAGCAAAACCTTCAAAAATACTCTCTTGCACTTCACTCCTTATGTCACAGACCAAGGCACCAACAAACTTCAAAAATACTCCTCCCTCTATCTCATAGTCCAAGACCTAATCCTTCAAAAATTCCCCTTGGCTCCTCATTCTTCATCCAGTCCAGTTCAAGGCACCAACAAAATTCAAAAATACTCCTCCCTCTATTTCACAGTCCAAGACCTAATCCTTTGAAAATTCCCCTCAGCTCCTCATTCTTCATCCAGTCCAGTTCAAGGCACCAGCAAAATTCTAAAATACGTCTCCCTCTATTTCACAGTCTAGGACCTAATCCTTCAAAATTCTCCTCTGCTCTTCACTTTTCATCCTATCCAGTTCAAGGCATCAGCAAACTTTGAAAATACTCCTTCCTCTATCTCACAGTCCAATACCTGATCCTTCAAAAATTCCCCTTAGCTCCTCATTCTTCATCTAGTCCAGTTCAAGGCATCAGCAAACTTCAAAAGTACTCCTCCCTCTATTTCATAGTCCAAGACCTAATCCTTTGAAAATCTCCTTTTTCATCTCACTGCTTAGGGCAAAAGCCCTCAAAGATCCTCCTCTCTCCTCATTTCCTGTCACAAACCAGGCCAGCCAAAGCTCAAAAATCCTTCCCTCCTCTTGTCTAGTCTAGCCCTTATTGCCCTCGAATTTTCTCTCTTCCTTCACATCTTGTCCAATCCAGCCCTACTGCCCTTGAATTTTCTCTCTTCCTTCACTTTGTCACGCCATTGGTAGTTCCGCGTCTAGATGCTCGGACATTGGAGTTCCAATGATGGTAGTTAGAGTTATTCTAGCAGTTTCTCAGGGACTACTTTCCGATGGTTAGATTTTGTGTTCGGGGTACTGACTTCACGGTGGGGCCCACCGTCACTTTGCACCATTTGCACCATCGAGTGTGCCGTCAGCGGGACCGTTAGGGTTTCAGGGCTAGCTCGAGTCCAGGGGGTATAGTTTTGAAGTGAGTTCCAGAGAGCTCACTTCTTTGATGTTGAGCCTTTGAGTTCCTGGCTATGGTGGACAGAGGCCGGCGAGCGTCACCTGGATTCTCTATGTTTGAGTGGGTGTGGCTTGACTATAATCAGTGCCCAGTTGTTGGCAGTTTATAGAGTGACAAATCAAGTACTGATCTGAGTTGAGTTGAGTTGAGAGTGTTAAGCAATCTGATTACATCAAAGAAGTGAAGTCAGGGGGAAATCAGGTGCAGGAACGTTGAGTGTTGGTGGTATCTCCAAGCTCGGTGGATCGTGGTAGCTCGATTCAGGTTCTGTGTTTCCCTAGTGTGCAGAAGCTCGTGTAGTTGATGCAAATTTGGCAGTGAGGCCGACGGTGTGCGGAAGCGCATGCCAAATTTCGAGCAAAGAAGGAGCAATTTTCGAGCAGTGTTGTGATTTTGAGCTCAAGAGGTGAAGGCAGGACCAATCTGCTGCGAGTTGGGCTCAGAAAGTCAAATTGAAGGTGGAGTTGGAAAGCTCTTCTCATGAAATTGTGATTTGGAAAAACCCGTTTTGTCAATTTGGCTCGAGTGGAAAGCTAGCGGGGGATTTGGCGAACATCCATCTTTAGGGTTTACATCAGATTTTATGTTAGATTCACGTCAGATTTTGGGCCAGAATTGGAGGAGTTTTGCTGTTTGGCCAAATTTGGAGAAGTTTTGCTAGTTTGGAGGAGTTTTGCAGATTTGGAGAAGTTTCACCAATTTTGGAGGAGGTTCGAAGTGGCAACAAGAAAGGCCTCATTTGGCTGAATTTCATTGTTTAGAAGCTTTGAGGCATAGGGCTGTGGGCTATGAGAGGCTACGAAGGCCTAGAAGGGCGAAAAGGGCTAGCTTGTTGGCGTGAGGCTAGCTAGTTTAGTATAGATCTTGGTCATTGGTTGGCAAAATCTGCCTTCCTTGCTAGATTGTGCGCAACAGGGTTTGACCCCTAGATCTCTTGTTCCTAGACTGGTGCCCTAGCCAACTGGTCCACCCTCACTTGTTGTCATAGTGACTGTGCCACTGTTATCTATACACATGTAGCTTTGGCTAGGAGAGGCAGTTTGATCCCATTCTTGGTGATCCTGATAGCTTAGAACTTAGATACGAACAGCTCTTATGTCAAATGCCAAATGGTGGCAGAGTCAGTCCCGTGTTGTGTTATGAGATGGAGGGTTTTCGTTTAGATTTCTTGTGATTGGATCCCCTCCATTCTCTGCTTCCTGTTTGTGCACCACGTTTGTGTGAGGTGCCTTGACTTTTGAGCGTTGGTGCTCTGGTGTGCTCTCGATGGTGAGGCTGGAGTGATGACCAGTCAGACTACCTTTGTTTCTCTCCGGTGAGGCAGGAAGTGATGACCTGCAGACCGTGAGAGTGCGTGTTATGATGGCAGGTTACAGGTTGCCCTTTCCACTAGTGTAGTTATCTCAGTAGAGTTACATTAGTGGAAGGTGTTTAGTTGGTGTTGGCACGTGGTGGTGTTGGCACTTGGTGGGGTACTTGCGGTTGTGACTTGCGGTTGCAGTTGGTGGTTCGAGTTTGCTGTTGCAGTTACGTGGTCACGACGGAGTTCTTTGGAGATTCCAAAGGAGTTAGCCCTGCAGTACGCAGTGGGTTTACTCGGAGTGGTGCTCGGTATCAGCCTGTATCTCAGGTCCCAGTGAGGGAGGAGATTGACTCTGAGTTGGAGTTTGACACAGGAGCTGATTCAATTGAGAGTGCACTTGGTGTGTCCGCACCGTTGTTGTGGGACATGGACGAGATTTATGGGGCCTCCAAAGGCCCTAGGCGTTACTTTGGTACAGTGGGTACCATTGAGTTGGATGACTTCATCCAGGAGTTTGATAGTTGGTGTGATCTGCAGCAGATGCGGAACCCGACTTTGTTCACACCTTTCATGGCATGGAAGGGGTTGTTTCAGCACTTGGAGGGTCCGCCGATGGACGACTACCATGAGTTCAGGAGAGCTCATTTGGAGGAGATTGAGTTATGGAGACAGTATTGGTCTCCACACTATGTCTCCATCACTTCAGGTTCGGTGGCCAAGAGTAGGTCGGCTATACCTACGAGTTCTAGCTCGAGTAGTGTTGGTGGAGCTAGTGGAGGTGCACTAGCTGGAGATAGTGCTCCTACGAGTGGAGGTACCGCTGCAGGAGGTGGTGTGGTACCGGGGTTTAACCCCATGGTGGAGTTCTTCCTATGTTTGAGGCAGAACTACCAGGGAGTGCAGACTGACAAGCTGAGGAGCTTGCAGGAGTTCCAGCGGAAGGCTGGAGAGAGCCTACGCGAGGCATATACTCGCATGAGGCGGCTGATCAGTTTCACTCAGGGAGTTACTGAGGCCCAGGCAGTCCAGTTTTGGTATAGGATACTGGACAAGGAGTTGCGATGTAGAGTTCGTGATGCTACGTTGTTGCAGGCTACTTCGCCCACTTTGGCAGTAGTCTTTGGTTTGGCTGAGCGTATTGAGCTCAACATGGTGGAGGAGAGAGTAGTGACAGCTAGATTTGGTAGAGAGACCTCATCCACGGTTGTGACTTCTTCTAGAGTGCAGTAGAGTGCACCACGCCCAATTGGTTTTTGAGGACAGGGTGGACAGCCCAAATCCTATGGAGCAAGTGGAGGGCCTAGTGGAGTTAGACCCTTACCCTCATTTTTGGGTCAGTAGCAGCCAGTGAGTGGTGGTGTTGCTTGTTGGACTTGTGGTGGACCTCACCATAGGAGAGAGTGTACTCAGGGCAGCGGACCTGATACCTCTAGTGCATCACAGCCAGCACAGAGGCAGTGTGAGCACTGCCACAGATTTGGTCACACTAGTGATCGGTGTTTTGACCTACACCCGGAGTTACGGAGTGGTAGGGCTGCTATGGTAGGTAGTAGAGGAGCTCCAATTCATGGAGGACGAGGTGGTAGAGGTGGTGGTAGAGGATCTACACCTAGTAGGGGTACAGTACCTGCCTTTACTTCTGACACAACTATGGCTACTCGGATTGAGCAATTGGAGCAGAGATTGGCTAGTATGGCTATTGCTCAGAGGAGATCAGATTCGGGTGCTGAGGCTTCCACCTCATATGCTGGTGATAGAGATGCTTTGGACTTCATGTGCGGAGCAGCACAAGTGGATGCATCTGCAGTAGTGACTAGGAGTGCAGTACGTGCTCTAGAGCCTAGAGGAGCATCAGTGGAGTTGGACCCACAGAGAGGAGAGGTTGGGAGACAGGTCAGACTTCCCCAATCTTTCACGCTATCTGAGGCATTACAGACGACATCCATGGTTCCTAGACGTCCCAGTGCAGGTGTGGTAGGTGGTGATGGAGTACCTGATGGAGTACCTGCTAGTCAGCCACCTGCTACTACACAGACTGAGTCTAGCATGATGTTGGGGGCGGCTCAGCTGATTATGCAGCATCCTTTATTTTCAACCAGTGACATGTTTACATTGGGAGTTGACCCAGCCCCAGTGTTCCGGTTGGCTGTCACGTTGTGTGAGAGTAGGGATGGTGCAGTTCCTACTACTAGAGTAGAGGTGGTTGGTAGTAGAGCTGACTTGGTTGAGGAGCATGGGATCCGTTCAGCGACCAGTGGTTTATGGCAAGCAGCAGCGGCTAGATTGGAGGAGTTGCCAGCTAGACCGGCCTTTGAGAGAGCACGGTTTACACCTGGTGTTGTCCTATTGGATAACCAGAGGGGATCTTTTGTTTAGTGGGACCTTCAGGGAAGGTCTATACACCACAGAGAGTCTTGTTAGACTCTGGTGCGCAGCCCTTTATGTTGGGGAAGGCTGCAGTTGTTGGTCTGGAGTTACGGAAGACTGATGTGGAGAGGTGTCCATTTCAAATCCAGACATCTCTAGGTGGTGGTTTGACACAGTACATCACACGTGGGGAGCTTGTTGTCCAGGTTCAGTCTGGTCATCCGACTGATAGCTCGGTGGTGAGAGCTCAGGCTATTGCGATGATAGCTGAGTCATATGATGTGCTAGTTGGGGGAGCAATGTTATACCCTATGGGTTTCAACATTGACTATTGGGAGGAGACAACCTCTTATAGACCTGGTTGGCAGTCTGGTGAGGGACGGGTATGTCGCCTACCAATATGCTTCAGTAGTGGCAGTCTTGGCTCACTACAGTCCGGGACCATGGCAGCATCGATTTTAGCTTTCAGCGGTGCAGTTACTTGGCCTGGTGACTTGTTGGAGGGGAACGCCCATGCAGAGGATACTCCAGTACCAGAGGAGATCACTCGGCTATCGAGTATGAGTGGGATTGTTCCATCCACCTTGGATGTTCCATTGTGGAGTTCAGAGGAGGCATTGCGGCAGCATGCAGATCAGTTGGTGCAGCAGGCTTGGAGTGGAGCCTTCGTACCATCAGGAAATGAGTGTGAGGATGAGCCTCCAGAGGTGATTGCTTTAACACCTTTGGATACCACACTCATTGCTTGGCAGTATCCAGTAGAGGGGATATGTCTATTGGAGTTGTTTGGTGGGATCAACACCGGACTAGCTGCGGTGTTACAGGCGGGTATCCGAGTACAGAGGTACTTGTATGTAGAGAGAGATGAGACTGCTAGGCGAGTCTCTCTACATCATGTGGCACACTTGGCCTATCGGTATCCGGAGTTATTACCAATGTCAACAGTCAGAGGTTACTAGAAGGCCTTACTAAGAGACATTTCCTTACTGGGGGCGCATGACCTAGAGAGACATGGGCCTATTCACTTGGTGATTTCTGGATGGCCATGTCAGGGACATACACGTGCAGGCCGTGGTTTTGGTCTTCATGATCCTCGTTCTGGTGTGTTTTGGGAGATGTTACGGATACTACGACATCTCCAGGTTCATCAGTCTGTTTCTCCAGCTTGCCTTTTAGAGAACGTTCCATTGATGGGTGATTCTCGCACTAGAGTGGTGGCGAGTACACATCAGGTCCATTCATGGATGGGACCTGCTGTATTGTTAGATGTAGCCAGAGTGGGATCACGGGCTCATCGTCTTCGTCTTTGGTGGACAAACCTCTTACCCAGAGAGGTTCTACAGCGTAGTTATGATGGGATTCAGCGACTACACCACATTCTTGTTGATGATATCTTGGATGCTGGACGTCAGTCTCAGCCAGTGGTAGTGCCTGATAGGTCACTTATGGCAGTGGTGAACCTAGTTGGACAGCCTAGAGCTGCATTTCCCACATCATGAGTTTCCCAAGCTCTCATGCTTTTCGAGAGGGAGGACCTGGACTTGTTTGGGACTCACAGTTATAGTAGTTGGTGGAGCCCAATGTTGATGAGAGAGAGTGGGCGATGGGTTTTTGCACCGGTATTACCATTGTTCTAGCAGTGTCAGAGGCATCCATGCGTCAGGTGTTAGGTCAGGCTATGGACCTGAACTGTTTGACTTGGATTGTGAGCCTTGGTTTGGCAGAGCAGCGTAGGATGCGCTTGATAGGCATCACCACTCGGACACTTGTGAGCCCTGTGCCTATCGAGACGATTTAGGCACATGCTGGGGGCGATGGACCAAGTGGACATGGTATTCTTGGGACACATCCTGTAGCTACTAGGGAGAGTGGTCTACTTGGAGTCCATCCAGGTGAGCATGGGCTACTTGGATTACACCCTTGGTCCACATGGGATGCAGCTAGAGGACGTATGGAGCTTGCAGCCAGAGTGGAGGGAGTTTTTCACACAGAGGTTGGGACCTCTAGTGGTCGGGAGCATGACACCATTGCTCCCAAGGGCCCAGTATAGCAGCCAGTCAGTACGTCTTCCACTCCTACTACAGTTATAGAGGATACTTGGGAGCCAGATCTTGGACCCAAGCTTATTGGAGAGGAAAGACGGAGGGTTTGGAGGTTCTTGAGGAGTCACACGAGTTTTTTTGCCTTCAGTATGAAGGATTTGGGTGCTCTGAAGGGACCTGGTATACGGATTGAGCTGACTAGTGACACACCAGTTTTCCGACGTCCTTATCGATATAGTGAGATGGAGAGGACATGGATTCAGAGCCGGAGTATTGACCTTTTTGAGGCTGGTTTGGTGGAGATTTCACATGGAGAGTATGCATCAGCGACAGTGATGCCAGCCAAGAAGGATATGCATGGCAACTATACAGATAGGCGGATGTGTGGAGATTACCGTCCTATCAACCGATAGACCAAGGCTGATCGATATGCCATGCCTACACCGGAGGAGATTTTTGATGCAATTGGGCATGCAAAGGTCTTCAGTACTTTGGATCTTTGAGCGGGATATCATCAGTTGCCGATCAGGGAGGAGGATAAGTCCAAGATAGCATTTTGGGCTATTGATCCTCACGGCAAGGATGTGTTATATCAGTGGAGGTTCTTACCATTTGGGTTGAAGAACGCTCCTGCTGAGTTCCAAAGGGTCATGGATAGGATCCTAGCTGGATTGGATTTTGCTCGGTGTTATATTGCTGACATTTTGGTCTATAGCACTACTGTGGAGGAGCATGAGAGACAGTTGTTGGAGGTGTTTGAGAGGTTGAGATCTCATGGACTCAAATTACATCCTGGGAAGTGTAGGTTCTTCCACAAGCAGGTTGAGTATTTGGGTCACACTATCTACCCTGGAGGACTTGGTGTCCAGCAGACCAAGGTGGAGGCTATTGCACGTATTCCTCGACCTACGGATGTGAGCAGAGTGCGAGCATTCCTTGGGTTGGCAAACTTCTATTGCCGCTATGTTAGAGGATTTAGTGCCATTGCCAAGGCCTTGATGAAGCTGACCAAGCTTACACAGGAGTGGTGTTGGGGAGATGAGCAGGAGAGAGCTTTTGTAGTGCTCAAGGAGAGGTTGACATCTGTTCCTATTTTGAGGAGACCAATCAGGGGACGACCATTTCAGGTTCACACTGATTGGAGTATGTTGGGGCTTGGAGCGGTGCTCACCCAGCATGATGATGAGGAGAAGGAGTTTGTGGTGGCCTATGCTAGTCGCTCCAACAATTCTGCGGAGGCGAAGTATAGTTCATATGAGGGAGAGTGCTTGGCAGCAATTTGGGCAGTAGCACATTTCTGATGTTACCTATTTGGTAACCCCTTCACTCTCATCACTGATCATCAGCCGCTGAAGTGGTTGATGGAGTCTGACAAGCTTTCAAGGAAGCTTGCACGATGGGCTCTGATTTTACAAGAGTATGATTTCACGGTTGTTCACAGACCTGGAGTGGTGAACCGTGATGCAGATGGGTTGAGTAGAAACCCATGTCCCAGCCAGCAGGATCAGACCGGAGCACGTTGGCATGGTGAGACAGATGAGGAGATGATGCCAGGTTGGCATGCATCGGCCTTTCTATGTATATTTGCAGAGACTTTGGTGGTATCTCTCTCAGCGCATACAGGAGGAGTTATTGAGGTCATAGATCCTGAGAGTGAAGATATTGGTACAGTTCAGCAAGACATTCATGATGATGTCTTAGTGATGGACTATCTTTGCACTGGTGTTGTGGGTGGCACAGTTGGGGCCAAGGAGAGAGACCGTGTTCTTCAGCGAGCCAAACAGTTCAGATTGGAGGGTAGACACCTTTTGCGTGTATGGGAGGATGGTAGAGTGCGAGTAGTACCACTTCCATCACAGAGACCACAGTTGGTCCGTCATGCTCATGAGGAGCTAGGACATTTTGGAGTAAAGCGTACATATAGCTTACTCCTGAGTCATTATTGGTGGCGCGGTATGCAGACCGAGGTACAGCAGTTTGTTGCCATATCTATGGTTTGTGACCGAGTTAGAGCATCATTCAATGCTCCTACACCACAGTTACACCCATTACCTATCATGGGATTGGGTTACCGTTGGAGTTTGGACTTTGCCGGACCTTTACCGCTGACTGTGAGACATCATTGGTATGTTTTGGTGATGGTGGAGCACTTCTCCAAGTGGATTGAGTTGGTGGCACTTCCTGACAAGTCTAGTGAAGGGACAGCTTACTCGTTCCTAGATCGAGTTCTTAGTCATTTTGGTGCACCAGTTGAGGTTTTGACTGATCAGGTACAGAGTTCTTGGGAGAGTTTCAGGTCTTGTGTGACAAGGCTTTGATTGATCATCGTACTACATCCCGAGATCACCGTGAGGCAGATGGCTTAGCAGAGAGAGTGGTTCAGACGGTGAAGAGAGGATTGCAAAAGTATGGTTTGCAGAGAGGCCACTTGGGAGATTGGGATCTCCAGTTACCTTGGTTGGCCATGGGCTATCGGTTCAGCCGGCAAGCCTCCTTAGCATCCTTCTCTCCATACTTTCTACTCTATGGACGAGATCCAGATTTACCTGCAGCCATTTGTCGAGATGCTACTGTAGGTTTGGACTTGGATGACCCCGATGTATGGATGAGCGCATGTTCTTAGCTGGCAGAGATCTTTCGGAGAGTGATGCCGATGGCCTTTGAGAACCTGGCGATTGCTCAGCATAGAGATACTTTACGCTATGCTACCATTCGAGGAGGAGGTTATAGACCCTTGATCCGTCGATTTCATCCAGGCGACTATGTATATCTACAGCAGACAGCACTGACGACACTTGATGTTTCTACAGGCCGCACTATCTTGAGAGTGCGCGAGGTTTTGCCATCTGGAGTCCTTGTGTTAGAAGGACGTGATGGTGTTGTTTGGAAGGATCATGTGCGCAATTGTGCGCCATGCCACCTTCCAAACATTGATGGTACTATGAACCCAAGCTTGGCACTTGTATGTGTAGGCTCGAGGTGTATGTTATGTGGCTCTTTTGGTGGAGCTGCTACTATGTTAGTATGTGATAGCTGTTCGAGAGGATGGCATATGGCATGTATGACTCCTCCCCTCACGGTGGTTCCTCAGGGACAGTGGTTATATCCTAGATGTACTTGACCTATAGCTAGTTCATTCTTTATATGGTATAGATTGCAGACAAGCGACTAACGATGGGGCTCCATAGCACCCGGCCTCCTGATCTTTGCCCATTAGAGGGTATACCATATACTTAGAGTAGATGGCTATCTGGAGTTAGAGGGACCTAACCGCTAGCTAGGGGGGCGATTGTGGCACTTTAGAGTCTATGTATGACTTATGTGTGAGTTGTGCTTTTATAGTGTATGATGTTGACAGCGATGTAGGTTGTGTAGCGATGTATATACGCACGACAGCTGTCACGCCATTGGTAGTTCCGCGTCTAGATGCTCGGACATTGGAGTTCCAATGATGGTAGTTAGAGTTATTCTAGCAGTTTCTCAGGGACTACTTTCCGATGGTTAGATTTTGTGTTCGGGGTACTGACTTCACGGTGGGGCCCACCGTCACTTTGCACCATTTGCACCGTCGAGTGTGCCGTCAGTGGGACCGTTAGGGTTTCAGGGCTAGTTCAAGTCCAGGGGGTATAGTTTCGAAGTGAGCTCCAGAGAGCTCACTTCTTTGATGTTGAGCCTTTGAGTTCCTGGCTATGGTGGACAGAGGCCGGCGAGCGTCACCTGGATTCTCTATGCTTGAGTGGGTGTGGCTTGACTATAATCAGTGCCCAGTTGTTGGTAGTTTATAGAGTGACAGATCAAGTACTGATCTGAGTTGAGTTGAGTTGAGAGTGTTAAGCAATTTGATTATTGTGGCACTTTAGAGTCTATGTATGACTTATGTGTGAGTTGTGCTTTTATAGTGTATGATGTTGACAGCGATGTAGGTTGTGTAGCGATGTATATACGCACGACAACTTCTTGTCCCGTCCTTTCTTTTCCTTCCTTCCCATCACATGGTTCTCTTGGGATCTTCTCCCCAAACCCTTCCTTAAAACCTTCCAAATATTCTCAAACCCCTATGCCTTGTTAGACCCGCTACTAAAAATAACAATAACTCTTCAATCTTCCTTGTTCTTCTAGGCACTCTCCTTGAAGCAAGATAGTCCCAGGTTTGGCCATAAATAGGGTAACTCCTAGGCCCAATGAACCTAGTCATGGCCCATGTAATACAAGTTTAGGCACAAGTGTTTGTACCACAAGGAAATTCCCGAGCCCATGAAAAGGAAAAAAGTAAAGAAAGAAATAAGATTTAAAATTTTAAAATTTTGAATGGACTCCAAAGTGTATACACCTTTTTAGGAACCCTCTGGCCTACAAAAACATAAAAGGAATTACTGACTTCACCAGGGCATGAAGATGTTTGAACACTCAGTAATAAAAATACATCCAAAGCCACTGTAATGCAAGAACTTAGCTCTCATACCAAACCGGCATCAATGACATGCGTAGATTCTTTTCCCGATGACAACGTTGGGACTCTAGTGGTTGGGAGCATGACATTACTACTCCCAAGGGCTCATTGTAGCAACCAATTAGTACATCTTCCACTCCTACATCAATTATAGAGGATACGTGGGAGCCAAACATCTATCTTTCCCCTCTTGTAAGCCAAGCTTACAAGAGGTTTTTGACAAGCTACATGAGTTTTTTTGCCTTCAATATGAAGGATTTGGGTGCTTTAAAAGGACTTGGTATTTGGTTTGAGCTTACTAGTGATACACCAATTTTTTGACGTCCCTATAGATATAGTGACATGGAGAGTGCATTGATTTAGAATCAAAGTAGAGACCTTTTGAAGGCTAGTTTGGTGTAGATTTCACATGGAGAGTATACTTAAGTTACAATGATGCCAACCATGGCATGCATGGCAACTACACAAATAGGTAGATGTGTGGAGATTACCATCCTATTAATTGACAGACTAGGGCTGATTGGTATAGCATGCTTACACCTAAAGAGATCTTTGATACAATTGAGTGTGCAAAGGTCCTTAACACTTTGGATCTTTGAGGAGGATATATCAATTGCTAATCAAGGAAGAAGACAAGTCCAAGATAACATTTTGTGCTATTGATCCTCATGGCAAAGATGTATTATATCAATGGAGGTTCTTACCATTTAGGTTAAAGAATGCTCCTTCCGAGTTCCAAAGAGTCATGGACATGATCCTAGTAGGATTGGATTTTGCTTGGTGCTATATTGATGGCATTTTTTATCTATAGCACTATTGTGGAGGAGAATGAGAGATATGTGTTGGAGGTGTTTGAGAGGTTGAGATCTCATAGACTCAAATTACATTTTGGGAAGTGTAGATTCTTCCACAAGTAGGTTGAGTATTTGGGTCACACTATCTACCCTAGAGGACTTGGTATTCAACAAACCAAGGTGAAGGCTATTTCACATATTCCTTAACCTATGGATGTGAGTAGAGTGTGAGCATTCCTTGGTTTGGAAAACTTCTATCACCAATATTTTAGAGGATTTAATGCCATTGCCAAGGCCTTGACAAAGTTGAGCAAGCTTACACAAGAGTGGTGTTGGGGATACGAGCAAGAGAGAGTTTTTATAAAACTCAAGGGGAGGTTGACATCTGGTCTTATTCTTAGGAGACCAATCAAAGGATAACCATTTTAGGTTCATATTGATTGGAGTGCATTGGGTTTTAGAGCAATGTTCACCCAATAGGATGATGAGGGGAAGGAGTTTGTGGTGGCCAATGTTAGTTGCTTTAACAATTCAACAAATGCAAAGTATAGTTCATATGAGGAAGAGTGACTAGTAGCAATATGGGCAATAGTACATTTCCAATGTTACCTAATTGGTAACCTCTTCACTCTAATCATTTACCATCAATCATTGAAGTGATTGATGGAATTCAACAAGCTTTCAATAAAGCTTACATGATGAGTTTTAATTTTACAAGAGTATGATTTCACGAACTTAGATGGTGAACTGTGATATAAATGGGTTGAGTAGAAACCCATGTACTAGCCAATAGGATCAGATTGGAGCACATTTTCACAATGAGATAAATGAGGAGATGGCACTAGGTTGGCATGCATATACCTTTCTTTTATATTTTTGAGACCTTAGTGGGATCTCTCTCAACACATACAAGGAGAGTTGTTGAGGTCATATATTCAAAGGGTGGATATATTGGTACATGTCAGCAAGACATTCATGATGATGTCTTAGTGATGGGTTATCTTTGCACTTGTGTTATGGTGACACAGTTGGTGCCAAGGAAAGAGCTTATGTTTTTTAGTAAGCCAAGTGGTTTAGATTGGAGGGTAGACAACTTCTTTGTGTAGGGGAGGATGGTAGAGTGTGAGTAGTACTACTTCCATCTCAAAGACCGCAAGTGGTATGTCATGATCATGAGGAGCTAGGATATTTTGGACTAAATCATACATATAGCTTACTATAGAGTCATTATTGGTGACATAATATGCAGACCAATTTACAACAATTTGTCTCTAGATGTATGATTTGTGACCAAGAGATGAGCATGATCATCCAATAGTTTATACTAGTAAGCAGATGGTTTCAATAGAAAAGAGCTACTCTGTCATGGAGAGGGAAGGGTTTGTGTGGTACTCAAATTTTTATTTTTTTGTTTGATTTGGAGGAAGAAGTGTACACATAAAGTCGTATTGAACCCAAATAGCATTGAAAGAAGAAGAATTGTGTCTTTGGGTTGCAGCCCAGAAGAAGAAGAATTTTGTCTTTGGATTGCAACCCAAAGTGAAGTGACTTTGCATCAGAACCAAAGTACTTGGGATCAGACTTGGCACAAAGAAACCCGGAGTAAGGAAAATTTGCCGTGGGGTGATCAGCCCAATGCAAAGATGATGTAATAAATTCCTTTTGGATTTGTCAATCAAGAAAGGATAGGTAAGAAAATGGCTAAGGTGCAAATGACTAACCTTGATAGTGCCAGGATTAACTCATGCAAAAGGTGTGAGCTTTAGTGAAGATTGATAGAAGAGTGACCAATCAATGAAGCACTATAAAATTGAAACTTCATTGAGTGGATTTCAAAATGTCACGCAAGTATCCTAAGCCACTGAGCAGTAGACCCAAAGGAGTGCCTATAGCAAAGCCAATTGATAGTTTGATGTTTAACAATCTTGAAGGATTTAGGATCTCGAGACCAAGAGAGGGCGGAATTATCTTTTAGCTATCATGCATTAGAGATCATACAATGCCAAAGAAGGATGAGAAGAAGAGTCCTTCACTTGCAATGAGAAATCTGATTCTTTGAAGGTTAGATATGATACACAAGATCAAAGTACTGAATACGCTTAGTATCACATTCTTGGCATGGAACTAGAACTTGAGTTTTTCAAGCAAAAGTAGCTATGAGTAATTGTGAGGAGGGGCCTGAGAATGAAGGGAAGCAAGGAAATCCGGCTTGATGGACAGAGTCGAATTGGAGATTGGTGTTGGGAAGAGAGGCCAATGAGGACATTAGGGCTATGTTGCTTGGGAAGGGAGAGGCTACGGAGGAGACGTACAAAATTCACTATGTCGTGCACAAAGAACATGTACAAAGTTGATACCTATCGTGACCCGATCAGGTGAAGTATTGTTAGGGCAATGATGGCACTCTTCAAGTTGGACCACATGACGTTTGTGATGAAGCACCAAGCGGTGTTCTTTTATCAAGTGTTTGTAGGAATGCCGATGAATTGGGCAAAGTGTTTTCATCAAAGAACGTGGTAGATCTCTCCTCTCCCATTGGTCAAGCACGTAGTGTGTGTGGTGTTGGAGAGATTGAGATGCTTCCCACTATTTGGTATTGTTTGCTGCACATTTCTACTTTGGATTGAATCTGACAGAGGAGACCGAGCAAAGGAAGACGGTGTCTCACTTTCATCTAGACTTAAGAAAAGCTTCGGATGAGGAGGAACAATAGTATATCCGGCACACCCAAAGTAGTGATGATCCTTATGCAAGAAGGGTGCAGCACATGAGAGTAGCAATGACTATCCCAAAGATGAGGAAGAAGAAAGTAGAAGACATCAAGTTGAATAAACTATTGATTTGCTTGAGAGATCAAGTAGATAAGAAGATGTTAGAAGTAGGAGACAATGTAAGTCTCAGATTATATTTAGTACATTTAGAGTTAGAGAGACTTTGGAGTAGTGTGGAGGGAGATAAGAAGTTCAAATTTATAGACGTAGGAGTGCAAGTGTCTTTGGATCAGTTATCTAAGACATTAGAGATAGATGGATCAAAAGATAAAGACATAGATAGTGTACCAATGGTCTTAATTATAGAATGTAGTGAAGAAATTATAGAATTGGTAGAGGGTGTAGTAGAATAGACCCAAAGAAGGAGAAGTAATAGGAGGATCATTGGGTTTGGAAGCCAAAATTGAGGTTGACATTGAATGAGAGTAATAATAGTTTTGAGATTTGAAGAGGCGGATATGAAGAGGTGCATTGTCATTTTGGATCTATAGGTTGGAATAGTTATTGTAGAATGGTATAGTTGTTAGTTAACTATCAAAATGCTTTGCCTATTTATAGGAGGCATTTGTAGTGTAATGTTGTTCAATTTTCATAGTTTCTAAAGATAGATAAAGTGAAGTGCTGGTTCTTAGTGCTTGTTGCTTGAGCTTAATTCCAAGTATCATGTTTGTGTTTGTGTTTGTGAGTGTTTGGAGAAGTTTGAAGTGCAAGTCAGTATGTTTGTTGGATGTCGGATTCTGTAGCCTTGATCTTTATTTTGTGTGTTTGATCTTGAGTGAAGTGCAATCGGAGCAATGCCTTGACAAATCTGAGAAGAATTGTAGTGTTGGTAGTATTCTGCATTTGTGAGTGCAGCGTGAGTTTGATGTGAAGCAATTTTGATAAAGGAAGTTGTGCCTTCAGTGGAGGAGCGGAACAAAATTTTGAGGCAAAGTTGTTTTGCAATGAAGTAGTCATCTTTGGGAGAATATGAATCATCACAATTGATGTTGGTTTGGAAAGATTGGAAAGTGTTGTGATTATGAGTGTGTAATTTGTGATGAGACTATAATCTATGCTTGTTACTCTCTTTTGGGTATGGTTTGTACCTGAGAGACTAAAGAAAACCTCAAGAAGAACTAAATTGTTCTTTTTGCTTTGTATTTGACCATTTTTGACTTGTATCTTTATGGGAATGAACTTTTACTTGTTGATTACCGCAAAAGTGATACTTGTTGTGTTGTCATAGATTGGCAATGATCTTTGGTCTTAGGATGTTTAGACACTACTTGATTGGAGGGAAAGCCAACATTGTCACTAATCATAAGGCTTTGAAGTACATCTTCAACAAGCTTAATGTGGAAGAGAGGTTATCAAGATGGATGATACTCTTGTATGAGTATGACTTTACCATCAAAGATAGGCCAATGAAGAAATATGCAAATGTTGATTTTTATCTAGGGCTTATGATCATGATGAAGATGAGCCAATGGATGATTCCTTCCTAGATGAGGAGCTCATGATAATCTCAATCACTCAAGAGGCTCCAATGGAGTACAAGGAGATTGTGGACTTTGTTACAAGAGGTAATTATCCAAAAGGGATGCATGCTAGGGAGAGGAAGGCCCTTGCAGCAAGATCTAGACCTTACACAATGGTGGAGGATATTCTTTTTCACCAAGAGTAGATGGTCTACTTCAAAGAGCAATGGGTAAGGAAGAGTCTATCTTACTCATAAAGCAGTTGCATGAAGGTTTAGTGTGTGGAGAACACTTTGTAGGAAAGGTGATTGCTTTCAAGATTCTAAATGCAGATTATCACTCAAAGGGGATTTTTAAGGATTGTCTTGGTTATTGAAAAACTTGTCATGTTTGTTAAGCTTTTGCTAGAAAGTCTACCTCCACTCCACCACTTAGATCAATTCCATTGCTAGGACCTTTCGAGAAGTGAGGAATTGATTTTTTAGGTCCATTCAACAAAACCCCAAGGAACAATTGGTACATTGTGGTAGTTATTGATTATCTTACCAAGTAGGTTGAGGGACAAGAATGAAGATGAAGTTGGGAGATTTCTTTATGAACACATTATCACTAGGTTTGGATGCCCTTTGGAGTTATTTTTTGATAGAGGAGGAGAGTTTACGGGAAGCATTACTACAGCCATCTTATGACATTTCACTATTGCACATAGAGTAACTACATCCTATCAGCCAAAATCCAATGGCTTGGCAAAGAGGACCAATCAGACCTTGTGCATGATGTTGGCCAAAAATGTAGAAATGGAGGAGGCTAAACATCATTGGGACAAGAGGATTCATGCAGTTTTGTGGGAGTATAGGACAACCATGAAGACTTCTACCAAATATTCTCCATTTTAATTGGTATATGGTGTTGAGTCTACCGAACCTATTCACCTTGATCTTCCTACTTGTCAAAGCATTCATATGAGATTGGAGAAAGCACAAGGAGGTGATGTAGAGAAGTCAAGGAAGGATTAACTCATGGAGTTGGAAGAGGCAAGAGCAGTTGCTATGGTTCAAGTGGAGCAAGTCCAAAGGGAAAAAAAAAGGAAAGCTATGACAAGAGGCAAGGCAAAAAGAAGGTGGAACCTTTCAAAGAAGGCGATTGGGTTATGTTGTTTGAATTATTCAATTCAAGTCAAGAGAGTGCAAAAGAAGTTTTTGCTTAAGCACTTTGGACCTTTCATAGTGGAGAAGGTGTGGGGCAATTACACCTATGATCTCAAGGAGTTGGGAGGAAGATACTTTGATAGGATTAACCATGATAAGTTGAAGATGTATCATAGAAGGTAGAAAGACCTTCACTTTGAGGACAAAGTGAAAACTTAGTCCGGGGGTAAATGTAACATCCTTTTGTACATGTGTGTGCTATTGTGAGATTTAGTTTGGTATTATAAGTATTGAGAGCTATATTTATATAGGGATAAAGGATGGTTCTACATTAGTCATGATTAGCTAAAGTTAGTCATAACTAAGATAATGGAGGACCTTACTTTAGAGGAAGTGGAAAAGATGAGCACCACTATTTTGGATTCTAGTGTGTTTACTTGGTATTATTCCTATGTGTTTGGCTTTGAGGAAAGAGTTGAGAACTCATGGACCCACAAGCTTTTTGTTTTGGATTTCTCTATAGTCCAAGGATAGCCCATGTGAAGGAATCCTTGACTTAGTGGTTGGGTCAGGATAAGACCACATGCTTGGGAGAATATTTTCATGAGAATGGATATTCCTTTAGCTTTTTGATATTATTTGACTTTTAGCTCAGTAACTTGAGTTACTCCATTAATTAGTAAGTTTGGTGCATAACTATTTAACAAGTATATAAACTAGGGGTGAGGAGGTACTCATCATCCTTTCATTAGCAACTTTCTCTCGCTCATTGAGTTCTCTATTGAGTAATATCTTGAGTCTTGGAGTGGTAGCCTTGGAGGAGTATGATGGAGTTGAAGTTCTTTTCCTTCTTAATCCATGATGTGCTACCATAATAGCCATCAAAGGTTCATACCGAGTGAGAAATAGGCTGACTCATAGGTTGGTCAAGAGAAATCATGGCCAAATTGTATGGAGAGGCTTTGGCAAAGGGCTTGTACTACTATTGGGGAACAATGGCCTAGTAATGTGTAATTGTGGAAGGTCCTATGAGTGGAGAGGATGGAGGAGTGCAAGGATTGGGATTTGGGATGATTCAACATGTAGTGGGGGTTGCAAGAATGACGGGTCCATGTTGAGGCAATTATATAGATCCTAGTTGTTTAAACCTATTGTTGTCAATGTTATCATTCTTGATGTTTTGCTCATATTAATTATTTGGCTTCTAAGTAGTGCAATAGACGCTTGAGCTTTTCCAAATGTTTGTGTAGATGTATGTTGGTGATAGATTATAACATCTATTGGTGTATGTTTGCTTTATTAGGATATTTAGCTTGGTATTACAAGTTGTTGAAAGATATTATTTATATGGAGTTTAGTCAAAATTTTACATTAGTTATGATTATAGTTATATTATGTTAGTCATAGCCAAGATAGATGTGATTCTATTTTAGAGGAAGTTGAAAGAAAAATTGAGACTATTTTGTATTCTAGTGTATTGACTTTATATTATTCCTTAATGTTTGGCATTGAGGAAAGAAGTGAGGACTCTTGGGTCCAAAAGTCCTTTTGGTGTAGATTTCCAAGGATAGCCCATGTGAAGAAACCCTTGATTTAGGTGTTTGGTCAAGACAACACCATGTAATTAGAGGAATATTCCCGTGAGTTTGGATATTCCTTTTAGACTTTTGATTCAAGATGACACTTTTTCATAGTTAATTAAGCTAATTTAGTAATTATTAAGTAAATAATTCCAATATATAAACCAATGATGGAAAGGTACTCATCCTCCTCTCATTTGCAACTATCTTTATCTCATTAAACTTTATAGTGGTATCTAGCTTTCATGGAGAAGAACCAAACTTGGAGGTTGTTTATAGTTTTAGCCCTAGAGATATATAATGGAGTTTAGTTCTTTGTCTTATTAGTCCATGTTGCACTTCCTTCATAGCTATCATAGATTCATCTAGAGTGAGAAATAAGCCTACTCAAAGGGTAAATCCTTGATATGTAGTGTTTCTTTTGATTGTTAGGCATTCAAGAGTTAGAGTTGATCCAAGTGCTTGAACTCTAGTGCCACTTTATCTTTTGCTAAAATTTGGTTAGTAGGTTAAAGTGGCAGTTTGTGTGGTACCCACATTTTTTGTTAAGTTCTTTTTTGTTAAAGTTTTGAAAAAGAAGTGTATTGAGAAAGCCAAATTACAAAGGAAAGAATGGACTTAGGTTTCTTCAAAGTAAACCCAAAGAAGTCGACCTTGGGTTGGGAACCGGAAGTACTCGGATAGGGTTACGGAGAGACAAATCCAAAGAAGATCATCTTAGGATAGGAAGCAAAGGCCGATACAAAGACAGTGTAACAACCTCTCTACATGTCAGACCGGGCAAGAAAGTACACTTCAAGAAACAATGGAGGCAGAACCAGAATACCTTGACAGTGACAAGTAACCAACATGCAGAAGAAGTGAAGGTCAATTTTGAAATTGACTAAAGAATGACTGCACTTTGTGGTACTATAAAATTGCAATTGCCCAAGGGGGAATTGAATATTTAAAGTAGATATCTTGTTCCTTTGAGTAGTTTTCCTGCATTAATGTGAGTCAAGAAGCCAATTGAGAGTGAAATTTTCCAAAGTCTAAAAGGGGTTAGAGTGTCACATCCAAGAGAGGAGATAGTCTTCTAGTTCCAAAGAACTAGAGAGCAAATCATGGCAAAGAAGACTAAGAACGCACTTGTAGTGCGGAGTTTCACAATTTGGAGATTAGATGTCATAGCTAGGATTGAGGTTTTGAATAGACTTTGGATTACATTCCTGGCATGGAACTGGAATTTCAGTTTTCCAAGTGTCATGGCAGAGATAGCTGGCAGTAATTGTGTGGAAGGCACCAAAGTTGAGGGGAAGAGAGGAAATCTGGCTTGATAGATTGAGTCGGATTGGAGGTTAGTATTGGGGAAGGAAGTTGGAGAGGCAACTGGGATCACCTTCTATCAAAACTGTGATGATACAAAGGAGACCGCAAAAATCAGAAACTCATTCTATGCTCCGCGGACCAAAAATGGCTACAAAGTGGAGTCCTACCGGGATTTGATCAAGCAGAGCATTGTGGGAGCAATCATGGGCACGTTCAAGCTTGAGAGAACAACATATGTGAACATGCAATAGGTAGTCTTCTTCCACCAGATGTTTGCAGGAGTGAAGGTGAATTGGGCAAATTGCTTCCACCAGCAAATGATTGTCAATTGGAGAACAAATTTGCCTCCACATTATTTCACACCGTTTGCAGCACACTTTTACTTCGGATTAAATCTACTGACAATGGAGGAGAGGCAGCGCATGGTGTCACATTTCCATCCTGATCTTTGACGCAGTGGATGAAGAGGAGCAACAATACATGTTACAATTGCGAGCTAACAATGACCACTTCATGAAAATGGGACAGAGGGAGATGGTGGAAGGAAGAAGTCCAAAGATGAAGAAGTGGACTAAACCCAAAGAAGTATCATTGCCCTAGCCACAACGCAGGACTTGAAAACTCAATCCACGAGATAAGAAGGCGGTGAAGGAAGAGACTTCAGAGATAGAGTATGAAGGAGAGACAAAGTCCACAGAAGGGGACTTCAAAGAAGCAGAACTCACATTATAGAGTGAGGAATCCTTTAATGCTCTTATGCCACATTTCCACCCATTACCTATCATGGGATTGGGTTACCATTAAAATTTAGACTTTGTTGGAGCTCTATTGTTGATTGCAAGACACAATCAATATGTTTTTTTTTATGGTGGAGCATATCTCCAAGTGGGTTGAGTTGGTGGCACTTCCTAACAAGTCCAATAAAGGGACGACTTGCTCATTCCTAAATTGGGTTCTTAGTCATTTTGGTGCACCAAATGAGGTTTTGATTGATTAAGGTAGAGATTTCTTGGGGGAGTTTTAGATCTTGTGTGACATGACCTTGATTGATCATCATACTACCTCCCAAGATCACCCTAAGGCAGATGGCTTAGCAAAGAGAGTGGTCTAGATGATGAAGAAAGGATTATATAAGTATAGTTTATAGAGAAGCCACTTGGGAGATTGGGATCTCCAGCTACCTTGGTTGGCCATGGGCTATTGGTTCAGCTGGTAATGCTCCTTAGCATTCTTCTCTCCTTACTTTCTACTCTATGGACAAGATCCAGATTTGCCTATAGCTATTCATCGTGATAATATTATAGTTTTAGACTTAGATGATCCAAATGTATGCATGAGTGCATGCTCTTAACAAGAAAAGATATTTCAAAGAGTGATGCCGATGGACTTTGAGAATTTAGCAATTGCTTAGCATAAGGATACCTTATGTTATGCTAATATTTGAGGAGTAGGTTATAGATCCTTGATCCCTTGATTTCATCAAAGTGACTATATATATCTACAACATATTGCACCAACAACACTTGATGTTACTACAAGCTACATTATCTTGAGAGTGCACGAGGTTTTTCCTTGTAGAGTCCTCATGTTGGAAGGACTTGGTGGTGTTTTTTGGAAGGATCATGTGCAAAATTATGCACCATGCTACCTCCCAAACATTGATGGCACTATGGATCCAAGCTTGGCACTTGAATGTGCAAGCTTGCAATGTATATTATGTGGCTCTTTTGGTGGATCTACTATTATGTTGGTGTATGATAGTTGTTCAAGAGGATGACATATGGCATGTTTGACTCCTCTCTTGTGGTGATTCCTCAAGGATAGTGGTTGTGTACTAGATGTACTTGATCTATAACTAGTTCATCATTTATGTAGTATAGGTTACAAACATACAACTAACAATGGGGCTTGATAGCACCCAACTTCTTGATCTTTGCCCACCATATAGCATATCATATACTTGGAGTAGATGGTTATATAGAGTTAAAGGGACCTAAGTGCCAACAAGGGATTGTTTGTGGCACTTTAGAGTTCATGTATGACTTATGTATGAGTTATGTTTCTATAGTGTATGATGTTGATAGCGATGTATATATGCACAATAGTTGTCACACCATTTGTTGCTTCAAAGCTAGTTTTCTTGAACACTAGAGTGGTAATGCTGGTAATCATATTTTTGGTAGATACTCATGGACTACTTGTTGGCGGTCAGATTTTCATATTAGGGCTATTGATCACATGGTAGGACCTATTATCACTTGCACCATTTGTTCCATCAGATGTGCCATCAATGGTGCTGTTAGGATTGGAGACCTAGATCAAGTAGAGGGTATATTTTTGAAGGGCAGCTCTAGAGAGCTCACTTCTTTGATGTTGAGCCTTTGAGTTTATGGCTATGGTGGATAAAGGCCGACAAACATCATTTAGAGTCTTTTGACCTATTGTAAGTGTGGCTTGACTATAATTAGGGCATGATTGCTGGAAGATTGTTGAGTGAAGGATTGAATACCAATCTGATTTGAGTGTAATTTGAGTGGAAGAATATTTGATTATTGTGGCACTTTAGAGTTCATGTATTACTTATGTGTGAGTTATGCTTCTATAGTGTATAATGTTAATAGCAATGTATGTTTTGTAGCAATGTATATACACACAATAGTATGGATTGTGTCAATCCTTGTTCTATTTGGTTGGTCAGAGAAGTTCAACCAAATAGAATCTTTGGAGAATCTTCTTATAGGAAGCTCATAATAACATGGATGAGGTACTAATAGAAAGCTCTCAATGAGACAAACACCAAGGACAAAGGCATCACCTTTGTCCCCTAGAGAGAAAAGTTTAGCTTGGAAAATTTGCTTTGAAGTTTTTAAGGTGTTTTGATGTTTGCACTATTAGTGGAAGTACTCTTTTGGTGATCTCTCTATTTGATCTACTTAGACCATCATATATAACAACCCTAAAAATATAATGAAGCCAATTTCCAACCTGTAGATAATATGTCTAGCTAATGGTATTACATCACCTTCACTCCAAACGTCATCTATATCATCACATGCCTCAATATTCCATTCATCAAAGTCACTTGGCATCTTTGTTTGCATCTGATTTTTTATCTTATGCATTGCACTATTTTTCTCTTGCGTTGTAAGTCAACACTAGTATGGGGTATTGTTGCCGCATTAACACAACCAATCCATCACTATAGGCATTGAATTACAAAATATGAAGCACATTGATCCTTTGATGAAATTGCAACCCCACAATCCATGCAATTTCACATTTCAGATCATTGCCTTAATCCCTGAATAATATTGGATTTAGCTCAATAATATTATGATAATCCCATGTAAGTGTTTTTACTCCTTATTATAAGTGGCAATGGTTTCAATTGCTCTTGATTGTGTGGCTACTTGTGCTAAAGACTTTACTTATAAGAGGTTTGCAACCACCATATCAAGTATGATGCATTTCCAATCAGTGAAAGTAATTATGTTTACTCTCAATCTCTAAGGCATTGGACTAAGCAAGTCCAACAACCATTCAGTCCATATTGAGCTTGTGTAGACTATAAGATTTTGCATTTATATCTTTAATAACATCAATAAATCCATCACGTCTCTCCATTGATACATACATTGCAAAATGTATATACCCTATGCACCATATGGACATTTATGAGTACAATGGTCTGATAGATCCAGAAGTATGGTAAACCCTTATTGAGCCCATGTAGATCATACACTTTGTACCTCTATATCTTTTGATAACATCAATGAATTTAGTGTGCCTCTCCATTGATATGCACATTGCAAAATTTATATACCCTATGCAGCAATGTGGAGACTCATAAGTACAATGGCTTGATATATCTGTATATGTTGGATTTGGTAAACGCAAGTTTAGATAGAATGCACTAGTGAACTTCATTAACAAAACAAAGTATAGAACCAAGCTCCAAAACCCCTCCTTTTATAAAAGAAAGTCATAGCCTTGGAAACAAACAAGTAAATTATTAAGAATATTGGGTAAGTTAATTGTGTAAGAGTACATCCTATAGCCTTAAGTTAAAAGGTCTATGAATGAAAGGAGTGTTGTATGACAAAGACAAGCAAAAACTCAAAAGCAAAGAAAAGATATAATTCAAAATTATATGTCCTTCAATATAATATCATAATGGGTGCAAAAGAAAAGGCCTCAAGTGCAAAAAATTTGTTAGAACCTATCAGCTAGCAAGGGCTACTAAAACCCATGCTCTTAAAAAGGCTAATAGTGTTATAGCCTCTTATGATGTAAATGGTATTTGAGCTTATTATAAAGACTAAATCTTCCCAAGACCATAGAGAGAACTATCAGTAATTTATATCACTCATCTGATAGCTATTGAAGCTTACTTGTCCCTATCAAAATGAGAAATGTATGGTATGTAACATCATTCAATTTATGAGGTAAGTATATATGTGGGTAAGTAAGTACATGACAAATAAAGGCTCTAAGAATATAAAATCTAGTCAAAATGGACTAAGCCAACTATGTGTTCTAAAACAAGGATGTAAATGATTATTGGCTTTGGCTCTAATCAAGGTGCTAGAGATGTAGGAGTTACTAAGATCATCTGCTCCTAAAAAAGAGCTTAAAGCTCTCAAATGTCTTAATAGAAACTAAAACCTTGGTGGATAAATTAGAAGACTTAGGATTATACATGGCCTTCAAACTTGATATTTATGATTCTAGACTTGTAAACCAACCTCTCTAGGCCAAGTATAAAGGTGGAAAAAGCTCTAACTACAGTATCTAGAGGATGCAATTCATAGGTAGTGTTTGAAAGTGAAGGAAAGAGACGTGATGGGAAAGTAATTTCAATCTGTCTAAATGCAATTAATTGAGCTATTGCAAATAAGGACACACCTAAAGGATCTCTCTTGCAAGTGTAGTAAAACTTTCTATGGTTTTATAATGGCTATACCATAGAAGTGACTCAAAGCTATAGGTAGTATATAAAAATGGCATCAAGAAAGGAATATTCCTTACCCAAACAAAGAGCAAAAATTAAGGCTAGATGTGATATTTGAGATATCTAAGTAGACAATCTAATTTAGATGTAGATCCAAGGATGCTCTCATGCTAGTTTTAACCTTCTCATAACCTCTAGAGGTGGTCATAAAAAATTCTTTAATTCATAACCTTTAAATATATTTTATTATATGTGACTTAAAACTTATGTATATCCCTAATAAAAATAATAATTTAACCCCAAAAGTTTCATTTGACAAGGTAAGGAGACACAAACCTCCAATCAAATATGTAGCTCCAAGTAGCATAGACCCAAAGCAATTTGTTGAAAAAAGGCAAACAAGAAGAGGAAGCCTAAATCTAGGATATTTGGTAAGAGAAAATCATACATACAATCATGCTCAAAAATTTAACCTAACATCCCACATGCAATAAATAAGAGTAAAGTAATGAATGAGAATGGAAGGATTACAAAAATTATAGTTCCTGATTTGAGTTGAAGTTATTGAGTAAAGAAGAGAGCTAATAAGTAGGAAGTGGATGGAATCTTTGTAATATAGTCAAACTGTCAATGGAAAGAAAAACTAGTCTAGAAGGTGAGAGTTCTTGAGCATCATGTTTATACTCTCCTACCTACCTCAATATCAAGGAAAAATGGAGGAAAAAATTCTCTAGAGGTAGAGCATAGGATTGTGTAGACTTGCAAAGCCTTTTGTGGCGTATATGACATGCTTACTTATAAGGAGGACCAATGCTCCTACAAAAACAAGTTTTGGAATACTAGAGGTGTTCCCTTGATATCTTGATATGCCTCCATGGACTAGTAGGGTTCAATACAAGAAGAAGGCTAAGAAGATCCAAGAGGAAACATCTCTCCTATAATCATTTGAAAGAATAGCTTGTAGGGGAGAGTGTAGAGGATACCAAGTTGTGGAAGGGCATATGGATCATGGATGAACATATATGGTCTAGGTGAGCTAGGAAGGAAAGTTTGAATAGGGTCAAGAGGATATAACCATAAATAGTAGTTTGGTGGCAACTAAATAGAAAAGGCTAGTCTACTTAGAAGACATGTGAGAATGGGATGAGAAGTATCTTTTCCTCTCTCATGTATAAACATCTACATCTCCTTTTATGATATGCTAGACATACTCCTTCAGAAAGGCAATCTAAGTAAGACTGTACGGGCCCCTTATGGAGTGGATTATATAGATATATAGACATATGGATTATATAGACACTTTTGCTATAGTTTTGGCCGTCTTTGCTTTGCTCACTTTAATTCTTGCACACGCAAGCAATAGCCAAGAGCACTTTTTCTCTCCTGCTTATTTATTCTGTAATTGCTTGCTCACAATCAGTGGAGCTTTTTTACAAAGAATTAGAAGTAACATTATCATGAACGCAGTAAATCTCATATAGTCATTGGAGTATTCCAGCTAACTCAAGCAGAAAGACACTGACAAAGAGGGCCAAAAATGTTCTTTAACACAAGAATTCACCAAAAATTGGAAGGTACAATTAATAGGAAACGTTACTATGCCATAAAAGTCAACGGAGAAAATATAGTCTTACATATATTATGTTATATTCATATATATTTCTATGAGAGAATATATATTTGCTCCTTGTTTGCTCAAGTTCATATCTAAGTGTCGCTCTCCAAGATGGAAAACCAACAAGGATTACAAAGAAACTGAACGTCATATAACACATGATCTTGAAATTTTCAGGTCAGGTACGGGTGTTAACCCTAATTTTCTCTGACTTTCAAATAACACACAACACCAAAGTGCTGTACGTGTTCATTATCAACCAAAGAGCTCTTTGAACCAAAGACGGTTCATCTTGTGGATACCGGTCGAAATATTGGGATAGCAGAAGCTTACCACGAAAGAATGAACAGTTAGTCTGGCTCTACGCCGTCTCTATCTGGTACTGACTGGTCTCGCCAAACCGAAACACATCTTATTTATGCGGTTAGCCATAATATTCGTCTGTGCTACGGGCTGTCACTTTTTGCCGGGGCTTTATGCTCTTTTCTTGGCATTTTTCTGAGCCTTGCATTCCTTTCTCTTTTCCTTCGCGGTATAGTAGTTTGATCGGTTCTTCACAAGAGTATGTTAAATACTCTTGAGCATTATCATGGAACGCATGTTTTTTGATGAGTTCTAAAGCACTGTGATACCAGTAGTTTAACTTTTGACCCAGTTCTGTATTTGTTGAAAAACGTCATTCACCGATATCAGGTGCCTCTGTCTAACTTTTGACCTATAGTCTATCGCGGCGTATACGAATGCGAGCAAAAGACACTTTGCTCTATTGTCTCCCACAACACGCTACTTATTTGCCTTCTTCAGACATTCAACTGCCTTCATGAAATAATCACATGAATCACTGGCCCGCCCTTCATGCATGTCCAGGTTCCATCATTGAGGCAAATCGTCATACTAGACGTCTACCTATTGATTGCATGTAGCAACTTATCATTGTCCACGAGTTGAATGCTATCGTTTGGGGTGGAGATATACTAGGCCTCGTACGTGAAATCGGAAGTGTAAGTCGTGGCTCGTGAATCTCATATAGACTCTACTGGGGCTTAGCTCCATGTTACCTTTTTTGTCTCTCCCTTTTACGGCTTGCTTGCTGGGGTCTTCCCATGCTTCGTTTTTCCTACGCGGTCGCCTTTTTCCCTTCGGCTCGTGAATCTTAGTATCTCCTCTTATTCGGGATGAGCTTATACTTGGACAACGTCGACTGGGGAGTTCTACCCGGCATCACCTTATAGTGCCGACCCACGACAGAAGACCTTACCGGGGACACTATTTTGGGCGAAGAAGATCTTCTGGTTCCAACAAACGCTAGACGTTGATTCTTTCCACCAAAGTAAAGGACTCAACATGATCTTCATCGCAGTTTCATTTCATTTCGTTGGAATGGTATGGTGTGTGAATACTATCACGTCTAAATACTTCCAGTTCATTTACCAGATCCACTATTAGTAGAGTATTTTATCATATGTATTAATATTAGAGTAATTTATCATACAGTTCATCTACGATCTATTTTATTAGAAGATCTATATCATAATAGTAGGTTATTTTGGCTAGTTTTGGGATCATTTCTGGTTGTCCCTCTTCCTTGGGCCTAATGCTCGTTCTTAACTCTTAATGCCTTGTATTCCATTTCTTTTTCCTTGGAGGTTTAGTAAGTATCTTCTTTTCCTTGGAGACTGTGAAATAAGTTTGAACAAAATTATGGTACATAAAACTCAAGTTATCGGCTTATTATGAACACTTAACTAGAGTTCTAAATTTGGAAGAAGGCGACCGCGTAGGAAAAACGAAGGATGGAAAGACCCCATCAAGCCGTACAAGTGAGAGACAAAAAAGGTAACATGGGGCTAAGCCCCAATAGTTCTGAATTAGATGAACTTCTATTGTAGCAACGTTTACCTTTATAAAAATGTTGTCGCAGGACATCTCCATTGGTTGAAGTGTAGACGACGAAAGCGAACGGACTTCAGGAGACCATTAGTGTCGGTATTTATCATGATTGGATCATCCTGCCGTAATTATGACCTTTATCTGAAACTGATGGACTTGGAGAAACCCATGCAGGGACACTGCACGAATTCAATATGGTTGAAGCGTTTTTCTCAATTATCAATTATCAATTATCAATCCAGTCCGATTCACGTAGTCGGTGACAAAACATATATTTTTGATTTTGTTTATTACTTATGCTAATAGCAAAATTTCTTAAGAGGCAGTCGAGATGATGCTACTGTTGTTGATGCCTAATGGTCCTATTTGTCGTGGGCTTTCATGTTGACTACAGCCAAACTAGGACTGGTCTCCAAAGGGGTCAGTTAGTCAGTTTTGGAAGTTCCTACAGTAAATTGTGCCATGAATAGAGCCTTTCAGCATCATACTTTTAGGCTCGACACGTCCAGTTGAGTCGCCCAACCGGTCAGAATCCCTAACAGTGGAGTGAAGAGTTGCTATTGTTTTGAAGTATAGCTAGTCTTGTACCTGAAAAGTACATGGTAAACACCCTTGAAGATGAGATCAGGACCGATGAGAGGAATCTGAGCCTTGGGCACAAGGACCGAAAGAGAAACACAGTGCGAAGGGAACGAGCGAACTGAAAGCTGAAAGTGCTCGGTAAATTACTCTTGAAGTGCTAAGTAAATCTAGGCAAATCAGTTTTAGATTCTGCATACGATATAGCTAGCTTTAATAGCACTTTCCGTCGGGTCCTAAACTCATCACCTCTATTCGTAGTACCTCGTCCGGTCATTCTCAAGATACTGAAAGGTTTGGTCACGTATTCTTTCCTTTGAAGTGGAAATTCAAGGATCAATCTCCACTACAAATCCTTAAAACCTCGTTATGAAGTAATTGATCCCTCTAAGAAGCAACCGTTTCTGGAAGATGAATGCCGTGATGCACGGTCTATCAGGCGTATTCGTACCTGGTGCACTGCAACCATCATAGCGATCGTCATCGGACATAAGGAGTTAGCCCTAGCTATAGTATGTTAAATCATAGCTACGGAGGGAAGTGCCTGGTAGATAGACCATGTCCATAAACCAGGTGGTCGTGTTTCTTTTCCATTTGAAGAAGCTTGTAGGCTTTTAGGATTCACTTGCGCAAAACATCTGATCTGACAATCTTGTCGAACGGACGACAACTGCATGATGATAGCCAGCTTCTCGCTCCAGATCTGGGGTTGGATACAACAGCAGAAAGTGGTGGATTCTGGTGCTCGACAACCAGTTGAACAACCAGTTTGTATATATATTACACTGTACAGAGAGGGCAGGGAACTGAGGAAGAATAAATGTACTTCTTGGCTCAAATGAGTTGGGTGTCTTGCTTTGGGTCGTCAACCACAATAGAAAGCAGACCCCCAGTGCAGTGGTTATCATTTTCCTCTGTTCTCGATAAAAATCAAAATAACAGGGGAGGTTTGCTGGAGGCTCGGTGCAAGTGTGGGTGATCTCTTGGGTTCTGACTCTTGATATTGTGAGTATCGTATCAAGAAAAAGAGCCGTAGCTGCCTCGTTTCTTTGACTATCAGGTCACCTACGCACGATGCCTTCTCGACTGTGGTTGCCTTATCGGTAGGCCACACCACGATCTGGTTGGGAACGACCCTTCTCTGGTGATGGTAGCATGCAGTTTTTGAAGTTGACATGGAGTTGCCGCTCCTGGCCCTCACTTCAATGATCTACAATTCCTATCACTTTGTACCCTTTAACTTCATTCGAATAATTTGAGCCATAAAGGAAGCGTCACTTACATCTGCTTCGAAATATAATGCACTGTGCTCTTCTACCGTATACTCTAAAGACTTGCGCGCGGAGTAAGAATAATAAAGAAGAGGTCTAGACGATGAATTTCAAGACAATTTTGAATCTAAGGGCGATGTCCACAAACGGATGCAAGCGGTATTTTCGACGTAAACTCCTTTGATCGAACATTTATTGCTAAAAATCGATTTCAGAATATTGACGTCGTTACGGCTACTATACATTCGTGCCCCTGTCATCTGACCACCATAAAATTAAACTATACATTGAAATTCGAATCGCTAAACGAAATTCAAGTAACTAAAGCTAATTTACTATCTTCGATTTTACCGAGAATAGCCGTCCGCAGTTTTCTCCTTCCCTCTTCACAATGGCCTCAGCTCCATCAGAACTACTCCGGGCTTTGCCAGCCCACTTCAAAATGGTCATGGTCATTTGCAAGGTGGAGGTAGACATGAATTGCTCAATAGATGGACCAAAAGTGAAGATGGAACTCATCACCAACTTCCCGGAACTAGTCCCGGGGGACTTGAACTTCAGAATTATAACCCGAACGATTCTGCGGCCGTGGCCCATGGATTTTGGCCCACAGAGTCTAGTGGGTGATCAGTGTCTTCCTTGATCCGCTTCAGGTGCGCTGACTCCAGACTCTCGTGCTGGAATCCGAACATCTGCACTACCTGATTATCTGCGAAATTGAAAGCTCTTTCCATTTGGTTAACACAGTCATCTTTTGAATACGCAGGGTTGTGTTTTCCACTGCAAGGTTGGCATCCGGTGAAATGTGTGGTAAACGGCCACCTTGTGTCTCCCAATCCAGGATGGTGCTTGGTCATGAACTCTTCATAATGTTCGACAATATCAGCCCAGTAGCCACTTAGCCAGTAGTCCCATTCCAGCTTTACCTTGGATCGCAGCTCTTCTTTGCTAACAATCAAGTATGCCAAAGCAGATTGATCATCGGCTGGCATTTCTGGTCTCTTTGTCAAATACGACGTCAACATCTTGCCAGCTTCGATTCTTACCGCTCCTTCTGGACCCATTGGCGCCCACATGTCGAAAAGGTCAAGAGTCCACTGGCAATTCCGGATGAAAAATACACCGTTGTTGATGGCTACCCAGCTCTTCTCTTTATAAATGCCGTCGTCGTAACCCCACATGACAAAGTTGTGTTCTGTGTACTTGTGCATAGGGATCTCGAAGAGCATGTCTGTAAACATTGCGTCTGAATCCATCCAGAAAAACCACTCCACCTCAGGATGCAATAGCATGAGTTTCCGGAGAATTGGAAGTTTTGCCCAGTATGAGGACATTGATCTATCCAAATGTGCGAAGTTGTAGAAAATATCAATGTGATGCTGTCTGCAATAGTCAATTTTGTTTTTCGCAGACTTTAGCAAGTAATGATCGCCCACTGGATTCTTACAAGCCCACGGTTGGGATCCTGTGACCAAAAGCATGCGAGGTTTGCCCGCAGGATTTGATTTCATGCTTGGATTCTTCTCCAGCCAGGCTGCTCGCTGCTCGTCCCAATCTTTGATCTTTGGGCTGAAAGTAAAAGGTTTGGAATCAGAGGGCACCCATGGTAGTTCATCAGACTCTGCCTTGCTCGACTCGAGCTTTCGCTGCTGCGTGCTGTCCACCTTCACCTTCTGCTCCACTTCTAGCTCCTCAATTGTTTTCTCTTCCACGTGCACCTTCGCAGTCTGGTCTTCCTTACTCTCTTCCTTAGAGTTCGACTCTGTCTTCACTTCGTTCCCCATTGTCGATTTCTCGGAAGCCACCACAACTATGTTATCATCCCAATTTGTTTCCCGACCTTCCGAATCCTCCACGTCGTTCTCGTCAACCTGTTCAACATGCAACGTTCATAATCAGTCTTTGTGATACAAGGAACTTGAAGATAGTTGACGAGAGCAAAATATGATAGTACATGTTGACAGTTCATTGAACAAGAATTAAAACATGACATGATAGCCTAACATGCGCATTACTTTTGGCATTGCTTACGAGCGACAATTGATGCTCAATTACGGACTTTGAGGCTGAAGAACTCAGTAAATCAAGCAAGCAACCCTATGAATAAAGGCATACTTCTACGTCGAGACAGTGGGTTACGAAATGAACAGGAATTCATGGATGCTGAATCGTATGGAAGATACAAGCTGTCTCACAAATCCAACGCATGACTAATAGGTAGATGGGAGACACTAATCTAGACTGATATCTGAGCAGAATTAGTCGCCACCTGTGCGATATTGCGCTTCCGCGAATTGACGATTCCAGCCAAGCTGTGTTTTGAGATCGGTCCGGACGTGACGGGTGTGGATGAACTGAGGTTGCTGCCACCAATTGTACTCCTTAGAAGCAGAACTGAAACCAAACCACAAAGCAGTATGATCTGCATGCTGCTGATTGTTCGGGGAAGCCTCCGAGCCGTTCGAGAGTTGGCCAGCGATTGCCATGGGATAACGAACTCCCTCTTCAAGAAACTAGTACTCTCTTTCATTTTTCTACTGTGTTAGTCTGTTTGAAGTACTCGATACAAATCACACAAAGTCTACTCCAGATTCAGAACAGAAAATTCCTGGGAATAAAACTTCAATTCATTCCTGTCCTTTGAGAGGGTGGACCAACACTGCGTCGCGGATGATCTACCCTTCTCTTCAATCGTTATCCTGCATGTTGAAGTCTCTCCCATGATATATCATGTATGGCTGGACGCTTTTGCCCAAAGGCTACCAGTGGGCATGCTGTCTGCAGAACCGCGCACTAGTGCTGGAGGCAGTCAACGAAGGGGCGACCAACGCACTCAGTTGGAGCCACGTACGTACTGATGTATAACTCCTTGTGCGGAGCCACAAGTCGAACCTTGCCTCGTATCAAGAGTTTTACAGTTCTTGAAAGGTTTAACGAGCTGCAGGTGTATCTCTAGGGCATGTTTTGCTAGCTAGCGCTCACAGAAACCTCCGAAAGCAACTTCTTGCGCTTGGATATTCTCCCGCATGCAATCAGCTCAAGTACTCGTAAAGGACTCATTTGACTCTGGTAAACTGAATCAGATGCATGCTTGACGAATTCATGGCATCGCGGTAGTCAGTGGTCAAAAGACCATCTTACCCACCACTCAGTTTCCCTGTATGTACAATATCTGGACATGACTGCATTAGTTAGCTAACCTCGTGTATATTAGATCTCTCATCCAACCGAGGATGTAGGTACTGGCCCGCAACTAGAAGTTCACAGGAGCTGGGATCTGGAAAGCTAGTGGAGAAGGATTCCCAGTTGTTAGAAAGTATTGTGTGTATGCTAGGATGTCACATGCAGCCAAAGAGCAAACGAATTCTCATGACGTCCACCTCCTGTTGCACTCGACTAGACGACTGATTATATCAATCGCAACATACAAAAGCCTATGTACTTTACATGAGTACGTCCCCGGATGGTCCCCACCAACTTTGTATGTATGTAAGTATGCTTACTGTCGAAACGTTAAAGGAGGATGAAGGGTATTCCATAAACGGGAACGGAACTGCAAGGCTAAATGGAATCCACTGTCGATGAAGCTCCATTTGGACGAACATCGATCTAATACAAGCGACACGAGAGGCAAAAGTTTACAACTCTGAATTATTACTCTAGAATAATTAAGGGTTAAACATTACGATTGCTTACTGCTCAGATAAGCGTTAATCATTGAAGTCCCCGACCGGTAATATATAGACGCTCTATGCAGTATGTACTTGAACATCGAACAAGAATTCCTTCTATCGTTTTGTCGCAAACCTTAAATTATTGCTTCATTGATACCTCAATGTTACTCTACTTGAGTGTGAAGTCTGAACCACAAGATCACCGAGAGGCTGCTTCTACTAGTCACGCTTTGACAAGCAGGGAAAAGTCTAGGTACAGCTATGCAGAGAGTCAACCTGCAAAACTGTCACAGCACTTTTGCTTTGAGGGGTTGAATTACAAGTTTGGACCAGATGAGAAGATAGGAATGATTCATATACAACTGGGCGGAGTGTCTGGTCTGTCATGATGTACCACGATGGTGAAGGACGAGGAATATGGATATAACATGGAAGTACATTGACCGTCTTCTATCACGGAGAATCATCCTTTGAAGTTCAGCGCAGCTTCACAAGTTAATAACAAGCGCCGTAGGACCATGTTAACGTACTCACTCTATACAGAAGTCGACTCCTTGTCTGGTTGGAACAATTTTATTTGACGTCAGGTGTATGTGGAAATACTGTAGCATGAAGTCGGGGAACAACGCAACAGATTTCCACACTACCATTTGAGTTCTAGTCTGCAGTACTTATTATTAGTCACCTGGACGAGTGAATCCTACTTACTGACACCCATCTACAAGGATTAACGTAACTTGACCTGAATATCAAAGACATTTGTAGGCACTTGATCATCAGATTCGATTTCTTACTCTTCCTCAGGCAGTCGAAAATCTTCGCTTTCTCCATGATCTTTGTGGACTCATCTGATGCGCTCGAAGTGACGTCAGCCAGATTGATCACTTAATCATTTGTGACAGGTGAATTCTCCGGCTAGTTGGAATTGGTTTGGATCTACCTCCCTTCTTCTAGTAACTATTTCGCCGTGCTGGGTCGAACCTATAGTTCCCGTAGAGGGCATTCAGAGGGTCGAAAGTAGGGATAACCAACTATGCTTGACTAACTCAAAATAAATAAATGAATAAACATGAAAACAGTACAAGGACTGATACAAGCCAATCTGTACAATGTAAGTTCATCCAAATGAATCCGTGAAGTGTTATGTTTGGCTTGTTATTAGGGACTTGACTGATCAAGAGCAAGAGCAAAGTCGATTGATGAAACATGCAGTAAGGACAGGGACAGTCACTTGTTCAGTCATTACTAAGGTTGAGTATTAAAATGACTAGATATCTTGAGTTGTCAATACTCATGAAGTCAGGCATGTCAATATTCAGGAGTTCAGCCGGATGACAGTGCTGAGGGACTATCTCTGTTTGTGTGTATTTATACATATGTGCAATGAGAAATAAAGGTTCGAAGTCTGGTGTGAACCTGTTTGAGCCGTGGAGGTAGCTGCGGGGACAGGGAGTGAACCATGCTATTTCCTGTTAGTCTTCTGATTTATTTTTAATGGGCCTTATGATTTGCTATAGCAAGATGTCCTTGGGACTGTATTTTCTAACAATTTGTATTAGAGCGAGGTTGGTTCTGAAGAGGGTCTTGAGAGCTGGGGGTGCAAGGAAGTGGGTCCAGACACAAGTCCACAGCAAAGCAATGACAGGGGTGATATCCATATCAAATGCTAAATTTGCAATGGAGAAGTTTTATTGGAAAAATAATTTTGGACTTTGCCAACGGAAGATGAAGGACTTCCTTGTCCAGAAAGGACTACATAGAGCACTAAAGAAGAAAAAGGAGGACAAAAGTGATGAGGATGAGGAAGATGTAGACGCATATCTCAGAGCTATTAGCACTATTAGGTTGAACCTTGCTGATGAAGTGCTATACAATGTTTTGAATGAGGAATCTGCACCAAAACTATGGGCCAAACTGGAGAATCTCTATATGACCAAGTCATTGACAAATAGACTGTTTCTTAAACAGAAGTTGTATATGTTGCGGATGAAGGAAGGCCAGAGTATTATGGAGCACCTCAATGCTTTCAACAAAATCATTTGTGAGTTGATGAGCATAGAGGTTAAGTTAGAAGAGGAGGATAAGGAATTGCTGTTATTGACTTCACTTTCTCCATCATATGAGCTCTTCTATATGGGAACAACTCTTCTATATGGGAAGGATGATATAAAGTGTGAGGAGGTCACTTCAGCATTATTGTCCAATGAGATGTGGAAAAGACCCAACCAAGAAAAGACAAATTTAGAGGCTCTATTTATCAGAGGAAGAGAGAGAGAGAGAGAGAGAGAGAGAGAGAGAGAGAGAGAGAGAGAGAGAGAGAGAGAGAGAGAGAGAGAGAGAGAGAGAGAGAGAGAGAGATCAGATCAGGAGTAAATCAAGATCCAAGTCTAGAACTGGAGGTTTCAAAGGCAAGTGTTGGATTTGTGTGAAGGTTGGACATTTCAAAAAGGATTGTAACAACAACAGGCTTGAGTCCAATAAGGATTAAGCAATAAGAGTCCAAATTTCAGATTAAGCAAGTATTGCTGAGTCATATGGTGTTGTGGATGATGTTCTATGTGTTACCAAAGACAAAGATCAATTTGACAAGTCATGGATATTGGACTCAAGTTGCTCTTACCATATGTGTCCAAATAAGGAGTGGTTTCATGAGTACAAACCATTCAATGGAGGATCTGTAATAATGGGAAACAACATGGCTTGTAAAGCTATTGGCATTAGTACAATACACATTAAGATGTTTGATGGTATTGTGAAGGCTCTTGCTGATGTGAACAATGTTCCTGAGTTAAGTAAGAATTTGATATCACTAAGCACTTTGAACATAAATGGTTGAAGGTGGGGAGCAAAAAATGGAACACTCGAGGTATCAAAAGGAGCATTGGTTGTAATAAAGAGCAAGAAGATAGGAAATCTTTATGAGCTTGTTGGTGAGACCATCACTGGAGGAGTGGCACGTACTATTTGTGAAAATGAAGATCCCAAAGACCTTACTCAATTATGGCACCTACGTTTGGGTCATATGAGTGAAAGAGGTCTAAGTGAATTGTCCAAGCAACAACTTCTGAAGAGCCTTAAAAATTGTAAGTTAAAATTCTGTGAGCATTGTGTAATAGGAAGTAAAGGAGGGTAAGCTTTTCCAGAGGAGTTCATTTCACAAAGGGAATTTTAGACCATGTGCATTCTGATGTTTGTGACCCTGCACCTATAGCTTCAAAATCTGGAGCATTATATTTTGCATCTTTTGTTGATGATTACTCTAGGAGAGTATGGGTCTACACCATGAAGCAAAAATCAGAGGTCTTCTCTATTTTTAAACAATGGAAGGTGATGATGGAGAAACAAACTGGAAGGAAAGTGAAGTGTTTGAGATTTGATAATGGTGGAGAATACAAATTTGGAGAGTTTGATAGATATTGTAAGAGTAAAGGGATAACTTATCACTTGACCATACCAAGTACTCCTCAACAAAATGGTGTGGCAGAGCAGATAAAACATACACGCTTGGGGAAAGCAAGAAGTATGCTAAGCAACAAAGATTTAGAGAAGAGTTTTTGGGCAAAAGCTCTAAATCCGGCTCGTCATTTGGTAAACATTTCTCCCTCTATTTCTATTGAGTGTAAGACACCTATGGAAAAATGGATAGGTAGGCATGTTGATTACTCTTCACTTAGAGTATTTGGATGCATAGCTTATGTTCATATTCAACAAGAACAAAGGATAAAGTTAGATCCCAAATCTAGAAAATGTATATTATTGGAATATGAGAAGGATACAAAGGGATATAGATTATGGGATTCAAAAATGTATTTTCTTGTGTGAATAGGGATGTAGGTTTTGAGGAGACTAGTACAATGAAGATTACTAGTATAGCAAAAGAAAACAAGAAACAAATTCAGTCAGACTTTGTTAAGATAGATATTGATCTTGGAAATGAAGAAATTTCACCTCTTGTAGATCTACCAAGTGAACCATTAGAAGAGAAAATCACAAAAGTAATTCATGACCAGAGGTATCCAAATAGGGATAGAAGGCCTCCAAAGAGATTTGATGATTCATTTGTAGCTTATGCTCTTCTTACAAGAATGGTGAGCCTTCTTCACATGAAGAGGCAATGCAAGATCAAGAGTGTCAAAATTGGCATTGTCCAATGGAAGAGGACATGAAGTCTTTGGCCAAAAACCAAACTTGGAGACTTGAAAAATTGCCTATGGGAAAGAAGGCAATTGGTTGCAAATGGATATTCCAAAGGAAGGAAGGACTTCCAAAATCAGGTGGAGATAGATACAAACCAAGGCTTGTAGCAAAGGGTTATAGCCAAAAAGAAGATATTGACTTCAATAAGATGTTTTTGACAATGGTAAAAATCCTTTCAATTCGTGCACTATTGGCAATAGTTGCATTGCATAACTTGGAGTTGAAGCAACTTAATGTTACAACTGCTTTTTTACATGGAGAATTGGAGGAGGAGATTTACATGCATCAACCTGGAGGTTTTGTGGCACCAAGGAAGCAGAACCTGGTTTCCAGGTTACAAAGGTCTTTATATGGACTAAAGCAAAGTCCAAGACTTTGGTACATGAAATTTGATGCTTTCATGTTGAAGCATGGATATAACAAAAGTGAATCAAATTGTTATGTGTACCTCAAGAAGCTACATGGATCTAGAGTATTTGATTTAATCATCTTGGTACTATATGTGTATGATATGCTGATTTCCGCAAAGGATATGGTTGAGGTGGAAAAATTAAAAGCACAACTTGGTAAGGAGTTTGATATGAAGGACTTGGGTTCTTCAAAGCGGGTGCTTGGGATTGAAATCCACCAAGACAAGAGCAAGGGAAAATTATGGATATCTCAAAGTAGATTTTTGGAAAAGTTACTTGCTCTATTTGACATGGAGAAAGAAAAACCAATGAGCACTCCAGTGGCAAGTCATTTCAGGATATCATTGGAGCAATGTCAATCAAATGAGGAGGAGAGAAAAGTAATGTCAAATATTCCTTATGCTAGTGTTGTTGGGAGTTTAATGTATGCTATGGTCTACACTAGACCAGACATCTCATATGCTGTGAGTATGGTGAGTAGATACATGGCAAATCTAGGGAAACAACATTGGGAAGTTGTGAAGAAGATACTTTGTTACTTGGAAGGGACTATGAATATTGGCATTACCTTTGATGTGGAGAAGGACCAAGAAGAAGGAATTACAAGGTATGTGGATTCTGATTTTGCCAGAGACTTGGATAAGAGAATTTCTACAACAAGATTTTTTTTTACACTTGTTTGGTGGTGCAATTAGTTGGAAGTTTACTCTCCAATCTACTGTTGCTCTTTCTACTACAGAGGCGGAATATATGGCAACAACAAAGGCTGCCAAAGAGGCGATATGGGTACAAAGATTACTCAAGGATGTAGTACTCCCTAACATGAAGTCCACACTTTTTTGTGATAGCCAAAGCGCTATTCACTTGGCCAAGAATCAAGTATATCATTCAAGGACAAAGCATGTTAATGTGAGACATCATTTTATCAGGGAAGCTGTGACAAATAGTGAGATCAATTTGCAAAAGATCGGTACAAAGGTAAACGCAGCTGATATGTTGACTAAATCTGTTCCTGTTGAGAAGTTCAAGTTATGCATGAACTTGCTCAACCTTCAATGTTGCTCTTCAGGATGATAGGGTGGATACAAGCAAAAGGTGGAGATTGTTATGTTTGGCTTGTTATTAGGGACTTGACTGATCAAGAGCAAGAGCAAAGTCAATTGATGAAACATGCACTGAGTGAGGATAGGGACAGTCACTTGTCTAGATATGTTCAGTCATTACTAAGGTTGAGTATTAAAGTGACTAGATATCTTGAGTGTTCAACTCAAGATATGAGAGTTCAGGGAAAAAGTCTTTTTGCTTGTATCCACCCTGTCATCCTGAAGAGCAACATTGAAGGTTGAGCAAGTTCATGCATAACTTGAACTTCTCATATCCCCTGTCACTCAAGTCAATATTCAGGAGTTCAGTAGGATGACAGTTCGGAGGGACTATCTCTGTTTGTGTGTATATATACATATGTGCAATGAGAAATAAAGGGTTGAAGGCTGGTGTGAGCCTGTTTGAGCCGTGGAGGTAGCTGCCGGGGACAGGGAGTGAACCATGTTATTTCCTGTTAGTCCTCTGATTTATGTTTAATGGGCCTTATGATGTGCTATACGAGAGGTCCTTGGGATTCTAGTTTCTAACATGAAGGTGTTACATTATTTGCTAGACCCTTCGTAACGTTATTACTGCACCTTGATAAGCAGCACAGCACGAGTCGGTACAAATTTCCATTCTGCATTACTGTACCACTCGGTAACTGTTACTACGTCGAGGAACAAAGAAATCTCAAAATTAGTTTAAAGCATCGAAATTCTCCGCGACTAGGGTAACTGATTGTTCAAGAACGCGACAAAAGAAAAGACTGTCAACTTCTTTGTCTACTGTCCTTGTTGGGGAACTCTTTTGCCTGCGGCAGTTTTGTCAACTGGCTGAATAGTAGTCTAGAATGTTAATCAGCAGTAAATTCTCACTTGGATCTATACGACCAACCTTCTTTTGGGCAAAGCTGTTTGATTCTCCGAGCAAGGAGAGTCTTGGAGTTCCTCCACTTGGAACTACCATATACCACATAGGTTGAAATATCCTGATCATCAAAAAGCTCGAGACCATCCTTAGTACTTCAACTACATAGTACATAACCAGATTCATGCAGCATCCGTTCATCTGGTTATGCAATGCCAGACGAGCTTTTCGTGGCATATTTGGGGCAGATATTGTGGAGTAGCTTGCGTTTGAGCTGGAAAGGAACGATGGGCTCCCTAAGATGGCGCTGGGGCCGTTGGTGAAACATGTGTTGAAGCTGTTCAAAAGATTTCTGCTTTACAAAAGATGCCAGCTTGAAAGCGGCCACAAAACTGGTTTACTAACTCAAGGTAGATGCTGGGTGGAACTTGACGTATAAGACTGGAAACATGGATAGGTCTTCTATCCTACCCTATTGGTAGATTGATTTATTATTGAGGAAGTTGTACCAGGGTCTCCTCTAAGAAGACAAATAGCTCAAAATTTCTGTAAATCCAGTTTCTTATTGTACTTAACAAGCGAACGTAAATCTTCTCGAATGCCGATGAAGTCCAGCAACAATAGCCCATTCTAGCGAGTCAGTCATTCAAAATCCCGACCTATTTATGCAAGTTATGCCTAGCTCTTGTTGGCAAGTATCTAAACCAGATACTTGCCATGTCCTGTTGTGGCAAATTTGATGCGTAAATCAAGTGGCTCAGTGATTTCGTTAAAGTTTGTCAACGCATGTAAATTATTCTTCATGTGGGACCTAGCTATCGATATCCTCACCTCGCACGTACCCTAAAGGTAAGAGACAGGTCCTTTAGTACGGGAAGCCTCTCATTTGCATCTTTTAGTTGGGCAATTCCTCAAACTAGAGGCGCAGCACATATTGCCAGCATCACTTGCCATTGTAAAATTTTTCATGTGAAGTTTTGGCAATAGACTTTACGAACTAACCCCTTATTAAAAGCTTGCGTGAAACTTCCATGTCAAAACGCTTGTTTATTGCGGATCTAAAGTATGCTCGGTAGCATCCAAGTGAGCTAACCCTACGAATCTAGAGTAATGCTGTCAGCTGCATTATTGCATAGTTAAAAGTGTTCTTGAACTGATAAGATTATCAGGTACTAACACGGTTTCTGTTCTGCTCATCTCATATTTCAGTTAAGGGAAAATTAGCTAATGCTGCTAAACTCGCACGCAAAATATCAAATTTAACCTCAAGTATGATGGTGAGTTTCAACATCATTAGAATATAGTTTCGAACTGAAATCCGATAGCGACTACCAATGAGTTTTACTATAACGTGTACTGCCTCAAGTGCTACATGTACTACAGCTTCCTACGCGTGGCTTAAAAAGTTTGTAGCGTCAACTTGCGTCCACTGCATAAGTACAGTGCTTCCTTTTCGGACAAGAGGAGCCTCTGACACACGAACGCTCTAATTTGCAATTGCAGTAGTGTCATAGTATTCCGATTGTCCTAAAATGTCACTACGTGTAGATGACAAGTACTAAAAGACTTCCATATGCTCCTCTAAATACCCACATTCACCAGAAAAACTGTGTACTGACAGGCTTTACTCTGGCACTTTTTGTGTGTTGGTCAGGTGCTGGAATATCGATGGAAGCTTCATTCAACGTTTCAGACACTAAGTTCGAGTGCAAACATTTCGCAGGGTTAGGGATGATCGAAATAATGAGCAACAGGAGTTAGGAGATGAAATGATATGGAAAGATACCCCACATTCTTAGAACGCATGCATTACTTCAAGGAGAATCTGCACAATAATCTCAAATTTCTTATTGTGGTAGATGGTTAGCTTTGGAGACCAGCGGTTAAACGAGGCCACTTGGTCTAGCTATAAAATAAAATAAAATGGCTACCTGCAGCAAACGGTCCGAAATTGTTACCAATGGGCTGGAGCAAATTGAAGGTGTATGTCAGATAGAAATTTATAGGAGTAGCTTTAGCTCTTGGGACGGGGAAGAAAAATCTTGCACTTCGCGCAGGGTCATGTTTACGGGCTCAAAGTGCTTCCTTAGCACATTTGGAAGTCCGAGCGCGGAACCTTTTGCAATCTGTGGATCTCAAGGGAAGCTATGAGAACTAGTTGGGTGAACGTCTTAGCCACATTCTGCAATCCACATAGGGGCGGTGAGTTTAATCGACATAATAATAGATCCCCTGGAAAGGCATTCCCAACTTCAAGATTCTCCAGAATGTGAGGTTGCTGACAAATGTTGGCTGCATGTTCTCATTTAGAATCCATTTTTTAGTTTTCAGTGAGTGAACCGAATGCCATTGGCTATTGTCCTGAAGAAATAAGCTGGGCCTCCGTGAAACTGTTTACGAGAAATTTCATGATTGAAGATCATGATTAGGTGCCTACTATTTGCAACCTAAGCATGAGGCAAGCCACTATTACGAGCAGTATATTGTATGATTGGAGCCCCCATTGCAGCAGAGAGTATGGCAGAACCATCGCCATACAATGGAGATTCATGCGATTGCACACTGGCTTCAAAATTTCTAAGTTCTAGCCCCTGCCTGCTGGCATGGTGATCCTCGCTGCAAGGTTCCTTCAGAAAGTAGACTGGTCGGGGAGCTTACTTATCTCGCCTTTGTTTCTAGACATATGCTGGAAATTGGAGGAGGTTTACATCAACTCTGGTAAAGATTTCAGAATAATTACCGTTACGGTAGTGGAACGCTAACATCTACGATTGTTTGGCCACCCACGTCTTCAATTTCTAGACACTATTTCTCACTTTACTCAGAAACATCTATCCCCAGGAGATTCATGCAACAATGATCAAGTAAGGTTTCCACGTCTCTGAACTTTTTATATGAATTACGAGCAGGCAGATGGAACTCTCATATGCATCAGGGTAAATCCACACTTGAATTTATTCTTTATTTTCGTCGTTGACTCTGGACTCTCCTCCAATTACAGTCAGAAATTTGGCTATGCTAACCAGAAGCAGATGTCTGAAACCTTCCACCTTTGTAGCACGAAGGCGTACGCATTCAAATATTCTCACCACCTTGCACTACTAAACTGGATTCTCCTGCATAACTTGGATATGTTCGTGATGCCAGGTGAATTCAATAAAGTTTGACCAAAGTTCTTGAAAGTGGCGGTTGCCAGATGAAATAGCCAAGCAAATCCAAGTATAGCTCCGGTTCTTTGGGTGACCGTCTGGTGGTTGTAGCGGGTACCAGACAAGAAAAGTAGAAAAGTTGAAGATCAGGATTCAAATGCCACTCAAATATGAGCATTTATTTGGCAGCAAGACCTGCAGGTTGTCCCGGGTTGTATGTATTGCGGAAAGAACATCCTAACTTCCACATAACAGTAGCCCTAGATCTTGACTGGAAAGCAAATGTACGCTATGGCCCATGCCTACCTTTCTTTTAGCTGGAGACAAGGATGAATGAGGTCATAGAGCTGCGGCCTCTTGCAGCGAGTCAAAACATCTGGATCGGATGGCATGAATTCGTCACCATAGTACCATAATGGCATCATGAGTTTCACAAAAGCATTTGGTGTCACGTTGAAAACCAAGGACTCGACCAGGAAGAGCAGAAAAGCTACGGGGGCGGAATTCCTTTCTGAAGAATTCTCATGTGCCCGGTACGCAATAAAAGTCACAAGGAGGACGTACAGAGACGACTACCAACAAGCCATTATGATATTGGAGGGTTTGGTGCAGTTGCTGGCCTCGAATCCATGAACTCGGAACATCTGTCAGAGGTTCGGGGTTTTATGACTGACGGGCGAAAGCATGATACCTCGGGAGACCAGGAAAGAAGACAGTATTCCGACCAACTCTACCACCCAAGTCTCACCAACAAGTCCTTCGAAGTCTGTAAACACCCTGTTTTGATCACTGTCTCGATGTCCCGGTGATTCGTACCTGTCAAGATTTCGTGGAATCCGGGTAAGAAATTGTCTCATGGTGGTAATGATGAAAGGATAAAGATTGCCTTCATAAAATAAAGCTTGAAATTGGAGGTCAATGACGGTGGACGTACTGAGTTCGAGCACTCAGAACGACGCGAGATGAACACGAGCATCTTTCCACCCTCCCATGTCCATGGACTCCAGCTGCTTGCTCGTCGCTCTCCGCCTCGGGCTTTGCGAAACATTGGCACGTTGTGCATTATCACATAAGTACAAGCCAACGCCGCTGTTCGTAGAAGTATAGTCGTTGCTTGATGCGATTCAGGGATAACAGAAGCAACGAGGTGTACATCTAATTCACTTTGTCCGTGTCCCAGCTATGAGTGGACAGCTTGTCTCGGTTAGCCTTGTAGGCTAACCGAGAGCTAGCTTTTCAGCCCAAGGAACAATTACCTGACTGTTGGTTCTTATCCTTTGCACATTTCCTCTACTCGGATAGGAATGATAAATCTTCGTCCCTCAAGCATTGTAGAAATTACCTTCCAGAAAAATCAATCTCCCTCCTCAAGCATTTAGAAATTACCTTCACTAAGGTTGCTCTAAAAGCAAAGTTAAGAAAGCTTTATGGCGCATGGGGACACAATGGCAAATTATTACAATTTGACAAGTTGTTACACTTATATATAAAAATATGTTAAGTGTAACAACTTGGTGATTGTCAAATTGTAATAATTTGATAAGAAACAATCGTTCTCATAAGTATATTGATCCAAAGGAGTTAGATACCAAGAGATACGTGATGAAGTAGTATTTTAGTGTTGCCTATTTAACCTCTAGTGCAAACACTAATCAAAAAGAGGTTAATGTCATTGCGAAAGTGCACTGTAGAAAAGTAAAATTATAGTATTCACAACCACTCAACTCTGGTCCTCTGGCTGATCAGGTTGGGCACTCATTGTTGAGTGTGGAGTCTGATTAGAGTCTTTAGTTCATGGTCCTTGGATAGGCTTCGCAGAGACGTATGGGGCAAGGCTTGGGGGCCAAGGTCTCGCTAGTGAGGACTTGTATGAGCATGGTGACACAATGTAATCCATGTGACAAATTTTGTTAATGTCAAATCCATAATCTTGTACTCTTGCTCATCTAAGGTGAATCCCCAGAGCATATCTTCAAAATGAGATTAGCTTGCTCTATTTGTCTATCGGTTTGTGGATGGTAAGTTGTGGACATGGCCAACTTGGTTTTGAAGAAAGCAAAGAGTGTTCTCCAAAACAAACTAGTGAATTGAGTGCATCTGTCAATGATGAGCATGTGAGACAAGCCATGGTGAGAAAAAACTGCATCTAAGTACAATTGAGCAAATTGTGAAGCCGTCACGTCCTTGGGAGCAGGATGCACATGAATCATTTTGCTGAGTCGATTGACAAAGACTATTATGGAGTCAAACCCCGAGGTGGTCTTGGGCAATTCAGAAACCAGATCTTTGCTTATGGGAACCAGAACCAGGGGTTGAAGGAGTCCTATGGGAGCTTGATTAGAAGCTTTATTTTGTTGACAGAGTAGGCAGCTCCAAATGTATTCCATCACATCATTGCTCATCTTGGGCCAATAGTAATGGCATTTGACTACATCCAAGGTCTTGTCCATTCCAACATGACCTGCAATGGTAGAATCATGACATTCTACTAGGATGGTGGTTCTTAAGTCCGTGGCATCTGGGATCTATAACCTACCATCACAAAAGGTGAGTCCTTGGTGTTGGTGGTACCTTTAGATGATTGAGCTCCTACAACTTGTGAATTAGTTTTTGTAGCAACAAGCATCCTTGGCTAGAATTTAGAGTTCATCTTGACCTCTACCACAAGATTGTTTGCCATTGGCATTTGGGTGATTGTATCTGCAAGTTGCTTCTTGACTTCCACATATGTGATTGTCATGTTGAGTCATTATCTCCACTCTATCCACTAAATTTATTGATGAGATAGATCTTTCTATATCTTGAGGTAGATTAGAGGTTTGTGGTCTATCTCAACTACAAATGGCTTCTCACCAAGATAGTGCCTCCAATGCTTGGTTGCAAGGACAATGGCTAACTCTTCCTGTCCAATGGTATGATAGTTGCATTCTGCTGATAATAAATTTCAAGAGAAATATGCAATTGGGTGTCATCCGTCATGCCACACTTGTTGTAGGATTGCTCCTATTGCTACACTTGATGCATCTATAGCTCACTTGATCAAACATTTTGTGTAATAATATGAAGTTTATCAACAAGTTAGTCAAGGCTAATGAAGTAGCAAATAAAACAAATTCGCATAAAATATTCTAAAAGTATCTAGGAAGCTACTTGGTATTACTTCCAAGTATTGGAAGTAATACCAAGCAGCTTATGGTAATTTGAATAACGTGCATGCAAGGTGGTTACTTCTAAGAGGAAGCTTCTTGGTAAGCTTCTAAGCTAGCTTAGCTTGCACCCCAAGTAGATAAATTTTAGAAGGAAGCTTCTTGGAAGCTTCCAACTAGCTCAGCTTGCATGCAAAGTAGACAACTTCTAGAAAGAAATTTTTTGAGAAGCTTCTTGGTTAACTTGGCTTGCACTCCAAGAAGGCGGCTTAAGGAAGCTTCTTGAGAAGCTTCTTAAGAGTTTTGTATGCTTCCTATAAATACAACAGCCCAAGCTCATGCTAGACATTCTGATTTTTCCTCATTCAAGTGTCCCAATGTGATCTTCCACTCTTGTCTTCCATTCTCATATTTCTCTCTTCAGTCTCAATCTTTTACATTGGTATAAGAGCAAGAATGCAATGGATGGAATCTATGGACCACCAAATCTATTTTTGCCAAACTATTGGGATTTTTGTGTTTATGTACTACCCAAGCATCATTTTATGCAATTCATCACCTCAAGCTTTGGGCAAAAAGTTTTTGGATACGATCACCTTGTCTAATGAGCCCTTGGTACTTTTGATTGAAGTTATGGAGAACAATGGACGTGTTGCATCTACATGTTAATTTAGATAAATCATAGGTAGTTTGATATAGTAGTAGCCATGGTGGCAATGCCCAAAGTTATCATTGCTGTACAACAACAAATCAAGCACCTTATTTGATTATTGGAAAAAGAGACCATCAACAACAAGAGCATGTGGAGAGAGCACCATTTTAAGAAGGAGAAGAACAAATCCATTTCCAAAACCCAAAGTACTTGAATGCAAGAATCTCTCGTGTGTAGTGGAGAATTTTGTATTTGATTGTTGTTGCAAGGATTGTTTGATCTTGAGAGTGCATCAAGCATATGGCTGCTCATGCTTAGTTTGTTCTTAATGTCAATGCCTCAAAGTTTCCTGTAGTCGGACTCTCTCTCTGTTCTTGGATTATTGGAAAACTCTTCTTTGCTAGAGCACGTTGTTCTCAATTGCTCTTGAGGTTGGTTCTCCCTGAAGGTTTTGTGATTATCCTTGACCTTAACAGAACTGGTTGTGTTCTACGGGGTTTGGGTTTATGGGTTTCTACCCTTGTCTATTTAAGATAATAGTTTTCCTGTTAAGATCAGCCTATGGTTCAGGATTGTGCAGCTCATGGAGCTGGATCAGGTGCACTCTTATGAGAATAACAACGAGTGGTCTATCCCCATTTGATTTTGGGCACCCAGAGCATTGAACTGCATCATTCACATAGACCGGACTGAGAGCTCCTAGATTGGAGTTTTCTCTCGACGCTAGCTACAGATCAGATTTCACATTGGTTTCCGGGACTCATCATTCATAGGAATATCAAACTGTGGAGTTCACAAGTCTTGTACCAGCCAAACAGTTCTAGTATATACAGCGCCTGCACTAAGCTTCCAATGAATCATCAACTCAACCACAGCACTTCACATATACTCTGTACGACAGCAGTCAAGGCAACTCATCCTCCAAATGTAAACCACAACAAACCCTCATACATTTGAAAATACTTCCCTGTCCAGCGTTCTCCTTTGTGACTTCCCTCTTGTCCACACTCTCAACAGCCTTCTCCACATTTGAAATTGTTCTCTTGTCAACATTCCCACAGCAGACCCTCTACATTTGAAATTGCTCCCTTGTCCAGCCTTCTCCTTTGTGAGTTCTCTCCTGTCTACACTCTCAACAACCTTCTCCACATTCAAAATTTCTCCCCTGTCAACACTCCCATAGCAGACCCTCTACATTTGAAATTGTTTCCTCTGTCCAGTCTCTCCTTTTCCGAACCCTCCAAGCTCTTGAAACATAAAAGAACTTTTGAGCTTACCCAACTCCCTAAACTTCCTCGAGCTTATGGCAACATGAACTATTTCCGGGCTTTACAATAATATAGTAAATATCTCCCACGAAAAGGTAGCATAAAACAACTCCCAAGACATTTTGACATAAAATCTGAGTTCATTACAACAAGAAATAGAGAAAAAAAAACTTTCACACCAAAAGCATCAAGGGTACACATGGGCTATTTTCCCAAAGATATTCACTCCCACCAATCCTATGCAGCCACCGGTCTGCACCAGCAAGGTTCCAGGTGATCATTTTCAACCTTCTTCAATAGCCCCATCTGGTTCATCCTCCAAGTTGCTATTGTGGTCATCTCCTTCTCTGGTTCCTACTCGCCGTTTGAAAAGCTGAACTCTTTTTCCCACATATAGCAGTCAGTGCCTTGTACCATCTAGCTCCTGCATGTTGTAGGTTGCATTTTCATACACCTTGGTGACTACAAAGGGTCCATGCCAACGTCAAGCAAAGTTCTTGAGTGCCGAGTGCTTCATGTCTAGGCTATTATCTGAAATCAGCACCCAATCTCTTTCACAAATAGGCATTGGTCAAAGCCAGTGTGTCTTACCAAAATATACTTTGCTCTTCAACCGCGCTTCTTTCACCTTATCTCTTGCCACTTGTATTTTCTATGGTGTAAGATCAAAGTGCTTGATCTTGTGCAAGATCAACTCCTCTCTCTACACATTATCCTCCCACTGAACAGTCCTCTAGCTTGCAATGTCCTCTTCTATAGGCATAATTGGCAAATGCTCTGACACTAACTCAGCGGGTGGCATTCCAGTCACTGAGCTGCAAGTCAACCTATCCGCCATAAGCGCTAAGGGCAGCAAATCAGGCCATTTGTATGTCTCTCCTTGGCAAGCCTTCACCAAAGCATTCACTATCAGCGGATGACCTTGTTCACTCTTACCGTTGGCTTCCGGATTGTTGGCAGTTGTCAGGTTCAGTTTGATGCTGAACATAGCAAAGAAATCAGTTGCTTCCCTTGCATCCAAATCTCTTTGATCTGCCCTCATCCGGTAGAAACATCCGTGCCTGGCAATGATATCTTCTGAAACAAATCTACATACTTGTTTGGTATGTCTAGACGTTAGAGCTCTGCCTTCCACATAGTTTGATAGGTCCTCCTTGGCCAGTACTTTGCTCCTTGAACTCCTTAAGGCATATGGACTATGTCTAAAGCCCACTGAAAATGAAGGTTCAATGGGTAAGTAGGCTTCATCTTTGTGTTGTGCCTTGGAGTAGATCTGACGAGTTTCACAGGTCTCCATGTAATGTTGTACATTTGTATACATCCTAGGCCACCAATACAACCCTCGGCTGCGCTCATACGTACCCTGAACTTCACAATGACCTGCAACGTCTACATCATGCTATTCTCGTAGTACTTTCTGCTTTGTCCTGCCATCTCCCACCACTCTCAATGGGATTCCAGCACGGTTCTTGGGCCTTTGCCAAAGATACCCGTCTTTTAATAGGAATCTGCTAGATTTTCTCCTAACCTTCTCAAATTCTTCTTTGGTCCATTCTGAATTCTTCTCTAAAGAACTGAGATACTTCCCAACAACAAGAAGATCATTGGTGTACAGTTCCTCTCTAAAGGGTAGATTCAAATCTAGCTCATGCACATCACTCTACAGTCATTTTTGGCTCCATCATAGCATGCTCTAGATAGCATATCAGCCATTGGATTGTCCTTCCCAACTATATATAATATTCTTGATTAAACATTAGAATGAAAGCCATCCAATGCAACATCGCAATATCTAGGGTATCATAGTTGGTAACCATCCCTAGTAGCGGCAAGCAATTAGTCTCAAGGATGACATAGGCACCGATCAAGCAATTTCTATCATGTCTTAATACTACCTTGGCATCCCATAACCCCCACTTGATCTGAGGATACCTTTGTTGCTATTCTGTGAATATTCTTGCTCCAAACCTAGCTGCATATCTACTGCCATTTTCATCTTCTTGGCCCATGGCCCATCCAGCAGCATAGGGACTTAAATCCACTATAACTATGATCAGCCACCCATAGTTGTAGTCAAGCAAATGAAGCATTGGCGGGTTTTGCAATGCTTACTTTCAATGCTTACCCCTACTTTCAACTTTGCCATAGAAATGGAATGCTCTTGCCTATAGATGAACTTGATTCTCTTCCTTAGTAGCTGGTAAAAGCGGCTATGCAACATGAGCAAAATGAGGTATCCAGATATATTAGAAAACACACGCTCCCAAGAACCACCTTACCTCCTGAACTCTGGAACAATCTTTGAGTCCCTATAGGGTTGTCTATCCATAAGGAACCCTAAATCCATTATATAGTCTCTAATCTGATCTTCCCAATAATGTCCACCTTCTTCGGATTCAGTGTCCGCCCATATGAACCACATAGATGTCATACCACCAAAATTTCTCCAAGCCCAAACGCTGATTTCTCTCCAGAAAGAGTCACTCCCGCCTCCATCAACCGCTTCAATATAGCTTCCACATCTCAAATGTGATCCATGACAAACCTCCTTATACCGCCATCCACCAAGGTTTTGTCCTTCTCACCCGCAATGCAACCTTGAATAGGTGTATCATCCAAGAACGGATGGCTCTTTTTAGGAATGAAGGACTGCAAAATACAATTCATAGCACTTTGCATATGTGCCACTGAGTTAGTAGCCCCCACCGGGAGAGTGCACATACGCATCAAGCCTAGTGGTGTCCGCATGGTGGTTATGTCATGGCTTCCTTCAACAAGCTGAAACTGATCATACCCGGAATATAGATCTCCAATAAAGTAAATTGCACTCCCTGCAAACTCTTCAGCAAAATCATCTACAACCGGTCCTACACCTAAATTTCAAACTGTTACTTTGTTTGGGGGTTGCATATCCTATATGAACCACAGTTTCCCGTTCTTCTTTTTGACCGTGAACCAGCAATTTGAATATGGTGCTTTTGACAGCTCCAAAAATTTTGCTCTGATCTTCTCTTTCAATAGCTCCATTAGTTGGGGCAAAAGTGCCTTCGGTACTAGTATTGGTCTCAGATCCCAAGGCACATGAGGAATTGTGAAAATGATCATTGGTGTGATTTCCTATGGGTTCACACACCCGATCTACTCAATCTTGAAAGCAAAAGCTTTCCCACACTTACTAATCACCTCTTTAAACGCCTGGCACTCAATCTCCATGAGCAAACCATCCCCTCCAATTGTAAGCTCTGCTAAGATCTCCTCAGAAAAGGAATGACTGATATTTTTTCACCTACCTCAACCTTGGTTCTTCTCTAGTCCTGTGTAGCAAATCAAATGCATCCAATGGCAACGGAACAACAACAGGACAAACCTTTTTGTCCACTGTTTTATACTTGGTATTTTACTCCACTTCATGAACCAATTTTGAAAGTGGATCATAAAGGCCTTTCCCTATCTCAATAACAGATTCTCTCTTCTCCATTGCATTGATCACTTCCTGGACTGCTCTGCTTTCTCCCCAATCTTCCAACACTCCAATGATAGCATCATTATCATCCATCTCTCTTGTTGTTTTCAGAACTTTCTCTTTCTTTCTTATCCTTTTCTGCAAAATTCTCTACATTCTCTCTATGTGCGCAAAGCAAACAGTCCTATCCCTTTGGACTCCAACATAGGTTCTATCAAAACAGTCCCATTTGCTGATTTCCCACAGTGGAATGTTGTTTATGGTTCCTTGTTCTTCCACCTTCCCTGCCAAGGCGCCTAGTGGAAACCCCACCTTCTAGTAGGCTTCTTTGGTTCTCTCAGCTCTCTCCTGTTCATATCACTGCCTAGCAAAACAATAGGGAATTGCACTATTTTGGCCCCGTTCTTACTCTTGACTTTTGCCATGTGAGTTCCATCATTAAAGACTTTGCTCTCCATCCTAAACTGAGTGATAAAGGGCTATCCTAATATGACCGGATAGGGCAAGGTATCGTGTACAAACATGTTGCTCGGTTCTACTACATTCCTTATCGTGATCTTGACATCAAGACAAGCCCCTCACAATGCATTCTTGGTTTTTTTTTAACTGAATTTACCTTCCAGTCGATGTCACGGTCCACCTTCCAATGACCTTCTTTGTAGACAGCCTTTGACATGAGGTTAACTTCAGACCCTGAGTCGATCAGCGCTCTCACTAGATGCTTCACACCTTGCATCTCAATCTCGTATTCACTGCAGCTCCTTGCCCAAAGGAATCTTGCACCTCTTTGGACAAGGGCACAAAAGGCCTTTCCTCCTCAAGAGCAGCGTCATAGACGCATGCTTCTCTGGTCTCATCTTTTGGTTTTTCCTGTTCAAGTTCCAGATCATAAGTGCTCACTTCTTCTTCTGCCTTACTCCCATCCTCGTACAACAAAGATGTGTGGAGTCCTTCCTTGTAGAACCTCTTCTTCTTTGCCTTGACTAGGATAAGATCCTATACATCTTTCTGCAAACTACCAAAGAACTCCTCATTTGTGAACCCTCTCACCTCTTGCTTCCAGAACTTCTTAGCAATTTCTTGAGGACCGAGTTCCATCTCTATATCCCAACTCAATAGCCAACCCGGTCCTTTCCTAGGAGATCCCTCTCCAAGTTTCTGGTTTGTTGTTCCATCTACATCCATTTGGGACTCCTCTCCACCACTCAAACTCTGGTCCTTACCCTTTGGAGTGTCGCTAAACTGCACTTCCTTCCCACTCAATCTGCCTTCTCTTCAGTTCCACTCGTTGTTGCTTCTCCTTTGCTTGTCCTTCACTTTTTGCCCGTTGATCAGTCTTCCGCTTTTCCTCAACCACACATCCCAAGTAGCACCAACTTCTGTTGTGATAGTTGTTATTGCTACCAGTACATCCCATCTTGATTTTCTTTGGACCTGCTCTGCAAGTCTTCTTTTCTACTTCATCCAGGTCTGCTCTTTGCATTCTCTCGCTTGCTACATTATACACACCAGGCTCAAAAGCAACCACCGCCATACCTACTTCACGTTTGCCCATGTGATGTTCCAACAGAGCTTTCATGCCCCCTCTGTTACCGTTCAGCAATATTGGCTCTTTGGTATCATAGAAGGCTATCTTCTTCATCTTGGGTTCCCCAACAAACTTCACCCAATGTTTGCGTATTGCTTCTAATAGCTCCTGGCAGTCTCTTTTAGCATGACTCTTGCTGTCACACCACATGCACCCATAGGGCTCCCTCCTCTCTCCACCTGTTCTTGTGACACTACTTCCACTCTGCAGCTGGTCAACCTTGGTGGTCAGAATCTTCAGTTCTTCCATCAGCCATGAAATCTCATCAATTGCTCCTCTTTGGTCACCTTGTTCACTTGCTGTTCTACCTTCTCTCGGTTGGGTCCAAAAGGGCTGCTCTGAACTGGTGCCTTGGCTATAGCTTCTTCATCTAGTTCCCTTTGTCTCCTCCTATGGCTCACCCAGACAACAGCCTCCTCAATCTTCTACCACTCAACTATTCCCAAGCGGTCAGGTTGAAGCAAGTCAAGCGCATACTCCAACTCATCTCGCAAATGGCTATCTGCAGCTCGTATGAAATAGTTAGACCGTTATAATTTTATTGCCTCAGCCTTGTAGGGGGACAATTGTCCTAGCCTTTTATTAAACTCTCTCACTACGGCCCCAAGCTTTTGCTCCTATTGTTGACCCAGTCCAAGAACATGGCTTGGGTGACCCGATCCCCATCTTGCAACAAGAATTCTTCTTTCATCATCTGTGAGAATTCCTCCCATGTTGCGGCCTCTTCCACTAAACTCTCAACCACCTTCCTGATTTTGAGCTCTACCCACATAGGGAACCTCGCAATGGAATCCTTCTCATCAAGGTCATGAAGCTTAACCTCTCTCCAATAGACCTTCAAGTACTTAGTCACATCCTTCCCGTCAAACTCTCCCTCTAGATCCAGCACTGTACGTAGACATTTTGTGACTTGGGAAGACTACACCTTCACTCTATCTCTCTCTTTGGCCTAATCCTTCATGGTTCTCATGGCCGCCATGAAAATCAGCAAGAGCTCTTGCTCCGTTGACATAGCTGAAGATGATGCTTCAGGCCCCATCAGCTCAAATCAGATACTAACACTCGATTCAGCCCCAATCTGCTCTTAACTTCTCACTAAAGTCCAACTGTTCCTAATGTCTAAGCACAAGCCTTGAGATTCCCCAGCATGGTTGCCACATATGTTGCAGGGATTTTTTGGTCTCGAGAGTGCACCGGGCACATGGCTGCTCATGCTCAGTTTGTTCTTATTGTCAATGCCTCAAAGTTTCCCGTAGTTTGACACTCTCTCTCTATTCTTGGATTGTTGGAAAACTCCTCTTTGCTAGAGCATGTTGTTTTCAATTGCTCCTAAGGTTGGTTCTCCCTTAAGGTTTTGTGATTATCCTTGATCTACACAGAACTGGTTGTCTTCTGTGGGGTTCGGGTTTATGGGTTTCTACCCTTGTCTATTTTATATTATAGCTTTCCTATTGAGTTCAGCCTATGGTTTTAGATCGGGCGGCTCATAGAGCTGGATCAGGTGCTCTCTTGTGAGAATAACAACAAGGGGTCTGTCCCAATTTGATTCCGGGCACCCAGATCATTGAACTGCATCATTCACATAGACTAGAAAGAGAGCTCCTAGATTGGAGTTTTCTCTCAATGCTAGCCACAGATCAGAACTAACATTGGTTTCTGGGACTCATCATTCATAGGAATATCATACTATGGAGTTCACAAGTCTTGGACCAGCCAAACAGTTCTATTCTATACAGCGCCTACACTAAGCTTTCCAAAAAATCATCAACTCAACCGGAGCACTTCACATATACTCTGTCCAACAGCAGTCAAGGCAAATCACCCTCCGAACCTCGATGTTCCCCTATGCCCTTGTTCTGCAGATCAGACTCACTCCATTCAGTCAGGTCAGCCAACTTCAAATCTTTTCTTTCCCCCTACTTCAGATGAGTTGAGCCACTTCAAAATTCTCCTCCTCTCCTCTCAAAGGTTTACTCCTCTGTGCAGTTTCATGTGTTGCATTAATTCCTTCTGTCACTCTCTTTCCCAGCCAGACCTTCAATGTCTCCTTTGAGAAATCTCTTCTTCCCTACCAAGACTTCCAAGACTTGCACAATCTTCTCCTGTCCTTCTAAACATCCTCTTCCTGCAGCCTCCTTGCTCAGGTTTCCACCTCCGATTGTCCCTCCCACTCTAGGTTTTGTACAAAACTTACACACTCAATTTCTCTCTCCTCTATCCAGACTTCCCAACTCCTGCACATACACACTAATCCTTTTAGAACATTTTCTTTCTGCCTTATCTCTTTCTCCCTCTCTTACTTGTCTAGCTCTTGTCACTGCCTGTTCAGCCACTCTTTACATTTGAGAAAACTCCTTCTCTGTCATATTTCTCTCTCTTACATTTGAGCAGAACTCTTCCCTGTCCAGCTCTTGTCACTGCTAACACTGTCTCCAGCAAACCCTCATCCAAAAATGCTTCTTTGTCAACACTTCAGCAAACCCTACATCCTTCAGCCATTTGAGAAAATCCCTCACACTTTGTTTTCACCTTCTTGAGAATTTCTGCCTTGTCCACTCTTCAGCAAGCCCTACATCCTGCAAAAATTCTTCCATGTCCACACTCTTCACAAACAACACTCTCCACACCAACCCTCTACATTCAAAATTGCTCCCATGTCAACAGTTCAGCAAACCCTACATCCTTCAGCCATTTGAGAAAATCCCTCACACTTTGTTTTCACCTTCTTGAGAATTTTTGCCTTTTCCACTCTTCAGCAAGCCTTACATCCTGCAAAAATTCTTCCCTGTCTAGCCTCTTCGCAGAAAACACTCTCCACACCAACCCTCTACATTCAATATTGCTCTCCTATCAACACTTTAGCAAACCCTACATCCTTCAGCCATTTGAGAAAATCCCTCACACTCTATTTTCACCTTCTTGAGAATTTCTGCCTTGTCCACTCTTCAGCAAGCCTTACATCCTGCAAAAATTCTTCCCTGTCTAGCCTCTTTGCAGACAACACTCTCCACACCAACCCTCTACATTCAATATTGCTCCCCTGTCAACACTTCAGCAGACCCTACATCCTTCAGCCATTTGAGAAAATCACTCACACTCTATTTTCACCTTTTTGAGAATTTTTGCCTTGTCCACTCTTCAACAAGCCCTAGATCTTGCAAAAATTCTTCCTTGTCCAGCCTTCTCCTTTGTGAGTTCTCTCCTGTCCACACTCTCAGCAGCCTTCTCTACATTCAAAATTGCTCCCCTCTCAACACTCCCACAGCAGACCCTCTACATTTGAAATTGTTTCCTCTGTCCAGTCTCTCCTTTGTGAGGATTCTCTACTGCCACTTTCAACAGCCTTCTCCACATTCAAAATTGATCCCCTCTCAACACTCCCACAACAGACCCTCTACATTTGAAATTGTTTCCTCTGTCCAGTCTCTCCTTGTGAGGATTCTCCACTGCCACTCTCTAAACAGCATACCCTCTACATTCAAAAATTGTTTCTTCTCTAGCCCTTCACCGCAAACACTCTCTCCACAGCCAAAACCCCTACATTCAAAAAAATTTCCTCTGTCCAGCCTCTCCTTTGTGAGGATTCTCCACTACCACACTCTCAATAGCAGACCCTCTACAACTGAAAATTGTTTCCTCTCCAGCCTCTTCACAGCAAACACTCTCTACACAGCCAAAACCCCTACATTCAAAATTGTTTCCTCTGTCCAGCCTCTCCTTTGTGAGGATTCTCCACTGCCACACTCTCAACAGCAGACTTCCTACGTTCAAAAATTGTTTCCTCTCTAGCCTTTTCACAGCAAACACTCTCTCTTCCAAAAACCTTTTTTCCTACCCTTCCCTCTTTAGCCCTCTCATTCTTGAGAAAATTGCTTTCTTGATGTCCTTACCCTATGGAACCTTCTCTTCTCCCTATCTCATGTTTCCTTCTAGCTCTTTTTCTCTACTACTAAAAAAATGAAAAATACTCCTAAGACCCCAACAACATAAAAAAAATCCTGAGCTCGTGTAACCTAAAGTTAAGCTCCGAGTTGGTGTAACACAAAGAAACTCCCGAGATCATGCATCATTTTCCAAAACCCTCCAAGCTCTTGAAACATAGAAGAACTTCTGAGCTTCCCTAACTCTTGAAACTTCCCCAAGCTTATGGCAACAAAAAATATTTTCGGGCTTTACAATAATATAGCAAATATCTCCCGCTACAAGGTAGCATAAAACAACTCCTGAGACATATTGACATAAAATCTGAGTTCATTACAACAAGAAGAAGAGAAAAGAAAACTTTCACACCAAAAGCATCAAGGGTATGCGTAGGCTATTTTCTTGATGACAGCTTGAACATTATTTTGAAGCTAAAAATCTTCAAGATGAATGGAAAAAAATTCTCTTAGCTTCAAGCCAATTGGATGGAGTGACAAAACTATGGTGGCTATTCTGAGTGGAGCAAGCAGAACGGTAATTTGTTGCACTAATCCTAACATGGGAGGAATTCAAGAGTGCAATAATTAGGCAATTCTAAGTGATAAATGCCATGCACGTCACACAAGATATTGGTAGAGTTGAAGCAGGCTGGTTCTATGAGAAGCTATATCACATAATTTCAAAACACCATTATGCAAATTCTAGATATATTGGATCATGAAGCTCTGGATCAATTTGTGAGGGACTTGAATCACAAACCAAATTAGAAGTGACTATGCAAGAGCCAAAACACTAGGAGGAAGCCATGTAGTTGGTTGAGTGCTTTGACTCCTTGGTTGTGACAACTTGGTCTTGACCTCAACCTTCACAAAACCTACTAACATATTACACACAAGTGGAGGAGCCGACACTAATGGAGATTGATGCCATCTAACTGAGAACACTTGGCATATTATATCAAGAAAGATTGTGACAAAATGGTGGTTGCTTTTATTATCGCCAAATTGAATATCATGTTGTTGAATGTACATTCAAGAATGAGCAACCTTGACAAATTTCCCAAATGGAGTTTGTGGAATAGAATGATCAAGGAAATGAGGAATTCCAATAAAAAATTTTGAGCTGGCTACTTGGAACTTGATCAGTTCCAACGGGATTGAAGGCTCAACCTATGCAAGTTTGCTTCACTTACAAAGTATGATATCTGATCAAGGTTATAAGATTTTGGTTGATTTTGGAAGTTTAGAGAATTGCATGTTTATGCAATTAGTAAAGGAATTAAATATTCCTATCAAGCCAATAATTGGAAGTAGATTGATGATAGAATGGTAGAAAGTGTTCTATATTTTGTATCTCACATCCTGTTACATTCAAGATTAGAAAGAAGTATTTGGAGTGTATGAGGTTTGTAGTGGCACCTCTACACTATGATGTCATTTTAGGTCAACCCTTGGCTTGAATATTATAAGTTTCAATCTGATTTGAATCAATGACAAATTCAAGTACAACACCAAGGTAGGAATTATAGATTAGATTGTTTGGCACCTTTGAGTAAGACACCTAGGAATAGTCAGTCCCAAGATGCAAATTTTGTCAAGAAAGCAACTATAGAGTAAGCTTTGAAGGAAGATAAGTTCCAAGATGGAAAATTTATCAATAAGGCAGCCATAGAGCAAGCTTTGGAGGAAGATAAGTTTATTTTTGCAATGTAAATCAAGTTGATTGCACATGGAGGCTCTAAGGAGGACCAAAAGCATAATCAAGCAATGGTTGATCAAATAGTCTAGGAGTTTCAGATGTGTTTCTAGATGATCTACCAAAGGGATTACACCACGATTGTGGTAAGCCCTTCAAGATTGAGTTATTGCCAAGAAGTACTCCAATGAGTAGACCAATCTATAGGCTCTCACCAAAGGAGTTGGATGAGCTTCGAATAACACTAATGGAGTTGTTAGAGAAGGATTTCATATGATATAGTACATCTCCTTGGAGAGCATTGTTACAATTTATTCCAAACAAGGATAAGGGACTTTGCTTCTATATTGACTATCATGACCTCAATAAAAAATAGTGAATAATGCATATCCCTTGCCTAAAAGTGATGACTTGCTTGATCAATTGAGTGGAGCACAATACTTCTCCAAGTTGGATATCCAAAGCAGCTATTGGAAAAGTCTCATTGATAGAGAAGGTGTGCAAAAGATAACCTTTTGCACAAGGTAAGGTCATTTTGAGTGTAGACTTATACCTTTTGGGTTCATAAATGCTCCAATAGTCTTCATGGATCAGATGTATTGGGTGTTGGATGGACTATTAGATTGGTACATGGTGGTGTTCTTGGATGATATTTTAATTTATAGTAAGATAGAGGTAGAACATAAAAATCACATACAAGAAGTCCTAGGAAAATTACCTCAATGGAATTGCTATTGTTAGAAGTCAAAGTGTACCTTTTAGCAAAAGGAAGTTACTTTCTTGGATCACAAGATCTTATTGGATGGATCAAGATGGAAAAGGAGAAAATCAGTGCAAGGATTTCTACCACTACTTCTTGGTAAATTTGCTCTTTTAACCCTTGTTTGAAATTGTCCAAAGCTTTTGTTGGACTCATGTTGGTTATTGAAACTTGTAGATCAATAAATGTATCCATATACTCTTGTACATTGTTCTTCTACTTCAACCTCCATTGTTGGGTTTAGGCCATATGTATAGAATCAACGGATGGGAAGCTCTTTAGTAGCCCTTCCTATATTGTCGTCCAAGTGACCTCTCTTCCTTCTACCAACATTGCTCATGCCCAAGCATTCTACCATGTGAGGGCTTTATCAAGTACCCACATGCAAACACTCCTACGGAAAGATTTGGGATCTCCATTGTGAATAACTGAAAGTATCAATTCATTCTTGAAATCCAATTCTCCATTACTCACATGGAATGTTACGCATTGCAAGGCTTGATATTGCATGTCTTCTTCATCTGTAGCAACAATGTGGCTTCATTGTTGACTAAGGTCAATACATTGGTATGAGTGACTCTCCAAGTACTCCAGCCATTGGTACTAGATTTTGAGACGGTTTCCCTTCTTGCATTGCTTGATCATTCTTGAAGGTACGTACTTGACTTTGCAATGCCTCCATGGTCATCTTGATCTCTCAAAACTTGTTCAACATCACTTGCATTCCTTACATCAAATCTTGTAAGTATGGATCCATGATTCCTACACATAGTAATGCTCAAACACTACTTCAATAGACAATTAATATGATCACTTGGGAGTGCACATGGATTATTAAGACTACCATTAAAGTTTCAATGACTATCATTTGTTGATAATATTCCTCACCAAAGTTATGGACTACAAAATCCTTAAATGTCACTTTTGGTCTAACTAAAAAAATTTCTACTTGGGTGTTGAAAGGGAGAAGATTTGGTATATTCATATCAATCACAACAAAATTTAGATTATCAAATCCCACTCTCTATCATAAATCACTACAAGTAGAATCATAGAGTTTGGTGAATTCATCAATATATTCATGAACTCTACTCCAAAATGGTAAATGAGATAAACTCTCACTTTCTCTTGCTGGATATATATAATCTTGATGTGGAAAAGATTCAAAAATGGAAAGTAGGGTGCAAGAAATTGTTTTCCAAGAGCTTCCATCACATCCTCTCTCTAAAATACTCCTAATCTATCAATTTCACTATAGTTTCTCTCCTTGAAATTACTTAGTCTTAATAGCTCATGTTCCTCCAAGAGGGGTGATCCACTCTCTTGGATTGCAACATTTGCTATGATACCATTGTAATTTTTTGAAGATAGGAGAACCCTCAAGAAAAAACTCAAAAGAAGAAACACAAAGCTTCACACTCAAAACTCCAATGCCCCAAAGGAGCACCTTGTCTTTATTATATAGCAAAGAGGATTCATTCACATGAAGCTCCATACTTGGATCAGATTCATGGATTGGTGACATGTTAGTGAGCTCTATACTTAGATTAGTTGCATGCATGGGTGACATATTTTTTTTGGTCTTATTTGGTTTGTCAAACAAGCTTTGATTGGAACAAATCTTCTTGTAAGAATCTCAAAATTACATGGGTGAGGTACCATTGGAAAGTTCTCAATGAGACAAATAGAGGGGAGGGAATGCAAACCTATTTCTCTTAATGGGAGAGGGGGGAATCTTTACATTTCTATACCTAATTCATTTTTTTAGGTCTCCAAAATTTGCTCTCAAGTTTTTAGGTTATTTTGGTTTCTACTCTATAAATAAAAATATTCTTTTTGTGATAACTCTATCTGATCTATTTAGTCCATCATATATAAAAACCTTTTAAATTTTACCAAGCCAATTTTCACCTCTAGATAATATGTCTTGCTATTGGTATTATAGGTATCTAAGGTCTTGTCCACACCTATGTGACCAACGATTGGTAAGTCATGGGCTTCTTGAAGGTATACAAGTCGTAGATCTCCCTTGGTTGGAACATAGATCTAGTTCTCATAAAATAGAAAACCTTCCTTGAAGAAGAAGAAGGTCTTGTATTCCTTGTCATGTGCTGCAAGATGACCTTTTACCATATGAAAGAAGAGGTCTTGTTGTAAACTTATCTTAAACTCAATTTGGATTTTTGAGTTGACTAACATCACCGTGATGAGAGGAAGAGAATTCAAATTAGGTTGTTGTGATAGGGCATTGGGAATGAAATGGAACCTACTGGGTTTGTACTAAAGTTTGAGGTCAAAAAATTTCAATTGTTCCTTGCATCATGTGCTCCAAATGTAATATTTGCAACAAGAGTTTGTGATTTGTTTGCATAATCACTTGTTTTCCCAAGAGATAATGTCTCCATAACTTGGTGGCATATACCATTGCTAGCTATTCTTGATCTCAGGCAAAGTAATTTCTTTCTTTGGTGTTCAGTTGGCGAGACACAAAGCAATGGGATGTAACCCATCTGGAGATTCTTGCTACAACATAGCTCCAATGGCAAAGTTAGAAGCATCAAAATCAACCACACAAGGAAGTTAAGGATTATATGGTTGAAGAATAGGTCTTGAGGACACCATATATTTCAATTTTTAGAATGCTTCTTCATGCTTGGTGGTCCATTGAAAGCTTGAGGTCTGCCCCAAGAGGTCAATCAATGGTGTAGCGACATGAGCATAATAGTGGATGAATTGTCAAGAAAAACTTACCAATCCATTAAATGCCCAAACTTTTGTAGCATCTTTTTGACCAATAAAAAATGGCCTTGATCTTCTCCTCTTCCATCTTGATCCCCTCTGATGAGATCTTATGACCAAAGAATGTAACCTCCTTCTACCAAAATGTACACTTTGACTTCTTACAATAAAACTTACATTGACATAATTGTCTTAGGACTGCTTGCATGTAATTTACATGTTCTACCTTCATCTTATTATAGATTAAAACATCATTCAAGAACACCACCATGTACAAATCCAATAGTCTATCTAACACCCAATGCATTTGATCCATGAAGACTGTTAGAGCATTAATGAGCCCAAAAGGTAGAACACTCCATTCAAAATGCACATACCTTATGCAAAAGGTAATCTTTTGCAGGTCCTCTTTATCAATGGAAATCTGCAAATAGCCACTTCTAAGATCCAACTTGGAGAAGTATCATGCTCCACTTAATTGATTAAGCAAGTCATTAATTCACGGCAAGAGATATGCAGTCTTCATTGTTTGTTTATTGAAGCTAAAATAATCAATATAAAAGCAAATTTCTCCATCTTTCTTTCGAACAAATAGTACCAGTGCTCCCCAAGGAGATGTATAATGTTGTATGAAATCATTCTCTAACAACTCTATCAATGTTGTTTGAAGCTTGTCCAACTTATTTGGTGAGAGCCAATAGATTGGTCAACTCATTGGAGTACTTCTTAGCAATAATTCAATCTTGAAGAGCATACTATGATTAGAGGGTAATCTCTTTGGTAGATCATCCAAAAACATATCTACAAACTCTTGAACTATTTGATCAACCATTGCTTTATGAAGCTTCTACCCCTCATCAAATTCTCCATGCACAATCAATTTGATCCACACTACAAAAATGGGCTTATCTTCCTCCAAAGCTTACTCTATAGTTGCTTTATTTACAAACGTCACATCTTGGTATTGACTATTCTTAGGTGTCTTACTCAAACGTGCCAAAAAATCTAATCATTAACTCCTACCTTGGCATTGTACTTGAATTTATCATTGGGTTGGTCTAATCAAATTGAGTCTTATGAAATTCAAGCCAAGGCAAATCTAGAATTACATCATAGTGTAGAGATGCTACTATAAATCTCATACACTCCAAATACTCCTTCCCAATCTTGAATATAGCAAGATGTGAAGTAAGGAATGCATAACCCTTTTTACCATCCACTATCATCAATCTACTTCCAATTACTTGTTTGATAGAAATATCTAATTCCTTTGCTAATTGCATGGACATGCAATTCTCTCAATTCTAAAATCAACCAAAATCCTACAACCACAATCAAATATCATACCTTGCAAGTAAAGTAAACTTGCATAGGTTGGACTTTCAATCTCATTGGAACAAATCAAGTTCCCAATAGGTGGCTCAAATTCTCCTATTGGAATTCTTTGTTTCCTTGATCATCTATGAACTCCATTTGGATAATTTGTTGGGGTCTATTATTTTGTGTGCATTCAACAATACAATGTCCAATTTGGTGATAATAAAAGAAACCATTATTTTGTCACAGTCCTTTCCTATCTATTGTGCCAAGTGATCTCTATTAGATCGCATCAATCTCCATTAGTGCCAGCTCCTCCACCCATGTGTAATGTGTTGGCAAGTTTTGTGAAGTGCAAGACCAAGTTCTCAAAACTAGGGAATCAAAGCACTCATCCAATTGCATAGCTTCCTCCAAGTGTTGGTGCTTCCCCATGGTCACTTCTAGTTTGATATGTGACTTTAAACCCCTCACAAAATGATCCAAGTCTTCACCTTCTAGTATGTCTGGAATTTGCATTATGGTGTTCTCGAATTGAGTTATGTAACTTCTTAAAGAACCACAGCTTCTAGTATGTCTAGAGCTTCACCTTCTAGTATGTCTAGAGTTTGTAGTATGGTGTTCTAAAATTGAGTTATGTAACTTCTTATAGAATCATACCTTCTAGTATGTCTAGAATTTGCATTATGGTATTCTAGAATTAAGTAATACAACTTTTTATAGAACCAATCTGCTTCAATTTTGCAAATCTATCTTGTGTGGCTTGTGTGACATTTATAGCTTAGAATTGTCTAATTATTACACTCTTGAATTCTTCCCATGACAAGATTGGCATAACAAACTACCATTTAGCTTGGTGCATTCGGAATTGCCACTATAGTTTTGCCATTGCATCCATTTGGCTTGAGGCCAAGAGAATCTATCTTTGTTCATCTTGAAGATTTATAATTTCAAAATAACATTCTCAATCAAACAAAAAGTCTCCATTGTGCATAGGAGATTCTTACCTCAAATATCTTGGGCTTTGGAAATCATATTTGCTCTTCTCTTTCTCAAAATGGTGCTCTCTCTACATGCTCTTGTTGTTGACGGTCTTGTTCTTCCAAAAATTGAGTGAGGTGCTTGATTTGTTATTACATAACAATGATAACTTTAGATGTTGCTCCCATAGTTACTACTCTATCAAACTATCTAGAATTTATCTAAGTGAATACGTAAATGCAACAAGTCCACCATTCTCCACAAATTACAATAGAAAGTACCAAGGGTTCATTGAACAAGGTAATTGTATTCATAAAATTTTGCTCAAAGTGTGAGATGATAAATTGCATGAAATGATGTTTGGGTAGTACATGGACACAAAATTCCCAATGGTTTGGTAGAAATACATTTTGTGATCTATAATTCCATCTATCTCATTCTTACTCTGCTACCAATGTAAAAGACCAAGGAGAGAAATAGAAGAATGGAAAATCAAAGTGAAAGATCACATCGGGGCTTTTGAATGAAGGAAACTTCAAATGTCTAGCATGAGTTTAGATTTTGGTATTTATGGAGAACATACCAAGTTCTCAATAAGCTTCTCAAGAAGCTTCCTAAAAGTGCCCTTCTTAAAATGCAAGTCAAGCTAACCGGGAAATTTCTCAAGAAGCTTCCTTTTAGAAGCCGCCTACTTGGCATGTTAGCTAAGCTAGTTGAGAAGCTTCCCAGGAAGTTTCCTTTTAGAAGTCATCTACTTGGCATGCAAATTAAGCTAGCTAATAAATTTTGCAAGAAGCTTCTCCCTAGAAGTCACCTCTTGGCATGCACATTATCCAATACTTGGTAGGTACCAAGTAGCTTCCACCACTTTTGAATTCTTCCTCACCTTCTTTGTTGGGTTTTTCAAATTTGAAGGAATAGATCTTTTCTTGTCTAGGAAGATTACCTTCTTCACCTCTACAAAATTTCCTATCATGGTGAAGGCCTTGTACATTTCTTGAATGGTCCTTGTCACTTCCTTTCCTTCAAGTTGTGCTTCAAAATACTCTTCCAAATGGAAGTGACTTGGGAATTTCCTTCTCTCCTCCTTGCTCAACAGATTGAGCCTTATATAGATGTGGATGGCAAATAGAGCAAAGCAGGTAGCATCTCTACCACCTTCAGTTCTTGGATCATTGATTGGGTGTGAAGATAAAAACATGTTTGCCTAGTTTGCTATTGCTTCCTCATACACCTTGTTAAAGAAAATTGCCTTTTTAATTATTAGGTAAGTTGTCCTCTTTGGACAAAACAACTTCATGAGTGAGGACACAACCACTCCTTTGGTTGGGTCCTTGTGATTTGCAACCCTTCAATTGTTACTTGTAGTTTGTACTTCTTGAAAGGAGTAAGTTATTTGGGTATTGACCTCTTTGCACATGTCTCCAAACTTTATATCCAAGGTAATTCCTTTAGAAATACTTGCTTCTAACCCAAGGACAATCATCTAAGGCTCCTCACTCAACCCCTTTTGATTTTTCTCTTAGATTCTTAATTTCTTGGTTCTGTAATACTTCGAGGACAAGAGAAGAGAGAAAACACAGATTTCACACTCAATCATCCGATGTCCCAACGGAGCATCTTCTCTTTATTATATAGACAAAGAGGATCTCCTCCAAGGAAGCTCTACCACAGGATTAGGCACACAAATAGGTGACATGTCAACAAGCTCCACCCTTAAATTACTTACTTGGATGGGTGACATGTTGGTCCTGGTCCTATCTGGTTGGTCAACTAAGCTTTGACCAGAAGGAATCTTTTAGGGAATCTTCCTGTAGGAATCTCAGAATCACGTAGGTGGGGTACCTTTGGAAACCTCTCAATGAGACAAAGCAGGGAGGAGGGAAGGCTATTCTTATCTCCATTGGGGGATACATTGCACATTTTTGATGCCTAATTCATCCGTTTTGACCTCCAAAATTGCCTTCAAAGATTTCAGGCATATTTTAGTTCCTACTCTATTAATATAAGTTCCCTTTTGGTGATACCTCTTTCTGATCTGTTTATTCCATCATGTGTAACATCCATCTAGATGTTACCAAACCAATTCTCACATTTAAATCATATGTCTAGCTATTGGTTTTAAGGTTTTCAAGTCTATTTTGGTTTTTTCACTATCAGTATAAGTACTCTTTTGGTGATACTTCTATCTGATCTATTTTTACCATCATGTATAATATCATTCTAGATGTTACCAAACCAAATTTCACATCTAGATCATATGGCTAGCTCTTGGTATTACAATTCCTCCTCATCTTTTGCACAATAGAGTGTGAGCTTAGATCCCAATTCCAAAGCAAGATGGTAAGGAAAGAATTTCTAATAAGATCATAAGCAAAGAATTTCCATCAATTCTTTGCTTATGATCTTTGGTTTTGAAAGTGTTTGGGCAAAGAGTCTTCATATCCTTCCTCTTTTGCTCAATCCAATCTTTGTACTTGACCTTTCTTTGCATCTCCTTTAGTGTACTTTTGTCTTCATACTATGCTTACCTACTTCTTTGTACCTTCATATGTAAGAATATGAATCTCAGGCCCAAGAGTTTCTCCCATTGAATAGTAAAATAACCCCTCTCATCTTTACAAAAAGTAGGAAAAAAATCAAAATTTGCAAATTTTGATTTTTTATGAGCATCACATAGATGTATGAGTTTTTTTTCAATGTACTCCATACTAAGTTTATTTTATTCAAAACATCTCTACTTCTAGCAACTCATAGCACCCAAGGTTTGCTGATTCCTCCTTGAGATAGCTGCCAATGTACCAAGTCATACGTCCATTCCTTCCATTCTAAAGGCCAACATGGCTCTATCTTTTGCAATGCCCATGCATTCTCGCTCGTCTACTTCTCTTAATCAAACATGTAGGATGCTTAGTTTAGTTTTCATTATTACAAGCTCCTCATCCTTTGTTTTGTATTGTTGTTTGAATTCTTGATTGAGAACTAATCTATGTTTCAATTATCTTCATTAGTCTTCAATAGCTGCTAAATCCTTAATGAGTGCATCAATGATACATTCATGTTCTTTATTCTTGTCTGATTTTACATGGTAATGTTATCTATTATAGGCTTCATGTCCATATAGTCTCTTTTTGCCCCTACATGCACTTCATCCAAGTACTCCTTGCTCTAGAGTTTGATAATCATATGGGCCTTCTTCATGTTCTCCTTTCTACACTCATCTAACTCTAGGTTTGCTTGGTCCAAACTTTATAAAGTAGATCCATATTAGCTATGTAATTGTACAAAGTTGAATGCATCTTCTTCACTAGGTGAATGGTATTATATATGTTAGACCATTATGTTTCATATTGTGGAAAGCTTGAATCAATAAAATCTAGAAACAAGGAATACCACCTTCCTTAAATTCTCTAAGACAACCCCAAATTGGTTGTCTTGGAGATGTTTCATTCCCCTTTGGTTTGGCTTTTCTTGAAGTGATGTTGACTTGATTGCAATTGAAAGGACTACTTTAACTTTGTGTGGTTCCATGATTTCTACATCCTTTGTCATATCTTGAATGAATACTTTGGGTTGTTGGAGTAGCTTCTTTCCCCTCTCTTGCTTGACCTCTTATTTCTCCTAATTTAGGAAATGCCACAATAGGTATTGCAATCTTCTCTTCTTCTTCTTTGGTATATCTTCCAAACTTCACAAATGACCTCAACTATGGGTTTCCATTTAGCTCTTTTTATTGTAGGCTTACACTATACCTATGAGTCCTTTTGCTCTACTGACTCATCTATCATGGCAAAGTGGTCATCTTCATCTTGAATGGCATTCAGCCTATTCTCCTAATTGGTGTGCTTCCATAGCTATTTGGTGAGAAAAATGGTATGTAGAGAACATTGCCTTAATAGGACAACTACTTCATACCCACATAAAAGTGAATCATAAATGGAATCAAATAATATTGCCCCTTCTCTACAAACATCCCATATGTCTCCTATGTGCAATATTGGAAGACTCATGCACAATCAATTTTCTCAACAAAGACTAGTTTTGGAATTACTAATTGATTGAATGAACTCCAATCTCACAATAAAAAACTAAGATGCAGTTGTTAATATAATTCTTGCAAGAAACCATCTCAAATTTCTCCACAATAGGAGCCTTAAGGTTCATTCTTTCCCATCTTATTTTGTCTCTCAACTCTTGAAGTGCACTCTATTATTCTCACTACTATTTGTCAAGGAAGCTAATTTCTTGACAAGTACATCTGTTGCTAGAACTTTGATCCACATTTTCACAAACTAAAAATAAAATGTCCAAAATTAGTCTTTGCAATACAAGAAGAATAATATATATAATCTGGATTCTGTCAGTCCACCTTGTCAATCATCCCTAAAGTGTGCAACAATTGGGATATTCTAGTACCCAATTGATAGTGGTCATGTATTCTTCATGCTTTTGTTTGGACGCTCTTCATCTTTGGGTCTATGATGAGGTTTCCTTCTTCATCTCTGGATCAGCTCTTGTCTTTAAAGAGATAGTGATAGTGGTCATGCATTCTCCATGCTTTTGTTTGGACTCTCTTCATCTTTTGGTCTAGTATGAGGTTTCCTTTGTCATCTTTGGGTTAGCTCTTGTCTCCAAAGAGATATATGTGGACTTCCTTTCTACAAAGAATGGTTAACTTAGGGTTTAACCCATATTTTGTATAAGTACCTATATTAAAGTTATGAATTTGGAGGAGAAAAAAAACTCTTAAAAAATTCAAGATTTTTAATACCACAATAAGAAAGAATAAATATTCATTGTCAAGTATTGAAGAGATTGCCATAGTAGTATAGCTTATTTATTATAGAATATAAATGAGGGATAAATTATATAATAGTCAAACTTGAAGCTTACTTGATAACACAGACAATATTTCACTTCCATCTCTATCCTTGCAAACTTTATTACACTTATACCAATACATTGTTTATTTTAAGTAATTATGGATTTATATCTAGAGTTTGTATTATACAATAGTATCACCCACACTAAGTGAAGTTTAAAGACAAGATTTTTGAAATAAATTTATTCAGTTATTTATACTGAATACTTTAGAATATACATACAACATTCCAATATGCCTAGGAGATTATAATTATAGTATATATAAAATTTTCTTTATAAATATTTCCCAAGAATGAAAGATCAACTTGGAAATGAAGTAAAGTGTGTACTGTTTTTATTAAATTTCCAGTTTCTTTAAATGTAAGAAAAATTTTAAAGTATACTTTTATATAGTTTACAAAATTGCTATAGATCTTTGTATGGTCTCTTAAGAATGAGAAATCAATCTGAAAGTGAAGTATGGAAATTTGAACTTGAGTCCTGTAACATCAAAGTCTTATAGATTACCATGTTATAATTTAATTTATATTTTGTATCAAAATTACTTAACATCAGGAAATAATAAAATGGATTTATTCATACTGCTACTTCCATTATATTTGTATAAAATTCAATTGATACCAAGTTAAGTGAAGTTATTTTAGAACGTCTTTTATAGTGCACACTATTCATTTCAACTCTAACTATTGTGACCATTTAACCTCATTTCCTTCCTTGCTTGGGGAATACCTAGGTAGCATACTCCATCCTCACAAAATGTTATGTCCCTAAAGCCTACATTGGTACTCCTTTCCCATCTATGGGCCTTTGATAACACCATGCATCACACCTTCTCCACTCTTTTAGTACCATGCATGCTCTTGTAGTTAGTAGACAGATGGCATGGATTGCAGATTGCTCTCCCTATAGCCATGGGAGGTTGCAATGTCATATTGCATGAGATGATCGCCCCAACATCATATCTAGGCACATAGGCACTAGTGGCTCACTTATTGATAGATAAGTCTTACGCAAGGATCATCCTTTTCTACTTGCACCTCTCACAACAACTGACTCAACCTCCCATGCATTCCAATCATATCTTTGATTGGCTCATGATCTAATGTTAGTGATCTAAACTTAGGACTCGCACGCATAATTGCCCCAATTTATTGACTTTGTATCTCAAGACTCTAGGAAGACTTAGGCAAATCTTAGGGAGTGTATGCACACTCACACCCTTACTAGCATCCTCATTGAGGCCCCTATTCTTGATAGAGCTAGGGATCTCTCTTATGGAGGGAAATGATTTGGTGCATGATTTTATGCCTCCTCTTTGATAGAGGACTTTTGGTCCACTTTGGAGGAGTTTACCATGGCATTCTGCCTATGATTAAAACAACCACATCTAACACTTCTAGGGCTACCAGACCAATGCACATGTAGGGCTACATTTAATACATAGGGAATCCAATTTTTTCAATGTCCTACAGACGGAGAGCACACCAGAGTTCACAATGCACTTTGAGATGCACTAGCTAAGATCTTACAATCCACTCATTCCTTGGTTTAGATTAAGTAGTGCTTGGACTTGCAATGACCTCTTACTTGGAGTGTGAGAGCAGACATAGACATTTTCATGGATGGCCAATGTATTTTATATGACATGGAGATTGCAAAACCTCCCCAACCAAAGTCTTTGCTTAGAGCAAGTTCATAGGTGGGAGCTACAATGACCATTGCCCCCAAGAGGAAGGACGACCACTATGCTACACGGCTAGCCTTTGGCACCCTTGTCCCATTGGTGGTGGTGATCTTTGAACATCTCTATCACCATTTTGACTGTCTCTTTCATGATGCAGCACGAGGTTCCTTATAGTAGAGAGTAGCACTAGCTATCTTGTCAACTACATTCACCTCTTATTACCAACAGTAGGTGTAATACCAAGGGTTAGCCATATGATCTAGATGTGAAATTTGGTTTGGTAACATCTAGAATGATGTTATACATGATGGTCAAAATAGATCAGATAGAAGTATCACCAAAAGAGTACTTCTACTAATAGAGTAGGAACCGAAATATGCCTGAAATCTTTGAAGGCAATTTTGGAGGCCTAAACGGATGAATTAGGCCTCAAAAATGTGCAAATCCCCCCCCCCCACCCAACAAAGGAGAGGATGGCCTTCCCTCCCTTTGCATTGTCTTGTCAAGAGCTTTCCAACGGTACCTTACGTGATTCTGAGATATCCTATAGGAAGATTCCCTAAAAGATTCCCTCTGGTCAAAGCTTGTTTGACCAACCAGATAGGACCTAGACCAGACAGGTCACCCATCCAACTAAGTAATCCAAGGGTGGAGCTTGCTGACATGTCACCTATCTGTGTCCCTAATCCTATGGTGGAGCTTCCTTGGAGGAGATCCTTGTTGTCTATATAATAAAGAGAAGATGCTCCCTTGGGGCATCGAATGTTTGAGTGTGCAATCTGTGTTTTCTCTCTTCTCTTGTCCTTGGAGTATTACAATGGTATCAGAGCGAGTATTCTAGTCCAAGAGAGTGGATCACCCCTCTTGGAATAGCACAAACTACTGAAACTGAGTAATGTGAGGTGGAGAACATAGAGTAATCGCTAGACTTAGGAAGGACTTTAGAGAGCGGATGGGATGGATGCGCCGGGGGGGGGACAATATCCCGTACCTAGCTTTCCATTCTCAAACCCATTCCACATCAAGGTTATGTACATCCAGCGTGAGCAGATGAGGGTATCGCTAGTTTATCACTTTGGTGCGGAATTCATGGACAGAGTGATGAACTCACCAAACCCGATGATTCTACCTGTGGTGATATATGATGGAGAGTGGGATTTGACGATCTACATTCTATTATGATAATATGGATATGAATGTCCCAAATCCTCTCCCTTTCAACACTCAAGTAGAAATCCGTTATGTAGTGAGGCCAAAAGTGATGTTTAGAGATTTTGTGGTTAGGAATTTTGGTGAGGAGTATTATCAACGAGTGATAGCTTCTGAGGTCCCAATGGTAGTTCCGATAGTTTGTGCACCTTCCAGAGTGATTATATTGACTCTGTATTGAAGAAGACATTAGCAATTGGATGTTGCAAGAACCATAGATCCGCAATTGCAAGAGCTGGTGCAAGGAATGCAAGGGATGTTGAATGAATTTTGAGAGATTAAGATGACCATGGAGACATTACAAAGTCAAGTGCAGATCTTGAGGAACGATCAAGCCATGCAAGAAGAAGAGCCACCTCAAAACCCTATACCTGCGACTGAAGTGCTTGGAGAGGCACCCGTGCCTACGAACCCTATCAACGGTGAAGCCACATTGCTACTCCGGATGAAGAAGACCTGCAACATTGAGCCTTACAAGGGGCAGCGTACGATGGGAGTAGTGGAAAATTGGATCTTGAGAATGAAGCAATATTTCCGATTGTTCTCAACAGAGATCATTGAGCATGCTGCAGGCGTGTTTGCATGTGGGTACTTGACGGATAAAGCCCTCACATGGTATGATGCTTGGGAACGATCCATGTTGGCAGAGAGAAGGGAGGTCACATGGATAGCAATGCAAGAAGGATTGCTGAAGAATTTCCAATCAGTGGATTCTGTGCAGATGGCTTGAACCCGACTATGGAGATTGAGACAGAAGAATAACGTACAAGAGTATGTAGAGGCGTTTCTGGATCTACAAGTTGCAATTATCGACATGAGTCCAGCAGAGGCTCTCGACAATTTGAAACGAGGGGTGAAAGAGCGGATTCGCCAAGAAGTCATGGTGCAAAACCCTCGCACGGTATTTGAAGCCATTGCTTGTGCGCAGAGAATAGCAAGAGCATTAGGTGGAGGTGAAGGAGTACTTCCACCTCAACATTATTGCGCAGAAATGCCACACATGGGTGGACCAGTACCAATGGAATTGGGCAACCTTCGATTCCGGGATCGAGGAGCATGACCACTTCAAGGAGAGCGGGGACGGGTAGAAGAACGAAGAGATGGAGCCCCACAAGGAGAAGGGACTCGAGGAGAACAACGCCATTGTTACAATTGTGGCCGTATTGGGCACATATCTACCAATTTTTGTACTCGTATCCCTAGAGGCCCTCGGCCTTTGTACAGGCGATCTTTGAACAACATGGAGAGGCACATTGAAGAGGAAGAGGTGGAAACCACTTCGGAAAACAAAGATCGCCAGTAAATGTACCTCGCGGCCTTAGTGGCTCAATAAGGAAGCAGAGAAGCGAGGGAAGGAAGAAGAATAATACGCAAATAGCCTGAAAGGCAACCTCTCAACTGATTGTTGTGAATGGAAACCTAGAAGGTAATCAAGTGAGAGTATTAATAGATCCAGGAGCAACAAAGAATTTCTTGTCTCGCTCTGTTGCAATAAGCTTGGGAATGGATCTAGAGAGAGATGGAAGTGAAGAAGTAGAGTTACCAAATGGGCAAACAGAGAGGATTGAATCATTACCTAGACGGGTAACCCTCTTTGTAGGAGAATATCAGGAAGCAATTGAGTGGCGAGTGATACAATTAGCCCGTTATGATGCAATTTTAGGCATGCCATGGATGGAGCAGTACAACCCAATGGTGGATTGGAGGAAGAAAGTAGTGAGAACCCACCAATTGTCAATCATTGGGGTTAAAGAAAAATCACATAGGCAAAAACTGCCTCTATATGTTGTAGGGACAACAACTGTCTGTAAGACCGATAGATGTTTTATGGGTCTAATAAGAGAAGTCCAGAGTGCACAACTCGCTGGACAAATTCCTGAGAAATTGAAAGATGTAGTGGATGAGTTTCAAGATGTCTTTCCTGATGATCTACCCTCAAGATTACCACCTAAAAGGCGAGTAGATCACAAAATAGAGACTCTCCCGGGGAAAACACCTCCTTGTAAGGCCCCATATCGCCTATCACCTCATGAGTTGGAGGAGTGTAAGACTCAAATTGAGGAGATGCTACAGAAAGGGTTCATCCAACCTAGCATATCACCATATGGGACCCCTGTCTTGTTTGTGAAGAAGAAGGATGGTACAATGCGCATGTGCATTGACTATCGGGGTCTCAATCAGCAAACAGTGAAGAAAAAATACCGCTTACCTCGCATGGATGACTTGTTTGATCAACTCCATGGAGCGAGATACTTCACCAAACTGGACTTGCGGAGCGGTTACAATCAAATCCAAATTGCAAAGGAGGATGTGTACAAAACTGCCTTTCGAACCAAGTATGGCCACTTTGAGTATCTTGTGATGCCTTTTAGCCTCACCAATGCGCCTGCCACTTTCATGAGCCTAATGAATGACATATTTTTTCCATACTTGGATAAGTCTGTTATTGTCTTCTTGGATGATATATTAGTATATAATAGCACGATGACAGAACACAAACAACATCTACAAGAGGTCCTCCAGATTCTAAGACAGAATCAATTGTACGCCAAAATCTCAAAGTGTGAGTTTGGCAAGTCTGAAGTAGACTACTTAGGGCATAGAGTAAGTGCAGAGGGCATTCAAGTATTGACAGATAAAATAGAGGTCATTCAAAAATGGAGTGCCCCAGAAGATCAGACTCAACTTAAGAGCTTCTTGGGGTTGACAGGATTCTATCGTAGATTTGTCAAGGACTTCTCCAAGGTTGCATAGCCTTTAACGGCACTACTTGGCAAGGGGAAGAAGTGGACATGGGGAACTGCACAAGAGTTGGCCTTTCAAGAATTGAAGGCCGCCTTGCTACATGCATCAATCTTGAAGTGGTATGACCCAAAACGTCCAATCAAGTTGGCTACAGATGCATTAGGCGTAGCCATAGGAGCAGTCCTACAACAAGAGTGGCATGACGGATGGCATCCAATTGCATATTTCTCTTGAAAGTTGTTACCGGTAGAGCGCAACTACCACACCACAGAACGAGAAGAGCTAGCCATCGTTCTAGCAACCAAGCATTGGAAGCACTACCTGGGCGAGAAGGCATTTGTAGTAGAGATAGACCACAAACCTCTAGTCTACCTCGAGACGCAAAAGGATCTATCTTGTCGCCAAATTTGGTGGGCAGAGTGGCGACAATGCTTCAACATGACAATCACCTACGTGGAAGGTAAGAAGCAACTTGCATATGCATTCACCCACATGCCAATGGCCAACAACTTAGTGGCAGAGGTTAAGATTAACCCTAAATTCTGGCAAGAGATTCTAGCTGCTACAAAAACTGATCCACAGATTGTCGAAGCACAATCATCCAAAGGTGTCACCAACACCCAAGGACTCACCTTTTGGGATGGTAGATTATGGATCCCAAATGTCCCAGAATTACGCACCACCATTCTAGCGGAATGTCATGATTCGGCCATTGCAGCTCATGCCGGAGTGGACAAGACCTTGGATGCAATCAAGCGCCATTACTATTGGCCCAAGATGAGCAACGACGTGATGGACTATGTGCGTAGCTGCCTACTTTGTCAATAGAACAAAGCTTCTAATCAAGCTCCTGCAGGGCTCCTTCAACCTCTCCCCACTCTTACCCAACGTTGGGAACAAGTGAGTATGGATCTCATCTGTGAATTACCCAAGACCACCTCAAGGTTTGACTCCATTGTGGTCTTTGTGGACCGGCTCAGCAAAATGATTCATGTACACCCTACCACCAAGGAGGTGACCGCTCCACAACTAGCTCAACTATACTTAGATGCAGTCTTTGCTCACCATGGCTTGTCTAGAATACTCATCACCAATAGAGGTACCCAATTCACCAATTTTTTTTGGCGAACACTCTTTGGTTTCTTCAAAACCAAGTTGGCCATGTCCACAGCTTACCACCCACAAACAGATGGCCAAACAGAGCGGGCGAATCGCATGATTGAAGACATGTTACACGGCTTCACCTTAGAAGAGCAAGAGAGGTGGGACACCCTATTACCCTTGGTGGAATTTGCTTACAACAATTCAGTGAATGCGTCCACTCAGGTCACTCCGTTCTTCCTCATGTATGGTGAGCATCCCTTCACACCTTCTAGCTTGATGAAGATCTGTCCAGTGACTACCAAGGTTGATGCAGTCAACACATTTGTTTCTAGAATCCAACAAGGTGTGGAGAGTGCTAAGCACAGGTTACAGATTGCACAAAATCGACAAAAGCAGTATGCTGATGCACACCGGAGGCACATGGAGTTCAATGTTGGGGATCAAGTGTGGCTATCGACAACCAACCTCACATTAGTTGGATCTCGTAAGCTCAAACCTCGTTTTATTGGGCCTTTCTTGATTCTTCGTCACATCGGTGCTGTGCCCTATCCTTGAGCTACCACCACACATGAAAATCCATCCAGTGTTCCATGTCTCCCTACTACGTAGATATGCTCACCGATCAGGCCAAGGTCCTTCCACACAAGACATTTGACCTTGTCCGACAGTCATTGATGGCACAGAGGAATATGAAGTGGAGCGGATTCTCCAAAAACGCATGCGTGGTACTCACCATCCACGGGTGGAATATCTAGTACAATGGAAAGGTTACCCCCTCTATGAAGCAACCTGGGAACCCGCTGCCAATTTGGTACATGCACCGATGTTGGTGCAAGCATTTGAGCAACAATTGCACAACGAGGACGTTGCGTCTTAAAAGGAGGGAGGTCTGTAATACCAAGGGTTAGCCATATGATCTAGATGTGAAATTTGGTTTGGTAACATCTATAATGATGTTATACATGATGGTCAAAATAGATCAGATAGAAGTATCACCAAAAGAGTACTTCTACTAATAGAGTAGGAACCGAAATATGCCTGAAATCTTTGAAGGCAATTTTGGAGGCCTTAACGGATGAATTAGGCCTTGAAAATGTGCAGATGCCCCCATCCAAATGGAAAAAAGGCTGGCCTTCCCTCCCCCTTGCTTTGTCTCGTCTAGAGCTTTCCAACAGTACCTTACTCACGTGATTCTGAGATTCCTACAGGAAGATTCCCTAAAAGATTCCCTCTAGTCAAAGCTTGTTTGACCAACCAGATAGGACCTAGACCAGACAGGTCACCCATCCAACTAAGTAATCCAAGGGTGGAGCTTGCTGACATGTCACCTATGTGTGTCCCTAATCCTATGGTGGAGCTTCCTTGGAGGAGATCCTTGTTGTCTATATAATAAAGAGAAGGTGCTCCCTTGGGGCATCGAATGTTTGAGTGTGCAATCTGTGTTTTCTCTCTTCTCTTGTCCTCGGAGTATTACAATAGGTATCTATCACCTTCTAGGGTTTAGATGCATTGGGTCTTCATTGACATGCAATAGCAATAGGAGCTCTTGATCTATCTAGGCCCCTCCTTTCCCTTCTACCATACATTCAAGTGGAGGACCTATATCATATAATTCAAGAGTATGTTACGTTGTAGGTTAAGTTTGTTGTTTTGTATGCTACTTTGTTATTTTATCCATGTAGGGCTTTGGCCATTTTTTCTTCTTGGATTTTGGGCCCTTTTTGTTTGGGTCATCAACTCATTTGCTCCATCCACACTTCTATGTGCTTTTGTACCCTCTCTTTTTCTGGTGGGTTTTCCATTTCATCTTCAAGTCCCTATACAAACATTTTAATCAGGATAAAATGGTATAATACAAAATATTCATAATGATCCAATGTATACAAAAATCTAATTAGAATAATCTATACCAAACATTCTTTATCTAAGAGAAACCTTATCTCTTCAACAAAGGGGGATCCTAGTTTGATTTTGATATTGTTTCACTATAATTGCATGGATATGGATGTCTTGACACAAACATAACTAGTGATCATTTTGTGAAAGGTGGGCTCCATTAACATTGCTATGGAATGAAGACAGATCAAAAGGACATTCTCCTCAACATGACAACCAGATTGAGATGTAGTATCTATCGAGAATGACCTTCAATTATTGCAAAGAGTAGTGCATTGCAACTCCCTTCATGATGTGTAACTTACTCTAATAGAAAGAATAAAGTATATATGAACAATAGCGTGGTACATAGAGGCTACTTCAATCATCTCACTCCTACAATGGAATGTCCTTTCCATTTTTGTATGGTACTCCTCACATAATAGGGGTTTCAAAAATAGTTTTACAAAGGGCTATATATTTTCATATAAGTTTTTACAAGGTGAACAAAATCAATACGGGGTTTGTGTGAGAGGAAGAAAGGAACCGACTACGGACTTCCATCCAAGTTCCTTATTATTAGCAAACTCCATAATAGGTGGTTGTAATACCAAGGGTTAGCCATATGATCTAGATGTGAAATTCGGTTTGGTAACATCTAGAATGATGTTATACATGATGGTCAAAATAGATCAGATAGAAGTATCACCAAAAGAGTACTTCTACTAATAGGGTAGAAACCGAAAAGACTTGGGAACCTTAGAACCAATAGCTAGACATATGATTTAAAGGTGAGAATTGGTTTGATAACATCTGGAAGATGTTACACATGATGGACTAAACAGATCAGAAAGAGGTATCACCAAAAGGGGACTTCTACTAATAGAGTAGGAACCAAAATATGCCTAAAATCTTTGAAGGCAATTTTGGAGGCCTAAACGGATGAATTAGGCCTCGAAAATGTGCACATTCTCCCCCCAATGGAGGAGAGGTTGGCCTTCCCTCCCCCCTGGTCTGTCTCGTTGAGAGCTTTCCAACGGTACCTTACTCATGTGATTTTGAGATTCCTACAAGAAGATTCCCTAAAAGATTCCCTCTGGTCAAAGCTCGTTTGACCAACCAGATAGGACCTAGACCAGACAGGTCACCCATCCAACTAAGTAATCCAAGGGTGGAGCTTGCTGACATGTCACCTATATGTGGCCCTAATCCTATGGTGGAGCTTCCTTGAAGGAGATCCTTGTTGTCTATATAATAAAGAGAAGGTGCTCCCTTGGGGCATCAAATGTTTGAGTGTGCAATCTGTGTTTTCTCTCTTCTCTTGTCCTTGGAGTATTACAATGGTATCAGAGCAAGTGTTCTAGTCCAAGAGAGTGGATCACCCCTCTTGGAATAGCACGAACTACTGAAACTGAGTAATTTGAGGTGGAGAACATAGAGTAATCGCTAGACTTAGGAAGGACTTTAGAGAGCGGATGGGATGGATGCGCCGGGGGGACAATTTCCCGCACCTAGCTTTCCATTCTCAAACCCATTCCACATCAAGGTTATGTACATCCAGCGTGAGCAGATGAGAGTATCGCTAGTTTATCACTTTGGTGCGGAATTCATTGACAGAGTGATGAACTCACCAAACCCGGTGATTCTACCTGTGGTGATATATGACAGAGAGTGGGATTTGACGATCTACATTCTATTATGATAATATGGATATGAATGTCCCAAATCCTCTCCCTTTCAACACTCAAGTAGAAACCGTTATGTAATGAGGCCAAAATTGATGTTTAGAGATTTTGTGGTTAGGAATTTAGGTGAGGAGTATTATCAACGAGTGATAGCTTCTGAGGTCCTAATGGTAGTTCCAATAGTTCGTGCGCCTTCCAGAGTGATTATATTGACTCTGTATTGAAGTAGACGTTAGAAATTGGGTGTTGCTGGAACCATGGATCCGCAGTTGCAAGAGCTGGTGCAAGGAATGCAAGGGATGTTGAATGAATTTCGAGAGATTAAGATGACCATGGAGACATTGCAAAGTCAAGTGCAGATCCTCAGGAACGATCAGGCCATGCAAGAAGAAGAGCCGTCTCAAAACCCAGTACCTACGACTGAAGTACTTGGAGAGGCACCCGTGCCTACAAACCCTATCAACGATGAAGCCACATTGCTACTTCGGATGAAGAAGACCTGCAACATCGAGCCTTACAAGGGGCAGCGTACAATGGGAGTAGTGGAAAATTGGATCTCGAGAATGAATCGATATTTCCGATTGTTCTTAACAGAGATCACAGAGCATGCTGCATACGTGTTTGCATGTGGGTACTTGACCGATAAAGCCCTCACATGGTATGATGCTTGGGAACAATCCATGCTTGCAGAGAGAAGGGAGGTCACATGGACAGCAATGCAAGAAGGACTGCTCAAGAATTTCCAATCGGTGGATTCTGTGCAGATGGCTCAATCTCGACTATGGGGATTGAGACAGAAGAACAAAGTACAAGAGTATGTGGGGGCATTTTTGGATCTTCAAGTCGCAATTACCGACATGAGTCCAGCAGAGGCTCTCGACAATTTCAAACGAGGGTTGAAAGAGCGGATTCGCCAAGAAGTCATGGTGCAAAACCCTCGCACGGTATTTGAAGCTATTGCTTATGCGCAGAGAATAGCTGGAGCATTAGGTGGAGGTGAAGGAGTAGTTCCACCTCAACATTATCGGGCAGAAATGCCACACATGGGTGGACCAGTACCGATGGAATTGGGCAACCTTCGATTCCGGGATCGAGGAGCACGGCCGCTTCAAGGAGAGCGGGGACGGGTAGAAGAACGAAGAGATGGAGTCCCACGAGGAGAAGGGACTCGAGGAGAACAACGCCGTTGTTACAATTGTGGCCGTATTGGGCACATATCTACCAATTGTTGCACTCATTTCCCTAAAGGCCCTCGGCCTTCGTACAGGTGATCTTTGAACAACATGGAGAGGCACATTGAAGAGGAGGAAGTGGAAACCACTTCGGAAAACAAAGATTGCCAGTAAATGTACCTCGCGGCCTTAGTGGCTCAATAAGGAAGCAGAGAAGCAAGGGAAGGAAGAAGAATAATGCACAAAGATCCCAAAAGGCAACCTCACAATTGATTGTCGTGAATGGAATCCTAGAAGGTAATCAAGTGAGAGTATTAATAGATCCGGGAGCAACAGAGAATTTCTTGTCTCGCTCTGTTGCAATAAGCTTGGGAATGGATCTAGAGAGAGATGGAAGTGAAGAAGTAGAGTTACCAAATGGGCAAATAGAGAGGATTGAATCATTACCTAGACGGGTAACCCTCTCTGTAGGAGAATATCAAGAAGCAATTGAGTGGCAAGTGATACAATTAGCCCGTTATGATGCAATTTTAGGCATGCCATGGATGGAGCAATACAACCCAATGGTGGATTGGAGGAAGAAAGTAGTGAGAACCCACCAATGGTCAATCATTGGGGTTAAAGAAAAATCACATCGGCAAAAATTGCCTCTATATGTCGTAGGGACGACAACTGTCTGTAAGATCGATAGATGTTTTATAGGTCTAATAAGAGAAGTCCAGAGTGCACAACTCGCTGGACAAATTCTTGAGAAATTGAAGGATGTGGTGGATGAGTTTCAAGATGTCTTTCTCGATGATCTACCCTTAGGATTACCACCTAAAAGGCGAGTAGATCACAAAATAGAGACACTCCCGGGGAAGACACCTCCTTGTAAGGCCCCATATCGCCTATCACCTCATGAGTTGGAGGAGTGTAAGACTCAAATTGAGGAGATGCTACAGAAAGAGTTCATCCAACCTAGCATATCACCATATGGGGCCCTTGTCTTGTTTGTGAAGAAGAAGGATGGTACAATGCGCATGTGCATTGACTATCGGGGTCTCAATCAGCAAACAGTGAAGAACAAATACCCCTTACCTTGCATGGATGACATGTTTGATCAACTCCATGGAGCGAGATACTTCACCAAACTGGACTTGCGGAGCGGTTACAATCAAATCCAAATTGCAAAGGAGGATATGTACAAAACTGCCTTTTGAACCAAGTATGGCCACTTTGAGTATCTTGTGATGCCTTTTGGCCTCACCAATGCGCCTGCCACTTTCATGAGCCTAATGAATGACATATTTTTTCCATACTTGGATAAGTCTGTTATCGTCTTCTTGGATGATATCTTAGTATATAGTAGCACGATGACAGAACACAAACAACATCTACAAGAGGTCCTCCAGATTCTAAGACAGAATCAGTTGTACACCAAAATCTCAAAGTGTGAGTTTGGCAAGTCTGAAGTAGACTACTTAGGGCATAGAGTAAGTGCAAAGGGCATTCAAGTATTGACAGATAAAATAGAGGTCATTCAAAAATGGAGTGCCCCAGAAGATCAGACTCAACTTAAGAGCTTCTTGGGGTTGACGGGATTCTATCGTAGATTTGTCAAGGACTTCTCCAAGGTTGCACAACCTTTAACGGCACTACTTGGCAAGGGGAAGAAGTGGACATGGGGAACTGCACAAGAGTTGGCCTTTCAAGAATTGAAGGCCGCCTTGCTACATGCACCAATCTTGAAGTGGTATGACCCAAAATGTCCAATCAAGTTGGCTACGGATGCATCAGGCGTAGCAATAGGAGCAGTCCCACAACAAGAGTGGCATGACAGATGGCATCCAATTGCATATTTCTCTCGAAAGTTGTTACCGGCAGAGCGCAACTACCACACCACAGAACAAGAAGAGCTGGCCATTGTTCTAGCAACCAAGCATTGGAAGCACTACCTGGGCAAGAAGGCATTTGTAGTAGAGACAGACCACAAACCTCTAGTCTACCTCAAGACGCGGAAGGATCTATCTCGTCACCAAATTCGGTGGGCAGAGTGGCAACAACGCTTCAACATGACAATCACCTACGTGGAAGGTAAGAAGCAACTTGCATATGCATTCACCCGCATGCCAATGGCCAACAACTTGGTGGCAGAGGTTAAGATTAACCCTGAATTCTGGCAAGAGATTCTAGCTGCTACAAAAACTAATCCACAGATTGTAGAAGCGCAATCGTCCAAAGGTGTCACCAGCACCCAAGGACTTACCTTTCAGGAGGGCCGATTGTGGATCCCAAATGTCCTAGAATTACGCACCACCATTCTTGTAGAATGTCATGATTTGGCCATTGCAGCTCATGTCGGAGTGGACAAGACCTTGGATGCAGTCAAGCGCCATTACTATTGGCCCAAGATGAGCAACGATGTGATGGACTATGTGCGTACCTGCCTACTTTGTCAACAGAACAAAGCTTCTAATCAAGCTCCTGCAGGGCTCCTTCAACCTCTTCCCACTCCCACCCAACGTTGGGAACAAGTGAGTATGGATCAAGTTTGTGAATTACCCAAGACCACCTGAGGGTTTGACTCCATTGTGGTCTTTGTGGACCCGCTTAGCAAAATGATTCATGTACACCCTACCACCAAGGAGGTGACCGCTCCACAACTAGCTCAACTATACTTAGATGCAGTCTTTGCTCACCATGGCTTGTCTAGAGTACTCATCACCGATAGAGGCACCCAATTCACCAGTTTGTTTTGGCAAATACTCTTTGGGTTCTTCAAAACCAAGTTGGCCATGTCTACAGCTTACCACCCACAAACAGATGGCCAAACAGAGCGGGTGAATCACACGATTGAAGACATGTTACGCGGCTTCACCTTAGAAGAGCAAGAGAGGTGGGACACCCTACTACCGTTGGTGGAATTCGCTTACAACAATTCAGTGAATGCCTCCACCCAAGTCACTCCGTTCTTCCTCATGTATGGTGAGCATCCCTTCACACCTTCTAGCTTGATGAAGATCCGTCCAGTGACTACCAAGGTTGATGCAGTCAACACATTTGTTTCTAGAATCCAACAAGGTGTGGAGAGCGCCAAGCACAGGTTACAGATTGCACAAAATTGACAAAAGCAGTATGCTGATGCACACCGGAGGCACATGGAGTTCAATGTTGGGGATCAAGTGTGGCTATCGACAACCAACCTCACATTAGTTGGATCTCGTAAGCTCAGACCTCGTTTTATTGGGCCTTTCTTGATTCTTCGTCGATCGGCGCTGTGGCCTATCACCTTGAGCTACCACCACACATGAAGATCCATCCAGTGTTCCATGTCTCCCTATTATGCAGATATGCTCCCCGATCAGGCCAAGGTACTTCCACATAGGACATTCGACCTTGTCCGACAGTCATTGATGGCATGGAGGAATATGAAGTAGAGCGGATTCTCCAAAAGCGCATGCGTGGTACTCGCCATCCACGGGTGGAATATCTAGTACAATGGAAAGGTTACCCCCTCTATGAAGCAACTTGGGAACCCGCTGCCAATTTGGCACATGCACCGGTGTTGGTGCAAGCATTTGAGCAACAATTGCACAACGAGGACGTTGCGTCTTAAAAGGAGGAAGGTATGTAATACCAAGGGTTAGCCATATGATCTAGATGTGAAATTTGGTTTGGTAACATCTAGAATGATGTTATACATGATGGTCAAAATAGATCAGATAGAAGTATCACCAAAAGAGTACTTCTACTAATAGGGCAAAAACCGAAATAGACTTGGGAACCTTAGAACCAATAGCTAGACATATGATTTAAAGGTGAGAATTGGTTTGGTAACATCTGGAAGGATGTTACACATGATGGACTAAACAGATCAGAAAGAGGTATCACCAAAAGGGGACTTCTACTAATAGAGTAGGAACCAAAATATGCCTGAAATCTTTGAAGGCAATTTCGGAGGCCTAAACGGATGAATTAGGCCTCAAAAATGTGTGGAGGAAAGGCTAGAGGAAAGGCTAGCCTTCACTCCCCCTGGTTTGTCTCGTCGAGAGCTTTCCAACGGTACCTTACTCATGTGATTCTGAGATTCCTACAGGAAGATTCCCTAAAAGATTCCCTCTGGTCAAAGCTTGTTTGACCAACCAGATAGGACCTAGACCAGACAGGTCACCCATCCAACTAAGTAATCCAAGGGTGGAGCTTGCTGACATGTCACCTATCTGTGGCCCTAATCCTATGGTGGAGCTTCCTTGGAGGAGATCCTCTTTGCCTATATAATAAAGAGAAGGTGCTCCCTTGGAGCATCCCTTTGAGTGTGCAATCCATGTTTTCTCTCTTCTCTTGTCCTCGGAGTATTACAGTGGTTCATAGGAAACAAGGGATATGAAGATTTTAGTTTGCACACCAAAAAGCATTACACTTTAGGGTTACTGAAGTGCTTGATTTAATTTGAATCTAAATGCTAGCTACCAAAGCGGGAGATGGTTCTTCTCTAGATCTGGATTGAGAGATTGAGAAATAGACTGCGGGTGGGAAAGATGGGGAGTGAATTCAATTGCAATGCCATCCAATTTCCTCAATTTCCTTGCTTGAAGGGATCTCTTTACTAGTGTGAATTTATAACAATCAATTTATTGGCTTGAACATGGTTCTCTTGGTCTAGAGAGTGTGAATTTACTGGTTTGAATGGTCTCTCTACATTTCAAAGAGTGTGAATTCACAATGATTCATTTTTCTTGAAGAATCTCCTCTAAGTGGTCACTCTATAGAGAGTGTGAATTCACTGTGTTTTTTTTAGGTGGATTCAAGAATTGAGGAAACAAAGTAGAGCACGCCAAGAGGTAGCAATCATGGAGAACTAACCAAAAACATTAGGAAATATATACAATGAATTATCCAATTAAGTTTGGAGACAATGTTGGATTAACTAGAAGATGAAGAGGGAGATTTAGATATGCTAAAACTATTGCTTAGTGGGTGGGAGTATTCACATTTGCATAGCTACTTAGAACCCAAAGTTATGTACCCAAGAATTTGTGATTAAATATTTTAGAGGCCTAGATGTGATGGTATTCTGCCAGTTGACGAGAATGGACATTTTTCTTTTTCAATATTTGTAGATCTGATAAAGGATCATAGGGTATTTCACAAGAACTACCAGCGGGAGCAAACACCGGTGTGGATCCAAATAGCTCTCACTCTCGTTAGATTTGGTTATCATGGTAATGGAGCTTGTGTTGCAAGTGGGTTAAGCATTTGGTGCATTAGTGTGGGTTCAACAATTGCCTTTATAAATCAAGTCATGAAAGCCATATTAAATTGGATGAGTCAAGTGAAATGAAGCTTGGTAGAGAGAAAAGTAGGTCAAGGATGATGCAACAATGCCTTGCTCATCATCTCAAGGAAATGGAATAATAAAATGTTCCTTTGTAATAAAAATATCTTTTGGTATATGATAAGCACCAAATCCTTCTCTTATTCTTCTTTATGATGTAATATTTTTTGGAGAATGTTAAGCACTAGTCTTGTTCTTATGTATGAACCTATTCGTTTTGTTTAGAATTTTGTATTGTATGAACCTGTTTTTGTAAACCTTCTCAGTCCAAGTTTGCCACTAGGTGGTGCCTGTTGATGCCCATTGTGGTTGTTGAAAGGCGCTTGTTGATCAGTTGGCGTCAGTTAACGCTCAATGTGGATGTTGGAAGGCACTAGGTGATGCCCGGTGTGGATGGGAAAAGGTGCAGGTTGATACATTAGCATCGGTTGATGCCTGGTGTAGATGTGAAACAACATTGGTTGATAGGTTGATACTGGTTGATGCCCAATGTGGATGGAAAAAGGTTGGTACTTGTTGCTGCCCATTGTGGTTGCAAATCCAGATGTGAGTCCAAAGGTCTTGGTTCTAAATCCAAATATGAGCCTGCAATACAATCAGGTACCTGATCTCCCATTGCATAATTTTGATTGCCCTTTGGAGTAAATTTTCTCTACCCTCAATCAATTTGCTGGTTGCTGGTTGTGGAAAATGATATCCGCCGCCTGGCGGAGATCATTTTCTATAATTCTTGGTCTCCCTTGTCACACTAATCTATTGAAAAGAACCACCACACCAATTCAAAACTATTAAACCCACCACTTAGTTTATTGACATGTGATAGGAGCATTCACACACAGTTAGCACACACCAATGGTGAATTCCAATTCAAATAGCTCAAGAAGAGCTGCATGTTTTTGGAGCAGATGGTATCTTCTGCCAAAAAATCTCAAAAATTTCACCCTCAAAAAATGTTGCAACCCAATCAGTAAGCACCGATACCTCTTCTGACTTACATTTATTTTGATACGACACGCCTAAACATCCATAACATTTTCATAAATGAACATAACTTGCACTAAATATCCGTAACACCATTTAGGGGCGTTCAGTTATTAGCACTTCATCCACCGTTCAGAGTTCACTAGAAATAATTATGAAATTTTCTATTTATCATACCTAAACATCCATAACGCCTGCCTGATCTTTGTAAATGAATGCAACTTGTATTAAATATCCGTTACACCATTTAGGGGTTCAGTTATTAGCGATTCATCCCTGAGTTCACGAAAAATAATCATGACGTTTGTTATTTATCCCACATATATCCGTCAAAAGTATTTCTGAAACACACCAATGTGTGCGAGATACTTGCTTGTTTCACTCGTTTACGATATTACTGCTGCACATGTTGCAAGTTTCTTTGGCAGCACAGCAAAGTCAAATCGAATGCAAATGTTCCCATCCTTGTTGCGCATTTTACCAGAATAACAACCACAGGCTACCTCACCAGAAGGACAAACAAGGACTACTGCCATTCCTATATTCTTTCGCTGCAGTCTAAAAATGCACATTCGTTATGGAGACCATGGACACTTCAGAATCTGAGCATGAGGGACGAACGTTCTTCTGTTAGAAGATAAATAAAGGTCTTCATTTCTTAAACGTAGTATATGTTTCTATATATCCAAAATGATAATAAATTTGTATTATTATCTATTTTCGAAATTTAGTATTTGTTGGATTCGGTCTTTCTCTTCATGTTCGGTTCACTAGAATATAAAGAAATTTCTTTCAGAATCGTGACGATTATATTTTTTGAAGCATGATTTTAAAGAGAGTTTTCTGTAGGTAGTGAAATGGAAAATATACGAGTTTATTTAGTAATTAAAGCAATCTCTTCATATTTAAATCTTATGTATAAATTTACTGCAGAAGATACTTTAATAAAAACTAAAAGAAATAGATAAATTCTATGTACATTCCTTACAACCTTGTGGTGCGGACGGATGCAAGAAGGTATTACAAAAATTTATAATTATGGCTCATGAGCCCTTGTTTTTACTACATATCCAGGACCGGAGCATATTTCAGCAGTAGTCAGGTGTTCCATGATACATGTCGTATCCTCTGGTCTATTAACGAGAAATGCAGCATGTAGTTACGTCATGCCCATAGCTCAAATATGTATGCTAATAGCTCAAATAACGTGGCATTCATGTCGGTGATTCTCGAAGTTATTTCTTGGCTAGCAGTGCCCCATAGCTCTCCAACTTCAAGAACAATGATTCTGCACAAGAATGAAAAGGAGCATGTTGACAAGAAAAGCAGCCACCTAAACTCATGTGGCCGACAGTTGATCATTCGTCCATCCCCCTAGCTTGAGAACCTTTAGACTGTGTGTTTTCCTATATGCTAAAGAACACCGATTGAGAGGAGTTTACTGTCACTTTAAACCAAAACTGTAAACTGTATTATCCTGGTAGCACAAACAACAGCTACGGTCATGGCTTTCACTGGAGCTTCGGTGGTAGGACTGTATTCACACCCATCTTAAGCTTCGATCTGCAGGAAGACTTAAAGCGTTTATTACATCACTTAGCATTACAGTCGAACAAGCATAAGTGCAAGGCCAAAGTTACTATACAAAATATAAGTATAGTATTGCCTTTCGGGATAGCAAGAATTTTCCGTTCTCATATCACTACAAAACAACTTCATAATTGCAAACCTGATAAACTTCAATATAAAATGTCCATGCAATTATCCAACTTAATCACAGTCTGGAAAAGCACAGTCGGAATGTGCTTTAGTCCGAGTTTGTCTGTTTCTCCTGACCTATACAGCTCAAACTCTACAGGATCCAAATGACATTTTAGTGGAGGAGGCGGGCGATGATACTCATGAGAGCATTGCTGAGTGGAATCGATGGAACACTATAATTTGGATCGGTAATCTGTAATACAAATTACAGCAGGTATTAATTTCCATGAATGTTGAGTGAAATTGAGTAATTTATACTGTTTTATCGGTCATAAAATCGAATGAACTCTACCGTCATACAGTTCAGTAAATTAAATGAGATTTTGTTGGTATGCAATTCAATAAAACTGCAGGAATACATTTAGTCATGTAGTTCAGTAAAATACCATCTACTTACCTTGTCACCTGTCTTCCCTCCTTTGTTCACTTTCCTTCCTTACCTTCGCTGTAAGACTTTCCTTATCTTTCTTCCTTCGTCACCTGTTTTACCTTGATTGGTTGAGGTTGAGGTTCATAGCAATAATTACTTTCTTTTCACTCCACATAGAGAAGTCCCATGTTACCTTTTTTGTCTCTCCCTTGTACGTCTTGATGGGGTCTTCCCATCCTTCATTTTTCCTACGCGGTCGCCTTTTATCACATAGAGAAGTTACACAAAGTAATGCTGATTATTCAGGCATTAATCCGCTGATATTTGAGCATTTAATCCAGTGGTTCGGCTGCTTCAAACTTCAGACTCCAAGCGATGACTTCACAAATTGTGATAGAACTGGAAGGAAAAATAAGGCGCAAAAACAATTTCAAGAATCCTTGGAAGCCAATTCTGGTTAGAGGCAATTATGGCTACACTTTGCTGCACGGTGATGGGTTATTTACTCCTAATTATGATGTTGTCCTCTCTCTCTCTCTCTTGTGGGTTCATTGGGTTCAAACAATCAAGAACTTCAAATAGAAAGTTAGACAATTCTCAAGAGCACCTTCTGAACATACACTTAAATTTTAAACATGATGTTCGTGTAGGCTATCTTCTGGTTTACTACTCTGCAATATGGATAAACACCTAATGAACATACAAGTAAACTTGTATCATTACACTAGCGTTTGATATACCATCGATCATATATAACTCTCTTGTGATATCTGTCAAGTTATGTACATCAACAATTTTATGTATTGTTGAAATATAAATTTTGATCCTTGTGATCGTTCTCAAACTCTGAAAATCAAGCCATATTAACGAATTTTTTTGTTTACATACAGACTCATTTTAATTCTCGTTTCCATGTAAAGAATCAATTAGAGAAATGAATAAGCATATGTCCTTTTGTACTTGACTTCGGCACCCCACTCGTGGAGTTCGGCGTGGTTTCACCCCGCAAAGGATTTTGTTGATTAAACTCAAAGGAGGTTCCTTTTGCAATAGCCGTACTTATACTTCGTATTTCTGCGCTGTACTTGCCCGTTCGTAGACAGTACTCATCAGTATCATCAAATTGAAGATCTAGAACAATCAAATCCTCCCCAGTATCTCGAATCATTCCTGAAATAATTCTCAACTCAATGATCTAGTGAGGCCTAGGGCCGGTGGGTAACTTATAGCTCCGACAGTGGGAAAGGGCGACTGCGTAGAAAGCATGAAGGATGGGAATACCCCCATCAAGCCGGACAAAGGTGAAACAAAATAGGTAAAATAGCGCCTATAGTTGGGGACGTTATATTTTTTAGTTGAATCACAATCTAGCGTCAGGAACCTTCCTTTTACGTTCACAAGCAGCTAGATGTCGCTCCTGTTTATTCCTCCTATGATTGTGGAGATGACCATTTATAAGAATATTAATAATTTTTCTCTGAAAGTATATCAGTGATGATCATGACGTTGATGTCAACTCTTATTAGCCTTAGAAAAGACTTAAAGAGGAGTCGCGATGTCCATCGCAACTCCTCTTTGTTTCAAACATGCAGTATAATCTTGCAATTGACGCGCTGATCTTTTCAGCTGTCATGAAGAAATAAAGTGATGAAGGATGGTTGATGTTATCTTTCCAGTCGTGTTGTGGGCTCATTGTACGGTTATGAGCCTGTGGGTCGTACAAAAAGTCTCCAGTTGTACCTTGGTGTGGCAGAAAATATCTCTGCGATCGATAGGGACCCTATACAATGTGGAGCTCTTAGAGTAAGACACAATCTTCGTGTCACTCAGCTTGTCGAAGTTGCTGGCATAGTAGAAGAAGCACTGAGTGGAAGGGTAGAAAGTTACCCACACATTGACTGAAAAAGACCGTTCAGTCTTCAGGTGTAAAATCAGAATGTTTGAGTTGGCTTGCATAAGGTGTCGTACGAAATCGGTGTACCACTAAAAGTCCTCTCTTCTCGTCGTTTACCGTGGGAACCAACAAGTAATTGAGCAGAGGCAGGAAATTGTTAAAGCGTTCATTCTCTACAACGAGCAATGACCCATAGGCTCTAGTACGTGTGATTCACTCTTGGTGGGGATCCCTCCTGATTTATCTGTTTCTTTAATGACTGTCTTCAACTAATGAGATCTACCTTGCGCATGCATGAAGGAAGAATATAACGGGAAAAGAAAAAGAAAATAAAAAAATACACTTACATACATCCACAGATATAAAAAATTAGTGTGGTTCAAAGTCAGTTGCTCCTCCGTACACATCCACAAATAACAAAATGGTATTCTCTCTCAATATAGGTTACAGAGCTCAAGGGGAAACTCTGTCCCAATCAGCTCTTTCCCTGTCCAATCTGTTCTCGAGTTTACCTTGATTCGCCTTCTTGTGATTATCTCCCTCTTGTTTGATCAGATCAGACTTCTCCTCTCCTGACCAGTTTCATGCGAAATCAAAGTTATCTAGAGTCCTCCCTGATTCTTTTTGATCCGCTCTTCTCTTGATTATCTCCCTCTCGTCTGATCAGATCAGGCTTCCCCTGGCCAGTTTCATGCGAAATCAAAGTTACCTAGAGTCCTCTTTAATTCTTTTTCATGGACGCACCAAGATTCAACGCACCCTTCTCTCGAAGATTGTTTTCTTCTATAGCACCAAAGAAAGACGAATATTCATTGTGTCACCCCGGTTTTATGTATTGTCAACCATCTGTCTCCACCCTGGACAATATATCCCGGGGAGGATGATATGAGCAGCAGATCTCAATATCACATATGAGACAAATCGGACGAATCAGGCTCTACATAGTAACACTTCTCCCAAATCCCATCAAAATACTCAATACGAAATTACATGTATTTTTTTCTTTTGTAACAGACCCCGTAAAAGGTCTTCGAGCAACATGGGAAGCTCTCCCAAAACCCAACAAATTACTCAATACGAAATCAAATGTCCCTTTCTTATGTAGCAGACCCCTAAAGGTCTTGGAACAACATGGGAAGCTCTGAATGATTTCCTGTGTTGTCAAACACCTGCCTCAACCCTAAAGGTCATCGAACTCTGCTTCTATATATAATTTCAAACACTTGTCTCACCCCTGGATAATATATCCCGTGGAAGAGGAGATGATTTCAAACACTTGTCTCAACCTTAGATAATATATCCAGTGAAAGACGAGGTGAGCCGCAGATCTCAACGTATGATTTTTTGTGTTGTCACACACTTGTCTCGATCTTGGACAATATATCCTCTAGAGATGATGTGAGCCGCAGATCTCAGGATCGCAGATAAAACAATCGGACGGATCGCGCTCAACATCGTAACCACTCTCCCAATACCCAACAAAGTACTCGATAAGAAATTAGCAGACCCCGTAAAGGTCTTCGAGCAACATGGGAAGCTCTGCTCCTATGTTGAATTTACACAACTCAAAATAGTTTCGTTCGTTGAATGTACAGATGTCGGCTGACTTGACGGGACGAAGACGCATATAATTCGCCTTCCAGTGAGAGTGTTGGTACTATCCATTCAAGACAAAGTTACAGTACAATATATTTGCCAGGTTACCAGTTTGAAATAGCGAGTTGTTCCCAGTGACTAGCTACAATTAGGAGTTGCATCTATTACGGGTATTGTAACTTCGAATCGCGATCGAGATGAGCAGGGTTATTGCGGCACCAAGCAGATCTTTCGTGTCACGAAGGATTAGAATTTGCTAACTTTGATCTGATGCGTCCTTTAAGCACTCCACTACGTACCTTTAAGCTCGATCCTGCAAACAATCCTGCAATCGCGGCCGTGATCATGGAGTGATTGGAGTTCTTACACCTAAAGGCATCGTTTGTTGATATTTCAGGACAGTAGTGGACGTCCATGCAGCGGAGCACTACAGTTGTGGATTTGGTCCTTTAGACATCGTTTAACTGGTCAGTGGGATCGAACATTGGATGTCTGTGGTTCGTTCTGCACCCTCCACTGAGGCGTTGGTTGGTGTATTGAAGGTGAGTCCTGAACAATCCCACAGTTTCTCGGGCTGTGTGTCGAACTAAACGTCGATGCTAGATGAGAGCCCCTGATTTTCTTCCATTCCACTGCTAGAAGAAGTCAGCAACTGTCAGGTTGCAACCGGTTGTAGTTTAAGGCGCGTGCTTTCAATAGCAAGCTCGAATGTCAATGTAAAGCAAGTCTGTCTAAACTAGAAAGGATGGATTTGTTTCAATCTAAACTTCAACGTCTAAACCCTACGCTAGTGGGGTTGAAGTTGCACCGGATAGCGTTGGCCTGCGACTCATAGCTCGATGTTCAGCTAAGCTGCACAACTAACTAAAGGCGATAAAACTCAATTTCGTCAACACTAATCGTACATTGTTGTGTCGCCAGGACAGAGAAGGAGTTACGTGATACTGCGTATTGCCTCAAATTCTGCGGCACTACTTAAGTCTGCCTTTCCACTGAGGCATGACGGCGACACGCGACTTCTGCTCAACTCAGTCACCACTGACGGTTAGACTAGTCTAGTTTGAGTCATTATTAACGAAAGCGGAACTTATTGTTCTTATCAGAGAGCTGAAAGAAAAAGTATAGACGTCTCAAGTTCACCACGCAAGTATTGGAAGAAGACTACGGACGTCCCTTGACCTCGGGGAATCGAACAGGCGGCACACTGAAACGTACGTTTCTGCAATCGATTTAGAGTTGAGATTTGGATCTGCCAACGATCTAGAGCGCATTGCAGAGAAGAAAGTGCTCAGTTCTGAGTAGAATCCAAGAAGCACTGACAAGACTGGAATGGGATCAGACCACACAAGCTTTACTCGGGATAGAGGCAGTGGAGTACATTCTGGTTGACGGTGCTTGCATAAACATAAGCTTTAGCATAAATTCAGTTCCGGTGACGAACGCAGATGGATCATAAGAAAGAAAACCTCCTTCGTGGTCGGCTCCTAGTGCTATACTACACTCTCCTTGCAAGCAGTCTGACTTTGCAGAGTGTTGCCGGTGATGACAATGTCAATAACGAGCTCAATTTGACGAAAATCGAGGGGACCTTTAAGTCCTCTTCAGCGGATTCACTGAACCCGACGCAAGGACCCCAGCTTTCGACTGATGGTGTGAACACAACGCCAGGATACCAACCCCCAGTGGAAAGTATGAACAATATCACGCAGGAGGCCCAGTCCGAGCCCCAAGCGTCTACGGATGGTTTCAGCAACAACACGCAGGAGGCGCAGCCCGAGCCCGAGCCCCGAAAGCCCTTCAGGTTGGGGCCGGAGATTAAGAATTGGGACGAGCAGCGTGCAGCATGGCTACAGAAATACCCCCACCAAAGATTAACTCCACAGGGCAGACCGCATATGATTCTTGTCACAAGCTCTCCTCCGACTGCTTGTCCTGCTGCCACTGGGGATCATTTTTTGCTTAGGTCACTCAAGAATAAGATGGACTATGGTCGTCTGCATATGGTTGACATATACTACAACATGGTGGTCATGGAGATGGACGATTTCTGGATCAAACTGCCGATCATTCGTAAATTGATGGTCAGCCACCCTGAGGCGGAGTGGATCTGGTGGATGGACAGCGATGCTATCTTCACAGACATGTCCTTCAAGTTCCCGGTGGAAAAATATGAAGGTTTTAACCTGGTCATTCATGGTTGGGACAAGGCAGTTTACGAAGACAAAGCCTGGGTGGGGCTTAATGCCGGTATTTTCCTACTACGCAATAATCAGTGGTCTCTCGATCTGCTGGACTTGTGGGCTCCCATTGGGGAAAACTACGGAAATCATAAGAATGAAGTAGGGGAGTATCTGTCGAAAATTCTTACCGGTCGCCCCAACTTTGAGGTCGATGATCAAGCTGCTCTGGTTTATCTCCTCATTTCCAACCCAGAGTTGAGACCGAAGATCTTTCTGGAAAATTCTTACAACTTGCACGGGTACTGGGTCGACTTGATGGCACAGGTTGACGAGATGGTAAAGAAATATCATCCAGGTGATGGCGGTGGTAAGTGGCCCTTCATCACGCATTTTGTGGGATGCAAATTTTGCGCAGGGAAATACAACTCTTCTTCCCTGGACAAATGTCGTTACGAGGTGGAGCGAGCCTTCAACTTGGCCGATGATCAGGTACTCGAACCATACGGTTACAAGCATGAGTCCCTCACAGATGCCTACGTCAAGCGCATTGCAGAGGAGTCGCTTCACCCTCTAGAGAAATTCGGCATACACTGAAATGGCAGACACAATTGACGATCGTGATGAGCGCTACGATTTTGCGGAGTCAGAGTCGTGAGTTAGATTCCAGCACAATTCTGCTCCCGCTGAAGGCAATGAATTCCCGTCGAGCGTTAAATGGTTGAGCTTCGACTCGAGGGACGAGAATATTGTCAATAATTTTGTTTCAAAAAATTTGAGCTCGTGTTAGTGGCTGATTCGTGACCAGGACGCTCTTAGAGCGAAGTTCGGACCATTGCAATTGTATCATATAAAATTTTTTTGCAATCTGACCACTTAGTGCTGGAATTAGCTCCCAGGCGATATTTCTTATCCAGTAACCGATGGTTTTCTTTCTACATTAGTTAGGTCCCAGTATAGGATTATTTGCCGAAAGGATGACGAAATTAGCTAGTCTAAGCACTGTAAATGCAGAATTTGTGACTTAATCCAGGCGACTACCAAGAACGTGTATCTCATATATCCATTGCTCTTGATTGTTGATTGTTGCTGTTCACAGCTAAGCTGGCCTTTGAATCGGAACGTAAATCAATCTAACAGCGTAGAGAATCATGTCATAAAAAAAGAAGTGCACGTGATCCCCGGCCAATTACGTTCGAAAACTGGAATGGTCCTTCGTCCTTACGACTTACACTGGGAACTCCCCTCATTGACTGCACTTACTCGCCAAAATGTCTTTCGTTGTAATGCACCATCACTCAGCGGAGGTCCTAACTGGTCTAGAGACTGGACAGTTCTTGCTCGAAGTCACCTTTATCACCTTTAGCAGTTTGTGGACTGGACGTCCAGGAAATTAGTTCTGTTAGCAGCTACTCGTTAACAAGGTTTTGATGTTAAGTTCTACCAGTGCTTATATGAAGTTGATTGAGAAGTGTCGTGCCTTGCGGTCTTCGCCCGGGTCATCATTGAATTAGTGCACTGCTTTGTACTAATTCAATGTAGTTACCGTTACCAGCTGTAGAGATCTATGCGTCTTCAACCATCTACTCTTATCTTCAGCAAAATACTGCAGTATTTAGCTATCAGTCGTGGAATATCTCGTATTGTGATCACATTACTAGTCATTCCACGACTGATTCTATTTCGGTTGCGACTCTGATCTAGGCGACATGTAGGCCCTAATCTTAAAGTGCATTCTCAGGTTTTGTGGCTATACAACGCTGAGCAAAGTAGACGCCTGGTGTTCTGATTAGCTCAGCAATGAGATAGTGGTGGATTGTAAATGGAACGCCATTCTGAGTTGCGGATGTAGGTATGGGGACTTGAAAGTGAAGTGATGCACTTTCTCCGTCGTGTTTCAAAGCGAAGAAAACAAGGTATGGAGTGAGGATCTTTCCTACGCTAGGACACTAAACAAGTCCGTCCACGTCTTTCCGGTGATTGCTCTGTACCCTTGCTTACAATCTTGAATTGCCAAGAGGAATAGTAGTTTAAACTATCGTAGTTAAATCGAAGGGACCTTTAATCCCGTGAAAATCGAGAGGACCTTACAACTAACTTTAGACTATTTGCTTACGCCCAATTGCTCATACCTGCCGAAGCACGAGGAGTGCAAAAGAAAGCTACGAAGGCGATGTGTCAGGAGGCAAGGACTATGGTCATTCCCTGGTATTAGTGTGAATTTGAAAATTTGTTGAACGTTTAGTCCAAAAGATTAAAGCATTCAAGCTAATCCTGCAATCTCTATCTCCCTTTCAGCAAGCAACGAGAACTTCAAAGGTGGTGCATGGGATTCATCAATATTCTTGTATTCTATTCTATTCGCAGTTGAGGGACATCATGACAAATATCTTGACTCAGAATCTGATAGTGACGGGTTAAATGTTTTCGACAGAATGAACGAATATGGAAACTGGAGATGCAAGGAAGCACGCTATGGTTGCTTCCTTCAGCAATCCGAGTTGCAATGGCAGAACTGACGCAACCTTCTGTGGGATTTGAAGATAATGGTCAGGATAAAGATATATAGTGTCTACTGTAAAATGAATCTGACGTTTCTTCCTTCTGGCAGGGTGGTAAAAGAACAGTCTCCTATGAGGGATACTACCGAGAACTGGCACCGGTACTGCCAGCTGCTGACTTCAAGGAAAGCCAAATTCACTGAAGAACACTAAATCTAATTTGCCGAAGGAAATATGGCAACAAAAATCTGTCGACCGAACGTCTCAAATTCGCATGCTCTCTCCCAAAGCTGTCCTCGGGACGAAAGCCAAAAGTTGAGACTTCGGGTGTGGACTGAAAGTTCAATGGAGTCAAATTTGCGAATGAGTGGTCCTTTGTTAAGCAATCTTTGCATTATCTTCAGGTTGTTCTTGGATAGGAACTCCTGCTATCAAACGAAGGGGTATTACCTCGCAAGGCCATGATCAATAGTTTATCAGTTGCAGATGTAGATTATCAGGCTTTTAGTACAAGAAATCTATCAGCTCATGAGGTGCTATATTAACAACAAAGATTATCATCCGCAAAACTCAGGTGCAAGAACAAAAAAGCTCACTAATGGCAAGGGCTCTTTGGTTAATTTCTGTCACATGATGAACATATGTTATCAGCTGCAAATATGAGGTACCCATCAGTTTCTTAGGCAAATCAAGAAATCAAGGCTCCTCGCGTTCAATGATACTGCTTCCAACCGATTTAAGTAGGCGTTATTTAGGATGAAAAACTGTGAAAAACAAGGCCTCTTTGAGTTCTACGATCATGCTTCCAACCGATTTCAGTTGGTGTTGCAAAAGCTGTGAAAGCAAGGCCCCTTTGAGCTTTAAGATACTGCTTCCATTCAAATCCAATCGATTTAAGTACGCGTTATTTAGGATGCAAAAACCAAGTCTCTTTGGGTCTTAAGATACTGCTTGAACGGATGCCAACCGATTTAAGACGGTGTTAATTAAGATGCAAAAACTGTGAGAACCAAGTTCTCTTTGAGTTACTGCTTCCAACCTATTTCAGTAGCTGTTATATGAGATGTGTTAATTAAGAAGCAAAGTTCTGAGGATTTATTTCAGTAGGTGCTGTCTGAGATGCAAAACCTGTAATACAGTGCTGTGGGGCATTGCGAGAATCGAACTCGCGGCCTCTTGCACCCAAAGCAAGAATCATACCACTAGACCAAATGCCCGTGTACATATCGACCTCAGATTATTTTGTTATTAACATCTTTTTTACAATGTTAAACCTTATTTTGTTCCTGCTTACCCTACCAGCTACTGAGTTGATAGAAATCTAACTAAGTACTACAACAAAATTCTTCACGTCAGACGCTATGATGGTACTAATTCTCAGTAGTTTCTCAGATTAAACTAGAAGCTACCAAAGAATCATGCATAGTGCTGAATAGTGAACCGCCGAATCCACCAGCTACACCCAACATATGGACTGGGTGCATAAGGATGTTGTGTTCAGCTTGGAATACGATCTTGAAATTGAAAGTACCAGAAATACCCAAAGGCATACCGTCAGTGAAGCTCCTTGACTAATAGGATAGATCAAGAAAACCGCAGTAGTAGCAGCAACAGGAGTTGAGTATGCACAGCAATCCAAAGACGCATAACTAAATGGTAGCTAAGTTCCCATCGAGCAAGTTACACCTAAGAAAAAAATAAAGAACAATAGGTTCGTAAAAACCACCGTTGTACATTCATCAATCAACAGAAGCAGCTTCCCAAATAGGATATAAATGTAAACCATAGCTAAAGAGGTTGGAATAATAGCACCATGTTATTTCCATAAAGAGAGAAGAAGGCTGTCGCATGTGATAACAAGAAGGATGAGAAGACCCCGTCAAGCCGGACAAGGCAAAGACATAGGGGTAAAATGGAGCTAAGCCCCAATAGTAGCGGTAAGAGAAATATGCACTAAAGAAGAGATCTTCTTTTCCAATCTTCTTTGTGGAAATACCAGTTCACGGATATCATTAATGTCTACAGGAGGAGCTGTAATAAATCAAAGCAATGAATACTGAAGTTGCTGTTAATAAAGTAATAACCATCCAATACACCGAACCATCCAATTTTAAACGGGTTTCATCGCTAATAACCCAATGTCAGAAGCGACCCCAAATGCTTGCGCTTTCGCGTTTCTCTAAAGTAGCGGCCATAGTAAAACTCGGTTTCAAAGTAATTAACAGTTTCCCAGATATTAAAAACTTGTTAATTTACCTGAAGATGGTGGTAATGTCCTTTGTTGCTTCCACTGCACACTCATGCAAAAAGGTCAGTGATAACCAAAAGGAAGCAGTCAAGCAACCGCTGATCAACTCTAACGTCTTCAATATCCTTCTAAATTCCACGCAAAAATGATCATTTGTAGAAACATAATCATAATTTTGACACATTAAAAGAAGTATTAGAATGAAAAGGCTGGAGTTCTGCAAACTGGATGAAGCTGAAATATGAACTCCAGTTTTTCATGAGACTAATAGATCTAGATAGTGTGCTGAATCCGAATCAGTGGTTTACGAAACACGGTGAATATCCTTCTGGCTTAGAAATGTTCTGATGTTTTGTAACATCTGAATGTTGACGTCCAGTCTTGTAGAGGCTACATGTGCTAATAAATTGCAGAAATTCACCTAAGGAATTAAGGGAAAGGAGGGTCATTGGTCTGACTGGATCATGTAACAAATATCCCTCTAGACTAGTGTTTAGCGGCTTATCTTATCGTCAAATTTGTACCTTGAACATTCTTCCAAGTTGCTCGAGGTATTCAAAAACTACTCGTTCTTGAAATTATGAACATTTGCCACACTTCATTCATGCTCAGTCGCATGTCCTCCTTCCCCCCGCTCATTTGGTGAAGAGGGTGTTTTTGGAAAACCTCAAAAGTGCTTTCTTCTCCCAAGGACCCAAGACTACGAGAAAACACAAACTAGTAGGCATTTTCACTTAAGAGCACACTAAACAAGATTGTTTACATATCACTAACCATCTAAAGAGGGCACTTGCTCTACTAGGTAGACCTGTCAAGCATGAAAATAAGTATTACCAAGAAAAGGAAGTGCTCAACTATAATGATGGGGAGATTCTGAACAAACGCATCTAACATTAGAATGCAAGAAGTTCATAACCAGGTCGGAACGAGGAATAAACTCTTGACCTTCGGGGAAGCAACTGTATGCCTCAATGAATTTCTATTTGCAATCTTATTAGAAAGAGCCGCCAGATCTCTAGTTGAAGTTTGCTACTGGGAGATGTACGGATATGTCAATATTCAAGGATAATATAATGGGTATAGGATATTATTGTCTTGTTAAGAAGCAAAATATATAATAGGTCAGAGCGACTATTTGAGGGGAATCTTTGTGGATTGACTGAATTCAGAGTCTTCGGCATTTTGGGTGAGCCCTTTTACGGGGTCGGCGAGTCTTTAGAACACCAAACTTAGTACATTAAACGATCTTCTAACTTTTAACTAACATTGTATATAAGAAGGCTTCCCCATGATTCTCGAATCTTGGCATAGTCGGATCCATTTCTCAGTGTCCTTTTGTCGTAGAGCTGCTTTTCTTAGTCCGCTAGTTGCTCACCATGGCGGTACCAGAGGCGTCAAAACTGAAGAACAGTAAGAGATTTTAAAACTTCGGGCTGGGACGACGCCTGAGAGATTCGAACTCTCGCGGGGAAACCCCATGTACTTAGCAGGCACACGCCTTAACCACTCGGCCAAAGCGTCCCAGATGCATCTGCATTATCCCAAAATTTTATTTGTTAGTTAGAAGCAGTAGTCATCATGCGTAGACAACGACAATACGATGATTCTTCATTCAATCAGGGTAGCTTACTTTTTCTGAGATTTACTTTAGGTGGGAAGTGACTAAGTTGGCAGCAGAAAGATTGAATTTTGAAAGAGTTTGAAGAGATTGCACAAAGCTTTTTCAGGTGTAAATTTAAAAGCATATTAGGTAGATAAGTACAAGATTCCTCTGTTGTGAGTTCTGGGAAGGCCCATTACCTCCATCTACAGGTCTATTTTACTCAGATCCATTGGAAGCATGTGACAGAATCGTGTGGTCAAGCTATTAACCAGTTCAGCCCGGAAATTGAGCCGGCTTACATGTAAGCTTCTGCCCCATAGATGGTCTATTCTAGAGAGGGTTAACTCAACACTAGAACAGTGTTGAATGTCCGAAGCTTATGAAGCCTTGAGGTCATCCATGTCTACGCTTTTCAAAAATGTGTGATTCTCTTGAAGAATAGGTGAAAAAGTTGAAACAAAATTCTCAATATCTAGATTCAAGTTACCGCTTCCAAGTAGCTCGTAGAACTTCTTCCTGTCTGGTACAAGTTTCATGGCCACTGTAAAAGCAGCGCTTGCAATCCAGCCGTGCCACTTCTTCAAGGTAGCGGCATATGCCTCATTGGAAGCTTGGGCCATTGTATACTCTGGGTTCTCCAGCAGTTTGCTGAAAAGCTCCACAAGGAAATCCATGGCCCTTGTCAGCCAAAGAAGACCCTGTGTGCAGCTTGTGGATTTCTTAGCCGTCTTGTCTGCCACTTCTTTCCGGACTATGTCATACAAGAGATAGTATGATGTAGAATCAGTGGCGTACTTGGCATCCAATCTCTCGATATTACCACCAACATCGGACTTCACTAGCGACATAGAGCTTCCGAATTTGTCAATCACAGGAAGCACAAGACGGCAAACATCCAGGAAAGGCTTGGTAAGGGTATCCCCTGTTGGTGACTTCACATGGGGCATGGCCTGTAATGCGGGAGTAAACACGGTCTCTGGCATTGTGTGTGTACCTTGTAAACCAAAGTTCTTTCTTCCCTCTGCCAACCAATTGCCGCACATGAGACCAGATCTTACCCCAATTCAGAAGAAACTTCAAACAAGACAATGTGCATCAGGCCTCAATTCGTACTATTCTCTTCGATTTGACCGATCTATGGAGTTTGTCGGAAGAACAGATCAAAAACAGACACAGAAGATGTTGCATCCATCTAAACGTCATCAATGGGGTCCAGCCTTCATACCTCCGATCTACTGTATTTCTCGTTCGAGGGCCTCAGAAAGATCTGATTGCCTGGCAGCAAAGACCGATACGCTGCTGCCAGAGCAAGCGATACTACTTCCCGCAACTCCTTTAGCGCGCTCTGCCTTCAGTGCTTCTCAGATCTAATGCCTTCTTTGTCACTGCATCTGAGATCTGTTGTCTATTTCTATGAAAGTCTTCCCTCGTCATTCCATCCCGTTCAGTTTGTTCATCCCCTGTCTCTTAGTGCCATTATAACTGTTCAAGTCGTGCATTTTATTCTTCACTTTTTAATTTGATTCGTCCCAAGTTCTTCAATAACTGCTGCAAACACAGATCCAGAATAATAGGCTCAAATCAAGCTGCACTACATACTTCTTGTAGCTGCTATTGTATATCGATCACGCAGTTAACTATTATCTGACTGGAGCTAGAATTCCGATGACGTCGTGAGATAGAATTCCGATGACTCTAAAAATATGTGTTGTACTCCCTTCCTTTCCAAGTATAGGGATATGCAGCAAAGTCACCTTTATATTCTTCTACCTTTGGAGTTATATAGGAGAGACACTCAGTGTCTATCCCATATGACTGCACGAGAGATTATCATATTAGACGGCAAGATACCACTCTCATTCTCACACTTTGTAACATATTTTAAAAAGCATATATTGTTCTACAGGGGAACATTGAAGAGCAATCACTCTAGTGATGTTTCTCTGGATGCTCCAATTATCTATAGACCTGATGATTTGTATAGCTCAGACAGCATAGGTGGCAGATTTTTCATATTAGTATTATAGAAACCTAGCCCATTCTACCTCTTTTGTCTCTCCCTTGTAAGGCTTGATGGGGTCTTCCAATCCTTCATATGTTCTATGTGGTCACCTTTTCTCCCTTTCACACCTGTGCCACCTTGCTGCTGTCGCTGGCTATGACATGATCTTCTACTTATCGGCATACTTCAAGTGGCCCAGTGGCAGCTACATTTACACACTTGAAGTCGGAGAGAAGTTGCGTCTCTCGTATGGTAAATTATTCCGCATTACTAGACTGAGCAATATGACCACTAACAACTGCAATTTAAAAAACAGATTTGTTACTACCTTCTTTCACCTCATGAGTGCACAACAGTTTGCTTAACATAATGAGTGTATACATGATGCAAAATTTCTCTAGTCAGCTCATACAGTATAAATTTACAGCAAGGTATTTCGTTTGGTCAATCAAAGCGAAACTCTGCAATGACATCGTACGTATTGGGTGAAACTCGTCCCGAAGAGTACTTTAAGCTCAATTGGTGAATGGATATCGTTAATGGGTGGAAAACTCAACCAAATTTTGCGGTAGAGTAACCTTTGACTTGACATTGATGGTTGCCTTTTTCTTTGACATCCGTCTCCGGTAAGTTAGTCTCCACTTTAAAGCTACTTTCTCTACAGCGATGAGGTTCCGCCTAGGTGTAGTCCACTCATCTGCATCTTCATTACTCACTTGTGAGTGTGGTTCTACACTAGATGCAGCAGCGATCCACATGACATGATGTCCTTTTGGAGGACAGAGAATAGCTACCCATGATGTCATTAGGGACATAGTGTTTGCTATAGCACGAGAGAGTGTATACTTGGCTTGGAGGGAGAGTTCATATGCTTTGGAGATGACACATGTCAGGGCAGACTTATATTTGGTCGGAGATGATCAGGTGATAATAGCGGATGTCGTGGTTACGGACCTTACGCGGGATACAATTTCGGAGGGAGTGATTACCCATCCCCTTGGATGGGCGGCAAGTGCAGCAGCAGGTCGCAAGGTCTCCAAGTATAGGGGCATGCAGCGAGGTCACCTCTTTGTTCCTCTAACCATGGAGTTATATGGAGCGATGGACACGGCATTTTACACATTTGCCAGAGAGTGCACGAGAGCTTATCATGTGAGCCGTCAAGGGGTACCACTCTCAATCTCATACTTTATAGCATATTTAGACAGCATGTGTCCATTGCTATACGGAGGGCAGTGGCTGGTGCAATCCATAGGAGAGCAATCACATTAGATGATGTTTCTTCGGTCGTTCCAGTTGTGTGTAGACCGTACGAACTTGCATAGCTCGGATATCTTCCGTGCAATGGGGCAGATTTCTCATATAGACTCTATTGGGCTTAGCCCCATGTTACCTTTTTTTGTCTCTCCCTTGTTCGGGCTTGATTGGGTCTTCCCATCCTTCATTTGTCCAACACGGTCACCTTTTTCATTTAAAGAACTGGACGCTCATCTTAACAACTTATAGGGTAAAGTCGTGTCTGTAAGTACTTGATGAGGATGTACTACAACTGTGTCCTAATGACAAAGTATTCTCACCGGCTCTTGTGAAGCCTGCATGCAATTGCTGTGAACATTTCAAAGTGAACATTTATCTCTAACTCGTTGCTTCCAACAGTCATCATGTCTATAGCTGTAAGAATTGAAGAAAACATTCCACAATGATTATCTTATCTCTACTTACTCTCAGCGACATCATTCGTTATGTAAATGATTTATGAGTGGATATCTTTTATAAGGTGATTTGTGAGGAGAACGCTGTTAGTATCTGACATGGACATGCGAAGGTGTTCATCTTTCTTTCCCACTCTCCAAGACTTCGACAGTCACGTCGATACAAGAATCAAATTCTGTGATGTTAATTGTACATTAGGACATCTTGCAGTTCAAAACCTTTAGAACGTGGTTCATTTGGAACTCTGTCCAAATCTTGCAAATCGACAGCACTCTACAACGCGGACCTATTTGAAAGATGCCATCGTGAAAGACATTGGGCTCCAAGGCTGATTGGTTGGACTTCGAACTAGGAACAGAATGGTCTTCGGACGAGCTCGAAGATAGACTAAATGACAAAATGTTGCAAACATGTGTGATCTGCGCTGAGTGACACGAGGTTTGTCTTTGTGATAAACTCGGCATTCTTCACATCCGTCTTCAGAGTGAGTAGTTTACTTGCAACTGCTTCCACATGTGAACTGTCCAGATTTAGGAATATCTTCCGCTGAGCACTATCCATGTATAAACTCTGTATATTTATAAAGCCCAAATTCAAATCAACAAAGCATACGCCTACATAAGGCTAATCTTGAGGAATTGACGCGGTTGTCCTAACCGCAACGTATGGAAGTGACTGAGTCCCACCCCTCCTCGCAGACGTGGACGAGAAATTCTATTCATCCGATGCATGAATGGCGTGGGTGGATGTGGTATTTCGTACGAATTCATTATGTGGGAAGTTCTCTGATAAATGTAGAACAGGAGCAAGAAATTTTGGAGTAAGATTGCGCGGCGATCTGCCCTCGTACTCTCGGATTTCGTTTCCATTGCGTTGTCCCAGGGAATTCGCCTTTCACGTGTTGGAGGTGTGTGTTTTAGAGCAGTTACGACCAGCACTCGGAGTTCATTCTACTAATAAGAAAACATGCCCGACTGTCCTAGATGTTTCGACAGACGCAGAATAATTTTGGAGCTCTACAATTGCTGAGGTGAAACGCAGCAGCATAAAAAAGGGCACAGATCGGATTTGGCGATCGATTAGATAATGGACGTTTATCAACTCTTGTGGCTCGGCGGATATCAGGTCCCAAGCTACTTGTTCAAGAGAGCCTCAGGATGCTTCTCTTCCACCTCTCGTCCTTTCAGATTTTATCTTACGTCTGGACAAGTGGATTCTTGACGAATAGAAATAATTGATTTATGAGGTAAATCTTGGGCATTCGTAGCCATTATGAATTCTTGGAGGGCCGAATGCAGTGACGACCATTTGAGCTCCGGTGAAATCTTTTAGTTGGAGCTTGAGCTCGTCGAGAAACATGTGCTGTGATACTGTCACCGAATTTGGTTGTTCTTGCACGTATACAGCCTCACAACTGAAGGCGGGAATCTTTGCAATTCTCAGAGCTAGCACAATCGGAATTAGCCTGCCATTGGTTGGAAGGAAATGGGAGCATCTCAAGGCGCAGGATAAGATTCTCGCCCTCGCGAAATGCTATGCAGCCGGTGTAACTTTAGCTACAGGCTTCGTCCATATCCTCCCGGATGCTGAAGAAGCGTTTGGAAATCCTTGCTTGCCCGATTCCGCATGGGGGAAGTTCTCATTTGCTGTGTGCATTGCTATGGCAGCATCTCTTGCAACTTTGGTGCTAGAATTCGTCACCATGGCTTACGTCGAGCGGAGGCATGCTGCAGCTACAAGCACTCGTGTTGAGACTTGTGATCATCCATGTTCTGGGGCCATCGCCAACTTTTCTGAGTTGAAGAGTGTGGCATCTCTTGATGTCGAGACAGATTCTTTGGAGATGAGTGGGACCTTCGAGGATGAGGCCCCAACTAAAAGGTTACCAGCAACAGGCGACCATTGCGTCAATCCAGTGGTTATTTCTCAAGTGTTGGAGCTGGGAATCATAGCAAACTCAATAAGCATAGGAATAACTCTCGGTGTGTCTAAGAATCCGTGCCCTATACGACCACTCATGGCATCCCTATGCTTCCACCAATTCTTCGAGGGCATTGCTCTGGGAGCTGCATAGCCGACGCACATTTTACCAGCCTCCAGTCCACTGTCATGTCGTGTGCTTTCGCTGTCACGGCACCCGCGGGAATAGTCATTGGGTTTGGAATTGCCTCTGGTTACAACCAAAACAGCGTGAGTGCAAATTTGATAGAAGGGGTTTTCGATGCGAGTTTCGCTTATGCCATCTTCAGAAAGGCCTATTACCATCGAAAACTTTTACTTCCTAGATTTGGGCCCTTTTACAAACTATGTACGTCCTCTAGAGGCTTGGACTTGCACATATGTCTTGTGACTCATCAAACCTGAGGTACTCGATCTTTCGAGGTTTGTAAACCGGGAGTGAAGATCATGTACGAGAACATGAAGACTACGTACGCGAGTATTTCATTTTCTCGTACATGTGAACTTTGCTGTTGTTCCCTATCTTGATATAACTCGTCACGTTACCACATATTATAATTCTTCGTTTTGTGTGATCCAAGTTCGTGAGTACATGAGTTTATGCATTAGAGTGGAGTACCGACGTCCCACACAAGTCGCATCAAGATGAGAGTAGTTGAGCGTCTGTGTTTTGCACCGTGGTCTCAGCGTTTTCCCAACATAGATATTGCATACATCCATCCTCGGGTCCTAAATCCGTCTCATCGAAGATATTCGCAGCTATCTAGCAACCTCTGTTCACCTTGTGGGGTCGTTACCACTTACACTGCGTCTCACTAATGCCCTGCGGGGCTGACGAGATCTTATAAGCAGATAATTTTGAAGTTAGCTCTTCATATGTATTGGCGTTACTTAGCCCTAGACTCCGCGCGTTACTGGTGACTGGCCAATAACTCAACAAACTAGTTTTCCATCTTTCTAAATTGGATGCTAAACATTCTCTAAAGTAGACATGGTAGAGGTGGTGTTCTCTTTCCCTTGAACTACATTTGCAACCTTGAGTAACAGTTTTAATTCTCAAGAGCAAACAAAGATTGGGTAAAGGGTATAAACAACGACAGTGATTTAACCCTACATGTCCCAGAATGGGGCAATGAACCGCACTGGGGTTGTACGTCTAGATATTGGGCTACTGACCGCAATGAGTTTGCCACACAAAAGTCGAATTGTCTTGTGAATTACTTCTCGCTGGGCTACGCACATCCGTGGTTACTATTACACCCGACCATTTAGGTGCGTGGTTAGTGTCTTAATCCCACCGTGCATGGTTGTCCTAAACCTACCCTAAACCGGTTGTAGTACCAGCAGGATTATCAATGAATGGTTCTGTACTTGTGTGCCCTACCTCAGTAGCTGCTCCACGCATCCGCCTGTCCAAATTTGGAGGAGAAAGACTCATACGAAGAAATTCAACCAATACCAATTTACTTCACAAAGCGTCGGCCTTCAGAAGCGCGGGTATTTTATAATCATAGTCTTAAATCCGACCTAGACGAAATCGACGACCTAATTGAAGATCTGGATCAGAGAGTAAGGAGTCGAGCATCAGATATGTTCAGAAAGCGGGAGACTCATACGAAGAAATTCAACCAGTACCAATTTACTTCACAAGGACGTGAGCCTTCAGAAGCGCGGGTATTTTATAATCCTTGTCTCCGCAAATTTAACCAGGTTCCTGTTCCATCGCGGGGAGCGTGATAACCAAGGCAAAACGCTCAGAGTTGTCGATAATCTGAAAAATCACTGAGTCTGGAGCTCAAGCAGTTTCTACGGAGAAGATGTGTTCGACTGCGCACACATGGTCAAATCGGCCATCGGCTTTTGCTCAGAGGCCGAGTGGGTTTTAAGTAATCGAATCGATCGACGAACTAAGACATGATTGACTTTCGATTTGAGGTAAATGATTGTGCATGAGAACATGAACTGTTCACAGTACTGCCCATTCACCGATCAATATTCGCAACTTCCCTGCAACCAGGGCACGTGAAGTCACCGAGTCGCACAGACAGGAGATGCGTGAACAAACAAGGAATACTTGTACATAATCCTCAAGGCGAAATCGGGGAAGTCCCTCGGAAATGCAATCCACGAGGGCACCAAACTACAACAGACGAAGAAATTTTGACATAAACCCTAACTCGCAGTAGGAGAAATCCATTGGGGAGGCGATGCGTGAGAACAAAATCGAAGTGAGACACTAAACGCAAAAAAGAGAATCAAGCATAGGATTCTTCAAAGAGCTGAATAGTGGCAAATTCTTACAACAGGTGAAATCAAATGGGAGACACATAACCTGGCGGGCCGTCACACAAAGACAGAGGAGTCCTGGATGTAGGATTGACAATCCTCCCTTCTTGTGTTCAAGGTGGAGCAAAGTTGAAGAGAACAAGAAGTATCAAATACTCTGTGGCACCTGGGTGTCTGGATATCCTTGCGATCTGCTACACATCTAGAAGGGAGAGGACGACCTCTGTACCGCTAGATGCGAATCGGAGAGCTCCCAGACTGACTCGAACTCGATAGTTTTAGGGCCGGCCACCATTCGCCACCACCATGGTTACTTCCACGAGAATCACCTACCGACTTGTGGCGATGCCATACGCCGTACATAGGTACGAGGTGAACCTCGTACCTGTGTACGTCGTACTGTCCCACAGAACTGTGTGGTTCATGGTTACTCCCCAGACAAGGCCCGATGTCCCAATGTCCAGAATCGAGCGAAATGTGGGCTTCTATCATGGACAACTCAGTAGCACCGACCGTGAAATTGTCAAAGCTTTCTCAGGTATGGGCATGATGTGCGTGTGGAGTTTCAGATCTGCAACACCAATGTAGATGCAAACGAGATAGAACATTCCGGCAATCATGGCGGGTGCTCATTATTTTAGGTTGTAGCACTCCGGGAAAACATGCCAGAACAATTTGTTGAAATTTGTAAACCATCTGGCGGTAATCAGTCCCCTACAACTTTTCTAGACCCAGAAACATACCGGAGCTCCAGGAGTTGCCATGTACTCGGCTTGTGGTGACACAGCTGATATTGACGACTCCTTCATCTTCTCAAATTAAATTGATTTGAGAGAGAGAGCGTACGAAGACGGACCAGGACCTGCTCGAAGCACAGGTCATACCTTCTAACTCGAATCACAAATGAAATTGACAATTTCTTCTTCTTTGCAAATTGATGAATCATATGAGCCATTTTCTGGTTCCTGGAGTGCACATGTGTACCGGACTTCTGGTGATAAATGCATACGCGTTCTTCCCTGGTTCCTCCAATCTAAATATATCGGATGGTGAGGTAAGTATCTGGAACTCCACCAGACACTGAACTCTGCAGAGCTTTCTCCAGTCATCTTTTTGACCTGATAAGTACTCAGCATTTAGATATATCCAAGCTGCAGGCATGTCCATCCCAAAGTTTCATTAGTGCCAAGTTACCGGTTCAACTCATGCTCGAACGCTTCTCTTAGATAAATTCTAGAATGTCGATTCCACATGAAAATAGTATCATTTCTGAGGCTCAGCTGACTTTTAGAAAAAGACGAACGATGTTGCTAAATTGAAGATTGACTTGTGCCTGTGCTGCCCTTTGCAAACGCCTGGAAAAGAGTTGACTTTGAATATATCCTGGATCTACAGTGTTCCTCTTGTTCAGAATGGCTGGCATATTAATTCGTTTGTCCATCTCCGGTTCTTTGATCTTCAAGCGCTCTGACGTTTCCGTCTTCGAGAATTCTGTCTTTATAAAGCATTGACTTTTCCACAAACCTACCCTATACTTTAGCTCTGCAATTTCCTCCGCTGCTCGGCCTCTTCCTGAATTGACTTCTTCATTCTCTCGAGAGATCTTGCTTTTAGCAGCCATAGATCTCCAAAACGGATTAGATTCGTCAGACCTTTGACTTTCGAGAGAAAGCTTGCAAAAGATGAATGCCTGTCTTTCCAGAATCGCATTCGAACCGTGGTTGACGGGCAAGATGTATCTTCTTATCCACAAACTCAAGTAACTAATTTGAGTTCTTGAACGCTGACTTTGCCCTCGACAATACGCGGGATGCACCTTGTTACAGTATTTTCAGCAGTTCATAGTTTCGGAGGGTGTGTGGAAGAGCACGCAAACCCCGATGATGATGCCAATGACCTTAAGACTTTCTACCATTGGAAGGTGACTTTCTTATGATTCGGGCATCACAGTGACAGTCCACCTTGTCTGGATTATCACCTTTACACCTCTACCCTCAATGACTCAGATGCTGTCAGTAAAGAGCAGCCCCTCTTACGGAAATCGTTTATTGATACTTTAAGTGGTCAAACGTGATTAGCTTACAGTTGAAATTTTCTCATTGCAAGCTTATCCTGTCAGGCAAAATTGATTGGCCCCCTTAATATCACTCGCATCCTTCGTGTTTTGTACGCGGTCGCCCTTTCTTTCCTTGATATCACTCGCATTTTCTCTGCCGTGGAAATTAACAATGCCGTATTTTGCGTACATGAACCTTGACAGAACCTAAAAAGTAAACTGACCTGTAATTCTCCATTCCCCTTCCATTAATTTAGGACCTGGTTCTTTGGAGTAGAACCCACACTTAGTCTGCAGGTTTCTCCTCTGCTTTCTTGCAAGCATAATTGTTTTGAGAAAACTGCTGGAAAATAACATGTTAAGATCTGATCAAGTTTTTCCTCCACTACACTGGAACATCAGCTTCTTCTCGACAACTCTAGGAACATTGGCAGTCGTCGGTAAGCCTCGGTATGGAACACCAATACGAATAGGATCGAAGAGTCATACGTGTATGTCGTTATCTCCCAAAGGCATGAAGTAACTTGATTTGAACCTCCCCTGAATCTCTCACAGCCATCGACCCGAGAATCTCAGCTAGGTGTTCAGCACAAAGAGACGAAAAACTATGCAGTACTGTAGGAAAGATGACACATGCTTCGAATCTAGTTCGTGACAAACAAGAAAAAACCGAACGAAGACATATCTAAACTGTATCATCTCCTCTCCGTTAGCTAGGTCAATGATATGGAACTAACAGAATTAGAGTCTAAGTGGGTCTCCATGTGTCTCATATTCACCTCCATATATTTTCCCATTGCGAAAGACGGATTTCACAGATGCCAAATACCTCTAACAGCTCAAATTTCATGACAGGAACAAAGAAAAGAATCCTGCAGTGTGATTGCCATTTATATTGGATACCCTTGTAGCCAAAACTTGCGAGCACTTGCGACCTTCTCTGTGCGCAAGTAGAAGCTTTTCTTTAGAACTTTCTGCCTAACAATGGTTTCATCCATGGTTTGGTGGGTAATGTTTTTTACGGGAGACAGACGGATTAAACGGATTCACGGTGTACCTTACCTTACCAAGGTATTCTACGTCTTGCGAGAAGGAGTGCTGGAGAGACAAAACATGTGGCTCTGGGGCTCATTTGGAATCAGTCAGTTGACATAACTTTCTTTTCAAATGTGGCAGTAAACTCCAAAGGAGCCAATGTAAAATGAAGCTAAATTCAAGTATCCCCGATTCACGAAGTTTCCAACACAATGATGAGCAATGACCGAAAAAGCAAGCAGGAGAACATACTGGATACTATCAGACACATAACATTGTTCACGATAATCTTACAGTATCCTTGCGACGTTGAGATGTCTTCAGACTGACTTTGTGCTTTGTCTTGTAAGATCGTGCTCTTGGAGGCCCTCTGAAACTTTCGGACCACAATCAGACCACCACTACGATGGCTATCACGTCTGGCAAGTGATAAAAATCAGTACACTCCAAAATTTATAACCAATTCACTTTTAGTTTTGAAGGTTCGACTTTGTTGGTAATACGTTGGGAAACTCATCTTATGAGAACCTCCTCATTTTCGCTCTCATGTCTTCTTCTATTCAAAGTAAGTGACAAGTATTGTACTGTTTAAATTTTCATGTGTTTTGTGGGCGTTCCTCTTCAAATTAAGAATGATCACCAATTGATCTGGACCTCCCAATACCGTGTTCAGAATTCAACAGAAGAGGCCTCGTAATAAACTCTACATTCCATTCGAATTCCAATTAGCAATCTCTCAACCAAATGCCTAGCGGCATGATCAAGAGTGACAATGGCTTGGATGTTCCAGTTTTGCCGCGTGGTGAGGGTGCCAATGCGACTTTCGTCTTCATTTCTGACACGATGAAACAAGGTCCGAGTTGGAGATGTTCGTAGCTCACATAATTAGTCTCGTAGACTACCAAAAACTGTCAATATTGTAAATGAAACGTGAGTTTCCCCATCCTCTCCTTTCGCAGAATGAACCTTCTTGACGTTTTCTTCTGCTAATTCAAGATGACATGAAGTTCATAATGCAACATGTACTCTACGAAAGCCCTGCACTACCATGAGTTTTATAATGTTGAAAGCCAAGTGAGCAAAGTTCCAACGTGCTCGCAATTGCACTGGTCGCGGAAAGATGTGAATGACCCCACATGGATCATAATGTATCTCCACGATGGAAGAGTTTTGGTTTATTTTATATGGACAACCCCTGAATTGTTAACACCACGACGTTGTTAAGTCATTAAACCATTTGCCTTTCTGCATCAAAGTAGCAAAGGTGGAACTCTCGTTTGTTTTTCCTTAGATTATGTACTGGATATAGGAGATAACTGATAATATATAAACGCGTACATGACTTACTTTTACTTGAAACTGTGCTTTTAACGGGATAATTCATGTGGAGATTTGGATGCCATTATGTTGCTAGAGTTGCAAAGCGTAAATTCAAATCTCCGAGCGAGTTGATTAGCTTTTTTTCTCGTGAGAACAAGGAAACGATAATGATTTCTTTTGCTTTGATCAAGTATGGTATACATACTATTCATGTAATTCCTACTTATTTTCTTTTGTAGATCAAAACTAAGAAAATCTTTCTTATTCTCCAAATTTTGCACCAAACATACTGGCATATCAGTAAGCACTTTTTTCCTTCTATATTTTCCTTTTCACGGGGGTTCTTTTGTGCAGATCGCGTTGGGAATTTCCCTGCAAATTGCATGGACTAAACCCATAGTCCAAAGACTTCATTGATTTGCACGCATGTGAGTGATAATACTCTGACAATAAAGTCTTGTAAGACCTGATATGGCATTTTAGAATTTGGACTGAATTCATGGACTTGCTTACAATATTGAAACAATGCCCCCAAAGACTATCATATTTATAATATTTCATGGTGTTCAAAAAACGAAAGAGTAAATCACTTGTATGCACGAGTCACTATACTAAACAGACTATTTAGATATTTCCAGTCCGTATCACACCATGCCGTTCTGTAATAATTCTCAAAGGTAAAGTCATTGTATGCAATTTCCTCTGCCAATTTAGTGGACTCAAACAGTGATCTTGTCCAACAAATATGAAATGGATCAAACTATGAAGTCTATCACCTATGCAAGTTTGTCATAAACATAGAGCTGTAACGAACTTCTTGAGAGAAGGGTGTGGGTTTCTACTACTTTCTTATATCACGCGAACAAGTGACCAAATGCCCTAGCAACCAAATGAAAATAACCGATCCATCCTCGACTTTGCTTATGCAGAATCATATCTGACCTAGATCTAGGTGGATATATACTCTATTAAATCTGTTCAATCTCTTGATTTATTAAGTCCGTGAAGTAAATCCTATTTATCATTCTAACCTGGTTAGATCTTTTTATTCATTGTCTGGTCAAGATGTGTCTCATTATGATTTATACCATATATAAATTTTTTTGGTATTTTTCAGTTTATGCTAATAAATAACTTGATGTTCAGATTTCACATACGCAAGTACATATGGTTTCTTTCAGTTTTTGCTGAATCGTTCGTATATCTATCTTGATGCAGCAAAATTATTCACCGAATGTTGTGACATAGACTAAACTGACTATTGTACGAGGGAAGGTTAGATAGAAGATAAAATTGAATATGTCGTTTGATTTCATTTCACTGTTTATCTTGTGCTATCATGTATATCTAGATAAATCTGTACATAGTATTTAGAAGAATATAATAACTGATAGCACAAGAAAATGATTGTAATAAACTCAAACAACATATTTCCCTTTCATCCTCAAACCATTTCCGCTTTCACATCAACTCTTGTTTCGAATATGTCTGTTAGTGTGTACCAACGTGCGAGCAGTTTTATAAAGGGCTATAAATCACAGCTTATGAAGACTTGAGTGCAGTGAGGGTATCAATTCAGGCGACCACCTCTAAATATTCAGAGTGATATCTCAAATCCCGTACCTCATACAGATCGATCGACAGGGTACATATCTTTATTTGCAAATTGTTTTAGGAAAGATTCATAAAATTATCATAAAAGATGAAAAGAAGTTTAGGTCACCACCCATGCATCCCCTAAAATTTTCGGGTGGTCGTACGGGATTCTAGAGCAGACTCAGTAAGTAGCGTAATTTATTGATTTGTGTTATCCATGTGCTGCAGATGGGAATCTAAAGTACAAATGGCCATGTGCACTCTAGTTCCAATGGATGAGGTAACATTGACTCACGGTACCCAAGACTTAGAGTTACTCGGTACTTTTGCACTTGAGTAATCCGGTGCGTGCAGAATAATTTTTTATGTTTGGCAAGAGTAGGAACTGGATCTTCCACTTATGGGATATCAGTCTGGAACTTCCAGAAGAGAATCGACAATGTTTTAATATATAAATCTGGAATCAGCATTAGGAACACATTGCCTGCATTCCCTTCTGGATGGTGTAGAATTTCTGCCTCAATCTAATCTAAATCCTATCCTATCCTATGCAGTCCTGGAATCACTTTCTATTTAAAAGGCATGAAATGTGTAAGAATTCCTTCAACTGGATATGACTTGAATCCCACGATCTTTCGAGCGACTTCCGTGTACCTCATCTCGCAATAGTTTGAAGAGATTCCAACGGAGGTGCTACCTTCACCTGCCCGATTATTACAGGGTTTCGATACCCGGGTGAGTGGAGGAGTCGTTCTACCAGCTTGAGGACAAATTCCTCCAACTAGTTCTGCATCCACGAGGGCGGAAAATGTATCCTCAGATGTCCATTATTTCTTTCGTCTGTTTATGTAACATCTGCTCTCTACATGAAGCTTTAAGCAAAGTATGTATTCAACAGCGGGGGCAGGAGCGTTTTGATCCGACAATTCCGTTCGTACCAGAAAACAAATTGCTCACTAACTGAAGGTACTATCGGAGGGTACACAAGTTCTAAATGTTCAAATGGTACACTATGTTGTGATTTCTTCACGCCATCTACACAGGGAAAGGCTTTTGCCTTTCCACATGAAAGCGACAATTTTTTTCGTCGAAGTGTTTGCGCGTTACCATGCTGAATACTATCGTGGAAATTCGGAGGTGGTAACATGTTACAAACATTCCTTGAAGATTAAACAAAATGGAGAACCACAAAGGGGAAAAGGGTTCACCACAAAAGTCAACTTTTACTTTATTGTAAATATATCAAAGTGAAAGCGACATAGGATGTGAAATCTAACGGGAAAAGCTACTCAAGGGAACCTAAAGAAGTGACGGTGACATTAGTTAGTGAGTTGTCATCAGAATGAGACACACAAATGTGCTTCTTCTTATCTCTGTCGAAAAGCCAAATCCAGACCCAAAGACACATGTAGCTCATAAGTATTCTTCCATCCATCTGTTCTTCCTTCAGAAGATGCAGCAGACCTTGTCAACACAAGGAGAGGGACTGGCAGATTCCACACGTAAGGTTACTTTATATGAGTTTCATGCTACCGAAATGGTTGTCATCATGTGACCAGTCAACGCACAGATCCTGACGGCTGACGGCTTTGCTCGCGGCGTTCGTTTTACTGTACTCTGGAGTGAACACAAATCTGTTTGCCTGCCAGCCTGCGCGTAGTCGTCGAATTCACCGATGGGTATATAAGGGTGCCGCAGGTAAGGGAGTAGCCAGACATACTGCATTCACTCATCCAGTTTCATGCTGAAAAGAAGTGTGATCGGCGGAAGGGCCTACAGAGCATCTTCTTTGTGGAGTGAGTGATTCTACGGGGTGCTTCGATTATTTAGGAAGTAATACTGGAAAACAGTATGTTTTCTTAACAACAGTGTACGGGTGATAAGCAGCTTTTGAGTGTCCTGTCAGTAGCGGGCAGTTCAAGGGACAAAGGGCGTCAGCAAGGGGAAAGACTGTTTGCTTGGGAGCTAAGTTGGGACTCGATGAAGAGGGCCTTGGTACTTTCGATCCTCTTTTCTTTGACATGTTTGTCAATGTCGCACTCCCCGGAGGACTTCGACTGGGTCGGGATACATGGCGGACAGCCTTTGTATATTCGAATGGCTAAGACTGCATTGGATGTTTGGAACTCTACCGGCCCCGGAAAGGAGCAATGGAATTACGAGCGGGGAACTATGCTGTATGGAATTGAGAAAGTGTGGAGGAAGACAAAAGATGACAAGTACTTCGAATTCATTGTGAATAGGACGGACGCTTTCGTTACCGAGAACGGATCAATTCCGACATTCGAAAAGGAGGATTACAATCTTGACAACATCCGGTCGGGAACGAATTTGCTGTTCTTGTTCAGTCAAACTGGAGTGGAGAAGTACAAAAAGGCTGCAGACCTTCTAATCGACCAATTGAAAAGTCAGCCCCGGACCAACGAAGGGGGTTACTGGCACAAGGAGATTTATCCCTTCCAAATGTGGCTGGATGGGGCCTTCATGGCCGAGCCTTTCAGAGCTCAGTACGCCACAATGTTCGACACGCCCGAGGAGTTTGAAGACATTGCTTTGCAACTCATCTATATGGAAAAGAATTGCCGGGACTCAAAGACCGGACTGCTCTACCACGGTTATGATGAATCTAGACAGCAGGCCTGGGCCGATAAGGTAACTGGGAGATCGCCTAGCTTCTGGGGTCGCGCAATGGGATGGTACGCGATGTCTCTGGTGGACACCTTGGACTTCTTCCCCGACGACCACCCAAGACGTGATGAATTGATCAAAATCCTTCAACGCCTTGCCACGGCTCTCGTCGATTTCCAAGATAAGGACTCTGGTGTCTGGTGGCAGGTTGTTGATCAGGGCACGCGTGCAGGAAATTATCTTGAGTCATCTGCATCCGCTTGCTTTGTGTATGCCATAACCAAAGGTGTGCAGAAGGGGTATCTGTCACACCATTTTCTTTTGGCTGCAAAACGTGGATACCACGGAATCGTGAAACAGTTCGTCGAGGAAAGGTCCGATGGTGGTATCGACTATACCAAGACAGTGTCTGTTGGAGGGCTCGGGGGTAATCCTTATCGTAATGGAACATTCGAGTACTATCTCAGCGAGAAGGTCTCGACGAACGACGCGAAAGGTGTTGGGCCATTTCTACTTGCGAGTACTCAATTGACTTTCTAAAATGCTGATTATTATCTTACCTCAGAAACCCATTCAATATCTCGTAAGAATAATGCCAATGTTGTCCCAAAAGGTGCTCCTTTAGGTTTTTGTGAAGCAAAGCTACACTCGTTGCGTGGGGAGTAGACCCTCAGCGCTGCTTAAATTCAGAACTGGATTGTGAAATTAATTTGGTCTTTTGCGTGTACCGCATAGGTAGGTTAGTTTGTTACTGGATCGAGATCAATACAATTTGCAGTTGCACATGACTGATCCAGGACGGATTTGGTACCGCAATCGAATTTGTGAATTTGTGATGTCATTATACTCTGTTAACAATCAGATGAGATTTTTCATGCCATGGTTCACTCTTCTAATCACATCAAGTTATTTAGCTTGTGCGGACGCACTCACAGTAAGGCTTTTCTCCGATTGATTTTCTGGATTGCGCGTGCGGATACTGATTTTTGGATGTGATCTAGTCATCTTTTGGCCGGCAAGTTCCACAAAGCGGATAAGCTAGAAACGTAGTACAGCTTGCAACGTCTGTTAGGATCTTTCACTACCGATCTGGCGTCTTGATTATATCTCCTGCAGTCAACTGCGAATGCCGCAGAGATTGTTGCTATGTTGAGATCGTAGCAAATGTTGTTTTGTGAGGACTATTCGCTACTTTGTGCGGGGGACTCTGTGTTACCCTAAAGAAATCAGTGAAACGTATTGTCGATGAAGCATTTTGATGGCTGTAGGGCAGGTTTGTAGGAGAAAAGGAAAAATCGCTAAAAGTTGGTCCGTAGGGTGATGTCTTTTCCTCGAACAGCAACCAGGTCACAAGATAAGCCTGATTTAAAGGCTGATTTGATTTTCGAACGTGGGAAGATTGTGTACTATGTGGTCCAATTTTGGTAACTCGTGTTTCGAGTTCTTCGTGAGGCCCTTTGGATTGTTTATCAGAAGGCGGATTCCAGCATTATCTTTTCTTGACATTCTATCAAAGCAGGGGATATGATTAGCTAGAAAGGTCTATTACCAGACTAAACTCTCTGCTTTCTGGTGCTTAAATTTGCAATCCTCCACATACACTGTCATCAGAGACAAAGCGTCCGTGAATCAATAGAAAAATGAAAAAGGATGCAGCGGCCGTACATTACCCGTAAGTCAGGGAACTTAACAGTCACATAACAAACAAATGTCTATGAGGGACGAGCCAGACATGCTTTACAGTGACGAAACAACAAATCAGATCGGAGTGGACGGAGGACACGCTGTGTGATTCCTGAGCACATTTCTAATTTTGAGGCAAAAGAGAACTCCCTGTTTGGGGGAACAGAACTTGAGCCGGTCTTCGAACTCGTGCCCACGGTCCAACTGAGACCGACTTGAGCGATGGGTCCGTCCAGCAAACTTGGTAACAAACAGAAACACGCTGCAGCAGCGCCAGAAAGCAAATCGCAGAACTTTCTCTGCGTGATCCACAGTCAATCAGCCAATCAATCAAACGTTGACCTTCATATTCTGTTTCATCAAGACTCTGCTCCTGAATCTCCCGCTCGTCCTCGATCCAAGTTTACTCGAACACACAGCCCACTAAACCCACTAAACTCCTAAACAGCTTTCAGCCATACAACCAAGAAATCAGCCAATTCTGGAAGTCGTGGCCCAACCTTGTAGAGTCATCTCCGCAGGTGTGGCTGGTGATCCTGATCCCAGTTCTACTTCTCATCTTATAGGACTGGCATTAAATTGCTCAAGTTCAAGATACAGTACTTGTGTAAAAAGGAGACAAGGTACGTAATGTGAAGACATGTGCATTAACTACCTAATTATTTTCTGAGGACTGACTTTGGGTACAATATTTGTTTCTCAAACACATGGTAGGTATGGGTATTCTAGAATTGCATTAGCGAGAATAGTTATTTAGAGAATATGAATAAAATTTATTATAACACAAGCTTGCCCATATTTAAATTTATGTGATAGATTTATAGATCAATGTATACAGGTCGTTGATCTTAATTAAAATTCTACGTTACCAATTAAGCGTTGATCCAATTATAATCTAGACTATTTCACATTAATTTGATAAGGTGACCAAAGTTTTTTCAACTTAACTTATAACATCTTAAAATTAAGATGTGCCGGATTCTCCTTTGAATTGTACTTAATCCTTAGACTTACAAAGATACTTCTTGAGTGATTTATCTAAATTATTCATCTTCAAAATTTTCAAATTTAATATCTGGTATATATTCAAATAACATTCTTAACTAGAAACAGATCTATTTCTAATACATTGGGCGGCAGATTCGATCAATTTCTGGGACTCAAAGATCAATCTTACAGAACCGTCTATACACACTATATTAAATTAATAAATTCCAACCCTTCCAGATATATTTAAAGATTTTTCAACTAAGTCAAATAAATAAGACCCACTGAAAAGGAGTTAGATGTTGAGTTATACCTACAAGATAACCATAAAAGCAGGTTGTAAAGTTTCACTTTGATTAGTGTCATATCTCATAATCATACTTGAGAATACTATGGCTGATAGATTAAGGGCATTCTGAGAAAATGATTATCTATGTACTTTATTTTAATCAATGAAAATTGTAAACTAGATGCACTTGAACATACTTGAGATGTTGGATTATGCGTAATATAATTATAGATGTCAATACATTAATTATGTTAAAATTTTCCCCTTACATTCCTCTCTTCTACAAATTTTTATGATGTGTAACATTATAAAAAGTCTAACTTATACCTTTTTATCCATGACATATATATGTCAACATGGATATTTCTATTTGGATTATTTATTCATCGTGATCACATTTCACTATAAATAAATAATTAAAATAGTAAAATTATGCATAAATTTTATTTCCCATATGTTTCTACATTTCAGTGACCTTTTTAAAGAAAATTATTCTTGAATATAAATTTTAAATTACACACTTACTTCTATACTATGCGGATTTCTTTTGTATCTATATTTTATACTTTTTCTGTTGTTTTACTTACTACTTGAGGTATGTAAAAATTAGATTTTCTATTCAAGACCTCCACATATCAATCTTTTTATTCTCATCAAATCCATAATTTATTAAATTCTAATATCCATATCTTTTATCTCCTAACTTCAAAGGATGTGAATCTTGTCGCAAGACATGTATGATGCTGGGCTCATATAAAGTGCTGATATTATTTCATGGTAAATAAAAACTCCAAATTAAATTAATTGTTTAGAAAATATGCATGAGAATCAAAATTTTCCTCTCTTTCTTACAAAAATATCTTAACCGAAGAATTTCAAATTTAGGCATTCCGCAAAAAAAAAAATTTGCTTTAATTTTGTTAAGGAAATATACTAGACTAATGTTCAAGTGGAAATTCAAAGAGACCTGTAAAAAACAAAACATATATAGGAGATAATAATCCGGTGAGTGATGATAATTACAATTTGATAACATGTATTTTTTAATCATCTATAGTGCTCTCCAAACAGTAAAGATAAATTTTGTAAGTCTCCTTTTAAGTCTGTGGACAGGAAAGATCTTGACTTTGTAATCAATGGCTTCGTTGTATGTGTATGTTGTAGATCTTCTTGTAAATAATAAATACCTTGTAAAAAGACGATAGTAGCAGCACAATGTGTAAAATAATTTCAAAAGTGACAATCTAAAGAAAGCTAAGGATCAATAAGTCTTGGTGACTCTGACTTTGACTCGCTCAATCAATAAAGAAGAGTCAGAAGATATGCAGGAAACATGAAAGCCAGGCATGGAGAAAGATGGAGAAAGATTTAAGAATCATATCAAGGATCAGAAACAATTTTCCAACATTTAATGAAAATTCACTACTTCTATAAGTTTTCGCTTAAAGGGATTATGATTCTTTAGTTGACATAGCTCTTTATCGACATGAGAGAAGAATATCGCACATTAAACAGTTGTATTTTCTCCGCTTACTTAACTCCATGAGAAGAACAGAAAGCAGCAATCTCCCCTCTTAATTTGCTTTCAATCATCCCATCCTTACTGTTGTTCCGTTGCACCGTCTGTGAAATGGCCACTCTCCTCAAGTATTTATCAATGCTGGATCATCATAGACATATGCTTAGGTAGAGAATAAGGTTTCCATAGCTCAGATATCAATCTTAGGAGCGGTAGTGTAGTACAGATTAGGAGATTAGGAGCTGTAGTGTAGTACAGATTTCTCGTACCCATACATTTGGGGTTTGGACCCATTTTACCCTTTGCGTTTTATCATTGTACGGGCTTGATGCGAATAAGTGTGAGAATCCTGTGGGTGAGGTGGGATAAGTACTGGAGGGATAAAGCGACCCAAAGCAGTGAAGTGACCACGATGTTCAGCAGCTTGCGGGAATGTGCTCCAGCAGCTCAGTCATGTTACTGACAGTAGTTTCGATGCTACAGTCAATCTCTCTTTGGAGGACTCATCAGGAGGAACCGGATGTGCCATTATGAGGAGGTTACTGACCCAGGAAAATTGGACGACGGAAAACTACATCGGCTTGAACGCCACTGGAGAGCTCTATACAGAGTGGATTCGGACTTTACGTACTTCACTTGTGTTAAAAGCATCTCCCATATGAAAAGGAGCTTCCCAGAGAATTACAACATCTTCAGACGAGATGATGAAGAATCATCATTGAAGAAGGTCATGAGAACAATTCGAACCATATTGTGCTACTTGAGAGAACCCTGTTTCACAGATTGCTCAGCACACCCATGAGATGTAAACTGACAGAAAACCTATTGTAAATGAACGGTATAGGTCCAACCACGCTTGTCTAATCATAACTGATAAGAAGTAAACATAATAGATACTACACTTCTAAAACTTCACAGTCCTCATGGAATGGAAGGAACTGGACCGGTGAAGTTGTTGTTGGACAGATTCAAGTAGTCAAGCTCAGTGAGGTTGCTAATAGATGTTGGAACCTTACCGTTCAATTTATTGTACGAAAGGTCCAGGTAATCTATCCCCAGAAGGTAGTTTCCGATGTCGGAAGGCAATGGCCCTGAAAGCTGATTCCTGGATATGTCGACTTGGATGATTGAGCCAAGGCTTGCCAAGAATGTTGAAGTGATGGGACCTGATATCTTATTGTTACGCAGAATCAAGAAGTTCACATTCGCTTCAAATCGCTCTGTTGGCAACCGAGAGTTGAAGTTGTTGTCGGACAGGGTCAGCTCCTGTAATCCAGGCAGAGAGAACACAGATGCAGGAATGGCACCAGTGAACTTGTTGTGGGAAAGATCCAGAAAGAAAACCTCGGGAAGCCGCGAAAGCCATTGGGGGAGAGACCCAGTGAAGAGGTTGCCGTCTAAGCGGAGCTGAAATATTCTGGGAACAATGTTTGCTGGCGGAGTGGAAACTTGAGGTAAGCTGTTCAAGCGGTTGTTCGACAGAATAACGCTACGGCAGCCCACAAGTGAAATTGGAAAAGCTCCGCTGAAGAGGTTGTTGGCAGCCGAGAAAGTCTCGATGTTGTACAAATTGTCCGGAATGCGACCCGAAAGTTTGTTACTGGATACATTTAGAGAGAATGAAGTTTGAGGAGTCACTTGACTGAACGCCGCTGGCAACCCTCCTGTGAGCTGATTCATGCTGAGATCTACCGTGTAAATATTCGGAGGCCGAGCAAGCTCAACTGGAATAGATCCTGACAGCTTGTTGTCATGAAGGTCGATAAAAGTGATCAGAGGAAGATTACCAATTGATGGTGGAATTTTTCCGGTAAAAGAATTCGTGTTGAGTCGCAGAACATCGAGAGCGCTCAAGCGACCAAGCTCCGAGGGGATGCATCCAGTCAGACGATTCTGGTCTAGACTCAAACCCATCAAACGTGTAAGGTTGCCTATGCTTTTTGGGATCGATCCTGAAAGGAGATTGTTAGTCAATGAGATTTCCTCGAGGGTGGTAATCTTTCCGATATGATATGGTATCGCCCCTGTAAGAGAGTTTTCAATAATAAACAAGATCTTCAGTCTCGACCATCTGTTGATGCAGGATGGGATCGAACCAGTCAAGGACGTACGAACCAGTCGCAGTTCGATTAATCGAGTGAGACCGCAGTAAGTGTTAGGCAAAGGACCTGGAGTTCTGAGGAGGGTAACATCGAACTTCTCGAGGTTTCCGAGTCGACCAAGAGCCGGCGGTAAGGGGCCTGTAAAGTTGTTTTCTCCGAGACTCAACTGTCGCAGTTTGGCTAGTTCGGCTATCGAAGTTGGAATGGGCGAATTGAAAAGAATTTGGGAAAGGACGAGATAGTCGAGTTCCGAGAGCCGTCCGAGTGATCCACCGACTACTCCCTTGTAGCTGGAATTCCTGAAAGGAGGGACTCCCCTGGACGGATCGAGCCCCGATGACGCGAAAATTGCTAGCCCTTGCACACGACCCGAAGAGGTACAGTTGACGCTCCTCCAAGTGCAACAATTGGTCCCTGGTTGCCAAGTTGCGAAATCACCAGATGGATCGACAAATGCAGCTTTCAGTTCCAACAATGCAGCTCTATCTCCAGCGTTGCATTGTTGTGAGAATGCAACTTGAAAAGTTGATGCCAGCAACAGAGCGTAGATAGTAAGTATCGCCATTCGAGCACCTTACTATTCCCTCACCTTCCAAACATGCACATGCCAGAAACTTCGACAGTTAGCTCTCTCCTGTGATAACCAGTATAGACAAGCTTCAATACCGTAGTGAACTCTTCGAGCCTAATGAAACAGAACTCAGAAACTACCCACTGTGAATAGTACCAGAATGTACGATCTTTTTCTCACACAGACACACGAGCTCGGACATTGGGAGAACAAAAGAATAGAAATCTCATTCAACACTGCATTAATGTAGTCGTCGGGTGACTGACATTTATATGCATCAAGAGTAGTATTGAAGACGTTGAAGGTCAAACCTGCACGATGGAAGTCGTTGTCATGAAGTGATTTCAAGCGACAAATGATAACCTCGGATATCTGGACACTCATCAACAGTCATTAGGTAACGTCCACGCGCACATTAACATTTCCGTCCATGGATGTACATGATACCGGCATCTACTTTGACTGCGATAACTAATCAGACTCGTAACACTTGTCGTGCCTTCCATACTTCACTGCTTACGTGAACTGTACTAACTACAGTAATGAGACAAGAAGCTCCTTACATTTCGTTCTACTGTAAGCAATTCACTCACAGTAGAACAGGACTTGTCAGTAAAGTTGAGATCCCGTTTTTGCATTTGGTCACCCTGATGGAATGAATGCCATGCTCGGTGGTGATGCCCATAATCTGTTATAGGAATAAGGAAGGTGATAAATACTGCCACTGTTGTAAATGTGGTGCTGATGATTAAGCCCACGGATATTTATTTCTTGTCTACTAGTTCCATGCATTCATTCCGCATCTTGTTCAGTCCGGACTACGATAAGGCCCAGGTGCTGCAGAAATTGAAGTAACAGTACTTTGTTAAGTGGTGGTTCGGAGAGGCTAGCGATTTGGGACTAGATTAAAAGTAGAGGTTTCGTCGGTTGTCGAAATGCACATTTTGAGACACAGGATGCACGAAATGTGTCCTGAACCGTGCAGCTTCTCAAAAGCATGATAGGTAGGTGACAAAGCTATCCAGTAGTCCGGTTCTGTTCTCCATGGCATCCGGATGGCATCGATCAGCCCACAAATCAGGAGGATATTGCTGCTGATTGGAGCTAGGAACTTATCAAGACGCTATGGTTGTCACAACATCAGTCCGAATTCATGCAGGACAATGACGAAATTTTAAATATTATCCTAGTAAAGGGATCACCCAACTTAAGAGGAAATCCTCTTTGAGTGTCTATCCTCTTCTAGAAAATAGTGGCCCTGTGGGCGCTATATACAGTTCCTGATTGCACAAGTATCTGACTTCACGATCTAAAATGGGATTTTCTGGGTTGACTTCTTTGATTTTCTGCGTAGCCAAAGGTAAGACACTGAAATCATGTACAGCTTTCAAGACCAAGTCAACTCTTGGAGTTTACATCTCAGTGATCACCCGCTCGCAGATGACACGAGATGATATAAAAGCTCCCAGCCTCTTTTGTTGGAATTATAGGCACTCGACTTGAATGCGAAATACCATGCTCGCTGTTAAAGTATAGTAGATTTGAGAACTCCGTGGTGCTACTTTATAACATGTGAAGACAGTGCTTATTTGGGCCAACAGATTTGAGAACTCCGTGGTGCTACTTTATAACATGTGTTAAGACAGTGCTTATTCTAGGCCTATCACATGTCAACATCAAACTCCCTTGATTGACTACCAGACTTTGTAATTCGTGATGGCCATCTCCTACCCACTACCGCAAGTTTTCAGGCCGTGATTCATGGGAAAGTGTAAACAACACGTCGGTTAAGCAAACAGTGCAAGTACGGAGATATATGCTTCGCAAGTTCTGGGGCTAATTGCAGATGAAAACAGTCCAGTCAGCCACTTTACGCGGAACGATAACTCCGCATTAGGATCAGGAGATACAATGCCGGATTAGCTCAAAAGGCCGAGCAGATTGAGGGCAGACATGCTGACCTTAAAAGCCCCTCCTCTCATTCTCCCTCTTCATGTCAGCCGATTCATAGTACTTCTCAGCAAGAACAGCTGCGTAAGACTGGAGATCTTTTCATCCTAAGAAATCAATCTGTTAGGTGCGTATCACGCTAGAACAAAATGTTCACCACCTTGCAATGCGGGTTGTAGATCATATGTACTTGATATGAACTCAAGGGTGGGGTTCATGAAACTTCTGGCTCCACACTTCCCGACCGACAGAGCTTGTAGAGAAGAGCGGAACACCCAGGTCCAGACTTCCATTTTCCATGTAAGTTAGATGGAAGCCGTATGAAGCTAATCGAAGAAAAGTATATGCAACAAAAATTAGATCTGCTCTCTATTATCTGTAACTCCTCAAACTGGAATTTCAGTAATCATAATAACCATTGGAATTCTGACAGGACAGTATGAAGACGGTTTTCGGTTGAAAATAGGTTGAATCCAGATCTGTACTGGATACTTTAGTGATAGGGTAAGATAACTCTGCCATCACTTCCTTTGATCGCCAGCTCGCCATCACTACCTAAATGGAGAAAGAAAGCTTCGTTAGCTCCTTCTGATCTAGTTTCTGAAGTGTATGCCACAGCTCCATCGCTGTCCTGAGCAACGACCAGTTCACCATCCGAGCGCATAGTCAATGAACAACTTGACGTAACGGTGATGAGTGGCTGGCTCCGCAGAAGTAATCCGCCATTTTGTGTGAGCGACAGCGTACATTCTTGGTTGATAAATGCCCATTCTCCCTCTTGCAAGAATCCACCATCACTTAAAAAGTTGGGCGCAACCAGGTCAGCAGCTTGACAAAGGTGAAAGCTGGTGAAGATCAAGACTACCAACAAATTCTTGGGGACATCCATGGTGGCAGGAGAATTGCAGCAGAAGTAATGTCCTGCTAGAACTTCGTGACAACTGGCTTCTCAATGAGACGCGCCCTTCTACTTTCTAAAATCTCAAGGTGCTCCAACCAAAGATGATTGAACAACCTTCTGATTGGGTGATTGCTTAAAACTTTCAGCACAGCGTAAGGATGGTCTTCAAACTCCAGATATGCAGATCGTCGTCCGCATTGCTGTATAAGTAGAGGAAGTCCTGAGAGAGAAGCTACTTGGCAGAACTTAGGAATCGAAATTTCACGAATTATGACAAAGTATTGGAGCCTGCGACTGAAATCTTTCGACATTTCAGCCGTAAGGGAGATCCCTTGTGTATTCGGGGAGAGGACTGCCATACTTCTACAGGACTATGCGGAGTTTTCCTCCGCCAAGTGTAACAAAATGCTCATAAATATGGAGGGATCTCCTTCGCTATTGTGAGGCTGTCTTTGGTGGACGAACATCTAGTTCGTGTCGCTGTCATGTTATGTTTTCCCTATTTCCATCACAATCAATGTCAACGCCCGTTAACGCTCTTCTCTGCTTCGCTACCGTAGCCTACATCTCCTAGGGTACCACGAGATAGTACAGCTCAAGTGGCAGTTTCTGATCAGCTCCAAGTTTGGCATGTAATTGCGATGCTAATTGTTATTTGGAGTGACTTGTCCATTTCGTAAGTGATATCTATGTAGTTCCAGACACATGATTCTATAATGATTCTCATGCCTTACAACCTGCCAAGGCGAATACATACGACACATCAATTGGATCAAGCTTGATTTCCGCTGGCGTTTGTGGTCTGGCAATGACATCCCATAAGGTCCCTACGAATTTTAAATTTCGTATTGAACAGATGATTCAGAGAACTATTCAGATGATAATCTGTCATTATTCATGACAGTATGATTCCGAAAGCCTGCAAATTATCCTGACGCTCAGTATCTCCTCTACTTATACTACTGAGGACGACGAAGGGCAGAACTCGACTCTGAAGTACCATACTTGAAGCTGCGGTTCATCGCATCTGCGTAACGCAACCATCAGAAGTTCGTTCGACGAAAGTTCTATTTTTCTTAGTTCGTTCTTAGTTCAGTGGCTCAAAGTACTAAAAAGGTACTATTTCTCCAGACTATAGAGTTCCGAGTCCAGATTATCCGCTACATTACCACAATGCATTACTTGAAGACATTACTGGCAGCTTTGGTGACATTTGTCAGCTGCTACCTTTGTCACGGTACTGACTTAGTTGCACCAAACTTCTTAAGTGAGGATGGATCTTTGCAAGAAGGAGAATGGGCATTCACTAACCAAGGATGTACCCTGTCGCTTACACAAAATGGAGGCTTAGTCCTTCAGAGCCAGCCGCTCATCACCGTTACATCGAGTTGTTCAATGACGATGCGTTCTGATGGTGAACTGATCGTTACTCAGGACAGCGATGGAGCTGTGGCATACACTTCAGAAACTGGATCAACAGGAGCCAATGAAGCTTTCTTTATCCATTTAGGCAGCGATGGCGAGCTGGCGATAAAAGGAAGTGATGGCAGGGTTATCCTTCCCTATCATTGAAGTACGCAATACACATCTGGATTTAACAGGAGTTTCTAAAGCCTGTGAAGATTCTTGCTTTTGAAATTACAGTCTGTAATACAGATATTCGAGCTGAAATCAGAGGAGGTATTGACAGTGTAGCAGATGTCATTTGTTACTGGTGATTTTTTTCTTAGCTTTAGAGAGCTTCAAGCAAGCTTAAGCTACCAGTTCCAGGCAGACGGAAAACTCAAATTACCATCCTCTCCTTTGGAAATTCCAGAAGTGGAAAATTTTAGAGTTTTGCAGACTTACTCTATGAAGAAGTAATTATGTACGTATACACGAAACCAGCACAAGGCATTGTACTTTGTCAACATTTCTTTCTAATTACGTTCTTACAGAACAGAGTCGATTGCCTTAAGCACAGCTTCAATTTCGGCATATTATTGCGGACTTTGCAGCTCTCGAAACACAACAGAACGTTTGCTTTACTCTTAAGTCGACAAGTCTTGGTCACTGGGTACCTGCTGACTCCTTTGAAAACCGAACATCTCTCAAGCTTCACACCTGACCCACGCCCACACGCTCACAGGAAACTCTTATCAACACATAGACTTCATCTCAACAGTACTGCCTAACAAACCAAGTTAAGAGCAGTTCGATTGCACTAAAAACTCCACACTAAGAACCGTCTGCTTGCTGGTGGTGTTCTTATGGTTTGGTAAAAAGTCTGTATGGTTCCTGGATAGACGTTTGCTTACCTTCCAGTTCGAAGTCGGCTCGCTCCATGTCTACTGGACCGGTCGATCGGGGCCACGGGAAGCAGGCTGGGATGCAGCCCATGGCCGAAGCCGAAGGCCAAGGCCAAGGCGAGCAAACCTTCAGGAGAGATACCTCAAAGCAGGCTTAAGGATATTGTACGTCTCGGAGCTCCAGCATCTCACTCAATGATAAGCGTTGGACGTTGAACCTCCTGTGGTCATAAGGCAGTGTTCGATAATCATTGAAATAAAGTGGAGATGCATCACAAACCTTAATGCCAGGAGGCTTTATAACCCGCTATTCTGGAAGCTCACCTTGAAGGAAAGCAGGCCCATTCTCAATCTACATGATTTTGAAGGTTTAGCGGGTATTGTTGTGGTTCAGTTTTAGTCACTAGTGAACTCTCTGCTAAACTCGGTCTAAAATTCTGAACGAACGCTTCAACCTGAACACCCTTGATATGACTTAAACAGTTTGTCGGTCCAATTAGGTTCATAACGAGCTCCCCCTAGTTTAAATTATGACAAAGCCAAGGCTATAACACATCGAAATTCTGAATAGGTAGGTATAAAACATTGCCTCTCATCTTACCATTCTGATAGGTTTCCCACGAGAGGGGAATACCATTCGATTGTTACTTGGAGAGTAACTTAGCTGTAATTACATCACAAAACGCGATCAAAATTGTTTGCCTTCACATAGTCATGATTCTGATTGTCTGGAATAAGATACTCTCACGGCTTTTTGCACAAGTGGTTGATAGTTATGCTAGCATGGATAGAGGTAAAGAGTTGATATTTGATCAGCAGCGTTATTCTCAATTGTGAGCAGTAATTATTCAATTTGCGTTTGGAGCTCGTTACCTCTTAAAACCTTTGCTGTGCTCGGATTCAAAAACTCCTAGAACAGGTGAAGACAATCGTGAAGTTCTGCATAGAGATATGTACAGGAAGCTCTTCAATGAAAGTTGTTGGACTGTAGAATAGCAAGGTGATGCATAGACTTGTCCCCATTTTTTCTTGAAGCTACTGTACGAGAACAGGCACTGTAAAGGACATCGACTCATGCGTGCACAGTTGAGTTTAACAGCCACGATGCCATAGAAATGAAGCACATCCTCCAATCAGCTGTCATTCTAGAAGCTTCCCTTCAGCCGTTATCACATTCTGTATGATAGGAGGATGTCTTAATCAGAGAGTTCAATAACTGCACTGTTCCTACCAAGCAGCAACTTAAATATTTTAGAGAGTCAAGCGGCTTGTGTTGCCTTCTTACTGGAGATCATTCAGCTTTTACTATCTGGACATTTGCAGAGGTACTCGTAGGCCGAACTTGAGATCGTGTCACCCAGTAGTTTTCATTTGTCATAACCTACAGCTTCCAATAGTTTCTTATATTCAGAGGACCTGATCTTTAAGCAGCTCTTGTCTGTAGAAGTTTGTTTTACTACCTCCGGCTTATGTACACGGAAAGTTTCCTCACTCGATCTCTCGTGGTCTCTCTCCCGCTGACCCCCAATCTAAGTCTGAACACAGGCGTTCGTTGAGATCGGTTAGACTCAGAAGTTCTTGCTTTGTAACTGCAGGTAGCGCTTACTGTTGTCTGTTCAAGATGTTTTTCCTTCTATCACTTCATCACATGGACCCCCCGCTTGTGGAACAACCATGAATCGGTTCCAAGGGAAGAGATCGAGGAATCAAAAGTTGTCGAACATTTCTCATCCGAAAGTGTTGAGAGGAGGACGAGTTTGAGAACTCGTAGTGCACGATCTTACTAGACCCTAGAGACGTAACTCGGTACTCCCTGCCATTTTGAGGTCCATTTGGTTGAAGATGGCCAGATTGTTTCGGTTTGCGTAGCTATACGTATTTTTAACTTTTCTGCACTCACACCAATCGGACATAGAGCATGACGAAGGCATGGTAACTAGGATGAGGTACTAACTACACTGACTCGAAGTGAGTGCACCAAAGGGCGTGTTGAGTACAATAAGATTTGCTTTTGAATGTTTGTGCCGAAATTGTTCGGAAGTACCTGGAGTATTTGGAACACACTAGTGGAAACAAGAAATTGCCAATGTAACCCCTACAATGCTGGAGAGTTTACGTTTGCAGCGTTGGACCAATGTACCCGAAAAGCGTTTAAATGTTGAAAATTCGATCGTCTGATTGGCAATGTAGACCACGCAATTCGCTCGAGAAACTTGGTGTCTTCTTGCATGATGGCTGAGTGGACTGCCAGAGAAGCAGCATGGGACGATATACCAGACTAAACAGCTCAGAAGGAACTATCTGTAGCTACTACGTCTGGTGAAGGGGTTTGTACTACCTTCAATTGATGTTGAAAATTTAACTCGTGGCAAGAAGTTGTGGTTCACATCGAGAATATGAAGTCAAACTATAAAAACTATAAACCTCAGGTAGAAATGTTCAGCCGAATGATATAACGTAAAAGTGTTCATGCCTTTCATACTCAAGACGACGAAACGTATGATGCTTGGAGAAGAGTCTTATTCAGCACGTCGTGAACCCGTTGAATTGGGACCTACACTCTCTAGTCGTTCGCATTTTAAAGAATAATTCTATTATTCCCATGACTGTCGTCAAAATGTTATCACTTCCCCTTGGTGGCGGACGCTAATGCCCATCGTCATTACCGGTGGTATGTCGACATGACCGAGACCGCAGACCGAAGTTCGACGGGACTAGGTCACAAACCCGGGGAAAGACGAGGTTCGGTTGAAGTATCGAAGCCAATTCGCCACGACATCTTCGCAGAGTATGTGTCAGGCAGTTCTACACGTGGATGCGCACATTATCCTCCTTATCTGGTCTTATTTTTCTGCCTTTTACATGGACTATTATTCAGCATTATCCAGTAGGGCTTCATAAAGCAGGGATGTGTAGATAATGTATGTGCTCCTCCTCTTCCACTTCTTTGTCTCTTTCCCGGTTGGCTCCAGACCTTTGCCTCTGGGCCCCTTATCCTTCGGTGCCTTCGTGGACAGTACGATTCCGCGAACTGTATGAAGCCCTGAGCGACGCATTCGCCCAGTCTCTTTCATTATCGACTTGGAGAGTTTGTGCGGAGGTTTTTCAGTAAACCTCAGTTTCTTGTTCTAGGGCAGAGGCAGTTAGGCCGAATTTTAGTTTGGGATTTGAGATGGCCGCCTCTTGCATCTCCGTGTCCGCGAGCGCTGTTGGTTCTTTGGTCGCCGCGAGGTCGGCCGAAGCCTCCAGCACGAGGCAGGCTGCTCGCCTGACCTTCGGTTCTCCCTCCATCAGCACCGGTGGGTGCAGTCTCGATGTCTCAGCCACGTCCATGTTCTCTTTCGGCTCCAGGAGCGTGAGGAACTCAGGCATCATCGCCAGGGCTGCCGACCTCGAGGAGGCACCCGCTGCGGTGGCCGCGTCCACCAAGCTCTACGTCGGAAACCTTCCATGGAGCATCCACAGCAAGGAGCTCGCCGAGATTTTCCAGGGAATTGGTAATGTAGAACTCGTCGAAGTCATCTACGACAGGGATACTCAGAAGAGCAGGGGATTCGCCTTCGTCACCATGAGCACCTCCGAGGAAGCCCAAAAGGCAATCGACTCTCTCGACAACTCCGAGCTCGACGGCCGAGTCATCAGAGTGAGCTTCCCCCAGACCCGTGAGTCCCGTCCCAGAGACGGATTCAAGAGCGACAGGGCCCCAAGAGAACGCAGGGAGTATTCTCCCCGCGGCGGAGGCAGTGCCGACACCGAGAATAAGCTCTTCGTCGGAAACCTCTCATGGGGAATCGATGACGGAGCTCTATACGAGCTCTTCAGCGAGCACGGTACCGTTGCCGAAGCCCGAGTCGTCACTGACAGGGATACCGGCCGCTCGAGAGGTTTTGGATTTGTCAAGTACTCGAGCGAAGCCGAAGCCAAGCAAGCTCAAAACGCTCTCGATGGATCAGACTACGACGGTAGAACTTTGAAGGTCAACCCTGCAGGAGACAAGCCAGAGAGGAGAGACGGACCACGTTACTGAACGTGGGCAGCGATTCTCTAGAATTTTGAGGCTGTGGTTGGTATCAATATTGAAAGCGTAGGCTTTCTCGATGAGGTTGAGTGCAGGCCTCCTTCGGTAGTTAGACTAGTTGGGTTTAGGATTCAGTTATATTCTTTCGAGTTTCAGGTTCAAAAAGTAACCGTTGTTCACTATTATGATACAGATTGACAGGCCTTCCCCACAATTTTTGGGGACGGGGTACATCATCTCGTGCCCTTCTTAGGACAGTTTTGACACTCTCTTGCCTGTCCAATGAATTTTGTCATCGTGTAAATAAAATAATCCCGTGCGACGAGTCTGATCCCCTTCAGTGCTAAAGAAGTTCAACTTGAATGGCGAAGGAATTGCGCTAAGCTCAAACAGAGAAATCTCAAAAAGTTTTTAGGAAGACTTTAGAACGAAAAAGTTCAGTTAAAACGATGGGTGGAAAGAAAAGTGAAATATTTCTGAAATCGTGAGATACTGACATGATGGGAAATAATGAGGAATTGAAACTGAAACAAAGTTCGCAATCGCTACGTCTGGATTTAAGAACAAATGATAATTGGTTAAAATTCTGTTAATACAGAAGATAAATGTTTGAAACAAGCAAACACCTGCAGATAACAAACATAGATTTTTGAGAAAATTTTCCATATACACACTAAATTTAAATCAGTAAAATAGCAAATTGGGAATAATCGTAAAATATCCGCTTCGCACGTCGGACATTTTCGACGTGCCAAGCGAACATTCCATATTTCACTTCAATTTTTGTAAGAGTAGCAATTTGCCAAGTGAATTTGAAATATTATATGGATATAGTAATATCAGATAACATCTATTGAAATAATGTCAATTAAGTTCATGACGTAAATATCAAGTGGGTATATACTTACTAAAAGTAACCCTAAAAATAGCTCTAGCCTCCATGATTTGCATATTTATGTTGTATTTGGTGAATGCATGCAAATTTCAACATTGGTGAAGACAAGTTCACCAATAGCATAAGGCAATGCCTTGTCTAGAAGTAGCAAGATGTGGTGGCGGGCTATTTGCATGTTGCTATCCAGACCTGCCAACCATTCCCAAAACAAGATACTGGCCATCTAGGCTTTTTGATTATGTTCGGCACTAGAACACCAATTGTTTACCCGTCTTTCTCTTGAAGCAATGGTGTGGTTTGTTTGCATAGCCAATGATAAAGAACTCTAACTTATTTGATCGTCTGTATTTGCAGTACATGCAAGCATATATTGCAACTTATCTTTTTTTGAACCCCTCAATTTGGCAAAGGGAAGTTGGACAATCCCATGCTATTCAAAAGAAAAGATCAATCTCTTCCATGTTGTAAACATCCTTCGGCGCATAGAGCGCAATCTTTGCTTGTAGACATGGTGAAAAGAGATTGATTAAGTTCCCTAAACAAACCTTTTTTTATATACATAGATACAAAGAAGATACAGACCGAGCAGTTCCGAGCGAGTGTCTAAATGCTACAGTGAGTGGTTGAGAGTCTCCCTTTTCTTGGTTGTCTATCTATCGAATGTCTTATTTATCCTCTCAAACAATTCCGATCCATGGCCTATGCGCCGGCAATAGTTTGTGTGAGGCACGGACCAGCAATCACTACTGTGATGTAATAATGATGACATTATAATGACATCATCACAGTGATGTCATTAGACTTTATATTCCTAAATAATTATTGCCATAATTCTCAGTACAATCTTCGTCCGCCGATCTGATTGACTTAGACAAGTATAAAATATATATAAATTAAAAATTTTCATATCTCAATACCGCACATCGATGCATGTGTTTACCATAACGTGTAATAACATCGCTATATAATTCTTCCTTATGTTTACATCTTTGTATGAAGCAGTCAAAGATGAATTTGGTTTTTAGAGAACAAGCAAAATCAAGAATAAATCTTTATCGATTACACTTTTTTGTCTAGATTTTTCACTTCTCCTATCTTTTACCAATAGAGACATCCCTTAATCCAGTCCGAGATGTATAGTTCAGGCTCTATGCCATGTGTACATTTCTTATTCTGATTTGGCACGGAAGAGGTAGGGACAGGCGAAACCCATAACCATGTGGACTATAACGGTTTAGTGTTTCATGTGATCCTCGCACAACTTTCGCGTTGTGTGCCTTCGATCAAAGAAAGAAGAGACCGCTATCACTTGACTTAGTGAAAAATGAGAGTGAAAGATACCAAAGTTTACCAAAGAAGGTTATGCGAGACACAACTACTGCTCCGATATAAATGAGGAGAAAAATATACAAGTGTGTTGAGTCAGTCAGTCTTCACCATAAATTTAAAATGGTGACAAAAGATTAAAAGCTTTCCCCTGTAGGCTAGCCGCTGTGAATATTAGTTTGTGATACTCTATCAACACTCCGCCTCAAGCATTAATATCTTTTCCGCCTCGATGAGATCTAAAATATTCAAATTAATCTCTAGGTAAAGTTTTGGTGAAAATATCAACAGACTTGTTGATCTATAGTAATATACTGCAAATCTATTTCTCCGGCCAATACCTTCTCTTTAATGAAATGAACCCCAACGAAATGATAATGAACTTCAATGTGTTTGGTCATAGCATAAAACACTGATTACTAGCAAGTTTATTATTATTGGTATTGTCTATAGGTAAGATATATGATCTTGGAATGTATATTCTATATCTTGTAATAAAGCGTGAAGCCAAATAATTCACACTTAGCATTCGTGGTATCTCTGTATTCTATTCTGCTTCTATTCGATGATAAAGTGCCAGTAAATTGTTTCTTTGATGACCAACTAATTATAGAACTTTCAAGGTAAAAACCATAACCTGATGTCCATCTTCTATCTTGAGCACTTCCTGCCCGGTCCGCATCAATACAAGGGAAGTCTGCATCAATAAAACCTTGTAGAATGGAAACTCACCGAATTAAATAGTGAAGACCAAATCAAATGGTAAATTTCACGTTGTAAAATAAGTAACATACCAGCTGGATTGTGAAAACCAATTTGACCTTGGTGCTTGTACAAAAGTGTAGCTTAGATCAGGTCTAGTAAGAGTCAAATAAGTTGGAAGTTTAGATCTGGTCTAGTAAAAGTCAAGTAAATAAGAGTTCCAATGATAGGCCTATACATCTTTGGATCAACCAAAAATCACCATTTTTGGCACTTAACCTAACAGGAGTTGAGAAAGGAGTAGAAATTTGGTGATATGACTTATACGTCATATCACCAAATTTATGAAACATGTTGAGAGAATATTGATGTTGTAGTAACCAAGGACATTACCATCTTAAATAAATTCAATAAGTATGTGAATTTTCCCAGGTCTTTCGTGGCTAACTCTCTTTTCAATCGAATCTTTTCTTGTAACGTGAGATCTTAACATGTACCAATGATGATCAAGTCATCAATATAAACGATCCATATTGTGATCAACTTAAAGGTATAGCAAAGAATATCAATAATGAACTTGAAATCCAATAGATAAAAGATAGAATCCAAAGAGAAACATAGTGCATAGTTTGATTAACACGTTTCTTTCAAGCAAATGAATCAGAATTGAAGGAAGATCAGCCAGACAAATCCCAAATGACAAAATCAAACAATTCTTGGTTTTTAAAGAAGACAGACAGTCTGAATTTTCATACCGAATAATTGTTTGTGGTCAAACCCTCACGCGTAATGTCACCATAAGTATCGAGTTTAGTTTCTCATAGTACAAATGGATAAAATCAAATCATTTCTCCCCAATTTGAACTCAAAGGCTTTCACAATCTCTCTTCCGCGCACTGATATCCTATTACAAAGTGAAAAAATGAAAGTGGAGATAACAAAGAAAGGTCCGAAGGACACAAGTCCTGCTCAAATATATTGAAAGAAATGTATATCGTAAGAGAATATATGTGTTGAGTCTCTTTTCATCATAAATTTAAAATGGTGACTAAAGATTAAAAACTTTCCCGCGCGTACACTAGCCGCTGTGAATATTAGCTAGTGATACTCTATCAACCACATAAGCCAAGGACAAGAAAATGAGATCGCAAGAGCGAAGAACCTTACATTACGATCTCCATCCAATTTGATTAACAATTGGAAAGACGATTCTGTCATTACTTATTTGCACGGCATCACAAATTCACTCGGGTGCTCGCGTGCCTATCCAAAACTATGTCAGTGATGTATTTGCTCCACAGCTGGATACGTATCAATCACCCGTGGGTGGGTCACTTGATTCATTATCTCATCAATCTGTCCCTCACTAGACTTTCAGTTCCAATGGATTGAGCCAGCGGATATAAGGGCGTTAGACATCTCGAGGTTGCTATATATTGCAGGGATCGAACGCTTATCGATCTGTCATGTCTTGGGTCAACATTGACGAATATGAAAGGGCAGAGGGTAATCACTGGAACGTGACTATCATTCATATCTCATTTGGCTAGGTTGGAAGTAAGAATTCACGAACCTACCGGTAAATAGGTAACTGTCAAGACGATGGCTGCAAGTAGGGTACTCTTTTGGATCCTCTTTTTTCTTTGAGAACAGTTACTTATCAATCGTCTACAGCCAATTTTTTTGTTGCATATATCTACAACCTTTCTCCGCATAACTATCGCATCTCGGGAGGTTTGCTTACTTGATCTCCACAACATGAATGCTCAAATGCAGTAAGCTGTGGGTGCTCTGATTATTTTCCAAAGTCATCCAAGAAAGTTTCATTCTATTGGATGTTTCACATCCTTTGAGATACCGCCTGATCGAAGCCTGTTGATTGGACAGTTCAAACAGAATTTGGGAGAACCATACTACAGTCGTTGTCCAACAGGTATGTATTCGTGTAATTTGCGTGATGTTTGTACATGGTAGGATCGTTCCGTAATGCTTTGTTAAAGATTAGAATCCACGGTTATGTCGCTCAAACCAAAATATGTGCAGATTCTGAAGAAAAGCAACTCAAGAGCAACGTCCCAATGTCGAGCTCCACCACTTGGATTCCAATGAAGGTTAACCACAACGGGGATGCAGATGACGACTCGGAAGTTACTCAGCTTGTGTACGTTAAAAAGAAAGAATCACGCTTTGAGGAAGGATGGGATAAATATGAGCTTGAACGTGATCGAGTTCCAGTTGAAGACAAGAGAATCGTGTGGCCTCCTGTTGTTATTGTCGAGAACACTAGAGTTGGATACGACAAGGAGAATAATAAATGGAAAGGCATGAAGAAACAGGATATCCATAATTTCTTGAAGAAATTCTACAACTGTGTTTCTGTAAAAATCAGAAGCTTGTTCGATTACAAAGGCCAGAAAGGTTGCGCTCTTCTCGTTTTCCCCAAATCGATTGAAGGTTACCTAGAGGCAGAAGCATTGAGTAAAAGACTGGACAAGAAGTCCAAGGGTAGACTTGATTGGACGAAAGCGAGATCTGTAGTGGAATGCGCTAATCCTACCGCACCTAAAGATTGGAACACTCCAGATTTAGTTAATCACCGGGGGGAAAGAAGACTCTACGGTTATCTTGCGGTGCCGGACGACATGCACAGATTAGATCCTCGCAGAAAGAATGTGAAGTGGTTCGCAGAGAGCTACAACGACAAAGTTCGAAGCCAAGCCCACCACTAATAGGGTTACAAGTTATCGAGTTCAGAATTCTTTCCCGTGCAACCTAAGGAGCGCATCGAAGAAAAGAGTACAAGTGACGAGAGACAACGAAAATCCGTAGAAATTCCGATTGCAGGTCCTTTGGTCTGTTTGCAACGTTTACAAGGACATTAGTAGTCCATTCCTTGTGACTCGTTTACTCGCATGTACACCGTTTCATAAGTGTACAATCTGGTACTACACTGCCTCCTAATAAAGATGGCTCCAAGGATTCTAAGAACTGTCATAGGGTAGCAATAAATCATACGGTTGTCTTTCCCTAATGACAGCAACAGTCGAATGTAACTCGCTATTTAGTTTGAATGACAGCTTGGCTTTGGAAACTGTTTGCTTGACATTTCTACAGAAAGTATACTAGCGTAGCAGTCAAGGTAAATGACCAATGGTTGACCGATAACCAAGGTGGATGGTGCAGATAAGGGCTATTCTTCAGTTCTCTTGTCAACAAAGCACCGAGGGATCTCTTGTACCACAACTATATAAGTCTAAACGTAACTGTACTACTAGAAGTTGTACGTTGCAAAGTGATCAAGATTGACAATGAGATGATATCAAATTGGAGATATATGAAGTCCAACATGATTTTAGAAGATCAAACTTACGGTAAGACTAAGAAGATGTGACTCAAGGAGGCGCGTATAACCGTTTGCGTTTTCAGCTTCAGGCGATCAAAATATCGCACTAGAACATTTATTTGATGTGGTTCGCATGGTATTGCAACAATCGCCCGATGTCGTCTACACTACCATGGTTAGTAAGAGCTCATGTCTTACTAACCATGGTAGTATAGACATGAGCTCTTTTCGACTTTAACTTGTTACAAGCTCAAGCATGCTGAATAATGTTAGCCTAACCCTGCAAATCTAAGAATGAGGTGACTAACTATGTGGCAATCTCTTGTATCCTTGAGCCTTCACAACCAACTAACTCTATAGTTTCAATATTATATTCCAACTGTGTAAATGTTGGCAGAGTAAATTTGTAAATAAACTATGTGAAATTTCCCTCTATGAAGTGGAGATGGTCTGTATATCGAGAACTCATATAACTCAAATGAGACTGTTGCCCGATACATTGAAGTATTTAAGGTTCGTTAGATCGTCGACGTAGGAAGTAGGAAATTCACCAGTGAAACCGTTGTTGGAAAGGTCCAGATAGATGAGATGTGGAAGTTTACCGATGGAGAGTGGAAGAGGTCCTTCGAAAAAGTTATCTGAGAGATCAAGGTAGGTCGGAGTCATCGGGACCCTTTTCCCAAAGAAATCGGGCAACACACCCCACAGCCGATTCTCAGAGAGATCAAGCTTATTGAAACCGAAAACTCGATTCTTGAGGAAGGTTGACGGGATGGTTCCGTAGAAGTTGTTGTGATGTAGATCCAGGAAGTAGATCGTTTCCAGGTAGTTCTCGTACGAGGCCGTCGGAAGCTTGGAGTAGAAGTAGTTGTGAGACACGTCCAGTTCGTAGAGACCTGGCCCATCGAAGACAGCGTCAGGGAGTGCTCCTGAGAAGTAGTTCCACGAGATGTCTAGTCTTGTCACCGTTTTCATCATGCAGACAAGCCATGCCGGGAAGTACCCCTTCAAGCTGTTGTGAGATAAGCGAAGTTCGATAATCCAGTTCTCATTCTCCTTACCATAAGATGGCAAGAACTCGCCAATCTTCTCCAGGCTGTCCAGGCGGTTCCATGATAAGTCGACCTGTGCAATCGAAGCAAGCTCAAGAGGGAATCCTCCTGTGATCAAATTGTGACTGGCATTTAAGTAGCGTAGAGTATTGCCACTGTATTTGGGGAGTGGACCCTCGAGAAGATTATGGTCGAGGAAAATCTCCACGTTGTTCGTGAATCCCGGCAAAGAGTTCGGCCCCAGTTTCACACTGAGAAAGTCCTCCGAGATTTTACCTGTGAGACGGTTTCTGCCCAAATCGATCGAGCAGGCTCTGTCAAAGCAGAACACGCTGAGGGTGGGAGGAATGGAGCCCGATAGGCGATTGTTGCGGAGTCTGAGAGTTTCGAGTTTCGTCATGTTGCCGAAAGATGGAGGAATTTCTCCGCACAAGCGATTATTCTGAACGTCCAGATATGACAACAGAGTCATCTGCGATAAAGCGGGATGTAGATGTCCGTTGAGGCGATTGCCGTTCAAGTCCAAGTATGCAAGCGCTGTTAGCGCACCGAATTCCTTTGGAATTGTTCCTGTAAGGAGATTATCGCTGAGAACAAGATGGCGGAGCATCATCAACTTACCCATCGAGTGAGGAATCGTCCCTGGGATTTTGTTTGAAGACAGATCTACAGACTCCAGCATTGGCAGGAGACCAAGAGCAGAAGGAATTGGCTCATCAAGTTTGTTTCTGTACATTTGAAGGAAGAGCAAGCCAGTAAGCTTGTGGATGCATGCGGGTATGGCTCCGGTGAAGTCGTTCTGTGCTAAAGTAAGTGAAGTTAGATTCTTAATAGAGCAGATCTCCTTTGGAATTTCACCTGACAGATGCATGCTTCCTTTAGTGCCTGCTCCCCACTTGCCACTAATGTAGAGAGTACTAAGCCGAGTAAGTTTTCCCACTTCTGCAGGGAGAACTCCCACCATATCGCAATTCTCGAATGTCAAACTTCGAAGGCTGGTTGGAAGAGACTTCGGAAACAACCCGAATTTGACATTGCTCGCACTAAGCTCCCTGAGTGCTTCGAGACTAGCCAAGACAGTTTCCCACTGTCCTGGCTTTTCAGGATCTGGTATCAAATCCCTCACCTCCAGAGCCTCATTATCCCTGATAGATAGGTTGACTACTCGACCATCCGAGTCACGGCATTCGACATTAACCCAGTCGCAACAGTTACTGGTATTCCAGCTGCCGAAATATCCAGCCCAGCCAGGAGTCTCCAGAAAAGAGTTCTTCAAATCTAAAAGCGCAGCCTGATCTCCTGGGGAACATTGAGGCATGCCATAGCTTCCGATGATTCCCGATAACACGAACAAGGCAGCCGTAAAATTAGCCGCAAATATTCCTCGTGCTGCCATTTTGTGCAAATTCTGATCAAGAGGAAACTTATCTCGCTATAAGTGGCTCATGATTGTGCAGTTGCAAAATTTCGTTCTGCAAAAGGAAACAAGAATATTATCAAACGGACATTCATAAACTACGTTCATAAACGAACATTCATAAACTACATAAAATATTGTGCTGATTTCTACACTGAAACCAGCACAATATCATCGAAAGAACAGTCGATATTTCAGTGGATAATTTGGATACCTTTCTTAAAAATCTTCATCCTCAAACTGACCCCATAAACGTAGGAAAGACGCGTGACAAAAGCTACTACAATCCCTGCAAACGAATATGTAACGTTTTTGCAACCGTCAAGTTACGAATTCCCACGAATGTTAAACTACCCTCTTCAGGAATTCAACGTACCAATCCTCTACTCACTGCCGAGACTCGTCCTGCACAGACGAACTGAAGAAACCGGATAGCTTCAAGCAAATAGCAAAGTGAGTTCTACTTCTCAGTTCTACCTGAGCTATAAACCGATCAGCTCAGACAGTAAGTACTCTTCAGTGACTCTACTAGTAATTCCAGTGTACTCTTGGACAAAATTCTGCAATTGTCGACCATATATAGACCTTCTATCGTGATCATGGAGGTGGAGGAGACTAAAACTGTTGGCACGCTACTGAATTCATGGGCAATGTGTGTTGGCACTAAACTACGTAGTACTTGGACATTGACCCACTGTATTAGCACGTCACGCAGTTCATGCCTATATAGGATACCACAGAAGAAATACCCAAATGGTGGACTATCTGTAGATCACGACCCTTTCACCAAATTGAACAATGGCTGTGGTGGTCGCCGTTTCCATACAACACCGAATCAGTAGTGCTTGAGACATGAGGCGGCGCACTCCGTACTTAACGGGACGTTTTTCACCGTTTGCTGCATGCCCAGGGCCGCAGGGAAAGAGATCAGATTATGGACTGCACCTATTTTCTCCCTCTCGAAAAGGTACCCACGATCTTGTGGAGTTTTGCCATTTCTGTACTACAGTTCTACGGCATCGAGAATTTCGCTGTTGTACCTAACATGTCAGGTGGAAGTCAACATCCCTTTAACTTAACCCTCTTACCGATACTATTGGAGCTTAGCTCCATTTTATCTCTTGTGTTTTATCCTGGTGCGCTTGATGCAGTCTTCCCATCCTTCTGTCTATCGTATACGGTCGCCAAGCTTAATTTACCTTTGTGCTGTGGTGTTCTTTTTTGCAAATGGCAAAGTTGTGATCATATTTGGAAAAATATTATCTACCTGAAGAAGATTTTACTTTATAAAAAAGCTATTGTTAAATCGGCCCCTCGTTTTGTTAAAATGACACACCCTGCAGTGGGTGAGTCACATTGACTTTCTTGTGAATTGGTTCGTGTGACTCGTTCCATTGCAGTACCTTGTTTTCACCTGCTGTAGACTAGAGTGTGTCATTTTAACACAATGAGAGTATCCATATAACCATATCCTTCAAGATATATATTACTACAGTGTACGGACAGTCCTCTTTTCTACGTGGTCATACTTTTGTCTTATTGTTCCTATCGATAATAGTTGAATATTCAAATCAAATCGGATAAATAAGACGCTGTTAGAAGTAAGTAAATTAAATGAAGCTCACTACTTATAGTTAACTACTGTTACCGACAAGAATCCAGTACCTATAGAATAACCGAGTACGCATCCTTATCCAAACGATGGTATTTGTATTTGAGTTATACATAGTTCTTTGGTATTTGGCATGTATTATTTCTCAAATTTATATATGTATACTGGACTGATAATTGTAATATTATGAAGTTATGAAATTGAAGTCACTCCCAACTGCAGCATCTGAAATTTTCTAACCATCATATGTACTGTAATTGATCAAATGCATCACTATTCCTAAACATTGCTTATAATAGATCATTTAATTAGAGCACGTAGTGGTTTTGGATTATATCTCTATACTTAAAACTACTCTGTAATTAAAAATTTTAAGTAATCAAACTCATTTATCTAAAGAAAATTTAAAATTAACATGTTTACAGCAAAAGCTATTGGTATACGGTGTGCATCTTGAAAAAAAAAAATCCTTTTACATTTCATTCGTATGTGATTATATGTCGATGGTTGTCATCATAAACCTTTTATTGAGATATAAAATAACTGGTCTTTCCTTTTTCTAAAACTGTTATGACTGAGAAATCTCATTTATCCAACATCTCATAAATAGACTTGGAAAGGAGACACATAATACATAGGAAGATGATGAGAAGATGCTATCGAGCTATATAAGTAGAACCGAATGAGGTTGTTAGGGTTGAGTCAAAATGTTAGTAATATCAAATGGGAAAGTTGAAATTTATAATAAGTATCGTGAGGCTAGATTTAAAAGTTTTATTGACTCTTACTTAGGTATGATAATTTAAGATTAATCAAATGAAAGATTATGATTAGAACTTCTTTCAAAGTAAAGTTGTAACTAGAAGCAGTATCACTAAAAGATACTATTCAAAGAACTAATGAGATACTCTTGGACCAATCAGCTTTAGGATCTTCAAATTTATAAAGACCGAGAAAAATTTAAGTGTATCTTGGTTGTGTTTTTAATTCTTGGGTTTGAAATCACTTACTCATCATAGGGATTGTAAATCTAAACCGGTAACCAAAAATGTTCCATTGGTTACATGTTAAAAGCTAAAGCTTTTTCTAGTAGAGTTAGTATTCTCTACTAACTTCAAAATGTATAATGTAGTAAGGTTAGATGAGGCTTAAATATGCACTACAAAACTAGATAAGGCTAAAGTAGCTTCAACAAGCCTCATTAAAAATTTCTACATGATGATAAACAGTAGGATGCTTGTTTCTTTTGTTAATTTGATAGAATTTTAGATACCTACCCTACTTATCGCAATTACTGAACTACTTAAACCAAATCAGACTTTGTTCTTTGAATATAGGTCAGTTTTGTTTATGGACGTAAAAACCAATAGAAATCAATAAGATAGATTACAATTAAATACTCTTAGTTGTCTAAAAGTAGAGTTCATGATTAAGTATATTGAAACTTATCCTTCTATCCTTATAGAACTTAACATCCTTATCATTTTATTTCATCTTTTTTTTCTAGCTTCTAGAAAGGGTTTGATGATTTTCTAGCTCCCAAGGATTTATTTCAATAACATAACACATTATAGACAATTCTTTGCAATGCATGAAATATCTCTATCTGAATTAGTCCCAATATAGACATAGAAATAGAATCTACTCAATAGACATTTATTTGATGAGGAGTGATTCAATTTCTCTACCATATAAAATTTGTATAAATAGTATAAATTATGTTACTTTACTTTCATGGGTAGTTATTTATCCCAAAATATATTCAATTTTTGAAACTTCTTTAACTTGCTTAATTTTTATTTAAACTTCAATATAATCATAATATAAATTTTTTGATAGTATTTTACTCCTAGCACATGAAATTTCTCTTGTCAATTCAACATCATAAAGTAAAAGCAAGATTTGATATGATTCTTGATACCCTCAATCTTTATTGAGTATATCTCTAAGAAAAATGATACTATGAATCCATAGTGAAGGAATTTGATTTAATTCAATTAGTAATAAGTATGAAGTTCATTTACCTCATATTTAAATTTTCTAGATGTTCAATGAAACATGCATAGATATATTTTCATGAACTTGGTAAAATATACTTTATCAAATTCATGGTTTGACATTACTTAGGCCACCATATAAAGTGCATAATCATAATTTGATATTATTTATGTAGTCATTGTTTGGCATAGGTCATAGCTCTATTTAAAAAGAGGATTGTACCTACCGAGAAAGTTTGAGAATATTTAATATATGCATTGATGAGTGTATTTCTTTCCATAATCATTTTGAAGATTTATTATTTTAGTTCATTTCACAAAGTATCTTTTAGAAGAAAAAATTCTTTCTACAGTAAAATATTCTTAATAAGGTTAAAGAAATCACTCTTTTGTTGCAAAATAGTGATATTGTACATATGTAAAATGGTTATTTGAAAGATTTAGAAAATAGTGATATTTTGCATCTATAAAAAGAAATTTTTTGGTGTATCTATGGAGATTGGTTATTTATGTCACTGCAATTTACATCCTACCTTTGTCATGCTTATCTTCTAAGTTGGATATGTCAAAAAAATTTAATAACAATAACTTTCCTCACTATGGTAGCTTGAATAATAATGTATTATTTTATTATTTTATTGCTATAATAGTTTAGAAGATCAAGTGTCTTGAGAAAATTCACCAAATAATTGGATCACATCTAGTGCAACAAAGACATAATTATCATGAACATGTGAAGAAATCAAAGCAATAACATTCATGGAACATATTTTCAAAATTAAGTATAAAAGATATATTTTATATTTAAAAAGGTATAATTATAAGATTAAAATTACAAATATACTAAGATAAAAACTATTTAGAGAATAAACGTAATACATATATGGATTTATAAAGATAAATTGATTCTTTATCAAGAACAAAGTCAAAGTAAAAAGTTATATAAAAGGGTAATTTCAAGGAATTTAGATATATTTTTCATAAATTAGTTTTATTATTTAATATATATATATATGTTAATATATTTATATTTTAATTGCTACTTCCCTTTTAATTATTTTCATTGTCTATTTAATAATAAAGATATAGAAAAAAACATAAACCAAAAGTGTAAAACATATATAATAAATATTATCAATATTTATTTTGAAATAGGATCAAAATTTCTCTATGCACTTTACTAAATTTGATGCAATTCAATAAAAGATGGTATATAGTTCAACAATAAATTAAAATGAAAAATAATAGACCCTATAATTATATTGCAACATCTTAGCAAAATGTAAGCACATGTAAAATAGAATTTGAGAAAGTTTAAAATAATGGGAACTTAAATTTTTTTAATGAAGAATTTTCTGAAATTCATAAGATTATATTAGCTAGAACCTCCTAAACATAAATAATATTTGTTTAAATTCCTTTTATTCACTTTTTTTGATATTTTTTTAATGATATCTAAGATCTTATATTATCATGTGTGATTTTCTAGTGAATTTTTTTAAGGATCTTCATGAATTTATGTACTTAAGAGCTTTAGAAAGTATGATTGAAGAACCAACATTCAAAAGTAAAAAAACTTTTCCAATACAAAACTGTTTAAGGTTTATCTATGTGTAGTAATTTGCTATGGAATCAATTAAATATCTCTTTATACGGAGTACTTGATTATGTTGGTTTCAAAATTTTTATTTTTGAGGTATAATCTCTTTTATTTAATATTTTAATATATTGATAATTTTTTCAATTATCTGTTCTAAGATCCTCATGAAAGCTTAATTGTTCATATAAGTAGCATTGTTATATGGAATACAATGAGATGAATTGACTTCAACTAACCTATTATAAGCCAACAAATAATGTCAACATACTAATCAGGATTCTCAATACAAGATTCAACATTAATTGTTGATTCATAGTGTAATTTAAAGGAAAAGTTTCAATGATGATATGGTAGATAGTAATTACCCTAACCAACAAATTAAATTTTCATTTTCATTTGGTTTTTAGAACTCAAAAGAGAAAGATGTGATAACCCAATGTTGAAAAAAAGTGGTATAACAGGAAGAAACATATCTCTTTAGCATACGAGTATGGAATGGCTAAATTTGAAGAGAAGTGTCACAATTTGTAGTTCTTTATTGTTACTTATTTAACCTCTTGGGTAGGAATGAATGACTCCCAAAGAGGGTAGTGTCCCCAACTATGATGCACTATGACAAATGGAAAATTCAAAGATCACTTTCACTAAGAATGGGTGCTAATTTATCTTGAAGGTGAGTACCCAATCAACTCTAAGTGTGCTGCTACACTACAAAGAGGTTGCATCATTACAAAGATGTTCAACTGCAAAGACTATGTTTTATCTTTTCTAGAAGGCATTTTGCATTGACAATATGACTTTGGTTTTTGATTTTGTGGTACTTTCAACACTAAAGTTTATTTCTGATCCATCAAGGTATTGCTCCACTCCTTCAGAACACTCAAAGTTCCCAAGCCCTAATCACAATCAAGAATGGTCACTCACACTCAAGCATTCTCATGCTGACTACAAAGTTCCTTACCATTACCTACCAAAGATATACAACAATACTCAAAATTTAAGCAAAAGCAACAAAGTGATTTTGGCCCTTGTTTTTATTTTTGTTTGAAAGATTGAATGAATTTACATATAAGCCAATGCCTTAAATAGCACTTCCTACTGTAAGCCAAATAAATATAATAGTTGAGGACGTTCAAAGATCTTCTTGACTCATCCTTACTTGAATTGATAATCCTATCTACTCATATGTAGATTAATTAGGTGCCTTACATGTGTTAAGGAAGGTATCAGTTCTTCCACAAAGATGAATTACAAGCTTATCTCCTTTGGACTCACTACTTTGAAGGGTACATATACAAAGGTCATACAACAACAAAGATTGCCTTCAACTACAAAGGTCTTACAACTCCAAAGAACTTTTTTAGTATAGTGTATTTTTCCTAAAACACTATTGCAAAGAACAACATTTGCCCTTATAGATTCAGATAAGGAGCTTTGTCCTTTCCTTGTAATCTATTATGCCTAAAATATAAGTGTCATAGGTTTTGATGAATTTCCTATCTATGTGTTCCCAAAGTCTAACTAGAAGCTAGTCCACCTTTTCATCTTTATACTTCTTCTATTCTACCTTTTGCCCTTATAGCTTTAACTCATATAATTTTGTCTTCTCCATCTTACCTTGAGGTACCTCCTCCATAATTACAAGTAATTGATCTTGATATATATCCAATTGCTTGAAGATTTTTGCTTTGTCTTCCGTTGAGTCATGATTCAAGGCCACCTCCTTCTTTACCTCCTCCCACATTCAAACTTGACAGGTTGTCCTCTCTTCCTTCTCCTTTGCAAGCTCTTTAGCCAATTCTTAAAGTTGTGTAGCCACCTCCTTCTTGTATTTAAACATCTATACTTCCAAGGTGACTACCTTGATCTTGGTAGTCTCCAACTCTCCCCAAATACTTACTACTTCTTTGTCTCTAGCCTTCAAGTGCTCTTTGTATCCTTGATACTTCTTCTTATGTTCCAGCCAAATGGGCTCTCAAGTCACTCTATAGCCTCCAAATGTCCACTTAGTATTGGTAGTTTACTAAAAGGGAAGTGTTCTCTCACTTCACTTTGTAGTTTTCTTGCATCATGTTGTTCACCTTTTTTGCCTCCTCTTGATACAAGTTGCATCTCTTCTCTGTTTCCTCCTTCCACTTGTCTTGCTTTGCTTGTCTTGTATACATTGCTTGTGCAGCCTTTGGACAAGAGAACTGCAATCTACCACATCTACATAAACTTCTTGGTACTAGGGCATCTGGAGCTAATGGTCTCCATTAGGTGCAAGACAGAACTTACAAAGTGTATAAAAATTTTGGCTCCCTCCTTCACTTATACTCTTTGCTCTTGGGTAGCCTCTCCTCTCAGTTTAGTCTGAGGTCCATTTGGAGTGTCTTTGCCTTTGGATTCAATATCTTCCTTCTCTTCAGCTTCTTCTACATTTTTCTCTTTGGTCTCCTCTTTTTTTCCTTTGGGGATGTTTGCTTCTTGGTGGAGAGTAAGGGGTTCCTTTGACCAGTTTTGATTTGCTTCTTGTTGGTCTTTGGCTTGATCTCCTTGGTCTTCTTGGTAAACTTGATTTGCTTCTTGTTCTTTTGGATTTGGAGTAGATTGGCATTCTTGTACTACTCTTTAAGGTGAATAAGTCTTCTTCCTCTTCTTAATCTTTTTCTTTGGAGTCTTTGTCTTCCCTCTCCTTGGAAGACACATCTATGACTTGAGTATTAGTTCTTGGCTTCTAAGTTGGGGGTTTTGAGATGTTGATGGAACTGATCTCTTCTTCTTCTTCTTGGTGGTGGTGTTGGTGATCCTTTTTCATCCACCAGCACAAAGAATACAATTGAGGCATATCTTGCATCTACATCCCAATAATTCTGATTGATTGCCTTTCCTTTAGTTTGCCTGGTAAAGTATCCCGCTAGGTGGTAATGACTTGGGACTTCTTTTTCTTCTCCTTTGTAATTAATTCTAAACCCATAGATGTATGGCAAAGAGGGCTAGGTAGGTTGCTATACTATCTTCTTTGAATTCATTGAGCATACTGCTTGCCCACAACTAGAACGTGTTTTCACAATTAATTGGCTCTCCTTGATACATATACTTGAAGAAGACCGATTGACTATTGTTGAGGTAAGTTGCTCTCTTGGGTTGAAATAGTTTCATCATTGCCTTCACAACTGCACTCTAAGCTAGGTCTTTGTAACTATGCACTCTCTAGCAACTGTTGGTGTATTTTTTGCATTGAAGGACTCCAAAATTCAGGTGTTTACCTCCTTGCTCATAAGCCTAAACTTTGTGTCAAGAGATATGCATCCAAATGAGCCTACATCTGAACCAAGGATATTTCTCCAATTCTCATTTGTCTATTTGAAGGAGTCCCACTAAGATCCCTTGTTGCTTTATCTTTCCTCCCCTTCATCTCATGGATAATTTTGAAATCACTCAACTCCTAATTTTAGAGCAAGAAGGAAAGATGCTTGCTCTAGATCAGATCACTCCTATGGTGAATTGCCCATTTCTTAACAACTAGTGCAGAAAAGATTGCTTTAAGGTTCTTCCTCATGGATTTCTGAACAAACACCATATTTCTTATTGGATGCAAAGTACTAAAATTCACAATTAAGAAAGGTTGTGAAAATTTGCAAAAGTCTAGGATTGTTACTTGCTATTCAGATTTAAGATTGATATTGCTAGCAAAAAGTGAAATTATTTTGAGTGCACTTGATATTATAGCCATTATTTTTCAATCAATAGGTGAGAATTCACTCTCCACACATGCTCCTTTAATATATATGAATGGTCTTCAATTGCAATTCTTTATCCAATGGCAGTGCATTCAAGTTGGTGTATGATCTCTGGATCCAAAGATGTTTTAGGTTTTGGGTCTTAGGGTCCAAAGAACCTTTGTACTTATGTTCCTTGCCTCTAACCACTCCTTGGACACCTTTGGCACTCTTCCTGTGGAGTGCCTTTTACTTTGTACTTGTTCCATTTGAACCTTTTCATACACATATATGACTCAAGATAAAATTTCAACTCAGAGGTTTCTTTCTTGAAAAATCATTTCTCCTACAATATCCTTGTGAAAAGAAGAGAAAAAAATAATCAAAAACTAAATTAAAAGCTTGTGAAAAAATTTGTGCACTACAAAAGATAACTATATAACATCAATGTAGAAGACTTGTATTAGTTTCTACAAGGTTGAGATTTGTAATAGGAAATATTTCTATTTGCAAAAGAAAAGAATGTACACAACTTTCTGTTTATCCTCCAAGTAAGATATATTTGATCAAGATTGTACAACATTTGTGGTTAGTGGAGTGAAGTTAAAATTATATACATTTGAGGGTATACACTTTTGTGGTTTATGAAGAGAGGTTAAAGAGCATTTCAAAGCACACACTATTGCCAATATATAGATAATGCATTGAAACATTTGTGTATAAAAGGACTTAAGGAAACAAAGACTACTCTAATCTCATATTTATGCATCACTTATTGGATTTCAAGACAATCTGATATAATCTCACTTTAAAATGATGTTAGTATCTCCTATTTTTGTCATATATGGAAAAGAAAGGAGATATGAAGTTGATCATTTCCATAAGATAAGCAATAATGTACCATCTTATGAGGTGGTTTATTGTGATAATATGGAGTTAGTGGAGGCTAAATATAGCTAATATGTCATAAAATTAACACATAACTAAGAAACTTTAAGAATGTTCTAAAAGCATTCAAGAAGCTTCTTGGTGAGAAACTTCTAATAACTTTCCAAGGGTTGAGTAACTTATATGCAAAGTTGATGGCTAGCTTAGCATGTATGCCAAATAAATGACTAGTTTAGCGTGTATGCCAAGTAGATGCCTAGCTTAGCTTGCACTCCAAGTAAGATAGCTTCTAGATGGAATCTTCCTTGGAAGCTTCTTAGGAGCCATGTATCCAAGTTATCTAGAAATACCAAACCCCAAGCTCATGCTAGACATTTGGAGTTTCACTCACTTGAGAGTTCCAATATGATCTTCCATTCTATTATTTCTCTTCTTGATTCTGTAAATCATATTTAATCAAACTAATGAGAAAATATGATTTTAATGATTTTACTATATTATAAGATATCATAAAACTCTAAAATTTAGACCATATTTTTACTTTGTGTAATTTGGTCAAAATCTATAAAATATTTAGAAGGTGATCATTTAGCAAAGAATTACAATAAATACAATAAAGTGCAAAAATTACTCCAAATATTATTATACCTAGAATACTTAGAGTCATAAGTTGTTTAGCAATCCTTGGTCAGTTTTTCAATTACCAAAAGCCTCATAATTATTAATGGGTTCTAAACAATCAACGTTAACATAACTAGCATGCTCAAGGGCCACTTTGATAGAACATTTCCACTCCTTTTAAAGTTATAGTGATATTTTGTTTTATCTGAGTTTATGCTTAAGTCAAAAAATCTCTAAGGATTTTAAAAGATTTGTCTCAAGAAAATTGGATTAAGAATTGATCACATGAAGAGGATCTTCCTTTATTTCCTCATGCATCTTAAGATTCTTATAGATGATGATTTAGAAAAGAGGATCTTTAGTTAAGTGGTCAATGAATACCACCAGTGAGCATCTTCATGAGAACCAAGAAAGCCAAGCCAAGTAGTATACACAAAGAAGAAAAAAAGGAATATTATGCACAAAACATTTCAAGATGAAAGAGGAATACAAGGGATAAAGAATTGCAAGAAACGCTATGTAGAGCTACACCCCCATGGCAAAGCAAAAGGTAAATACAATGTATTTTTGAATTATGTGATATAGATCCTCCACTAGTATTTCTAGTATATGGGGACTAAGTATACTAGACAAGATGGGAACTCCTACTATCACTACCTACCAATAAAGGTCCAATGTTTGACAGTGCTCTGTACTTTGTGTCTAAAACATGAGGGAAGCATGGCTGGAGATATAATCATAGCTCCTCTCCTTTGTAAAAGACCTTGTATTGCCTCTCAAGGAGGTCATCAAAATGATAAAGACCCAATGTTTGAGAGTGTTCTAGACATTTTGTCTCTATAAAGATCCAATGTATGAGAATGCTCTAGACTTTTTGTCTAAAATATGAGGTAAGCATAGCTGGAGATATAATCATAGCTCATCTCCTTTGTAAAAGACCTTGTGTTGCCTCTCAAGGAGGTCATCAAAATGGTGATAAAGATACCTAAAAGACTTTATAACCAATGCTAAAAAGGCATTAGAGGATAGTTGTGGTGCATTGTGACCCTCCTTTGTCTTAATGTCTATTATTGTTGCTACTCATACTTGAATGCTTGCTTGTGCCAATGACTTTAAGGATTTTACGACCATGACATCCAATAGAGTATTTTTTTGTCCATAAAAACACTATATATGCTCTCACTCATAAGAGTAGATGGGGCAAGTCCAACCACCACTCAATCTGTTCTTAGGACCGTGTAGATCTTAGGATTTGTACCATTGTGCCTCAGATTGCCAATTGGACTCTAGTGTGTTCTTGACATATAAAGCACATCATAAGATATGTATGCCACATATATATATATATATATATATATATATATATATATATATATATATATATATATCATGCATATTATATGGAGATCCATGAGCATATTGGTTTGATAGCCTTAAAACTTTTGAATGTGGTAAACCTAATTGTAGATGGAATATTGGAGTAAACTCCTCAAGTATAAAACAAAAGTACTCCATCAAAGAGGAAAATGGAAGAAAATTCCAAAGCCTTTCTGTTTACAAGAGAGAATAATAACTCTATCAAGTACAAGCATATCAATGATGTTGGTAAGAATATTAGTGTGCATGCTAGCGCATGCACACTAATACCCTTACCAACATCAAATACTCCTCTATTTTTCAAAATTCTTGTAATTAGAAGTCAATTGAAGCAAGCAACTAGTACCAAGTAATAGATTGGAACCCAAGCAAAGATATGATTGAAAATCATAAGTACCAAAAATCTATTGTTATTAGGGGTAATAGATCACATGCTCCTGGAAAAGTGTTAGTGCAATAATCTCTTGTAATATGAGACCACATCTTCCTTACTTATGTAGAGAGCTACTTGTAGCATACTACTTAAATGCAGGAACAAAGATAACAATAACAAAGTGGGAAAAGGTCTGGCTCATGGTATTATCAATAGTTTCAAATCTGAAGTAAACAAGAGGAACTTAGTGCTTGTTTGTATACCTCTTGATTTTAAAGTAATTTATGTCCACTTTCTACTTGCTTGTCCTCTAATTTCTTCCTGCATTCCTAATCAATTTTATAAAAGTTTAAAGATATTAGTGCAAGTAAAGAAGTTTATAGGTACTTAAAAAATTCACAAATTTCTTTTTACGAGAAGACCAAAAACTCTGTATGAAACCACAGTGGATGTATTTGAAAATTTATGGGCAACCTCCGTAGCCCCATAAAATTTGACGGGTCATGGAAAATATGACCCATAAAATATTACGAGGTTATGGATAACCCCTAGAATCCCTGGGAAAAGAAATCAGCCTCAAATTTTGCAGATCAAAATTCATATGGCCCATCGAACTTTTAAGGGTCCAGTCATCGAAACCCCACCTCTTTTACGCGTACTTGGAAAACATTTTGTTATTGAAACACCCTATTGATCAAGTTTCAGCGTATGCGAGAATCCAAGGATTCTTCAATCAACCGCTTCGACATCGTTTGTAAACGCTGACTTATACGGTGTAATTTATGACACAGTTATAACATGAACATTTCAAAATTTGTCGCTATCTTTATAGTGGATTATATTTGGTATATTTTGTCTTGCAAGTCTCGTCACCTAGTCTTCGACACACACAAGCAACAATTTTAAATTGTTTAATTATTGTGTAATTCCATGAAAAATCCATTTGCTCCATGAATACAAATGTGAAGAGGAAGAACTAAAAAATTATTAATAAAGATATTTTGAACTTTTTTGCAGTACACATTGCATATAGTATATTGTAGGAATATGACTGGTCTTTGGACTTGATTCCCTATTTTAGATTTTGGGGAACTTTCCTCATCCTCTGTCTAATAAGTTTCACATTCCCCGGAATGTGAAATGATTTAGACTCTTTTTCCTTTTTAACAGTAATTTCCGACTTGGCAAGGATCTGGACATTACACATGGTAGAGTAGCTTACGAGATGGTATTTTGGGCTCTTGTTATATCAGCTAATGATTTTCATTCTTATAACTAAGGGAGAACTTATAAATTGACTTCTTATAAAATCTTATGGATCATTTCCAAAATATCATCAATAAAATTTTTAGTGTCATGTTCCTATTTAAAATTTATATGAATTCTATAAGTATCTATATTATTTGTAATAGTATATTTGAAACTTCTATTAGATATCTTTGTCCCTCTATTGATTGAGATTTTTAGACACATGTATTATCATTTTGACAGTCTCCTCAAGGATACAACATAGATTCTTTGTAGAGGAGGGGGAATGGCTATCCCTCTAGCCATGCTCACCACATATTACAAATAGTGCATCTAAGTCACTTTGTAATGCACTTAGGTTGTGGGTCTTCACCAACAAGCTATGGTGGTAGGCACACCTAACATGGCTAGGGTCCTTCCTCCCTACTTACCAAACATACCATTGGAGTGTCTCTACCACATGATTCAAGAGTAAACTACACTCTCCTTAGTTTCTTAAGTGCTTGTTGTTGGTGTCTTTTTTTCACTTTGGTACCTTTGAGCACTACTTCAATATGTCTCTTTGGCTACTTGGGACTGTTAGGCCTTATGCTATTTTTCCCTTTTGCACTTGGTTATACCTTGTACTCCTTTCATCTTTCCTTTGGGATACTATTTTTATATGTTTTGAATTAATAACATGTCGGCAAAATACAATCAACTTATGAGTTTGCTTCCTAGGGATATGACAATGTACCATGACGAGTTGATAGTCTAACACTTGGTCTCACAATTGGCTGACTGAAAACATGTGATAGGTATCTAGTTAAGAATATTCAGAGTTCCATTGCATTGACCTTGACCAATATGGTTATACAAAGTGGAAGACAAACAAGAACAAGACCTAAACTTACAAAAGGGAAAAAAGCATAGTAACAACAAGCACCAAAAAAATTAATGGAGTGTAGTTTATTCTTGAATACTCTAGTAGAGGTCCTCCAATGGTATATCTGATAAGTGGAGAGGGAGGACCCTAGTCATGTTGCATGTGCCCACTACCATTTCCAATTAGTGCATCTCAAAGCTTGAGTACATTGCAAGGTGATTGAGACTCAATGTTAGTAATATGATGTGAGCATGGCTGGAGAGATAGCCAATGCTCCTCTCCATTGCAATGAACCTGGAGCTACTTCCTTGAAGAGATCATTAAAATGGTGATATAAGTGCCAAAAAATCATAATTCTAGAGGGACAAAGGTATCAAAGGACAGCCATGGTGCACAGTGGTCCTCATTGCCCTAAGGGCAATGGTTGTTTCTGCTCTTGCTTGTATGCTTGCCAATGCCAATGACTCAGTTTGCAACCACATTGTCATGCAAGGTGCAATGACCAACTGTGAAGGTAACAATATCTACTTGCATCCAACAGAGAGGTGGTCTTGGAAGATCCAACCATTGATCAATATGAATAGCTTGTAAGATCTAAGCAACTTTATCACAAAGAGCATCATAGACTTTGGTGGACTTTCCACCTAATGCACATTGTAAAAAGTGTATCCATTGCAAATCATATGGGGAACTACACACATAATGGTTCAGAAGTGCCATGAGAGCTGGATATGGGAGACCCAACCTCAATCATAGTGTTGTGGTAAGCTCTTCAAAAGTAAATCATAAGTCATCAATCAAGTATGAAGCCTAGAGCTAAGGTCTAGAACCTTTCTCCTTGCATGAGAGGATCCTTGCTTTGTTAGGTAGAGGCACATCAATGAAGATGCTAGTAGGTATGTGAGTTTGCATATGCTCATGACAATTTACATAATCTTCCTTGATTCTAGGGATACAAAATCAATAAACTCAAGGAGGATATGCATGTCAAGCTTGGCAATAAGTCACAAACTAACTAAATATATGACTAGAATGCCTAAGTGCATAATCCATTATTGTGATGGGACCCAACAAAAAAAGATGCTCCTCATGTAAGAACCATCTGCTAAACAAAGGACCACTAAGGCCCTTGCTCCAATATATGCTACTAGTGAGCTTAAAACTCTCAAACCACCTATAGGGAATTAGAATCTTGGTGGGATGTCAAAGGGAGTGAGGACTATGTGTGGGCTCCAAACCTTACGTTTATGAGTATGGACTTGTAAACCCAAGACCTCCAAGTTGAGTGTGAAAGAAAACACCACTCAAACAACATCCTCTAAAGGACCCACAATATGAGTGTCATCCAAGAGGGTAAGACAAGATAGAAAGTAAGATGCTACTTGTTGTAAAGCCTTGTAATGTGTTATGGTAAAGAAAGAACTCCCAAGGGGTCCCCCTACTATGTGCACTTTTTTGATGTCAATTGTGTGAAATCTCTAGTAGTTGTATGGTGATTATATAATAGAGGTGTTTCTATACCATAGATAGGATGCAAAATTGGTGCAACTTGATCTAGGGGATTTGAAAGAGATTTGATCTCCAACTAAGTGAAGAGCACAAAGTAATGGTGGACAAGAGATGGTATTTAAGGCATTGGAGATGTAAACTTGGACTACCATCCAATTTGCATGAATATCAAAGGATGCTCAAATGCACACAGTCACCATATGAAATCTCCCTAGAGTAGCCATAGCAGATTAATGGAGAGATAACAAGGAAAAAAAAGATTGACTCAATTTTAAGCAATAAGTATGAGAAACCAAAGGCAAAAGACATCCTCAATGGCAATGGGTGCACACTTGAGGTCTCCTTTGCAAGAGCTAAGAGATGAGAAGCAATAAAAAGATGAGCTACTCCAAGGGGCACATGATTGGAGGCAATACATTTGACAAAAATCAAAGAGAAGAGGAAATCCCAAGTTTGGAGCATCTAGGAAGAAGAAATCTTGTAGTTTCTCAAAAACTAGCCCAAGTGGGCCCCCCAATAAGAAACAAAAGGAGTGGAGTAATGCATGGGCAAAGCAAGACTCTATAACTCCTCATTTGGCTAGTAATCATGGAGGAAGAAGAAGAGGTCTTCAATGGCAAATAGATATAATTCTGTAAAGTGAACAAGTACAAGGGTGAGAGCACTTGGACTACCCATCTATACTCACCTACCTGATCTAACATTAAGAAGCAATTAAGCAATGATGCTCCAATAGTAGGACATGGGGTTGTGGAGACTCTACAATCTGCCTAGTTGTAGCTTGGGCCCTAATGACATACTCCTCTTGGAGGGCTACCCAATATCATCTCAAAAGCATATGAATCCTAGAAGCAATATCACAATATCCCAAAGCACCTCATGGATTGGAAGGATTTATTTCCACTATGCAAAAAGTGCAAGTAAAGTCCAAGTGGAGACATATATGCTATGATAATTGGCCAATATAGCAATAAAAGGAGAGAATATAGAGTCAACAAGAGGATGCAATGGCATGGGGATTCAAATGTACATTTGTGGTCAAGGAAAACCTACTAGGAATGCTTGGAGAGGGTCCAGGAATATAAGTCTAGGGATCCTATAGAGCCACTACTAGCATATGAATGGGATCTAAAGGAGAAGGACTATTGGTGGCCTCAACTTGCATATGCACACAACAAGATCTCCTTTATGTTATGTGAGACCAAAACCTACCCATGGAAAATCCGGATAGAATTGTGTGGGACATTGATGGGATGAGATATATGGATGTGATGATGGCCTTGGTGTAGGAGAATGATCAGCTTGCATATGCACACAACAAAATTTCCTTCTATGTTGTATGAGGTCAATTTCTACCTATGGAAAATCTAGATAGAATTGTGTGGGATATTGATGGGGTAGGATATATGGATGTGATGATGGCATTGGTGTAGGAGAATGATCAGCTTGCATATGCACACAACAAGATCTCCTTCTATGTTGTGTGAGGTCAATACTTGCCTATGGCAAATCTAGATAGAATTGTATGGGACATTGATGGAGTGGGATATATGGATGTAATTATGGCCTTGGTGTAGGAGAATGATCTAGTGGAGGTGGTAGTAGTGGTGGGAGAAGGATGTGGCCTTGTCCATGCAAGGAGGATGAAGGATAAGGAGTCAAGTGGTGGTGCATCCTCCATAGAGAAGTCACCCTTATAGGGCCTATCAATGGTATTGAAGAAGTACATGATCTAAAGATAAAAGGAACTCCATCTGGATGAACCCAACAATTGTGAGTTTATGCTGAAACAAACAAGGTAAGGGTCAAGCCTTTTGTGATACATTCAAGGTGTGGGGTACCAAATGAGGAGTGACACCTAAGGTAGTCTCTATATGGCTTTGTGTTAGGGAAGGTTGGGCACTTTTTGCATGGTTAAGCCATTGAACCTGCCAATGGATTGCACATTGGAGGAAGAAGGAGATCTTTGGAGGTCATAGATAGGCTTTCCCACTTTCCTTGGCAGCTCTCTCTTTTATGTTTCTTTTGCACTTTTTTTTTATCTCTTTTGTGTCTTGACACAAACTCTTTGTCTTCTATGTCTCACTCTTTTGGGATGGCATTTCCTTTGTCCTCTTTAGGGTTTACACACTTAGCAGCATCTCTCCTCATGCATCCCTTTTCCCTTTGATACAAGAACTTCCAATAGAAGAACTCTTTAGTACAAGAACCATCCACTAGAAGAGTCATCCGGTAGAAGAACTCTATATGCAAAAAAATCCCTTATTTTCAAATGCAATTATACCACCTATATACTAAACCAAATAAGGTACCAAAATTGTTGCCCTACTTTGTTGCATCAATGTCTTTGTTGTTGGGCTTATGATTCTTCTCCCTATTTGTCTTTGCCTTTGGCTCCTAATTGCATAAAATTACTTCTAATTGCACTTGACTGCTACTAATTATCCTTGACTACTCTCTTTATGCATGTGTGTAGACTTTGTGTGCTCTCAATCCTCCCAAATTTTCCTCTTTCATCTTATTTGGGTAAAGATATTTGAGCTCCTATTTCCCATGCCTAAGCCCATGATCTATGCAACAATATTCATTGCTATTTGCTAAAGAGTATTCTTGCCCAATCTAGATTATTAATTTAACACAATCCAAAACTATACTTGGTCCAACTCAAATTAGACTCAATCTAATGTCTCATGTACCTAAACACTCAAGCATTTCTAACTTGGAAGATGGTACACTCATCATTATAGGTTTTCCCTCCGAAGGCTCTTCCCCTTCTCTTTGATGTTATTTTTGGCTTTTGTCCAAACTTAAATTTGCATAGATTCTTCTTCTTCCACCTACTTCTTCTCCTCCAAAGGCCTTCCTTTTTTCTCCTCAATATATGTTTGTCCTTCATCCTCAAGTGCTACGCATTGAGCATTGAGTACTTGACCTTTGGCCTTGGGTACTCCTCCTTCCTTGTCCTTTGTACCCAAAAGTCCCACTTTTTTTTCATATGTGTCTTTGATGCGGATTGCACTTTTGGCCCAAAGGTCTTCTTCCTTGTTTGGCTAGGGCAATTGAGGCTCTCTTGTTTTCAATTCCTGTTCTATTGGTGCAAATTGTGTAGCTTTGTATTGCTCATTGTACTCCTCCTTTGTTGAAGATGGTTCCATGATGATGAGTGAGTTCTCCTTTTTTTGTTCTTCCTCATTATCAATGTCTTTGGCCTCTCCTTCCAAAGACTCCTCAATCACCTAAAGGCTCTTCTTCATGCTCTTTGCCATCACCTTTGATCTTGCACGTTTTGCTCTTTTCTTATTTTTGTATCCAAGGGTATTACTTGCTTCTTCTATAGGCACAAATTTACCTATTTTTGCATGTTCCTTGTTGGCTGGTTGTACTTCCAATATATCACCCTACTTTGTGGTTGTGACTTGAAGTACCTCTTTGGATGGAAGTGACTTGAGAACTTCTTCTTTTCTTCCCTAGTAAGGAGATTCACTCTTAAATAGAAAAGCAATAGAAATGAGGCTGGATGTATCCCTCTTCTATTCTTGTTAATATCTCCACACATGCTCCAAGTTAGAGTGTAGAACATATGCACCCAATTCACTAGATTCCCTTTGTACATGAATTCAAAAAAGGTTGCTTGGCTAGTGTTGAGGTAGTTCATTCTCTTTGGCTTGAATAATTTCATGATTGCTTTGATAATGACACTTTAAGTGGAACACTTGTAACTTACTACAACCACCTATTATTAGACTTTGGTTTATCAAAAGGAGCCTTCAAAACCTTTTTCAAGTTCTTGTTTAATCTATGCCTTTTGGTCTCTAGTGTCATCATTCTTGGTTGTAAATAATGTCACCATTTTTTGTGCCAAGTTCATTTTTCTAAAACTTCTCAATCCAAGCAAACAAGTTTTCTCTTAGGTTGCCACTATTGGGATCCATAGTCTCTCTAGTTTCTTGGATCATCCTAGTGTGACTCAATTCCCAATTGCATTGCAAGAAGCCTAATTTCTTGCTATAGATTATGCCTTCTCTACATTGCAATGCTCATTTGTTCATGGCCGGTGGTTTGAGAATTATCTCAAGCACTCTCTTTGGCTGCCTTGGTGCTCTCACCATGTTTCCTCCTTTCACAATATTACTTCTTGATCTCATGAATGAAGGCTAAGGGAAATTTCTATCATGAAGGCCAACAAAAACTCAATGCCAAAGGTGGGAAAAACTCTTGATTGGTTTGGGCTTATAGCTAGCTTTAATTTGCAAAATGTGAAGGATTGCTCATGAGTTCCTTAATAGCCTTAACATGTCTATTACCCATCTTTAGTGATTGAGTTATCGTTGAGCAGTCTGAATCCACACACCTAACAGCTTCAGTGCATGTGAATGGTTCTTAATGGTAGTTATTTATCTAGGTAGTTGGGCATTCAAATTGTTGCACTTCCTTTGGGGCTAAAAAGGTTGGTGGCAAAGGTATTTGTTGACATACTCCTTTGTTATTGCCATCCCTCTAGCTCAACCTCCATAAATTAATTTCTTCCTTATTTACTTCCTTGTTTGTGCTCTTACATGTACTATTGCTTTCCCCTCCAAAGACGAGCAATATAAAACCACTTTCTAGCCTTGGCAAGCCTATAGTTCAACATAACCTTAAAGAAAGGACATAAAACTAAAAAAAAAGTTTTTGCTAAAATGTGATCACTATGGTAACTATAATAATTATTGAATTATAACACTAATATTATTGAAACATTAAAAACCATTGAAAAATTAGGCTATATTGAATAATATAAATTACTAAAAGCTATATAAAAAGTAAGACTGATTTGTGGGTGGTGATTTGCTCCATGAAGAGATTTTTGTTTGAGTATGGATGCTTTTATCAAACTTATTAAGAAAGTGAATGTGATTTACTTGTAACTCATATTAAAGTTTAACAAATCAATATAACTAGATATAAATTGCTATCATCTAGAAAAATATATTATGAAATGAGATAATTATCAAATTTAAAAATTTAGATTATTATTATATTCATATTTATATTAAATTTGAAAGATTAATATAACATGCAACTTGTGCTATTTCATCTTAATTTAACACAATATCAATAAAATTGGTACACTTTCTCTTTTGCTTTGAAAAATTAAGATGATAAATTTAAGATTAGCAAACCTAAAATAATTCTAGTTTAATTCTATTTGATTTTACATAAATGATTTTAAAAAGTGATATAGTTTGATATAGAATATTAAAAAATTCTCATAATATATGTATAATCTATAAAATTATGGATTTTTTAAAATTTATACATTTTATCCACTTATCTATGGATCAAATTTGTGTATTTTAACACTCTTTTTTAACGCTGTTTGAATTTGATTGTATATAGAATTTTATATCAACTTACTTTCAAAGGTTATATAATGCTTACATAATATAGATAGCTTTGGATATATGTCACAAACCAGTTTTACTTGTTTCTAATAGTTTAGTCAATAGATTAAGCCTTAAGATAACACTAAGTATGATAAAATATTTAGTTTGTACTCCATCCTCAATGAATTCCAAATCTGGCTCAACAAACCTCCTCCCATTATAGGTTTCCAAATCAAATATTTAGTTTGTGCTCCATCCTTAATTAATTCCAAGTCTGGCTCAACAAACCTCCTCCCATTATAGGTTTCCAAATCAAATACCGGAATTCTTCTACTAGGACCAGAAAACATGAGTTTTGCACCCAATTGGTGTTGAACAAACCACACAATAAGGACTACAAAACAAGATTGCTCATGATGTTGTCAAAATTTTGAAAAAGTCCTTCATACAAGTTGTGGAGTGACAAGATTCAATCACTACTAGTTCAAAGTCTATGACCAGCTACTTGCATTGCATTGCCAAAGAATCATTTGCGACCATTTTGTGCAAGGACTTACATGTGCAATGTTCAACCATGACTCTTTGCCAACCATTGTGATGGATGAGGAGTAATGGGCAAGGAGGATCTATAAAAAGCTAAACCTATCTCATGAGAAAATGCTCAAATTGATGTCCAAGATTTACTGCAACCTCTAGTGCAAGAGTGAAGAGTGCTAAAGGGAGCCAAATATGAGAGAAATCAGATTTAGATACTTGCAAGATGGCAAAACAAAGTGTTGGTGGTCAAGACAAAAGCAAGACCCTGCAAAGTGTACAATATTTTTTGCATATCTCCTTGATTATCTTAGTGGGGATTGCATTGTAGAGTTGAGTACCTTAAAAGTATAAATCCAGACTTTATGTTGTGGGACTAGAGTTTTATAGACCTATTGATGCTAGAAGAAATCCAAAAGACCTCCTAGATGATAGGAAATCATTTAAGAGCCAACCTTGTAATGTGGATACAAGACCATTGGCAGCAAGTCTTAGGGGAAAAGTGCATGCCATTTGGCCAAATTTATATTGATACTCCTCAGAGTAGGCCAAGCAAGAGTATGAAGTCCAAGATAGATAATGCATTTGTAAGAAGGAAGTCCACTAGTAGGTATAAAATAGTGTATCTAAAGGATCCCATCAAATGAGTTGTAATAGAATGGATGATGAGGCTATTTAGATCAAAACAAGCATTGTATGTCAATCTCAACCAAGCTGTTTTCTTCCAATTCCTACACAAAAAGAAACTTGTGAATTGGGGGTGGATTTTTTTTGAACAAGTAAACAACCTATTATAGGACAAGGATTGACCAAAATTGTAGCACTCTTCATCATGCACTTCTACATAAGAATGGGCTTTTTGAAAAAGAAGGAGAAGCAAAAAGTTTTGAGTCACTTCTACCATCCGGCTTACTTTAGTAGACATCCTAATTTGGCCAAGAAAATAATGAAATATCATGACATGGATGAAGATTATGCTTTGACCAAGAATTATATACTTGTCAAAGAATCCTACAACACCATTGGGATTAGTAAGAAACTACCTACAACAAAAGCAAAAACCTTGGTTTCCAAGAAATGAAAGAGAAACTAGGTTATTGAAGTATCATCAAGAGAAAAAGAAGTGGTGAAGCCAAGAGACAAGGTAGAAACATGACCTCTGTGGCCAATGAAGGCCATTCTGGCTCCAAGAAGATACATCCCAAAATGAGAACAAGTTAAGAAGTGAAAACTTGTTTACATGCATCTTGTTATCAGATGCCAACAAGAAACCTCAAAGAAAGGAGCAAACAATAAGGTGCATTCATCACCAATACTCCAAGAAGTTACAAATGACAAAGAGAAAGCACTAATGGATGACAAAAATGATGCCTCCATTGCAATTCTAAAGAAAGAGCATGTGCAAGTGCCTATCTTCTTCCCTAAACCTTACCAACCTAAGTATACTACAATGAACATCATGCATGTCATTTTGGATACACAAACTAAAGAAGGTCCCACACCAGCTAAGGAAATGCAAAAGCTAGAAGCAAAGCCAAAAAGCTAAAAGAAGAAGATTCCACTATGGGCCACTTATAAGAAGGGAATGAACACATTGGCATAGCTAATGAGATGATATTAGAATGGATCAAGAAGGAGAGTGCTCCTCAAAAAACACCACTAGGACAATCTTTAGCTCAAGGGAACAAAAGAAATAAAATGGAGGATATTTGCCATTTTTTGCAAGACAACAATAATTTGATGGTGTGGTTGATGTCCGTATACTTCATACATGCGGTGACACCAATGATGGAACTACTAGAGGAGATTGTGCCCTATTACAAAGAGTTGGACTCCACCATCAACAAGCCAATTAAGCTTGTAAAGTACCTTCATGACAAGACTTGTATAGCTACCTAAAACAAAGCCCTACTTTGTACCATACTGACCAATATTAGCAAACAACTCATGAAGGAGACTACATTGTCAAAAGAGAAAGACCAAGTACTCAAAAAGTTCCAATAGGAAGAATTGGCATTATGAGAACAACAGAAAGTCATCCTTAGATGCCTATAATTGGTGGTTGATGCAATACAGACTAAAGTCACAAAAAAGGATCCTAAACAAAGAATAGCTAAAAGGACAAGATAAATAATTCATGACTATAAAAGAAATGGGAGACTGCTAACACAAAGGTAGTTGCAGCAGAAGGGCAGTACAAGAACTTGAAAGAGCTCATAGATCTTTGTATCTAGGAACTTACTACAAGCCTAAAATGAGCACAAGATAAGGAGGAGTAGATTAAGACAAAGGTATAAGAGGACTTGAAGTCAGAACTTCAACAAGACCATGAGAACTTAACAAACAAGCATGCGGTGCTTTTTATAACCATAGACCACATGGTGACTCAACTCTTGGGCTAGTTAGCGTGGATGGCCACCAACACAACAACCAAATGAAGATCAAAGATTTCTGAACTCAGATCAAGGCTCTCAAGAGGAAGATCTATATAAATGAGCAACTAATAGCCATGTCCCTCAAATTGCAAAGCCGCACACACTCCAAGTTCAAAGAAGCACAAACAAATGTTGCAAAAAAAGTTGATGGTATAAAAAGGAGCTTGTAGAGCTTATTAAAATCTATAAGGGCCTGGATAGTTCATCACCAATGCCACTAGAGCAACCAAAAACTAACTAACAACCTCAATGATCTCTTATGGCTCAAGCTACATCAACCTTCATAAGAAAGCATTTTGTAGTCATTTACATATTATAATTTGTTTGTACATTGTAGTTCATTTACACCTTGTAGTTATAGTCAAGATGCTTTGTACTTGTAAATAGTTCATAGACCTTAGTGTAATACAAAATCCAAGTGACCACTATATGACACAAGAAGATCACTATATGACACAATAAGGTACAAAAAATTTGCTAAGGTTGCAATGCTATGATAGACATGCCAACTTGAATATAAGATTAAGATAATATTAATGACAAGTTGATATACTTAGAAGATTTGTAGATTTTGGATCTCTTTGGCAGCTAAGGCTTGGACCCAGTTTGAAATGTTTATAAGGCTTGGACTTGATTTTTACTATGATCATTTGGTGCATTCTTCCTTTGTAGTATACAAGGTAATACCATCAAAACTATCAAATGAGTTTATGTGTATGCGGCTACTCTCTATAAAAATGCATACCTACTTAGTCACTTAATTGTGAGGAATCTTGGTGTAGAAGCATATGCACTCAAGTGAAGGAATCATTCTTGTGGTTTTAGGGGGTGGACCTTCAGGTGCTCTACATAGACTAGGAACAATATTTTCATGGAATTTTATAGGCCTATCTATTTTTAAGTACCACAAATAGAGAGACTAAGTAGTGTGGGATGGGAGCACCTCACTACTTAGTGCACCACACTACTTCAAATTTGCTTTTGATGATACTATCAAGCTTAAGTGCTAAGAGAACCACAAAGAATGATAGAATTATTGGAAGAAGTGCCTAAAATGGAGAGGTATTTGGTAGAGTGACCCTGTAAAGCTAGGATGAGACAAGCACTTGGAGTGATGTAGGATAATCTTGAGTACTTGTAGGCTGGCCTACTTGCAAGATTTTTAGCACTCAAAGTGATGTAAGATAATCCCAAATGCTGACAAGAAGAATGAAAATGGAAAACACATGAGCTACAAGGCCCAATACCAAGGTGAAAAGCAAAGCTATGTCACAAAGGAAATTAGGAGCACTCAAAGAGGTGTAGAATGAATTTGAGTGCTTGAGGATAGAACAATATTTGGAGTGTTGAAGGATCATTTGCAATGCTTGTAGGATATGCAACACATAGAGTGATGTTAGGTAAGCCATATAAGCCCAAGTGCCACCTTGGCTCTTGGAAGGAAATTCTGCCACAATTTCAACTTGCTGCCAAGGGCCGTTACCTACAAGATAACCATTGGCAAGTGTGGCATGGGAAAAAGTGGTTGGAAAATAGATTTCTAGCATGTGAGAGAGTGACTTTGCATAGAGACAACATGTAGAGGCCTTTGCCTACATAATAGCAAGTGTCTACTTGCTCTATAACCATTAGAGTGCTAAAGAATGATGTAGGTGTATAATTGAAAGTACCTAGCCTCCATGGCATTGTTTGTAAATGAATTTATCTGCCTAGCTGCTCGAGTAGTGTCATACAATTTTTGTTAGGTAATGATTACTCATAGTTGTTTTTGAGAGTGGCACTTGGCATGATCTTAGGTACTCAATGTAAAGTGAGGCACTCAATATAGTATATCAATAGCTTGTAGCATCTCTTTTTATGCAAGAACCATGGCAGTCACTCCCAAGACTTGTAGGAAGGCTCATGATGCCATACTTAGATCCCTTGATGTGAACAAATGGACAATATACTACAAGATGGATGTTATTAGAAGTAAGCACTTAGGATTCCCACTTTGGAGTTAGGAGTTATTAGGCTTTCATATGATTCATGAGATGAGAGGCAAGAGAGAGAGAGAGAGAGAAGTTTAGGGGGAATGCGGTGCAATCTATTGAATTGGACTAAGGACAATTGGCAAATTGTGGTACCCACATTTTTCATTTTGGACGAGTTTTAAAGAAGAAATGCATTACTAAAACCAAATTGAACCCAAATGGAGAATAAACGATGAGAAGTTTGTATTTTGATTTGACCCAAAGAAGTTGACTTTGTGTTAGAAGAAGAAGAACTTGGATTGAATCAATCCTGAAGAAGCTTCCTTTGTGTTAGAGGAGGAACAACTCGGATTAGACGCCAGAGGAGGGTAGACCCAAAGGAAGAATAGAAATTGCAATTTAGGATTCTTGCGGGGGCTGTATCTCAATGGTAACATGTCCAAATCATGCGTGCTATATCTCATTGAAAGCATCTTGTTCAAGGCTTTCTGTTGCTACCAAAATCGTAGAGTTTGGAGGTTGGTAGCAAAAGTTACAAGCATTTGAAGTTTTAGGAGTAGATGTTCAAAGTAGTTTAGTGTCTTCGGGTTGGTGTCTTTGGGTCTATACGACTTTGGACTTTGGACTTTGGGTTTACATGACTTCAAGTCTAAAGACTTTGCTCAAGACAAATATGATTCAACTTGAGGTAGTCGGACCTTGCAGTGCAGTGAAGGTGACTTCAGGAATCTTGCCAAAGGTACGAGAGGAAGGTAGAATAAGGAAAGAAGATATTTAGGATACCCATGACTTTAGTTACAATTCTGATTGAAGATATGATAGAATTAGAAGAGAAATAGCATTAGTGAATGAACTTGAAGTGCAAGATCAAGTAGTAAGTGTCTTTGGGTCAGTTACATGAGTCATTAGGGGAAAGTGGGTTGCAAATTGAAGGCGTAAATAGTGTACCCATGCTTTCAATTACAATTCTTGATGACGACATAGTAGAATTAGTAAAGGAATTGATAGTAGTTAGACCCAAAGTAAGAGAGATAGGAGTGCAATTGTCTTTGGATTTCCAATAGGGTGTGAAGAATGCCAAGCACATGTTGCAAATTGCCCAAAATTAACAAAAGCAATATATGAATGCACACTACCAGCACATAGAGTTCAATGTTGGGATCAAGTCTGGCTGTCGACAACCAACCTCATGTTAGATGGCTCTCATAAGCTCAAACCTTGTTTTATTGGGCCTTTTTCCATTCTTCATCAAATTGGCACAATGACTTATCACCATGAGTTACCACCATGCATGAAGATCCATCTAGTATTTCATGTTTCCTTACTATGCAAATATGCCTCCAATTGCTTTACTTTCCTTCCATCCAAGACATTCAACCTTGTGCAACACTCATTGATGGCATGGAGGAATATGAAATTGAACACATTCTCCAAAACTGCACCCGTGGTACTCACTATCATATTAGTGAAAGTACTCTTTTGGTGATATCTCTATCTGCATGTGGAATATCTTGTATAGTGGAAAGGGTACCCACTATATAAGGAAACATGGGAGCCAATAGCCAACTTAACCCATGCACCAGTGTTAGTGAAATCTTTTGAGTAATAGCTTTGCAACGAGGACATTGCATCTTAAAAGGGAAGAGGTTTGTAATACCAATAGCTAGATATATTATCTAAAGATGAAAATTGGCATATTAACATATGGGACAATGTTTACATGATAGACTAAGTAGATCAGATAGAAGTATCACCAAAAGAGTACTTTCACTAATATGGTAGAAGCCAAAAATAGTATGAAAACTTAAGAGCCTAATTTCATAGGCCTAAAAGGATGAATTGGGCCCCAAAAATGTGTAGGTTTCTTCCAAGGAAGAGAAAAGGCTAGCCTTCCCTCCCCCCTTTTTTGTCTCATCAAGAGCTTTCCAATGGCACCTCACCCATGCAATTTTGATATTGCTATAAGAAGATTCTCAAAGATTCCCTTTGGTCAAAGCTTGTTTGACAAACCATATAGGACAAGAACCAACATGTCATCCATACATGCAACTAATCTAAGGGTAGAGCTTGCTAACATATCACCAATCCATGTATCTGATCCAAGGGTGGAGCTTCCTTTGAAGGAATCCTCTTTGTTATATAATAAAGAAAGGGTGCTCCTTTGGGGCATCAGACTTTTGAGTGTGAAGTTTTTTGTTTCTTCTTTTGGGTTTTCTCTTAAAGGTTCTTTTGTCATTGGAACATTATAGTTCATAAAAAAATCTACCAACTTCATCTTCATTCTTGTCCCTTAATGGTCTAACCACTTGGTAAGGTAATCAATAACTACCACAATGTATTGATTGTTCTATGGGGTTCTATTGAGAGGACCTACAAAGTAAATTCCCCACTTCTCAAAAGGTCATAGCAATGGAATTGATCTAAGAGGTAAAGTGGAAGTAGACTTTCTAACAAAAACTTGACAAACATTACATGTTTTGCAATAATCAAGACAATTCTTGAAAATCCTCCTCCAATGGTAACCTACATCTAGAATTGTGAAAGTAGTCAAATTTCATGCAAAGTGCCTCCCACACACTAAAAATTAATGAAACTCCTTCATGAGTAGGACAGAGTACTCCTTACCCACTGCTCTTTGAAGTAGACTATTTGCTCCTTGATGAAAAAGAATATCCTCCACCATTATATAAGGTCTAGATCTTGTTGCAAAGGCCTTCCTTTCCCTAGCATACATCTCTTTTGGATAGTTACCTCTTGTTACAAATTCCACAATCTCCTTGTACTCCATTGGAACCTCTTGAGTGATTGAGATTATGATGAACTTTTCATTTGAGAAGGAATCATCCACTTGTCCAACTCCATCATGATTGTATGCCCAAGATAAAAAATCAGCATTTTCATGTTTCTTCCTTGGCCTATCCTTAATGGTGTTATCATACTCAGACAAGAGTATCATCTACCTTGCTAGCCTCCCTTTCCATTAAGCTTGTTGAAGATGTACTTCCTTGTGATCTGTGATTATGGTGGCTTTACTTCCAATCAAGTAGTGTCTAAATTGCTTGACACCAAAGATCATTTCAACCTTTCTCTCTCTATGAGTGAGTAATATTTTGTATTGAAACCATTTTTCTACTATCAGAAGCTATTAAGCTATTGGATGATCATGCCCATCTTGGTCTAATTGACTAAGAGTGCATCTTATAGCTACATTGGAAGTATCAATGTAGAGGATGAAAGACTTACTCCAAATAAGTTTAGCAAGAATAAGAGCCACAAGAAGGGATTGCTTGAGCTCCTCAAAAGCTTTGAGAGCCTCCTTGCCCTCCAAAATCACCCATGTATTCTACACCTTTCTTCATGTAGATCTTCAATGCATAAGTCTTCTTGGAAAATGAGAAAATGAAGCTTCTACAATACCCAACCATCCCCAAGAATTGGAATAACTTTGTCAAGCTTGAGGGGAATGGGAGGTCTAAGATTTTCCTCACCTTTCAAGATCAGCTACTATTCCATCCTTGGAAATGATATGCCCCAAAAGTAGACCTTCACAACCAAAAGTGCACTTCTCTAGGTTGAGTGATGCATTTTCTTCATCCAGGTAGTGCAAGACCTTGAGTAGGTGCTCAAAGTGCTCCTCCTTGCTCCCATAAACACAAAAGTCATCAATGAAGTATCTCATAAATTTCCCAATGAAAGGTTCAAATACCTTGTTCATGAATCATTGGAATGTGGTTGGAGTATTGCAAAGCCAAAAAGGCATGACCTTGAAAGCATAAGTCTCCCAAGGTGTGGTGAATGTGGTGAGTTGTTGATGCTCTAGTGCAATCTTGATTCAGTTATACCTATTATAACCATCTCCAAAATTGTACCTCTGGTTGTCTCTTACAAATCATATCAAGGATTATGCCCAATCTACCTTTGGCTCAAAAGCACCTTGGGCCGGTGAGGATGGCATAAATGTCCCTCACACCACTGGCCTAATATGCACAAGGCCTTAGATGCAATCAAATGCCATTACTATTGGCCCAAGATGATATAATACCATTAGCTACACATATTATCTAGAGTTGGAAATTGGCTTGGTAATATTTGGAATGATATTATATATGATGGTCTAAGTACATCAGATAGAGATGTCACCAAAAGAGTACTCCCACTAATATGACAGAGGCTAAAAACACCTTGACAACTTCAAAGCCAATTTTAGAGGCCTAAACAAATGAATTGTACCTTGAAATTGGGAAGATTCACCCTACTAGGATAAAAGGCATTGCATTCCTCCCCCCTAGTTTGTCTCATCAAGAACTTCCTAATGGTACCTCACCCATGTGGTTATGAGTTTCCTAAAGTTAGATTCACTAAAGATTCCTCTAGTCAAACTTTTTTGACCAACTAAATAGAACAAGGATCAACATGTCACCAATCCATATAACTAATCTAAACATGGAGCTCATTGACATGTCACCAATCTATGTATTTGATCTAAGGGTGGAGCTCCTTTTGAGGGGATCCTCTTTGCTATATAATAAAGATAAGGTGTTCCTTTGGGGCATCAGAGTATTGAGGGATGAAGCCTTGTATTTCTCCTCTTAGAAGTTCTATTATCCTTAAAGCATTACAAATGAGTACAATGTGAGAGAGTATGTTCAAATTTTCCTACTCTATCAACAACATAAAGCCTCTAATCAAGCTCCCATATGACTCCTTCAACTCCTCCCTACTCCTATACAACATTGAGAGCAGGTCAGCATGGATCTGGTTTGTGAATTGCCCAATTCACCTTAGGTTTTGACTCTATTGTAGTCTTTATAGATTGACTCACCAAAATAATTCATGTGTGTTTTACAACCAAGGATGTGATTGCTCCACAATAAGCTCAATTATACTTAATTGTGGTCTTTTCTCACCATGCACTATCTTGAGTGCTAATCATTGATTAGGGCACTTAATTCACTAGTTTGTTTTGGAGAACACTCTTTGATGTCTTCAAACCCAAACTTGCCATGTCTATGACATACCATCCACAAACCAATGGACAAACAAAGTGTGTCAATTGCACTATCAAGGATGCTTTGGGGCTTCACCTTGAGGAGCAAGAAAGGTAGGACACCTTACGTCCATAATTCAATGAATGCATCCACACAAGTCACACCATTCTTCTTCATGTATAAAGAATACCCGTTGATACCTTCAAGCTTAGTAAAGATCCATCTAGTGGCTACAAAAGTCAATGTTGTCAACACTATTGTTTCTAGAATCCAATAAGGTGTGTAGAATGCCAAGCACAAGTTGCCGATATCCCAAAATTGGTAGAAATAATATGAAAATGCACATCATAGGAACATGGAGTTCAACGGGGATCAAGTGCGGTTTTTCTACAACCAATCTCATGTAAGTTGGTCCTCTTAAGCTTAGACCTCATTTTATTGGGCCTTTCTCCATCATCCATCAAATTGGTGCAATGGTCTATTACCTCAAGCTATCACCAAACATGAAGATCCATCCAATGTTCAATGTTTCCTTGTTATGCAGATATGCACTCCAACCATCCCACATTCATTCCTTACAAGAACTAAGACCGTATTCAACACCCATTGATGACACAAAGGAATAGGAAATTGAATGCATTCTCCAAAAATGCATATGTGGTACCTTCCATCCACCTATAGAATATCTCATACATTGGAAAGGATATCCATTATATGAGGCAACATGGGAGCCTATAGCTAACTCAACCAATGCACCAGTGTTAGTGTAATCTTTTGAGCAACTACTTTGCAATGAGAATATTGCATCTTAAAAAGAGGGAAGTTTGTAATACCATTAGTTGGACAAATTATCTAAAGGTGGAAATTGGATTAGTAATATCTTGGGGTATGTTATATATGATTGTCTAAGTACATCAAATAGAGGTGTCACCAAAAGAGTACTTCCACTTATATGGTAGAGGTCAAAAATACCTTGAAAACTTTAGAGCCAATTTTAGCCTAAACATATGAATTAAGCTTTGAAAAATAAAAGATTCCTTCCTCTTAGGACATTAATATGTTGTCTTTTCTCCACTTGTTTGTCTTGTCAAGAGCTTTCCAATGGTACCTCATCTATATTGTTATGAGCTTCTTATAGGAAGATTCTCCAAAGATTCCCTTTGGTCAAACTTGTTTGACCAACCAAATAGGACAAGGATTGATATGCCACCAATCCATGTAGCTAATCTAAGGGTAGGGCTTGCTGACATATGACCAATCCATGTATCTGATCCAAGGGTGTAGTTCCTTTTGAGTGGATCCTCTTTACTATATAATAAAGACAACGTGCTCCTTTAGGGCATTAGAGTACCGAGGAATGAAGTCTTGTTTCTTTTGTGTTTTTGTTGTTCTTGGAATATTATAGATATGTAGAAGGAAGTATTTTCACCTTTTTCTAGCTTGCAATGGGAATCATTGATATTCACATTGGTAGAACAAATATACAAGTTTGATCTCACTCTACTTATTATGGGGATGGTAGTAAATTGGCATGTAAATTTTAAAAAAAGGTTGGAACACAAATGTTTTTTCCATGCTTTAGTAATATGGGATCAAATTTTGGGACCTATGGAAGACCATATGTATATTAGTAGAGTTCATCATATGAGGTGATATCCAATGGGAACACTTGTATGAGGTAACTTATGTAGCTATTTATCTCTTGTATTTCACCTTGAGGTAACTAGTGGACAACTTAAAGTTGATCAATAAAGGATTGGTAATAAAAACTCAAATATGTCCCACAAAGGAATACATTGAGGTGCCTCAAGTATTCAACAAAGAGATCAATAGAATCCACAAAGATGTGAGGCTACAAGGTGCCCACAATGCCATAATTAGTATTGACTTGGATGCACAAAAGGTGCATATCACTCACATCATGCAAGACCTTAAGGTAGCCTTGGACCATTTGGGAGAAAGGACGTGGACTATCTTCAACCATGATACAAATTGTTGTTGGCAAGTTGGAGAAGCAAGTTTGGTCATTCAAGAGTAATGCCTTCAAGTTCTCCTTGACTTTTGAGGCTTTGAGTGCATGCTTGATTAAATTCTATGACAAAAGATATGACTTGGACATCAATTAGGACAATGTTAACTCAGATGACTTAGATGGGGATGTGGCCATTGCATATGTACTGGAGAGAGTCAAAGCACTTTCCATATTATATTGACCAGATTTGGAAATCTAGGTAAGAGATCCTCAAATCCACATAGCCATACATGATGATTTTCTTTATGTACTTAGATATAATAAAGTTCTCCCCATAAGTGTCCATTTTGAAACCCATGCAAGAATAATGGTGCCCACAAACATTTTTTTGTGTTGGATGTTGCTGGTTAACCAAGGTCCTACACCTACTATTACTATGGTAGTAGATATTGGGAGGACAGGCCTTCTTGCACCTTTGGAATCCATTCCTAAAGGTCTAAACAAGAGGCTTATGGAAAGATTGGATCTAAGGATACTCCAATAAGATCCAATTCAATATCTTGAGTATGGGAAGAAACCTCATGTTTGCACTCACATAGAAAGATGCCAAGAGAGAGTTTTAAAGACCATAGAAATGTTGTAGGATTTCTGGAAAAGATGGTGTATGACTCAAGATCTCATAGTTTTCCAAGCGGTCACCTATTGTTAGATCCTTGCCCCAAGTGTATCATTGGACAGCTCAAAGCAACATCAAGGAAGAGAGTGTTCTCAATCCTTTTCACCAAGAAATCAAGTGCACAATCTTCATGTACCTCCTACAATAAGCTATTATGTGGGGATGTTGTCTAGGGAGAGCTTTGGAGTTGGCCCATATAGATGGTTTCATAAAGATCAAGGAGTCCGTTTGCAAAGATCACCAAGCAAGAGATTGGATGAGAACATTCTACACAATGCAAAACAATTTTTTTCCTTACGTAGTCAAGAGTAAGAAGAGGAGGTAACATCAAAAGGCTTGCTCAAAGTACAAGGATTTGGAAGAAAGTTGTGTTGATAGTCAAAAAGGGGCCAGGTTTTAAGGCATGAAATGTTAATTGAGATTACAAGCTACTACAAGAATAGTAAACATTAGGAGATGCAAGAGAAGGATCTATTATGGGATCCAACATTATGAGACATACAAGTAGAGTCACCTGTAGGCTTACTAAGTGGAGAGACAAGATAAATCCTCTAATGATGTAGACTAATGCTGGATAAATCCAAATACGTGATGAATCCTCTATAGGATAGTGCATTAGTAAAATAGTTAGATAGGCAATTAAGGCTAAGAGTGCACTCTAACTAAATCAAAGTTGTAATCTAGAGGAGATGATGAAAGGTTAGGAGCCAATTGGCATTGATGGCAATAATGCTAAGAGGAGATGGCGGATGCAGTAGAAGTAGTGTTAGGAGATAGAAAATTATTGTGAGGGTTAATTTTACTAGTATGTAAGGGAGCTCATGCCACTTAGTGGAGGCTTTTCCTCCTGGTTTCACAAATGTTGTTGTTGTGAACCACTATAATCTGAGAGTGAGAGACTAGGGTTCCTATTTTGTTCTTTGAGGAGAACCTTGCTTGATTTAGTCAAATACTAAGATTATAGAGGAGCTTGTGTAATTGTTGGATCCACGGGCTAAAGCTATTACCAGATGTTTGCAAGGGTGATTGATGTGAATTTTTTTTGACTAAACTAAGTAGTGACTATTATAAAGAAAACTCATTCCATCTATTGTGATAATTGAATGTTGAGCCTTGTTTCCGATCTAGGAATGTGTATGATGTGTAGTGATGCTCCTTGTTGTGCTTGTTGAATTCTTGTTTAGGTCATAAAATGTTTTGCAATATTGCCTTTAGCATCTCATTACTTAATTGGAGTGTTATGACAAAGCAAGCCATAGAACTTGTAGGGAGAGAGACATGCAAGTCAATTCTTGGGTTAAGTGTCCAAGAGTAAGCCTTGTCCCATAGTCAAGCTAGTATCACTACATATCTCTACTTGTAGATTGCTATGGGATCTTTTGCCTATATACTATTTTGGGAACTTCTGCCCGTATTGCTTGGCAAGATTGTCCCATACTTCCCATGTCCTGTACTCTTAACTACTGGAGCAGACTAACCCGCCAACAATATAGGAGGCTTGATGAGGAGTTGCACCTATGGTAATCCCTCTAGCTTCCAAGCCAAAGAACAAAGTGGAGGCATTGTGAACAAGTTTTCTTAAGAATCCACCAACTCTTAAGAAATACAACCCAAGACAAAACATGAAGAATAATCATCATGAACATGGAGTAACAAACCAATGCAAAAAGATGAACACACCTAAGAGTAGAAACACATAAAAACAAAATTGATGCTATAAAAGAGAAGAATGGATGTGAAAAGAGCCTATTTACAACCAAAGGAGAATTGCTGTCCTTCAAGCTCTGTTGCATAAACAAACCATCTGGTACAAGAACACTCCAATACAAGAACTATCAAGTACAAGAACCCTTTGGAACAATAACTGTCTGATACAACAAGAACCCAATCTGCCACAATCCCTAAAACCTCTACCGCATTACACAATGGCTTCTCAATCACCAAAATTTGCTTTTAAAAATTTCTCCAAATTTCTCCAAAATGCATCACAATTCTTGTGTCTTGATCTTAACAATTCTTATTTGCCACAACACTCTTCCAATTTTGCCACTTACTCTTGCTCAATACCAAGGGAGCTATTTGAAGCACAAAGACAAGCACAAAGACAAGCACAATGGCATGTTTGCTCAAGGACTGTGCATAGTTGAAAGCATAGAGTTACATGCCTGTCACCTCATGTGTTGTCTCCTCAAAATAGTGCACTGAACATCTTTCCCTAAATGCCTAAGTATTGCAATACTTCCTCGATCCTACAGACATCTACAACCTGGCCTTCAAGCAATGATTTAAGTCACTGTTTCCATTGCAACCTAGTTGATTCTTGACACTCCTCTGCTAAAAAACAATTGGTCATCTTTGTCATCTAGATACTCCTCCTCCACGGTAGATCAATCTGGTCTTGGGCTGATCCTAGTCCTTGGAACATCTGACTGAAAAATTGATACCAGAAATTCAACACCCAATGTAACACCCTCACGCATGAGGCAAGATCATTTATTGGATGATTGTTAATCTGATTTCCGATAGTAGAAATCTCTGAATTTAATAGCTCTTCATAAATCATGGACACCCCGATCCAAGGCTGCTTCACATTGCTTACCAAACCATACTCACACTCACTAGAAAATCTAGCAATATTACATTGTAGTGAGCTATGTTGGTTTACATGTGACAACCCGGCAAATATCACTTTTGCGGTAATCGGGTAAGTAAAGTTTGTTCCTGCAGAGATACGAGTCAAAAATTTCCAAATACGAAGCAAAGTAACAATTTCAGTTCTTCTTGGTTTTGTCTTTAATCTCTCAAGTAGAAACCACACCCAGAAGAGAGTAACAAGCACTGACTCTCAGTCTTGTCACAAATTAACACTCCATAATCACAACTCCATCAAATCTTTCCAAACAATCTTGGTTGTGATGATTCAGGCTCTCCCAAAAATGGCACTTCACTGCAAAACGACTTTGCCTCAGAATTGTGTTCCACCCCTCCACTGAAGGCACAACTTCCTTGATCAAAATTGCTTCACATCAACTTTGCACTGCACTCACAAATGTAGAATACTACCAACACTACAATTCCTCTTAGATCTGTCAAGGCATTGCTTAGATTGCACTTCACTCAAGATCAAACACACAGAATGAAGATCAAGGCTATGGAATCCAACATCCAACACGCACACTGACTTGCACTTCAAAATTCTCCAAACACTCACAAACACAATTGCAAAGTTGATACTCGGAATCAAGCTCAAGCGACGAGCACTTCGCTTTATCTATTCTCAAAAATTATGAGCACTGAACAACATTTCTTTGCAAATACCACTCTTAAGTAGTGAAGCAATCGACAGTTCTAACAACTATACCGTTCTACAACAACTCTTCTAACCTACAAATCTGAAATGACAATGCACCTCTTCATATTTGCCTCTTCAAATCTCAAAATTGTTACTAATCCGATCCGATGTCTACTTCATCATTGACTTTCAAACCCGAACCTGAAGTAATTTTACTTCCTACTACTCTATCCTTGGGTTTCATATCTCTTATATCTTCTACCAGATCCAACAATTCTCTTTCCTGATCTGAAACTCCTATCATAATTAAGCCTTCTAAATCTCTATCTCCCGACCCACTCTTCTCTAAAGTGTCAAATGACAAATCCAAAGACACATGCACTCCTATCTCTCTTACTTTCTTCTCTAAAGTGTCAAATGTCAAATCCGAAGACACTTGCACTCCTATCTTTCTTACTTTGGGTCTAACTACTATCAATTTCTTTGTTAATTCTACTATGTCATCATCAACAATTGTAATTGAAAGCATGAATATACAATCTACACTTTCAATTTGTAACCCACTTTCCCCTAATAACTCATGTAACTCACCCAAAGCCACTTATAGTTTGATCGTGCACTTTGGGTTTATTCACTATTGTTATTTCTCCTTCAATTCATGTTCTATCTTCAATCAGAACTGAAATTGAAATCATGGGTATCCTAACTATCTTCCTTCCCTACTCTAACTTCCTCTCATGCTTCCCGCAAGATTCCCGAAGTCACCTTCACTGCACTCCGGGGTCTGACTTCCTTAGATTTAGTCGGTCATCTTAGTCTTGAGGCAAAATCTTTAGACCCGAAGTCATGTAAACCCAAAGTCCGAAGTACAAAGTCCCAAATCACATTGACCCAAATACAGTAACCCAAAGTACATCTACTCTAGAAACTTCAAATGCTTGTAACTTCTTTTAGAAACCTCCAAAATTTGCAATTTTGGTGGCAACGGAAAGCCCTGAACAAGACGCTTCCAACTAGATATAGCATGCTTGATTTGGACTCGTGTGCATTGAGATATGGCCCCCTCAAGAATCCTGACCTGCAACTTCTATTTCTTCTTTGGGTTTGCCCTCCTCCAACGTCTGATCCGAGTTTTTCCCTCCTTTGACACGAAGTAAACTTCTTTGGGTTTGATCCAATCCGAGTCCTTCTTCCTCTTACACAAAGTAGACTCCCTTGAGCTTGATCAAAACACACGTTTCCACTCATTTCTTCTCCATTTGGTTTCAATTTTGTTTCAGCAAGGCACTTTTTCTTCAAAACTCGTCCAAAATGAAATATGTGGGTATCACATTACACCAGAGTCACGTCCCTCATCCTTGGGTGAGGATCCTCCAAGAATGCAACCCAAGAATTCATCATGATCTGTGGAGTAAGATGGTCAAGAGGTATTACAACAAAGAATATAGACAACATGCTGATAGAACAACATCCCCTTGACTTTTGAGTTACTTTTCACAACTTTTGAGTTTACTTCTGCAGTTGATGTTCCTTTCTTGTACATCACAAACACTATTCCACTAATCCTAATTTTCCAACACATGCTTAGATTTATATAACAGTATCTTGAAATGTGGTGATATACAAAGTTAGATGCTTTTACATATTTTCATCTTTTCATGCCATTTGTAGTGTTGCATCTAGATTGCTTAGACATTGGAATTCTAGTGATATTAGTTAGAGTTATTTCAGTAGTTTCTCAAAGACTACTTTCCAACGGTCAGATTTTTTGTTTGGAGTATTGACTTCACGGTGGGGCCTACTATCACTTTGCACCGTTTGCACTATCAAGTGTGTTGTCAGTAGGACCGTTAGGGTTTCAAACCTAGTTTGAGTCCAATGGTATACTTTCAAAGTGTAGCTCTAGAGAGCTCACTTTTTTGATGTTGAGCCTTTGAGTTCCTGGCTATGGTGGATAGAGCCGGCAAGCGTCACTTGGATTCTCTTAGCTAGAGTGGGTGTGGCTTGACTGTAATCAATGACCAATTATTGGCAGTTTATAGAATGACAGATCAAGAATTGATTTGAGTTGAGTGGATTCAAGAGGTGTTAACAATCTGATTACATCAGAGAAGTGAAATCAAGAAGACATCAGGTGCATGAACTTTGAGTGTTGGTGGTATCTCCAAGCTTTGTGGATCGTTGGGTTTAGGGTTTGGAAGAGTTTTGCCAGATTTTGGAAGAGGTACAAAGAGGCAAGAAGAAAGGCCTCATTTGGCTGAATTTTGGTGTTTAGAGGCTATGAGGCATATGGATGTGGGCTATGAGAGGCTACGAAGGGCCAGCTTGTTGGCGTGAGGCTAGCTAGTTTAGAGTAGATATTGGTCATTGGTTGGCAAAATCTACCTTTCTTGCTAGATTATGTGTAACAGAGTTTGACCCCTAGATCTTTTGTTCCTAGACTGGTGCCCTAGCCAACTGGTCCACCCTCACTTGTTGTCCTAGTGACTGCGCCACTGTTATCTATACACTTGTAGCTTTGGCTAGGAGAGGCAGTTTGATCCCATTCTTGGTAATCCTAGTAGTTTAGGACTTAGATATCAACTTCTTGTATGTTAAATGCCAAATGGTGGCAGAGTCAGTCCCATGTTGTTTTATGAGATGGAGGGTTTTTGTTTAGATTTCTTGTGATTGGACCCCCTCCATTCTCTACTTCCTATTTTTGCGCCATGTTTGTGTGAGGTGCCCTAACTTTTGAGCGTTGGTGCTTTGGTGTGCTCTCAATAGTGAGGTTGGAGTGATGACCAATCAGACTATCTTTGTTTCTCTCCGGTGAGGCAGGAAGTGATGACCTACAGAGCGTGAGAGTGCGTGTTGTGATGGCAGGTTATAGGTTGCCCTTCCCCTAGTGTAGTTATCTCGGTTAGAGTTACATTAGGGGGTGGTGCTTATTTGGTATCAACACTTGGTGGTGTTGGCACTTGGTAGGGTACTTGCAATTGCAGTTTGTGGGTCTGGTTTGTAGTTGAAGTTAGCGGTTGCCGTTACTTTGTCACGATGGAGTTCTTTGGGGATTCTAGAGGAGATAGCCTTGCACTACCTAGTGGGTTTACTCATAGTGGTACTCGATATCAGCTTGTATCTTAGGTCCCAATGAGGGAGGAGATTGACTCTAAGTTGGAGTTTGACACAAGAGTTGATTTAGTTGAGAGTGCACTTGGTATGTACGCATCATTGTGTGGGACATGGACAAGATTTATGGGGCCTCCAAAGTCCCTAGGCGTTACTCTGGTACAGTGGGTACCATTGAGTTAGATGACTTCATCCAAGAGTTTGATAATTGGTGTGATCTGCAGCAGATGCGGAACCCGACTTTGTTTACACCCTTCATGGCATGGAAGGGGTTGTTTTAGCATCTAGAGGGTCTACCAATGGATGACTACCATGAGTTCAAGAGAGCTCATTTGGAGGAGATCAAGTTATGGAGACAGTATTGGTCTCCAAACTATATCTCTATCACTTTAGGTTTGGTGGCCAAGAGTAGATTGGCTGTATCCACAAGTTCTAGCTCAAGTAGTGTTAGTGGAGCTAATGGAGGTGCACTAGCTAGAGATAGTGCTACTACGAGTGGAGGTACCGCTGTAGGAGGTGGTGTGGTACCGAGGTGTAACCTGATGGTGGAGTTCTTCTAATGTTTGAGGCAGAACTACTAGGGAGTGCAGATTGACAAGCTAAGGAGCTTGCAAAAGCTCCAGCAAAAGGCTGGAGAGAGACTACACAAGGCATACACTCGCATGAGGTGGTTGATCAGTTTCACTCAAAGAATTACTAAGACCCAAGTAGTCCAATTTTGGTATGGGATACTAGATAGGGAGTTGTGATGTAAAGTTCGTGATGCTATGTTGTTACATGCTACTTTGCCTACTTTGGTAGTGGTCTTTGGTTTGGCTAAGCGTATTGAGCTCAACATGGTGTAGGAGAGAGTAGTGACATATGGATTTGGTAGGGGGACCTCATCTATGGTTGTGACTTCTTCTAGAGTGTAGCAAAGTGCACCATGCCCAATTGGTTTTCAAGGACAGGGTGGATAGCCTAGATCCTATGGAGCGAGTGGAGGGCCTAGTGGAGCTAGACCCTTACCTTCATTTTTGGGTCAGTAGCAGCCAATGAGTGGTGGTGTTGCTTGTTGGACTTGTGGTAGACCTCACCATCAAAGAGAGTGTACTCAGGGCAGTGAACCTGATACCTTGGGTGCATCACAACCAACATAGAGGCATTGTGAGCATTGCCACAGATTTAGTCACACTAGTGATTGATGTTTTGACCTACACTCGGAGTTACAGAGTGGTAGGGTTGCTATGGCAGGTAGTAGAGGAGCTCTAGTTCATGGAGGACAAGGTAGTAAAGGTGGTGGTAAAGGATCTACACCTAGTAGGGATGCAAAACCTGCCCTTACTTGTGATACAACTATGGCTATTTGGATTGAGCAGTCGGAGTAGAGATTGGCTAGTATGGCCATTGCTCAGAGGAGATCAGATTTGGGTGCTGAGGCTTCCACCTCATATGTTGGTGATAGAGATGCTTTGGACTTCATGTACGGAGCAGCACAAGTGGATGCATTTGTAGCAGTGACTAGGAGTGCAATATGTGCTCAGAGCCTAGAGGAGCATCAATGGAGTTGGACCTACAAAGAGGAGAGGTTGGGAGATAGGTCAGACTTACATCGTCTTTCACACTAATTGAGGCATTGCAAACAACATCCATGGTTCCTAGACATCCTAGTGCAGGTGTAGTAGGTGGTGATGGAGCGCATGAGGGACTACCTACTTGTCAACCACCTACTACTACACAAACTGAGTCTAGCACGATGTTGGGGGCGGCTTAGCTTATTATGCGGTGCCCTTTGTTTTCAACCAATAACATGTTTACATTGGGAGTTGACCCAACCCCACTATTCCGGTTGGTTGCCATGCTTTGTGAGAGTAGAGATGATGCGGTTCCTACTACTAGACCAGAGGTGGTTGATAGTGGAGCTGACTTGGTTGAGGAGCATGGGATCCATTCAGCGACCAGTGGTTTATGGTAGGTAGCAATGGCTAGACTGGAGGAGTTGCCAGCTAGACCGACCTTTGAGAGAGCATGGTTTACACCTAGTGTTGTCCTATTGGATAACCAAAGGGGGATTTTCCGTTTGGTGGGACCTTAGGGAAGGTCTATACTCCACAAAGAGTCTTGTTAGACTCTAGTGCGTAGCCTCTTATGTTGGGGAAGGTTGTATGTCGATCTGGAGTTACGGAAGACCAATGTAGAGAGGTGTCCATTTCAGATCTAGACATCTTTAGGTGGTGGTTTGACACAATACATCACACGTGGGGAGCTTGTTGTCCAGGTTCAGCATGGTCATCCGATTGATAGCCCAATGGTGAGAGCTCAAGCTATTGCAACAATAGCTGAGTCATATGATGTGCTAGTTGGGAGAGCAGTGTTATACCCCATGGGTTTCAATATTGACTATTGGGACGAGACGTCCTCCTAAAGACCAGGTTGGCAGTCTGGTGAGGGACAGGTATGTTGCCTACCAATATGCTTCAGTAGTGGCAATCTTGGCTCACTACAGTCCAGGACCATAGCAACATCAGTTTTAGCTTTTAGTGGTGCAGGTTTGCACCACTAAAAGTTACTTGGCCTGGTGACTTGTTAGAGGGGAATGCCCATGTAGAGGATACTCCAGTACTAGAGGAGATCACTTGGATTTGGAGTACAAGTGGGATTTTTCCATCTACCTTGGATGTTCCATTGTGGAGTTCATAGGAGGCGTTGCAGCAGCATGCAGATCAGTTGGTCCAGCAGACTTGGAGTGGAGCTTTCGTACCATCATGAGATGAGTGTGAGGATGAGCCTCTAGAGTCGATTACTTTGACACCTCTAGATACCACACTCATTGCTTGGTAGTATCTAGTAGAGAGAATATGTCTATTGGAGTTGTTTGGTGGGATTAGCACTGGACTAGCTACGATATTACAAGTGGGTATACGAGTACAGAGGTACTTGTATGTAGAGAGAGATGAGACTGCTAGGCAAGTCTCTCTACATCATGTAGCACACTTGGCCTATCAATATCCGGAGTTATTACCAATGTCAGCAGTCAAAGGTTACCAAAAGGCCCTACCAGCAGATATTCCCTTACTGGGGACGCATGATCTAGAGAGACATGGGCCTATTCACTTAGTGATTTCTAGATGGCCATGTCAAGGACATACACATGCTGGTAGAGGTTTGGGTCTTCAGGATCCTTGTTCTAGTGTGTTTTGGGAGATGTTACGGATGCTATAACATCTTGAGGTTCATTAGTCTGTTTCTCCAACTTACCTTTTGGAGAATGTTCCTTTGATGGGTGATTCTTGCACGAGAGTGGTGGCAAGTACACATCAGGTCCATTCTTGGATAGGACCTATTGTATTGTTAGATGCAGCCAGAGTGGGATCACAGGCTCATCGTCTTTGTCTTTGGTGGATGAACCTCTTACCCTAAGAGGTTCTACAATGTGCTTATGATGGGATTTAGCAACTTGACCACATCCTTGTTGATGATATCTTGGATGTTGAGCGTCAGTCTCAGATAGTGGTAGTGGCTAATAGGTCACCTATGGTAGTGGTGAACCTAGTTGGATGGCCTAGAGCCGCATTTCCCACACTCATGAGTTTACCAGGCTCTCATGCTTTTAGAGAGGGAGGAACTGGACTTGTTTAGGACTCACAATTCCAACAGTTGGTGGAGCACAATGCTGATGAGATAGAGCGAGCAATGGGTTTTCACACCGGTATTACCGTTGTTCCAGTAGTGTCAAAGGCATCTAGGCGTTAGGTGTTAGTTCAGGCTATGGACTTGAACTATTTGACTTGGATTGTGAGCCTTGGCTTGGTAGAGCAGTGTAGGTCCGCTTTATAGGCATCACCACTTGGACACTTGTGAGCCCTATGCCTATTGAGACAATTCAAGCACATGCTGCGGGTGATAGACCGAGTGGACATGGTATTCTTGGGACACAACTAGTGGCTACTAGGGAGAGTGGTCTACTTGGAGTCCATCCAGGTCAGCGTGGGCTACTTAGATTACACCCTTGGTCCATTTGGGATGCAGCTAGCGGGCATGTGGAGCTTGTAGCCAGAGTGGATGGAGGTTTTCACACAAAGGTTGGGACCTCTAGTGGTCGGGTGCATGATACTATTGCTCCCAAGGGCCCAGTGTAGCAGCCAATCAGTTTGTCTTCCACTCCTATGATTGTTACAGAGGATACTTGAGAGCCAAATCTTGGACCCAAGCTTACTAGAGAGGAAAGACGAAAGGTTTGGAGGTTCTTGAGGAGCCACACGAGTTGTTTTGCCTTCAGTATGAAGGATTTGGGTGCTCTAAAAGAACCTGGTATATGGACTGAGCTGACTAGCAAAACATCAATTTCTTGACGTCCTTATTGATATATTGAGATGGAGAGGACATTGATTCAGAGCCGGAGTAGTGACCTTTATGAGGCTGGTTTGGTGGAGATTTCACATGGAGAGTATGCATCAACAACAATGATGCTAGCCAAGAAGGATATGCATAGCAACTACACAGATAGGCAAATATGTGGAGATTACCATCCTATCAACCAATAGACCAGGGCTGATCGATATGCCATGCCCACACCAAAGGAGATTTTTGATGCAATTGGGCATGCAAAGGTCTTCAATACTTTGGATCTTTGAGCGGGATATCATGAGTTGCCAACCTAAGAGGAAGATAAATCCAAGACAACATTCTGGGCTATTGATCCTCATGACAAGGATGTGTTATACTAGTGGAGGTTCTTACTATTTGGGTTAAAGAATGCTCTGTTGAGTTCCAGAGGGTCATGGATAGGATCTTAGCTGGATTAGATTTTGCTTGGTGCTATATTGATGACATTTTGGTCTATAGCACTATTATGGAGGAGCATGATTGTAAAAGTATGGAGTTTAGCGATGTAGTTAGTAAGGCTAACAAAGTAGAGAATAAGCAAAATTAGCCTAGAATATTCCAAAAGCATCTAGAAAGCTTCTTGGGAAGCATCCCGACTAGTTAACTTGCGCTCCAAGCAGATAGCTTCTAGAAGGAAGCTTCTAACTAGCTTAGCTTGCATGCCAAGTAGGTGGCTTCTAGAAGAAAGCTTCTTGAGAAGCTTCCTAGTTAACTTGGCTTGCACTCTAAGAAAGCGGCTCAAAGAAGCTTCTTGAGAAGCTTCTCAAGGGCCTTGTATGCAACCTATAGGTACCAATGCCAAAGCTCATGCTAGGCATTTGGAGTTTTCCCTCATTCAAGTGTCCCAATGTGAGTTTCCATTCTCCTATTTCTCTCCTTGGTCTTGGTCTTTTACATTGGTATCAGAGCAGGAATGGGATGGATGGAATTTATGGACCACCAAATCCACTTCCGCCAAACCATTGGGATTTTCATGTCTAGATATTATCCAAGCATCATTTCACACAATTCATCACCTTGCACTTTGGGCAAGATTTTTTACATATGATCACTGTGTTTGAGGAACCCTTGATACTTCCGGTTGTAACATATGGAGAACGATGGACATGCTACATCTATGTGTTAATCAATTAGATAAAGTGAGAGTAGTGGGATCAAGTAGTAGCTATGGCAGCAATACCGAACGTTATCCTTATGATGCAATAACAAATCAAGCACCTTACTCAATTGTTGGATGAATGAGATCAAAAACGACAAGAACATATAGAGAGAGCACCAATTCAAGATGGAGAAGATTGCATTTGATTTCCAAAATCCAAGGTGTTTCAAGGCCAGAATCTTCCGTGCACAATGGAGAATTTTGTATTTAATTGTGAATGTTACTTTGAAGCCACCAATCTTCAAGATGAACGGAAACAAATTCTCTTGGCCTCTAGCCAATTAGATGTTGTGGTAAAACTTTGGTGGCAATTTTGATGGGAGTGAGCTGAACGACAGATTGTTTCACCAATTTTGACATGGGCAAAGTTCAAGGATGCAATATTGGGTTGGTTTCAAACTATAAATGCCACCTGCTCCGCACGAGATAAATTGGCGGAGTTGAAGCAAGTTGGCTCAGTAAGGAGTTACATCACACAATTTCAAAACATCATCATGTAGATTCCATATATACAAGAAGGTGAACTATTGGATCGATTTGTGTGGAGATTGAAGTAACAAATGAAATTGGAGGTGACCATGCAAGAACCACAAAATGTAGAAGAAGCCATGCAATTGGCTGAGCTCTTTGATTCTTTGGTTGTGACAACTTGGTCTCGACCTCAACCTACACAAGGCCTACCAATACACTATGTACGAGTGGAAGAACCGGCACCAATGGAGATTGATACTATCCAACAAAGACCACTTGGTACAGCAAATAGAGAAAGATTATGACAAAATGGAGGTTGTTTTTATTGTCACCAAGTTGGACATTGTATTTTTGAATGCCCACTTAGGAATGGACGACCTTGACAAGTTATCCAGATGGAGATTGTGGAACAGAATGATCAAGGAAACAAGGAATCCCAATAGGAGATTTCGAGGCGCCTACTCGGAGCTTGATTAGTTCCAATAGGATTGAAGGCTCGTCCTATGCAAGTTTGCTTCACTTGCAAGATACAATATCTAATTGGGGTTGTAAGATTTTGGTTGATTCTAGAAGTTCAGAGAATTACATGTCTATGCAAGTAGCAAAGGAATTGGGTATTCCTATCAAGCTATTGTTTGGAAGTAGTTTGATGATGGCAGATGGTAGAAAGTGTTCTGCATTCCGCACCTCACATCCTATTACCTTCAAGATTGGGAAGGAGTTTTTGGAGTGTATGAGGTTTGTAGTGGCACCTCTACACTATGATGTCATTCTGGGTCTACCTTGGCTTGAACGTCATAAGGTTCAATTTGATTGGACCCAACTACAAATTCAAGTACAACACCAAGGTAGGAATTTCCGATTAGGTTGTTTGGCACCTTTGAGTAAGACATTTATTGGTGTCTTACTCAAAGAAGGGAGCCATAGAGCAAATCTGGAAGGGAGATGAGTCCCAAGATGGGAATTTTGCCAGGAAGGCAACCATGGAGCAAGCTTGGAAGAGAGATGAGTCATTGGAAGGGAAGTTTGTTAGTAAAGTAGCCATAGAGCAAGCTTTGGAGGAAGATAAGTTTATTTGCGATGTGGATCAAGCCGATTGCACAAGAAAAATCTGAGGAGGGCCAAGAGCCTCATCAAGCAATGGTTGAGCGGATAGTTGAAGAGTTTGCGGACGTGTTTCCAAATGATCTACCAAAGGGATTACCTTCCATCAAGGTATGCCCTTCAAGATCAAGTTATTGCCAAGGAGACCTCTAGTGAGTAGACCAATCTATCGGCTCTCACTAAAGGAGTTGAAGGAGTTGAAAAAATTACTTATAGAGTTGTTGGAGAAGGATTTCATACAACATAGTACCTCTACTTGGGGAGCACCGGTACTATTTGTTCCAAAGAAGGATGGAGGACTTTGTTTCTGTATTGATTATCGTAGGCTCAATAAGTAAACCGTGAAGACTGCATATCCCTTGCCTTGGATCAATGACCAGCTTGATCAACTAAGTGGAGCATGCTACTTTTCCAAGCTGGATCTTTGTACAGCTATTGGCAAATTCCTATTGAAAGAGAGGATGTGCAAAAGACTGACTTCACACAAGGTATGGGTATTTTGAGTGGAGTTCTACCTTTTGGACTCACTAATGCTCCAAAAATCTTCATAGATCAGATGCATCAAGTGTTGGAGGGACTATTGGATCAGTCCGTGGTGGTGTTCTTGGATGATATCTTAATCTATAGCAAGATAGAGGCAAAACATGTGAATCATGTGCGAGAAGTCCTAAGATGACTACAACAATGGAAATTTTATTGCAAGAAGTTGAAGTGTGCCTTTTGGCAGAAGGAGGTTACCTTCTTGGGTCATAAGATCTCATCAGAGGAAATCATGATAGAAGAAGATAAGATCAAGGCTATTATTGATTGGCCTACCCCAAAGGATGCTACAAAAGTATGTGCATTCAATGGATTGGCTAGTTTTTACCAACGGTTCATCCATTATTATGCTCATGTGGCTGCACCATTGACTAACCTCTTGGGAAAGAAATCAAGTTTCTAGTGGACCACCAAGCATGAAGAAGCATTCTAGAAGTTAAAGCATATGGTGTCTTCAAGACCTATTCTTCAACTATATGATCCTCAACTACCTTGTGTGGTTGATTTTGATGCTTCTAACTTTGCAATTGGAGCTATGTTGCAACGGGAATTCCCATATGGACTACATCCCATTGCCTTTGTGTTTCACTAACTAAATACAGCTAAAAGAAATTACTTTGCTCAAGATCGGGAACAACTTGCAATGGTATATGCCACCATGGTATGGAAGCATTACCTCTTGGGGAAACAAGTGGTCATGCAAACTAATCACAAGCCATTGTTGCAGACCTTACACTTGGAACATATGAAGAGTCAACATCATCAATGGGAAGAGCAACTCCAATTTTTTGACATCAAAATTGAGTACAAACCAGGTTGGTTCCATGTCATCCCTAATTCTCTATCACGACTACCTGATTTGAAGTCTCTTCCTCTCATCACGGCAGCAATTACGACGGTGTCAATTGACCCCAAGGTCCATAACAAGTTTTGGTCAGCTCTACAACAAGATCCCTTCTTCCAAATGATACATGGTTGTTTGACAACAAGCGACAAGGAGTACAACACCTTCTCCTTCAAGGAAGACCTTCTATTCCATGCAGACCGGATCCATGTTCCAGCCAAAGGTGATCTCCGACTTGTGCGCCTTTAGGAAGCCCAAGATTTACCAATATATTGGTAAATCATGGGCTTCCTGGGCTTGTCACATGGGGGTGGACAAGACCTTAGGTACCCTCCAACGCCAATGGTGGTGGCCCAACATGACATGAGATGTTTGGGAGTTTGTCCGATCATGTGAGAGTTGTCAACGCAACAAGGCTAGTTACCAAAAGCCGAGTGGACTCCTTTAGCCACTTCCCATTCCAACTACTCATTGGGAACATGTGAGCTTAGATCTCATCACCTCCTTGCCCAAGACACAACAAGGTCACACAACAATTATGGTGTTTGTGGATAAGCTTAGTAAGCAAATCCATTTGACACCAATGGTTGATACTATGGATCCTCTAACCTTGGCGCAACTCTACTTCATTAATGTATTCAAACATCATGGTATGCCACATGTACTCATCTCCAACCATGATCCTTGCTTCACCAAAAAGTTTTGGCAAGTCGTCTTCCAGATACTTGGCACCAAGCTTGCTTTGTCCACAACCTATCATCCTCAAACTGATGGACAAACTGAACGTGCAAATCACACCTTGGAAGATATCCTTCATGCCTTTATCAACATTACCATACCAATTGGGATGAATGTCTTGCAATTGTGGAGTTTGCATATAACAATTCTATACAGGCAAGCACCGGATTCTCTCCTTTCTTTCTCAATTTTGGCCAAGATCCACTTGTCTTAGATTCTCTTCTTTCTCCTCCTCCGTCTCAAGTCCCTCATACTTCAACCTTCTTGACCACCATATGCAAATCTCTCCAACAAGCCAAATCTCACCTCCTTGTTGCTCAAAATTGTCAAAAACAATATGCAGACCACCATTGTTGTGATCTCACCTTTGAATTCGGTGATAAATTTATGTTATCATCTAGTAATCTACCCTCCTACTTGATACCCAAGTTTGTAAACTTGCCCCCAATTAGAAAGGACCTTTTGATGTCACCCAAATTGTCTCTCTTGTTGCTTTTGACTTGCTTTGCCTTGTCATATGCACACCCATCCTGTCTTTCATGTTTCCAAGTTGAAACCCTTTGATCCTAACCCCTCTTCTTTCTCCTCTCAAGTCCAACCTCCTCCTCTCCCTATCTCTATCAATGATCATGAGGAGTACGAAGTTGATCATATCCTTGCATGTCGCCACATCCAGCAAGGACACCGCCAACATATGGAGTACAAGGTCCTTTGGAAAGGGTATCCCCTTCATGATGCCACTCAGAAACCTCTTTCTCACCTCCAAAATGTATAGATGGCCATCCAGGAGTTTGAAGTTCAATGGCGACAAGGATGTTACCAACAAGCGGTGGGAGAATATGTAATAGTATGGAGTTTAACATAGTTAGTAAGGCTAACAAAGTAGAGAATAAGCAAAATTAGCCTAAAATATTCCAAAAACATCTAGAAAGCTTCTTGGGAAGCTTCATGACTAGTTAACTTGTGCTCCAAGCAGATAGCTTCTAGAAGGAAGCTTCTAACTAGCTTAGCTTGCATACCAAGTAGGCGGCTTCTAGAAGAAAGCCTCTTGAGAAGCTTCCTAGTTAACTTGGCTTGCACTCTAAGAAAGCCGCTCAAGGAAGCTTCTTGAGAAGCTTCTCAAGGGCCTTGTATGCAACTTATAGATACCAAGGCCAAAGCTCATGCTAGGCATTTGGAGTTTTCCCTCATTCAAGTGTCCCAATGTGAGTTTCCATTCTCCTATTTCTCTCCTCAGTCTTGGTCTTTTACAATGAGAGATAGCTGTTGGAGGTGTTTGAGAGGTTGAGATCTCATGGACTCAAATTACATCCAGGGAAGTGTAGGTTCTTCCACGACCAATTTGAGTATTTGGGTCACACTATCTACCCTAGAGGATTTGGTGTTCAGCAGACCAAGGTGGAGGCTATTGCACGTATTCCTCGGCCTACGGATGTGAGCAGAGTGTGAGCATTCCTTGGGTTGGCAAGCTTTTATCGCCGCCATGTTAGAGGATTTAGTGTCATTGCCAAGGCTTTGACGAAACTGACCAAGCTTACATAGGAGTGGTGTTGGGGAGATGAGCAAGAGAGAGCTTTTGTAGAGCTCAAGGAAAGGTTGACATCTGCTCCTATTTTGAGGAGACAGATCAGAGGACAACCATTTCAGGTTCATACTGATTGGAGTATGTTGGGGCTTGGAGCGGTGCTCACCCAACATGATGATGAGGGGAAGGAGTTTGTGGTGGCCTATGCTAGTCGCTCCAACAATTCAGCAGAGGTGAAGTATAGTTCATATGAGGGAGAGTGCTTGGCAGCAATTTGGGGAGTAGCACATTTTCGATGTTACCTATTTGCTAACTCCTTCACTCTCATCATTGATCATCAGCCATTGAAGTGGTTGATGGAGTCCAACAAGCTTTCAGGGAAGCTTGCACAATGGGCTCTGATTTTATAGGAGTATGATTTCATGGTTGTTCACAGACCTAGAGTGGTGAACCGTGATGCAGATGGGTTGAGTAGAAACCCATGTCCCATCCAGCAGGATCAGACCAAAGCACGTTGGCATGGTGAGACAAATGGGGAGATGGTACCAAGTTGGCATGCATTGGCCTTTCTATGTATATTTTCAAAGGCTTTGGTGGTATCTTTCTTAGTGCATACAAGAGGAGTTATTGAGGTTATAGATCCCAAGAGTGAAGATATTGGTACAATTCAGCAAGACATTCATGATGATGTCTTAGTGATGGACTATCTTTGCATTGGTGTTGTGGGTGGCACTGTTGGGTCCAAGGAGAAAGATTGTGTTCTTCAGCAAGCCAAACGGTTCAAATTGGAGGGCAGACACCTTTTGCGTGTATGGGAGGATGGTAGAGTGCGAGTAGTACCACTTCCATTTTAGAGACCACAGTTGGTCCATCATGCTCATGGAAGCTAGGACATTTTGGAGTCAAGCGTACATATAGCTTACTCTAGAGTTATTATTGGTGGAACATAATGCAAATTGAGGTACAGTAGTTTGTTGCCCGATGTGTGGTTTGTGACTAAGTTAGAGCATCATTCAATGCTCCTACACCACAGTTACACCTATTACCTATCATGGGATTGGGTTACCGTTGGAGTTTGGACTTTGCTGGACCTTTATTGCTGACCATGAGACATCATTGGTATGTTTTGGTGATGGTGAAGCACTTATCCAAGTGGATTGAGTTGGTGGCACTTCTTGACAAGTCTAGCAAAGGGACAGCTTACTCGTTCTTGGATCAAGTTCTCAGTCATTTTGGTGCACCAGCTAAGGTTTTGACTGATCAGGCTACAGAGTTCTTAGAGGAGTTTCAGGTCTTGTGTGACAAGGCTTTGATTGATCACTGTACTACCTCCCGAGATCATCCTGAGGTAGATGGCTTAGCAGAGAGAGTGGTTCAGATAGTGAAGAGAGGATTGCAAAAGTATGGTTTGCATAGAGGCCACTTGGGAGATTGGGATCTCCAATTACCTTGGTTGGCCATGAGCTATTGGTTCAGCCGGCAAGCCTCCTTAGCATCCTTCTCTCCGTGCTTTCTACTCTATGGACAAGATCCACATTTACCTGCAGCCATTTGTCAAGATGCTATTGTAGTCTTGGACTTGGATGATCCAGATATATGGATGAGCACATGTTCTTAGCGGGCAGAGATCTTTTAAAGAGTGATGCTGATGGCCTCTGAGAACTTGGCGATTGCTCAGCATAGAGATACTTTACGTTATGCTACCATTTGAGGAGGAGGTTATAGACCCTTGATCAGTCAATTTCATCCAAGAGACTATGTATATCTACAACAAACAGCACCGACGACACTTGATGTTTTGACAGGCCGTACTATCTTGAGAGTGCATGAGGTTTTGCCATCTAGAGTCATTGTGTTAGAAGGACGTGATGGTGTTGTTTGGAAGGACCATGTGCACAATTGTGCGCCATGCCACCTCCCAAACATTGATGGTACTATGGACCCAAGCTTGGCACTTGTACATGTAGGCTTGAGGTGTATGTTATGTGGCTCTTCTGGTAGAGCTACTAATATGTTAGTGTGGGATAGCTATTCGAGAGGATGGCATATGGTATGTATGACTCCTCCCCTTGTGGTGGTTCCTCAGGGATAGTGGTTATGTCCTAGATGTACTTGACCTATAGCTAGTTCATTCTTTATATGGTATAGATTGTAGATATGCAACTAACAATGGGGCTCCATAGCACCCGGCCTCCTGATCTTTGTCCATTATAGGGTATACCATATACTTAGAGTAGATGGTTGTCTGGAGTTAGAGGGACCTAACCACCAGCTAGGAGGGCAATTGTGGCACTTTAGAGTCTATGTATGACTTATGTGTGAGTTGTGCTTCTATAGTGTATGATGTTGATAGCGATGTATGTTGTGTAGCAATGTATATACGCACGATAATCTCAAATCTTCTTCAAATATCAATGTTTAGTAGATCCATGCAACAGATGCTTGAATTCATTTGACAACTCTTATTATATTTATAAATTGATCTAAAAATTTGTATTTTATAACCACCTTAAAATTAAGTTGATGAAAAAATTAAGATTATGTTTTCTGTATTTCATTTTCCAATACTTAAAAGCCAACCAAACATCCTTAGATTTATTTTGCCACTACTACTAGGATTTCTGGCAAAATATATATTAAATTATCTTTTATATCAAAATTACCATCTTAAAGGATAGTAATGACAAGACTTGAAAAGAATATCATGATTAATTTTCATTTTAATAATCTTCAATGCTCCTACCTTTATTATGTTATTGACTAAATTTTCCACCATAAGATGAATTTTAATTTATTTATCTCATACATTACTGTAGAAAATATATGATAATTAAAATATCTTAATCAGAAAATGTATCATATACTATGTATCTATAGTTTTATATATGTTTGAATATTAAGATGGGTATGAGAAATCTAAAACTTTGGAGAAAATACTCTCTCACTTCTTTGTCACCAAAGGATCTTTATCTCCTAATTATTGAACTTAGATTGTGATAGTATACTCTTTCTATTCATTCCACTATGCAGTATTCATTCTAATATCTCCTAGTAAACTCCTTCCTTGCATTATGATGAATTTATGAATACCTTCACATGGTTGAACAATAATGGTACTATAGGAAGACTTTTGTCGCATATCACCAAAATTAGATCATTATTCTTTCAAATTATCAAGTGTATTTTTTATCTTTAATTTTTCCTTTTATTAGACAGCTATCAAACATCCTATAGAGGAGTTTTATTATTTGATGAAAAGATCTTATCAATTGAGGACCCAAAGGAGCAAAACCAAAAGTAACATTATTCCTATTCCTTTAATGAGCAAGAAAGTGTGTTTGTCAAGGTTTTATTCTTGAGAAAATATCAGTTTCATAGCAATAAATTCCAATATATGAGGAATTCTAGTAATTGCTAAAAAAATTCTCACTATAGCAACACACTCATACGTTGGAATCTCTTAAACTTTGAATATAACTTATTTTTATTTACAAAGATCTTGCATATCATGATAGTATGCATCACAATTTTAGAGAGGACAAAGAGGAAAGACATCATAAAGAATCCTCACCCTTGTATCATGTGTTAGACAAGGAAGCATTAAAGCTATACACTTCTCAAGTTCCAATTTCTTTTTAGCAAGGAGCCACTACAACACCACATGCATATATCCACTTAGCTTATTTACCAAGTTCTTGAAATTTGGTAGAGTTTTTTGGTAAAATAATTATATCTCTCTCACTCCTCATTCATATGCTATACTTTCTTATACATATTTTCTTAAAATTATTTGTCTTTGAGCTATCCAAATTTTTGTCAAGTCACCTCATTAAGTTCTTCTTTCTCTACAAAATGTATAAATATAACAAAGACAATTAAAACACTCTCACTTGAGTACAGTCTGAATGCTATGAATGATCAAACATCTTATAATCTCTCTCAAGTACAATCAAATGTATATTCATCTCTTCCTCATCCACTATATATGAAACCAATCTTGTAGGCAAAACTAATGTTTGTTATCATATTATAAAAGACCAAAGAGAGAAATAGGGGAATGGGAGATCAACATCTAAATGACATTTAAACTTTCATGAAATTGTGAGTGAAACTCCAAACGACTAGCATGAACTTGTGTTTTGGTATTTATATGGAAAGAATATAAGACTCCCAAGAAGCTTCCAAAGAAACTTTCTTTTAGAAATTGTATTCTTGGAATGCAAACTAAGCTAGTTGTTACCTTGGTGTACAAATTACTTAATCCATGGAAATGTCTTAAAATTTTTTGTCCAAAAAACTTCCCAAGTACTTCTAGAACATTCTACCGATGAATTTACTAGATACTTTTAGAAAAATTCTTAGAATTCATAGATATATGTTAGTTGTACATCTTTTTAGCTATATTTAGTTTAATTTGCTAATTCATTAGCTTTTACTTATTTGTATGTTAATCCCATATTATAAAAAATATCATCAGGTTTATCTTTTACAAACAACCAAAATAATACTATATATATATCCATTCTATCTTGGATCACAAAGAGAGACATAATAAAAATAAAAAGTGAAATAAGTGATATCATGTCATGTTAAACTCATAGAGTTCATATAGTTCATATAGAGTGACCAAAAGAGCTTGGGAGAGGTCAAGCTATTTGCTTTGTGAAGTGCTCACATAAGCACTTATGTGATAACTCCATGAATGCCCAAACCCAATAATAGAGGGATCTCAGTTTATTATTGATTTGGTGGGCCCCAGAACTGATGGAGCAAATTTCTTGCCAATTTATCAAGACTCGTATCCAAACATCACCAATTATAACTTTCTTGTACAAAGACTGCACAAGAAATCCTACTTGATAAGGGAAAAATAGGCCAAGTCAATTGAGGGAATGGAGAAGATGTAGAGTCATTACAAGGAAGAAGCCAAGAAAGCTAATGTTTTAATACATGAGAACTTTGAGGCAAAGATCCAGACTACTTCATTTCTTGTAGAGTAGAAGGAGCGAGAGGAACAAATCAAGAAGCTACAAGGAGAGTTGATGGTACTTCAACTTCAGTAGAATCAAAAGCAACAAGAGTGTGAGGAATAGTTGATATCTTACAATGAAGAAAAAACTAGCATCCAAAGTGAATTGGATGTAACCAAAGTGAGCCTAGTAACAATGGATGTAAAATGGATGCCCATATTGGGTGATGATATTGCAGAAGAAGAACTCCACTATTGTTTTTGCATCATCCTTGCAAGTAGCTTTTGCTTCAACTATCTTTGTTGCACAGTCGGTACAAACCATAATGTATATCTTCTGAGTAGTTTTTGTGGTAGGTTGTACCAGACCTACAAATAATATTTCCCATTTTTGAATAGTGCTAAGGGTAGGATGGGTCTCAAGGCCATTATGTGGTTGGAGTGGGTCTTCCAAGATGTTGGGGTACATCAAGTCTCTTGATATATTCATGCACATCCTTATACATGATCAACCATGAGTAACCAAGATCTTTGTCACTATATTCTTCAAGGCAAAATAGCCTGATGCAGCTTCCACATGCAAGGACTATATCACTCCTTCAACTTAATGTGATTTGAGACAATGTTGGAGACCTTCATCTCCTCTCATCTTGAATAAAACATTCCACTTCGGTTGGTATGGACTCATCTTGAATAAAACATTCCTCTTCAATTGATATGGACTTATCTTGTATAGGAACAATGATCACTATTCTAGATCTATCCTTTCAAGGTATTGCATATTACAAAGGTATAAGTACTCTACCAAATAACATGTTCTCTTTGTCACCAAAATGTGAAATAAACTCTTTGTCCAAGAAGTCATTATCTAGGTCTGCAACTTGGTCTTTGGTGTTGTTTCCATTTTTATGTTGTACTCCATTCCTTACCTGCACAATGTAGGTAAATACTTGCAAGGGAAGTATCCACCTTGCAATTTGCTTTTGAGAAATCTTCCTTCTTCACTAAGTGTTGTAATGCATAATGATCTACATGAAAGATAAACTCATATCCCAACAAATAGTGGCAAAAGTACTTGCCAATATACACCATTCCTAGTGCTTCTCTTTCCATAGTGGGGTACTTCTTCTTTGCAGTTGACAATTTCCTACAAGTGAAATATATTGGGTAGTCTTTCTTGTTATCATCATTTTGACTAAGCACTACTCTTATGGCTATAGAAGATATATCTACATATACATGGAGCATTCATTGCCAATATGGGCTTGTATCATAGGAGCTTCCACTAATTTTGCTTTCATTGCAATGAAGTCTTCTTCCTACTTTTTTCTCCACACATACACTTTGGACTTCTTCAACAACTTTGTGAGGGATGCTGCAAGAATTGCATAATTAGTGATGAATCTCTTGTAGTATCTCACATGGCCTAGGAAGGCATAAAATTCTCTCTAGATCTTTAGGGCTTCAAAGGCTTGAATGACTTTGACTTTCTTTGCATCTACCTGCACACCTCTACTTGAAACTTTATGTCCTTGTAAGATGCCTTCCATCAATACAAAGGAGCACTTCTTTCAGTGTAAGGATATTCTTGTTGCTTGATATTGCTTAAAATTTTTCCAAATAAAGGAGAGATTGTCCTCCTCCACCAACAATAAAGAAGTATTAATAAAATTTTCCATGAACTTCCAAAGGTAATCCTAAAAGATGGCTTCCATCATTCACAAGAAAGTCATATGTGCATTACACAATCTGAATGGTTTTTGGTTGTAAGCATAAGTACTCCTAATCCATAGTGATGCTAGTCTTATCCTATCTTCTCCCAAAAAGGGACTTGGTTATACCCCAAGAATCCATATAAAAAGCTATAACACTCATCACTTACAACTTGATCCAAAATAGTATCCGTGAGGATGATGATCCTTTGTTGTGGCCATATTCAACTTCCAAAAGTCTTGGCACACTTGGATCTTACCTATCTTCTTCTTAGGTACCATTATGATGGGAGACCCACTTACTATTGAGTATCAAGAAGATAATACCAACTCAAAGGTACTTATGATCTTGTACTTCACTGACAAGCAGTACTTTGGGTTGAGCTGGTATTGGCACTACCAAATTAGAATTGTACCATTTTCTAGATTGGTCCATTGTTCCTAAAAATATTGAGGGATGTTGTACATCTACTTGATCTTCCAAGAAAAAACGTCTTGGTATTCCTAAAATAGTTTGGCGTAGTCTTCATACTTGGTGAAGACACATGCTTGGATATCTTTAGGATCTTTTTTTCAACTACAATCACATCTTGATAATCATTTTGGAGTTAATGATGTACTTACATGGCTAAAATCACTCACTTCACTTAGTGCTACATGATCCTCCCAAAATTTGGAGTGATCACTCCCTTTGGCCTTATCTTCCATTTCTTAGCATTCCAAGTAGTTCAACACATCCTCTTTTGCCAAAGGTTCTTTAGAGTCATTCAAACTTTCTTTGGTGTATTCTTCTTTTGATGGCAATTTTCTCCTCAGTGTTGGATCTTCTTCCAATGTACTATGACTAAATTAGGAATTGTGTGCCTTGGATCTTTGAATAAAAGCTTATGTAGACACCAATCTATGGCTACTTGTACTCCATATAACCAAGGTCTTCCTATCAATATGAGTTAACCTTCTTAGGTTATAGGGCAAAGGATGATGGAGTCAAGGTGGAAGGCTACATTGACTATTGTGTTTAGGACCTTTTTCAGCATTCCCAAGTCTTCAATGAGTTGGTCTACAAATTATAGGATATAAGGAGTAGGTTCAAAGGTGATGTATCCTAGTTTGTGTATATTGTTGTACTTTGCCTTTCTCTCTCTAAGAACATATTGGGTGTCTAGTTGTAGAGCTTACAAATCAGAGCTTTTATGTAGACCTAACACTAATATTTTGAGCTTGATTGTGTGCCCAATCACTTTGAATCATGTTTCTAACATTCCTTCTATTAGGTGAGGGAATAATGGGTAACCTAACCTCTTCAATCATAGTCACAAACAGAAGAATTGGCATTCAAGTGTGATTGGAGGTAAAAATAGGGGCTTATAATGGTATTTTCAATAGAGTTTGTTGCATTAGCTCTCACTTTCAATAAACCTTGAGCCAACCAAATTTAACATAGTAGGGTGTTGTGTCTCTTTCTAAACCTCTATAAAATTTAAAGACTTCATCTAATCCCAATCCCTACACATACATCAATCACCAAGTTGGGCAAAATTTTGAGCTCTACAGACCATGTATATTTCATTTATAATAGTATGGAGTTAGGAAACAAGTGAGTAGAGACTAATGAGTTAGGAAATAGGCCAAATTAGCCAAGAAATCTGAGAATGTTTTAAAAGCATGTAGGAAATTCCTTGGTACCTTCCATGTATCAAATAATGCATATGATAAATAGACAACTTCTAGAACCTTAAGAAGCCTCTTGGCTAGCTTAGGTTGCATGTCAAGTAAGTGACTCCTTGGAGAAAGCTCCTTTGGAAGCTTCCCAGCTAGCTTAGCTTACACTCCAAGAAGGTGGCTTCTAATAGGAAGTTTCCTTGGGAGCTTCCCAAGAGCCTTGTATGTTTCTTATAAATACCAAAGCCCAAGCTAATGCTATGTATTTGAAGTTTCTCTCATTTGGGGCTCCCAATGTCATCTTCCAGTTTGGTCTTCCATTCTCCAATTCTTTCCTTGGTATTTTCAATGATCCAAGACATTAAATTCTCTAGTTGAGTAATTCACTTGAAACCTTTGTCAAAGGTGCAAATCTTACCACCAAAGATATTGAAAATTTTCATAGTCTGATTCAAAATAGAGCTTTAGAAGCAACCAAAACCCCAAAGCTAATCATAATCTTCTCCTCAACACTCAAAATCAACAATTTTATTCTAGTGCTCCAACTTTAGTTGATCATATTAGATTTGATATTTACTCAAACATTAAATTTATTGAGCTCAACAAAATCAGCACTTTGTCTATGAAAAGATATACCAAAACTCTCAAAATCCTCCAATTTGTTCATTTGGGTATGAATTTGACACCCTTTACTTCAATTGATCCTAAACCCACTCAGAAACTACTCAAATCCATTGGTTTTTGTCATCATACCATAAGCTATTACCTTTTCTCTCCAATTATAGTCTTTTTTCAAATATTTTATGTGAACTCACTCAATCCTCAAAAACTTTAGACCTCTCTTGTTGGGACCCAATTATTTGTATTTTTTCACTTGGCTTTTTCTCTTTTTGACAAATGGATCCCACAACTCCATCTTGAAACCATTGAATGAAATTAAGAATTTCTCTTTCTACAAGAGCACATAACTGCCTATAAGTAAGCATAAGAAGGATAATAAGACCCAAAGTTTCCATCATCAATACCATAAATGCAAGCCCAAAATGTGCTAACATCCAAGCTCAAAAGTGATCACGGTGCAAAATCTGAAGCTTGATGAGAAAATTATATAGGAGTGGCAAATCAAGAGTGTGGAAGATCTCTTGTTTCATCTCTTCCTTTGATGCTCTAGCTCCCACACTTTTCTACAACTCTCACTCTCAACTTCTTTCACCCGCTCAAGACTCCTAAAACTAAAACATATCTCATTTATGAAATCTCCGTCACCTATATACATCAAAGCCCTGAAAAGAGAAAAAAAATCCTAATTCACATGGCCAATCAATTGAATGTATATAGATTGCTCACATGGCAATAGCTCAACCATGAGACTTATTGTAAAATCTACTCCAATCTAACCATGGGATGTAGTAAAATCTACTACTCTTTCATTGGCTACACAAACCACAACATGATAATGGTTTCTTGTCATGACATTAACACTTGATTGAGAGTCAATGGAGATTGATTGTATCATGTAATCCTTGATCTCTATCTCTACTTTAAAAGAGCCTAGATCTTCTAATTCTATATGGGAGATTGTCAGCATTTTTTCTGCTTTGCTTTTGCACCCTTTGGAGTGACCAAGGCCAATTGGAACTTATACAACTTATTATCCTCCCATAACTACTTGAATTTTACATCAACTTTGGAGGATGTCAAGTATGCAACAATATCATATTGGGTAACACCTAGAAGTGAACCAACCTTCCTTCACCTCCTTTCTTGTCTCACCTTCTTGTATCTCTTGCATCACCTTCTTTGTAATAGTCTCTCCCAAGGTGAAGTCATTTGGAGTTGTTCCTTTGGCTCATTTGACTTTGACTTGAAATCCAATGCTCATTGAAGTATGGTGAATTTATGTGACTACTTCTTAATTTCTCCTATACTTTTGGCACTCCCATGCACTTTTTTGAGCTCTTCCTACAAGATGTCATGGACTTCCTTCCAAATGTCTGTTAGGTATTTGTGGTTGGTGCTTTCAATTAGCATACTTCATTTAGCTACACTTGGAATGAGAGGACTCTCATTTGGGTTTGAATGCACTTCACTTGGAAGCTTCTTCCTACTTTTCTTTAGTTTAATCTTTGCAAATAACTTCAACTACTTCTTGGAAGGAATCTTTTGTGAACAATCTTCCTCTTTGGCTTTGGGGATTCAGATTACTCCAAAAAAGATGCATTACTCATCTCCTTCTTGCTTGAGCATATACTTTATTGACTTTGAGATTTGGCCGGCCATTCTCCTAAGCAAGAAGCACATCCTTGTTGCCTAACTCTTCCAAGGTGACACAATGCATATCTATATCCACCTTGGTGGAAGGTAGGGTTGGAGCAAACCTCATTTAAGGCAAGTGGCTAGAGATAATTAGCAAGTACATGACCAAATGTTTTACAATTAGCACATAATGGGGTATATCATATTTTTTTCTTGGGCTTTGAATAGCACAAAGACCATGATCTAGGGCTCTACAATTGTAGCAAGTGCCAAGGGTAGTATTTTGGATTGGCTATATTATCCTTCTCTATGGTTTTTTGGTGGCATACTCCCTTAGCTTGTATCAAAGAAGAATGACAAAAGGAATTGGGTTCTACTAGAGTGCACTTCTTGCACTATGAAAATCTGATCTTCCTCCTCCACATAGTACTCCTACTCTTCCCTTATAGAAGTCCATTAAACCTAATGATTGAAGAAGAGGGATGAGTAATAAAAAATTTAGTGTTACCATGTGTTATTCTAACATATTGCAAGTCATGCACTAGATATTTGGCTGGGTATACAAAGGGAGTTTTTGCCTTTCCTTTGCCCCAACCAATTATACTTTGAAGTCAATAACTCCTTAATAATCTCCTCCAACTTTGTACCCAAGTGAGTGAAGGTCTTTAGAGTGACAACCACCTTCTATTCTCAAATACCTATTCATCCTTTCCTTTGCTCCTTCTTGTCTTTAGATGAAAACAACTCCAAAGATGTTATACTAGACAACTCCAAAGATGGAGAAGATGACACTTGAATTGATCTTGTCTTGGCTTCTTTGTAGTTTGACCTCAATATTGCTTGCTTGAAGGATTTAGCCAATCTGACTTGTACAATTCTATAGACTTCACCTCCTTGGCCAATGTATCATATTCCCATTCTTTAGCAAAGATCAAAAGTTCCATTGGAAGTCCTCCTAGAAACCATGCCACTGCTTGTGCATCCAAGTATCCTAGAGTGGCAACTCTTATTGGCATCATACTTAGAAGGCTTTGAAACCGTTTTGTGTAGCTATGTATTTTTTCATTCTTTTTTGTACCAGATTATTGAGTGTAGCAAACATATTTTCCTTGTTGTCTAGCTCTCAAATTTGTTCAAGGCATTGGCTCTTAGCTATTGGCCAATCCACCATATTGACAAGATGCTGGCTTATATGTGTGTGCAAATTCTTGACCTTCTTTCTTAGTAGGCTTAGAGAGACTCAAAGTTGATCAACATCCACATCTTCTTTGTTAGCTACTAAGATTGCCTCAAATTTCTTCATATAGGTATCTATATCTTCCTCCTCATCCTTACCTTTGAATTTTTTCTAGCTCTATCACTTGTGAAGAGGTCATGATTTTTATTTAAAGAGAAGTGAAGAAGGTACATACAATGGAGATTGAAATTGTAGGAGAAAATTAAAATAAATCAAAGTCAAGTACTAGGCTATGAAAGCACTCCCCTTTTTAAACAAGGTATGGTAAACAAGGATTCATCTTGATCCAATTCTTTGGAATTTTGCACATTATCATTTGAATTTTGCTTGGTCAAAGAGACTTTGTACTTGAGATTTGGGTCTTTGTGAAGAGCTTGCAAGGTTTCAATGGCAAGTATTCTTCTCCTATGCCCAAACCCAAAGAAGAGGCTTTAAAAAATTATCAATGTACTCTTCTTGAACTTGTACCACTAGAATTATTTCTCTTCTTGTTGTAGACGGTTTGCTTCTACTACACTAGATTGGGAAGAAGTAGTTGGGTGTTAGTTTAAATCAAGAACAATTATTGCCAAATATTTTTGAATCCAAACTCAACTCGCTCAAGGGACAAATGTGTAATACCAAGGGTTAGCCATATGATCTAGATGTGAAATTCGGTTTGGTAACATCTAGAATGATGTTATACATGATGGTCAAAATAGATCAAATAGAAGTATCACCAAAAGAGTACTTCTACAAATAGGGCAAAAACCAAAATAGACTTGAGAACCTTAGAACCAATAGCTAGACATATGATTTAAAGGTGAGAATTGGTTTGGTAACATCTGGAAAGATGTTACACATGATGGACTAAACAGATCAAAAAGAGGTATCACCAAAAGGGGACTTCTACTAATAGAGTAGGAACCGAAGTATGCCTGAAATCTTTGAAGGCAATTTTGGAGGCCTAAACGGATGAATTAGGCCTCGAAAATGTGCAAATTCCCCCCCCCCCAATGGAGGAAAGTTTGGCCTTCCCTCCCTATTGCTTTGTCTCATCGAGAGCTTTCCAACGGTACCTTACTCATGTGATTCTGAGATTCCTATAGGAAGATTCCCTAAAAGATTCCCTCTGGTCAAAGCCTGTTTGACCAACCAGATAGGACCTAGACCAGACAGATCACCCATCCAAGTAAGTAATCCAAGGGTGGAGCTTGCTGACATGTCACCTATCTGTGTCACTAATCCTATGGTGGAGTTTCCTTGGAAGAGATCCTCTTTGTCTATATAATAAAGAGAAGGTGCTCCCTTGGGGCATCGAATGTTTGAGTGTGCAATTTGTGTTTTCTCTCTTCTCTTGTCCTCGGAGTATTAAAAAATGCCAAAGGACCAATTCAATTTTTATCATTGTTTTTCTCTCAAGATTAGTAGGTTCCTCTTGAGCTTTTCTTTCTTGTGTTGCATACCATTCAGCTTTGTGCTTTAGATTTCTCTTGAAAACACACAAATCCTAAGGTGTCTTAATATCTCTTGGTATTGAATTCCTTAACAAAATTTATTGCCTTGGTTTTCATTGTATCTAGCTACTCCAAAGAATGTATCCTTGGTAGTGGCACCAAAAAGTATGTGATAACCTAATGTTGACCCAAAAACTGATATAATAGTAAGTAACATATCTTTCTCTTGAGGATGAAAATGACTAGAAATGAAGGGAGGTGTCACGATATTGCAGTTTGTTCATAATTTCCTATTTAACCTCTTAGGTAGAAACCACTCTCAAAAGAGGTAGTGTTACTCCTATGGTGCACTACCAAAAAAGGAAAATTAAATATCACTTTCACTACAAGTAAATTCCAAATCAACCTTGAAGATTTTAGTTCACTTCACCTCAAAGATTCTTTTATTCCAAAGGTTACGAACTACCTTTCCCAAAAAGCACAACTCCAAAAGAGTTTGTGTATTAGCCAAATGCCCTTGCCTTTTGATTTTGTGGTACTTCTAATGCTCCAAATCAAACTCCTCAATGCATTGATTTGCTCCTTTGAATCCTCTAGAAATCCCATATTTTGATCAAGGTTCTCTTGCACTCCAACACTTGTAATACTATTACTAATTTCCTCACTATTTCTCAACACAACCATTCACCAACACTCAAAGTGAAAGAATGATGTGAAGAACTTATAACACTTTTTACTAAATGTCAAATACATCAAAAGATGAACTAATAAAAGTGAAACCAAAAAACTTCAAGTTAAAGCCTTAGATAAATTCATGCTTTACCTCAAAGGAATTAGCGGCTAATTAGATTCCTAGTAATCTCCTATCTCTACCTACATCACACACTTAATATCCTAATTCTATCTTATCCTAATCACTTGTAGGTTACTTAGGTGCCTTACATGTGTCAAGGAAGATATCAAATCTTCCCCAAATACAATTGGCACTTTACACTCATTTGGACTTACAACTACAAAGGATCTATAACTACAAAGCTTTTTATAACTCCAAAAACCTTCTTCTTGAGGTATTTACAACTATGAATGTTTTCAATCAAGAGTAATGTCTAAAACCAAGTAGGTATTTGGGTTAATCCAACATGATTGACCTTCCTTTAGTATGGTGAATCATCCCTAGTTTGATGCTTTGCTCAAGGAGCTATCTTTGCCTTTAAAATTGCTAAATAGGAGGCCAATTTGCTCCTTCTACCCTATTATTTCTAACATCTAAGTATCACAAGTCATTGTGAACTTCCTAACTCTCTAATTTTAATTTCTAATTGGTCCATTCACTCTTCATCATAAGTTCATCTCTCCAATTTTTTGACCTATGACTTAAGCTTGTGGATGTTTTCCTTCATTGTTCTCAATTGCACTTCTTTCTTTTTCATTCCTATAATGTGATCCTTGGCTTCCTCCAATTGTTGGATCACATTTTGCTTCTCCTCCAAGTGTTGGGCCTTTACCTTCACTTCCTCTTGCATTTGGACTTGATCCAACTTCTTCTCTACCTTCACTTTCTTCAACTTCTTCTCTGCCTTCACTTGGCCAAGTGCTCTAGTTGGGTGGCCAACTCCTTGTGATACTTGGCTATATGCAAGTCCAAGGTTATGATCCAAACCTTGGAATTCTCTAACTCACCATAAATACTTACCACTTCTTTGGCCATAGCTTGCAATTGATCTTTGTAGTTGAGTTGCATGTTTTCTTTTCCACTTGTAGAGTTCCCAACTTGAGTTGCAGCCTCCTAAGTTCTTCATCTTGCTTCTTTTGATCTACAATCAAGGAAGAACTCTACCTTTTCACTTCATGGATCTTTTGCAAAAGATCATTCATCTTTTGTGCTCCTACTTTGTAAAAGGTTTTTGCCTTAGGCATCTCCTCCTTGGCTTGGTAATCCATTGCCTTCTAAATGCATATTTCCTTGTGAATTTGGTGTACTAAAGTGGTGTAGTCCACCACATCTGCACAATCTTCTTGATATTGGAGAAGTAGAAGCTCTATGAATTGAAATGCTACCCCTATCAAGTGGATAATGAAATGTGCTCCTTTGACTTGTGTTCAAGATGCTTGGCCCAATCCTTCTTTGACTTCAGTTGACACTTCTTGGTGAGATATTTGCCTTCCTCTTCTTCTTCCACTTTATCTATGATCTCTATTTCTCAGTCTTGTTCTCCTTTAGGCCAAAGTTCTTATTATTTGGTCTTTGTTCCCTCCTCTTTCTTGAATACTTGCTTCTTGGTCAGGATTTGGAGATGCTTTGGGTTGGTATGAGGTCTCACTTGATCCTTGACCTGGTCTGTAACACCCATTTGTGCATGTATGTAGTATTATGATATTTAGTTTGGTATTAATAGTACTTGAGAGATATTATTTATATAGAGATAAAGGATGGTTCTACATTAGTCATGAATAGCTAAAGTTAGTCATAGCTAAGATAGAGAGGACCTTACTTTAGAGGAAATGGAAAAGATTAGCAACACTATTTTGGATTCTAGTGTGTTGACTTGGTATTATTCCTAGGTGTTTAGCTTTGAGAAAAGAGTTGAGAATTCTTGGGCCCGCAAGCCTTTTTGTTTTGGATTCTTTTATAGTCCAAGGATAGCTTATGTGAAGGAATCCTTGACTTAGTGGTTGGGTCAAGATAAGATCATATGCTTAGTGGAATATGCCCATGTGGATGGATATTTGTTTATACATTTTTGACTTTACTTGACTTTTAGCCCAATAACTTGAGTTACTCCAGTAATTAGTAACTTTGGTGCGTAACTATTTCACAAGTATATAAACTAAGGGTGAGAAGGTACTGATCATCCTTTCATTTGCAATTATCTCTCTCATTGAGTGCTCTAGTGAGCAATGTCTTGAGTTTTGGAGTGTTAGCCTTAGAGGAGTATGATGGAGTTTGGGTTCCTTGCCTTCTTAGTCCATGGTGCGCTACCATAATAGCCATTGGAGGTTCATCTTGAGTGAGAGACAGGCCAACTCACAAGTCTTCCTAGTCCCCACATTGTTGTGGATTTAATTGAGCATCTTCATATCGTTTGTAGGGGCCATATCTCAATGATGAAAAGTCCAAATCATGCATGCTATATTTCGTTGGAAGCGTCTTGTTCAGTCCTTTCCATTGCCACTAAATTGTAGACTTTGGAGGTCTGTAGAAGAAGTTACAAGCATTTTAAATTTTGGGAGTAGATGTACAAAGTAGTTGAAGGACTTTGGGTTGGTGTCTTTGGGACTTTGGACTTTGGAATTTGGGTTTACATGACTTTGGGTCTAAAGACTTTACCTCAAGACAAATATGATTCAATAGTCTGACCTCGGAGTGCAATGAAGGTGACTTCGGGAGTCTTGCCAAAGACACTAAAGTAAGTTAGAGTAGAGAAATAAGATATTTAGGATACCCATGACTTCAATTTCAGTTCTGATTGAAAATAGGATAGAATTAGAAGAGAAATAGCAATAGTGAATAAACCCAAAGTGCAAGATCAGATAGTAAGTATCTTTGGGTCAATTACATGAGTGATTAGGGGAAAGTGTGGTGCAAATTGAAAGCGTAGATAGTGTACCCATGCTTTCAATTACAATTTTTGATGAGGACATAGTAGAATTAGTAAAGGAATTGATACTTGTTAGACCCAAAGTAAGAAAGATAGGAGTGCAAGTGTCTTTAGATTTTGCATTTGACCCTTTAGAGAAGAGTGAGTCGGGAGATAGAGATTTAGAAAGCTTAACTATGATAGGAATTGCAGATCAAGAAGGAGAAGTGTTAGAATTAGTGGAGGAATTAGTAGTTGTGAAACTAGAGGATAGAGTAGTAGTGTGTGAAGTTACTTTGGGATTGGAAGCCAAGGAAGAAGTTGACATCGGATCGGGATAGAAACAGATTTGAGATTTGAAGAGGTAGATATGAAGAGGTGCATTGTCATTTTGGATCTACAAGTAGGAAGAGTTATTAAGAAATGGTATAGTTGTTAGAATTGTTGTTTGTTTCACTATTTAAGAGTGGAATTTGTAGTATTATATTGTTTAGTGCTAATAATTTTTGAGAATAGATAAAGCAAAGTGTTGATTTTAGTGCTCATTGCTTGAGCTTGATTCCAAGTATCAACTTTGTGAGTGTGTGGAGAAATTTGAAGTGCAAGTCAATGTGTTTGTTGGATGTTGGATTCTGCAACCTTGATCTTTACTTTGTGTGTTTGATCTTGAGTGAAGTGCAATCGGAGCAATGCCTTGCAAATCTGAGAAGAATTGTAGTATTGGTAGTATTCTACATTTGTAAGTGCAGCGCAATGTTGATGTGAAGCAATTTTGATCAAGGAAGTTGTGCATTCAATAGAGGGGTAGAACATAATTCTGAGGCAAAGTTGTTTTACAGTGAAGTGTTGTTTTTGGGAGAGCCGGAATCATTACAATCAAGATTGTTTGGAAAGGTTTGATGGAGTTGTGATTAAGGAGTGCTAATTTGTGACAAGACCGCAAGTCAGTGCCTGTTACTCTCTTCTAGGTGTGGTTTCTACTCGAGAGATTAAAGATGCAACCAAGAAGAACTACATTGTGACATTTGACTTTGTATTTGACCAATTTTGAATCGTATTTCTACGGGAAAAAACTTTACTTACTTGATTACCGCAAAAGTGATATTTTCCGGGTTGTCACACTCATGTCCCTCATACTTTCACCTTCTTGACCACCATCTCCTAATCCCTCCAACAAGCCAAATCTCATCTCCTTGTTGCTCCAAATTGGCAAAAACAATATGCGGATCACCATTGCCGCAATCTCAACTTTCAAGTTGGTGATAAGGTCATGCTCTCATCTAATGACCTTCCTCTCCCACTTGATACCCATGTTCGTAAACTCACCCCTAATTGGATAGGACTCTTTGATATCACCCAAATTGTCTTTCTTGTTGCTTATCAACTTACCTTGCCTTGCCTTGTCATATGCGTATCCATCTTGTCTTTCATGTTCCAAGTTGAAACCCTTTGTTCCTAACCCCTCTTCTTTTTCCTCTTGAGTCCAACCTCCTCCTCCTCCTCTTGTCCCTATCAATGATCATGATTAGTACAAAGTTGATCGTATCTTTGCGCGTCACCATATTCAACGAGGTCGTCAACAACATACGAAGTACAAGGTCCTTTGGAAAGGGTATCCCCTTCATGATGCCACATGGGAACCTCTTTCTCATCTCTAGAATGCACAACTAGCCATCTAGGAGTTCAAAGCTTCACTTGCAACAAGGACATTGACAACTAGCTATGGGGGAATATGTAACAATATGGAGTTTAGCGATGAAGTTAGTAAGGCTAATGAAGTAGCAAATAAGACAAATTAACCTAGAATATTCCCAAAGTATCTAGGAAGCTTCTTGGGAAGCTTCTCGGCTAGCTTAGCTTGCATCCCAAGTAGGTAATTTCTAGAAGAAATCTTTTAGAAGCTTCTAACTAGCTTAGCTTGCACACCAAGTAAGCGGCTTTTAGAAGGAAGCTTCTTGAGAACTTTACCAGTTAACTTGGCTTGCACTCCAAAAAAGTGGCTCAAAGAAGCTTCTTGAGAAGCTTCTCAAAGGCCTTGTATGCTCCCTATAAATACAAGGGCCAAAGCTCATGCTAGGCATTCAAAGTTTTCTCTCATGCAAGTGTCCAAATATGAGCTTCCATTCTGCTATTTCTTTCCTCAATCTTAGTCTTTTACAGTTGCTATACAACAACAAAGTGAGCACCTTACTTGATTTTTGGATACATGAGATCATCAACGACAATAGCATGTATAAAGAGAACTAGTTCAAGAAGGAGAAGATCAAATCCAAAACCCAAGGTATTTGAAGGCAGGAATCTTCCAAGTGTAGTGGAGAATTTTTTGTTTGAATGCAATTGTTATTTTGAAGCTACATATCTTCAAGATGAATGGAAATAGATTCTCTTAACTTCTAGCCAATTGGATGGAATAGCAAAACTATGGTGATGATTCTGAGTGGAGCAAGTTGAATGGCAATTTGTTGTACCAATCTTGACTTAGGTAGAATTCAAGAGTGCAATGATAGTAGATTCCAAGCTATAAATCCCACACGAGCTACACAAGATAGGTTGATAGAGTTGAAGCATACTGGCTATATAAGAATTACATCATGAAATTTCAAAACACCATTATGCAAATTCCAAATATACTAGAAGGTGAAGCTCTGGATCAATTTGTGAGGAGCTTGAAGTCTCAAACCAAATTAGAGGTAACTATGCAAGAGCCACAAGACTTGGGAGAAGCCATGCGGTTGGCTAAGCGCTTTGATTCCTTAGTTGCAACAACTTGGTCTCAACCTCAACCTCCACAAAACCTACCAATACACTACACACCGGTAGAGGAGCCAACATCAATGGAGATTGATACCATTCAATAGAGACCACTTAGCATCGTAAGATATAAAAAAATTGAGACAAAATGGTGGTTATTTCTATTGTCACTAGATTGGATATCACCTTGTTGAATGTCCATTCAAGAATGGGTGACCTTGACAAGTCGCCCAGATGGAGTTTGTGGAGTAGAATGATCAAGGAAATGAAGAATCCTAGTAGGAGATTTTAAGCCGCCTAATGGAAACTTGATTAGTTCCAATGGGATCAAAGTCTTGACCTATGCAAGTTTGCTTCACTTGCAAGGTATGGTATCTGATTATGGTTATAGAATTTTGGTTGATTTTGGAAGTTTGGAGAATTGCATGTCCATGTAATTAGCAAAGGAATTATATATTCTTGTCAAGCCAATAATTAGAAGTAGATTGATGATGGCAAATGGTACCTCACATCCTATTACATTTAGGATTAGGAAGGAGTATTTGGAGTGTATGAGGTTTATAGTGGCACCTCTACACTATGATGTCATTTTGGGTTTGCCTTAGCTTGAATTTCAAAATGTTCAATTTGATTGGACCCAACAAAAAATTCAATACAATACCAAAGTAGGATTAGGTTGTCTAGCACCTTTGAGTAAGACACCTACAAATAGTCTATCCTAAGATGGGAAGTCTATCAAGAAAGTGGCCATAGAGCAATCTTTGAAGGAAGATAAGTCCAAAATGGGAATTTTGTCAAGAAAATAGCCATAGAGCAAGGTTTGAAGGAAGATAAGCCCCAAGATGTGAAGTTTGTCAAGAAAGTAGCCATAGAGCAAGCTTTGAAGTAAGATAAGTCCTTAGATAGGAAGTTTGTTAGTGAAGCAGCTTTAGAGGAAGATAAGTTTGTTTTCATAGTGTGGATCAAGTCAATTCAACAAGGAGAATCTAAGGAGTGTCAAGGACCTCATCAAGCAATGGTTGATCAAATAGTTAAGGAGTTTGTGAACGTGTTTCCGGATGATCCGCCAAAGGGATTACCCTTTGATTGTGGTATGCTCTTCAAGATTGAGTTATTGCCAAGGAGTACTCTAGTGAGTAGACCAATTTATTGGCTCTTACCAAAGGAGTTGGAGGAGTTGCAAACAACACTTATGGAGTTGTTGGAGAAAAATTTCATATGACATAGTACATCCCCTTGTGAAGCATTGGTACTATTTGTTCCAAAGAAGGATGGAGGACTTCATTTCTATATTGATCATCATGGTCTCAATAAACAAATAGTGAAGAATGCATGTCCTTTACCTTGAATTGATGACTTGCTTGATCAATTGAGTAGAGCATGATACTTCTCCAAGCTAGATCTTTGCAATGGCTATTGGAAAATCTCCATTGATAAGGAGGATGCAAAAGACTGCCTTTTGTACAAGATATGAGCATTTTGAATGGAGAGTGCTACCTTTTGGGCTCACTTATACTCCAACATGCTTCATGGATCAAATGCATCAAGTGTTGGATGGACTATTGGATCAATACATGGTGGTGTTCTTGGATGACATTTTAATCTATAGCAAGATAAAGGCAAGACATGCAAATCATGTGCAAGAAGTCCTAAGGAAACTACATCAATGAAAGTTTTATTGCAAGAAGTCAAAGTGTACCTTTTGGCAAAAGGAAGTTACCTTCTTGGATCACAAGATCTCACAAAAAGGGATCAAGATGGGAAAGAAGAAAATCAAGGCCATTATTGATTGGCCTACTCCAAAGGATGTCACAAAGGTGAAAGCATTTAATAGATTGGCAAGTTTTTACCAATAATTCATCCACTATTACATGCATGTGGCAACACCATTGACTGACCTCTTGGGGAAAGTCTCAAGCTTTCAATGGACCGCCAAGCATGAAGAAGCATTCCAAAAACTGCAACATATGGTGTCTTCAAGACTCATTCTTTAACCACATTATCCTCACCTACCTTGTGTGGTTGACTTCAATGCTCCTAACTTTGCCATTGGAGATGTGTTGTAGTAGGAATTCCTAGATGTGTTACATCCCATTGCCTTTGTGTCTTGTAGATTAAACACCAAAGAAAGGAATTACTTTGCATAAGAGTGAGAATAACTAGCAATAGTATATGCTACCAAGGTATGGAGGTATTATCTCTTGGGAAAATAGGTGATCATGCAAATTGATCACAAACCCTTCTTGCAAACCTTACATTTGGAGCACATGAAGAGTTGATATCATCAATGGGAAGAGCAATTCCAATTGTTTGATATCAAACTTGAGTACAAACCCAATTGGTTCCATGTCAACCTTGATGCCCTATCATGATGACCTAATTGGAAGTCTCTTCCTCTCATCACAATGGCAATTACAATAATGTTAGTCAACTCTAAGGTCCAAATTGAGTTTAGGACAACTCTACAACAAGATCCCTTTTTTCATATGGTACAAGGTCATCTTGCAACATGCAAGAAGGAGTACAACACCTTCTCCTTCAAGGAAGGCATTCTATTCCATGAGGACCGGCTATATGTTCCAGCCAAGGGTGATCTTCGACTTGTGCACGCCCAAGAAACCCATGACTTCCTACTAATTGCTGGTCACATGGGTGTAGACAAGACCTTGGGTACCCTCCAATGCCAATGGTGGTGGCCTAACATGGCAAAACATGTTTGAGAGTTTGTTCAATTGTGTTAGAACTACCAATGTAACAAGGCCAACAACCACAAATCGAGTGGGCTCCTTCAACCACTCTCCATTCCACCTGCTTGATGGGAACACGTGAGCTTGGATCTTATTACATCCTTGCCTAAGGCAAAGTAAGCTCACACAACAATAGTGGTGTTTGTGGATAAGCTTAGGAAGCAAATCCATTTGGCACCAACCTTTGATATCATGGATGCTCCAACATTAGCATAGATCTACTTTGATAATGTCTTCAAGCATCATGGGATGCCTTGTGTATTCATCTCTGACCATGATTCTTGCTTCATTAGAAAATTTTGGCAATCATTCTTCTAGATACTTGGCACCAAGCTTGCTTTGTCCACGGCCTATCATCCTTAAAATGATGGACAAACTAAATTTGAAAATTGCACCTTGGAGGACATGCTTTGTGCCTTCATCAACATTCATCATACAAATTGGGATGAATGTCTTGTAGCTACGGATTTTGCATACAATAATTCCAAACATGCAAGCATTGGATTCTCTTCTTTCTTCCTCAATTTTGGCCAAGATCCACTTGTTCTAAAATCTATTCTTGCTCCTCCTCCATCTCATGTCCCTCATACTTCCACCTTCTTGACCACCATATCCCAATCTCTCCAACAAGCCAAATCTCATCTCCTTATTGCTCAAAATTGTCAAAAACAATATGTAGACTACCATCGTTGTGTCACCTTTCAAGTTGGTGATAAGGTCATGCTCTTGTCTAGTAACTTACCCCTCTCACTTGATACCCAAGTCTATAGACTTGCTCCTAATTGGATAGGACCCTTTGTTGTCACCCAAATCATTTCTCTTGTTGCTTATCGACTTGTCTTACCTTGTCATATGCGCATCCACCTTGTCTTTCACATTTCCAAGTTGAAACCCTTTGTTCTTAAACCATCTTCTTTTTCCCCTTGGTCCAACCTCCTCCTCCTCCCATCCCTATCAATGATCATGAAGAGTATGAAGTTGATTGGATCATTCCATGTTGCCATATTCAACAAGGCCGTCGACAACATACATATTACAAAGTCCTCTAGAAAGGGGATCCCCTATATAATGCCACTTGGGTGCTTCTTTCTCATCCAGAATGCAGAATGCAAAAATGGCAATCTAGGAGTTTGAAGCTTCAATGGCAACAAGGACATCATCAACTAGTGGTGGTGGAATATGTAACAATATGGAGTTTAGCAATGACGTTAGTCAAGGCTAACAAAGTAGCCTAGAATATTCCAAAAGCATCTAGAAAGCTTCTTGGCTAGCTTAGGTTGCACCCCAAGTAGATAGCTTAAGGAAGCTTCCAACTAGTTTAGCTTGCACATGAAGTAGGTGGCTTCTAGAAGGAAGCTTCTTGAGAAGCTTCCTGATTAACTTGGCTTGCACTCCAAGAAAGTTGCTCAATGAACCTTCTTGAGAAGCTTCTCAAGAGCCTTGTATGCTCTTTATAATACCAAAGCCAAAGCTCATGCTAGGCATTCGGAGTTTCCCACACTCAAGTATCCCAATGTGATCTTCCATTATCCTATTTCTCTCCTCAATCTTGGTCTTTTATATCACTCCTAAATTGCCCATTTTTTTATTGCAAGACTTCTTGGAATGGCTTCATGTGTCTTCCTCCTGGGTTTTTGCACAAATATCGTGTTTCTTGTCAAAAGTGTATAGGGATGAAGGGAATTAATAGACAACTACAAAGGCAAGAAAACTACAAATGCTGCAAAGACTTGGAAATCTTAAGTTCACCACCTCTAAAAATGAAATTGCTTTGTGGAAAGATAAATTGGTCAGTGTGCACTTGGTTTTACAAGCAATTTCCTTAATCATTGAATGATTGTAAGATGGTTGAGCACTCCTTTTCCACACATGTCAAGCCCTTAGTTAATAGTCTTTCTCCAAACATACAAACATTCCCTAAATGGTCTATCTCACATATACGAGGCCCTAGCCAAATTCAAACAATCTTCCTTGAATGTGAATAGCCTTTGGCGGTAGTTCTTTAACCAAGTGGCAAGGCATTTAATGTGTTTACAATCTTTGGATGTATCAATGTCTTGACCAAAGTTCTTCTGGACCAAAATTACTTGGACTTGAGTTACTCTTCTTTGACCAACCTTTGGGATCATTTTTAATTTGGCATTCTTCACTCATAGTGCATTTGGCTTTGTGCTCCCGCCATTCTTAACTTTGCATCAAAAGACACAACTTCAAAAACCTTTCAACTAAAAACTTTCCTTCCTAAACATTAAATTGGGTTGTTCTATCTTTACAAACAAGAGTGAGATTAATTAAAAGAACAATTTGTGTGAAAATGTGTGCACCAGAACTACACTACACCATACATATGAGCTGAAGTTATAGATTCAAACCATGGTATTGAGGTATGTTCTTTATAGGTCATACAGATCTACTCTTATGTGAAACTTTTACTTTACACAAAAAGTTTCACCAAGTTTATAGTAAAACTTAGGTTTGATTAATCCTTAAGTATCCACTTTTATTTCTAGATTATTGTCTCCTTTTAAGTCCTTATTTCCATTTTAATCATCTGTAATATTGTATTTGTAAAAATTAGTTTCTTGGATTTTCCTTGGATTTGAGTTGTTAGTTGTGTTAATGGCATTCATTGCTATCCAATTAGAATAAAATTTATTGTCCTAATTTTTTTCATAAATATTTAACTACTTTCACTTGAATCTAAAATTTTTATGCAAAGGTATTATAAATAGACCTTTTCCTTTGTATGCTTACTAATTTTAATTTTAATAAAATTAGAACTGTATTATGTATATTTGCAAATAAATTTATAATGTATACTTAAGTTCTTAGGCTTTCCATTTACAAGTGTATTCTTAGCTAGTATGTCATTATCTCCCATATGACAAATATTGTAGGGGGTGATATTCCTTAGAGGCTAAGCATAATATCTCAAATTCATGTTGGAATATTATTAAAATAATTATTCTATCAATTTTCTGAATATTGTACATGTTTGAATATTATTAAAAACTGAAATTGGGATTACTGAAGTTTAAAGCAATTCTAGATATTTTCTCAAACTTAGTACCCTTGAAGCTAAGTTTCCGAAAGGGAAATTTTAGTTCTAAACTTTTAGACATCTAAAATTTACTAACCTATTCTCTAATACTTAAGGATTTTACTAAAGTAAATATGGGGTGGTGAAATGGTTATGAAAATTATAAGCATCTATCATGAAGTGTTTATTTTAATAGATAACCTCAGTTCTCGACAACCATATTACTACAAGGGTTCCATAAAAGGTATTATAGTTATCAAATATATCATCTAGATTTACATTATATAAAATAAATATAAGGACATGACTTTCTTAAACATATATTTATATCATAAACAGATCTGCACTATTCTTCAGTCCAAAATACTTTGGCCGATCTTGATATAAGTGGTAATTCTTTTTTATGTTTTATATCTCAAAGATAAAGTTCAAATTTACATTATTATGAAAATTTCTACATTTATATTATGCTCAAGATTTTATAATTTCTATTTCTATTTTGGATTATAAAATTTACCTTGCAATCACTATATAATATTTGGATATTGTCATATTTATACTAGAAGGTACTTCTTTGATATTAAAATTTTGATAGATTATTTTAGATATAATCAAAATTTAAATTGAGTCTTTTAATGTACCCTACAATATGTTATTATGTCTTTTCATATACTTTGTTTAATTTTTTTTAGGTATTTATGCAATTGGCATACTTGATATAATGCTGGATATAATTTAGATCATAAAATTAATTTATTATAAAATATATGGTTTAAATTTTTACAATAAAAGTAAAAATTTTGAATCCTAATTTGATATAAGATCTTGTTTGAGTTGATAGGTTAATATTTATGTTTAAATGGTAAAGTGGGGTTAAAAATATTATCTTTATATAAAGTAATCAAGTTCTCACTCCTTATTTTTAATAGTAATACCCCCTTGCTCTGGGATAGTCTGGTGCCCGGTCCACTGTGGCGACGGCCAACCACAGGCCGAGGGTCCGTTCTAAAGGCTTGATTCCTCATTGCATCCTTTCATATTCAGTAATATATGAAATCATCAGGTTTCTAATAAGTAAGAATAGTGAGAAATGTAGCTTGTCTTAGATGAATAATGTAAGAATTTGAATGAGTGAACAGAACTATAATTCACTTCTATCCAAACAAGAAATTCTCAAAAGTTATACAATTCACTTGTAGTAGGTTGATTGTAATGAGTTTTTTGGTCATTGAGAGAAATTTTCTTTACTATGTGCAAATCTGGGATGATATATATTATTGAAAGTTAAAAATTTAATAAACCATAGATTTTCTTTTGTAAAGAAAAATTTATGAAACCAAAGTAAAGTAAATGAGATATAGTTGTGGTCATTATTTTAGAAGGATAAGATGTATCACTTTATGTATCGCTATAAAAATACTATGGAGTTAATTATGTTTTAAACCAATCAATGAATGAACGAAAAATTGCTTATAAGGTTAGCGAAAATTACTAATATTTATGAATTTCATATATAGATTGTAGGTGGATTAGAAGAATACTTCATCAATTTAATTATATATTATATATTTATTTAAAATAATTAAAGATCACAAGAGAAACACGAATCATCCAGGTAGAACTCAATGAGACCACGAGATTCAGATACCTCTCTGCTCATTGTAGAACTATAATATTATATCGACATTAGGGAGTATTAGGGAGTTGGGGCTCCAGTTTCACCCGTCATCTATCTGAATTCACCCGCTACAGAAGATCAAAGTTGGTTCGTTGCTCATTAAAATCGAAATGCGTCTACAAGACATACTTTCTGATCGAATCTTTTGAACTTCAGTTCTTACAAGCTGGACAATTCACTGGTTAGTTAATAATGTGTTAGATTTGACATCTCTTACTCTTTGACTTCTGAGAGGTTTAACCATAGAACACCATTACCAATTGAACTCGATCAAGGGATGCTTAATCATGTACAAGATCTAGTGGCAATGATTACAATTGCAAATAGGATACTCCAGCACTGGGGGGAAATCTCGTGAAAAAGGTGATGGAATTGAAAAGATCAAAGGAGAAGGTTTGAGTTTGTTGTTGACGTTAAGTTAGGTTAAGTTTCAATAGCTGAGAGGAGATTTCCCAACGAATATGGGAAGTTTAAATCTCCACTAACCGGTCACTTTGAAACGAGCTAGCACGGACTGTCTTAAAAGTGACTGGCGCCGTTAGAGAGATGGCCGTCAATGGACATTGCGACGAAAGTTATCGCGGTTGGCGTTAGCAGGTGTCGGTTCTGTGTTTCACCAGCCATGATAAGCGCGGGTTTCATGAAGGCTGCTAATTTACGTGAGAGCTGTGTCTTACCGACATCCGCGCCTGCAAGATGTTTGAAATCATTCGTCGAGCTTCTGAAGCTTGCCAAATCTTGGAGTTCGGAATCCGGGTTAGATTCTCGCATTGAGCCTTAGGTTGCTGACTGTATAATGGTTGGAGTAGTTGCCTGCTCGTTGAGATAGAGTGCTGCCGAGATCATGATATATTTGGCCACCTGTTCAGGTTCGCTGCACTTATGCAAGGGAGCTAGAGTTGGCTTCAAAGGTAACACCTAGGGTGATGCTTTCCTCGAACAAGCTTTCCTGGTCTCTCTGCTGGAAAGATCGCGAAATTCTTCACCAGCCTGCTTTTACTTTACAAAGCTCTTTAACATTTACTCGGGATCTGGACAATTCCATGTGGACTAACTGGAGCGCTCCCTTTTGCTCAGCTCATAGCCAAAATTTAGTCGTCGGGCTAGATTCTATGCTGTATATCCTTTCCACGCACCAGTTCCCAATGATGAGTTCAAGCGTGGCGACGCAGAGATCATGAGTTGCGTCATAGCAAATATGCCAACATATTGTCGCTAGCGAGTTGACTCTTTAAATCATAGCCTTCTCCCTTCTATTTGGGGTTCGGTACATGACTGTGGTATTATGTTAGTGTTGCATAAATATAATGTTTCGATAGAAAGGTCCTAGGATCTAACACGTACTACTTTCAGAGTCCGAGATTCTGATGATAATCCTAAATCCGACAAACTACCGCAATCAGATTTAGCAGAATACCGTACTAGACGAAGGTATTACTTCACATGCTTATCCTTAGAAAATCTTAGGAACCGTAACAGCGCAGAAAAATCACGATCCATTTTGCAGCGTACTTGCAAACTTCGTTAATATATCTTGTCAGCTTCCTCATCCTCGGGAGAATTCGGGTACCAAACGAGGAAGCCAAGTCATTGCGTTTGGCACATTGTCATGGCTCTTGGTAGATTCTTGTGGTATCGATTGGAAGCTCCAAGAAGCGGCAACAGATATGCATTCATGTACAGAAGTCGTGCCTTCAGCCTGGCAACATGTCACTGGATATGTTGGTCCTTCTTGTTAATATCAATGTTTGCAGCTGCCCTGGGGACCATCACAGACGTGGCGTACGATCATGATAAATCTACGTATATTCACAACCAAGACCTAGGTGCCCTTGCTGGGGACATTTCAGATACTGCAATCAGAAGCTCAAAGAAAGAGCTTCTACATTTTTCGAAGCAGATTGTGAAGTCCAAGCATGACGGGTGGAGCATTGAGTGGGAAAGCTCGAGGGACACCCTTCCGGAAATCATAGAGGATGAGGTAGAAGTGAGTCCACCTCTTCGCCGAAGCTTGCAAGGAGATACCCTACTTCAGACCGTGGAGACCATTTTGGTGGTCTCCACAGATGGTAAGGACAATCATTTTGTCACAGTTCAGGCAGCAGTTGATGCAGTCCCCATGTGGAATTCCGTTAGATGGATAATTTATGTCCAGCCGGGCATCTACTATGGTACTGTCACTGTCCCGCGTGGCAAAGATTACGTAACACTTTTGGGCGAGGATAGTAAGACCACGACCCTGTCCTGTCAGCGGAGTGCAAAAACTACTTCAAGGGGAATTATGGACAGTCCTTGTGTTATTGTTGAGGCTTCCAACTTCGTTGCCAAGAATATAGCTTTCGAAAACACCTCTCCCAAACCTGCTGCAGAAGACTTTACCGCTCAAGCCCCTGCTATCCGAATTTCTGGAGACAATTGCTCATTCTATGGGTGGGTAGAATCTACTCCTGATCTTTAATCTGATGGAATCTGTCAGTGATGAAGATTTTCTGCCTACAGAGAATTTTTGTACTTGCACTCCAAATCGATTTGCAAGTTAGGGAGGGCTCCCGTGAGTTTTGACAGTTTCAAATTGTGTGATGTAATGCATATTGATGTACTACCATAGGAAGTTCTGATGAATTTTCTTGAATCTCGAACAGATGTTCGTTTCTCGGGTGGCAAGATACTCTTTACGCAGACCAGGGTCGGCACTACTACAAAGACTGCCGAATAGAAGGCAGTGTTGACTTCATTTTGGGATATGCCCGGGCCGTTTTTGATAATTGTACAATCTACTCAAGGTCCGAGGGCTTCATCACTGCCCAGAGTCGGTGGTGTGATTCAAACTGTACAGGTGCGTCATCGGCTTTCGTATTCACCAATTGTACTCTCATAGGTTTGGGGCCTACATATTTAGGACGTCCCTGGAGAGAATATGCGAAGGTGTTGTACATAAATACGTGGATGGGACCACACATCGTTCCTCAAGGATGGCATGAGTGGGTGACACAAAATGGGACTCTGTATTCTCACAACAACACTTATTTTGGCGAGAGCAACAGTCTGGGACCAGGAGCAAATCCTTCAGCTCGAGCATTATGGTCGCATCAGATTGAAGAGGCGGAGGTGGAAGCTAACTCCTATCAAGATGTTAAGGTATTCTTGGAAGGAGAGACCTGGCTGGAGTCACCACCATCAGTTGAAGAAGTGAGAAACTCGAATCGAATCAGAAGTTTGAAACCATTTTCAAGCGACGGTATTCGGAACATGGAACAAATCAGCAGGTCCTTCTCTAAGAGACGTGTAAAGTACCCTCATTCATAGTTGTGAGGCTGATTGTCATTCTCAATTTTGGGCGGCGGTAGAACACCGTTTTTGGTACATTATTTCTTCTTAGTTGGAGGCATTGAGGATGTTTTAAATTCGACATTCTCATCATAGCTCGGAGTGTAACTATACATGAGTTTGAATATACATGTCAAGGTCGGGTTGTAAACCCTTTCACCTGAATGTGTCGAAGCAAGCTTGAGGAAATCATTAGTGGACCTCCTTGAGTTCGTGCATAGCAGAATAGCCTTAAAGACAATCATTAGAAAACACTCCAATTTGACAGCTTGATTAATTCTATCAATTTGTCCAGCTCTATTTGTTCCTGTCAAATAAATTGTACCATGAGTCTGTAAAAGGAGAAAAGATAGCTCTGAGCAGTCTTCAGTAAATTCCACAAGCTCATCAATCGCACTGATTAAGCCAGGATTATTTGTTCATACTAACTTTACTGGTATATGTATCTGTCGATGCGAAAAATGATAGCTATGAGCAGTCTAGAAAGCCTGTACTCCGACTATCTGCCGTGGTTCAAGAAGAATCTGTTCAAAAGGTTTTCTCTGCATCAAAGGCTTAACAGTATCAATCTCAATATAAGAACGATACAGACAGGGAAATTGGATTGCTTGAATTATTTAGTGTCCTAGTTGATCAGGATGCATTCACTAACTGCAGAAAATTACATCACTTTGTTCGCTTGAAATGTCATAGACATAGATTTTGGTCTTACTCTCGACTTCTATATTCTGATAAACGACGTCTAACGATCGCTTGAAGCACATAGAGCACATGTAAATTCTTGTTCCACGTACTGCGATTTGCACAGGATTCTATACAGAGTCTTCCTTAGCTACAGAACATTGCATCACTTTGCTCCTTAGAAACTTCGCAGCAACACCATTAGATAACATTCTTGTGCAAACTTGATCGACATAAGAGATTTTGACGAGAGAAACTGAGCTGCCAATTGATGCTGGCAGAGCATATTCGTTGATTTACTGTCAGAATGTATAACCTTTATAGTGAAAACCTAGTAATTCTGGGGAGAGAAACTGAGCTGTCTATTGATGTTGGCAGAGTATATTTGTTGACTTACTCCCAAAATATATGCCCGTTCAGTGAGAATCTTTACATTGTAGTCTTCGAGTTTAGCACGCGTAGCAGATCTAAGGTCATAATTGGACTCGCTTTAACATACTGTTGGAAATATGCTTATCCACCCGTTTCATCGAACAAATGGGCTAGTCTATCATCGAATATGTGGATTTGAAGCAGGTATTGCATAAAAACAGTCGGACGGTGATAACAAGAAGCTGAACGATTGGTCAGGCTTCGTTCTCAACCTGATCAGTTTCTCTATTGTTCTCCGCAACATACATAGTTTCGATAGGTGGGTGGCTGAAGCCCTAAACAAAGCGATAAGAGTCGCACGCTCATGAGAAGCTGAACTACTGGGTGAAAATTTGTCTTCAAACCGATCAATTTTCGTATTGCTCCCTGCAACAACGCTACATACTTCTGAAAAGTGACTGAAACACTAGCAGAGCTATCACGAGCATTCTGTCCTGCACCTTCCGAGGAGTACCAAATCTTAGCGATATCACAAGCACAAGCATTTTCTATCACTTCCCAGACAATTCTACCAATCAATATCAGCAATCATCCTCTTAAAGAAGGCATCATGCTGGTTCCTGCCTTCTCACATTCCTGAAGTCTCAACCTCGTGTCTTAGTGAAATTCCACACTGCAGTACTTCCCTTAGTCTGATATTCCAGGAACGGGACATACCAGTGCCGTTCTCCCGTCCAATTCGAGAATAGCTCCCTACTCTACATCTCTCTGCATCACTGCATGTCTTCGCGAACTCTTTCTTCCCGGCTTATAATATATGATTTCTGTTTCTTCCATCCTAGTCAACCATTGAAAGCTGCTGCGGGGACCCGAGAATCAATTCTCCCGTTTCTAAATCTGTGTCCCTAAAATTTCCTTTCTTCAATGGTTGGATTGCACGAAGACAGTAATTGCAGTTACCTTTCACTCGCTTGACTCTCGCCGGTACCAATGCTGTATGCATGACGGATGGATGTATGCGGCCCTGGATGGATGGATTTATTGTTTGGACGGACTGTACGCTTGCTGTCATTCACATTACTCCCATCACTTTTGGAATATTTCGTCCAGCTGACATTACCGTAGAACATAGAAAGGCAGCTAAGAGAAAGATATAATATCTACCTCTTGGCTTGCTTGCGACGAGCGCTTTACACTCCCTCTCGTATGCCACAAGCGTGACCAAGGATAGCTGGGGAGCCACCGGGCCTGATTGCAACCCCAGTTCCGAACCTGGAGGTTCGGCAATTTTGCCCTCCCTCATTTGCACAAGGCGAGAGAGTCTTTGTGCATTTGAATGTGGTTCAAATGCCGCTTTCGCATGTTACCTAGAAGCAACGAGATGAATGCCGTGCGGGTATATAACTCAATCATTTCTCGACTTTAGAAGCTAGCTGGAAAGGAGGTTATGGTGGACCATCGGATGGGACATCTTACGAGTGGGACTGGTTTGACTTCCGTGAATCGCGGGCGTGTAGAAGGACGAGCCGGTTCTTCGGTACAATCGGAAGATGGGAAGGTAAGGACGAACGGGAGATGGACAGGTGGAGACCGATGAGGCTCGGTGGGGCCGCAGTGGAGGCGGATCGGGTTAGGTTAGGAAGACAGATACAGTAGCGGATCGAGGAGGACGGAGGGAGGGCAGACAGGGGGGGAACGGAGGGCTTGGGAGGGCAGGGAGCTGGCTGGCTGCGAGGGAAGAGGGGAAGGGGGAGAGGCATGGGCCATGGCGGACAAGGACAAGAAGAAACTGAAGGTCATTCTCAAGCTTCCCAAGACCCATCTGAAATCTCCAGCAACAGCACCTTTACCAGTGGTAGCACAGGCTGCACCAAATTCGTCCACCTCTGCTTTTTCATCCCCTTCATCACAATTCTCGCCTTCGCAAGATCACCGCAAAAATGTGCAATCTCATCATGCTGGCGCAGCATCCTTGGCGCTGCAGGCTCAGACCGTTCCTCACATCTCTATACGATCATCTGCCTCCGGGTCAGTGGGTGGTGCTCTGTCAGGACCAGGCAATGTTTCGTCGTCTAATCACCAACACACGCCACTGAAGAAGAGGAAGTTTAAGGTCGTCGAACAGAGTGGAGCGCTAGGGGTCGGGGCCCTCGTCGTCGGTGCACCTGGCGCTGAAGAGATTCTCGCTAGTGTGAGGGATGGAGGGATCAGTCTTGCAGGTACAGCGGCAGGAGGAGCGAAAGCACTTGGCGCTCCGGCTCCGCAACCACCACCGGCCAAGAAATCGCACAAGGTGCTTACCGACGCCTCATTCTCCCGTTTACAAGCGAGGGGATCTTGGAGTTGTATTGATTGCTTTATGGAATTCTGAGTATCCTGTTGGCTAAGCAAATCGTCATGTTCACTTATTTTTCTCGAAGTTAAGCTGAGATTCCTGATGTAATAGCAGGTATTAGCCGCTAGAAGAAAGTCGCTGGAAATTCCCCCAAGTTCATATGCAGGTTCTCTGTAGTTAAGAGGACCCGTTTTCTATTCTCAGCGCACAAGCTTCTGTCCTTATCGAAATACACCTCGCTAGCTCTGGTCTCATAAGCCATTTATATCTCTTATTAGGTTGCCACCTTCGCACATGTCATGGTGCCGGAGTTCACTAAATAGGTTTTTTTTGGCTCACTCTAGACACAGTGGACGAACGCTAGTTTGTGGTCGATAGTTTCTGCAGCGAGTTGTGTTTTATCTTTTAGCTCCCTGAGGACTAATTCGCACCTCAGCATGATAAGCTATAACCCTGCTGGTTCAGGTCATGGAACCACGAGGGAAAGAATGCACTTTTCGAGTAATCCACCTGGCACTCCTTTGCGAGTATCAAGTTTTACCCTAAATCACAACCACGGAGAACAAGCTTCTAGACACAGGAATGCGTTTAACGTTCGCTAGTAGGTGTTTGCAAGTAGGGTTAGAGAATTACGGAATCAAGAGGAATGCTGCGTCTGACCATTCACCTAGTTATCCTCGCGATTTATGAAATTGAATGTGTGGGCAGCGAATTACTCCTTATGTTATCAGCTTACAGGATGTTCACTATTTTGTGGTTTCTCTTTCTTCGGGCTCTCTCTGGACCTACTAATTTCATGATATTATTATCTTCATGTCTTCTAGCACAGCTTCTTTAGCAATCTCAGTTTCACTAATGGCCATTTGAATTCGTGCAGAAGCAGATAAAACCGGAAGTCAAGGTCGATGTACCCGGGCCGGTTTTGTTTGCAGGTAAAATAGAGTGATAATCGAGATTTGAAATTAACCTCCTTGTGCTGTATTATTTGAACTGTTTCAAACTTACCTTGATGACCAGTTTGTAATGACTCCCTATCTTACTCTAATCTTGTACCTTCTATGGGCTCCGCAGATCCAGTACAACAGTCACAGTTTCCGTTGCAACAAATTGCCAAGCCTCTGCTGGAAGGTGTCCTTGACAAGCTTCAAAAGTAAGAAATCTCTCCATTCGTGAACCCTGGATGGTTTTTTGTTATTAGTTGTGAGAAGCCTGCGCTTAAATATGCAAGAATCAGTCGTCTACAAGTGAACTGCATTTGGAAGCTCCAAAACATACAATACAGTATTTGGGTTGTATCTTGGTCACGGTTGCAACTAACTTTGTTTCCTTTTTCGTTGGATGTTAAACTCCTTTGAACAAGAGAGCTTAGTCTGGCCTGTCTGAGTGATTACTTGCTTCTAGCCATATATTGATCGTCACTTCATGTGGTTATCTTCAGGAAGGATACATACGGAGTATTTGCTGAACCTGTTGATGCTGCACAGGTGATTGTTTCTTCTCTTTTCTATCAGAACCATGTGGAACTCTGAAGCTGGTAGGAATTGCAATTCTCATTATCTGAACTGCCTATCGGACGGATCTCATCCGGTGATGAGTTGACATGGGATGTAGCAAATATGCCCTGAACGAATTCCTTCAGTCTTTAACGATGACGACGTGAACTCTGTCCTCTAATACATAAATTTCTTCGTTTTGATATCTTCCAGGTCCCAGATTATTACGACGTCATAAAGGAGCCAATGGACTTCGGTACCATGCGGAAAAAAATTAATAAGGGCTCTTACACCACCATGGAAGTCTTCGAGGTTGGTCACGGGGTTTCTACATGCCAGTAGTGCCGAATATTACTTTTCAGATGACTGCTCAACTTCTAGATTTGAATTCCCCTGTCAGGTCCTTGTTTGCCACTGATGAACGCGCGGGAGGAAGTGCCAAACCGATTTCTTACAGGCTTACTGATACACCTGGAAACTATATTGCAGGGAGACATCTACCTTATCTGCAGCAATGCGATGCGCTACAATGGACCCGATACTATATACTACAAGCAGGTAAATCAATTTATTGCCAGTACGTGGTGTCTGCCAGTCCCGCAGTGCCATACAATCTCTTACCATCTTGTCGTCTGTGACGACTTTGGAAGGAAATGTAAACTATTCATAGTTATCAGGACTTGTATGCAGGCTTTGGTTACGTGTTAACCACAGGTAGTGAACTACGCATTCTGCGATCCTCTCTTGGATGCTCAGAGTCTATGGTGTATTGTGGTCATACGCTTCCTTATCTCAGCTTTCTTGTCTTGGCAAGGCTGGATGTCCTTAACTCTTTTCTTAATTTTGAAAATTTTTAGGCTCGCACCATTCGGGATATGGCCAAGAAGGCGCTCGAGGGAATTAAAAGTCAGCTTGCAGGAGAAGTTCGGAAACCTGTCTCGCACAAGAAAAAGCCGCCTCCACTAAAAAAGTCACACGCGAAGAAACCAGTACCTAGCAAATCACGATTCGATGCGGCAGGTTCTGACTTTGCTTCTGGCGCAACGTTGGCTGCGGATGCTGAAGCAGGGGGGTGGTCAAACTCTACCGTGGATGCAGGAAAGGCCAAGAAAGGGGCATCTATGGAGAAGCTCGTCAGTATGGGTGAAGATTCACAAAGCGAGTGGGCTGTGCCGGCTTTAGGGGCGGAAGGCAAAGCAGAGGGGCAAGACGAGGCATCAGGTAAGACAACGGAATTCTAGTTCTTAAAATGCCAAGTCCTCGTCTTGCTGAGTGCAATTGATTAGTACCCCATTCCCACCTTATTGTTGGTCTCCCGTTGAATGTTACGGGCAATACAAGATGCAAAGCCAAGGGGAGCACAACCCTTAATTGTAACGCTCAAGGAATAAGAACCAGGCTGAAGGCCTTAGATTATATTACAAGTTCGAGACAGAAGCACTAGTTCAAGGAGAAGGACAGTGAAATATCCATAGTCCCAGATAGAGCTGTTATAACATAGACAGGAGTGATCCTTCTACTTTCCTCTCGGACTCTATCTCGGTTAAGAGAGAGGAGCGAACACCAGATACCTTTGTAGACCTGCAAGGCTGGAACGAGCTGGAAGTTTCTCAAGGAGATGCCAGCTGTCCACGTAAATATTGTCTAGGCACGGAAGCGCTAAGTTAATCTGAACAAATTCTTTTTTTGGTGGCCTATGGCAGGAGCTGTGGCCAAAACTATGGGTCCGAAAGATGGTAGGCGTCCTCTCTCTACAGACGAATATCACCGCAATACTTACAAGCCTAGACTTCTTCCAGCCTACAGCCAAGGTCCACCTCTTGCGGCTGTCGGTGGAGAACTACGTCAACTTGTGCCTGTAAGTATTGTTTATCAGAATGGTTATTAACTCGAAAGGGGTCGCAATCAAGCTGGCTTATGGTATGATGTGGCTGCTCGAGTCCCTTGTTCTTGTATATGAGCGCGTGAATCGTCAGGATGTCCCCAAAAGATCTGCATTGCATTTTCTGTAAATCATCAAACTTATTGTTGAATGTTGCGTTCCAGGTTGGACTCCAAGTCGAACACTCATACGCTAAAAGTTTAGCCCAGTTTGGTGCTATTCTGGGGCCGAAGGCTTGGCGATATGTTGCCCGAGAGTTGCAGAAAGTTCTTGCACCGAACGTTCCGTTTGGCCCGGGCTGGGTGGGGGAACAGGAGGCGCCAGCGCAAGTGAAGAAGCAGTTGGCTTCCAAAAGTTCTTCCTTCGGTCCACAAGCTCAAAAACGTGGAGCAGGAACCAGCACAACAAGCAAAGTAAACGCGACAACCGGTCAACCTCCTGCTGCGTCCCTTAACGCTCCTGCTGCCCCGTCTCAAAGCTCAAGTTCCGCCCCTTCGGCTTCTGCAATACCTCTGAACGCATCTACTGTGCCTTCAAAAGGAACTAGTCAAGGTGGCACTGAACGACCACCCTCCGGTAAAGGAGGACCCTTATACTCATCTGGAGCTGTGGGAAGACCGTTCATCCCGTCTTCCAAGTCTCCCCCCGCGTCAGCATCTGTTCCGACCATAGCCAAGTCTCCTCCAAATCACGGCAATAATTCTCATAACGGAAATATTGGAGCTGTCCCTAGTGGAGCCAATGGAGTTGCGGTTCAGAGTCCAGGGCCAGTTTCAAGCTTCCCATCCACAGGGGCACAACAAGGGCACGGTGCCGGACTGTCAGGTTCAGCATCCATGAGCATGTCAAGTCCTACAAGTTTGGGCCAACCAGGTGTCTCCATGTTACCAAATAGCTCTGCAAGTCCTCAACCGGCTTCTGTTACTGCCACATCCGTCCATCTTTCTGGAGGTGGACCTTCAGGTGCTGCTGGGGGAACAATCTACAACTATCCATCTGGAATTGCACAGGGAGGTGGTAACACTGGTAGCCCTGCCAAATTCTCGCCTGGACATCCAAAACCAAGTTCCAGTTTAGGTACCCCGTCAAGTCACATTACATCAGGAGCCCCGCACAGTTTAGGTGGTGGTTCCACTACAAATCATTCAACTGGAGTTGCACAGGCCGGAAATAGTGCAGGTTCGATGGCAAGCTTCTCTCCTGGAGCTCCCAAGTCCAGTCTTGGCGGAGGGTCTCTTTCAAATTACACGTCGGGAGGCTCTCAAGCCATTTGTATGGGACCAGCTACGCTTTACCCGGCTTTATCGTCCCAATCTGGATCAGCTGGTGGCTCCAGCTTTGCTGCTGCAAATACCAAGTCAGTGCAGGGAGTGATGCCAAGTTTTAATGCAGGAGGTGGACAAACAGGTCTAGGAGTAGGATCTATGTCCAATTATTCCCCTGGGGCAGCCCAGTCTGCACCAACAGGTGGCCCAACAATGACTTTCACTTCCGGATCTCTAAAACCTGGCCCTGCTGGAGGAAGTTTGGCGTCATTTCCTTCTGGAGTCGCACAGCCTGGTCTAGCTGCAGGGATGGTAATGAACTATCCCTCGGGAGTTTCACAACCTGGTCTCGGTATAGTGAGTAACTTACCGCATGGGAATACTCAACCCAGTATGGCCTCCTTATCTGGGTTCTCTTCCGCAGTAGGGCAATCAGCCCTTGTAGCAGGACCTGCTAACAGTTATAATTCTGGAGCATCACAACTAACGGCTGGGGCAGGCCCTTCTTCAGGTTACCCCTCTGGACCGGGTCAAATGGGGGTTATCGACATGAACTCTGAGAAAGTTCTGCATGCAAGGGGGCAGCATGGAGGTATGACTAACACACTGGCTGATATGCAAGTGCGAAGCGGGGCCATAGATGAAGCGAAAAGTGGTGCGGTGGCACAGAACTCTGGAGTGAAGCAAAACCGGAGTATGGATGGTGGGAATGTTCCTACAGAGAGCATGGGTGGAGGTAGGTTGGTGTGGCCTCCTTTAGGAGCTACCCAAGAGCAGGCGGTTAGAGCTATGAATCTCATCACTGGTGGCAAAGCATATCCTCGGGAATGGACACCTCAAATGGTACATGACCCTTTATATGCCTTCGCAATGTCTTCTGTCGGACGTGAGGAAGCTGCTATACAGGCCAATGTGCAGAAATGGGCTCAGGAACGGGTCATGGGACTTGCCCAGCAACAAGCCCAGCAACAAGTCCAGCAGCAGGCTCAGCAACAACAAGCCCAGCAACAACAAGCCCAGCAACAAGCTCAGCAGCAAGCACACCAGCAAGCTCAGCAACAAGCCCAGCAGCAAGCACACCAGCAAGCACACCAGCAAGCTCAGAAACAAGCCCAGCAGCAGGCTCAGCAACAAGCGCATCAGCAAGCCCAACTACAAGCCCAACAAGCTTATCAGCAAGCACAGCTGCAGGCGCAGCAACAAGCGCAGCTGCAAGCTCAGCAGCAGACGGAGGCCAAGCAGAAACTTCCTACATCCGTGCAGGCCTTCCATTCTCAGCCTTCTCAGCTCAAACTGCCACCCAATTTGCCTCAAATTTTGCCTCAAATGTATGCAGAATACAACATGAGTCTCCTTCAAAGCGCAGGCATTATTCCACCTATAACAAATGCACAAACCCCTCTACAGCAATCTGATACTAGTAGTCTGAAGTCTGGAGGTTCTGAATTGGTTGGGGCGACTCTCCATTCTCAGTCTGGATTACGCCCCATTGCGTCTCTGCAACAAAACCTACAGCAGGGCGCTGGACAACAGAAGTCGATGCCACCAGACTTGAATGTGGCTCTGCAATCGCCAACAGCCTTGCAGTCTCCTCCGGGTCAACAGACTTCGGCTCCGCAAGTTTCCCAACAACCTGATTTGAAACTTCAACTCTGAGAGGTCAAGTTCCACCTGTACAAATTACCTTACAAGTTCGGCGGTCGTTTCAGATTCTTTGCTCCTATTGTCACGGGTTGATATTCTTCAAGGTGTTTGCTTCATGCTCCCTTCACTGGGTGTTGGCTCTAGAAAGCTCGTTACTTGTTATTTTACTGGTCCCTAGTTGAAGCAAGCTGCCACCCTTCAATTGGCTTTGTAAAATATCTACATTTGAAAGTTAATGCATAAAGCTCGTAACACCATTTTCCCACCGAGATATGAACTTCTCGATTCGCTATCTGTTTCTATGGTTGATCGACCTCAACTCTTCTTCTTTCACTTGATACGCCGAAACCAGGTCTGAGATGTCTCAAACAACTCTCAAACGTTGTGACCGATTGGCACGTAGTGATATCCACGATGAGCTGAAGGAATACGAGCTGAAGTGAATCAACATGAAGTCGCGGTTAGCTTTGCGGATATGTTAGCGAAGTATCTCGCACATGATTCACTTGTTCCCCCTGTCGAGATGGGACACTAGTCGAATGCCAAGCATTCAATTTGTGTACTGAAAGCCGAGCAAATTCACCTAAACTATCTTGTTAAAGTTATTGTAAAAGGTTCTTCTCATCAGTAAACTTGGAAGGCAACATATCATTCGTCATGTGTTAACATATCATTCGTCCAAGGAATACTTGCATTCGGACTGTATAGAAGACAGTAGTATATCACGCAGCTGACAATACATCGTATGTTGAAGGGAGGCTTGCATTTGAACTGTATAGAAGATGGTTAATGATGCAGAGAGGGATGAGGAGAAGGAAACGCAAACTCCTGGCCTCCCAAAGACACGAGCGAAGAGAAACCATCTGGAAAGCAAGTCAAAACACCAAGGAGAAGACAAATTATGCATCTTAGCTATAAGAACGTCAAGACTAATCGGCCGATCGATGCGTGCAGAATTTGGCACTCAGGTTACGCCTGTGAATGAATGCAAGGTAATCTTTGGTGTATCACCACCTGGGTCCGATACACCTTCTAGATGCGCACTGATGAAGAGGACTTTTGTAAGAGTGGACCAGGTGCTTATTAGGTGAATAGACGTGCTCATCTTATTTATAAGTGAAATTACAATGTAATACTGGATCATTTCTAGGACCCTTTATCCTTCCAGAATATATTTGGTTCATAGGAAGATAACGAATCTAATATCCAGAAGTGCATGCAAGAATCCGTAACGGAAAGATTCCCTTTTAATTCCTGCAATTCAGAAGCCAAGGAAGTGACATATGGATCACTCAGGTCCCCTTTTGTATTGGGCCACTAGATGACCTCAACAATGGAATACAAGGGGACCGACTAAGGGAACAATATATATAAATAAGTATGGCATATGATTGACTCCACTTTCGAAATCAATGGTTTAGAGGTGATCGTGATTGATGGATCCCTATACCGACTGTACTCTTGGGATCAATCACAGAAGAGAGGTCAACAGTATGTAGAAAACATGCAGTCACTGCAACTGCCGTGGCATGAAAATTAAAATTGCATGTGAAATGTATTCTTGTCCGATATTGTCCTGCTATTCTTGTCCCTATATTGTCCCTAGAATGCACATGACAATCTTTCATATCTACAATCCAATGAACCAAACATCCCTACTCACTTTGTCTTTGCATTAATTTCCAATTGCTTTCTCATGTTCTCTTCTATGAGCAAATGATGAAATATTATTTCTTTGATAATTTTAAATGTGGATCTCCCATGTTCCGTAGACGATATCGAATGCGAAAGAAGTTACTCGAGATACTCGTCATCAAGTATTCTTCAATGACCTTCCTGTGACAAATGTCCATATGGCTGTAGTGATCTTTTATATGCTGCTCAAACATGGGTTGCCAATAGCATCATACTTCTGAACAAAGTATGTGCACTACTCAACAATCTAGTCATGAATCGGTAAGAACAGATTCTTGCACATTCGATACCGTCTAGGGAATATGTGAGATGCATATGTAGAATCATCATAGAATAGTATCTCATTATTTGCTCATGGCTTTACTATGATCTTTGTCAACGATGGGAGGAATTGTCAACAGCATGAGGAGAACATGCTGTCACAGCAACTGCACTGGCATGAAAATTGTTTGTATCGTTATTCTCAACATACTGTCAACTGGTTTTATCTCAACCCCTCCAGCTCAAATAGTTCTAAACCCTGCACAGAATTGAATCACGCCAGTATCACTATCTGCCCTTCAATCAAGACCATGATTTTATGGAACGGAGATTCTAGCATCATACACAGTGGTACGGCACGAAGGAATAGTCAGTTTACAGCCACCGTGGACAATTAACGGTGCATAAAGATGTAAAGAAACCATATACTGAGAGTTCTTTGTGGGTACTATCTTGGGATTTGAAGGCCAAAGAAGAAAAGCTTTGCATACTTACCTGGGCGGGATATATCGGTAAACATGAAGGCCGATGGTCTAGAGTAGCTCCTCCATTGCACTTCGGAGAGGGTAATTTCTAGCATTTCCCTGCGGGGAAAATGCACGTCATAATTTGTGACAGTGGAGCTCGCGTCCGCGCGGCTCCTAACGTACAAACTTAAACAAGTAATTCCTAATCAGAGAAGTATCACAGGACGCCAGCTCGTAGACTATGGTATAATGGCGTAGAGTTTCGGGATCAACAAAGTGTCACAAATTTCATTTTGTAACTCTTGTTTTAGTACGTGATGATTGAGTATGAAACACCTTTGCGAAAAGTGAGATGTCGCTGGAAGACATATAATGCGGATCTGGTGGACGTGAGGAAATAGACCTCAGTGGGTACGCTTATCTTATGACAGTATGGTTTACAAACAGACTGTGCAGAAGTAGATTGATAAGGAACTTTCACCGTTGGAAAAAGAGGTCGTGGTATAGACTTATGAATCTGATTAGACGACATCAAATTAGATGTTTCACGTATTGGGATGTCCTTTCTAGAAGTTCCTACATCTATGAATCAAAACCAGATTCAGAATTTGCACACAGGACACAGTAAGTGGGAGCTTGATTCGGAAGAAAAGATTACTAAAAGTCCAGTCGAGAATCCGGACTCGTTGATCATGGTTTTAAGCTGTGTTCATGTGTTGATATGATGAAGACATTGTTCTAGGAATGTATGAAACTGGATCCTTTGCCTACACGCAGCAGCTTTTCAATGTGGATATGCCTGACAAAATCATAGAGATAGTGCGAGAAATAATTGGAATGCTTCCTTGCTTTGAGTCGCCAGGATCACTAGTGGATCTCGGACCTCTGCGGTGTGCTAATATTGACAGAGCAGGTACTTCTGCAATCAACTGTCTCCACCTGGGTTCATGAACGCGCATGGACGTTGACCCAATCTGTCCATAGATAATGCAGAGATTTCGAACCTCCTAGTCTGAAATTGGAAATGCTAAAAGTTTCTGTAAGCTTTCCAAACGTCGTCCCATTGGACACCTGACTTGAATGTTATACGTTTATGATTCTTCCCTGCTATCTGCAGTTATCTTTTACTTCCCAGACTGGCTCTGTTTGAGCTCAGGAGGACCAAATCCAATTCCGAGACAATCCAATCACTTGCATCTGCTTTCATTCACGTCTCTTGCAGTGGCCACCATTTCCATGTGGATCTCTTACAAATTGGTCGACCTTGGTATGAAATTTTATGATCAATTAGAGTAGAACAATGTACTGGCCTGCACAATAAAATGCATTGCGAATCATAATGTCTGCATGGAGGGCGGGAAATTTCTGAAAGCAGTCGTGTGGCCGTAGACTTGAGACGGAATCCCTCAGTTTGATGCGATAGGACGTGAAAATTTAGCTACTGTATATCAATGTTCACAGATGTTGCGTAACCAGTAATAGAGGAGATATGGAATGTCTATTAACTTCTGAAGCAGACCTAAGGATCACCAGCGTATCGTGAAAAGTTTGGTTAGGACATTAAGTGGATCCGAAAACGTGTATGCGGTATTCAACGTCCATGCATCAAATTTTGGACTTCTCGCTCCTCACGAGCCTGGACGACTCCTCGCTTGTAGTACATCCAGCGTGCGTCCCAAATCATTTGGCACTTTATTTCAAAGCATACATAGTCACTTACACACAGCCTCACTTGGCATTGTAAAGAACTACACGTTCACTTGAGTCTCAACCAGACTCAACTGACGTACACTAGAATCCGAGTTTTGGATTTTGGACTTCTCGCTCCTCACGAGACTGGACGACTCCTCGCTTGAAGTACGTCCAGCTTGCGTCCCAAATCATTTGTCACTATATTTTAAAGCATACATAGTCACTTACACACAGCCTCACTCGGCATTGTAAAAGTACTACACGTTCATTTGACTCTCAACCGGACTCAACTAACGTACACTAGAATCCGAGTTACACGGCCCCACTCGGCATTGTAAAAGTACTACACGTTCATTTGAGTCACAACCAGACTCAACTAGTGTACACTAGAATCCGAGTTACATCTCGATTACAGCAAGCTAGTTGAGAATGGTAACAGTGGCGTAAAGGGTGTGGTCGTCCTCCTTGTAAAAGTCCACCTTGAGGTGCACACCCTTCGATGTAACCTCCTCCTTATGCGCAAGCTGCTTCCACAGCATCGCGCTCCGACTGTTCTGGCCTTCGGTGTAGTACGTCGGATGGATCAGCACACCCGTATCGGACGTGGCGGCATTGGGCACAATGTCACACCAACGCTTGTAGTTGTGGATGCCAAGCGCTACCAGGAATGAATCGCCTTGCGGGTTCCGGAAGCGCAGCATGCCGGAAGTGCCACTACCACCCATAGTAAGCGTCTGCTCGCCATCGACTTCCGCCCAGGTGCCTCCATTGGCGTAGTGCCAGACCGTCTTCTCGACGATGCTGTACCATTGCTCGGGCTTGGTCTGGATGACCCTCACGTGGATCGTGTAAGACATGATCACGAGCTTTAGTCGAGAGGAGTTGAGAGTGGTGATCGAAGAGCAAAGGATCACTTCTAGATCTGATCACTGCTAAGTATATCTACGCTACAAGAGCTGGATCGAGTTCTGAGAATGCTGGGGTGCCGAGCCGTTTTTATACCTTGAATGGAGGATCGCTCAGTTCTGTGTGGGTATTCTTGTAGCTCGATTATTCGAAATTCGAGTCAACCTCGTAGCACGCTCAGCCTGGTTGACGCGTGAACTCTGTAGTTCTTATGTTCAAAATTTACTCGTTTTTACCCTGCAAAATAGAGTTAAATTTTTTTCACACAAGTAAGGGTAATAAGTAATTCTACAGTTTGATAGTAAGTCAATTTTGTTGGTCACTCTAGAGAATTAGTTTTTTTTCAAGTAAATAGTAGTTTTTAGTTTTTGAAGCTATTTAACAGTAGTATTTTCTCTTCTTAAAGGTATCTTGAACATTTGACATCAATTTGATAGGAATCGATTTCCTATTTTATATCCAGACATTGTCTCAAAGAGACCATATTTAATGACCATGTAATAAAGAGTTGATTTCTTTGTATTGTGTGTGTGTGTGTGGAATAGGACTAAAAGAAGAATCTTTTTAGAATATTTCAGAATAAAAGAAAGTGTTAAACACTGTCTTTATCCAGAAAATCAATAAACTTAGGTGACTCCCATGAGAAATAGGTAGAGTAAAATGCTTTTTGATAAAATAGTTATAGGCAGAACCTTAAGAAATTGCCAATAGGTCAAGAGCCGGGGATACCTCTATTCTATTTTCAAGTGTCAAGGGTGATGTCAATCATCTACACCAATTATTCTCTACATCCCATAATGGCAGGCCAAACGTAAATCAGACAAGTGCCTATCCTTGTAGTTTCTTTATCTTACCAAAGAGGCAACGGGAAGACTAAGCGCTGTGCGTATTGACCCTTCTAGGATAGCTGTTACCTCTATCAATCCTTGATGATCCGCAGCTCACTATCAACATCTGCACCCACTTCTCTCCCTTGCGTTCGGAACTTCACCTTATCTGAACAGGAAACTCGACGACCGCGTAGGATAACAAGAAGGATGGAACGACCACATCAAACCTTGTGAACATGAAACTCAACAAAGGCGACAGCGAAGGATAACAAGAAGGATGGGATCAAGGCTTACAAATAGAAAACATACGAAGTAAAATAAGACTGAACCCGATACTATTGGGGTTTAGCTAGAAACCCAATAGTTTCGGTATGGAAAATCTGTTCTACACCACCTGAGATATCAGGAAACTAAACATATTTATCCTACTGGACCAAGTGCCGACCCAATTTTTATCGTAGCACGGGTTACAGGGAAGTAAAACATTAGCAACCCTCTTCAATGTGGATTGCACGAACTTTTGTGCTTCCGAAGGTTCCAGAGCTGTTCCCCACGTGATCCCCACGTGCTCGTGGCTAGAAAAGTTGAGGGGGTCCATAACAGTAGAGTGGAGAAAACGGCAATATTAAATATTCGAGAGTCCAACTCGATCGTACTCCCGTAGATTTCCATCGACGCTGAACTGAGTGTGATGCTAGGAGGAGTCAGCAGCGGACCACATCGCGGATAATTATCGACGCTGATCTGAGTGTGGTGTTTGGTGGTGTCTGATAATTGAATGATTGCTAAGCACCATGCACGAGGGTACGAACCTTGGAATGCAAAGGATAATTGTACCGATACTTGTCATATTGCATGGCTCGAACTCACATCGAAGCGTTATGGTCTCAGAACATTGAATCTGTGTACGAGCTCTATCTACCAATTTCAACTATGGCAACAGTTGACTTACTTGTTTTCCACGGTCTTCGGTTGGAGCATGATTCGCTTGCGCACCTCTCCACTTGGAGAGGTCATGATGGATCAATCTGGTTCCCATCTTGGTTTCCTGAACACCTTCCGGGTGCTCGTATATTAACCACCTTCTACGACTTTAGTAGGGAGAAGACCAACCACATTGGAAGGGTGGATCTTTACCTCGTAGTAGAAGGTAAATTATATTATTAAACTGTAATTAAAAAATATTGATGTGATATAATATAATAATTATATTATTATTAATTTCTTTGAATTATTTATTCCGAAACTAGAGTGCAAACATTGTATATTTTCTACATTTATAGTTATAAGGGAAAGTTTTCGCAGGTTCACTAAGAAAGTAGTCATTATTTGGATGACAAGGTTTGGTTTTCGAATTTGATTAATAATAATATTATTATTTTATGTTAATTTTATTATTTAAATATTTACCAAAAATATAATTATTAAATTTTTTTAGAAAAGTTTTATAAGAAACTTTTTAATAAAAAATATAAAAAATTTACACTAATACTTTCACCCGTAGGACTTGAATGTCCGGGAATTGCTAGAGGAACATAGAGGAAACAAAAACTGCCCCTTATTGATGGTGAATGATGCTGGATTGTGATGTACACCATTTCTCCAAGTCTCTATGTCAAAGCTAAAAACTTCGCTCAATATACAAGCCCTCTGCACACCTGGGCTGGTGTCTCTGGTAAGGATTTGTTGGACTGGGCTTCGACTGCCAGAGTTCATGGTCCATTTGGGCATTGCTGTGTGCTGGTAATCTCCTGCTACGGATATGTTGGCCGTCGACTGACGACCGTAGTTCATGGTCCATTCGGCATTGCCGTGTGCTGGTAATATCCTGGTAAGGAATTGTTAGACTAGGCGTCGATTGCCGTACTTCATGGTCCATTTCGGCATTGACGAGACTTTTTTTGGCTTCTAAATCCTGCATACTATCACTAGACTTCCGAACTGATAAGCCCTAGCCTTGACTGAATCTACGCCTGGGGCTTATCCAATTCAAAAGTATGGCTGGGTCTCCTCTATCTGCCATCTGGGATTCTACCAGCAATCCCAAGGCCAAATCACGAGCCCATCGTTGATTCCACCAAAGCATGTAATCTCTATCAGACTTAAGCAAGGCAAAGTTTTGATTAGCATTAGACATCCCGTCACTCATATTCTGCCAGTTATATTGCGCAGGAAGACCTGCAGGTGAGAAGTCTGTGCTTGAATTAAACCTAGGCAAGGTACTTGAACCCGACTGATGCAGGTCTAGAACATGGTGAGGTCTCTCGGTACAGGCCTCTTGGTGCTTATAATTTGAGTATTCTCGACGGGAAAATGAGGCTTTCCCGGTGGCGAGAGATGGGACCGTTTCTGGCTGGAAACATCCCCGAATCAGGCTCTGCCATGTTCATTCTTTGGTCAAATCTAGGCATGGTTCTTAAATCACCATGTGTAAACTTGGAGCGCAAGTCTCCTTCTCTTGTTTTCTTCTTCCATTTCCTTCTTCCCCGCTTGAGGCATGATCCTTCTATGGCAGAATCCAAGTATAGTGCTTAAATCACCAAGTGGAAATCGTGAAGCAAACCTTTTCCTCGATTCTTCAATTGCCTCCTTCTCTTGTGTTCATGATCATTGGCATAAGCACGGTGCTTGAATCCTCTCTTGTCTCCTTTCTTTGTTTCCTCCTGAGGATTCAAACCATTATGCAGGAAACAAGATGTTCGATTCGCCCTATAACTTCCTTAGGTGGGTCGAGGTGGCGCATCCTTGCCTCTTCGCTCAAGGTGCGGGCACATTCAGCTCGGATCTCGTGCGGTAGAATGTTCAGGAGTTTACCAACGTTACTTGCCCCGTAAAATTTGAGAGCATTTTTAAAATTCTGTCTCTATTACGGATCAAAACAGGTAACAAAGGAGAATCGTTGATGCATTTTCTTCAGATATTAAAAGACAATCGTTGATACATTTACTTCAGAGATACAAGCATCGATCTATATTTTCTAGTGAAACTAAAGGACCATCATTGATGCATTTTCTTCAGAAATCCAACCATCAATCTATATTTTCTAGGCATATTGAAACTGAAAGCTTCTCTCCTATAAAATATATAGTGTTCACATCGACTTATTTGAAAGAGACAAGCTATTCAAGATTCTATATTTTAGTAAAGACTTTGGCAAATTTATAAGTTCTTTGAAAATTCCAGTTTACTGCTTCTGAGTAGTTTGTGGATTGAGGCCTAAACATCATCTCTGGAATTTTGTAACACATATCTCCCTAGTCCATGAATATGGAGTAGAGATGGACTTGCATCTTTTGATGTCTCTCTAGATCATGGATATGGACTAGCTATGGAGTTGCATCTATTCAATCGCCTAACACCATATGCTATGAGATCCTATATATCTTTTTAAAGTTTTTATATGGACTGGTATATATGAGTTATCTAAAATTCTTCATTCTATTGTTTCTGAATTGTTATAGATTAAGGTCTAAATTTTTTATCTGTTCGCTCAAAATAGATAATATATCATGAACTATGAGATCCGTAAACCGGACAGATTTTGCGTCATCATATACACTTATTACACTGCTACAGCCACAGCTGCAGTTGGAAGCTCCATAGTTGATTCCACAGGTTTTTCTTCCCGCTCTGGAAATCAACATCTCCAGCAAATTGGTCAAGTGCCCCAGCTATTGACCAATTGTGGTTTAGGATTTGGTTTGTTTGATGAGCACTTCGGATTCCATGATCAGTGTTGAAGATGGAAATGCAAGGAAAGGAGATGGGAATCTTCTGCACAAGTAGAATACAAATCGACTATCGGATAAGAGACGCGCATACGTTTGAGCATGAACACTCGTCGTCGAGACCTACTCTCCCGGAATCTAATAAGATGACCTCAAGAGAAAGCATAGTCGTCAGAACGTACTCATAGATTCATTTGAATACTTCAAATTTGGTTGCATGCGGCTCTTTCTTGAACATGAGCTCATTGACTCGACCATAACAACAGCTAATTTTACGCGGCCTTTAAATTGTGGACGAGAAAATATGCATCCTTTTAGGCCAAAGCATGCATCTAATGTTCTCGGAATTATCCGAACTTCAGATATGGTTCCGGATATTGATGATATACAGGAGGAGAAAGTTGGTACTACATCCGATATTGATCTCTTAACTTCTTACGAAGCATCTTCCTTGTAGTTTTGGGTTGTCAATAGATGGAACTGGTGCGACATAATATGTCTTGAGATTGAGACCCATGATTAAAAGTTCCTTAGCTAATATGTAAACCTCCTTTTGTCAATATCTCCTAAATCCCTATGTGCAAAAGATAGAGGAGAGAAATAAGAGAATGGAAGATCAAAATCACATTGGGACTCTTGAATGAGAGAAATTATGAATGCCTAGCATGAGCTTGGGTTTTGGTATTTATATGGAACATATAAGGTTCTTCAGAAGCTTCTCATGAATTTTATTAAAAGTCATCATCTTGGAATGCAAGCCAAGCTAACCATGAAATTTCTCAAGAAACTTCCTTCTAAAAACAGCCAAGTTGGTCTGCAAGCTAAACTAGTTAGGAGCTTCCCAAGAAGCTTCCTTCTAGAAACTATCTACTTGATGTGCAAGCTAAGCTAGCCAAGAAACTTCCTCCTAGAAATCCCCACTTGGCATGCACATTATCCAAAACTTGGAAGGTACCAAGTAATATCTAGAATATTCTTATAACTCTCAGCTAATTTGGCATATTTGCTACTTCCTTAGTCTAGAATAACTTAGCTATAAATTTCCTATTGTTACATATTCCCCCCATTGCTAGTTGGAGAGGTTCTCGTCACCATGGAAGTTTCAAACTCTTGGATAGCAATTTGTGCATTCTGGAGATGAGAAAGAGACTCCCAAGTGGCATCATGAAGGGGATACCCTCTCCAAAGGACCCTCTCCAACAACATACTCAATATGTTGTTTGTGGCCACGTTGAACATGGCAACGTGCAAGGATACGATTAACTTCATACTCCTCATGATCATTGATAGGCACGGGAAGAAGAGTGGGTTGGATACAAGAGAAAAAGGAAGATGGATTAGAAACAAAGGGTTTCAACCTGGAAATGTGAAAGACAAGGTGAATTCACATCCGAGAAGGAAAGGAAAGTCGATAAACAACACGAGAAATGATTTGGGTTACATCAAGTAGACCTATCCAATTAGAAGTAAGTTTATGGACTTGGGTTTCACGTGGAAAGGGTAGGTTACTAGAAGAGAACATAACTTCATCATTAAGTTGAAAAATAAAATCATGATGATGTTGGTCCGCATATTGTTTTTGACAATTTTGAGCAACAAGGAGATGAGATGTAGCTTATTATAAGGATTGGGATAGTATGGTCAAGAAGGTAGAAGTATGAGGGACATGAGATGGAGGAGGAGCAAGAATGGAATCTAGAACAAGTGGGTCTTGGCCAAAGTTAAGGAAGATTGGAGAGAATCTGTGCTTGCATGTTTGGAGTTATTGTAGGTAAACTCAACAACTGCAAGACACTGATCCCAATTGGTATGGTGAACATTGACAAAGGCATGAAATATATCTTTCAAGGTGTGATTTGCATGTTCATTTTGTCCATCAATTTGAGGATGATAGATAGTCCATGGAAAAAGCAAGCCTGGTGCCAAGTATTTGGAAGAGTACTTGCTAAAATTTTCAAGTGAAATGTGGATCATGGTCAGAGATGAGTACACAAGGCATCCCATGATGCTAGAAGATATTTTCAAAGTAGATATGGGCCAAAGTTGGACCATTCACCATATCAAAGGTTGGTGCCAAATGGATTTTCTTACTAAGCTTATCCACAAATAACATGATTGTTGTGTGACCTTGATCTGTCTTGGGCAGGGCTATGATGAGATTTAAGCTCACAAAATCTCATTAAATAGATGGGATGGGAAGTGGTTGAAGGAGTCCACTTGGTTTTTTAGTTGTTGGCCTTGTTGTGTTTGCAACTCTCACAAGACCGGATAAACTCTCAAACATCTCTTGCCATGTTGGGCCACCACCATTTGCATTATAGGGTACCCAAGGTCTTGTCTACACCCATGTGACCTATGAGCCGGCTTGTCTCTCACTTATGATGAACCTTTCATGGCTATTATAGTAATGCACCATGGACTAAGAAGGCAAAGAACCCCAACTCCATCATACTCCTCCAAGGTTAACACTCCAAGACTCAAACCATTGCTCACTAGAGAACTCAATGAGAGAGAGATAGTTGTAAATGAAAGGATGATGAGTACCTCCTCACCCCTTGTTTATATAGTTGTGAAATAGTCTTGCACCAAAGTTACTAATTACCTTAGTAACTCAAGTTACTAGGCTAAAAGTCTAAAGGAATATCTATACTCATGGAAATATTCTCCTAAGCATGTGGTCTTATCTTGACCCAACCACTAAGTCAAGGATTTCTTCACATGGGTTATCTTTGGATTATAGAAGAATCCAAAACAAAAAGGCTTGTAAGTCCAAGAGTTCTCAACTCTTTCTTTAAAGCCAACAACTAGAAATAATACCAAGTCAATACACTAGAATCCAAAATAGTTGTGTTCATCTTTTCCATTTCCTCTAAAGTAAGGTCTTCTCTATTTTAGCTATGACTAAATTTAGCTAATCATGGCTAATTTAGGACTATTCTTTATCTTTAAATAAATAATATCTTTCAAGTACTTATAATACCAAACTAAATATCATAATAGCACATACATGCACAAAGGGTGTTGCATTTACTCTCAAACTAAGATTTCACTTTGTCCTTGGAGTGAAGGTTTTTCTACTTTCTATGATACATCTTCAATTTATCATGGTTAATCATATCAAAGTGTTTTCTTCCTAACTACTGAGATCATAGGAGTAATTGCTCCACACCTTCTTCATTATGAAAGGTCCAAAATACTTAAGCAAAAACTACTACTTTTGCATTCTCTTGAATCCAATGGAATCAAACAACATTACCCAATCACCTTCTTTGAAAAGATTCCACCTTCTTCTTGGCCTTGCCTCTTGTCATAGCTCTCATTTTGTTTCTTTTGGGCTAACTCCACTTGAACCATAAGAATTGTTCTTGCCTCCTCCAATTCCATGAGTTGATCCTTCCTTGATTTCTCTACATCACCTCCTTGTGCTTTTTGCAATCTCCCATAAATGCTTTGGAAGGTAGGAAAATCAAAGTGAATAGGTAAGGTAGAATCAATATTATGTACCAAATGAAATGGAGAACATTTGGTGGAATTCTTCATGTTTGTCTTATACTCCCACAAAAATGCATGAATCCTCTTGTCCCAATGATGTTTAGCCCCTTCCATTTATGCATTTTTGGCCAACATCATGCACAAGGTCTGATTGGTTCTCTCTGACAAGCCATTGGAATTTGGCTTATAAGATGTAGTTACTCTATGTGTGATAGAGAAATGTTGTAGCATGGCTGTAGTGATGTTGCTTGTAAACTATTTTTCTCTATCAGAAACCAACTCCAAAGGGCACCCAAATCTAGTGATAATCCATTCATAAAGAAATCTACCAACTTCACCTTCATTCTTGTCCTTCAATAGTCTAACCTAAACCCATTTGGTAAGGTTATCAATAAATACCACAAAGTATAGATTGTTCTATTGAGAGGACCTAAAAATTCAATTCTCCATTTTTCAAAAGGTCAAAGCAATGGGATTGATCTAAGAAGAGGAGAGGAAGCAAACTTTCTAGCAAAAGCTTTACAAACATGACAAGTTTTTCAATAATCAAGACAATCCTTAAATTCCCTCTCCAATGGTAGCTTGCATCTAGAATCTTTAAAGCAATGAACTAGTGTCATCCACACACTAAACTTTCATGAAACTCCTTTATGATTAAGATAGGCTCCTCCTTATCCACTTCTTTTTGAAGTAGACCATCTGCTCTTTGGTGAAAAAAAATATCTTCCACAATTATGTAAGGTCTAGATCTTGTTGCAAGAGTCTTCTTCTCCCTAACATGCATCCCTTCTAGATAGCTACCTCTTATAACAAAGTCCACAATCTCCTTGTCCTCCATTGGAACCTCTTGAGTGATTGAAATTATTATGAGCTCCTCATCTGGGAAGGAATCATCCATTGGTTCAACTCCATCATGATCATAAGCCCTAGATAACAAATCAACATTTGCATATTTCTTCCTTGGTCTATCTTCAATGGTGTAGTCATACTCAGACAAGAATATCATCTCGTTGCTAAACTCCCTTCCACATTAGATTTATTGAAGATGTACTTCAAAGCCTTGTGATATGTGACAATGGTGGCTTTCTTCCAATCAAGTATTGTCTAAACTTCTTGAGACCAAAGATTACTACCAACCCTTCTCTCTCTATGATTGAGTAATTTTTTTCTATTGAAACCATTTGTCTACTAGCATAAGCTATTGGACGATCATGCCTATCTTGGTCTAATTGACTAAGAATGCATCCCATAGCTACATTAAAAGAATCCATGTAAATGGTGAAAGGCTCACTCCAATCAGGTCTAACAAGAGTTAGAGCCACCACAAGGGATTGCTTGAGCTCCTCAAAAACTTTGAGAGCCTCTTTGTCTTCCAAAATCACCATGTATTCTACACCCTTCTTCATATAGATGGTCAATGCATAAGCCTTGTTGGTAAATGAAAATATGAACCTCCTATAATATCCAACCATACCCAAGAATTGGTGTAACTTTTTCAAGCTTGAAAGGAATGGAAGGTCTAAGATTTTCCTCACCTTCTCAAGTTCAACTGCTATTCTATCCTTGGAGATGATGTGCCCCAAATGTAGACCTTTGTCACAACCAAAAATGCACTTCCCTGGGTTGAGTGATGCATTTGCTTCATCCAAGCATTGCAAGACCTTGATCAGGTGCTTAAAGTGCTCCTCCTTGATCCCATAGACACAAAAGTCATCAATGAAGTCTCTCACAAATTTCCAATGAAAGGTTCAAACACCTTGTTCATGAACCGTTGGAATGTGGTTGGAGTATTGCAAAGCCCAAAAGGAATGACCCTAAAGCATAAGTCCCTCAAGGTGTGGTGAATGTGATTAGTTGTTGATGCTCTAGTGCAATCTTGATTTGGTTATATTCACTATAACCATCTCCAAAACTAAATCTCTCATGACCTATGATCTCCTCCAAGATCTCATAAATAAATGAAAAAGGCTAATAGTCCTTTTTAGTAATAAAATTGAGCTTCTTGTAATCTACACATACCCAAAGCTTGCTATTATTTTTCTTTATATTCACAATTAGAGACACCCATTGTAAATTCTCCACCTCAAAGATAAATCCAGCCTCCTTGAGCTTTTCAAGCTCCTCCTTCACAACCAAAGCTATTGGTGGGCTTACGCAACATTGCTTTTGGTGGATTGGTCTTGCATGTGACTCCATCTCTATCTTGTACTCCTCCAAGGTGACTTCCTTCAGATCCTTATAATTGAAAGCAAATACATGGATGAACTTGCAAGAAATCTACTCAAATTTTACCTTCCTCTCCTTGGTAACATTTGGACCATACTTGAGGATAGATAACCTCCTCTCTATCTCCTCAAGTGTTAATGGTGATTTATTTAGGTCATTCAAAACCTTTGGTTTACATGCAAAATCTATAGCACACAAGAGATACACAATTGAATCAGATTTAAATTCATCCTCCTTATTGTAAGTCTCTTCCTCCATGCTTGTATCCATGCCTAAAGCACATTCTTCTGAATCGGTTTCTCAATAATCAAAAGATGGTGTATCTAAATGTGAAGTATTGGTGGTATTAGTCACATGAATTATAACTCTATGGTTTGATGGCCCAATCCTCAAGTACCCTTTGTGCCATTGATCAATTGTGTGTTTCTCTCAACCATAGCCTCCAAAGAATCAAATCATAGCTTGAATCCTTCAAGACTTGAAAAGTCATGAAATTTTGAATTCCCATAATTGAAAATACCACCTTATCCATCACCCTTACTGGTCAAACTTGTTACTTGTTTTCCATGCTCACCATAAATATTGAAGGTCTTGAGGGTATCATACTCAACTTCTTCATCAACCTCTTTGACATGACATTCATTGCAGATTCTCCATTAACAAGTGCATCCTTGATGTTGTGACCATTCATTCTCAAATAAATCTTGGAGGTATATTCACAAGCCTCCCATGGTGTTGGTTTGGCATCCACCACCCCCATTGATAGTGGAGCTTTTTCATTCTTCTTCTTCTTGCTCCTTGTAGAATTCAAACCACCTCTAAGCTCCTCTCTCAAGGTAGAATTCAAAACAATCAGTTGATCCATTGTGATGTTAGCCTTGTGACTACTAAGATCCTCCAAGACATTGTAGTTCCATTTTTGTTTTGAGATCAAGAAGTCGTCCTTCTCCAACTTCTTTCTTGGAGTCTTTGTTGTTGATGGTGTTGAGGTGCTAGTGCAAGTGCTCCTAGTAGGTATAGGAGTATCCTTTCTAGGAGAAAATCCTTAAGAAGAGTGTACATCCTCTACAAAACAAGCTCTCTTCTTCTCTTGTGCTAAAAGCTTCAAATTAACATCTTTGGAGTTTGAGCACTCTCCCTTCTCATATTTGCTCTCAACCATATCTATGGATGCTATCCTCTTACCTTTTTTTGGATTAGGAGCCACTTGGGTTCTACTTCTTTCCTATTTCTCTCATAACTCTTTCCTCCATGGTAAGTGGAATTTGGGCAACTCCTTTGGATATGACCTTTTATTCCACAACCAAAAATTTTTCTATTATTGAGATTAATGATTGGTTGGCCCCTCTCTATGGATAGCTTCCATAACTCCTAGGCCCTCTTTCCACATTATGATCCACCTCTCTCTTCTCCCATAATTGCACTACATTGATCTTGAGGTCTACAAGTTGTTCTTTGATGTTTGAAGTGGATCTTTTGATAGAGGTATAAGAACTAGAGCAACTACTACTTGTGGTGCAACCCTTGCCACCAAAGTATCAAAAGTTCCACCATAATTGTAACCTTGAGGAGGATGCCCCACTTACTTCACCACCAAATCACTCTCATCTCCTTCCAAACTCTCCTCCATATGAATTGCAATCTTGATAGCTTCAACCTTGAAAGAAAGTTTCTCATATCTCACCTTACTTTCAATCTGAGGTCTCAACCCTCCCTAAACTTCTCCACTCTTTCTACATAGACTCTCATTTTCTCTCCATCTCCTTGTTTGAAGAAGGTAGCCTCACTCATCAATCTCTCATAACTCTCACTTGGAAGAAAGTTCTCAATGATTGTTGAAGTTAAACTCTCCCAAGACTCTTCTTGCACATCTTGCCTCTTTCTCTCTTTTGGAAATGATTCATTGTATGTAAGTGATGTATCCTCAAAGAAAATCCGGTAATAATGAGACCCACTCATTCTTCCTCCTCTCATTGTTTCATATGCAAGTTCTCTTGAAGTCTCTCACAAAGACCTCCATGTCTTCTCCATCCTTGCCAAAGAAAATTGAAAGTTTCTCTATCTTACCTCCTCACTATCTTTCTCTTTTCTCTCAATATTTTTTCTTACTCTAAAACTAATAAAGTATATATATGACTAATACCATGTGCTTGTAATACACCCTAGAGAACACAAAAGGTTCATATTTCTCCAAGATTTCTATAGCAATATCAAATCCTAGAGTGCATATTAATCAAATCCTCCTGGATACTTTATCCATAAGTTGAAAAACTATCTCCATCATTAATCTTGAGAGCTAGCTGATGAAAGTGATAGTTTCTCTATAGTTTTATTAAAACTCTTTCCAAGATGTTTCACTAAAGTCTCCAATATTATTGTTATTCCACTACACTCATGTCTTTTTGGAAGTCCTTCCACGCCACAAACCTCACACAACTCCTTGGTCTTAGATATCCTCCTTCCCATCTTGGTGAAGAAGGTCCAACATGCAATCCCAAGTCAAGTCAGCCTCTCCTTTCCCTTAATCTCTTGCTCTCAAAGGTCAATGGACATGAACTTGCTTTATATCTCTTCTCTCCACATAAAAAACACTTGCATTCATTCTTTCTTCCAAGTTGTGTATGTTTTTGGATCCTCCTGATACACTCTTCAAATTCTATTCTTAAATCTCTTTTCCTCAAATTCACCTCTACAATCACCTCACATCCTTGGGGAACCTTACATAGCCTCAATTTCCATTCTTGGTGACCTTCCCTGTTCCCAAGATGAATTTTAACACTCAAACATGTTTTTGGTTGCTCTCATATTCATGCATGAGATCTCAATTCTCCAAAATTGACACTCTTCACAATATCACTAAATTCTCTCAACTTGTATGTCATAATATTTCAAAATATTCACACCTGGTCAATACCCTAGGGGATCCTTCCTTGCAAGTTTAGATCTTTCCATTAAGCATTTTGGCCTACGTACCTTTCTATTCAACACACATATTTTAGATTTGGTCTCAAAACTACTCCTTTGATTTAAAAACTCATAACTTCTTGCACAAGAAGGATCTCTCTCTAATTCTTAGGCCAAAAGGTAAAATACTATAAACTAAATATTTTGTTATTTTCAAAAAAATCTGATGAAAAATTAAGAAATGTTTAACTTTGTATAAAATTCCAAAGAGAGTGTTGTTTGCAAGAACAGTTTACCCTACCACCTTCCAAAAATTGTAACTCAATGCTTGTAGTAGCCCTTAAAATAATTTTAAGTGTCTCATCCAACTCATAATCCAAGCTATCCTTTTTTAAAATTTTAAGTCCAAATCTCAAACTTGAAGTTTTACCAAAAATCATTGTAATCCCCAAAATTTGTAATCTACCTCACCCAATCTCTCCAAAATTCTCTCATGTATATAATATGTACAATATCACCTCAAAGAAATTAAAATGAAAAATATGTCCAAGTTATCTTACATAAGTTCAATTATCTCTTCCTTTAATGTTCTTTCCAAGTGAGCTCTCATAGCCTCTTTTTGTCTAACAAAAAATATATGTGGAACATTATCTTACCTTCTAGAGAGGTCTTGATAACAAAACCAAAATTGTGAGCCAGCTTGTCTCTCAATTAGGATGAACCTTTGATGGCTATCATGGTAGCACACCATGACAAAGTAGGCAAAGAACCTCAACTCCATCACACTCCTCCAAGGTTAACACTCCAAGATTCAAACCATTGCTCACTAAGGAACTCAATGACAAAGAGATAGTTGCAAATGAAAGGACAATGAATAACTCCTCATCCCTAGTTTATATACTTGTGAAATAATTATGCATTGAAGTTACTAATTATCAGAGTAACTCAAGTTACTAGATTTAAAGTTAAATAAAGTCTAAAGGAATAAACATACTCATAAGATATGGTCTTATCTTGACCCAACCACTAAGTGAAGGATTCCTTCTTATGGGCTATTTTTGGACTATAAAAGAATACAAGACAAAAAAACTTGTGGGTCCAAGAATTATAAACTCTTTCCTCAAAGCCAAACACTTAAGAATAATACCAGGTCAATACACTAGAATCCAAAATAACAATTCTCATCTTTTCTACTTACTCTAAAGTAAAGTCCTCTCTATTTTAGTTATGATTAACTTTAGCTAACCATGATGTGATATCCATATTTTTCATTTTGGACAAGTTTTAAAGAAGGAATGCATTACTGAAACCAAATTGAACCCAAATGGAGAATAAATGATGAGAAGTTTGTATTTTGATTTGACCCAAAGAAGTCAACTTAGTGTTGGGGGAAGAAGGACTCGGATTGGATCAAACCTGAAGAAGCTTATTTCGTGTTAGAGGAGGAAAAACTTGGATTAGACGCTGAAGGAGGGCAAACCCAAAGGAGGAATGGAAGTTGTAGCTCAGGATTATTGCAAGGGCTGTATCTCAATGAAGACATGTCCAAATCAAGCGTGCTATATTTTGATGGAAACACCTCATTCAGGGATTTCTTTTGCCACCAAAACCGCAAAGTTTGGAGGTCTAGAGAAAAAGTTACAAACATTTGAAGTTTTGGGAGTAAATGTATAAAGTAGTTTAGTGTCTTTGGGTTGATGTCCTTGGGTTTATACGACTTTGGACTTCGAGTTTACATGACTTTGGGTCTAAAGACTTTGCCTCAAGAAAAATATGATTCAACTCAAGGTAGTCGGACCTTGGAGTGCAATGAAGGTGACTTTGTGAATCTTGCCAGAGGTATTAGAGGAAGTTAGAGTAAGAAAAGAAGATATTTAGAATACCTATGATTTCAATTTTAGTTATGATTGAAAATAGGATAGAATTAGAAGAAAAATAGTAGTAGTGAATAAACCCAAAGTGAAAGATCAGATAGTAAGTGTCTTTGGGTCAGTTACAAGAGTGATTAGGGGAAAGTGGATTGCAAATTGAAAGTGTAGATAGTGTACCCATGCTTTCAATAACAATTCTTGATGAGGACATAATAGAATTAGTAAATGAATTGATAGTAGTGAAACCCAAAGTAGATGATATAGGACTACAAATATCTTTGGAGTAACCAGTGGAGATGTAAGAGAAGAGTGGGTCAAGAGATAGAGATTTAGAAGAATTACTTGTGATAGGAATTGAAGATCAAGAAAGAGAAATGTTAGAATTAGTAGAAGATTTAGTAGTTGTGAAACCCGAGGATAGAGTAGTGAGTGAAGTTACTTCAGGTTTGAAAGCCAATGAGGAGATTGACATTGGATTGGAGTAGTAATAGTTTTGAGATTTGAAGAGGTAGATATGAAGAGGTGGTTTGTCATTTTGGATCTATAGGTTAGAAGAGTTGTTGTAGAACGGTATAGTTATTAGTAGTGTTGATTGCTTCATTATTTAAAGGTGGCATTTGCAGTCATATGTGGTTCAATGCTCATAATTTTTAAGAATAGATAGAGTAAAGTGCTGTAAGTAGTGCTTGTTGTTTGAGCTTAATTCCAAGTATCAATTTTGTGCTTGTGTTTGTGAGTGTTGGGAGAATTTTGAAGTGCAAGTCAATGTGTTTGTTGGATGTTGGATTCCGCAGCCTTGATCTTCATTCTATATGTTTGATCATGAGTGAAGTGCAATTGGAGCAATGCCTTGACAGATCTGAGAGGAATTGTAGTGCTGGTAGTATTATGCATTTGTGAGTGTAGCACAGAGTTGATGTGAAGCAATTTTGATTGAGGAAGTTGTGCCTTCAGTAAAGGGGTGGAACACAATTTTGAGGTGAGGTTGTTTTGCAGTGAAGTGCCATTTTTGGGAGGGCCTGAATCATCACAATCAAGATTGTTTGGAAAGATGTGATGGAGTTGTGATTAGGTGTGACAAATTGTTTTGACGAGACTGCAAGTTAGTGCTTGTTACTCTCTTCTGGGTGTAGTTGCTACTTGAGAGATTAAAGAAGAACTCAAGAAGAACTACTTGTTACTGTTTAACTTTGTATTTGACCAATTCTGATCAGTATCTCTGTGGGAGCAAACTTTACTTACCTGATTACCACAAAACTGATATTTTTTGGGTTTTCACACATGACTAATATAGAACCATCATTTATCTTTATATAAACAATATCTCTCAAGTACTTATAATGCCAAAATAAATATCATAGTAGCACCTACATGCACAAATGGGTGTTACAGACCTGCAATTGGTAAGTCATGTCCCAAAATAGAAACCCTTCCTTGAAGGAGAAGGTGTTGTATTCCTTGTCCTCTATGACAAGATGACCTTGTATTATCTGAAAGAAGGGGTCTTGTTGTGATCCTAAACTTGATTTGGACCTCATAGTTGATTGACAATATCATAATTGCTATCATGATGAGAAGAAAAGACTTCAAATCATATCATTGTGATAGTGCAATGGAGATGACATAGAACTTATCAGGTTTATAATCAAGTTTGAGGTTAAACAACTATAGTTTTTCCTCCCATCGATGATGTCAACTCCTCATGTGTTCCAAATGTAATATTTGTAACAAGGGTTATTGATCAATTCACATGATCAGTTGTTTCTCCAAGAGATAATGCCTCCATACTTGGTGGCATATACCATTGCTATTTGTTCCCAATCTCAAATAGAGTAACTCCTTTTTTTGGTGTTTAGTCGGCAAAACATAAGGGCAATAGGATGTAACCTATCTAGGAATCCTTATTGCAACATAGTTCCAATAGCAAAGTTAGAAGTATTGAAATCAACCACACAAAGTAGTTGAAGGTCATATGGTTGAAGAATGGCTCTTGAAAAGACCATATGTTTCAACTTTTGGAATGCTTCTTTGTGCTTGGTGGTCCACTAAAATCTTGAGTCCTTCTCCAAGCGGTTGGTCAATGGTGTAGTCACATAAGCATAATAGCATGAATAATTAATAAAAACTTTCCAATCCATTAAATGTCCGCATTTCTATGGTATCCTTTGGAGTAGGCCAATTAATAATAGTCTTGATTTTCTCTTCTTCCATGTTGATCCAATCTGATAAGATCTTGTGACCCAAGAAGGTAACTTCCTTTTGCCAAAAGGTACATTTTGACTTCTTGCAATAAAACTTCCATTGATGTAGTCGTCTTAAGACTTTTGGCATATGATTTGCATGTTTTGTCTTCGTCTTGCTATAGATTAAAATATCATCCAAGAATACCACCACATATTGATCCAATAGTCCACCAACACCCAATGCATCTGATCCATGAAGACTACTAGAGCATTAGTGAGCCCAAGTGATAGAACTCTCCCTTCAAAATGCCCATACCTTATGAAAAAGGTAATCTTTTGCACATCCATGTTATCTATAAGAATCTATCAATAGTTGCTTTGGAGATCCAACTTGGAGAAATATTGTGCTCCACTCAATTGATCAAGCAAGTCATCAATTTGAGACAAGAGACATGCATTCTTCATTGTATGTTTGTTGAGACCATGGTAATCAATATAGAAGTGAAGTCCTCCATCCTTTTTGGAACAAATAAAACTGGTGCTCTCTAAGGAGATGTATTAAATTGTATGAAGTCCTTCTCCAACAACTCCGTTAATGTTGTTCAAAGCTTGGTGAAATCCTTTGGTGAGAGCCAATGGATTTGTCACTCACTAGAGTACTCTTGGCAATAACTCAATCTTGAAAGGCATACCACAATTGGAGGGTAATCCCTTTAGCAGATCATCCGGAAACACACCCACAAACTCTTGAATTATTTGATCAACCATTGCTTGATGATGCTTTGGCCCTCCTCAGATTCTCCATGCACAATCTGCTTGATCTACATTATACAAATAGTCTTATCTTCTTTCAAAGCTTCCTCCATGGCTATTTTATTGAAAAACTTCCAATCTTGAGATTGACTATCCTTAGATGTTGTACTCAAAGGGGCCAAAAAACCTAATTAATAATTCTACCTTAGCATTGTACTTGAATTTATCATTGGGTCCAATCAAATTGAACCTTATGATGTTGAAGCCAAGGCAAACCTAGAATGGCATCATAGAGTAGATATAATAATATGGATTTTACCAATGAGTTAGTCAAGGCTAACAAGTACCAAATAGACCAAATTAGCCTAAAATATTCTAGGAAGCTACTTGGTACCTTCCAAGTTGTGACAACCCGGTAAATATCACTTTTGCGGTAATCAAGTGAGTAAAGTTTGTTCTTGTAGAGATATTGGTCAGAAATTTCCAAATATGAAGTCCAATGTTACAAATGTGGTTTTTCTTGATCTCTTCTTTAGACTCTCGGGTATAAACCACACCCAAAAGAGAGTAACATGTGCTCTATTTGATGACTTGTCACTAATTCATACACTCATAATCACAACATAGCAAATCTTTCCAAACAATCTCGATTGTGATGATTCAATCTTTCTAAAAAATGGCTACTTCATTGAAAAACCCTTCCGCTTCAAAATTGAGTTCCACCCTTTACTAAAGGCACAACTTCCTTGATTGAAATTGCATTGCATCAACCTTGTGCTGCACTCACAACTGCAAAATACTATCAAGACTATAATTCCTCTCAGATCTATCAAGGCATTGCTCTGATTGCACTTCACTCAGGATCAAACACATAGAATGAAGACCAGTGCTGTGGAATCCAACATCCAACAATCACATTGATTTGCACTTCAAAATTCTCCAAACACTCACAACTACAAACATAGAGTTGATAGTCGGAATTATGCTCAAGCGACAAGCACTACTTCACAACACTTTGCTTTATCTATTCTCGGAATTATACAAACTAAACAATAACATACTTCAAATGCCCCCATTAATAGATAGAGCTCAGCAGTTATCTAACTTCCTAAACTACTTCCTAACAACTTTACCGACCTACAGATCCAAAATGACAATGTACCTCTTCATATATGCACTTCAAAATCTTGAATCTGTTACTACTCCGATCCAATGTCTACTTCTTCTTTGGCTTCCAAACTTGAAGTAACTTCATGTACTGCTCTATCCTCAGGTTTTAACTACAAATTCTTCTACCAATTCTAACACCTCTTCCCCTTGATCTGCAATTGCAATGATGGGCAACCTACATACATCTTCTTCTTGCAACCCATCCTTCTCTAATATCTCCAATGTCAACTCCAAAGATATATTATACTCCTACTTCCTCTACTTTGGGTTTCATTCTTACATCATTCTGAAGTTTATCTACTCCTAACTTAACTAAGTCTAATCTAATCATGATATTATCTTCCACCTCCAATATCCTCCTATCCACACAAGTCCTCAGACTAACTAGTAATGCGTTCAAGTCCTTATCCTTTGCATTTCTTCTCCTCGTCTCCTACACCAACAATCTTAACTCATGCAACCTTGTTTCTTTAATTCTTATACTAGCTCCAATACTCAACATTGCATTCATCTTCACTACTATCTTCTTCAATGGCTCAAGCCTCATCCTTCTCTCACTTTCCCTATCAGCCTGCCAGTCTTCTTGGTACATTGCCAATTCTGCCTCAAACTTGGCCTTCACATATTCCTTCTCCTTCTCTTTCTACACTATCTTCTCTTCTAGATTACGAATTATTTCCAGCAATCTTTCTTCTTCTCTATACCACACTATTAACTCTCTTTTCCATAGTTGCGTCTTCTCTTCTACACTTTGCATTACTTGGTCAAGTTCTTGCTCCTTCTCTGCTACCTTTGACGTGGCATGGAGGACTTCTATTCAAGAATCAACAAACTGTTGTTTCAAGATTTCATACTCAACTATTGTCTTTCCATGTCTATGACATTTTCTCTATCATTGTATCTCTTCTTCCTACTTCTCTCTTTAAATTTTCAATTATCTGATTTTGTACTACTGCATCTATGTGCAATATCTCCCTTTCCTCCTCTCCTTGGGTTATACTCTCCTTCAACTCCAAATTTTCTACTTCTAACCACTCCAGCACCTTCAATGCAGTGTTTACCTCAGGATAATCTGACTACATTTCTTTCTTCTTCTTCTTCTCCATCTTCATTAGCAACGGACAAACAATCTCCCATAGATACTCCACCCCTCCAGTCTAGTTCTCGTCTTCTTGTGGGCTTTCCTCATTCTTCTTTTCTTCTTTGCCTAACATTCTACTTTTCAATCTGAGTTGTCTGATTGGAATTTATTTCTCTCTCTCTCTCTCTCTGAACTCTCACTTTCTATTTCCTTCCTTCTACTTGGCCCTACCTCATGCATCATGCTTCTTCTTGATCTGATTCCTCTCTGAATGATAACCTTCTTCTCCAATTTCTCTGGAACTTCATCTTCTTCTTTTTGGTTATCTTTGTTTGCAATCTCTGGCTTTTCCTCTTCTCCCTGGTACCGGTTGCATCTCCACCCCATCCTCACTCTTGCTACTTGCTTCCCCACTCTGCAATGTGAGTTCAGGTTCCTCTTCTCTCTCCCAATCTTCTGACTTGTACTTGGCCTCACCTTCTGATTCCTCCTCCACCGACTCTATTACCACAGTGTCCTTCTTCGGGTTCACTTTCTTGATCTTTTGTGATCTCACAACCACTACTTCTTCTTTGGGTCTACTCTTCTTCTTCGGCTTTGGAGCAATCACCGCCAATCTCACACTTTGCTCCCTCTGTGCATACTACTCATCATTGCTTCTAATCTGAAGAATGTATTGTTGCTCGTCCGCATCAACATCTCTCCTCAAGTTGAGATGGAAGTGCGACACCATCTTTTATTGCTCCATTGCATTTAGTAGGTTCAATCCCAAGTAAAAATGGGCTGCAAATGGCACAATGTAGTGTGGAGGCATCTTATCCCATAAATTCCACACCATCTATCTCATGCACTGATAAAAGCACTTTGCCCAATTGATGGGTTTCCCTAAAAACATCTTATAGAAGAACACCGCTTGGCGTTTCATCACATATGTGGTCCACTCTGGCTTGAAAATAGCCATCATTGCTACTATGATGCCTCTCCTCATAGGATCCTTATAATCTTGACCTTATATCTATTCTTCGTGCGTTTTGAAGAAAAGGCGTCTCTTACTTCTTGGGTTTCTTCAGCTACCTCTCCTTTCCCCACAAATGTGGCTCCTTGCTCCTCACCAGCCTCTCTTCCAAGTACTACCCTCCAATCCGACTCTATCTAACGAGCCGGATTTCCTCTCTTTGTTGTCGCCTTGGGTCCCTCTAGACACTTACTCTCTATTATCTCAGTCATGAAACTTGGAAAACTAAGGTTCCAGTTCCATGCCAGAAATGTGATCCAAAGCCTGCTCAAGACTTTGACCCTGGCAATCACATCTAACCTCCAAATTGCATGATTTCTCACTGCAAATTTTGAGTTCTTCTTTCTACCTCCCATCTTACTCTCCTCCACTTTGGGTTTGTGAAAACTCTTCCTCTCAATTCCCAGACTGATGATCTTGACTTCCTCTTGATGCACAAAGGCATCTCTTACTACAATCCCTTTTCCATGATCTCCTTTAGGATGACTTTATAATGGCAATGGGAAGTTACTTGTCATTCCTCTTCACTTTGTCTCAATCTCCAATCTTATAGTGGCATGTTTTCTCAATCTCTCTTCACTTTGAGCTTCTACCAAGAAATCACACCTTTTGCATGCTCCTCTTCTATTTCCCATGCTCATAGGCCAACCATTTTTTTATGCCGTACCTTCTTGAATGTCCAACCCCGAAGGAAAGTTGTTACACTATCTTCACCTCCGGTTGAGCACCTTGAGACACAGTTTCATTATGTCAAGTTGAATGCTGACAAGCCCAATCTAAGTACTTTTGACACAAAGTCACTTTATTTTGGGTTACAACTTGAAGATACCATTCTTTGCCTTTGGATGCCATACAAGTACAATACTACTTTGTATGTATACTTCTTCTTCAAAATAAGATGAAAACTTAAAAAATAATGTGTGGGTACCATACAAGTATTGGGTAATGTGCATGCTAAGAGGCAACTTCAAGGAGGAATCTTCTTGGATAGCTTAACTTGCACCCCAAGTAGGTAGCTTCTAGAATGAAGCTGCTTGTGAAGCTTCCAACTAGCGTAGATTGCACGCCAATGTAATACAAGTAACTAGACATATTATCTAGAGGTGAAAATTGGCTTGGTAACATCTAGAAAGATGTTGTGTACAATGGGCTAGGAAGATCAGACAAAGGTGTCACCAAAAGAGTAGTTCTACTAATAGGGTGGAAGTCAAAAATAACATGAGAACTATAGAGCCAATCTTGGAGGCCTAAACAAATAAATTAGGCCTTGAAAATGGGAATTTTTTTTTCTTAAGGAGAAAAGGCTTGCCTTCTTCCCATTATGATTTTTCTTGTCAAGAATTGTCCAATGGTACCTCATCCATGCAATTTTGAGCTCCATATGAGAAGATTCACTAAAGACTCCCTTTGGTTAAACCCATTTGACCAACTAGATAGGACAAGGATTGACATGTCACCTATCCAAATAACTAATCTAAGGATGAAGCTCATTGATAGGTCACCAATGCATGTATCTGATCCAAGGGTGGAGCTTCCTTTGAGAAGATCCTCTTTGCTATATAATAAAGAGAAGTTGCTCCTTGGGGCCAACATCAAAGTATTGAGGGTGAAATTTGCATTTCCTCTCTTGCACCCTAAACTTTACCAAACCATTGGGATGTTTGTGTCTATGTACTACCCAAGTATCATTTCATTCAATTCATCATCTCACGCTTTGGGCAAAATTTTCTGAATGCAATCACCTTGTCTGATGAACCCTTGGTACTTCCAATCGTAACTTATGGAATATGATGGACTTGTTGCATCTATGTGTTAACTTAGATAATTTATAAGTAGTTTGATAGAGTAGTAGTCATGGCAGCAATGCCCAAGGTTATTATTGTCATGCAACAACAAATTGAGTACCTTATTTGATTGTTTGATGAACAAGATCATCAACAAAAAGAGCATGTAGAGAGAGCACCATTTTGAGAAGGGGAAGAGAAATCAGATTTCCAAAGCCCAAGGTATTTGAAGGCAAGAATCTCTCAGGTGCAGTGGAGAAATTTGTGTTTGACTATGAGTATTATTTTGAAGCTACAAATCTTCAAAATGAACAAAAATAAATTCTCTTGGCTTCCAACCAATTGGATAAATAGAAAGGCCAAAGGATTTGGATGAGCTTTGAACAACACTAATGGATTTTTTGGAGAAGGATTTCACATGACATAGTACATCTCCGTGGAGAGCATTGGTACTTTTTGTTCCAAAGAAAGATGGAGGACTTTGCTTTTGTATTGATTATTATGGCCTTAATAAACAAAAAGTGAAGAATGCATATCATTGCCTCAAATTAATGACTTGCTTGATCAATTAAATAGAGAAAAATATTTCTCCAAGTTGAATCTTTGAAGAAACTATAGGCAAATTCCCATTGATAGAGATGTGCAAAAGATTACCTTTTGTATGAGGTATGGACATTTTGAGTGGAGAGTTTTGCCTTTTGTGCTCACTAATGCTCTAATAATATTTATGGATCATATGCATTGGGTGTTGGATGGACTATTGGATCAATATTGTAACACCTATTCTTGCGTGAATGTGCTATTGTGATATTTAGTTTGGTATTACAAGTACTTGAGAGATAAAGGATAGTTTTATATTATTTTATAGAGATAAAGGATTGTATTACCGGTTAACTTGGGTTCCACTCTAAAAAAGTGGCTCAAGGAGGTTTCTTGAGAAGCTTCTCAAAAGTCTTATATGTTCCTTATAAAGCCAAAGTTGAAGTCAAAGCAAAGATGAAGCTCATGCTAGACATTTGGAGTTTCCTACACTCAAGTGTCCCAATGTGATCTTCCATTCTCCTATTTCTCTCCTTGCTCTCAATCTTTTACATTGGTATCAGAGCAAGAATAGGATGGATGGAATTTATAGACCACCAAATCTATTTCCACCAAACCATTGGGATTTTTGCATCAGGGTACTACCCAAGCATCATTTTACACAATTCATCACCTCATGCTTTGAGCATGATTTTTTGAGTACAATCATCTTGTCCAAGGAACCCTTGGTACTTTCGGTTGTAACTTGTGGAGAACAATGGACATATTGCATCTATGTGTTAATAAATTAGATATATTGTGGGTGGTATGATAGAGTAATAACCATGTTGGTAATGCTTGAGGTTATCATTGCTATGCAACAACCAATCAAGCACCTTACTCAATTGTTGGATGAACAAGATCATCGACGACAAGAGCATATAGAGAGTTTGAGAAGGATAAGATTGAATTTAATTTCTAAAACCAAAGGTTTTTGAAGGCAAGCATCTCCTAGTGTAGTGGAGAATTTTGTGTTTAATTGTGAATGTTACTTCAAAGCTACCAATCTTCAAGATAAACAAAAATAGATTCTCTTGGCTTCTAGCCAATTGAATGGAGTAGCAAAACTATGGTGGTGATTCCAAATGGAGCAAGCTAAATTGCAAATTGTTGCATCAATCTTGACATGGCTAAAATTCAAGAATACAATAATTGGTAAATTCAAGCTATAAGTGCCATAGGAGCTGCACAAGATAGGTTGGCAAAGTTGAAGCAAATTGGCTCTATAAGAAGTCATATCACATAATTCTAGAACATCATCATGAAAATTCTAGATATACTAGAAGGTCAAGCTTTGGATTGATTTGTGAGTGGCTTGAAGTCATAAACCAAATAAGAAGTAACTATAGGAGAGCCACAACACTTGGAGGAAGTCATGCGGTTGGCCAAACGCTTTTATTCTTTGGTTGCAACAACTTGGTCTCAACCTTGACCTTGACCTCCACAAAACCTACCAATACACTACACACAAGTGGAGGAGCTGAAACCAATGGAGATTGATTCCATTCAAAGGAGATCACTTGACACTATAGATAGAGAAAAACTACAACAAAATGGTGGTTGTTTCTATTATCACCAAATTGGACAACACATTGTTGAATGTCCGCCAAGAATAGACAACCTCAAAAAATTGCCCAAATGGAGTTTGTGGAGTGTGACAACCCGGCAAATATCACTTTTGTGGTAATCAAGTAAGTAAAGTTTGTTCCCATAGAGATACGATTCAGAATTGGTCAAATACAAAGTCAAAAGTCACAATTGCAATTCTTCTTGGTTTCTTCTTTAATCTCTCAGGTAGAAATTACACCCAAAAGAGAGTAACAAGCTCACAATCTTGACAACTTGTCATGAATACACACACACATAATCACAACATAACAAATTCTGTCCAAACAACTCTTGATTGTGATGATTTAGATTCTCCCGAAGACGGCACTTCACTGCGAAGAACAATTTTGCCTCAGAATTGTGTTCCACCCCTCCACTGAAGGCACAACTTCCTTGATCAAAATTGCTTCACATCAACTTTGTGATGCACGCACAAATGTAGAATACTACCAACACTACAATTCTTCTCAGATCTATCAAGGCATTGCTCCGATGCACTTCACTCAAGATCAAACACTTAGAATGAAGATCAAGGCTGCATAATCCAACATCCACAAACACACTAACTTGCTCTTTGGAATTCTCCACACACTCACAAACACGAACACAAACACAAAATTGACAATCAGAATTAAGCTCAAGCGACGAGCACTGAAAACCAGCACTTCACTTTATCTATCTTCAGAAATATGAATACTGAACAATATTGCATTGCAAATACTCCTCTTAAATAGTGAAGCAAATGGCAGTCCTTCCTACCTATGTACCACTTCCTAACATCTCTTCCTACCTGTAGATCCCAAGTGACAATCTATCTCTTCATATGTGCCTCTTCCTATCTCAAAATTGATACTTATCCTGATCCGATATCTACCTCATCATTGGCTTCCAAACCCGATGATCTTCTTAGTACTTCTCCTTCTTTGGATATAGCTAATTCTACCAATTCCTTCACTAATTCTACTACGTTTACACTAGGAACTACAACTGAGCTCAGGGTTACTCCATCTACTTCTTTATCTCCTGACCCACTCTTCTCTAATGTGTCAATTACCAAGTCCAATGACACTTGAATTCCTACTTCTGCAACATCAAGTTTCTTCTCCTCTGTCACACTATTCCTAATCTTCTCTAACTCCAAATTGACTAAATCTAGTCTAAGACTAACATTATTCTCTACTTCTAACATTTTCTGATCTACACGCTCTCTCAATCGGATCAACAACATGTTCATGTCCACATCCTTGGCTTTTCTCTTCCGAGTTTCTTGCACAAGCAACTTCAACTCATGTAGACAGGCTTCTTCTAATCTCCCTTCAGCCTCCGTGCTTAGAATTGCTCTCAACTTCCCCGCAACTTCTCCCACTAATTCCGATGCATATCCTCGAGAGTGCTCTACCTTCAATTCTTCATGATACATCTTCAACTCGTCTTTGTACTCCGCATCAAGCATTTTCTTCTCTTCTACATACTGTGTGCTTTGCAATTCCGCGCTTTTGACGAGTTCTTGTTATCGTTCCTCTTCTTTGTACATGGCTGCTAACTCCCTCTGCCATGCTTGATCCTTCCCCGCTACACTCTTCTTCAAGCTATCCAACTCCTGCTCCATCACGATGGTCATCGCCTTCAAATGAACATTCTTGATGCGCACATCACTCACTTCCTCCTTCATCTTGCTCAGCCACATCGCGTATTTCATTAATTCTTTGGCTTGCCTCTGCAGTTCTTTTTCTTTAACCTCGTAGCTTTCTTGTAACATTGTGAGAGTCTTCTTCTTCTTCAAGCCTTCCTCCCTCTGAAGTTCTTCCATTTCTTCACTTCTTTAGACTTGTTGCTCCTGCAACCCCTTCACTTCACTCAGCAAATGCATCACCACCTGCAACTCGTTCATCCCTTTCCTCCACTCTTGGGGAATTACCTTCCGATGCTCCTTTAGTAGCTCCAGCAATGGTGTGACCACTTTTGTCAAATACGATATCCCACTAAAGTTCTCTTCCACTTCATCGCCATCTTCGTCTTGAGTCTTCACCTCCTTCATCGGCTCCTTCATCCAAAGTTGTGATCTTTGTATCTTCAGAGACATTGTTTCTGTACTTTCTTCATCTTTGCCTCTTGAACTCGGCCCCGCTGGATACTCCTCCTTCTCCTCTGGCCTCGGCTTGTTCACCACCATTGCTTGACAAGCTTCACTGACCGCCACCAATTGCTGAACTTTTGGCTCCGCCTCGCTATCGCTTCCAGACTCCTCACTTTCTAAGGTGAGCTCCTCTTCTTCGGATTCCTCCTCTTGCGACTTGGTTTCTTCCTCAGACTCTCATCCCAATGATGCTTCTCTCACCATCTTTGTATTCTTCATAATCAGCCTTTGAGTCTTTCTTTGAGTGGGAGGCAGCTTTGCTTCTTTGGGTTTGCCGCGTTTCTTTGCCTTCGGACTGGTGATTTCTTTGACCTTCCACTGTCCAGTCTTTGAGAAATACTCATCGTTGGCTCGCAAATGTAGCATATACTGGCGCTCTTCTTTGTCCGGTTCCTGTTGTAAGTCAGGATGAAGATGAGACACCATACGATGATGCTCTTCTTCTATCAGCAGGTTCAACCTGAAGTAGAAGTGTGTTGCAAACGGTGCAAAATAATGCGGCGGAGAACTTGTTTGTCAATTGATCACCATTTGCCTTGTTCTGTGGTGAAAGCACTTCACTCAATTCACCGGAACTCTTGCAAACATTTGGTGGAAGAAAACGGCTTGCTGCATGTTCACATATGTGGTTTGGTCTGGCTTGAACATGGCCATCATCACCCCTATAATGCTTCTCCAAATTGGGTACCGATAGGACTCCTCCTTGTATCCATTCGTCATTCTTGGAGCAAAAAATGAATTGCAAATTTTTGCCGTCTCTTCTGCAGCATCACACTTCCGAAAGAAGGTGATCCCCGTCGGCTCTCCGGCTTCTCTCCCCAATACTAACCTCCAATCTGACGTAGTCTATCAAGCCGGATTCCCTCTCTTCCCTTCCACCTTGGAACCCTCCTCACAATTATTGGCAGCTATTTCTACCATCACTCTCGGGAAACTGAAATTCTAGTTCCATGCTAAGAAAGTAATACAAAGTCTAGTTAAGATTTTGATTCTAGCTACTACATCTAATCTCCAAATTGTGAAACTTCACACCACCAATGCATTGGCCACCTTCTTTGCCATAATCTGTTCTCTCGTTCTACGATGTTGGAAGATGATACCCTCTCTTGGACGAGACACTCTAACTCCCTTGGGATTGTGGAAAATTTCACTCTCGATGGGCTTCTAGACACGCATTACTGCAGGATGACTACTCAAAGGGATTGGAAATTTACTTTGCACATTCGACTTGTCCCTGCGTAGTCGCAATCTTATATTACCCCGAATTGTAGTCATTCTTTAGTCAATTTCAAATTCGACCTTCTCTCTTTTGCGTGCAAATCCCGGTCACTGTCAAGACATGCTTCTTCTGCCTCCGTTGTTTCTTGAAATGTACTTTCTTGCCACATACCAAGGTTGGTAAACGGTCTTTGTATCTTCTACGCCTTCCGACCCAAAGATGGTGCTCTTTGGACTTTTTCCGTCATACTCCTTTTCCGAGTACCTCCATCATCGGATCCGATGTCGTCTTCTTCGGATGTCCCCCAAAGTTACTTCTGTCCATTCTTTGTCTGCAATTTGACTTCCAGTGCTTACTTCTTCTCTTAAACATAATAAACACAGAAAAACAAAAAATGTGGGTACCACATGGAGCAGAATGAGCAAGGAGACAAGGAATCCCAATAAGAGATTTTGAGCCCCTTATTGGGAACTTGATTAGTTCCAATGGAATTGAAGGCTTGACATATGTCAATTTGCTTCATTTGTAAGGTATGATATCGAATGGTGGTTGTAAAATTTTGGTGATTTCAAAAATTCAAAAAATACTTGTTCATGCAATTAGCAAAGGAATTATGTATTCTTATCAAGCTAGTAATTGGAAATAGATTGATGATGGCATTCCGTACCTTGCATCCTATTACATTCAAGATTTAGGAAAGAGTATTTGGAGTGTATGAGATTTGTATTGTATGAGGTTTGTAATGACACCTCTACACTATGATGTCATTCTAGGTTTACCTTGGCTTGAACGTCATAAGGTTCAATTTGATTGGAATTGACAACAATTCAAGTACAGTACCAAGGTAAGAATTTCCAAGTAGGTTGTTTAGCACCACTAGGTAAGACACCTAAGAATAGTCAGTCCCAAGATGGAAATTTTGTCAAGAAGGCAACCATAGAGCAAGCTTTGGAGAAAGATGAGTCCCAAGATGGGAAATTTGTCAATGAAGCAGCCATAGAGCAAGCTTTGAATGAAAATGAGTTCCAAAATGACAAATTTGTCAATGAAGTAGCCATAGAGCAAGCTTTGGAGGAAGATAAGTATATTTTGTGATGTGGATCAAGCCAATTTTGCATGGAGGATTTAAGGAGGATCAAAAACCTCATCAAGAAATGTTTGATCAACTAGTCCATGATTTTTAAAATGTATTTCAAGATGATTTGCCAAAGAGATTACCCTCCAATTAAGGTATGCAATTCAAAATTGAGTTATTGCTAAGGAGTACACCAATCTATTGGCTCTCACTAAGGATTTGGAGGAGTTGCAAACAACACTTACAAAGTTGTTATAGAAGGACTTCATACAACATAATACATATCCTTGGGGAGCACCGGTATCATTTGTTCTAAAGAAGGATGGAGGAATTTTTTTGTATTGATTACTATGGGCTCAATAAAAAAATAGTGAAGAATTCATATCCCTTGCCTTGAATTAATGACTTGTTTAATCAATTAATTAACTAATCACAATACTTCTCCAAGTTGGATCTTTGTAGTGGCTATTGGCAAATCCCCATTGATAAGGGGGATGTGTAAAAGATTACCTTTTGCACAAGGTATGGATATTTTGAATGGAGAGTTTTTCCTTTTGGGCTCACTAATGCTCTAGTAATTTTCATGGATCATGTGCATAGGGTGTTAGATGGACTATTAGATCGATACATAGTAGTGTTCTTGGATGAAATTTTAATCTTTAGCAAGATAGAAGTAGAACACGCAAATCATGTATGAGAAGTCCTAAGATGACTATGACAATGGAAGTTTTACTACAAGAAGTCAAAGTGTACCTTTTGGTAGAAGGAAGTTACCTTCTTGGGGTCACAAGATCTCATTGGAGGGGATCAAGATGGAAGAGGAGAAAATCAAAGCCATCATTGATTGGCCTACTTTGAAGGATGCTACAAAAGTATGGGCATTTAATGGATTGGCCAATTTTTACATATAGTTCATCCACTACTTTGCTCATGTAGCCGCATCATTGACCAATCTCTTGGGGAAGAACTTGAGCTTTCAATGGACCAACAAGCACAAAGAAACATTCCAAAAGCTAAAATATATAGTGTCTTCAAGACCCATTCTTCAACCATATGATCCTCAACTACCTTGTATGGTTGATTTTTATGCTTCTAACTTTGCAATTAGAGCCATATTGGAATATGAATTCCCAGATTGTATTACATCTCATTGCCTTTATATCTCATAGACTAAATATAGTAGAAAAGAATTACTCTACTTGAGATTGGGAACAACTAGCAATGGTATATGAAATCAAGGTATGGAGGCATTACCTCTTGAAAAAACAAGTGGTCATGTGAACTAATCACAAACCTTTAGTGCAGACATTACATTTGGAACACATGAAGAATCACCATCATTGATAGGAGGAACAACTACAATTTTTTGAATCAAACTTGAGTACAAACCTGGTTGATTCTAAGTCATTCTTAATGCCATATCACAATGACTTGATTTAAAGTCTCTTCTTCTCATCATGGTGGCAATTACAATGGTATCAATTGACTCCAAAGTCCAAATCAAGTTTAAGAGTGCTTTAAAGTAAGATCCTTTCTTTCAAATGGTACAAGGTTGTCTTGCAGCATGCGACAAGGAGTACAACACCTTCTCCTTCAAGGAAGGCCTTTTATTCTATGAGAACCGGATTTATATACCAACCAAGAGTGATCTCCAACTTGTGCGCCTCCAAGAAGCCCATGACTTACAAATTGCTAATGATATGGGTGTGGACAAGACCTTGGGTACTCTCTAATGCCAATGGTGGTGGCCCAACATGACATAAGATGTTTGAGAGTTTGTTTGATTGTGTGACAGTTGCCAATGCAATAAGGCTAACAACCAGAAACCAAATGGAATACTTCAACCACTCCACATTCCATATGCTTGATGGGAACACGTGAGCTTGGATCTCATCATGTCCTTGCCCAAGACAAAGCAAGGTCATACAATGATTGTGGTATTTGTGGATAATTTTAGTAAGCAAAACCATTTGGCACCATCCTTTGATACCATAGATGCTCCAACATTGGTGCAAATCTACTTTGACATTGTCTTCAAGCATCATGGGATGCCTTGTGTACTCATCTTTGGTCATGATCCTCAATTCACTGGGAAATTTTGGCAAGCACTCTTTAGGATACTTGGCACCAAGCTTGCTTTGTCCATGGCCTATCATCCTCAAACTGATGGAAAAAATGAACATGCAAATCACACCTTGGAAGACATGCTTTGTGCCTTCATCAACATCCATCATGCCAATTGTGATGTATGTCTTGCAACTACAAAGTTTGCATACAATAATTCCAAACAGGCAAACACCGGTTTCTCTCTTTTCTTCCTCCATTTTAGCCAAGATCCACTTGTCTTAGATTCCTTTCTTGTTCCTCCTCCATCCTATGTCCCTCATACTTCTACCCTCTTGACCACCATATCTCAATCTCTCCAACAAGCCAAATCTCATCTCCTTGTTGCTTAGAATTGGCGGAAACAATATGCGGACTACCATAGTCATGATCTCACCTTTTAAGTTAGTGATAAGGTCATGCTCTCCTCTAGTAACCCTTCCCACTTGATACCTAAGTTTGTAAACTCACCACTAATTGGATAGGACCCTTTGATGTCACTCAAATCATCTCTCCTATTGCTTATCAACTTGCCTTGCCTTGTCATATATGCATCCAATTGTCTTTCACATTTCCAAGTTGAAACCCTTTGTTCCTAATCCATCTTCTTTTTCCTCTTGCGTCCAGCCTCCTCCTCCTCCTCCCGTCCCTATCAATGATCATAAGGAGTACAAAGTTGATCTTATCCTTGCGCATCACCATATTCAATACGGCCACCAACAACATATGGAGTACAAGGTCCTTTGGAAAAGATATCCCCTTCATGATGCCACATAATAATATTTTTCTCATCTTCAGAATGCACAAACAACCATCCAAGAATTTGAAGCTTCAATGGCAACAAAGATATCACCAACTAGCAATGGGCGAATATGTTACAATATGGAGCTTAATGATGAAGTTAGTTAGGGCTAACAAAGTAGAAAATAGGCCAAATTAACCTAAAATATTCTAAAAGTACTTAGGAAGCTTCTTGAGCAGCTTCTTGGTTAGCTTAGCTTGCACACCAAGTAGATAGCTTCTAAAAAGAAACTTTTAGAAGCTTCCAATTAGCTTAGCTTACATGTCAAGTAGAAGACTTCTAGAATGAAGCTTCTTAAGAAGCTTCTCAAGAGCCTTGTATGCTCTCTATAAATACCAAACCCAAAGCTCATGCTAGGCATTTGGATTTTTCCACACTCAAGTGCTCAATGTGATCTTCCATTCTCCTATTTCTCTCCTCAGTCTTGGTCTTTTACAATCCACTATTATGTTCATGTGGCCACACCATTGACCAACCTCTTGGGGAGAACTCAAGCTTTCATGGACCACCAAGAACAAAAAAACATTCTAAAAATTGAAACATATGGTGTCTTCAAGACCCATTCTTCAACCATATGACCCTCAATTACCTTGTGTGATTGATTTTGATACTTCTAACTTTGCAATTGCAGCCATGTTGAAATAGGAATCCCCATATGGGTTACATCCTATTGCCTTTGTGTCTTGCCAACTAAATACCATCAAAAATAATTACTCTACTTGAGATTAGAAACAACTAGCAATGGTTTATGCCACCAAGATATGGAGGCATTATCTTTTGGGAAAATAAGTCATCATGTGAATTGATCAAAAACCCTTATTGTAGACATTACATTTGGAACACATGAAGAATCTACATCATTGATGGAAGGAACAACTAAAAAATTTTGACATCAAACTTGAGCACAAACCCGGTCAATTCTACATCATTCTTGATACCCTATCACAATGACCTGATTGGAAGTCTCTTCCTCTCATCATGGTGGTAATTTTGACAATATCAATTGACTCCAAAGTCCAAATTGAGTTTAAGAGTGCTTTATAGTAAGATCTTTTTCTTTCAAATAGTACAAGGTTGTCTTGTAGCATGCGACAAGGAGTACAACATCTTCTCCTTCAAGGAAGGCATTTTATTCTGTGAGAACCAGATTTATATTCCAACCAAGGGTGATCTCCAACTTGTGTGCCTCCAAGAAGCCCATGACTTGCCAATTGCTAGTGACATGGGTGTGGACAAGACCTTGGGTTCTCTCCAATGCCAATGATGGTGGCCCAACATGACACAAGATATTTGAGAGTTTGTCCAATTGTGTGAGAGTTGCCAACACAATAAGGCCAACAACCAGAAACCAAGTGTGCTCATTCAACCACTCCCCATCCCATTTGCTTGATAGGAACATATGAGCTTAGATCTCATCATAGCCTTGCCCAAGATAAAGCAAGGTCACATAACAAGTGTGATATTTATAAATAATCTTAGTAATCAAATCCCTTGGGACCAACCTTTGATATCATGGATGCTCCAACATTTTAGATCTACTTGATAATGTCTTCAAGCACCATGGGATGCCTTGTGTGCTCATCTCCAACTATGATCCTTAATTCATTGGAAAATTTTGGCTAGCACTCGTCTAGATACTCAACATCAAACTTACTTTGTCCATGGCCTATCATCCTTAAATTGATGGACAAACCAAATGTGAAAATTTCACCTTGGATAATATTCTTTATGTCTTCATCAACATTCACATATCAACTAGGATGAATATCTTGCATTTTTTGAGTTTGCATATGATAATTCCAAACATGCAAGCATTGGATTTCTCCTTTCTTCCTTAATTTTGACCAAGACTCACTTGTTCTAGATTTCTTTCTTGCTCCTTCTCCATCTCATGTCCCTCATACTTCTACCTTCTTGACCACCATATCTCAATCCCTCTAACAAGCCAAATATGATCTCCTTGTTGCCAAAGAATTAGAGAAAGATTTTTTTTGTGCAGGAAGCTATGAAATTTTTAAAGTGAGGGGGGTGGTTTTTAGACCAAATCTAAAATATGTTTGTTAAATAGAAAGTTGCTTAGGCAAAATGGTTTGATGAAAAGATCTAAAAAATTTTAAAGGATGACACCATGGGGTTTTGATCAAGTGTGTAAATTTCAAAAGATTGTGGTATAGCCAATTGAGATAATTTAGTGATATTGCAAGGAGGAGTCAATTCAAGAGAGCTTAGATCTCATGCATGAGGAGTGCGAGAATAACCAAAAGCATGTTTGGGTGTTTAAACTCATCTTGGGAACACGTAGGGTCAACAAGAGTGGAAGTTGAGGTTATGCAACGTTCCTCAAGGGTTTGAGGTGATTGTAGGGGTAGATTTTAGGAAAAGAGAGTTTGGAATAAAATTTTAAGAGAGTGTTGAGAGGATCCAAAACTATATATTACTTGGAGGAAAGAGTTATTCTAAGTGCTTTTTATGTGAAGAGAAAGGAGATAAAGCAAGTTCATATCCATTGATCTTTGAGAGCAAGATATTGAGGGAAAGGAGATGATTACTTGACTTGGGACTACATGTTGGACTATTTGCACCAAGATTGGGAAGGAGGAGATCTAAGACCAAGGAGTTATGTAAGGTTTGTGGAGTGAAATGACTTCCAAAAAAACATGAGTGTAGTGGAGTTATTGTATTTTTGGAAAATTTGGTGAAATATATTGGAAAGAATCTTAGTACATGTATAGAGAAATTATCACCTTCATCATCTAGTTCTCAAGATGATGGAGATAATCTTTCAACTTATGGATAAACTATCTATGATAGTTTGATTAATATGCACCCTAGGATTTAATGTTATTATAAAAAACTTGGAGCAGCCTGGCCCTTTTTGTTCCCTAGGGTGGATTACTATCAAATGGTATTAGTCATATACATACTCTATTAGTTACAGAGTGAGAGAAAAGGGAAAAGAGAAAGATAATGAGGGGCTAAGATGGAGAAACTTCCAGTTTTCTTTGGCAAGGATGGAAAAGATATGGAGGTCTTTGTGAGAGACATCAAGAGAGCTTGCATAGGAAAAAATGATTGGGCTTCATTATTCTTGGATTTCTTTGAGGATGCAGCCCTTACATAGTATGAGTTAGAATACCAAAAAAGAAAAGGGAGAGATGTGCAAGATGAGTTTTGGGATAATTTGACTTCAACACTCATTGAGAACATTCTTCTAGATGAGAGTTATGAGAGATTGATGAGTGAGATTACCTTCCTCAAACAAGGAGATGGAGAGAAGGTGAGAGTATATGTAGAAAGAGTGGAGAAGCTAGAGTCCAAATTTCATATAGTGTTGAGGAAGAGTGGCATAGATGTGGAGACTACTATGATTGGCATAGGAGACATGCTCACCAAGAATTTTTTGGGGAGGGTTGAGACCAAAAATTAGAAGCAAATGAGAAACCTTCTTTCAAGGTTGAAGCTATCAAGATTGCAATCCACATGGAAGAGAGTTTGGAAGGAGATGAGAGTGATTTGGTGGTCAAGAAGGTTGTGCATCCTCCTCAAGGCTACAGGTATGGTGGAAATTTTGATACTTTGGTGTTAAGGGTTGCACCACAAATGGTAATTGCTTTGGTTCTTGCACTTCCACCAAAAGATCCACTACAAAGCATCACAACACAACTTACAGATCTCAAGATCAATGTAATGCAATTATGCAAAAGAGAGAGGTGGATCAAAATTTGGAGAGAGGGCCTAGGATTTATGGAAGCTATCTATATAGAGAAGGCCAACCAACCAACCAACCAACCAACAATTTTAATGATAGAAATTTTTTAGGTTGTGGAAGAAGAGATCACATCCAAAAGAATTATCCAAATTCAACTTACCATGGACGAAGAGGTTATGAGGGAGCCAATAGAGAGAAAGAGGGAGGTAATGAAACCCAAGTGGCTCCTAATCCAACTAAAGGTAAGGAGATAACATCTATAGATGTGATTGAGAGCAAATATTAGAAGGGGAAGTCCTCAAACTCCAAAGGTCTTTGTTTGGATCTTTTGGCACAAGAGAAGAAGAGAATTCATTTTGCAAAGGATGTACTCTCTTCTCAAGGATTTTCTCCTAGCAAGGATACTCCTATGTCTACTAGATCAATTGCACTAGCACTTCAACACCATTAGCAACAAAGACTCCAAAGAAGTTGGAATGGAGGACTTCTTGATCTCATAGCAACCATGGAACTACAATGTGTTGGAGGATGTTTATAGTCATAAGGCTAACATCATAATGGGCAAATTAATTGCTTTGAATCCTACCTTGAAAAAGGAGCTTAGAGGTGGTTTGAGTTCTACAAGGAGCAAGAGGAAAAAGAAAGTTGTAATATCAATGGGGGTGGTGGATGCCAAACTAACACCATGGGAAGCTTGTGAATATACCTCTAAGATTGATATGAGAGTGAATGGTCACAACATCAATCATGAACTTGTTGATAGAGGATCTACATGGAATATCATCTCCAAAAGGTTGATGAAGAAGTTGAGTATGATACCCTCAAGATCTTCAACATTTACAATGAGCATGGCAAACAAACAATAAGTTCAACAAGTAGAAGTGATAGATAAGATGGTAGTTTTAGTTATGGAAGTTCAAAATCTCATGAAATTTTCAAGTCTTGAAGGATTCAAACTATGAATTGCTTCTTGGGAGACCATGGTTGAGGGTAGCACACACAACTTATCAATGGCACAAAGGGTACTTGAGGATTGGGCCATCAAACCATTGAGTTACAATTCTTGTCACTAACACCACCAACACTTCACATTTAGATCTTTTGATTGTTGGGAATCAAATTCAAAAGAAGGAGCTTCAAGTGTGGACACAAGCATGGAGGAAGAGACTTCTACAAGGAAGGATGAATCTGAATTTGATTCAGATGTGTATCCCTTGTGTGCCATGGATTTTGCACTAAAGCCAAAGGTTTTGAAAGACCTAGATAAATCACCTTGACACTTGAGGAGATAGAGAGGAGGTTATCTACCCTCAAGTATGGTCCAAATGTTACCAATGAAGAAAAGATAAGATTTGAGAAGATTTTCCTCAAGTTCATCCATGTATTTGCTTTTAGTTACAAGGATTTTAAAGAAAGTCACCTTGGAAGAGCACAAGATAGAGATTGAGTCACATGCAAGACCAATCCTCCAAAAGAAACATTGCATTAGCTCATCAATAGCTTTGGTTGTGAAGGAGGAGATTGATAAGCTCAAGGATGCCAGATTTATCTTTGATATAGAGAGTTCAAGATAGGTGTCTCTAATTGTGATTGTGAATAAAATGAATGGCAAGCTTTGAGTATGTTTGGATTACAAAAAGCTCACCCTTGTTACTAAGAAGGACTATCACCCTTTTCCATTCATTGATGAGATCTTGGAGGAAGTTGTAGGTTATGAGAGGTATAGTTTTGGAGATGGTTATAGTAGGTATGACCAAATCAAGATTGCACTTGAGCATCAACAACTCATCACATTCACCACATCCTGGAAGACTTATGCTTTCAAGGTCATACCTTTTGGTCTTTGCAATGCTCCAATCATATTTGAATGGTTCATGAACAAGGTGTTTGAACCTTTCATTAGGAAATTTATGAGAGACTTCATTGATGATTTTTGTATCTATGGGAGCAAGGAGGAGCACTTTGAGCATCTAATCAAGGTCTTGCAATGTTGAGATGAAGCAAATGGATCACCCAACCTAGAGAAGTGTATTTTTGGTTGTGAAGAAGGTCTACTTCTAAAGCACATCATTTCCAAGGATGAAATAAAAATTGGTCCTAAGAAGGTGAGGAAAATCTTAGACCTTCTATTCTCTTCAAGCTTGACAAAGTTATGCCATTTTTTGAGATGGTTGGGCAATTTAGGAGGTTCATCTTCTCATTTTCCAACAAGGCTTATGCATTGACCATCTACATGAAGAATGGTGTAGAATACATGGTGATTTTGGAGGACAAGGAGACTCTCAACGCTTTTGAGGAGCAAAAGCAATCCCTTGTTGTGGCTCCAATTTTTGCTAAACTTGATCAGAGAAAGCCTTTCATCCTCTACATTAATGCTCCTAATGTAGCTATAGGATACACTCTTAATCAATTAGACCAAGATGGCATGATCATCTAATAGCTTATGCTAATAGAAAAATGGTTTCAGCAGAAAAGAACTACTGAATCATGGCGAGAGAAAGCTTGGTAGCAATCTTTGGTCTCAAGAATTTTAGACACTCCTTGATTGGAGTGAAAGTCACAATTATCACGGATCATAAGGCTTTTGAAGTACATCTTCAACAAGCATAATATGGAAGGGAGGCTAAGAAGGTGGATGATACTCTTGTTTGAGTATGACTATACCATTGAGGATAGGGTAAGGAAGAAATATGTAAATGCTATTTGTTATCTAGGGCTTATGATCATGATGGAGTTGAGACAATGGATGATTCCTTCTTGGATGAGGAGCTCATGAAAATCTTAATCACTCAAGAGGTTCCAAAGGATTATAAGGAGATTGTGGACTATGTTACAAGAGATAACTATCTAGAAGGGATGCATGCTAGGAAGAAGAAGTCCCTTGCAGCAAGATCTAGACCTTATATAATGGTAGAAGATATTCTCTTTCACCCAAGGAGTAGATGGTTTACTTTGAAGAGCAATGTGTAAGGAGGAGTCTATCCTACTCATAAAGGAATTCATGAAGGTTAGTGTCTAGGTGACACTTTGCAAGAAAGGTGACTGCTTCCAAGATTCTAAATGCAGGTTACCATTGGAGGGGAATTTTTAAGGATTGTCTTGATTATTGCAAAACTTGTCATATTTTTCAACTTTTGGTATAAAGTCTACTTCCACTCCCTCTCTTAGATCAATTACATTGCTATAACCTTTTGAGAAGTGGTGAATTGACTTTGTAGGTCCTCTCAATACAATCCCAAGGAACAATCAGTACATTGTGGTAGTTACTAATTACCTTACTAAGCGGGTAGACCATTAAGGGACAAGAGTGAAGATGAAGTTGGTAAATTTCTTTATGAATGCATTATCACTAGGTTTGGGTGCCTTTTGGAGTTGGTTTTTGATAGAAGAGGAAAGTTTACAAGGAGCATCACTACAACCATGTTATAACATTTCTCTATCACACATAGAGTAACTACATCCTATAAGTCAAACTCCAATAGCTTGGCAGAGAGAACCAATCAAACCTTATGCATGATGTTGGCCGCAAAGATGCAAAAATGGATGGGTAAACATCATTAGGACAAGAGGATTCATGCAGTTTTGTGAAATTATATGACAACTATGAAGACTTTCATTGGATATTCCATTTCATTTGGTATATTATATTGAGTCTACCTTATCTATTCACTTTGATCTTCCTACCTTCCAAACCATTCATAAGAGATTGAAGAAAGCACAAGGAGATGATGCAAAGAAGTCAAGGAAGGATCAACTCATGGAATTGGAGGAAGCAAGAGCAGTTACTATGTTTCAAGTGGAGCAAGCCCAAAGGGAAAAAAAGGAGAGCTATGACAAGAGGTAAGGCAAGAAGGAGGTGGAGCTTTCAAAGAAGGTGCTATTTGATTTTATTTGATTCAAGAGAGTGCAAAATAATTTTTTGCCAAAGTACTTTGGACCTTTCATAGTGGAGAAGGTTTGAGGCAATTACACCTATAATCTCAAGGAGTTGGAGGAACACACTTTGATATGATTAACTATGATAAGTTGAAGATGTATCATAGAAGGTAGAGAGACCTTCATTCCAAGGACAAAGTGAAATCTTAGTCCGGAGGTAAATATAATATCTATTTGTGCATATGTACTATTATGATATTTAGTTTGGTATTAAAGTACTTGAGAGATATTATTTATATAGAGACAAAAGTTTGTTTTACATTACTCATGATTAGCTAAAGTTAGTCATAGCTAAGATAGAGGGGACCTTACTTTAGAGGAAGTGAAAAAGATGAGTATGACTATTTTGGATTCTAGTGTATTGACATGGTATTATTCTTAGGTGTTTGGCTTTCAAGAAAGAGTTGAGAACTCTTGGACTCTTAAACCTTTTTGATTTGGATTCTATATAGTCAAAGGGTAGCCCATGTGAAAGAATTCTTGACTTAGTGGTTGAGTCAAGATAAGATCACATGATTAGGAGAATATTCTCATGAGTATAGATATTTCTTTAGACTTTTGACTTTATTTGACTTTTAGCCTAATAACTTGAGTTACTCCTATAATTAGTAACTTTTTTACTTGACTATTTCACAATATATAAACTAGGGGTGAGGAGGTACTCATCATCCTTCCATTTGCAACTATCTCTCTCTCATTGAGTTCTCTAATGAACAATGGTTTGAGTCTTGGAGTGTTAGCTTTGGAAGAGTATGATGGAGTTGGGGTTCCATGCCTTCTTTGTCCATGGTGCACTACCGTAATAGCCATTGGAGGTTCATTTTGAGTGAGAGACAGGCCAAATCACAATACATTATGGTGTTCTTGGGTGACATTTCAATTTATAGCAAGACAAAGATAGGACACACATATCACATGGGAGAATTCTTAAGCTCACAACATCAATGGAAGTTTTACTACAAGAAGTCAAAGTGTACTTTTTGGCAAAAGGAAGTTACCTTCTTGGATCACAAGATCTCATCAAAAGGGATCAAGATGAGAGAGGAGAAGTGGAGAAGATCAAGCCCATTACTGATTGGCCTACTCTAAAAGATGCTATAAAAGGATGCTATAAAAGTACAAGCATTTAATAGATTGATAAGTTTTTAGTGATGGTTCATCCACTACTATACTCATATGGTTGCACTATTGACTGATCACTTGGGGAAGAAATCAAGCTTTCAATGGACCACCAAGCACAAAGAAACATTCCAAAAATTGAAATATATGGTATCTTCAAGACCCATTCTTCAACCATATGACCCTCAACTACCTTGTGTGGTTGATTTGATGCTTCTAACTTTGCAATTGCAGCCGTGTTGCAATAAGAATTCCCAAGTGGGTTACATCCCATTGCCTTTGTGTCTCACCAACTAAATACCATAGAAAGGAATTACTCTACTTGAGATCAAGAACAACTAGCAATGTTATATGCCACTAAGGTATGGAGGCATTATCTCTGGAGATACAAGTGAGCATGATCATACAAACTGATCACAAACCCTTGTTGTAAACATTACATTTGGAAAACATGAAGAGTCGAAATCATTGATAAGAGGAACAACTATAATTTTTTGACATCAAACTTGAGTACAAACCCAATTGGTTCCATGTCATCCTTGATGCACTATCACAATGATATAATTTGAAGTCTCTACCTCTTATCACAATGGCAATTATCATGGTGTTAATTACCTCCAAAGTCCAAATTGAGTTTAGGATAGCTTTACAACAAGATCTCTTCTTTCAGATGGTCTATGGTTATCTTGTAGTATACAACAAGGAGTACAATATCGTCTCTTTCAAGGAAGGTGTTCTATTCTGTGAGAACTGGATCTATGTTCCAACCAATGATGATCTCCAACTTGTGCGCCTTCAAGAAGCCCATGATTTACCAATCATTGGTCACATAGGTGTAGATAAGACCTTAAATGTGGTTTAGACCCTTCAACACCAATGGTGGTGATCCAACATGGCACAAGATGTTTGAGATTTTTTTCCATCTTGTGAGAGCTACAAATGCAACAAGGCCAACAACCAAAAACCAAGTGGACTCCTTCAACCACTCCTTCAACCACTCCCCATCCCATCTTCTCAATGGAACATGTGAGCTTAAATCTCATCATAGCCTTGCCCAAAGCAAAGGTCACACAACAATTGTAGTGCTTGTGGATAATCTTAGTAAGCAAATCCATTTGGCACCAACCTTTGATAATATGGATGCTCCAATATTGGCATAGATCTACTTTGACAATGTCTTCAAGCATCATGGGATGGCTTGTATGCTTATCTCCAATCGTGACCCTTGATTCATATGAAAATTTTGGCAAGCACTCTTCTAGATACTTGATGTAAAAGACCAAGACCGAGGAGAGAAATAGGAGAATGGAAACTCACATTGGGATACTTGAATGAGTGAAAACTCCGAATGCCTAGCATGAGCTTTGGCTTTGGTATTTATAGATAGCATACAAAGCCCTTAAAGAAGCTTCTCAAGAAGTTTCCTCAAACCACTTTCTTAGAGTGCAAGCCAAGATAACTAGGAAGCTTCTCAAGAAGCTTACTTCTAGAAACCGCCTACTTGGCATGCAAGCTAAGCTAGTTAGAAGCTTCTAGAAACTTCCTTCTAGAAAGCTACCTGCTTGGGATGCAAGTTAACTACTTAGGAAGCTCCCAAGAAGCTTCCTAGATGCTTCTAGAATATTCTAAGCTAATTTTTCTTATTCTCTACTTGTTAACCTTACTAACTATATCGCTAAACTCCATATTGTTACATATTCCCCCACCGCTAGTTGGTGATGTCCTCGTTGCCATGGAAGCTTCAAATTCTTGGATGGCCGTCTGTGCATTCTGGAGGTGAGAAAGAGGTTCCCATGTGGCATCATGAAGGGGATACCCTTTCCAAAGGACCTTGTACTCCGTATGTTGTTGGCATCTACGTTGGATATGGCGACACGCAAGGATAAAATCAACTTCATACTCCTCATGATCATTGATAGGGATAAGGGGAGGAGGAAGTTAGATGCGAGAGGAAAAAGAAGAGGGGTTAGGAACAAAAGGTTTCAACTTGGAAATATGAAAGACAGGATGGATGCGCATATGACAAGGCAAGGCAAGTCGGTAAGCAACAAGAGAGACAATTTGGGTGACATCAAAAGGTCCTATCCAATTTGGGGCAAGTTTACAAACTTGGGTATCAAGTGGGAGGGTTAGATTACTAGAGGATAGCATAACTTTATCACCGACTTCAAAGGTGAGATCATGATGATGGTGGTCCGCATATTTTTTTTGACGATTCTAACCAACAAGGAGGTGAGATTTTGCTTGTTGGAGAGATTTGGATATGGTGGTCAAGAAGGTTGAAGTATGAGGGACCTAAGACGGGAGAGGAGCAAGAAAAGAATTTGGGACAAGCAAATCATGGCCAAAATTGAGAAAGAAAGGAGAGAATTTGGTGCTTGTCTGTTTAGAATTGTTGTATGCAAACTCCGGAGCTGCAAGACATTCATCCCAATTGGTACAGTGAATGTTGACAAAGGCTCAAAGCATATCTTCAAAGGTCCAATTTACACGTTCAGTTTGTCCATCAGTTTGAGGATGATAGGCTGTGGACAAAGCAAGTTTGGTGCCAAGTATCTAGAAGAGGGCTTGCCAAAACTTTCCAATGAAGTGAGGATCACGGTCGGAGATGAGTACACGTGGCATTCCATGATGTTTGAATACATTATAGGAGTAAAGTTGCACCAAGGTTGGAGCATTCACAATATCAACCATTGGTGCCAAATGGATTTGCTTACTAAGCTTATCCACAAACACCACAATTGATGTGTGACCTTGTTGTGTCTTGGGCAAGGAGGTGATGAGATATAAGCTCACATGTTCCCAACAAGTAGTTGGAATGGGAAGTGGCTAAAGGAGTCCACTCGGCTTCTAGTTATTGGCCTTGTTGTGTTGACAACTCTCACACAATCAGACAAACTCTCGAACATCTCGTGTCATGTTAGGCCACCACCATTGATGTTGGAGGGTACCAAAGGTCTTGTCCACCTCCATGTGACCAACTACTGGTATATCATGGGCTTCTTGAAGGTGCACAAGTCAAAGATCACCTTTGACTGGAACATAGATCTGGTCTACATAGAATAGAAGGCCTTCCTTGAAGGAGGAGGTGTTGTACTCCTTGTTGCCTATTGTTAGACAACCATGTACCATTTAGAAGAAGAGATCTTGTTGTAGAGCTGACCAAAACTCATTATGGACCTTGGGGTCAATTGACACCATTGGAATTGCAGCCGTGATGAGAAGAAATCAGGTCATCGTGATAGAGCATCAGGGATGTCATGGAACCAACCTGGTTTGTACTCAAGTTTGATGTCAAACAATTATAGTTGCTCTTCCCATCGATGATGTTGACTCTTCATGTGTTCCAAGTGTAAGGTTTGCAACAATGACTTGTGATCAGTTTGCATGATCACTTGTTTCCCCAAGTGATAATGTCTCCATACATTGGTGGCATATACCATTGCAAGTTGTTCCCAATCTTGAGCAAAGTAATTTCTTTCAGTTGTATTTAGTCAGCGAGACACAAAGGCAATGGGATGCAATCCATTTGGGAATTCTTGTTGCAACACAGCTCCAATTGCAAAGTTAGAAGCATCAAAATCAACCACACAAGGTAGTTGAGGATCATATGGTTGAAGAATGGGTCTTGAAGACACCATATGCTTTACTTTCTGGAATGCTTCTTCATGCTTGGTGGTCCATTGGAAGCTCAAGTTCTTTCCCAAGAGGTCAATCAATGGTGCAGTTACATGAGCATGGTAGTGGATGAACCGTCGGTAAAAATTGGCCAATCCATTGAACGCTCATACTTTTGTAGCATCCTTTGGGGTAGGCTAATCAATAATGGCCTTGATTTTCTCTTCTTCCATCTTGATCCCCTTTGATGAGATCTTATGATCCAAGAAGGTAACCTCCTTTTGCCAAAAGGTACACTTTGACTTCTTGCAATAAAATTTCCATTGTCGTAGTTGTCTTAGGACTTCTCACACATGATTCACGTGTTCTGTTTATGTCTTACTATAGATTAAGCTATCATCCAAGAACACCACCACAGACCAATCCAAGAGTCCATCCAACATCCAAAGCATCTAATCCATGAAGACCGTTGGAGCATTAGTGAGTCCGAAAGGTAGAACTCTCCACTCAAAATGCCCATACCTTGTGCAAAAGGCAGTCTTTTACACATCCTTCCTATCAATAGGAATTTACCAATAGCCGCTGCAAAGATCCAACTTGGAAAAGTAATGTGCTCCACTTAGTTGATCAAGCAAGTTATCAATCTAAGGCAAGAGATATTCATTCTTCACGGTTTTCTTATTGAACCCATGGTAATCAAATACAAAACAAAGCCCTCCATCCTTCTTTGGAACAAATAGTATCGGTGCTCCCCAAGAGGAGGTACTATGTCATATGAAGTCCTTCTCTAACAACTCTATAAGTGGTTTTTGCAACTCCTCTGACTCCTTTGGTGAAAGCCAATAGATCGGTCTACTCATTGGAGTACTCCCTAGCAATAACTCGATCTTGAAGAGCATACCTTGATCATGTAATCCCTTTGGCAGATCATTCAAAAACCCGTCCGCAAACTCCTGAACTATCCGATCAACCATTGTTTGATGAGGTTCTTGGCTCTCCTTAGATTGTTCTTGTGCAATTGGCTTGATCCACACCGTGAATACATACTTATCTTCCTCCAAAGCTTGCTCTATGGTTGCTTTACTAACCAACTTCCCTTCCAAGGACTCATCTCTCTTCCAAGCTTGCTCCATGGTTGCCTTTTTGGCAAACTTCCCATCTTGGGACTCATCTCCCTTCAACGTTCGCTCTATGGCTACCTTCTTGACAAACTTCTCATCTTGGGACTGACTATTCTTAGGTGTCTTACTCAAAGGTGCCAGACAACCTAATCAGAAATTCCTATCTTGATGTTGTACTTGAATTTATCGTTAGGTCCAATCAAATTGAACCTTATGCCAAGGTAGACCCAGAATGATATCATAGTGTAGAGGTGCCACTACAAACTTCATACACTCCAAATACTCCTTCTCAATTTTGAAAGTAACAGAATGTAAGGTGTAGAACGCAAAACCCTTTCTACCATCCGCCATCATCAAACTACTTCCAATCACTAGCTTGATACAAATACCCAATTCCTTTGCTACTTGCATAGACATGCAATTCTCTGAACTTCTAGAATCAACCAAAATCCTACAACCCCGATTAGATATCATACCTTGCAACTAAAGCAAACTTGCATATGTCAAGCCTTCAATCCTATTGGAGCTAATCAAGCTCCCAGTAGGCGGTTTGAAATCTTTTACTAGGATTTCTTGTTTCCTTGATCATTTTGTTCCACAAACTCCATCTGGGCAACTTGTTGAGGTTGCCCATTCCTAAGTGGGCATTCAACAATGGGATGTCCAACTTGGCAACAATAAAAGCAACCTCCATTTTGTTGTAATCTTTCTGTATCCGTTGTACCAAGTGGTCTCTATTGGATAGCATCAATCTCCATTGGTGCCGATTCTTCCACCCGTGCATAGTGTACTAGTAGGCCTTGTATAGGTCAAGGTCAAGACCAAGTTGTTGCAACCAAGGAATCAAAACACTCAGCCAATTGCATAGCTTCTTCTACATTTTGTGGTTCTCACATGGTCACCTCCAATTTGGTTTGTGACTTCAATCCCCGCACAAATCAATCTAGAACTTCACCTTCTTGTATATTTGGAATCTACATGATGATGTTTTGAAATTTATGATGTAGCTCCTTACTAAGCCAACTTGCTTCAACTCTACCTATTTATCCCATGCGGATTGGGTGGCATTTATAGTTTGAAACTGACCCAATATTGCATCCTTGAATTCTGCCTATGTCAAAATTGGTGCAACAATTTTTTGTTCAGCTCATTCCACTTGGAATCACCACCAAAGTTTTGCCACACCATCTTATTGGCTAGAAGCCAAGAGAATCTATTTCCGTTCATCTTGAAGATTGGTGGCTTCAAAATAACGTTTGCAGTCAAACAAAAAATTCTCCACTGTGCTTGGAAGATTCTTGCCTTCAAACATCTTGGGTTTTGGAAATCAAATGCAATCCTCTCCATCTTGACGTGGCGCTCCCTCTATATGTTCTCATCATTGTTGATCTTGTTCATCCAGCAATCAAGTAAGGTGCTCGATTTGTTGCTACATCACAAGGATAATGTCTGGTATTGCCGCTATAGCTACTACTCTATCCCACTACTCCTAATTTATCTAATTTATTAGCACATAAATGCAACACGTCCACTGTTCTCCATAAGTTACAACTGGAAGTATCAAGGGTTCCTCAGACATGATGATCATATGTAGAAAATCTTGCCCAAAGCGTGAGGTGATGAATTGTGTGAAATGATGCTTGGGTAATATCTAGACATGAAAATCCCAATGGTTTGGCGGAAGTAGATTTGGTGGTCCATAAATTCCATCTATCCTATTTTTGCTTTGATACCAATGTAAAAGACCAAGACCGAGGAGAGAAATAAGAGAATGGAAACTCACATTGGGACACTTGAATGAGGGAAAACTCTGAGTGCCTAGCATGAGCTTTGGCTTTGGTATTTATAGGTAGCATACAAAGCCCTTGAGAAGCTTCTAAGAAGCTTTCTTGAGCAACTTTCTTAGAGTGCAAGCCAAGTTAACTAGGAAGCTTCTCAAGAAGCTTTCTTCTAGAAGCCGCCTACTTGGCGTGCAAGCTAAGCTAGTTAAAAGCTTCTAGAAGCTTCCTTCTAGAAGCTACCTACTTGGGGTGCAAGTTAACTAGTTGGGAAGCTTGCCAAGAAGCTTCCTAGATGCTTCTAGGATATTCTAGGCTAATTTAGCTTATTCTCTACTTTGTTAGCCTTACTAACTATGTCGCTAAACTCCATATTGTTACACTTGACACCAAGCTTACTTTGTCCATGGCCTATCATCCTCAAATTGATGGAAAAACCAAATATGCAAATCGCACCTTGCAGGATATTCTTTGTGCTTTTGTCAACATATACCATACCAACTAGGATGAATGTCTTGCAATTGTTGAATTTACATATAATAATTCCAAACATGCAAGTACCAGATCCTCTCCTTTCTTCCTTAATTTTGGCCAAGACCTACTTGTTCCAAATTCCTTTCTTGCTCCTCCTCCATCTCATATCCGTCATACTTCCACCTTCTTGACCACCATATCTCAATCTCTCCAACAAGCCAAATCTCATCTCCTTGTTGCTCAAAATTGTTTGAAACAATATGCTGACCCCATCATTGTCATCTCACCTTTTAACTTGGTGATAAAGTCATGCTCTCCTCTAATTACCTACCACTCCTACTTGATACCCAAGTTTGTAAACTTACTCCTACTTGGATAGGACCTTTGATGTCACCTAAATCATTTCTCTTGTTGCTTATCAACTTACATTGCCTTGTCATATGTGCATCCACCTTGTCTTTCATGTTTCCAAGTTGAAACCCTTTGTTCCTAATCCATTTTCTCTCTCCTCTCATGTCCAAACTCCTCCTCCTCTTGTCCCTATCAATGATCATGAGGAATACAAAGTTGATAATATCCTTGCATGTCATCACATTCAATGGGGTCACCAACAACATACATAGTACAAAGTCCGTTGGAAAGGGTATCCCCTTCATGATGCCACTAGGGGACCTCTTTCTCATCTTGACAATGAACAAATAGCCATCCAAGGGTTTGAAGCTTCAATGGTGATGAGGACATCATCAACTAGTGGTGGGAGGATATGTAATAATATGGAGTTTACTGACAAGTTAGTCAAGGCTAACAAAGTAGCAAATTAGCCTAGAATATTCTAAAAGTATCTAGGAAGCTACTTGGTACCTTCCAAGTATTGGCTAATGTGTATGCTAAGTGGTGATTCTTAGTAGAAAGGTTCTTGGCTAGCTTAGCTTGCACCCCAAGTAGATAGCTTCTAGACTTCTTGAGAAGCTTTCATCTAGCTTAGCTTGCACATCAAGTAGATAGTTTCTAAAAGGAAGCTTCTTGAGAAGTTTCTCAAGAGCCTTATATGTTCTCTATATATACCAAAGCCCAAGCTCATGCTAAGCATTTATAGTTCCTCTCATTCAAGTGTCTCAATGTGATCTTCCACTCCGGTCTTCCATTCTCCTATTTCTCTCCTCAATCTTGATCTTTTACATTAGAGGTGTCACTATAAACCTCATACACTCCAAATACTCCTTCTCAATCTTGAATGTAATAGGATGTGAGGTACAAAATGAAGAATCCTTTCTACCATCCTCCATCATCAATCTACTTCCAATTATTAGCTTGATATGAATACTTAATTCCTTTGCTAATTGCATGGACATGCAATTTTCCAAACTTCCAAAATCCACTAAAATCCAACAACTATGATTAGATATCATATCTTGCAAGTGAAGCAAATTTGCATGGGTTGAGCCTTCAATCCCATTAGAACTAATCAAGTTCCTAATAGGAGGCTCAAATCTCCTATTGGGATTCCTTGTTTCCTTGATCATTTTGCTCCACCACCTCCATCTAGGTGATTTGTCTAGGTCATCTATTCTTGAATGGACATTCAGCAATGCAATATCCAATTTGGTGACAATAAAAGCAACCATCATTTTGTCATAATCTTTCTCTATCTACAATACCAAGTGGTTTCCATTGCATAGCATCAATCCCCATTGGTGCCGGCTCCTGCATCCATGTGTGGTGTATTGGTAGGTTATCTAAAGGTCAACGTTGAGACCAAGTTGTCACAATCAGGGAATCAAAATGCTTAGCCAACTACATGGTTTCCTCTAAGTGTTTGGCTCTTGCATAATTACCTCCAATTTAGTTGTGACTTTAGGCTCCTCACAAATTGATCCAAAGCTTCACCTTCTAGTATATTTGGTATTTGCATATTTGGTGTTTTGGAATTGTGTGATTTAGCTTCTTACAAAGCCAATCAACTTCAACTCTGCCAACCTATCTTGTGTGGCTTGTGTGGCATTTATAGCTTGGAATTGCCTAATTATTACACTCTTGAATTCTTCCCATGTCAAGATTAGTGCAACAATTTGCGGTTAGCTCACTCCACTTGGAACTACCACTATAGTTTTGCCACTCCATCCAATTGGCTTGAAGCCAAGAGAATCTATTTATGTTCATCTTGAAGATTTGTAGCTTTGAAATAACATTCATAGTCAAACAAAAAATTCTCCATTTCTCTTGAGAGATTCTTACCTTCAAATACCTTGGGCATCAGATATCATATTTGCTCTTCTCCTTCTTGAAATGATACTCTCTCTACTTGTTCTTGTCATTGATGATCTTGTTCTTCCAAAAATCAAGTATGGTGCTCGATTTGTTGTTTCATGGCAATGATAACCTTGTGCATTGCCGCCATGAATACTACTCTATCAAATTACCCATAGTTTATCTAATTTAACACGTCCATCATTTCCATAAGTCATAATTGAAAGTACCAAGGTTCATCGGACAATATGATCACATTCATAAAATTCTACCCAAAGGGTGAGACGATGAATTGTGTGAAATGATGTTTGGGTAGTACATGGATACAAAAATCCCAATGTTTTGATGGAAATAGATTTGGTGGTCCATAAATTCTATCCATCACATTCCTACTCTGATACCAATGTAAAAGACTAAGGAAAGAAATAAGAGAATGGAAGATCAAGATCACGTTGTGACTCTTGAATGAGGAAACTCTGAATGTCTAGCATGAGCTTGTACTTTGGGATTTATATGGAGTGTACAAGGCTCTTGAGAAGCTTCTCAAGAAGCTTCTTAAAAGTCACTTTCTTGGAGTGCAAGCCAAGCTAACCGAGAATTTTCTCAAGAAGATTTCTTCTAGAAGTAGTCTACTTGATTTGCAAGCTAAGCTAGTTGGAAGTTTCTCAAGAAACCTCCTTCTAAAAGCTACCTATTTAGTGTGAAAGCTAAGCTAGTTAGAAATTCTCCCAAGAAACTTCTTCCTAGAAGTCGCCACTTGACATGTACATTACCCAATACTTGGAAGGTACCAAGTAGCTTCTAGAATTTTTTATAACTCTTTGCTAATTTGGCCTATATGCTACTTCCTTAGTCTAGACTAACTTATATGTAAACTCCATATTATTACACTATGGGTCAAATGCCTATATTTGCGTGCAGATTTAGATATTGTTTATGTATGAAGAACTTGGTGCAAGGCATTGGCTGATCGGAAACTTTTGGTATTTTGAAAAAGCGAGCATGCGCAAGTTTTAGAAAATAGGATTAATGGGAAATAGAAATGTTCTATGATAGATATGATATGATATGATTTTGTACTATGATAGTAAGGAACATTTTCTTTTGTACCAAGTATTTGTATTGATTAGGTATTCACGAGAAGGTTTTTGGTTCTTCTACAACAAAACACCTTCCATACACTTCTATATACTCTGCATACAACAAAGCGAGGTTGGTCTCAGGTCTGGCAGATCTTTGTTTGTATTCTTCACCATTCATGTAATTATTCAAGGAGTTTCTATATACCCTGCATGCACTAAATTGGGGCACAGCCTCACAGATTCCTTTGTTTGTGTTCTTCGCCATTCATTCGTCATTGTAATCATTTACGGAAGACTATCTAATCGAGCCTCTTCATGGCATCGTTTTATGAAGTAATGTAATCGTTCAATGACGAATAGTAAATTGATATTCAAAAACTTAAAAACAAAACACCAATTTCCGATGAAGGCCAAGGCAAAGTGTGTTATCGGAACTTCTGTTGTTACTGATTGCTTAGAAGACCATCAAAGGTAAATCTTGTCTTTGTCATCCTCATTGCGGAATGCAGTTCAATGAATTCTAGTTGAATCAATAGTTCATTCAACCAACAGATCAAAGGGTGATTGGATTTTGATTAAGCATAGATTGAATCATAAAGGAATCAAAATATCTTCAATCAATTGAATAAGATGTGGATAACAAGACGGATGAGTTAATTGCTGTATCATAAATCAATAAGCAAAATTAGCGGAATGTTCATTGATAATGAGGAAAAGATTATTTTGATATTGAATAGAAGATATGGAGGTTCTATGCTGGTAGTATTCCCAATTGTGACGAGAATCATGTTAGGGGGTTACATATTCTGTATGCCGTAACCAATGTGCAAGAATCTGTTCTTGCGAATTCATAACCAGATTGAGAATCGTTGATACTTTGTTAAGAAGTGTGATACTATTGACAACCCTTGCTTAAGCAACATATAGAAGATTGATTGCAGCTATACAGATCTTTTGTTATAGGTATTGCCAATGACGTTGTAAATTAATATCTTTACATGAGAGATACAGATCCATATAATCATTGTGGGAATGCAAAGGGTATGATGAAAATATATAGTTATGAGTATCTAAGGCAACCTATCTTGAACAGCTTTGTTCTGTCTTGAGGTGAAGGATTTGAATGCCTTGCAAAAACTTGACATGAGGATTGACTAGCTATAGGATAACGAATCTAATTTATCACCCATGAAGTACATACAAGAATTCGAATGGAAAAAGTCACTTCGAATTCCTGCAATTCAGAAGCTAATCAAGTGAATATGGATGACTCAGGTTTCGTTTTATATCAAGCCACTATACGACCTGCACCATGGAATACAAGGCGATCGAGAAAGCGATCCATTTTAATCACAAGTATGGCATCCATCAATTACGATCCACCTCTACATCATTCGATATCAAATGATGTAGAGGTGGATCGTAATTGATGGATCCCAATATCTTAGTCCAGTAGCATTGGTATAAATCACAAAAGAGAGGACAACAGCACGAAGAAAAACATGCTGTCACGGCAGCTGCAGTGGCATGAAAATTCTTTGTATCGTAATTCTCAACATACTGTACAACTGGTTTTATCTCGACGCCTCCTGCCAATTAGTTCTCAACCCTGCACAAGATTGAATCATGCATCACTGTCTGTCCTTAATCAAGATCATGATTTTACGGAATGGAGATTCTTGCGTCATACCCAGTGGTTCGGCACGAAGGAATAGTCAGTTTACAGCCAGCATGGACAATTAACGGCGTGTAAAGATGTAATGAAACCATATACGGAGAGTTCTTTGGTGCTTACTGTCTTGGGATTTGAGGGCCAAACAAGGAAGGTTGTACATACTTACCTGGGCGGGATCTATCGGTGATCAAGAAGGCCGATGGTCTAGAGTGAGCTCTTCCATTGCACTTCGGATAGAGTGATTACTAGCATTTCCCTATGTGGAAAATGCACGTCATAATTTGTGACAGGGGCTCGCGTGCGCGCGGCTCCTAACGTACAAACTAAAACAGAATTAAGGACCCAAAAATTCTAATAGACAGTTAGCGGTCGGCCACGGTGCTATGGCATGTGGTTTCAAGATCAAAGAAGTGTCACCGAAATGTTTATCATGTACATCTTGTTTGAGCAGCAAGAGATAAGCATGAAACACCGTAGCAAAAAGTGGGATGTCTTTGGAAGACATTTAATGGAGGTCTGGTTAACTTGAGGAATTAGAGCGCAGTGGGAACGCTCATTTTATGACAGTATCTTTTACAAACAAACTGTGCAGAAAAAGATTGCTAAGGAACTTTCACCGGTGAAAAAGAGGTCATGGTATAGACGACATTAAAATTAGATGATTTCACGTATATTGGCATGTCTTTCCTAGAAGTTCCTACATCTGTGAATCAAATTCAGGTTAAGAATTTGCAGACAGGACACAGTACGTAGGAGCTTCACTCGGAAAAAGAAGATTGACTCCAAGTTCAATCGAGACTCCAAAGACTAGTTGATCATGGTTTTAAGCTGTGTTCATGTGCTGATCTGATGAAGACATTGTCCAAGAAATGTATGAAACTGGATCCTTTGCCTACACGCAGCAGCTTTTCAGCGTGGATATGCCTGACAAAACCAGAGAGATAGTGCGGGAAATAACTGGTATGCTGCCTCGCTTTGAGTCGCCAGAATCATTAGTGTATCCCGGACCTGTGCGGTGAGGTAGTATTGACAGGGCAAGTGCTTCTGCTATTAACTGTCCCAACCTAGGATCGTTGACGCACATGGGCGTTGACCTATTTTGTTTTTAGATGATGCAGAGATTTCGAACATCCTAGTCTAAAATTGGATCTGCTGTGAGCTTTTCCAAAAAGTCGTGCCACTGAAAACCTGACTTGAATGTTATATGTTTATGATATTTCCCTACTAACAGCGGTTATCTTTTACTTCCAAACTGGCTCTATTTGAGCTCAGGGGGACCAAATCCAATTCACAGACAATCCATCGCTTGTATCTGCTTTCATTCACGTCTCTTGTAGCGGCGACCGTTTCCATGAGGATCTCTTACAAATTGGACGACCTTGGTCTGAAATTTCAGGTCCAATTAGGGTATAACAATCTGATGGCCTGCACAATGAATGCATTGTCGATCACAGTGGGTGCATGGGGAGCGGGAGAGTTGTGGAAGCAGTCGTGTGGTCGTAGACTTGAGACGAAACCCCTTTGTTTGATGCGATAGGACATTCAAATTTTCAGATGTTGCGTAATCATGTATACTTATTACACTGCTACAGCCACAGCTGCAGGTGCAAGCTCCATAGTTGATCCCAAAGGTTTTCTCCCGGCCCTGCAAATCAACATCTCCAGCAAATTGGTTAGGTGCCCCAGCTATCGACCCAATTGGAATCAGGGTTTTAGTTTATTGATGAGCACTTCAGATTTCATGATCAGCGTTGAAGATGGAAATGAAAGGGAAGGAGATGGGCAAGACGGGGATCTTCTGCACAGGTAGAATACTAATCGACTGTGGGATTAGAGACGCACATACGTTTGAGCATGAAAACTTGTCCCCGACATCTACTCCCCCGGAACGCAATGGAAAGGCCTCAAGAGAAAGCATAGTCGTCAGAACGTACTCATAGATTCACTTGAATTCACCTTTGGTTGCATGCGGCTCTTTCTTGAACATGAGCTCATCCACTCGACCATAACAACAGCTGAGTTCAAGTGGTCGGCGTTTAAATTCTGGACGAGAGGAAAATGCATCAATTATAGACCAACCATGCATCTAATGTTGTCCGATTACCTGAACTTCACACACGGTTCCAGATATTGATGATACATAGGAGCAGGAGAAAGTGGGTAATACATCAGACATTGATCTGTTAACTTTTTACGAAGCATCTTCCCGGTAGTTTTGGGTCGTCAATAGATGGAACATAATATGGATCAACATAATATGTTCTACCCGTCTTGGGATTGGGTCCCAGGATTAAAAGTTCCTCAGCTACTTTGTAACTCCCCTGTGGATCACATGCCTACTCCTGTACACCATAGCCCTGTCTATGTTCCGGTTGACCTTTAGACTTGAGCCTGGAGATCAAGGATCATAAAGCTAACTGACCCCATTTAAGGTAGCTATTCGTCGTTGTCTACGTAGATGAAGACAGAATTGTTGAATGCGCATGCATCGCGTGCAGATTTGTGGTGTTGTTCCTGTCCTTCGAAGGTGATGCACGCCCTTGACCGATTGGTTTACTTGCTGCAGACGCGATCATACTCAAGTTCCAGAACAACTTTACACGCAGATCACTTCAGCTTCTCGGTGCCACATATCGGGAGATTTAACGTGGCGGTAGGGTACGGAATGGTGGATCCCTGTATCGATTCTTCTCTCCCGTTCGGAGATTGTCTGAACTTGATTTAGAGCATCCAACGCTCTACGAGTACGGGAAAGTATGTTACCAAGTTACAAGTCAAAGGTTAATGGAAGCAGGACATATGTAACATAAAAAATAGTTACTTTTCTAGAACTTTGTAAGTTGGGCTATAGTTGACAGTTATTCATGAGAATGTATTGTGTCCTTCTTCACCAAAACACCTCCTTTATGTTGTTTACGCTAGAAAGTGGGTTTGGTTCACTGAGCTCTCATTCCTCAAGTCAACCAGATCCGCATGATACGTCTTCCAGCGACATCTAACTTTTCGCAACGCTGTTTGCAAAGCAACTTTGTTCATTGTTCAGTGACATCTACCTTTGTTCGCAACGCGACTTTGTCAGTCACCACGCTACTATAAGGTTTTCCGAAACTAAGATTTCTGAGGCACTTTCTCTGGTCTGGAAACAGTACGCCATTACACCATGTGCTAGCATTCTGTTATCTTTTTCTCATTGCACGTTACTGTTTAGTTTTGTAGGTTAGGAGCCGCGCGGACGCGAGCTCCACTGTAACAAATTATGACGTGCATTTTCCCCGCAGGGAAATGCTAGAAATCACCTCCTCCGATGTGCAATGGAGGAGTTCACTCTAGACCATCGACCTTCATGTTCACCGATAGATCCCGCCCAGGTAAGTATACCAAATCTTTTTCTGTTTGGCCTTGAAATCCCCAGACAATAGCTCCAAAGAACTCTCAGTATATGGTTTCATTGCATCTTTTAACACCGTTAATTGGCCAGGCTGGCTGGAAACTGACTATTCCTTCGTGCCGTATACCTGTGTATGACGCTGGAATATCGATTCCGGCAAATCATGGTCTTGATTAAGGGCAGACAGTGATGCTTGCGCAATTCAATCCTGTGCAGGGTTGAGAACTATTTGGGCTGGAAGCGTTGAGAGAAAACCAGTTGTACAGTATGTTCAGAATTACGATACAAACAATTTTCATGCCACTGCAGCTGCTGTGACGGCATGTGCTCTTCACGCTGTTGACAATTCTCCCATAGTTGAAAAGGATCATATGAAAGCCTTGAGCAAATAAAGAGATACTATTCTATGATGATTCTACACATGCATCTCACATATTCCCTAGACGGTATCGAATGCGAAAGAATCTGTTCTTACCGATTCATGACCAGATGGTTGAGCATTGCATATACTTTGGTCAGAAGGATGATGCTAATGGCAACCCTTGCTTGAGCAGCATATAAAAGATAATTACAACTATATGGATGTTCGTTACGGGCTTGACTAGTGATGTCCAATGTAAATGAATATATTAACATTGGAGAGTCCACGTCCATATAATCATTCGGGAGTGCAAAGGCTATTGTAGAATATATGATGATGAGTATCTCGGGTAAATTCGTTCGCATTGGATACCGTCTACAGAAGATGTGAGATCCGCATGTAAGATTGTCAAAGAAATAATATCTCATTATGTGCTCATAGAAGAGGACATGAGAAAGCAATTGGAAATCAATGCAAAGGGAAAGTGGATTGGGATGTTTGGTTCATTGGATTTGCATATGAAAATGGAATGGTTGTTATTTGCATTCTAGGGAGAACATTGGGACACGGATAGCAACTAAACAATTCTGTAATTCTGAAGGCCATTTTTTAAAACATTTATGCATTTGGCATGCTTTTATTGGAGTCATGGGTACAAGAATGATATAAATGTGGTGGATCGGTTTGCCTTGCTCGCGATTCTCTTTAATAAAGAAAAGTCTACCGCATAGAGAACAAGAAGGATGGGAAGACCCCATCAAGCTGTACAAGGGAGAAACGAAAAAGGTAAAATGGGTTTAGACCCCAATAGAGTCTATATGAGAAATCTGCCCTATTGCACCTAAGATATCTGAGCTATGCTAGTCATATAATCTACAAACAACTGGAACATCCGAAGAAGCATCACCTAGTGTGATTGCTCTCCTATGGATTGCATCAGCCACTACCATCTATAGAGCAATGGACACACGCTGCCTAAAATATGCTACAAAGTATGAGAGTGAAAGTGGTACCCTTGGCGCCTAACATGATAAGTTCTTGTGCACTCCCTGACAAATGCATTGAACGCAGTGTCCATCGCTCTACATAACTCCAAGGCTAGAAGAACAAAGAGGTGACCTTGCTGTATGTCCCTATACTTGGAGATCTTGCGACCTGCTGCTGCACTCACTGCCCATCTAGGGGGATGGGTAATTACTCCTTCCAAAATAGTATCCCACGTAGGGTCTGTAACTACAACATCCACTACTGTCACCTGATCATCTTGGACCAAGTATAAATTTGCCCTAACACGCGTCATCTGCAAAGCATAAGAACACTCCCTCCAAGTCAAGTATCCACTCTCTTGTGCCATAGCAAACACTTTGTCCCTAATAGCATCATGGGTAGCTATCCTCTATCCTCCAAAAGGACACCATGTCATATGGACCGTTGTTGCATCTAGTGTAGAAGCACACTCACAAGTGAGTAAATGAAGATGTAGATGGGTGGACCAAACCTAGGCAAAACCTCATTGCTGTAAAAAAAGTTGTTGGTGTGAGTCAAAATGCCCTAATACACGGTCAAGCTAGGATCCAAGAGCGTGCATCCTTGCCGGAGTAAGAGCAAAGATGTGCTCTAGTAGCCTAAGGAATGGACTAGTCAACTAAGAGAGAATATAGCATATGCTCACATTGTCGCTCCATCGAGGAAGATTATAAACCTTTAGTCCAATCTGACAATAGTGAAGCAAAAGATGGAAAGTCCTCTCGTGCCCATGGGGATAGACTATCTCTCATTTGTTACAATAACATCCGGAGAGAATAGGATCCCTCTTCCACCTCTTCCACATAAGTCTCCAAAACCAACCTATCAACAACTACAAAATGAGAGGAAAGTAAGGATGTCAAGAGAGCTCAACTATCCAAAAATGCTACATGTGCCATCTCCTCCATAGATAGCAAGCCAACCCCTCCACATGAGATTGGTAGAGCCATCTATCTACGTGCCAAATCCCCTATCATACACTCAAAAGTCCTTGGTCCAATAATATCACCAAAGACTCCCATAATCCTCCGATCAAAGGCTCTCATATGTGATAGGAAGGACAATGAGGGGGGAACTGTGCATATGAGGTAAGTCGGTTAACAAAAAATACTAGAGGAGAGTATACCAAATACCACCTATGCATCTCCTAGTAATAAAAGGTCATCCACATGGAGAACATTCTCTGCAAGGGCATTGTCTAAGAAGCATGTGACAAAATCCTCGGATCCTATTAGCACTCCAAGAACACGTAGTCCATTTGCAGATGTGATACACCCCTCTAGAAGCTCAAGGTGGGGAAGGATACCTAAAGGGGACCATGCCTTGCACTTTGACACCTTGACTCTCAAGCCTATTGGATGTAGCTTGGTAGTCAAGTGCTCAATGGTCTGCCTAATCTGATCTATAGGGCCCACGATGTATGTATCATCTACCAAGGAAGGAAACATACAACCTGGCATGGCCAAAGTAGTAGATAGGAGAGCTCTCAAGTGAGCCATGGCAAATAAGGGTCCCCTTAAAGGATCTCCTTGACATGTACCAACAATTGACTCCAAGACTATAACTCCTCTTGTAAACAACCATGCTGGTAATAAAGGGAAGTAGAAGAGCTATAAAAAGACCACACAAAAGGAATAAGACTCGCCAAGGATCCACCAACCTCCCTAAGCTCTTTAAAGATGGATGTCTATGAGATGCTATTAAAAATGTTCTCAACATCCACCTGTAGGACAACCCATTCCGGATGGATATCTAGGAGTGCCCTAATGCCTAGAGATATAGCCTCACATCCTCCATGTGTAGCTACTCCAAAATGATGTGGATTGAGGTACTATCAAAATTGAGAACTATGTTGAAGGACAATGGTACGACTGACCAAATGCAAAAATATCTCTCCAATACCAATTGATCTAATACCCCCTGTGTCCTTCTCCATCATGAGATGTTGACTAGCACCTAACACCCGACTAATAGACCTAGGAATATCTCCTCTCATTACTGCTATAGCGACTTGAAACAACTTGATAAAACCACTAGAAGGATCATCTCCTAAAAGTAATCTCTAAGGTGCTCATAAACCATCCCTAATAAGCCTCTTGAGGAAAGGTGAGGGGCAGTGTACAATGCTTGTGCAAAAAGTGACATATAAAGATGTAAAGGCTGCTCAGGCTGATAATCTAAGACCTATGGTGGTAGTCCCTTTATTGCCATAGGATGTAGTGAGCATAAGGAAGAGAGAGTCTTATCAGTGAGACTAGTCATAGATAAAGGGTGAAGTGCTTGTGTTGCTCTACTAAACTCTCCCGCCTGACCCAATGCCCTACACCATCGTAATCGAGTGGACTTTGTGGTATCTTGTGGCAAAACTTGTCTCCTAAAACGTGTAGCCCTAACAAACTCCTCCTGAAATGCCGCCCAATCTTCCATTGGGAATTGACAAAATCTAGAAACCACCTTTCTATGGCTCACACGTCCCCTCTAGCATAACAAAGACACCATCAAGGGAGTAAGAGGAATAGGAACTATGCTAACTCGTCCAAGGAATCACGTGCCAAACAATCAAGTGGTAGGCAAAAAGCCTGTATAGCCTCATCATGGAGTGTGCGGGGTAACCTATAGAATAGATGTGGACATGGTAAACTATTCTCAAATAACTCCAAAATGCAACCCGCTTGAGAAGCTAACCACGCCCACGACTCGATCGGTATCCTTGGAAAGGTCAACAAAGGATAGAAGAAGCGTGCATAATCCCAAGTATCAATGCTATTGATTTGATTGCTTGCCTCACATGGGCATCCCAAGTAGTCCAAATCATAGTCCTTGTGTATCCTTCCCACATGGGTCTTTATCCCCTTGTAAGGTAAAGCGTCGGTGACACACTAGGCATAGTGTATCCTGAGCCGCTTTGGGCAGCCTCACATGGGGAGGTGTAGCCATGGCTAGCACAAGAATAATGATAGTAACACATGATGCTCCTCTCTCCCCATACCTCCAAAAGCACAACACCTCACATCCTAACTCACATAAGAAAATACAATCTCTCTAAACACTAAAATCTACAAACTCTCATAACTTTTAAATTACATCTCCAAAATTTTTAAACTAAATACCCATGGAACTTAATCATAAAAACCAAGAGATTAGAAACAAAAAATTCCAGCCCATCACTATCAATATGTACAATCACCAGACCCTTAAAAAACCTAAAAATATTCATAATTTTTTACTCAATTCTCCCTAGTCTTCAATCTAAATACCAATAGAACCAAAATTGAAAAACAAACAGAATTTATTATTCAATTTGAGTGCTATATGCTAGAAAGCCCTCAGAAAATATAGATCTTTCTTTTCACATGTCTCCATCTCTTCTCCTCTCCTCTCCTCTCCCCTCCCGTCTCGTCTCCACACTATGCGGAAATGCCTATCCCTATCGTAATGTTAGGTGTTGATGTGAGGCAATAGCTGTAACTACAATAAAATGTTCTGCGCTGTCTCCGAATGAATGTGTCCAAACTACTCCATCTTCGTGAAAAAGGATATGAATGAATCACAAAGCATGAAGCGAAAACACTCAAACGGACTTGGAGAGGTGTCTTGGAGTTTTGAAGGTCTTATTTACAATGCCTTTATATTACAAATCAACTTTGCATTGGCTAAGAGAAATTGGCAATGAATGTGGACATCAAAGCCATGATACCACAAACTTAAACTAAGTTTTTATCAACTTTGTTTGTATTTTATTGCGATAGAAAGGATTAGAACTTAACGGTCTTTTTAATGGCAAGATAATCTTATTTATAATGTTCGAAGACGAGGTGAATTTGGAAACATAGTGAGCTGTTCAAAACTCCAAATAAATACATAGCTGGTTTAATTTGAATGATTCACTGATTTTAGTAGATGATATATGGAGACGCCTTGAATTATACTAGCATTGATTACTAGCTTCGCATGTTAAGGAGACGAGGCATCAAAGTCTTGGAAAGTATCAAGCATGTAGGATTATCGAGGTATCAAAGGTAAAACTTTAATGTGTTCCTGTCTAAATGTATAAACTATGAAAAGATAGATTTCAATAGTCCCTACACTCGACAAACAAAGGAAAATTATTTTAGATAGTTTATAAAGATAATATTTTTGAAATTGAATCGTGTCTTTGTTTAATTCTCCCTTTAAATAGAAATTCCTTTCTCCAATGCGTAATCTAAGATAATATTACTATAATATATAAGATATAGATTTAGGTTAAGAAAAAATAATTTAAATATTACATTACAAAGATTTCATTTGGAAAATTTGGAGTAGATACCCACTGTTAGGTACTGCATTCATTAGTGAGAAAATCACTTCTTTTGTTGGACTCAAAGTAGTTAAGTTTTGTCTTACTTTTAGATAGTTTTTAAAGTTTTACCGTATTCTGTTTTATGGTATTAGTGTATATTCTCTACACGTATAAATCTGGTCTCCCGACGACGCTATTCAAATAGGCACTTCTTATCTTTTATTTTATTTGGGAGTTGGGTATCGGTAGTTCACTTTAACTTTGTAACGCGGCCTAACTTTTCAATGAGAGTTTGCTTCTTGTGATATAGTTCACTGCAGTTTCTAGTCAAATTTCATGATGTGATCGATTTAGATGGACAGAGATATATCTGGTGGCAGTTTAAAGCAATTACAAGGTAGACACTCTTTTTTCACTCTTTTTTGTTAAGACTTTTTATTTTTTTGATCAATTAAAATCTTCAAAATGAATATCATAAAGAGTGACTAAAAATTTTATTAAGTATTTTTATTTTTCCTCTAAATTGAACATTTTTAGAATTTTTGATTGTCACAAGGTAACAGACTAAATTAAAAGACTAATTCCAGAAATTTCTATATATCGTCCATCATTATGGAACATAAATTCATACAACTCTCACTTTTATTGAACTATTGTCCAACATATGACAAAATATATAGAATCTTGCAGAAAAAAATCACCATGGGGATAATAGAATGTTCATTCATTTTTTCATTTCCTCTCTTGTATTATCATTTGCTATCTCTTATTCACGTAAACATATTTGTACTTGGATTTATGTTACTATAAGTAAATGTTAGGTGTTAATATAAAATCAAGCCAATGTTTCAATAGCGAGAAATTTCATATCAACAGTTATTATATGTGCGTGTCAAAAATATCAATAGTAAATAGTTTTCATTTTACATGTAAACTCTTGAGTCTAGCTTATGTGTTATTTTATTCTCATCTCAAGATAAAATCTTGATAGTTTTACACACCTACAATGGCTTTGTAGAGGTGTAAAATTGTTAATCCAATAATGCTACACACTGTCTTACCCAATCCCTTTGAAACAATCTTACCAATATAACTTGCTTGGCTATGGTTTTCTTGTGCTTACATAGAAAGGCCAATATTCTTTGAACAAACAAATGTTCTAATCCTCTAGTTACATCATCGTATATATTGTAGCTTCGAAGTACCATCGTTCATAGCAAGTACTATTACCCGTTGTTTTATTCAACCTTTATGACATAATCCATTCAATATAACCTATCGAAAGAGTCTTAACTTGGTTGTTGTTTTTGTGCGCATACATAGAAAGGTCAGTATTCTGAAACAAACTGATCAAAAAATTAATGAATTCATTACTTATTCTTATTCAAATGAGCTTACCACAGCCATGTCTTTGTAAGTGGTAAAATTATTAATTTCAATTGAATTGCTATGTCAGATTGGAAAGAGAAATTCATTCTAAAAAAAGAATCGTAGTTTCTAGAAAGAAAGATAACTCAAATTTACATTTGTTATATTATTTCTTCCAATTATTGATTATGTAATTTCATTTTCCAACTTTGGTTGTATCACAATTCCAAATCACAAAATTATATATGCTTTCTTTATTTCCTCAAATGCTTCACTTAGTTCAACAAGCATTTAAACTCGTTCTTTAGCCAAAGCTTTCTCCACAGGTTTAGTCTTCTCCATATAATTCAGAGAGAATTGTAATGAAAAGCACAAATTTAAAATTTATAGCTTTGAGAAATGCTAACTAAAAGAATGATATTTTTTAATGCTTTGTCAAGGTTGAAAAAGGCAAAGATTTCAAACTTCTCCTCCTTTGTGTACTAGGTCTTTAAGTAGCTATAAACCTCTTGCTTACTGAAGTTGTTAAGAAAATGATAAGTCCTTGCATCTTGCTTACATTTGTAATAAGCTAGGGAAAAGGAATCCAACTATTTGGAAGAAAGAAACTTTGTCCTTGGGTAAGTTTACATCAAAAGATGATAGAAATTTGATAGGATCTTTTTAGATCCTTTATATCATTTTTAATATGAAATATCATCTAAAAATTTAAAATGTCAAAATAGCTTACTAGTCACCAACTACAAACTACTCTATAACTACCGAAATTGGTAAAACTTCTCAAAATTAGAACATAGAGAACAAAGATACACTTGATGCTCGTTTAGGACAAACAAAAGTCAACTTCTTTATCTATAAAAGTACAATGAGTACATAAGGCATTTAGTACACCTTGACAAAACCAAAATCTCCTTGTTATACTTATGAAGTTATCTCTCGATTATCTTTTTTTTTTCCCTTCCACATGTATGTTTTTGCTCTTGCAATAATTAAAATAAATTTATTTACATGGTATGTAAAATATTTTCAAGAATGTAGGTTCCTCCTTCATTGATTACATGACTCATTTTAGTACTAGTCTATAACATGTATCTTGACACAATAAAAAGAAGGTGTAAAGCTTCCAACTCCAACCTTACGAGCCAGGTTTCATTTGGCTTGCATGTTTACACAATTCCATCAACATTTGAGATCATGTTTGTAGCACTTGCGGTAAAGTTTAGTTTGTGCTTGTGGAATCCATGAGCTGCAATGGAGGATGTTGGCATAACGTTTGTGGCGCTTGCGGAAAAGTTTTAGTTTTTGCTTGCGGAATCTATGAGGCACAAAGGAGTACACCCATATAAAATCAAAAACACATTCATCCATCAAAACCTTCCCATCAACAAACTTTTGAATTTGGATCAGATTTGGTGCACTGCTAAGGATGACCAAAACCAAAAACCAAGTATGTTATATATAAAGATATACAGAATCATCATGAGGATATTACTTCCATGAACCACGTTAAAGAGGAGAAATCATCTTTGATATCTCTTCTATATTATATTATAGACATGTAGATGACTTGCTCTCTATAATACTGTCAGCCAAATAAATTATCTAAACATGAAAATTTTCTTGGTAACATTTTTAGAGATTTTATACATTGTGGTCTAAGTGGATTAGATAGAGGAATCACCAAAAGAAGACTTTTACTAATAATAGAGTAGAGATCAAAAACAAAAAAAAACTTTAAAGCCAATTTTGGCGGCCTAAACAAAAGAATTAGGCCTCAAAAAATAATTTCTACTTCTAGGAAAGTTAAGTGTTGTTTTCTCCTCCTCTCAATTTGTCTTGTCAAGATCTTTCCAATGGTATAATTTCCATGATGTAGCTTTTTATATAAAGATTCCCCAAAGATTCCCTTTGGTTAAACTTGTTTGACCAACTAGATGGGACCAAGGCTAACATGTCACCAATCCATGTATCTAATCTAAGGGTGTGGCTGCCTTGGAAGAAATCTTCTCCACAATATAGTAAAGTTGAAGTGCTCCTTTGGGACATTAGAGTTTGGTGAGAATTCCGATCTCATGTTTGTCTATCTTAAAAATGTTACAACTTTTGATGAGGACTACACCATATTTTATGGATACCACTTCTTTTTTATGTAGGAGAATTTGGATATCACTTTTTTAATATAGAATAGATATGATTCTTTCTTCTTCTTCTTCTTTTTTGGGAGGTTTTCCTATTTTGATTTGTTTACCTCATTACAAGGAGAACACATCACATATCATAATCCAATCTAGAAAATAAAGAATTAAAAATGATAGTATCCCTTTCTTCAACATTCTATGTGTAGATAATATCAAAGAAGGTTATGCATTGAATAAGGTTTCACATATGATTTGATCTTTTCTAATTTACAAAGGTTGTGAAAATGGCTACATGGTGTAAGGCTTTTTTAGTAGGACCTCCAACACTAACACTCATTTCTATCAAAATTAAACCTCTAGAATCACTTCAAGTAGTGGAAAATGTCATTTCTAGTTCCTCCTATCCTTGCAAAAATCCTATCCTTCTTTTTTCTCTAAATCAACCTTCAATTCTGTAGTGCTACAAATCCAATTCGATAATACACAGGTTAACATTCACCACGGTCTACACAAGAAGATATGTGGTTCATCTCATTGAGGCTATTTCCATGGGAACACACCAATATTGCATTTCTGATCATCAAAGTAATGTGTCACCAAGAGCTCCTACTAGCCCGTACATATAGTAGTCCAGCCCTAGACTTATTGTCACAATCAGGCTAACTTGAGTTACTCCTGACTTGAGTTAACTCCTAACAATCTCCACCTTGACTCATGTCTTGGGATCCTTAACCTCTATAACCTATATGATTACTCTACGGGAAGTCCTAGAAGGAGGCCTAACATAGGTCCCTCTAAACTAGAGTTAACCAGAATTAAGCCGTAGCCTAAACAAGATAGAGTAAAATCATATATAAAGATAACACAACTGCTAATCTACTCTACTTGTGCCCATATGCAACACCTACAGTTTGACACAATGTCTCATAAAACTTTCCAAAGATATCACTTTTGTAAAAGCATCAACAGGATTGAGTTCTTTGTAAATCTTGACTAACTCAATCATATTATCAGACATAGCCTGTTTGAGAAAATAATACATGTTGATGTGCTTCACTCTACTGTCCATTACCTGATTTATAGCTAGATGTAAAGCACTCTGGCTATCACAATGTCATGAGTCAATCCTATCTCTATGACAAGCTTGTCCAACCAGATTGCTTCCTTCATTGCTTTTGCTACTGCTACATACTCAACTTATGTAGTAGACTGATGTATGCACTTTTGCAATGTAGATCTCCAACTTATGCATCCACCTCTAGGTGTGAACACATACCCAATCCTAGATTTCCTCCCATCCAAGTCTTTTCCATAGTCAACATCGACATAGCCAGTAAGTGATTTGGTATTGGAAGATTTAACATCAAACAAAAGGCCAAAATCCAATGTGCCCTTGGGATATATGAGGATCCACTTCACAACTTCCCAATATATCTTCCTTGGATTTGACATGTATCTGCTAGTCTTGCCCATAGCTGGAGCAATGTCAGGCCTAGTGCAAATCATCAAAAACATTATACTTCTCACTACCTTATTGTAGGGGATCTTGGACATCAAACCTTTCTCCATGGCATCTATTGGACAAAGAGCTGATCAAAGCTTGAAGTGAGGAGCTAAAGGAGTACTCATAGACTTGCAATTCCCCATGTTAAATCTTTCAAGTACCTTTCTAGCATACTTCCCTTGGGTTAACCACAACTTCTTATCCTCCAGGTTTTGTTGGATCTCCATCTCCAAAATCTTCCTTGCTATACCAAGATCTTTCATTGTAAATTCGGAACTCAAAAGTGCTTTGAGCTTATCAACGTCATATCTGTCCCTAGCTGCAATAAGCATGTCATCCACATAGAGTACCAGAATAATGAAGCCAAAGACTTCATTACTCAGCTTTTTCATGTATACACATGGATCAAACACACTCCATTTAAATCCTTGTGACCTCATGAAATCATCAAACCGTTTGTTCCATTGTCTATGTGCTTGCTTCAATCCATATAAGGATTTTAGCAACCTACAAACCATATCCTCTTGGCTTTTCTTCACAAAACCCATAGGCTATCTCATGAAGATCACCACATCTAAATTGCCACAAAGGAAAGTAGTGACAACATCCATTTGATCTAAGATAAGACCAAAGTAATTCACAAGTACACACAATAAGCAAATAGTGGCATACTTAGCAACATGAGAGTAAACTTCATTGTAATCCACACATTTTCTTGTGTGAAGCCCTTGGCCACCAACCTGGCCTTGTAGATCTTCTTTTCTCCATCAATGGGGCAATCTTTCAATTTTTAAACCCACTTATTGTCCACCACTTGTTGATGTTTTCGAAGCTTCACTAACTCCCAAGTCTTTTTGTCAATCAATGATTTCATCTCTCTCTTCATTGTGGCATTCCACTCAAGAATTTCCATCAAAGATAGAGCCTCATTGTATGAAGAAGGTTCCACTTCCTCCAAGATCAAAGCCATACCATCATCATCATCAAGAGAGATATCCCCATCTCCTAATTGTGTTGAATCAGCCCATTTTCCAAACTGTTCAAGAGCAAAAATAGAACATTCAGATGTCCTCCTTGTTGATGAATCTGCTTGATCTTCTTGTGTTGATAAGTGTCAAGGTTCACCAATCTCTTCACACCCTTGTAATTCCTCAATTTGGGGAACTTGCTCCTCTATGGGAGCACCTCCTTGTGACTCATCATGAAAACCATCATAATTAATCTCCCCCTCAACAATATTTAGAAAAGATTTTCCCTTGTTAGTATGAGAAGCCAAAGCTTTCTCTCCCTTGGTTGATGATCTAGACTTATTGAATGAAACATCTCTACTGACAATAAATTTATTGGTGAAAGGATCCCACAACCTATAACAATTCACACCACTCTGGTAGCCAAGAAAAATACATTTCTTGGAAGTAAGATCTAGCTTGGATATTTTCCTTGGGTATGAGAGGATATGCATTACATCCAAAGACTACTAAATGATTTTAATTTGTAGGCTATCTGTGCCTCATCTCAAATAGTGTCATGTAATGAATCGCACTAGAAGGAGAAAGATTTACTAAGTAAGTTGCATTGTTGATAGCTTCAGCCCAAAACACATGTGATAAACCTGATTGGCTCAAAATACTCCTTATCCACTCCAATAATGTTTGATTGAGCCTCTCGGCAACGCCATTCTGTTGTGGAGTATATACTGTAGTGAGATGGCAAGTTATCTCCTCTTGTTGACAATACAACTCAAATTCTCCAAAATTGTATTCCTTGCCATCATCTAATTACAAAAATCTCACTTTCTTACCAGTCTGAGTCTCAACTTAGGTTTTCCACTTCTTGAAAGTGACAAAGACCTCAAGACTTTTGATGTAGGAAATGAATCCATACAAACCTCAAATAATCATTGATGAAAGATACATAGTATTGCTTTCCAGAATGTGAGGGAGTAGGGGATGAGCCCCATACATCACTCTGTATATATTCAATAATTTATTTGGAACTATAAGTTCCAATGCCAAAAGTAGTTCAATGTTGCTTCCCTAGTACACAATGCTCATAAAATTCAAAACTACTAGACCATAGTGTAGAAATAACACCTTTCTTGCAAAGAATAGACATGCTCTTCTCACTAATGTGACCTAGCCTTGAATGCCACAAGTAGTCAACCATATCATGATATCTAATAGCATGAGTTTCTCCACAAATAGTTTTGCCCTCTAGCACATAAATATTCTTGTGCCTATTACCCTTCAAGATGACTTTTCTTGTAGCCATGACTCAAAGTACACCATCAACTACTTCTCATTGATGATCATTTGTGTCTAACATGCCAAGAGATATCAAGTTCTTCCTCATGTCAGAGATATGTCTAACATTATCAATGTACGCACAAGACCATCAAACATTTGAATCTTAACAAATCCAATGCCTACAATTCAACAAGGATGATCATCCCTCATTAAAATAGAACCATTTGATATCAAGTAAGAATTGAAGAACTCTCTTCTATAACACATATGGTATGAACAAGCACAATCTAGAATCCATTCATCTCTTCTTCATTGAGAAGAAGTGAAAATTGCATACCATTAGTGTCATAGAGCATAGTTGTCATCAAGCATGTCATCCTCTTCTTCTTGCTTGTTGTCTTTTGCCACATTTCCTAAAGAAGGCGTAGCTACTTTGCCACAACAATCTCTCTTGAGGTAGCCAACTTTGCCGCACTTCCAATAGAGCATGGTCTTACGGTTAGGATCTCTTCTTAGACCAAGATCTAGTTGTAGATCTCCGCTCCCCACTATTAATGTAAAATACCAAGACCAAGGAGAGAAATAGGAGAATGGAAACTCACATTGGGACACTTGAATGAGTGAAAACTCCAAATGCCTAGCATGAGCTTTGGCTTTGGTATTTATAGGTAGCATACAAAGCCCTTGAGAAGCTTCTCAAGAAGCTTCTCCAAGCCACTTTCTTAGAGTGCAAGCCAAGTTAACTAGGAAGCTTCTCAAGAAACTTCCTTCTAGAAGCCGTCTACTTGGCGTGTAAGCTAAGCTAGTTAGAAGCTTCTAGAAGCTACCTGCTTGGAGCACAAGTTAACTAGTTGGGAAGCTTCCTAAGAAGCTTCCTACATGCTTTTAGAATATTCTAGGCTAATTTGGTTTATTCTCTACTTCATTATCCTTACTAACTACATTGCTAAACTCCATATTGTTACATATTCTCCCACTGCTAGTTGGTGACATCCTCGTTGCCATTGAAATTTCAAACTCCTAGATGGTCGTTTGTGCATTCTGGAGGTGAGAAAGAGGTTCCCATGTGGCATCATGAAGGAGATACTCTTTCCAAAGGACCTTGTACTCTGTATGTTGTTGGCATCCTCGTTGGATGTGGCAACACGTAAGGATACAATCAATCTTGTACTCCTCATGATCATTGATAGGGATAGGGGGAGGAGGAGGTTGGACTCAAGAGGAAAAAGAAAGAGGAGTTAAGAACAAAGGGTTTCAACTTGGAAACATGAAAGATAGGATGGATGCCCATATGATAAGGCAAGGCAAATCGATAAGCAACAAGAGAGACAATTTGGGTGACATCAAAAGGTCCTATCCAATTAGGGGCAAGTTTACAAACTTGGGTATCAAGTGGGAGGGGTAGATTACTAGAGGATAGTATAAATTTATCACCGACTTCAAAGGTGAGATCACGACAATGGTGGTCCACATATTATTTGTGACAATTCTGAGCAACAAGGAAGTGAGATTTGGCTTGTTGGAGAGATTTGGATATGGTGGTCAAGAAGGTTGAAGTATGGTGGACCTGAGATGGAGGAGGAGCAAGAAGAGAATTGGGATAAGCGGATCTTGGCCAAAATTAAGAAAGAGAGGAAAGAATCCGGTGCTTGCTTATTTAGAATTGTTGTATGCAAACTCCGTAGCTGCAAGATATTCATCCCAATTGGTATGGTGAATGTTGACAAAGGCACAAAACATATCTTCCAAGGTGCGATTTGCACATTCAATTTGTCCATTAGTTTGAGGATGATAGGCTGTGGACAAAGCAAGCTTGGTGCCAAGTATCTGGAAGAGTGCTTGCCAAAAGTTTTTGGTGAAGCGAGGATCATGGTCGGAGATACACATGGCATCTCATGATGTTTGAATATATTATCAAAGTAGAGTTGCACCAAGGTTGGAGCATCCACCTTATTAACCGTTGGTGCCAAAGATTTACTTACTAAGCTTATCCACAAACACCACAATTGTTGTGTGACCTTGTTGTGTCTTGGGCAAGGAAGTGATGAGATCTGAGCTCACATGTTCCCAATGAGTATTTGGAATGGGAAGTGGCTGAAGGAGTACACTCTGCTTCTAGTTACTTGCCTTGTGGTGTTGACAACTCTCACATGATTGGACAAACTCCTGACCATCTCCTGTCATGTTGGGCCACAACCACTTGCATTGGAGGGTACCCAAGATCTTGTCCACCCTCATGTGACCAACTATTGGTAGATCATGGGCTTCCTAAAGGCGTGCAAGTTAGAGATCACCTTTGGTTGGAACATAGATCCAGTCTGCATGGAATAGAAGGCCTTTCTTGAAGGAGAAGGTGTTATACTCCTTGTCACCTGCTGTCAGACAACCATGTACCATTGGAAGAAGGGATCTTGTTGTAGAGCTGACCAAAACTTGTTATGGACCTTAAGGTCAATTGACACCATCATAATTGCCGTCGTGATGAGAGGAAGAGACTTCAAATCTGATTGTCGTGATAGAGTATCAAGGATGACATGGAACCAACCTAGTTTGTACTCAAGTTTGATGTCAAACAATTGGATTTGCTCTTCCCATTGATGATGTTGACTCTTCATGTGTTCCAAGTGTAAGGTTTGCGACAATGGCTTGTGATCAATTTACATGATCACTTGTTTTCCCAAGAGAGAATGCCTCCATACCTTGGTGGCATATACCATTGCAAGTTGTTCCCAATCTCAAGCATAGTAATTTCTTTCAGCTGTATTTAGTCGGTGAGACATAAAGGCAATGGGATGTAGTCCATATGGGAATTCTTGTTGCAACACAGCTCCAATTGCAAAGTTAGAAGCATCAAAATCAACCACACAAGGTAGTTGAGGATCATATGGTTGAAGAATGGATCTTGAAGACACCATATGCTTTAGCTTTTGGAATGTTTCTTCATGCTTGGTGGTCCATTGGAAGCTTGAGCTCTTTTCCAAGAGGTTAATCAATGGTGTAGCCACATGAGCATAATAGTGGATGAACCATCGGTAAAAACTGGCCAATCCATTGAACGCTCGTAGTTCTATAGCATCCTTCGGGGTAGACCAATTAGTAATGGCCTTGATTTTCCCTTCTTCCATCTTGATCCCCTCTAATGAGATCTTATGACCCAAGAAGGTAGCCTCCTTCTGCTAAAAGGCACACTTTGACTTCTTGTAGTAAAATTTCCATTGTTGTAGTTGTCTTATGACTTCTTGTACATGATTCATGTGTTCTGCCTCTGTCTTACTATAGGTTAAGATATCATCCAAGAAACGACCACGAACCAATCCAATAGGCCATCCAACACCCGATGCATCTGATCCATGAAGACTGTTGGAGCATTAGTGAGCCCGAAAGGTAGAACTCTCCATTCAAAATGCCCATACCTTGTGCAAAAGGTAGTCTTTTGCACATCCTCTTTATCAATAGGAATTTACCAATAGCCATTGCAAAGATCCAACTTGGAAAAGTAGCGTGCTCCACTTAGTTGATCAAGCAAGTCATTGATCCGATGACATCTTAGTCTATAGTAGGACGTTGATAGAGCACAAGCAACATCTATGAGAAGTCCTCCAAATTCTACCACAAAATAACTTGTATGCCAAAGTCTCAAAGTGCAAGATGGAAAATCTTAAGTAGACTACTTAGGGCATAGAGTAAGTGCGGAGAGTATCTAAGTGTTAATAGATAAAATAGAGGTCATTCAAAAATGGAGTGCTCCAAAGATCAGACTCAACTCAAGAGTTTCTTGGGACTGACGGGGTTTTATCGTCAATTTGTCAAGGATTTCTCTAAGATTTCATAACCACTAACCACACTATTGGGCAAGGTGAAGAGGTGGATATGGGGAACCACTCAAGAATTGGACTTTCAAGAGTTGAAAGACGCATTACTACATGCACCATTCTTGAAATAGTATGACCCAAAACGTCCAATCAAGATGGCTACATATGCATTAGGTGTAGCAATAAAAGTAGTCCTACAACAAGAATGGTAGGATAGATGGCACCCAATTGCATATTTCTCTCATAAATTACTATCAACAAAAAGCAACTATCACACCACCGGCCAAGAAGAGCTTTCCATTGTCCTTGCAACCAAGCATTGGAAGCACTATTTGGATGAGAAGGCATTTGTGGTAGAGACGGACCACAAACCTCTAGTCTACCTTGAGATACAAAAAGATCATTTTTGTTGATAGATTTGATGGGCAGAATAGAGACAACAATTCAACATGACAATCCAATATGTGGAGGGCAAGAAGCAACTTGCAAATGCATTCACCCAAATGCCGATGTACACAATTTGGTGGTGGAAATCAAGTTGAACCTTGAATTTTGGCTCAGGATTCTTGCCGCTATAAAAACTAATCCACAGATTATAGGTGCTCAATCATCCAAAGGTATCACCAACACCCAAGGACTCACCTTTCATGATGGTAGGTTGTGGATCCTAGATGATATGGATCTAAGAACCACCATCTTAGCAGAATGTCATGATCTTGCTATTGCAAGTCACGTTGGAATAGACAAGACCTTGAATGCAGTCAAACACCATTACTATTGGCCCAAGATTAGCAATGATGTGATGGAATATGTTCAGAGCTACCTACTTTTTCAACAAGATAAGGCTTCTAATCAAGCTTCTACAAGACTCCTCCAACCTCTCCCAACTCCTACATGATAGTTGGAACAAATAAGCATGGATCTAGTTTGTGAATTGCCTAAGACCACCTCCGGGTTTGATTCCATCATAGTCTTTGTCAAATCAACTCAGCAAAATGATTTATGTACGTCCTACCACCAAGGTTGTGACTGCCCCACAACTAGCTCAATTGTACTTAGATGTAATCTTTTCCCATCATGGTTTGTCTCAAGTGTTCATCACCAATAGAGGTACTCAATTTTAGTTTATTTTGGAGAACACTCTTTGGGTTCTTCAAAACCAAATTAGTTATGTCCACAACTTACCATCCATAGGCCGATGGACAAACAAAGAGGTCAAATTGTACAAAGAGGACATGCTTTGGGGTTTTACTCTGGATGAGCATGAGAGTTGGGATACCTTACTCTCATTGGTGGAATTTACGTTCAACAATTCAATGAATACCTCCACACAAGTCACACCGTTCTTCCTTATGTATAAAGAGTATCCTTTCACACCTTCAAGCTTGATGAAGGTTTGTTTGATGGCTACCAAGGTGGATGTTGTCAACACTTTTATTTCTAAAATCCAACAAGGGGTGGAGCACGCCAAGCACAGGTTATAGATTGCCCAAAATAGGCAGAAGCATTATGCAAATGCATACCGCCAACACATGGAGTTCAATGTGGGAGATCAAGTCTTGATATCAACCACCAACGTCAAGTTAGTTGGTACTCATAAGCTCATACCTCATTTCATTGGACCTTTCTCCATCTTGCATTGCATCGAAGCTGTGGCCTATTACCTCGAGCTCCCGCCATATGTGAAGATCCACTTGGTGTTTCATGTTCCCTTATTACACCGACATACCATGTCGGTGTAATAAGGAAACTCCTTGGCCGCCCCACTTCTCTTCCACCCAAGAAAGTTGACTTTATCCAACCCTAGTTGATGACACAAAGGAGTACAAAGTTGAACGCATTCTCCAAAAGTGCATCTAAGGTACTTGCCATCCATGTGTGGAATGCCTTGTACATTCGGAAAGGGCATCCCTTGTATGAGGCGACATGGCAACCAACTTGACTCACACACCAACGTTAGTGAAATCCTTTGAGCAACAACTTCATAATGTAATACTCCAAGGACAAGAGAAGAGAGAAAACACAGATTGCATACTCAAACATTCGATACCCCAAGGGAGCACCTTCTCTTTATTATATAGACAAAGAGGATCTCTTCCAAGGAAGCTCCACCATAGGATTAGGGACACAGATAGGTGACATGTCAACAAGCTCCACCCTTGGATTACTTACTTGGATGGGTGACATGTCTGGTCTAGGTCCTATCCGGTTGGTCAAACAAGCTTTGACCGGAGGGAATCTTTTAGGGAATCTTCCTGTAGGAATCTCAAAATCACGTGAGTAAGGTATCGTTGGAAAGCTCTAGACAAGACAAAGCAGGGGGGAGGGAAGGCCAACCTTTCATCCACTAGGGGGAATCTGCACATTTTCGAGGCCTAATTCATCTATTTAGGCCTCCAAAATTGCCTTCAAAGATTTCAAGCATATTTTGGTTCCTACTCTATTAGTAGAAGTACCCTTTTGGTGATACCTCTTTTTGATCTGTTTAGTCCATCATGTGTAACATCCTTCTAGATGTTACCAAACCAATTCTCACCTTTAAATCATATGTCTAGCTATTGGTTCTAAGGTTCTCAAGTCTATTTCGGTTTCTGCCCTATTATTAGAAGTACTCTTTTTGTGATACTTCTATCTGATCTATTTTGACCATCATGTATAACATCATTCTAGATGTTACCAAACCAAATTTCACATCGAGATCATATGGCTAGCTCTTGGTATTACAGACCTCCCTCCTTTTAAGACACAACGTCCTCATTGTGCAATTGTTGCTCGAATGCTTGCACCAACACAGGTGCATGTGCCAAATTGGCAGTGGCCTCCCATATGGATTCATAGAGGGGATAACCTTTCCATTGTACTAGATAGTCCACCCGCGGGTGGCGAGTACCACACATGCATTTTTGGAGAATCCGCTCCACTTCATATTCCTCTATGCCATCAATGAGTGTCGGACAAGGTCGAATGTCTAGTGTGGAATGACCTTGGCCTGATTGGGGAGCATATCTGCGTAGTAGGGAGACATGGAACACTTGATGGATCTTCATGTGTGGTGGTAGCTCAAGGTAATAGGCCACAACGCCGATGCAACAAAGAATCGAGAAAGGCCTAATAAAATGAGGTCTAAGCTTACGAGGTCCAACTAATGTGAGGTTGGTTGTTGATAGCCACACTTGATCCCCAACATTGAACTCCATGTGCCGACGGTGTGCATCAGCATACTACTTCTGTCAATTTTGCGCAATCTGTAATCTGTGTTTGGCGTTCTCCACACCTTGTTGGATTCTAGATACAAATGTGTTGACTGCATCGACCTTGGTAGCTACTGGACGGATCTTCATCAAGCTAGAAGGTGTGAAGGGATGCTCACCATACATGAGGAAGAACGGAGTGACCTGAGTGGATGCATTCACTGAATTTTTGTAAGCAAATTCCACCAACGGGAGTAGGGCGTCCCACCTCTCTTGCTCTTCTAAGGTGAAGTTGCGTAACATGTCTTCAATCGTGCGATTAGCCCACTCTATTTGACCATCTATTTGGGGGTGGTAAGCTGTGGACATGGCCAACTTGGTTTTGAAGAAACCAAAGAGTGTTTGCCAAAACAAGCTGGTGAATTGGGTACCTCTATCGGTGATGAGTACTCTAGACAAGCCATGGTGAGCAAAGACTGCATCTAAGTATAATTGAGCTAGTTGTGGAGCGGTCACCTCCTTGGTGGTAGGGCGTACATGAATCATTGTGTTGAGCCGGTCCACAAAGACCACAATGGAGTCAAACCCTGAGGTTGTCTTGGGTAATTCACAGACGAGATCCATACTCACTTATTCCCAACGTTGGGTAGGAGTGGGGAGAGGTTGAAGGAGCCCTGCAGGAGCTTGATTAGAAGCTTTGTTCTGTTGGCAAAGTAGGCAGCTACGCACATAGTCCATCACGTCATTGCTCATCTTGGGCCAATAGTAATGGCGCTTGACTGCATCCAAGGTCTTGTCCACTCCGACATGAGCTGCAATGGCCAAATCATGACATTCCGCTAGAATGGTGGTGCATAATTTTGGGACATTTGGGATCTATAATCTTCCACGTAGGTGATTGTCATGTTGAAGCATTGTCGCCACTCTGCCCACCGAATTTGGATCCTTCTACGTCTCAAGGTAGACTAGAGGTTTGTGGTCTGTCTCTACTACAAATGCCTTCTCGCCCAAGTAGTGCTTCCAATGCTTGGTTGCTAGAATGATGGCCAGCTCTTCTTGTTCTGTGGTGTGGTAGTTGCGCTCTGTTGGTAACAACTTTCGAGAGAAATATGCAATTGGATGCCATCCGTCATGCCACTCTTGTTGTAGGATTGCTCCTATTGCTACGCTTGATGCATCTGTAGCCAACTCGATTGGATGTTTTGGGTCATACCACTTCAAGATTGGTACATGTAGCAAGGCAGCCTTCAATTCTTTAAAGGCCAACTCTTGTGCAGTTCCTATGTCCACTTCTTCTCCTTGCCAAGTAGTGCCGTTAAAGGCTGTGCAACCTTGGAGAAGTCCTTGACAAATCTACGATAGAATCCTATCAACCCCAAGAAGCTCTTAAGTTGAGTTTGATCTTCTAGGGCACTCCATTTTTGAATGACCTCTATTTTATCTATCAATACTTGAATGCTCTCTACACTTACTCTATGCCCCAAGTAGTCTACTTCAGACTTGCCAAACTCACACTTTGAGATTTTGGCGTACAACTAATTTTGTCTTAGAATTTGGAGGACCTCTCGTAGATGTTGTTTGTGTTCTGTCATCGTGCTATTGTATACTAAGATATCATCCAAGAAGACAATAACAGACTTATTCAAGTATGGATGAAATATGTCATTCATTAGACTCATGAAAGTGGTAGGTGCATTGGTGAGGCCAAAAGGCATCACAAGATACTCAAAGTGGCCATACCTGGTTTGAAAGGCAGTTTTGTGCACATCCTCCTCTGCAATTTGGATTTGATTGTAGCCGCTCTGCAAGTCCAGTTTGGTGCAGTATCTCGCTCCATGGAGTTGATCAAACAGGTCATCCATGCGAGGTAAGGGGTATTTGTTCTTCATTGTTTGCTGATTGAGACCCCGATAGTCAATGCACACGTGCATTGTACCATCCTTCTTCTTCACAAACAAGACAAGGGCCCCATATGGTGATACGCTAAGTTGGATGAACCCTTTTTGCAGCATCTCCTCAATTTGAGTCTTACACTCTTCCAACTCATGAGGTGATAGGCGATATGAGGCCTTACAAGGAGGCATCTTCCCCGGAAGTGTCTCAATTTTGTGATCTACTCGCCTTTTTGGTGGTAATCCTGAGGGTAGATCATTGGGAAAGACATCTTGAAACTCATCTACCACATCCTTCAATTTCTCAGGAATTTGTCCATTGAGTTGTGCACTCTGGACTTCTCTTATTAGACCCATAAAACATCTATTGGTCTTACAAACAGTTGTCGTCCCTACAATATATAGAGGCAGTTTCTACTTGTGTGATTTTTCTTTAATCCCAATGATTGACCATTGGTGGGTTCTCACTATTTTCTTCCTCCAATCCACCATAGGGTTGTACTGCTCCATCCATGGCATGCCTAAAATTGCATCATAACGAGCTAACTGTATCACTTGCCACTCAATTGCTTCCTGATATTCTCCTACAGAGAGGGTTACCCATCTATGTAATGATTCAATCCTCTCTGTTTGCCCATTTGGTAACTCTACTTCTTCACTTCCATCTCTCTCTAGATCCATTCCCAATCTTATTGCAATAGAGCGAGACAAGAAATTCTCTGTCGCTCCCGGATCTATTAATACTCTCACTTGATTACCTTCTAGGATTTCATTCACGACAATCAATTGTGAGGTTGCCTTTCGGGATCGTTGTGCATTATACTTCTTCCTTCCCTTGCTTCTTTGCTTCCTTATTGAGCCAGTAAGGCTGCAAGGTACATTTACTAGCAATCTTTGTTTTCCAAAGTGATTTCTACCTCTTCCTTGTCAATGTGCCTCTCCATGTTGTTCAAAGATCGCCTGAACAAAGGCCGAGGGCCTCTAGGGAAACGAGTGCAACAATTGGTAGATATGTGCCCAATACGGCCACAATTGTAACAACGGCGTTGTGCTCCTCGAGTCTCTTCTCCTCGTGGGACTCCATCTCTTTGTTCTTCTACCCGTCCCCGCTCCCCTTGAAGCGGTCATGCTCCTCGATCTCGGAATTGAAGGTTGCCCAATTCCATCGGTACTGGTCCACCCATGTGTGGCATTCCTGCCCGATAATGTTGAGGTGGAGCTACTCCTTCACCTCCACCTAATGCTCCTGCTATTCTCTGCACACAAGCAATGGCTTCAAATATTGTGCGAGGATTTTGCACCATGACTTCTTGGCAAATCCGCTCTTTCAACCCTCATTTGAAATTGTCGAGAGCCTGTGCTAGACTCATGTCGGTAATTGCGACTTGTAGATCCAGAAATGCATCCACATACTCTTGTACGCTATTCTTTTGTCTCAATCCCCATAGTCGGGTTCGAGCCATCTGCACAGAATCCACCAATTAGAAATTCTTCAGCAGTCCTTCTTGCATTGATGTCCATATGACCTCCCTTCTCTCTGCCAACATGGATTGTTCCCAAGCATCATACCATGTGAGGGCTTTATCGGTCAAGTACCCACATGCAAACACGTCTGCAACATGCTCTGTGATCTTTGTTGAGAACAATCGGAAATATCGATTCATTCTCAAGATCCAATTTTCCACTACTCCCATTGAACAATGCCCCTTGTAAGGCTTGATGTTGCAGGTCTTCTTCATCCGGAGTAGCAATGTGGCTTCATTGTTGATAGGGTTTGTAGGCACTGGTGCCTCTCCAAGTACTTCTGTCGTAGGTATTGGGTTTTGGGACGGCTCTTCTTCTTGCATGGCTTGATCGTTCTTGAGGATCTGCACTTGACTTTGTAATGTCTCCATGGTCATCTTAATCTCTCAAAATTCATTCAACATCCCTTGCATTCCTTGCACCAACTCTTGCAATTGCGGATCCGTGGTTACTGCAACACTCAATTGCTAATATCTGCTTCAATACAGAGTCAATATAATCACTCTGGAAGGCGCACAAACTATCAAAACTACCATTGGGACCTCAGAAGCTATCACTCGTTGATAATACTCCTCACCAAAACTCCTAACCACAAAATCTCTAAACATCACTTTCGGCCTCACTATATAACGGATTTCTACTTGAGTGTTGAAAGAGAGAGGAGTTGGGACATTCATATCCATATTATCATAACAGAATGTAGATTGTCAAATCCCACTCTCTGTCATATATCACCACAAGTAGAATCACCGGGTTTGGTGAGTTCATCACTCTGTCCATGAATTCTGCACCAAAGTGATAAACTAGCAATACCCTCATCTGCTCACGCTGGATGTACATAACCTTGATGTGGAATGAATTTGAGAATGGAAAGCTAGGTGCGGGAAATTGGCCTCCCGGTGCATCCATCCCATCCGCTCTCTAAAGTCCTTCCTAAGTCTAGCAACTACTCTATGTTCTCCACCTCAAATTACTCAATTTCAATAGTGCGTGCTATTCCAAGAGGGGTAATCCACTCTCTTGGACTAAAACACTTGCTCTGATACCGTTGTAATATTCCGAGGACAAGAGAAGAGAGAAAACACTGATTGCATACTCAAACATTCGATGCCCCAAGGGAGCACCTTCTCTTTATTATATAGACAAAGAGGATCTCCTCCAAGGAAGCTCCACCATAGGATTAGGGACACAGACAGGTGACATGTCAGCAAGCTCCACCCTTGGATTACTTACTTGGATGGGTGACATGTCTGGTCTAGGTCCTATCCGGTTGGTCAAACAAGCTTTGACCGGAGAGAATCTTTTAGAGAATCTTCTTGTAGGAATCTCAGAATCACGTGAGTAAGGTACCGTTGGAAAGCTCTAGACTAGACAAAGCAGAGAGGAGGGAAGGCGAGCCTTCCCTTTGATAGGGGGGAATCTGCACATTTTCGAGGCCTAATTCATCTATTTAGGCCTCCGAAATTGCCTTCAAAGATTTTAGGTATATTTCGATTCCTACTCTATTAGTATAAGTCCACTTTTGGTGATATCTCTTTCTAATCTGTTTAGTACATCATGTGTAACATCTTTTTAGATGTTACCAAACCAATTCTCACCTTTAAATCATATGTCTAGTTATTGGTTCTAAGGTTCTCAAGTCTATTTTAGTTTCTGCATTATTATTAGAATTACTCTTTTCGTGATACTTCTATCTGATCTATTTTGATCATTATGTATAATATCATTCTAGATGTTATCAAACTGAATTTCACATCTAGATCATATGGTTAACTCTTAGTATTATACGTAACAAGGACGTTAATAAAAAAGAGGGAGGTTTATAATACCAATAGCTAGAAAAATAATCTAGAGATGAAATTTGATTTGATAACATTTGTAAGGATGTTATACATGAGTGACTAAGTAGGTAAGTTAGAAGTATCACCAAAAGAGTTTTTTTTTTTGATAGGTTATAAATCGAAATATGCTTGGAAACTTTAGATAATCTAGAGGTGAAACTTGGGACGGTGACATTTGGAAAAATGTTATACATGTTGGAGAACGTAGATTAGATAGAGTTATCACCAAAAGAGCATTTTTATTTATAGAACAGAAATCAAAAATAGTTTTAAAATTTTAAAATCCTATTTGGAAACCTAAACAGATAAATTAGACCTCAAAATGGACAGATTATCACCACTCAAGTGAAAAAGCTTGCCTTTCTCCACCCATGATTCATGTTATCAAATTAGACCTCAAAATGGATAGATTATCACCACTCCTCAAGTGAAAAAGCTTGCCTTTCTCCACCCATGATTCATATTATCGAGAACTTTCCAATAGTACCTTACCCAAACTATTTTGAATTTCTTACAAGGAAATTCATTAATGATATGTTTTAGAGATACATATTTGACCAACTAGAATTGACATGTCACACATGCAAACAACTAATCCAATGATGAATAAATTAATTATTTTTAAAGTTTTCGTGCTCGAAATATTATAATAATATTAAAATAAATATTTTAATTTAATAATATAGAATAAATAATTTTTTGAAAAAATATAAATTATTAATATTAAATAATTATTTAGAATAATATTATAATATGAAGATAAATAATTATATTTATTATTTTAAGTTATTTTATTAGTTACTATAATTTTAAAATTTTAAATTTTAATATCAAAATAAATTAACATTTTTATTAGATATTTTAATTCTTTAATGTTTTAAAATTTTAAAAATATTATATATTATATATTCGTAATATATATTTACTCATTCACTTCGTTTTAATTTTTATTAATTATTTTTTTCAAATTATAAATTTGCATGTTTTAACAATTCAATATTTTTTATAATTTATAATTTTATAATTAATAATTACCAAAGAGTTTTAATAAATATAAATTCTTTCCAAATTAAAGTAATTTAGTGATATACAACGAGAACACTCTTTCCATCTTGATTTCACTTTACGAACTCGATCGAAAACAGTATTTCACCTGATAAATGTCCTAAAATTCAAGAGCCAGATGACTAACACTGTTACCTGCATATGGATAACAGTGCCAATATACAATCCCGAGCTTTCCCGACTATAGACGTCGCCTTCGAGGTCATTATAACTAGCAAAATTTCAGAACAAGTAGACCCAACTCATGGACCTGTCGCTACCTTCCTCCCAGACTTTAATAAGGCCAAACTGCCAGACTAGACTAGGTTCGACCGTTTTTGTCTGTCAGAATAAATATATGCATGACGCGCAGTGCTCAAGATTCTAAGGGCACAAAACTTCCCATTCGAATCATAACGCCGTTGATGTCACGAACATATCCCACTTTCTGCTTCCACTCCTTCACTTCTGGTGCTGCAACCGGCACTGCCCCTGCTTCTACCGCATGCTGTCATCACAAATTTACGCCGTGTACGAAGGTCAGGGACCTCGTCCGGATAGATTTCCAGAATATAATGCACCAGAAAACAGATTACAATCAAAATAAGAACATTTTCAGTCCGTTTTGTTTCGAGGTTTTGAAATCTGTCAAACTCGGAAGCCCAGGAGATTCTAACAGTAATTCCAACAGAACCTATGGGTTGGTCAATATACTATTGCTAGAGGATGGTTACCTTGAAGGCAGCGTCAACATCAGAGTAACTAAATGCAAGCTCTACATTGTGACGTGGCTGTGATGCGTCGACTGATTGAACCCCCCCTGTTAGCCGAGTTTCTCGTTGATCAACTGGGGTGAAAGCGATCGTGGTCGATCCCGTGTTCAGTTCTCCCCATCTGACAGTCAAATATGCAATTCGTTAACGACACGCCGACCAGCAAACGTCTAAGCCACTGGCACTCCACAATCGAGTGAGTACAGATATTTACGGTCCCCTTCGTTCAATTCACTTTAACAACCAGAAGCTGTCCCTCAGCCAAGACGATCACTGACAAAGCTATGGACTGCCACACAGCGCTTTTGAAACATTGCGACACTGCTCGCTACTTATCGGCACATTCCTCACAGCTCCAGTGTTTTGAATATTTCCAACTACAAGTATCGGTTATGGGAGCAAGATACCGATAATACAGTTTCTAGATATAGCATGTTACGATCTTTCACCAAAGGAAATTAAACAGAGTCCAAGCTACTAGATCCACAATGCCTGAAACAAGAAGTCATTGACGACGTACATCTGTGTCCATGCAATTTAGGCATACCTATGGCTGTGGTCCAGCGACTGAGTTTTCACTCCAAAGGCTTTCTCATAAAACTCCACTGCTTGTGCCACGTCTGGCACATAGATGACAGTGTACGCATACTGTGGTTGATGTTGTGCCATTTTTTCCAATCTTGAGACTGTACCAACCGACTGACGTTGATGGAACTGTGACTTCTCCTGATTCCTGTAACCCTGGGCGTGAATTGATTCAACAACTTTTGTCGACGAATCCACAATTACACCAGATAAATGCGACAATCTCACTCCCGCTCTTTGGACTCTCCAATCTGCTGCTCCTCTCAAATTTCCTGAAGACAAACTCATCAGTGCTTACGCATCTCAATGAGCAGCAAGGGTTTATAAGAAATCGTAGTCCAACAGTTCGGATTGCCAAACTGTACTTTCTTGCCGATCTCCTCTGCAATTCCTGATCCGTCACCATTTGTCACCCACTGCAAGGAGCAAGAAATGCCCACAAGAGCTTGTCTCGCCGCTTGACACGTGTAGTGCAGCTTCACATTTGGCAGCTGCAAAGACGCGACACGTGGTAGAGGGACACAAGTCATGCACCACATTAATCAGGTTGGGTGATCATTAACGACTAGGTAAAGTCCGTGCAATCTATATATCAGAATGCTTTCGATTTTAATATGTGTTTAATTCTTTGGTATGTACACTTAATCACTTGTGCTTAATTAATCACTTACACTTTATAAAATTTGCACTGTATGAAATTAGACTCATATCAAAGAGGGCTTAAAGAGTTGGGGCTATTTACCGCATAGATTTTATCTATATAGGGCTTTAGCCCATCGCTTTTGTAGAATAAGATCCTTTAAAGAATAAGATCCCATGCTTAGTAAGCATTATGAAACGTGCATTACATTCCTTCAACCTTTATACTGCGATTCCTTCATGCAGTAGAAAAGGATGATTAGTTGTCGTAATTGACCCAGTCATGGAAGTTCTCTCTCAAATAAGTTGTGAAGAGCCAGGCGTTTACAGTGGTGTTTTTAGACGTCACCACTCATCCCTCCACTGAAGGTTCAATGGCAAACTAAAGAATTTGCAAACTTGACAGTGGAGGTTGAAATCCCGATTGGTAATCCTGTAATTCATGAAAGTAATGCCGTGAGTGTGGTCTCTCGTCAAAATCAGGTCGGCTGCCGAGAATACTGCCCGAGAAGAGCTTGCCTTAACAGGGATACAGACGTCCACGAAGTTCACATCTGCTTGACTCAGTGCAGAGCACGTTTTACTCTACACCCTAATCACTTCATCTCCTCACTTCCAATCTGAACGTTCTAATGAGAAGATTGCAAGAAACCCAAACTATTCCACAATCCATCGTCCGCTGCTCATGTATGAAACCTTAAGCTTTGTGCATATCTGGGCAATACAGTAGGGGTTTTAATTAGACGGTTATGGAGATACATTGGGAATTTGCAAAAGTAGTGGTTATGATTAAAAGATTTCAATGGTGGATTTATGTTGGTCTAGGAAAAATTTGCTAGGTATTCAAGGAAGTGATCAATATAATTCTACAATTTATAATCATTTCTGTAATTTTTCTCATTTTTTTGAAGATTTTTCATATCTAAATTGTCGCAATTAACTAACTCTATTTTATTAATCGTTTAAAAAGTTTAGCAAATCATTCACTTTTAGGATCACTCTAGTGTAACCTTCATCTTGTTTAAGCGTTGTACGATCTGTCTATTACCAAAACTATAGATCAAGAGAGACCTTGGAGTGTGTTGTTGACGTAGGTTGGTGTTTTCTCGCCATCTCTTTGGGAAATAATCTTCTATCATGTCGATGAAAGCTGCATTACTCTCAAGTGTTCTTTGTTGCAGTTTCAATCATCCTGCTGAAAATTACAGTTTGCTCATAAAATCATGTAAAACTTGTACTTTGTAATAATAAGGAAAGAAAAGACCGCGTAGTAAAAGCGAAGGACGAGAAGGGCCCATCAAGCCGTACAAGGAGAGAGAAAAAAAAAAAAAAGGGTAAAATGGGGCTAAACCCCAAAATAAAACTTTGTAAAAATCGGAACATATGGTGTTATACTTCCACCAGCTTGTGCTGGAGCTATGGTGGATATCTCTACTGGAAAGTCGAGCGAGGTAGTTTCTTCCCGTTTAAACCGTGTTTTCAGTACACATATCCTATAAAATCCACTGCCCCAATTTGAAAAAGGCAAGAAAATGTCAAGTGCGTATTAAAGGCTCATCAAGGTTGTATTATTCAAAGTGTTTACCTTCCAGGAAAGGATTCAAGCAAGATTAATCAGGTATTCACATGAAAACCTTCAAAGAATATAAAATATATATGGGAAGGTACATACTTTAGACAGATACAGGTTTTTCTATTATCAACTTTGTACAACACATTTTACCTCTTTTACCCCTCGCTCATGTTGCAGTTGAACTGATACATTTAGGGTTGACAACCCACTCGTATCAATAATTAAGATTTGAATACAGAATAAGATTATTAAGACTGAATGGTGATGTTTAATTCAGTCTTTGAACAACTTCTTTCATGATCATATGATTCCAGGTGCTTTTACAGAATTTTATATAAAATGTTGGAAGCTATTTTCTGAAGTCATTAAGTGATGTAAATTATCGTGCAGTACTTAATTAAATATGCTGATAGATGTGTCCTCACATATATAGAGCTTGAGTGAAGTTGATAACGGGATCATCTTGGTACGCAATTGTAATTGAATTCTGATAGTGATATTTTAGTTGTAAGAAAATATAGTACACTAATCTCTCATGAAAATAAATGATATGGGATTATATTTAAAATATGAATTGGTAATCAAATTGATGAATTATAAAAGAAGATTAATAGTGATTATGACCTCTTTCCAAAATAGATTACTCAAAAATTATTATACTCATGTTTAGAATCTATACCTTCTAAATTTCAAACACTACTCAATGAAGTGCTTTCCTCACTTGGTATTTTTCTACCTAAACTGTTTGATCATTTTATGGAATTTGATGTTGCCATCTAAGTTTGCAGTATAATTTGTATGTCTTTTAAAAGTTCTGTTTTTAATGACTATATTGTAATGATTGTAGAATTTAACGAATAACAAGAGATAGATAGTAACAGACTCACTAACCGCATCGAATTTTTTTTAAATATAATGAATATTTCTTTAATTTGGATCAACAAAATTAATGATCTTACTATTTATAGCTTCAAACAGCTTAGCTAAGGGTAAAGTACACTCAACACTGCTATGTGAATTAGATTGCACTCAGCGAGGTTATTTGAAGCTAAGTTATTCTTAGTAAAGCTACTTGAAACTAAATATTAATTAGAGTGAAAATCAATCAATAAGAAGTAAAGATACTTTTAAACTCTAGAATATACACATCAATATGTCCTAGAACAACTATAAAATAGAGAATAGCTTTGTAAGTAACATCAAGGGTTATGCTCATACATATCTTCATACGATTCGGCTATGCATGTGATACTTATATAAAATATTGAACAGAAGAGCAAGGAGCAAAGGTAAATCAAGTAAACATATCTTCATACGATTCGGTTATGCACGTGATACTTATATAAAATATTGACAAGAAGAGCAAGGAGCAAAGATCAATCAAGTAAACGTGGTTCAAGGTTACATTAGCTTTAATGAAATTTATTTAGATCTATCAAATGATATGACATTAGTAAATATTTTTACTATATTATTTAATTCTTCCTTGTTCCTTTTGTTAATATAAAGAGAAAATATTAGCATAGAAAAACAAAACAAAATAGTCTTATAAACTATTTTTAATCATCATCTAATGATATATTTATTGAAATTATATATATAGTAAAAATTTTGGTAATACAAGGAGAAGACCAATAATGTAAGAAAAAAAATACTCATATTATCTTTTTCAAAATTTGTCTAATATCCAGCTAGAGAATAAGATAATAAGGTAATACATTGTATCCAATAAATTTTATTTTAATTTCCATGACCAGAGGACAAAAAATAATGAAATATTGGAGTGCATTTAATATTACTAGAGAGCACAATCAAACCAACTTTAAAATTTATATATATTGTTAATATCTGTTAGCTTAGTATGAAAATACAAGGAAGAACGGTTACCATTCCTTTATAGGATACTAATCAATTTGTTGACATATTAACAGCCAAAGTATCCATAATTTAATCATATGCAGTATTAAGTCAAAGCTCGCCACGTTTTTATTATTTTATTCATAAATAAAATAATAATTTTAATCATAATTAAAAATAAATAATTAAATATTTGAAGTTTGTATAAATTAATGAATCTATATAATTTCATAACCAAAGAATAATTTATATATAAATTTCAATGCCTTTGTTTTCCTAGGAATATATCAAAACTACAAATAAATTAGAAAATAAACACTTCATTTTGTTGAGCTTCCAAGCAAAAATATTTATGCAATAAAGACATATGAATTTTTTTCTTTGATCCTAATTTATTTTATATCAATTTACCTTAATTTACCTTTTACATTAGATTATTGTAGGTAATATAAGAAGGAGTACAAGAGAAAGTAAAGGTTCAAACTTTGATATTTAAAAATTATTGATAGTGGTGGATATGTTATACAGTAATTTTACCTATAATAAGTAATATTAGTCAAATCTAATGTACTTAAGAGTCATTATCATTAAATTTTATCTATCAAAATTATTTCATGTAAAATCCATGAATATTTTAATAGATCTTGATATTAACCATAACTTTATTTATAATGTTTTACAATATAGTACATGAGATAGCATGAGATAAAATTCTCAAAAACTACCTCAAGGTCCAAGAATTAAGATACACTTCTGAGTATACTACCATTCAATTAGAGTTATATGAAAGATTCTCTAGATATTTTCTCTAAGGTAGTAGTAATATTTAATTATTTATCTTAAATAAATTAGAATATATATGGTTAATATGATAAATATAAATATAAAATATTATATATGAAAATATTATCTTTAAAATTCAGATTATCTTTATAAGCTTTGTTTTATTTTCAAATGCATTTATAATTTAAGTATGATTGAAAAATTAAGTTTGATAAACATAAAGAATATAGAGCATCAAATTTAGATAAAATGATAAATATCTCATTTAATTATATGGAGTAACAAAGGTCTTGAATTCCTTTGTTTTTTTCTAATAATAGCTATTAATTTTATTAATTCAATAGGTCAGAAGAAACTGAAACTTTCCTTACCGATGAACAACCGAAATATAATACTTAAGTTTGAGATAGAATTGATTTTTTTTATGAATAATTTTGATATTTTATGGTATGGTGTCGATAAGTTTACTTCGAATCTTGGATTATCTATACTAAAAGATAATATAGCTGCTATATTATTCTTACATTCTTATATCATAAATTGCTTCCAAAGAAGAATGATAAAACATGAACATAGTTTATCTCCATACTTGAATGTATTTACTATTATCATCTCCTCATGATTGAGTAAGTTATGAAACTTCTTGAGCATCTTGAGTTCATATTCCATACTGAAATAAAACTTTATTGTCTTTAGACTTTGTTAACAAAATTGAGAATAAGGCGACCGAGAACACGAAGGATGGGAAAACCCATCAACCCGTACAAGGGAGAGACGAAAAAGGTAAAATGGTGCTAGGCCCCAAAAATTAAATTAGAGTAATAAGACTTAGAATTATTCATAAACTCCCGTATAACTCAAAGAGTTACATTCATCTTCAAATTATACTGAAGTTGAGTGTATTCTGGATGCACCTAGCAACTCTACACTATATGTAATATATAAAAGAATACTGATAGAATTTCAAATTTAAACATAAGGTCTATCATCGCGTAGTACCAATTTAGTTATACACAACATCCTTTGTTTTCACCTTGGACGAAACAAGGATAACCTATTGTCATGTCAAACTGATATTGGATGAAAAGTATTCAAATCTGTGAAGCAATTCATATCCCATACTCTCGTACGCTATTCTAAGTTTTATGCAAGGTGGGGATTACAAGCTGCATAAGTAAACATTCTAAAATGCTATTGTTTCTGCTAACTCCGACCTAAGAACAGAAATACACATTCAAATTAGAGTGGTGGGTAGTCAAGCAGGAATATTTTCATCCACTCTATGCTTGCGTGGGGCAAGAGTTCATCTCTTTGTGGATGCTAGTTTCAACTAATAGCATTGGGTCATAGGAGCTGCGCTAACTGCCCAAAAGCTAAGAAATCTGGAGACATCCCTTGGACATGATCATTCAACACTTCCGCTCTCTTATATTGAGCAAACCAAAGGTTTATATCGAGCGCTTAGCAGGCCGAGCAAGTTCTGGACTGGATAACAGATACTCTTGTAACGAGCAGGTCCCTGTTGGCTAAAGTTATGCAGAGAGATTGGTGGTGAGCTTTTTAGAGGATGAAGTTAGCCTTGTACAGCTTTGGTTCCTGAGAGGTCGGACAAACCCCAAAACCCTAATTCTGGTGTCGTGGTGGAGACACGGATGTGTGTGTGGTGCAGAGAACTAAAATCTGTCACAAATGAGCCTTGTGTTCCGGAACATTGGGTGGGTTTTAGTGGAATTCAAAGGGGTTTAACTCGAGATCTCGTGAGGATTGGAGGGACGATGGCAGGAGAGGTTCCGTTTCACAGGACAGCAGGAGGAGGAGGAGTACGGGGAGCATGACAGGCAGCACGCGTTATAGTCTCTGTTTGAGTACCAGATCAGAATGCTGGTGCATATCGTGAGCTTGGGTGTAGGAGTTGGCGGTGTGGGATCAAGGGACATCATGGCCGTTTCTCGAGCTTGGGGTCATAGTTTTGCCGGGCTCCGTAAACTGCACTCTTTAAGTTCAGTTTCTGTTTCTCGTACTTGGTCACAGCCGTCGTTTGAGCCCGTCGGTGAGTTCCCTAGCAATGGTCGTTCTTTCCTCGGCTGTCTCAGCAATATGTTTAAGCTTTTTGTTGTAGTTCTCAATGAATATCTGTCACCTCTAGCATCCTGATCTGAGGACGTTCACGAATTACACATGAGTTCATCCGCAATGAAATTCGAGCTGAAACAAGAGAGGTCATTTCTCAAAAGTTTCTACGTATGCGTAGTTTCAGGTTAGGAGTATTTCTCTTGTTGACTTCTATGCAGCTGGTGTTCGACCTTATTGCTAGATTGAGCAGTTATACGAAAGGAGCTCATGCCTCACGTCGGTGACTTAATAAGAAGAGTTGTTAATTTTCTGAAACGAACCAATCGTTGTAGAATTGCCCCCATGGTTTAACAGGAGAAGTTTCTTAGCGTTGAGTTCAGATTATGCTGATTGTGTATTGTAGTTTGAGAATGTGCATTATCCTCTCAACCTCTACATCATTAGGTGATGAATGTCGTGTTTTCTAGTATAGTAGTGCATCATCGAATGGCTTCTTTCTTCCTGGCGCTAGAGCGATTACCTGAAGTTTTGGGCCTTTATACATTCATACTGTAGATCATAGGCCACTCACCCCAATTCTGTTTGATATCCACACAGTGCATCACAGCGTGAGACCTGCAAGGCTCTCAAGATCCATCGCTCATGCAGCAGCGCTAGACGAATCTCCAGAGGTATCAAAAAAGAGAGGAGAGCGGCTCTCAAGGGCCGAGAGATATGCTTTGGTGGAAAATTTTGTCTTGAGGTCCGTACAATTTTTCAAAATTGAATTTTTTGCGGATGAATGTTTTCAGTTTCTCATCAAACTGAGGCTGGATGTCCTTTCCAAGTTCCTTCCGATCTGTTATTATCAGCAGCGGTGCTGAAAACCGTGTCCAACGTCTGCAGGCATAAGGAAGCCCACGAAGGGAAGTGGCCAAGCCTCACCGCTATTCTAAAAGAGACCGGGGGCAGTCGTGTAATTGTCAAGGACATTTTAGACGAGCTGACTTCGAAATCAGATGGATCATCAAGTACTCTAGGGGCTAGTCATTCTCCTGTAGAACCAGGTACCGGTCCGAGAGGCAACGGAATTCCCTTGAATGGCGCTCTTAATGCTCTTGGTCGTATGGAAGTGGAGGAGGTTAATACTAGTGATCTAAGTAGTGACGAAGGGGAACTGGATTCACCTGCGGATGACTTGACGAATGTAACGAGTTTGAATAGAATGGAAAAGTCAATCTCAAACACTGGTGAGATTGCTAGTGATATGGGCTTATGGAGAAGGTTGCGCAATCTTGGTAGCTCTCAACAAGGCGCTTCTGTCGAGACTCAGGGGGAAAGTATACAACCCGCAGCCAGGGCTCTGCCAGTTACGTTTGATAGCTATGATACCGACCTGGATGAAGACGAGGAGGACTCCGATCCTGCAGCCGATGATTATGAGGAAACAGACGTTGAACAAGGTCCTGTCGTTGTGACCGGTCATGGTCAACTGAGACCTGCAGGTTCGTCATCGTCTCCGCCGGTGGAGAGTCATGGACTTTTTATCAGATTCTTACCTCTATCAGCTAATGAGTCGGATCTTCGAGCAGCTTTCCAAGATTGCGGTGAGATCGTGAGGGCGCAAGCCATGCAGCCCAAGGGCTCTGGTCTCAGATTCACTTACGGTTTCGTGGATTTCTCGGTATGTTCTGGAACCATTGGCTTGCCAAAACAAATCTGCCATTCAGTATGTGGTTGTATTTTCACAGTAATTTCCCTCTCAGGGGTCTTCTTTCTCAGCCGTAGTAAGGGTGTTTGTGTTCTTATAAATGAAGAGCAGCCTAGCCCGTTCAGTTAAAACGGTGTGGTGCTGAAGAGCTCATTAACTTGGTACAGATTTAGCTGCCCGGAGCCGTTCACATGATCTATGTAAGAACTTTACGAGTTTCTTTGTGTGTATCAAACCTATCAATATCATGTCCTGTCGACCGACTTGTATATCAACGAGTCTTCAGATCCTTCGTTTGGTTTCTGTGTGGTTTAGTCCAAGGAGACCTCATCTTGATAAGAACCATGCTTCCTACTCTTTGAAGTGGAAGGTCTATCACTCCCTCTTATCTCTGATGTATCAGACATCACTACTGCAATACTAGAGCTCTCTCTTTGTATCATAGCTCACAAGCATCAAGTAGGGGGAAAAATCTACAACTGTAGAGGCAGTTGTAGATTGTTCCCCCAGCCTTATTCCCAGTGGTTGCTTTCTTTGATAAGCTTCATTCATTTTTCAAGTAACACTGAAACTCATATAGCTGAATACGGACGTGTTCGAACTCAGTTTAAACGTTACGGTATGTGTTTGCAGCTAAAAAAGATATTTTGAACTCTTTGCAGACACCAGAGGCATTAGGCAAAGCTTTGAGAAAGGAGAAGGTTTTCATAAAAGGCTCCACAGTCATCACAGAACCATGCTCTGGTCCACGGAGGTCTGACAGCAGGCCAACCAGCGTGCGGAATCCAGTCGCAGATCCATCAAAGAGGATTTTTGCTAGCAGCAAGCCTGTAAATGGATCGAAGAGTCCTATTCTGAGTCGAGTGAGACGGATAGATTCTTCAACAGGTAGTGACGTTGGCGGACGCACCTCATCAGCATCAGAGAAGAATACTCACTTTGTTACTGTGGAAGGTCTGCCTTATCCAATGCCTATCAGTGCCATCGAGAAGATGCTATCAGCACATGGTGAAATTGCCCGTTCAGAGTTGGGTCGTGAAGATGGGGGCACTTACTCCGCTCAAGTGGAGTTCAAGGTAGATTTTGACTCTTTTGCCATCGCTTTAAGTGTACTCACGCTTGTGGCTATTTTGCTAATGATACTTTTGGGCTGTGCTTTCCCCTTGGGGCGTGCTGTCCTAAAGAGCTGCTGAGAGTCAGCTCAATGGGTATACCTTAACCTCCGTCATTTATTGTGACGGAGAGCGGTGGGGAGTTGTAATCTCCATTATCCTACTCAGTCGTCTTGCTGTCTCTCTGCATACAGACGGAGGAAGCTCGTGAGAGCGCGTTGAGTTCGAGCAGAGTTTATCTGGGAGGTCGCTGGTGCCGAATTACTACTGGCGAACCCATTTTAACGACTGTGGTCAGGCTTTCGAATGTTGGTGCTGATGCCTCGGAGAACTCTATTCTTCAAAGGTGTCAAAAGCTCGGCCGTGTTGATGATATTATCGCGCGCAGAGAAGGCGTCATGGATGTTTACTATCATCCAAGCGAAAAGAAGAACATGCGGAAAATTCTGGACAGGCAAGTTTTGGACACCTGCTGCTGAAGTAATCTTAGCTCCTTTTAGTCTTGCCTTTATTCTCAGGTCAGTGAGCTTTCTTACGAGTTTGTTGTTTCTTTCTGATCGAAGGAAATTGCCAGCTGATTGAGCTTTCCTACCGGGAGCTGTCGTTGGACCTTAATGGCTCAGCAAGAAACTTGTGGTGTAGTAGTGAAACAATCTAACAAGCTTTGCTTTTTTAGACTTTATCGAACATTGTTTCATCTATCTAGGTTTTATTTAGGATTTTGCTATGTCTCAGCCCAATGTTTGTGCACCTGGGATATAAAGACCAAGTCTGATTATTCCGTTCTCTGTCCAGATTGGGTGAAGTCAATGCAGATTTCAAGAGATGGCACGCAACTTTGGCTCCTAGATGCTCCCTTCAAGAAATTCGCAACTCAGCGGAAATACAAGAGTGGGTTGAAGTTCAAAAGGACAGGCTTCTGGACAATCTAACGTCAGCGATGAAGTCAATGTCAATAGACCTTGAAGACTTGCGGGAGCTCGTTGAAGCAGAGCGCAGCGATATTTCTTCCAACGGAGCATCGAGAAGTTCTGGGAGATCCGTTTCAAGGTGGACTAGGTCTTAGGATATTGTAACGGACTTCTCTCGTACGTCGGCAAATACATTATGGGGCATGTCAGCAGATAGAGGTAATCTCAATTTTATTGGTATATCTGCGGGATTAGGTAGAATGTCCATGGTTTTCATGGACTGTCTGATGGGTGCTCTGATTAGAATTAGTTTGAGAGTCCATCGACTCTGTGGGAGCAGCCATCGTCATTAGAAGTTAGACTAACCGGCGCTGACACTTAAGGCGGGGGTCAGTTATCAACGTCACTAAAGCTGATACCGAAGCCCCTTGACATTTGGAGGCCAATCGAAAGCACAGCAACAACCATGCTTTGGATGAGCTATCAAATGCAGAGTTATCATTGATAGTAGGATCAAAGTGGTCCTTTAGTTTGGGTCCATGTTGGAGATTTCAGGCAAACAGTCTTTGCCTTCTGTAACAAGGGCCTCTATTCCCGGTCGGAACAAAGTACGGCAAATGCTTGGTCTTGAAGTCATTTGAGAGACTGTATTGCATGCTCGCAGCATCTCACAATCGTCCACTTGCATCTCGATCGGGTGTGCAACGAGTGGCTCCGTAGACTAGCTCATTAATCTTTCAGTATGCATTCTCCAGTCTGCTCCATTTTGCTGTGATTTAAAGAATACAGGTGTGAAGGGGTCTGACAGTGGACTTGGGGTCACTTTCACATGACCAAACTCTTCCGCGTTTATTGTTACTGCTAACCGGTTATGAATCAAAGCGCTGGCTGTTGACTCGATAGGAACTCGGTGAGGTAACGACGCAGGAGAAGGATTGCTCCCTTCATTATGAATGAACGACTTACTGTTGAAAATCACCCGAACACTTCAACTGAAGGCCAACCTCCACATAAGCATGGTATGCCGACCGACTCACCTTCAATTGTTTATGAATTAGCCCAAACCTGCAACTGGGAAGCACTTGACTGATTCCCTACACAGCCTTGCCACATAGGCTCGTGTGTTCCATCGCACATCAAAGGGCAAGTCAGGCGGCTTAACTCCAGAAGGTGATCCTTGGTCTGGCCTGGAGATCGTCTAGCAGTTCAATACACCTGCCACAAACTTCACGAGCTCTGTAGTAGCTCACATGCTGGGCACGGTTGGATTGGCCCTGCCTTCCTTTATCTGGCGCACAATTCCATCATACACACTATAAATATTAAACTTCCAGCGATGCACATCATACACACGATAAATATTAAACTTCCAGCGATGTATGTGAATCAGCGGAACCCACTTGTTGCCGCTGTTTGGATATTATGTCCTTCTTGACTGGTCTGCATTACTGATCATTAGCAAGATCATCTAGCTTTGTAGTCAAAGAGCGTCAAATGGGGAGTTCAGGATATGGATATATAGTCTCCTGACATCTATCATTTAGATAGATGTGCCTACGTCTGTCTGTCTGTCTGTCTGTCGAAGGATTACTGCCACCAGAGAGCTGTTACACTCAATCGAAGTTCGACTAATGGCACTCACAGAAACTGCTGCGGGTGCATGCACTGGTCGCTCTGGAGTGAATGGGTCGGATCTTGAAGAATGAAAAGTCAAACGACTGTAGGCACTGTGATGTGGCGAAGGTAGTGTCTAAAATAATCGTGGGATGATGTGCAAGTTCCCGGTCTGATGAGATTGGAAAGAATATCTTCTACGAGAGAAGGAAAACCCGACATCACCCGACTTCGAGGATTTCCTCTGCATATGTCGAGTGTGCTCTGCAGTTCTGAGTCCGTGTGAGTGATGTAGATGATCAAGATCCACCAGTCTAAGCATAATTAGAATGTTCTCTCGCTTGCGCCGCCTTCCCTTATATCAATTTCCACCCCGCTGGAGCAAGGCTCGATCGTATAAAAGAGAGCTTTCACTCACTTAAGCCAGAGGACCACGCAGAGCTGAGAAATTTCATGCACCAGAGCTCTGTTGTGGAAGAAGATTTCTCTGAAGTCAATCGATTGCTAGCGTTAGCTGATTGTTTCCTAGGAGTCAGGAGATCTGGTTTGATTTGAATTATTCGCACTTCGACATGGGTTGTTTCTTCAGTAGGATGGGGAAGGATGTCAATCACATCCCTTTTGAGAAGCGAGAGATTGAAAGCGGAGCTGGTGCTCATGGTGGACCTCCTTATGACGGGAATGGTGCATCGTCTTACAAAGAAAGTGAACCAGGGAGCGCTCGTCCAAGTTCAGCCAGAGGAGGGGAGCCGGGAAGTGCACGCCCTTCTTCTGCCAAAAGAGATTGATCTCGATCATAATCAGTGGCAGGAAGGAAGTATCATGGTATGGAGACTGCTTGTTGTGGAGACAAGGCATTCTACCTTTTCACACTCACTTTGGATCTGTGATAAGCATGTCCAAATTTGGATGGACTTCCTGGGATGCACGCAGATGAGAGCGGATCGGAAGTCTTGCAGGTCTACTTAATCAGGCATACCACTCCCTGATGGCAGTGGCATCCGAGGTGACGATCTCCACATCAAGATGTCAGGTCGTGCAATGTGCTTTTGTGTTTATTTCGACAAGATCCATCTTCACTTGTATAACCTGTATAACAAATGTTTCAAATACTGTCTACCAGTCAGACGCGCTGACTATGAATTTCTGTAGAAAGCCTACATGGAGAGATTCAATCAATTTTTGTCACTGTAGTGTGAAAGTGTTAGATCAACAAGTGCTGAGTCAGACCTGGTTATGACAATTGCAACCTAAGCAGGCTGACACAAAGGATGCCAACTTAGAGGTAGAATGATTCAATTCTTTTATAAATAAGCAGCCACGCGTCGTCTTGACTGCAGTTGCAAGATCCCGCTTTCATCTCGCACTTCAGGCTGAACTCATTTGGGTGAATGTATGCATAGAACGATTGATCTTTCCTGTCTCGGATGTTCTTGTAGCTGTGAACGAGAGTTCTCTTCTCCTTGAATTCCCAAGATTATCTTGCCTATATTCCAGAAAATTCAATTCGGTCATGCTGGTTAGGAGGCCACACACGTTTCCCTCCTTCTCCCGTTTCTCTGTAGAACGGCCTATTGTCTTCTATACAGTTCAAGTCTCCCTTGTTTCAAGTCCTCTTTGTCAACATCGTGTCGCAGTACTCAAAAGATATCCATAGCACTCTTGATAAGATAGTTTCTGGTGATTTATAGCAGTAAGATACGTGAACACTGACAGCATTTGAACATGCAAATAACCAGGAAAAGACCAACAGCACCTTCTGACTTTTCTCGAGTGAGCTATACTCATTCATTGCAAGTTTGCCAGCAATCAGATACCGAGTTCGAGCAATGAGTCTACGGTTTAAGGTTAACCAAAATATTCCGTATCCTTCCCACGACTTAGTCGCTCGTGCTGAGTGTCCCAGTGATGCTTATCATGCTACTCTTCTACCGCGCAAGCCAGAAAACAGCTATTCTTTTCAAAGTCGATCCCTCACGCATACAGACATGTGTCCAGGATAGTGTCAGAAGGTCGTTCTGCACAGGCCACCATCACTAACGTGGCTTACTTAAATCAGAAACTAGTAAGGACCAGAGACATGCTCCATGGAAACTCCTCAAAAGATCGAAAATCAGGCAGCTGCAGATGCCTACGCCTGTCACGTTCGGGAAACTTTTTACCAGGCAGATGAAAGAAGAAGCGGATCAGACGTCAGATGACGATGCATAAAACCATTAAACCGAAGTAATACAGCATTTTCATCGCTCTCGCTCTCCGATTTCACTGTCTCGTAGAATTTCTCCGCTTGCACGCAACCATGAGACCTCAATAAACCGTCCAACCGACTGTGACTCAAAAGGAAAAACATTCGCCTCACTATTTGCAAGGGTAAGAGATACGCACGGTCAACAAGGGTTGTCGAAGACCCTGTAGTGGATGATCTTCTCTTGGTTTCCGACCCCAAATTGGAAAGTACTCTTGTGGGCATGTGCTTCTGTATCCGATCCCAATCCTTGATCGTGAAGAGCTGACTATACTTTCAATCGTTAAAGACCAGTACATCGCCACAGAGAGTTTGTCAAGGTAAGATTTCCAAATCCTGAAGCTTTTGCAGTGATCCAGCACGTGCCACACATTGCGGTTTTGAAAATTCACTATAATCCTTCTGCACATAATAGCACTATCAATCTGGTCAATAGCACTGTTCTACTTCTGTTCCTTGATCACTCACTAAGTTATGGGAAGTCTCAATACAAAGGATCCAACAAGATATTTCATCCATTTATATAGTCATTAGAGTGTCTTCGGATAGCTCCGGCAGAAAGGATCAAGAAAAACTCACTAAGAATGACATGGAAGTATAGTTTATAGAGAGTGGTTGCAACTGGAGTCACACTGAACACATGTTTTAAAAAATATGGAGAGGCACATACGGGGATATGAAATGACACAAGGATCACAAGGGATGCACTGAGGCTTACTTTATTTAAAACCTCCTCTTCAGGCCCAAGGCATTTCACAAAGACAAATTCCTTTTACGAGTTTTAAAAAACTCTTCTCCATACAAGGGCTTAGTGAAAATATCAGCCAGTTAATTTTCAGTATGTACCCAAGGTATACATACTTCTCTAGATTGTATCTTGTGACTAATGAAGTACAGGTGCACTTCAATATGCTTTGTCTGTGCATGAAGAGCTGGAATTTTGGCAAGGGCAATACTAATCATGATATCTGAAAAAATAATAGTAGACTTACTTTGCATCTCTAGCAAATCTTCCAACATCCATTGCAACAAACAACTCCTTGAACTACGTTACACAGTCCATGATATTCAGCCTATGCAGAAGAGGCAATGACATAGGTTATTTCTTGCGTTGGCAAGTCACAACACATCGAGCAAGTAGAAAGGCAAAACATGATCTGAATGTTCTATCCACTTGGTCTCTAGAGTAATCAGCATCTCTAAAACTTGTTAGAGTGTTAAGAGCATTTGAGAAAAACTTTAGACTATAGAATACATTACAAGTAAGATACCCCAGAAATTTCTTATCAACCTTGAGATGTAGCTTGGGTTCTCATAGGTTGATTGAGCTTGCTAATTGCATATGCAAGGTCTGGCCTAATAGGAAACAAGTATAGAAGCTTTCGAATAAACACTCTTTAATGTATTCGATCCACTACTTCATCAACAACTCAATAATCTTGTTCCCACTCTTTAGCTAGCACCATAAGTGTGAGTACAGGTTTACAATGTTCCATATTATACTCCTTGAAAATACCTTGAATGTACTTCTCTTGTACAAGATAAATAACATCTCTAACTTGAATGAAGTGAATACCAAGGAAGAAGATAAGCAATGCTAAATTTTTCATATTGAATTCAGAGGCAAGTTGAGACTTAATCTTCATGGTAGATTATTCATCACTTTCTCAAAGGATAATATAATCCACTTGAGAAAAGGGTTAACTCTTCCAACCTCATTAATAAGAATATAAAAATTAAGATCACCTCTTGTAGCTTTGAAAGCTTTCTCTTTTAAGAAGGTATTGATTCTTGTGAACCAAGCTTTAGTACCTTGTTTCAATCCATAGAGCGCTTTGTGAAGAATGAAAACCTGCTCTTCCTTCCCTTGTACCTGAAATCCTTTTTGTTGCAAAATGTCAACATCTTCTTAGACATTAACACTAAAACATGCATTCTTGATATCTAGTGCCAAACCTTCCACTTTTGAAGTTGAGCAATAGCAAGGAGCAATCTGATAATCTGACCTTCATCCTTGGCAACAACGGTGAAGGTCTGACCATAGTCCTTCCCTTTTGTTTGCAAGAACCACTTTGCAACAAGTCTTGCTTTGTACCTCTAAATCAAACTATCAAGTATGTATTTAATTTTGAATACACACTTGGTAACTATTAGCTTCTTCTTAGGAAGTAGAGAGTTGAGTGACCAAGTCTTACTTTTTATTAGCACATTCTATTTCTCCTTAATTGCTTTGAACCAATTCTCTCAATTCCCAAACTTGCTTGAACAATGTGAGGTTCTTCATTGTCCATTGCCTCAACATCTATAAGTTAGCACAACCTTTATTAGCAAGTCACTTTTTTGACCCGAGATGAACAAAGTTTGGTCTTTTGTGCAAAATTCTCCTCTAGAACTAAGAACTCTAGATCAATTGCTTTAGACTCAAGAAACTCAAATTGACCAATGACATGAGGATAAGTACACTCTTTTCCTCCCTATACTAAGCAATGGATCCTATCTTAGTCTCATCAAAGCTTACATCTTGATTGATGATAATCTAGTTGAGTGGAGCTGGTAACATATATCCTTTGGTCTATCCTAAGTACCCTATGAGTGTGCACACTCTCTCCACAATACCATTTCATGGAGAATTATAAGGAGTAGTCAACTGTCTTGAGATACCATTGCTCCTTGTCCATTCTATTTTTCTATAGATAAATAGGAAAAAATTTGAGTATGCACACTTTGGACCAATCATCAAGCTTTTTGTGCAAGATTCATGAAATATGCATATTTTCTTTGCATCCAAACACTATAAGATGAGAAAGATCAGGTTCCTCATCAGATAAGGTTTTCTCAGAGTTCAAACTTTCAACCACATTGGTAGGTGTTTGATTAAGAAGGTAGACTGTAGTGTTCACCACCTTAACCTACAAGTTTTGGAGGCAAATCTGTATCTTTGGGTAGGCATCTTGTCATTTCTACTACAAAATGATTCTTCCTCTACACAATGCTATTTTGTTGAGGATTGTAAGGAGTGGTCAGTTGTCTCAAGATACTCTTGTTTTCTCCTTTGTCACTTCTCACTACACAAACTCACCTTGTAGTTTGTAATTCTAATTTAGTTATAAAGTACTAAACATGTGTCAAAGCTTGGCTCTTATGTGAGATGAAATATACACACATCTTCCAAGAGAAATCATCAACAATCAAGAGATAGTAAGATGCACCTCCTAGGGAGATTGGGCAAATAGTGCCTATATGGTCATATGTAGAAGGTCAAGTATAGCTCTACTTCTGCCTATAGTCTTGGGAAACTTTTGCCCAATTTGCTTCCCATGCACACAGACCTCACAAGGACAGTTGTAGTGAAGGGACTCTAATGACCAACATATCCTTACAAGAGATCAACATCTTGATTTGACTCAAGTGTCCAAGTCTCTTATGCTATAATATGGTATTATCAACTATCATCATACTAAGTATATAGCTTGAACCTAGAGCTCAACCCTGTAGTTTATAAATATACTCTTTTTATCACCCTTGATGTTTACATATTAACTTTGGTATATAATATCACAATGATAGATATCACATACATCACAATGTTTTGTAAGACCACTAATGGACATCACTTTGGTTTGTAATTTCACATGGAAGTTGATTGTCTACATATCAGATGTAAGGTGCACAATACTCAGAAAGTTATAGATCGCAATTGGTATGTACCAAACAGAAGTGAAGATCCAAGTCTCACTAGTGTAAAGTTGGGAATGCATATTGCCTTCACATTGTATGTCATAATTGTCATCATCTCTAAGGCCAAAAATCAATCCATTTATTTTGAGTTTTTAAAGTATAGAATAGTTGATGATTTGAAGTGATGTGATTTGAAGTAACAAAATATATCTACTAAGATTATTTTGCTAATGTTGTTTACAATGCCATGAAAAAACTCTCTTGTGCAATTTCTAAAACCATGTTTGGCCTTGGTCCATTTCAAAAGTTCACTTCTAGAGCATCTCTTCTTCCTTGTTGTCTTTGCTTCTTGAAGCATTCTTGACCATAATGACCTGATTTGTTATAATAATGACATTTGCTACTTTGCTTCTTCTTTCTACCACCTAAATTTCAGCTACCTCCTTGAGTCCATCTCTATCCTTGGTTTGTAATGGATTCATGTAATGATTATATCCGTTTCTTGGTCTATTGCTAATAAGGAAGGCTTAGTTTTCTTGAGTGCTACTCTTTCTTTTTTTGGTGTTGCTCAACAATGATCTCCTTTTGGAGAACTAAGCTCTCAAGCTCTTCAAGGAATATCATCCTCCTAGTTTGACTTCCATTGCCTTAACAAATGCTTGGTATGTAGATGGTAGACTCTTTAAGATTGCATGCAATTTTTTTTTGACAATACCATCAAGAGTTTGGATATCTTGAACTAGGCTCATCAATATATGAAATGGTTCTCTACCTTAATACCTTTACTCATTTGTAAGGAAACTAGTTTACTTTTTAGTACTTAGAGCTTCCTCACCTTAACCACCTCATGTTTCTTCTTAAAAAATGACCCAAGCATCCTTTGACATATTTATCTCCAAAATATCCACTACCTTTTAATCCATGATAGTCATTTTGATCATAGACAATGATTATTGATCTTTACAAATCCATAGAGTCTTTAGTTCTTTGGCAAGTGGAATCTCTACATCTATAACAGCATATTTCTGTAAGCCATGGGTTGTAATGATTGCATGTATTGAACCCTTGCCTTCCATGTCAGATGGTTGGTAGTGTTTGTCACAACCCTCTTTATTATGAGCTCTAATTTTTTTGTTGCCTTTTGTTTTTTCTTCATGTAAATAGTCCAAACTATACATTTGGAAGTGTGATTTGTAGGAAGTGTGGATTCAAAGGAGGTCACATTCCTACGACACAAAGCTTTAGGGTGCCTAAACAAAATGAACTCTCCACAGCCACTTGATAAGAATAGACCGGACTCATTTTGTAGTTGGATCCATTTTGTTTTAGTTCCATAGGGTTTTATGAAGAGGATTCTCCAATGAAAGAAACCACTTCAATATGAAGAAGCCTTGACACCATAAGGTTATGTGGAAGGATGAGGGCCATGATGAATTTCCAACAAATACAAAACTTTGCCTATTTCTGCCACCATTTCAAGATCATGTGAAAAGACGTACATGCCACCAAAAACCATTTTGTGCCTAGTCTCACACGTGTAATGGAAAATCACAACCTTTCACTAACCACCACAATGGAAGAAAGATGAACCCCACCCCCTTGGGATTATAAAAAGGCCAACTCCACCCCATGAGCCAAATCTTTTTGCAATTTCACTCTTCAATTTCCAATTTTCACTTTTCTCTTCTTGCATTTCTCTCTTCATGACCGCCATCTTGTGTGATGTTGAGCAAACACTTCTTGGTGTAGACTATCAAATTTTGCTGATATTATTGGAAGTACATGATGCAAAATCATAAAATGGAGTAAGAATCACATTGTTACATAAATTGAAGTATTCAATTATGATGGAACAAGCTCCCATGAGAGGAATCAAAGTGAAGAGGGGCAAGGTAGTAGCAATCTTGAGCAAAAAATTGGAGATTTTTGAATAGGGACTATATTGCCATACTAACTACATCAAGAAAAAGGAGAATGGACTTCTTGTTGTGGGATTGGGGTCTCGTAGATAGAGCCATACTGCATGAAATTTGCAACAACACCAAAAACTTAAGTGGGAATCCTTACAATGATGTCCCACAATGTGGATAGAGGATCACTAGTAGCAAGTATTGAACATAGATTGCTCCCCATTTGGGGAAATTCATATTGATACCCCACACAGTCAACCCAATAAATGATTGAAGCAAAGGATCAATGACTTTTTCATAGGGAGAAAATCCATGAGCAAGTACAAGCTTGAAGACATGAAGGACCCCACTCAATGCATAGTTAGAAAAGTGATAATTTAATTGTTTTTTTGAAGCAAACAAATTATGAATCAAGTAATCATTTTCCAGCTTGTACACAAGAAAAAATAGGTTACTTGGGCTGTTTAAGATGTTTTGTGAGTATATTATGAAGCTACTTGAGGACATGATGGAAGGTTTTGATACCATTGTGGCCCCTTTCATTGTCCACTTCTACTAACAAACCTCTTGATGGACAAGTAGAAAGAGAAGTTCCCATCCTACCTACATCATCCAACCTACTTTACTGTAGACCTCAACTTGCCAAAGGAGATCACCAAGTACTATGAGGTAGACAAAGAATATGCCCAAACTAGAAAGTTCTTACAAGTAGTGGAAACACACAAATCCATTATGATTTGACAAAATACTCTGGTGGCTTGCACAAAGATTCAGGCTTTGAAGAAATAAAAATGACCATAATGGTTAGAATCTTTGTCAAAGGATAGTGTGAGTAAAACCACATCATAAAAATTGATTCAAGATGGATGTCCATTGCAAGGACAAGAGGTGGCATATGAACAAAATGCCAAAGTTTCTTGGAGTGAAAAGTCTAGGAGTGAGGAGTCCTTCACACAAATCTTGTCTCCCATAGTGGACAAGAATGAAGTGGGACCAAATGACAAGGTACAATTGTCACCCCAGCCTAACAAAAATGAAAAATATACAACATGCAAGGAGAAGAAGATAGTTCCAAAATCCGTTCCTTCAACCACAACTCCACTCTTTGGGAGAAGCTTTGTGCTATGAGACAAAATGGAGAACAAAACAAACCTATCCCATGATAAATGTCATCAAAGGCACCAATGAGAACAAGGCAAGGACTGTGAGCCGGCCTGTCTCTCACTCAGGATGAACCTCTGATGGCTATTATGGTAGCGCACCATGGACTAAGAAGGCAAGGAACCCCAACTCCATCATACTCCTCCAAGGCTAACACTCCAAGACTCAAGACATTGCTCACTAGAGAACTCAATGAGAGAGAGATAGTTGCAAATGAAAGGATGATGAGTACCTCCTCACTCCTTGTTTATATACTTGTGAAATAGTTACGTACCAAAGTTACTAATTACCGTAGTAACTCAAGTTACTAGACTAAAAGTCAAGTAAAGTCAAAAAGTAGAAAGGAATATCCATTCACATGGGCATATTCCCCTTATCTTGACCCAACCACTAAAGCAAGGATTCCTTCACATGGGCTATCCTTGGACTAAAGAAGAATCCAAAACAAAAAGGCTTGCGGGCCCAAGAGTTCTCAACTCTTTCCCCAAAGCCAAACACCTAGGAATAATACCAAGTCAACACACTAAAATCCAAAATAGTGGTGCTCATCTTTTCTACTTCCTCTAAAGTAAGGTCCCATCTATCTTAGCTATGACTAACTTTAGCTAACCATGACTAATATAGAACCATCCTTTATCTCTATATAAATAATATCTCTTAAGTACTTGTAATACCAAGCTAAATATCACAATACCACACACATGCACAAATGGGTGTTACATTTACCCCCGGACTAAGTTTTCACTTTGTCCTCAAAGTGAAGGTCTCTCTACCTTCTATGGTACATCTTCAACTTATCATGGTTAATCCTATCAAAGTGTCTTCCTCCCAACTCCTTGAGATCATAGGTGTAATTGCCCCACACCTTCTCTACTATGAAAGGTCCAAAGTACTTAGGCAAAAACTTCTTTTGCACTCTCTTGAATCGAATGGAATCAAACAACATTACCCAATCACCTTCTTTGAAAGGCTCCACCTTCTTCTTGCCTTGCCTCTTGTCATAGCTCTCCTTTTGTTTCCTTTGGGCTTGCTCCACTCGAACCATAGCAACTGCTCTTGCCTCTTCCAACTCCATGAGTTGATCCTTCCTTGACTTCCCTGCATCACTTCCTTGTGCTTTCTTCAATCTCCTATGAATGCTTTGGAAGGTAGGAAGATCAAAGTGAATAGGTAAGGCAGACTCAATACCATACACCAATTGGAATGGAGAATATCCAGTGGAAGTCTTCATGGTTGTCCCACTGCTCTTCGAAGTAGACCATCTGCTCCTTGGTGAAAAAGAATATCCTCCACCATTGTGTAAGGTCTAGATCTTGCTGCAAGGGCCTTCCTCTCCCTAGCATGCATCCCTTCTGGATAGTTACCTCTTGTCACAAAATCCACAATCTCCTTGTACTCCATTGGAATCTCTTGAGTGACTGAGATTGTCATGAGCTCCTCATCCGGGAAGGAATCATCTACTGGCTCATCTCCATCATGATCATAGGCTCTAGATAACAAATCAGCATTTGCATGTTTCTTTCCTGGCCTATCCTCAATTGTGTAGTCATACTCAGACAAGAGTATCATCCACCTTGCTAGTCTCCCTTCAACATTAGGCTTGTTGAAGATGTACTTCAAAGCCTTGTGATCCGTGACAATTGTGGCTTTCCCTCCAATCAAGTAGTGTCTAAACTTCTTGAGACCAAAGATCACTGCCAACCCTTCTCTCTCTGTGACAGAGTAGTTCTTCTCTGCTGAAACCATCTGCCTACTAGCATAAGCTATTGGATGATCATGCCCATCTTGGTCTAATTGACTAAGAGTGCATCCTATAGCTACATTAGAAGCATCAGTGTAGAGGATGAAAGGCTTACTCCAATCAGGTTTAGCAAGAATTGGAGCTACAACAAGGGATTGCTTGAGCTCCTCAAAAGCTTTGAGAGCCTCCTTGTCTTCCAAAATCACCATGTAATCTACACCCTTCTTCATGTAGATGGTCAATGCATAAGCCTTGTTGGAAAATGAGAAGATGAACCTCCTATAGTACCCAACCATTCCCAAGAATTGGCGTAACTTTGTCAAGCTTGAAGGGAATGGAAGGTCTGAGATTTTCCTCACCTTCTCAGGATCAACTGCTATTCCATCCTTGGAGATGATGTGCCCCAAAAGTAGACCTTCTTCACATCCAAAAATGCACTTCTCTGGGTTGAGTGATGCATTTGCCTCATCCAAGCGTTGCAAGACTTTGATTAGGTGCTCAAAGTGCTCCTCCTTGCTCCCATAGACACAAAAGTCATCAATGAAATCTCTCACAAATTTCCCAATGAAAGGTTCAAATACCTTGTTCATGAACCGTTGGAATGTGGCTGGAGCATTGCAAAGCCCAAAAGGCATGACCTTGAAAGCGTAAGTTCCCCAAGGTGTGGTGAATGTGGTGAGTTGTTGATGCTCTGGTGCAATCTTTATTTGGTTATATCCACTATAACCATCTCCAAAACTGTACCTCTCATGACCTGCAACCTCCTCCAAGATCTCATCAATGAATGGCAATGGGTAGTAGTCCTTCTTGGTAACAGCATTAAGCTTCTTGTAATCCACACATACCCGAAGCTTGCCATTCTTTTTCTTCACAATGACAATTGGAGACACCTATTCTGAATTCTCCACCTCAAAGATAAATCCAGCCTCCTTGAGCTTATCAATCTCCTCCTTCACAACCAAAGATATTGGTGGGCTAATGCGACGTTGCTTTTGGCGGATTGGTCTTGCATGTGACTCCACCTCTATCTTGTGCTCCTCCAAGGTGACTTCCTTCAAATCCTTGTAACTAAAAGCAAACACATGGATGAACTTGCGGAAAATCTCCTCAAATCTCACCTTCTCCTCCTTGGTAACATTTGGGCCATACTTGAGGGTAGATAACCTTCTCTCTACCTCCTCAAGTGTCAATGGTGATTTATCTGGGTCCTTCAAAACCTCTGGCTTAGGTGCAAAATCCATAGCACACAAGGGATACACATCTGAATCAGATTCAGATTCATCTTCCTCCGTGGAAGTCTCCTCTTCCATGCTTGTGTCCACACCTGAAGCTCCTTCTTCAGAATCTGATTCCCAATAATTAGAAGATGGGGTATCTGAATGTGAAGTGTTGGTGGTGTTAGTCACAGGAACAGTGACTCTATGGTTTGATGGCCCAATCCTCAAGTACCCTTTGTGCCATCGATCAGTTGTGCGTGCTGCTCTCAACCATGGCCTCCCAAGAAGTAAGTCATAGCTTGAATCCTTCAAGACTTGGAAAGTCATGAGATTTTGAACTCCCATAACTGAAACTACCACCTTATCCATCACCCCTACTGGTCGAACTTGTTGCTTGTTTGCCATGCTCACCACAAATGTTGAAGGTCTTGAGGGTATCATACCCAACTTCTTCATCAACCTTTCTGACATGGCATTCACTGCTGATCCTCCATCAACCAATGCATCCTTGATGTTGTGACCATTCACTCTCACATCAATCTTGGAGGCATATTCACAAGCCTCCCATGGTGCTGGCTTGGCATCCACCACCCCCATTGATACTGGAACTTTTGCCTTCTTCTTCTTTTTGCTCCTTGTAGAACTCAAACCACCTCTAAGCTCCTTTCTCAAGGTAGGGTTCAAAGCAATTAATTGGCCCACTGTGATGTTAGCCTTGTGACTACCAACATCCTCCAACACATTGTAGTTCCATTGTTGCTTTGAGATCAAGAAGTCCTCCATCCCCAACTTCTTCCTTGGAGTCTTTGTTGTTGATGGTGTTGAGGTGTGAGTGCTCCTAGTAGACATAGGAGTATCCTTGCTTGAAGTAAATCCTTGAGAAGAGTGAACATCCTCTGCAAAACGAGCTCTCTTCTTCTCTTGTGCCAAAAGCTCCAAATTAAGACCCTTGGAGTTTGAGCACTCTCCCTTCTCATACTTGCTCTCAACCACATCTATGGATGCTATCCCCTTACCTTTGTTGGGATTAGGAGCCACTTGGGTTTCACTACCTCCCTCTTTCCCTCTATTGGCTCCCTCATAACCTCTTCCTCCATGGTAAGTGGAATTTGGGCAATTCCTTTGGATATGGCCTCTTCCTCCACAACCAAAACAATTTCTATCATTGAAATTGTTGGCTGGTTGGCCTCCTCTATATGGATAGTTTCCATAACTCCTAGGTCCTCTCCCTACATTCTGATCCACCTCTCTCTTCTCCCATAGTTGCACCACATTGATCTTGAGATCCGCAAGTTGTTTTGTGATGGTTTGGAGTGGATCTTTTGGTGGAGGTGCAAGAATTGGAGCAACTACTACTTGTGGTGCAACCCTTGTCACCAAAGTATCAGAAGTTCCACCATACTTGTAGCCTTGAGGAGGATGCACAACCTCCTTCACCACCAAATCACTCTCATCCCCTTCCAAACTCTCCTCCATACGAATTGCGATCTTGATAGCTTCAACCTTGGAAGAAGGTTTCTCATATCTCACCTTGCTTCTAATTTGTGGTCTCAATCCTCCCACAAAATTCTTGGTGAGCATGGCCCCTATGCCAATCATTGTAGTCTCCACATCATCCCCACCCTTCCTCAACACTATGCGAAATCTGGACTCCAACTTTTCCACTCTTTCCACATAGACCCTCACTTTCTCTCCATCTCCTTGCTTGAGAAATGTAACCTCACTCATCAATCTCTCATAACTCTCATCAGGAAGAAAGTTCTCAATGAGTGCTGAAGTCAAAGTCTCCCAAGACTCCTCTTCCCCCTCTCTCCTCTCTCTCTTTTGGTATTCTGACTCATACCATGTAAGTGCTGCATCCTCAAAGAAATCTGGTAATAATGAGGCCCACTCATTCTTCCTCCTCTCATTGTTTCCTATGCAAGCTCTCTTGAAGTCTCTCACAAAGGCCTCCACATCTTCTCCATCCTTGCCAAAGAAAACCGGAAGTTTCCCCATCTTAACCCCTCACTATCTTTCTTTTCTCTTAATTTTTTTTTTCTTTTTTTTTTTCTCTCACTCTATTACTAATAGAGTATATACATGACTAACACCATCTGAGAATAATCCACTCTAGTGAACACAAAAGGTTCAGGTTGCTCCAAGATTTCTATAGCAACATCAAATCCTAGAGTGCATATTAATCTAACTCTCATGGATAGTTTATCCATAAGTTGAAAGATTATCTCCATCACTAATCTTGAGAACTAGCTGATGAAGGTGGTAGTATTTCTGTAGCTGTACTAAGACTCTCTCCAAGATCCTTCACCAAAGTTTCCAAAAGTGCTTTTACTCCACTACACTCATGTCCTTTTGGAAGTCCTTCAACTCCACAAACCTCACACAACTCCTTGGTCTTAGATCTTCTCCCTCCCAATCTTGGTGAAGAAGGTCCAACATGCAAACCCAAGTCAAGTAAGCCTCTCCTTTCCCTCAATCTCTTGCTCTCAAAGGTTAATGGACATGAACTTGCCTTATGTCCCTTCTCTCCACATAGAAAGCACTTAGACTCACTCTTTCCTCCAAGTGGTGTAGGTTTTTGGATCCTCTCAACACTCTCTTCAAATTCTATTGTAAACTCTCTTTTCCTCAAATCCACCCCTACAATCACCTCAAACCCTTGGGGAACCTTGCATAATCTCAATTTCCACTCTTGATGACCCTCCATGTTCCCAAAGATGAATCTAAACACTCAAACATGCTTTTTGTTGATCTCAAACTTCTCATGCATGAGATCTCCACTCTGCAGAATTGACCCTTCCTCACAATGTCACTCAAATCTCCCAACGAATATGTCACAGTCCTCTGAAATTTTCCACACTTGATCACAACTCTAGGGCGTCCCTCCCTGCAAAATTTTAGATCTTTTCATCAAGCCATTTGGCCTAGACACCTTTCTATTCAGCACCCATATTTCAGATTTGGTATGAAAACCACCCCCCTCACTTCAAAAACTCATAACGCACTGCGCAAAAATGATCTCTCTCTAATTTTTGTGGCACCAGGTAGGATACAATGCACTGAATTTTCTTGGAAATTTTCAGGACAATTCACTAAAAATTGAAGAAATGGCAGACTCTGTACAATTTTCCAGAGAGCATGCAGTTGCGGGAGCACTTTACCCTATCAACTTTCAAAAATTCTAGCCCAGTGCGCATAGAAGCTCTCTCAATAATTTCAAGTGTGCTAACTGAAAGATAACCCAAGCTATCATGTGTAGAAATCTCAAGTCCAGATCTCAAACTTGAGATTTTGCCCAAAATCACCTTAATCCCCAAAATCTGCAATCCACCTCACACAATCTCTCCAATTCCTCTCATGTGTACAAGATGTACAAAATCACCTCAAAGACATCATAATGAACTACAGGGTATACAAATGGATCTTGGTTCTCTAACATAAGTTCAGCCCTCTCCTCTCCTAATGTTCTCTCCAAGTGAGCTCTCATAGCCTCCTTCTGCCTAATGTAGAATTGGACGCGGAACATTATCTTGCCTTCTAGAGAGGTCCCGGCAACGGAACCAAAAATGTGAGCCGGCCTGTCTCTCACTCAGGATGAACCTCTGATGGCTATTATGGTAGCGCACCATGGACTAAGAAGGCAAGGAACCCCAACTCCATCATACTCCTCCAAGGCTAACACTCCAAGACTCAAGACATTGCTCACTAGAGAACTCAATGAGAGAGAGATAGTTGCAAATGAAAGGATGATGAGTACCTCCTCACTCCTTGTTTATATACTTGTGAAATAGTTACGTACCAAAGTTACTAATTACCGTAGTAACTCAAGTTACTAGACTAAAAGTCAAGTAAAGTCAAAAAGTAGAAAGGAATATCCATTCACATGGGCATATTCCCCTTATCTTGACCCAACCACTAAAGCAAGGATTCCTTCACATGGGCTATCCTTGGACTAAAGAAGAATCCAAAACAAAAAGGCTTGCGGGCCCAAGAGTTCTCAACTCTTTCCCCAAAGCCAAACACCTAGGAATAATACCAAGTCAACACACTAAAATCCAAAATAGTGGTGCTCATCTTTTCTACTTCCTCTAAAGTAAGGTCCCATCTATCTTAGCTATGACTAACTTTAGCTAACCATGACTAATATAGAACCATCCTTTATCTCTATATAAATAATATCTCTTAAGTACTTGTAATACCAAGCTAAATATCACAATACCACACACATGCACAAATGGGTGTTACATTTACCCCCGGACTAAGTTTTCACTTTGTCCTCAAAGTGAAGGTCTCTCTACCTTCTATGGTACATCTTCAACTTATCATGGTTAATCCTATCAAAGTGTCTTCCTCCCAACTCCTTGAGATCATAGGTGTAATTGCCCCACACCTTCTCTACTATGAAAGGTCCAAAGTACTTAGGCAAAAACTTCTTTTGCACTCTCTTGAATCGAATGGAATCAAACAACATTACCCAATCACCTTCTTTGAAAGGCTCCACCTTCTTCTTGCCTTGCCTCTTGTCATAGCTCTCCTTTTGTTTCCTTTGGGCTTGCTCCACTCGAACCATAGCAACTGCTCTTGCCTCTTCCAACTCCATGAGTTGATCCTTCCTTGACTTCCCTGCATCACTTCCTTGTGCTTTCTTCAATCTCCTATGAATGCTTTGGAAGGTAGGAAGATCAAAGTGAATAGGTAAGGCAGACTCAATACCATACACCAATTGGAATGGAGAATATCCAGTGGAAGTCTTCATGGTTGTCCCACTGCTCTTCGAAGTAGACCATCTGCTCCTTGGTGAAAAAGAATATCCTCCACCATTGTGTAAGGTCTAGATCTTGCTGCAAGGGCCTTCCTCTCCCTAGCATGCATCCCTTCTGGATAGTTACCTCTTGTCACAAAATCCACAATCTCCTTGTACTCCATTGGAATCTCTTGAGTGACTGAGATTGTCATGAGCTCCTCATCCGGGAAGGAATCATCTACTGGCTCATCTCCATCATGATCATAGGCTCTAGATAACAAATCAGCATTTGCATGTTTCTTTCCTGGCCTATCCTCAATTGTGTAGTCATACTCAGACAAGAGTATCATCCACCTTGCTAGTCTCCCTTCAACATTAGGCTTGTTGAAGATGTACTTCAAAGCCTTGTGATCCGTGACAATTGTGGCTTTCCCTCCAATCAAGTAGTGTCTAAACTTCTTGAGACCAAAGATCACTGCCAACCCTTCTCTCTCTGTGACAGAGTAGTTCTTCTCTGCTGAAACCATCTGCCTACTAGCATAAGCTATTGGATGATCATGCCCATCTTGGTCTAATTGACTAAGAGTGCATCCTATAGCTACATTAGAAGCATCAGTGTAGAGGATGAAAGGCTTACTCCAATCAGGTTTAGCAAGAATTGGAGCTACAACAAGGGATTGCTTGAGCTCCTCAAAAGCTTTGAGAGCCTCCTTGTCTTCCAAAATCACCATGTAATCTACACCCTTCTTCATGTAGATGGTCAATGCATAAGCCTTGTTGGAAAATGAGAAGATGAACCTCCTATAGTACCCAACCATTCCCAAGAATTGGCGTAACTTTGTCAAGCTTGAAGGGAATGGAAGGTCTGAGATTTTCCTCACCTTCTCAGGATCAACTGCTATTCCATCCTTGGAGATGATGTGCCCCAAAAGTAGACCTTCTTCACATCCAAAAATGCACTTCTCTGGGTTGAGTGATGCATTTGCCTCATCCAAGCGTTGCAAGACTTTGATTAGGTGCTCAAAGTGCTCCTCCTTGCTCCCATAGACACAAAAGTCATCAATGAAATCTCTCACAAATTTCCCAATGAAAGGTTCAAATACCTTGTTCATGAACCGTTGGAATGTGGCTGGAGCATTGCAAAGCCCAAAAGGCATGACCTTGAAAGCGTAAGTTCCCCAAGGTGTGGTGAATGTGGTGAGTTGTTGATGCTCTGGTGCAATCTTTATTTGGTTATATCCACTATAACCATCTCCAAAACTGTACCTCTCATGACCTGCAACCTCCTCCAAGATCTCATCAATGAATGGCAATGGGTAGTAGTCCTTCTTGGTAACAGCATTAAGCTTCTTGTAATCCACACATACCCGAAGCTTGCCATTCTTTTTCTTCACAATGACAATTGGAGACACCTATTCTGAATTCTCCACCTCAAAGATAAATCCAGCCTCCTTGAGCTTATCAATCTCCTCCTTCACAACCAAAGATATTGGTGGGCTAATGCGACGTTGCTTTTGGCGGATTGGTCTTGCATGTGACTCCACCTCTATCTTGTGCTCCTCCAAGGTGACTTCCTTCAAATCCTTGTAACTAAAAGCAAACACATGGATGAACTTGCGGAAAATCTCCTCAAATCTCACCTTCTCCTCCTTGGTAACATTTGGGCCATACTTGAGGGTAGATAACCTTCTCTCTACCTCCTCAAGTGTCAATGGTGATTTATCTGGGTCCTTCAAAACCTCTGGCTTAGGTGCAAAATCCATAGCACACAAGGGATACACATCTGAATCAGATTCAGATTCATCTTCCTCCGTGGAAGTCTCCTCTTCCATGCTTGTGTCCACACCTGAAGCTCCTTCTTCAGAATCTGATTCCCAATAATTAGAAGATGGGGTATCTGAATGTGAAGTGTTGGTGGTGTTAGTCACAGGAACAGTGACTCTATGGTTTGATGGCCCAATCCTCAAGTACCCTTTGTGCCATCGATCAGTTGTGCGTGCTGCTCTCAACCATGGCCTCCCAAGAAGTAAGTCATAGCTTGAATCCTTCAAGACTTGGAAAGTCATGAGATTTTGAACTCCCATAACTGAAACTACCACCTTATCCATCACCCCTACTGGTCGAACTTGTTGCTTGTTTGCCATGCTCACCACAAATGTTGAAGGTCTTGAGGGTATCATACCCAACTTCTTCATCAACCTTTCTGACATGGCATTCACTGCTGATCCTCCATCAACCAATGCATCCTTGATGTTGTGACCATTCACTCTCACATCAATCTTGGAGGCATATTCACAAGCCTCCCATGGTGCTGGCTTGGCATCCACCACCCCCATTGATACTGGAACTTTTGCCTTCTTCTTCTTTTTGCTCCTTGTAGAACTCAAACCACCTCTAAGCTCCTTTCTCAAGGTAGGGTTCAAAGCAATTAATTGGCCCACTGTGATGTTAGCCTTGTGACTACCAACATCCTCCAACACATTGTAGTTCCATTGTTGCTTTGAGATCAAGAAGTCCTCCATCCCCAACTTCTTCCTTGGAGTCTTTGTTGTTGATGGTGTTGAGGTGTGAGTGCTCCTAGTAGACATAGGAGTATCCTTGCTTGAAGTAAATCCTTGAGAAGAGTGAACATCCTCTGCAAAACGAGCTCTCTTCTTCTCTTGTGCCAAAAGCTCCAAATTAAGACCCTTGGAGTTTGAGCACTCTCCCTTCTCATACTTGCTCTCAACCACATCTATGGATGCTATCCCCTTACCTTTGTTGGGATTAGGAGCCACTTGGGTTTCACTACCTCCCTCTTTCCCTCTATTGGCTCCCTCATAACCTCTTCCTCCATGGTAAGTGGAATTTGGGCAATTCCTTTGGATATGGCCTCTTCCTCCACAACCAAAACAATTTCTATCATTGAAATTGTTGGCTGGTTGGCCTCCTCTATATGGATAGTTTCCATAACTCCTAGGTCCTCTCCCTACATTCTGATCCACCTCTCTCTTCTCCCATAGTTGCACCACATTGATCTTGAGATCCGCAAGTTGTTTTGTGATGGTTTGGAGTGGATCTTTTGGTGGAGGTGCAAGAATTGGAGCAACTACTACTTGTGGTGCAACCCTTGTCACCAAAGTATCAGAAGTTCCACCATACTTGTAGCCTTGAGGAGGATGCACAACCTCCTTCACCACCAAATCACTCTCATCCCCTTCCAAACTCTCCTCCATACGAATTGCGATCTTGATAGCTTCAACCTTGGAAGAAGGTTTCTCATATCTCACCTTGCTTCTAATTTGTGGTCTCAATCCTCCCACAAAATTCTTGGTGAGCATGGCCCCTATGCCAATCATTGTAGTCTCCACATCATCCCCACCCTTCCTCAACACTATGCGAAATCTGGACTCCAACTTTTCCACTCTTTCCACATAGACCCTCACTTTCTCTCCATCTCCTTGCTTGAGAAATGTAACCTCACTCATCAATCTCTCATAACTCTCATCAGGAAGAAAGTTCTCAATGAGTGCTGAAGTCAAAGTCTCCCAAGACTCCTCTTCCCCCTCTCTCCTCTCTCTCTTTTGGTATTCTGACTCATACCATGTAAGTGCTGCATCCTCAAAGAAATCTGGTAATAATGAGGCCCACTCATTCTTCCTCCTCTCATTGTTTCCTATGCAAGCTCTCTTGAAGTCTCTCACAAAGGCCTCCACATCTTCTCCATCCTTGCCAAAGAAAACCGGAAGTTTCCCCATCTTAACCCCTCACTATCTTTCTTTTCTCTTAATTTTTTTTTTCTTTTTTTTTTTCTCTCACTCTATTACTAATAGAGTATATACATGACTAACACCATCTGAGAATAATCCACTCTAGTGAACACAAAAGGTTCAGGTTGCTCCAAGATTTCTATAGCAACATCAAATCCTAGAGTGCATATTAATCTAACTCTCATGGATAGTTTATCCATAAGTTGAAAGATTATCTCCATCACTAATCTTGAGAACTAGCTGATGAAGGTGGTAGTATTTCTGTAGCTGTACTAAGACTCTCTCCAAGATCCTTCACCAAAGTTTCCAAAAGTGCTTTTACTCCACTACACTCATGTCCTTTTGGAAGTCCTTCAACTCCACAAACCTCACACAACTCCTTGGTCTTAGATCTTCTCCCTCCCAATCTTGGTGAAGAAGGTCCAACATGCAAACCCAAGTCAAGTAAGCCTCTCCTTTCCCTCAATCTCTTGCTCTCAAAGGTTAATGGACATGAACTTGCCTTATGTCCCTTCTCTCCACATAGAAAGCACTTAGACTCACTCTTTCCTCCAAGTGGTGTAGGTTTTTGGATCCTCTCAACACTCTCTTCAAATTCTATTGTAAACTCTCTTTTCCTCAAATCCACCCCTACAATCACCTCAAACCCTTGGGGAACCTTGCATAATCTCAATTTCCACTCTTGATGACCCTCCATGTTCCCAAAGATGAATCTAAACACTCAAACATGCTTTTTGTTGATCTCAAACTTCTCATGCATGAGATCTCCACTCTGCAGAATTGACCCTTCCTCACAATGTCACTCAAATCTCCCAACGAATATGTCACAGTCCTCTGAAATTTTCCACACTTGATCACAACTCTAGGGCGTCCCTCCCTGCAAAATTTTAGATCTTTTCATCAAGCCATTTGGCCTAGACACCTTTCTATTCAGCACCCATATTTCAGATTTGGTATGAAAACCACCCCCCTCACTTCAAAAACTCATAACGCACTGCGCAAAAATGATCTCTCTCTAATTTTTGTGGCACCAGGTAGGATACAATGCACTGAATTTTCTTGGAAATTTTCAGGACAATTCACTAAAAATTGAAGAAATGGCAGACTCTGTACAATTTTCCAGAGAGCATGCAGTTGCGGGAGCACTTTACCCTATCAACTTTCAAAAATTCTAGCCCAGTGCGCATAGAAGCTCTCTCAATAATTTCAAGTGTGCTAACTGAAAGATAACCCAAGCTATCATGTGTAGAAATCTCAAGTCCAGATCTCAAACTTGAGATTTTGCCCAAAATCACCTTAATCCCCAAAATCTGCAATCCACCTCACACAATCTCTCCAATTCCTCTCATGTGTACAAGATGTACAAAATCACCTCAAAGACATCATAATGAACTACAGGGTATACAAATGGATCTTGGTTCTCTAACATAAGTTCAGCCCTCTCCTCTCCTAATGTTCTCTCCAAGTGAGCTCTCATAGCCTCCTTCTGCCTAATGTAGAATTGGACGCGGAACATTATCTTGCCTTCTAGAGAGGTCCCGGCAACGGAACCAAAAATGTGAGCCGGCCTGTCTCTCACTCAGGATGAACCTCTGATGGCTATTATGGTAGCGCACCATGGACTAAGAAGGCAAGGAACCCCAACTCCATCATACTCCTCCAAGGCTAACACTCCAAGACTCAAGACATTGCTCACTAGAGAACTCAATGAGAGAGAGATAGTTGCAAATGAAAGGATGATGAGTACCTCCTCACTCCTTGTTTATATACTTGTGAAATAGTTACGTACCAAAGTTACTAATTACCGTAGTAACTCAAGTTACTAGACTAAAAGTCAAGTAAAGTCAAAAAGTAGAAAGGAATATCCATTCACATGGGCATATTCCCCTTATCTTGACCCAACCACTAAAGCAAGGATTCCTTCACATGGGCTATCCTTGGACTAAAGAAGAATCCAAAACAAAAAGGCTTGCGGGCCCAAGAGTTCTCAACTCTTTCCCCAAAGCCAAACACCTAGGAATAATACCAAGTCAACACACTAAAATCCAAAATAGTGGTGCTCATCTTTTCTACTTCCTCTAAAGTAAGGTCCCATCTATCTTAGCTATGACTAACTTTAGCTAACCATGACTAATATAGAACCATCCTTTATCTCTATATAAATAATATCTCTTAAGTACTTGTAATACCAAGCTAAATATCACAATACCACACACATGCACAAATGGGTGTTACAGGACATCTTGTTGAAATCCAATAAAACTCAAGAGACAAATCTTATTAGGCCCAATATGTGAAAGATGAGTAAGCAAGGGTGATGTTGTGTGTATATACATAACTACAAAACATACATCATTGTCAACATCAAACACTATAGAAGCACAACTCACACATAAGTCATACATGAATTCTAAAGTGCCACAAAAATCAAATTTTCTTCCACTCGAATCCCGCTCAAATTAGATAGGTATTCAATCCTTCACTCTTCAATCTGCCAACAATTGTACACTAATTATAGTCAAGCTACACACACTCTAGCTAAGAGACTTTAAGTGACTCTTGCCAGTCTATCTACCATAGCCAAGAACTTGAAGGCTCAACATCAAAGAAGTGAGCTCTTTGGAGCTGCACTTTGAAGGTATACCCTCTGCTTGACCTAGGTCTCTAGCCCTAATGGTGCTGCTAATGGCACATCCAAAAATGCAAGTGACAATGGGTCCCACCATATGATTGGTAGCCCTAACATAAAATCAGACCATCAACAAGTAGTCCATGAATAACTACCAAAATACCTATGATTACTAATACTACTACTCCAATGTCCAAGCAATCTAGCTTTGACACCACAAATGTTGTGATAATTGTCATGTATATATATATATATTGTTCATAACATACATTGCTGTCAATAACATACATTATAAAAGCACAACTCACACATAAGTCATACATGAACTCTAAAGAGGCTAAGTGCTATCAATCTCTATTGTTAGTCTTTTGTCTAGAATCTATATCAAATAAAGGATGAACTAGCTATAGGTCAAGTACATCTATGATATAACCACTATCCTTGAGGAACCACCATGAAGAGAGGAGTCAAACATGCCATATGCCATCCTCTCAAACAACTATCACACACTAACATAGTAGCAACTCTACTAAAAGAGCCACATAACATACATCGCAAGCTTGGACATACAAGTGCTAAGCTTGGATCCATTGTATTATCAATGTTTGGGAGGTGGCATGGCGCATAATTGCACACATGATCCTTCCAAACAACACTATCATGCCTTTCTACCATGAGGACTCTAGAAAGGAAAACCTCATGCACTCTCAAGATAGTGTGGCTTGTAGTAACATCAAGTATCATCAATGTTGTTTATTTTAGATATACATAGTCACTTGAATGAAATTGATGGATTGAGGATCTATAACTTCCTCCTTGAATAAAAATATAATATATTTTATCCCTATGCTAAGCAATTGCTAAGGTCCCAAAGGCCATAGGTATCACTCTCCAAAAGATCTCTACCCACTAAGAACAGGTGCTCACCCATACGTTTGAATCATCCAAGTCCAAAACTAGAGTAGCATCTAGATAAATAGCTATAGGTAAATTTGGATCTTGTCCATAGAGTAGAAAGTAAGAAGAGAAGGATGCTAAGGAGGATTTCCAATTTGATTTGATAGCCCATGGACAGCCAAGGTAATTGGAGATCTTAATCTCCCAAGTGGCTTCTCTACAAACCATACTTATGCAATCCTTTCTTCATTTTCTGAACCACTCTCTTTGCTAAGCCATTTGCCTCAAGGTGATCTCAAGAGGTAGTACAATGATCAATCAAGGCCTTGTCATACAAGACCTGAAACTCCCTCAAGAACTTTGTACCTTGATCAATCAAAAACTCAATTGGGGCACCAAAATGAATAAGAACTTGATCTAGGAACAAGTAAGTTTTCTTTTCACTGGACTTGTCAAGAAGTGCCACCAACTCAATCCACTTGGAGAAGTGCTCCACCATAACCAAAACATACCAATGATGTCTTACTATCAGCGGTGAAGGTCCAACAAAGTTCAAACTCCAATGGTAACCCAATCCCATAATAGGTAATGGGTGTAACTATGGTATAGGAGCATTAAATTATGCTCCAACTCAATCAAAAACCACATATTTGGCAACAAACTGCTATACATCAATCTACCACTAATAATGACTCTACGGTAAGGTATATATTTGCTTTACTCCAAATGTCCTAGCTCCTCATGAGCATGATATACTAACTATGGTTTTTGAGATGGAAGTGATAGTACTTGCACTCTACTATCGTCCCATACACAAAGAAGATGTCTACCCTCCAATCTAAACCGCACGGCTTGTTGCAAAACATGGTCTCTCTCTTGGTCCCAATTGTGCTACCCACAACACCAATGAAAAGATAATCCATCACTAAGACATGATCATGAATATCTCATTGATCTATACAATATCTCCACCCTTTGGATTTATGACCTCAACAACTCCTCATGTAAGCATTGAGAGAGATACCACCAAAGCCTCAAAAAATATGCATAGAAAGGTAAATGCATACCAACCTGGCACCATCTCCTTGTTTGTCTCACCATGCCAACATGCTTAGGTCTGATCCTATTGGTTGGGATATGGGTTTTTACTCAACCCATCTATATCACAGCTCATCACTCCAAGTCAATAAATAACCATGAAATCATACTCTTGTAAAATCATAGCCCATCAGGCAAGCTTCCTTGAAAGCTTGTCAAATTTTCTCAACCACTTCAGTGGTTGATGATCAATGATTAGAGTGTAGGAGGTTATCAAGTAGGTAACATTAAATATGTGCTATTGCCCATATTGCTGCCAAGCACTCTCCCTCATATGAACTATACTTTGCCTATGCTGAATTGTTGGAGTGACTAGCATAAAGCACCACAAAATCCTCCTCCTTATCATCATTTTAGGTGAGCAATGCTCCAAGCCCCAATGTACTCCAATCAGTGTGAACCTAAAATGGTCATCCTTTGAACGGTCTCCTAAGAATAGGGGCAGATATCAACCTATCCTTGAGCTCCATAAAAATTCTCTCTTGCACATCTCTTCAACACCACTCATATGTAAGCTTGGTCAACTTCATCAAGGCCTTGGCAATAACACTAAATCCTCTAACATATTGGCAATAGAAGTTCATCAACCCAAGAAATGCTTGCAATCTACTCACATTTGTAGGCCAAGGAATACATACAATTGCCTCCACCTTGGTGTATTGAACACCAAGTCCTCCATGGTAGATAGTGTGACCCAAGTACTTAACTTGCTTGTAGAAGAATCTACACTTCCCAAGATGTAATTTGAGTCCATGAGATCTCAATCTCTCAAACATCTCCAACAAATGTCTCTCATGCTCCTCCACAATAGTACTATAGGCCAAAATGTCATCAATATAGCACCAAGAAAAATCTAATCTTACTAGGATCCTATCCATGTCACTTTGGAACTTGGCAAGAGCATTCTTTAACCCAAATAGTAAGAACCTCCATTGATATAATACATCTTTACCGTGAGAATCAATAGCCCAAAATGCTATCTTGGACTTTCTCCTCCTTGATTGGCAATTGATGATATCATGCTCAAAGATCCAAAGTTTTGAAGACCTTTGCATGCCCATTTGCATCAAAGATTTCCTTTGGTGCAGGCATGGCATACTGATCAGCCCTAGTCTATTGGTTGATAAGACAATAATCTCCACATATCCACTTATTTGTGTAGTTGCCATGCATATCCTTCTTGGTTAACATCATTATAGCTAAAGCATACTGTCCATGTGAAATCTCCACCAAAATATCCTCAAAAAGGTCTCTACTCTAGCTTTGAATTAATGCTTTCTCCATGTCACTATATCTACAGGGACGTCAAAAAACTAGTGTACCATTAATAAGCTCAATCCAAATACCAAGTCCTTTCAAAGCACCTAAATCCTTCATATTGAAGGTAAAACAACTTGTGTAGTTCCTCAAGAATCTCCAAACTTTCTGTCTTTCCCCTCTTGTAAGCTTGAGTCCAAGATCTGGCTTCCAAGTATCCTATGTAACTGATGTAAGAGTGGAAGACATACTTATAGGCTGCTACAATGAGCGCTTGGGAGTAGTAATGCCATGCACTCAACCACTAGAGTTCATAACCTCAGTGTAGAAAACTCCTTCTACTCTAGTTGCAAGCTCCATACGTCCTCTAATTGCATCCCAAGTAAACCTATAATGCCCACTTATGCATGTATGTACTATGTGATATTTAGTTTGGTATTACAAGTACTTGAGAAATACTACTTATATAGAGATAAAGGATGGTTTTACATTAGTCATGATTAGCTAAAGTTAGTCATAACTAATATAGAGGGGGTCTTACTTTAGAGGAATTAGAAAAGATGAGCACCAATATTTTGGATTCTAGTGTGTTGACTTGATATTATTCCTAGGTATTTGGCTTTGAGGAAAGAGTTGAGAACTCTTGGACACACAAGCTTTTTTGTTTTGAATTCTTCTATACTCCAAGGATAGCCCATGTGAAGGACTCCTTGAATTAGTGGTTGGGTCAAGATAAGATCATATGCTTAGGAGAATATTCCTATGAGTATGGATATTCCTTTAGCTTTTTGACTTATATGACTTTTAGCCTAGTAACTTGAGTTATTCCAATAATTAATAACTTTGGTGCGTAACTATTTTATAAGTATATAAACTAGGGATGAAGAGATACTCATCATACTTTCATTTTCAACTATCTCTCTCTCATTAAGTTCCCTAGTGAGCAATGGTTTGAGTCTTGGAGCGTTAGCCTTGGAGGAGTATGATGGAGTTGGGGTAGATTCCTTGCTTTCTTAGTCCATGGTGCGCTACCATAATAGCCATTAGAGGTTCATCTTGAGTGAGAGATAGCCGGCTCAAAGACCAAGGGTGTAATGCAAGTAGACAATGCTCATATAGATGGACCCCAAGTAGACCACTCTCACTAGTAGTCGTTGGTTGTGTCCCAAGAATACTTTGCCTATTTGGTCCATCACCCCCAACATGTGCCTGAATTGTCTTGATAGGCACAAAGCTCACAAGTGTTCAAGTGGTGATGCCTATCAAGTGCATCCTACACTACTCTACCAAGCCAAGGCTCACAATCTAGGTCAATAGTTCAAGTCCATAGCTTGACCTAACACTTGATGCTTGGATGCCTTTGATACACCTATAACAATGATAATGCCGGTACAAAAACCTATCGCTCAATCCCTCTCATCAACATTGGGCTCTACCAATTGCTATTATTGTGAGTCCCAAACAAGTCCAAGACCTCCTTCTCAAAAAGCATGGAGCTCGGGAAACTCATAAGTGTGGGTTAAGCACTTTTGGGCTGTCCAACAAGGTTCACCATTGCCATAGATGACCTATCAGCCACCATCACTGTCCAAGATTGGTGCCCAACATCCAAAATATCATCAACAATAAAATAAAGTGGTCTAGTTGTTGAATCCCATCATGTGCATGTTGTAGAACCTCTCTAGGTAAGAGGTTTGTCCACCAAAGATGAAGACAATGAGCGTATGATCCCACTTTGGTTGCATCCAATAACACAATAGGTCCCATTAAGAATGGACATGATGTGTACTCACCACCACATGAGTATAAGAATCAACCATCAACGGGATGTTCTCTAAAATGTAGACTAGAGAAATAGATTAATGAACCTAGAGATGTCTTAGTATACATAACATCTCCCAAAACAAACCAAAATGTGGATCTTGGAGACCTTGGCCTTAGCTAGCACTAGTATGTTCCTAACATGGCCATCAAAAAATCACCAAATGAATGGGACTATATCTCTCCAAATCTTGTACTCCTAACAAGGAAATATTTGTTAGTAGGATCTTCTTGTAACCCTTGATTGCTGATATCAATAATAACTCAGAATACCGATAGGCCAAGTGTGCTACATGATAAAGAGAGACTTGTCTAATTATGGTACCCACATTTTATGTTTTTGTTTTGTTTTGTTAAAGTTTTGAAGAAGAAGTGTATTGAGGAAGCTGAATTACAAAGTAAAGAAGGGACTTATGTGTCTACTGAGTAAACCCAAAGAAGTTGACTAGGGTCAAAAACTAGAAGTACTCGGATGGGGTTCCGAAGAGATAAATCCAAAGAAGATTATCTTTGGACCAGGAAGTGATGGCCAATATGAAGACTATGTAACAAACTTTTTAAGTGTCAAGCCGGGCAAGAAAGTACACTTCAAGAAATGATGGAAGGAGGAGAAGAAGACCTTAATAGTGATAGGAAACCAACACGCTGAAGAAGTGGGAGTCAATTTTGAAATTGATTGAAGAATGATTGCACTTTAGGGTACTATAAAATTGCAATTGCATAGGGGGAAATCAAATATTTCAAGTATTTATCTTGTTCCTTTGAGCAGTTGTCCTATAGTAACATACGTCAAGAAGCCAATTGAGAGTGAAATTTTCCAAAGTCCAAAGGGTTAGAGTGTCACGTCTAGGAGAGGAGATAGTTTTCCAGTGCCAAAGAACTAGAGAACAAATCATGGCAAAGAAGACTAAGAACACACTCGCAATGAGGAGTTTTGGAATTTGGAGATTAGATGTCATAGTTAGGATTGAGGTCTTGAATAGACTTTGGATTACATTCTTGGCATGGAACTAGAATTTCAATTTCCCAAGCGTTATGGTAGAGATAGCTGCCAGTTATTGTGAGGAAGGCCCCAAAGTCGAGAAGAAGAGAGGAAATCCGGCTTGATGGACTGAGTCAGATTGGAAGTTAGTATTGGGGAAGGAAGCAAGAGAGGCAACTTGGGTCACCTTCTATCAAAAGTGTGATGCTGCAGAGGAGATTGAGGAAATTAGAAACTTGTTCAATGCTTTGCGGACCAACAATAGTTAGAAAGTAGAGTCCTATAGGGACCTGATTAAGCCAAGCATTGTGGGAGCAATAATGGCCATGTTCGAACCAGAAAGAACAACATACGTGAACATGTAGCAAGCAGTCTTCTTCCACCAGATGTTTGCAAGAGTGAAGGTGAATTGGGTGAAGTGCTTCCACCAGCAAATGAAGCAGATGATCATCAATTGGAGAACCAATTTGCCTCCAAATTAATTTTCACTATTTGTAGCACACTTCTACTTTGGATTAAATTTGTTGATAATGGAGGAGAGGCAGCGTATGGTATCACTTTCCATCTTGATCTATGACAAGAAGTAGATCAAGAGGAGCAACAACATATGTTACAATTGCGAGCTAGCAATGACCACTTCATCAAAACAGGATAGAGGGAGATGGTGGAAGGAAGAAGTCCAAAGACAAAGAAGTGGACTAAACCCGAAGAGGTAGCATTGCCCCAGCCACAACAAAAGACCCAAAGACTCAATCCGTGAGGTAAGCAAGCGGTGAAGGAGGAGACTTCAAAGACATAGTTTGAAGGAGAGACAAAGTCTAGAAGAGGAGACTTAGAAGAAATTGAGATCACACTACAAAGTGCGGAATCTAGAAGTGAGAGTGATGGTGAAGAGGAAGTCCAGCAATCAATTGAGGCAGAAGAAGATGAGGCATTCCATGCCGCGGTTGATTGTATGGAGAGAGAGAGGAGATAAACCTTGCTTAGAATTGGCCATGGAAGAGATCAATGAAGAGCCAAAGAAGGAAGACCAAAAAGTAGGCAAAGCTAAGAAGTGAATGATAGTTGAACCTCCAGGTTTGAGCTCAATCTGTAAGGTAGAAGAAAGCTTAGAGACAATATTGTTGAAGGTACAAAGATCAAGACTTTGGAGGAAGGCTCTAGTGGAAGAAGCAAAGTACAAAGATGGAGCAAAAGATGAAGCAGGCTTTGAGGGAGTAAAATACCAACATAAATTGTGACTCCATTGTTGGAGATGCTGAATATGTAGAAGAAGATAACCCGCAAGATCGTATGAAGGTGAAGAATGAGTTGCAAGTGGTGAAGTATTTGGTGGACAAAGTGAAGGGATTGAAGGAAAGTGTAACCTAAAGAGAAGAAGAAGCTAAGGAACTTTGAGTGGATGCAGTCTTGAAGAAGAAGACTTTAGAGAACTTGCAAGAGAGTTTCTAGAAGCAGGGAAGAGAGATGCACATTGAGTACAAAGACAAGTTGAAGATGTACAAAGAAGAGTTGAAGGCAGAACTATTTTGGGGGTATGCATCAAAGTCAGTCGAAGAAGTTGTTGGAAGACTATGGGCAATGCTGAGCACGGAGTCTGAAGGAAGATTGGAGGAAGCGAGACTGCATGAATTAAAATTGCTTGTGCAAAAAACTCAAAAGAGAAGAACAAAAGATGTAGGAATGAATACTCTATTAATATGTTGTCATTGGAAAATAATCCATGCGTATCATTGGTGCCATTTGGGAGTGAGTTTTTTTTTTTATGTTACAACGAACTTGGCATTTTTTATGTTATTGCATCTAGGGGGTATTGTTTATGTCATTGATAAGTCGGAGGTTTTTTTGTGCTACTATAGACTTGTGACTTATTTGAGTGTTTCATAAGCTTGGAAGAGTTTCAAGAGTTGAATAAGCTCAAAAGTTTCTCTTTATGTTCATGAGCTCAGAAATTTTTTTCTATGTTCTTCATAAGCCCAAATGTATATTTTTCATAGACTTGGAACTTTTGCTTATGCTATTGGGGTCTCCGGAGTATTTAGTTCTTAGTAGAGGACAAGGGGTTCTTAGCTTTGAGAGAAAGCTTGAGAAGGACAAAAGTGGAAGGCAAAAAAGGAAAAATGAGACTTAGCACCTAGATAAATGAGATCTTTAGGAGTTTTGGCTAGCAGTTGGAATAAGACAAGAGGGCCGGTCAGCTGAAAAGAAAAGGGGAGTTGGGATCGGGAGAGTCTGGCCAAGAAAAATATTTTTTGAGAAGGAGAAAAATATTGAAGGAGTTAGTGATTGGGACAGAAGAGAAAAGAAGGACAGGGAGAACATGAAGAATCCAAGAGAAACAAGGGAGAGGGAATTGGTGAAGGGAGAGAATTTGAAGGGGCAGGGGTTTGGCCTAGGGAGAATAGGGGAAGAACATCAAATGAGAGAAGAAAACAGGAGGAAAGGAAGGGAAGATGTGAAGGTTATTTGAGACAAGGAAGTTCAAAGAAAGTTTACAGAAATGAAAAGGGAAGGTATCAAAGGATTTAAAGAGGAGGTTGGGTTTGCAGAACAGAGAAATGAAGAGTGAGACAAAAGACCAAAGGTTTTTGCAGGACAGTGAACTCTTGAGAGGAGTGTTGAGTGGAAGGGCTAAAGGTTGAGAAGGCTTCTCTTGAAAGACAGAAGGATCTTAAGGAGGGGTTTGATTGAAGAGCTAAGGAGGATCAAGAGGTTTGGGGACAGGACAAGAAATATCAAAGGAGGACATTCTGGAAGGAAAGTCTGAATGGAAAATGAATATCAAGGAATAGGGAAAAGAGAAGGAGGTAGTTGTGGTGTTGTATCCTCTATGTTGTCTTGGAAGATTTGTTTCACTAAACATAAAATGGAGTGCTTGCAAGGAAGGGTTTGACTAGCTGCTAAAAGCCCGTAGAATGAGAGACTGCTGATTATCTGCTGCTGGTGATGTTTGTAATTAAACAAGCTGGGTCGTAAGATCCAGGGGAAAGAAAGAAATGTTGAGCTGGGTTACCTTAGTTTCAGCTACGAGACTTAGGCTTAGAAGTGCTTGAATTCCACCTGCTGGAGGGCTACATTAGTCAAGATCAAGGACCAGCTAATTAAAATTTGTAGAATGATAGACAGACAAAATCCAAGGAGTTGTATACAGTGAGTAATTCCCAGGAGGTGGTCTAGAAACCAACAGGGAGGATTCCAAAGGAAGACAAGCAAAAATGGATTGGAAAGTAATATGCAGAAATTGAGTGTTTGAATTTGGAGAGCAAGTATCTTGGAGTTTCCAATTTAGTCCTTGCTTCAGAATCTGTGTTTCCTTTTTTTTGTCCAATTAAGCTACATAGATAAGATTGGCATCCACCTTGCCTTAAGTGCAATATAATCAAGGACATTGGATCTTTCCACTCTTTGCAAACATCTTCCAAGGCCCACTCACCGGATCATTGCTTGTAATTTTACCTTGTATGTTTGTACAACAATTTGAATGGCATGGCTGAAAGCCCATAGGCTTCATTGGGATGCTCATCGACACAAGAACATCAACCGCATTCTATTTTGATTGACACCCACTCACATATATGGCTGTTATTGGAGGCATTTGGCATTTGCATCTCCTTACATGCTCACTTGCCTTGACATCATAAACGGGACTGAGCTACTCATCATTGTTGATTGCTTCATCATCTCATATTTCTTCAAGCTCCTTGTGGCATCTCTACATACATCTCCATACAAATCCAACCACTTTTCTTTGGGCTCCTTGCTGCTGACATTCAATGACTTGCTCCACAAAATCCTTCATAGTTTGTTGGGACTTTCCCTTGAAGAGCTCATAGATTGTGGCCCTGATGATTACTATTTTGACTACATTGCCTATAGTTTGGCTAGCATTTGGAGTAGTTGGTTTTTCTTGTTGATGAAAGTGTGAATGATTAAAAAGAGAAGGGATTAGCAAAAGGTCAAGAAAGTAAGAGAAGGAGTTAAAGTGCAACAAATGGGAGGAAAACCAAGGCTGCACATACAAAGAGTCGGGAGTAATACAAGGAGATTAGGAAATGCATAGAGAAAACATATGTCTATCAAAGAGTGAATAGAGAAAGAGGGAATTTTAGGAAATAGAGATAGAGATTTCATTCAGTCAGTCAAGAATAAGGGAGAGTATAGAAGGAAATATTGAACAAGGAACTATTGAGAGAGAAGGGAGTTCAGTCAAGAACAGCGAGGAGAAGTTGAGGATCAAAGGAGGGTCAAACAAGAAATTCAAGGAGGTAGGAGAAGAGTTTTTGAAGAAGAAAGAGAAGCAAGAAAGGAAAGGAAGCGGGAGAAATGTTTTCCAAAGAACAGAGGACCCACAAATCTGTAAGCAAGGCAAAGGGATTTTTTGTGTAAGGAATAAAAGATTAGTTGTAACGGGATTCTTTCTTTTCTTATTGAACAATTGCTAAGAACTTAGAAGAGGTCATTATTTTGGTTTGAAACTACTTGGTTTCATCAATTGGAGTTGCCTATTTTGGCGCTTGATCTTTGGTGAGCAACGCATGATTCTTGGTGTTGTTGAACTTAAGCAATTTTCTTTTGGTAAGGAGTGACACTTGAAAGGGAATTTGTCTTGGGTGTTTCCAGTCCAATTCTTGTAGACTGAACATACCACAAACCTGGTGGCATTGGGTTGAATCTGGCCAAATAACTTGTGGCCTATAATATAGACCCCACCAGATTCAAAGAATACAACCCTAAATAATAATAGAGCAATCTAAGCATGAGCAGCTAGGTGCCCGGCACATTCTCAAGACCAAACAATCCCCATGACAACGTCTGAGAGAGCGAGTAGATAGGAAGATAATTGAAGTAGTAGACAATGTAAGTCTCAGATTAGATTTAGTGAACTTAGAGTTAGAGAGACTTAGGAGTAGTGTGAAGGAGGAGAAAAAGTCCAAAGTTGCAAAAGTAGGAATGCAAGTGTTTTTGGATTTGACATTTGAGACATTAGAGAAGCAAGGGTCAGAAGATAAAGATGTAGATAGATTAGATATGAGTGCAATTGTAGTTTGTAGTGAAGAAGTGGTAGAGATAGCTGTGGTACCCATCTTTTTCATGTTGGACGAGTTTTGAAGAAAAAGTGCCTTGCTGAAACCAAATTGAAACCAAATGGAGAAGAAATGAGAGGAAATTTGTATTTTGATCAAGCTTGAGGAAGTCAACTTTGTATCATATGAAAACGGACTCAGCCAGGATTGAAAGAGGGCAGACCCAAAGGAGGAATGGAAGTTACAGGTTGGTATTCTTGCGGGGGCCATATCTCAATGTCCATAAGTTCAAATCAAGCATGCTATATTTCGTTGGAAGCGTCTTGTTTAGGGCTTTCCGTTGCCACCAATATTGCAAAGTTTGAAAGTCTGTAGAAGAAGTTACAGGATGTGAAGTTTTGGGACTAGATATACAGAGTAGTTTAGTGTCTTCGGGTTGGTGTCTTTGGGTCTTTGGACTTCGGACTTCGGACTTCAGACTTTGGGTCTAAAGACTTTGCCTTAAGACAAATGTGATTCAATCCGAGGTAGTCAAACATCGGATGTAGGAGTCTTTGGGTCAGACATTTGAAGCATCTAAAATAGTTAAGATAGAGAAAGAAGATAATTAGGATATCCATGACTTCAATTTCAGTTCTGATTGAAGATATTACAGAATTAGAAGAGAAATAACAATAGTGAATAATCCCAAAATGCAAGATTAGACAATAAGTGTTTTCGGGTCAGTTACATGAGAAATTATGGAAAAGTGGGTTACAAATTGAAGGCGTAGATAGTGTACCCATGCTTTCAATTATAATTCTTGATGAGGATATAGTAGAATTAGCAAAGGAATCAATAATAATTAAGTCCGATGTTGCAAGAGTAGGAATTGAGGTGTCATCTGACTTGTTATTGGAGACATTAGAGAAGAGTGGGTCAAGAGATAAGGAAGTAGATGGATTACACATGACCTCAATTGTAGATTCTAGAGAAGAGATAATAGAAATAGTGAAGGATTTGGTAGAATCAGATATACATGAAGGAGAAGTAGTAGGAAGATCATCGAGTTTGAAAGCCGATGAAGAGGTTGACATCAGATTGGGGTAGAGACAAATTTGAGATTTGAAGAGGCAAATATGAAGTGTTGCATTGTCAGTTTGGATCTGTAGGTTAGAAGAGTTGTTGTAGAACGGTATTTTTGTTAGAATTGTCATTTGCTTCACTATTTAAGGGGAGCATTTGCAATGTTATGTTGTTAAGTCTTCATATTTTTGAAGATAGATAAAGCAAAGTGCTGGTTTTTAATGCTCGTCGCTTGAGCTTAATTCCGATTGTCAATTTTGTGTTTGTGTTTGTGAGTGTGTGGAGAAATTTGAAGTGCAAGTTAGTGTATCTATGGATGTTGGATTCTGTAGCCTTGATCTTCATTCTATGTGTTTGGTCTTGAATGAAGTGCAATTGAAGCAATGCCTTGACAAATCTGAGAGGAATTGTAGTGTTGGTAGTATTCTGCATTTGTTAGTGCAGCACAAAGTTGATGTGAAGCAATTTTGATTGAGGAAGTTGTGCCTTTAGTGGAAGGGTGGAACATAATTTTGAGGCAAAATCTTTATTTGCATTGAAGTGCCGTCTTTGGGAGAATCTGAATCATCACAATCAAGAGTTGTTTAAAAAGAATTTTTTATGTTGTGATTATGTGTGTGTGTATTCGTGACAAGTTATCAAGATCTTGAGCTTGTTACTCTCTTCTGGGTGTGGTTTTTACCTGAGAGATTAAAGATGCAACCAAGAAGAATAGAAGTTGTTACTTTGCTTTGTATTTGACCAATTCTAAATTGTATCTCTGTGTGAACACACTTTACTTACCCGATTATCGCAAAAGTGATATTTGTCGGGTTGTCACAATAGCAAAGGAATTAGTAGAATTAAATAGAACCAAAGAAGGAGAAGTGATAAGAAGATCATCGGGTTTGGAAGCCAAAGAAGTAGACTTTAGATCAGAGTAGAAATAGATTGAAATATGAAGAGGCAAATATGGATAGGTGCATTGTCATTTTGGATCTATAGGTTAGAAAAGTTGTTGTATAACGGTATAGTTGTTAGTAGTTATCAAGTGCTTTGCCTATTTAAAGGAGGCCTTTGCTGTAAAATGTTGTTCAGTATTCCAAATTTCTAGAGATAGATAAAGCAAAGTGCTGAGTTTAGTGCTTGTTGCTTAAGCTTAATTCCACGTATCAATTTTGTGTGTGTTGTTTGTGAGTGTGTGGAGAAATTCAAAGTGCAAGTTAGTGTGCTTGTTGGATGTTGGATTCCAAAACCATGATCTTCATTTGGTGTGTTTGATCTTGAGTGAAGTGCAATCAAAGCAATGCCTTGATAGATCTGAGAGGAATTGTAGTGTTGGTAGTAGTTTGCATTTGTGAGTGTAGTGTAGGGTTGATGTCAACCAATTTTGATCAAGGAAGTTGTGCCTTCAATGGAGGGGTGGAAAATTTTTTTGAGGCAAAGGTGCTTTGTAGTGAAGTAGCTATCTTTGGGAGGATCTGAATCATCACAATCAAGTTTGTTTGGAAAGATTTGAATGAGTTGTGATTAGTTAGTGTTAATTTGTCACAAGACTGCAAATAAGTGCTTGTTACTCTCTTCTCAGTGTGGTTTCTACCTGAGAGATTAAAGACACAACCAAGAAGAGTTGAGATTAATATTGTTTGTCATTGTATTGGACCAATTCTGAATTGTATCTCTATGAGAACAAACTTTACTTACTTGATTACCGCAAAAGTGATATCTGCCGGATTGTCACACTAATAGTGTCATCTCTCTCCACATGCAAATACCTTTGTACTTATATACATGCTTGTAATACTACAACTAGTCTAGTGCTAATCCTACCAAACAACTCCAATAGACGTTCTTCCTCTATTGGATGCTGCCAAGCAATGAGTGTGGTATCCAAAGGTGAAAATGGGATAGTCTCAAAGGCTCATCCTCACACTAGTCTCTTGGTGGTACAAAGGCTCCACTCCAAGCCTATTGCACCAATTGATATGCATGCTATTGCAATGCCTTCTCAGAACTCCACAATGGAACATCCAAGGTGGATAGAACCATCCTACTTGTACTCCAAATCCAAGTGATCTTTGCTCGTATCAGAGTATCCTCTGCACAGGCATTTCCTTCCAATGAGTCACCAGGCCAAGTACCAAAACCATTGAAAGCTGAAATTGATACCATGGTCCCTGATTGTAGTGAGCCAAGACTGCCATTGCTAAAGCATATTGGTAGGCAATATATCTATCCCTCACTTGACTTCCAACTTGGTCTATAAGAGGCTATCTCCTCCTAGTAGTCAATATTGAAACCCATGGAGTATAACATTACTCCACCAACTAGCACATCATATGACTATGCTATTGATGCAATAGCTTGAGCTCTGACCATAGAGCTATTAGTTGGATGACCAAGCTGAATCTGGACAAGAAGCTCTCTACATGTGATGTACTATGTAGAACCATCTCCTAGAGATGTCTAGATAATGGACACTTCTCCATATCAGTATTCCATAGCTCTAGACCAAAAACTAAAAACCTTTCCCAAAGTCTAATAAGACACTTTATGGTGTATAGAATTTCCTTTAAGGTCCCACCAAATGGAAAATCCTCCTCTACTTACCCAATAGGACAACACTAGGTGTGAACTAAGCTTGCTCAATACCAATCTAACTAGTAACTCCTCCAATCTAGCTATTATTGCATACCATAAAACACTGGTTGCTAAGCGGATTTCATGCTCCTCAACCAAGTCAACTCCACTATCAACCACCTTTGCTCTAAGAGTAGAAACCACATCATCCTTACTCTCCCAAAGTGTGGTAGCAAACAAAAAATTGAAGTTGGGTCAACTCTCAATGTATACATGTCACTAGTAGAGAATAAAGGGAAGTGCATAATCAATTGAGCCAACCCCAATATCATGCTAGACTTAATTTGTGTATTAGGAGGAAGCTTACTAGGATCTAGTCTATCATGCACTCCATTGTGACCTACCATACATGCAATAGGACGTCTAGGAGCAGTGGATGTTGTCTATGACACCTTAGAGAGTATGAAAGACTAGGAGAGTATGCCTTGCTACCAACCTCTCCTCTTTATGGGTCCAATTCCATTGATGCTCTTTTAGGCTCTGGAGCACGTATTGCACTCCTAATCATTGTGGTATATACATACACCTATGTTGTTCCACACATAAAGTCCAAGATACCTCTACCACCAACATAAGAGGTGGAAACCTCAACACCTAAATTTGATCTCCTTTGAGCTATGGCTATGCTAGCCAATCTCTACTCCAAGTGCTCAATCCAAGTAGCCATGGCTGTATCAAAACCAAGGGTAGGTATTGCACTCCTGCCAAGTGTGGATCCTCTACCACCTTGTCCTCCATGACTTGGAGTTCCTCTACCATCTGCCATAACAACCCTACTACTCTATAACTCTAGGTGAAGGTCAAAGGATTGGTCACTAGTGTGACCAAATCTATGGCAATGGTTACATTGTCTATGTGCTGGTTGTGATGCACTAAAGGTATCATGTTTGCTGCCTTGAGTGCACTCTCTCTTGTAGTGAGGTCCATCACAAGTTCAACAAGCAACAGCACCACTCACTAGTTGCTATTGACTTGAAAATGAAGGTAACTACACTAACTACACTAGGCTCTCCACTTTCTCCATAGGGTCTAGGTTGTCCACAATGTCTTTCTTAGAAGATAACTTGGCATGGTGCACTTTATTGCACTCTAGAAGAAGTAATAATTATGGATGAGGTTTCCTTACCAAATCCAAATATCACCACTCTCTCTTCCACCATGTTGAGTTCAATGCATGTGACAACCCAAACTTTTGTAGTAATCAAGTAAGTAAAGTTTGTTCCTATAGAGGTACAAGTCAAAAATGGTCAAATACAAAGTAAAATAATCACAATGTGGTTCTTCTTGGTTGCATCTTTAATCTCTCAAGTAAAAACACACCCAAAAGAGAATAAAAGCACTACTTTGTAGTCTCAATACAAATTAACACTCATAATCACAATACTATTCAATCCTTCCAAACCAACTTTGATTGTGATGATTCAGATTCTCCCAAAGATGGCTACTTCATTGCAAAACAATCTCATCTTAGAATTGCATTCTACCCTTCCATTGAAGGCACAACTTCCTTGATCAAAATTGCTTCACATCAAACTCACGCTACACTCACAAATGAAAAAAACTACCAACACTACAATTCCTCTTAGATCTGTCAAGGCATTGCTTCAATTGCACTTCACTCAAGATCAAACACATAGGATGAAGATTAGCTCTATATAATCCAATATCCAACAAGCCTACTGACTTGCACTTTGAAATTCTCTCAACACTCACAAACATATGCACAAACTTTATACTTGGAATTAAGCTCAAGCGAGGAGCACTAAGATACAATAGTTTGCTTTATTTATCTTTATAAATTATGAATACTGAACAACATAACACTACAAATTCCTCCTTTAAATAGGCTGAGCACTTCAATGGTTCACTTACTGATATACCATTCTATAACAACTTTTCCAACCTACAGATCCAAATGACAATGTAGTTCTTCATATCTACCTCTTCAAATCTCAAATCTATTACTACTCTAATCCAATGTCGACCTCAACTTTGGCTTCCAAACCCAATTTTCCTTCAAGAATTTCCCCTTCTTTAGGTCTCTCTAATACTACTCCTATATCTTCTATTTCTACTATCTCTTCACTATGAACTACAAGTGCACTCTGATCTAATCTATCTACATCATTCTCTTTTGACCCACTCCTCTCTAATTTCTTAGGTAACTCACCCAAATACACTTGCACTCCTACTTCTACTACTTTGGACTTCTTCTCTAACTTTATCTCACTACAAAGTCTATCTAAATCTGATCTTCCTAAATCAAATCTAAGACTCATGTTATCTCCTACCTCTAACATCTTTCTATCAACTTAGTCTCTCAAACAAATCAAAAGATTTTTCAATTCAATGTCCTTTGCCTTCCTCTTCCAAATTTCTTGCATAAGCTACTTCAATTTGTGTAGTCTCACTTCCTCCAACTTTATCTTGGCTTTAGTATTGAGCATTGCTTTTAACTCCTTCACCATTGCTCCTATTGCATCCAACTCCATACTCAAGACTACCTTCTCCTTACTTCTCTCCTCCTCCAACTCATTCCGATACATCATCAACTCATCCTCAAACTCAGCCTTCAATGCTTCCTTCTCTTGTCTATACAAGACTAGTTGATCCGCAGCTCCTCTCAAGAATCCTCACAATCATTCTTCCTCCTGACTCCGATTTGTTGATTCTTGCTGCCAAGGTTGGTCCTTCTTTGCCATGCTCTTCCTCATACTCCCCAACTCTTGCTCCATCATTGCTGCATTCACCTTTGAATGTATAACCTCTACTTGTGCATCAACAATTTCTCTTTTCATTACCTCAACCAATGCCAACTTCTCCTTCAATTCCTCACTACACTTCACCAAGTTCTCCATCACAGCTTTTAAGCTTTTAATCCAAAGAACTGCTTCTTTCCAAATTTCTTTGACTTCCTTTTGTCCTCAAGTTAATTGTTCATTCAACTCCCCAATTTCCTTCCTCAATTTTGCTACAACCGCTAACTCATCTCTCACTTCCGGATGAGAACCCTTTGTCTCTGCTTTCTTCTGCTGTAGAAACACAAACAAAGGAAACACAATCTTTGATAGATAATCAACTCCATCTTGTCTCTTATGTCTTTGCCTTTGGTTGGTAATTCTTTGACAAGTGCATTTCCCCAAAGACGCAATCTTTGAATCTTCAATGTTTCTCCATTTGAACTCTCCTCTTTGGCTGCAACTTTGCTTGTTCCAACGACAACTAATTTAGTACTTCTCTTCCCTCTTGGTACCCTTGGAAATACCAAGGCACTCTCTTCTTCTTTCTCATACTTGTGATTGGCTGTTGGTAACTCCAAACTCATCTTGTCTTCTTCAACAATTGTTCTTCTTGATTGCTGAACTTTAGTCTCTCCTTCACTACCACTACTTGACTCTTTGCTCAATAGTGTAAATTCTTTTCTTGAGGCTTCTCCCTTTGACTCAGTTTCTCCATCTAATTCCTCCTCCAAAGTTGATTCCTTCACTTCTACTGGTGCGGGCTTTGGATTAAGTTTTTGTAGCTTTTGAGGCTACATTGGCATAATTTGTCCTTTGGGTCTACTTTTCTTCCTGGGCATGGGAATATCCACTACCAATATCCTGTCCTTTCCACTCTTTAGGTAGTAATCATCCCCTTCAAAAACTTGCTTGATGTAGTATTGTTCATCCTTGTCGGCTTCCTCTCTCCTCTAAGCTCAATAGATTCAGCCCAAAGTAGAATGAACCATGAAGGGTATGAAATAGTGGGGCTTCATATCCATTTTCCAACTGATGATCATCTGCCTAATGTGTTGGTGCAAATATTTTGCCCAGCCCACCGCCTCTCCTACAAACATTTGATGAAAGAACACTGCTTGCTGCATTGTTACATAGTTGGTTTTCTCTAGCTTGAAGATAACCATCATTGTGCTTACAATACTTCTTTGCATTGTATTGTTGTAGCTATCTACCTTGTACCCATTCTTGGTATGAGGTCTATTGAAAGAATTCCTCACCTCAGTAGTTTCTTTTGAAGCATCACACTTCCAGTAGAAGGTGAATCCTCCAACTTCTCATGCTTCCTCCCTAGGACCAATCTCCAATCCAGCTCAATCCATTGAGATAGATTTCCTCTCTTCTCTTTATGCTTAGGCTCATCCTTTGCAATTGCTAGTGGCAATTTTTGCCATGTACCTTGGAAAACTCAAATCCCAATTCCAAGCCATAAATGTGATACAAAGTCTCAATAAGACTTCAATCCTTACCACTACATCTAGTTGATGCATTGCAAGACCCCTCACCGCACTTTGCTTATTCACTTTTGGGGCCATTGTATGCTTCCTCACTCTCTACTTGTGAAATATCAAACCCGAGACTCTAACACACTCCTCTTATGTACTTCTGTGGTGCCCACATTTTTTGTTTTTTTCAAAATAAAGGAGAAGAAGTGTATAGAGAAGTCAGATTGCGCCTGTATGGCCGAAGAAGGCGAAGAAAATTGTCTTCGGATCGGGGGGAACCATCCTTTATCTCTATATAAATAATATCTCTTAAGTACTTGTAATACCAAGCTAAATATCACAATACCATACACATGCACAAATGAGTGTTACAGAGCTCACTTCTCTGATGTTGAGCCTTCAAGTTCCTGGCTATGGTGGACAGAGGCCGGCGAGCGTCACTTGGATTCTCTATGCTTGAGTGGGTGTGGCTTGATTGTAATCAATGCTCAATTGTTGGCAGTTTATAGAGTGACAGATCAAGTACTGATCTGAGTTGAGTTGAGTTGAGAGTGTTAAGCAATCTGATTACATCAGAAAACTGAGATCAGGGGGAAATGGGGTGCAAGAACTGTGAGTGTTGGTGGTATCTCCAAGCTTGGTGGATTGTGGTAGCTCGATTCAAGTTTAGTGTTTCCCTAGTGTGCAGAAGCTCGTTCAATTCATGCAGATTTGGCAGTTAGGCGAATGGTGTGCGGAAGCGCTGGCCAAATTTTGAGCAAAGAAGGAGCAATTTTTGAGCTGTGGTTGTGATTTTGAGCTCAAGAGGTGAAGGCAAGACCAATTTGCTGCGAGTTGGGCTTAGAAAGTCAAATTGAAGGTGGAGTTAGGAAGCTCTTCTCATGAAATTGTGATTTGGAAAAACCTGTTTTGTCAATTTGGCTTGAGTGGAAAGTTAGCGGGGGATTTGGTGGACAACCATCTTTAGGGTTTACGTCAGATTTTGGCCAATTTTGTCAATTTGGCTCGAGTGGAAAGTTAGCGGGGGATTTGGCGGACAGCCATCTTTAGGGTTTACATCAGATTTTGGCCAATTTTGGAGGAGGTTTGAAGTGGCAACAAGAAAGGCCTCATTTGGTTGAATTTCGGCATTTTGAGGCTTTGAGGCATAGGGCTATGAGAGGCTACAAAGGCCTAGAAGGGCCAGCAAGCCAGCTTGTTGGCATGAGGCTAGCTAGTTTAGAGTAGATCTTGGTCACTGGTTGGCAAAATCTGCCTTTCCTGCTAGATTGTGCAACAAGGTTTGACCCCTAGATCTCTTGTTCCTAGACTAGTGCCCTAGCCAATTGGTCCACCCTCACTTGTTGTCATAATGCCTGTGCCACTGTCATCTATACACATGTAGCTTTGGCTAGGAGAGGCAATTTGATCCCATTCTTGGTGATCCTAGTAGCTTAGGACTTAGATGCAAACTGCTCTTATGTCAAATGCCAAATGGTGGCAAAGTCAGTCCCGTGTTGTGTTATGAGATGGAGGGTTTTCATTAAGATTTCTTGTGATTGGATCCCCTCCATTCTCTGCTTCCGATTTGTGCACCATGTTTGTGTGAGGTGCCCTGACTTTTGAGTGTTGGTGCTCTGGTGTGCTCTCGGTGGTGAGGCTAGAGTGATGACCAATCAGACTACCTTTGTTTCTCTCCGGTGAGGCAAGAAGTGATGACCTGCAAACCGTGAGAGTGCGTGTTATGATGGCAGGTTATAGGTTGCTCTTTCCCCTCGTGTAGTTATCTTGGTTAGAGTTACATTAGTGGGTGATGCTTAGTTGGTGTTGGCACTTGGTGGGGCACTTGCGGTTGCAGTTGGTGGTTTGGGTTTGCTTGTTGTGGTTACTTTGTCACGACGGAGTTCTTTGGAGATTCCAGAGGAGTTAGCTCTGTAGTACGTAGTGGGTTTACTTGGAGTGGTGCTTGGTATCAGCCTGTATCTCAGGTCCCCAGTGAGGGAGGAGATTGACTCTGAGTTAGAGTTTGACACAAGAGCTGATTCAGTTGAGAGTGCACTTGGTGTGTCCGCACCATTGTTGTGGGACATGGATGAGATTTATGGGGCCTCCAAAGGCCTTAGGCATTACTCTGGTACAGTGGGTACCATTGAGTTGGATGACTTTATCCAAGAGTTCGACAGTTGGTGTGATCTGCAGCAGATGCGGAACCCGACTTTGTTCACACCCTTCATGGCATGGAAGGGGTTGTTTTAGCATTTGGAGGGTCCACCAATGGATGACTTCCATGAGTTCAGGAGAGCTCATTTGGAGGAGATTGAGTTATGGAGACAATATTGGTCTCCACACTATGTTTCCATCACTTCAGGCTTGGTGGCCAAGAGTAGATCAGCTGTACCTACGAGTTCTAGCTCAAGTAGTGTTGGTGGAGCTAGTGGAGGTGCACTAGCTGGAGATAGTGCTACTACAAGTGGAGGTACCGCTGCAAGAGGTGGTGTGGTACCGGGGTTTAACCCCATGGTGGAGTTCTTTCTATGTTTGAGGCAGAACTACCAAGGAGTGCGGACTGACAAGCTGAGGAGCTTGTAGGAGTTCCAGCGGAAGGCTGGAGAGAGCCTACGCGAGGCATACACTTGCATGAGGCGGCAGATCAGTTTCACTCAGGGAGTTACTGAGGCCCAGGCAGTCCAGTTTTGGTATGAGATACTGGATAGGGAGTTACAACATAGAGTTCGTGATGCTACATTGTTGCAGGCTACTTTGCCCACTTTGGCAGTAGTCTTTGGTTTGGCTAAGCGTATTGAGCTCAATATGGAGGAGGAGAGAGTGGTGACATCTGGATTTGGTAGGGAGACCTCATCCACAGTTGTGACTTCTTCTAGAGTGCAGCAAAGTGCACCACGCCTAGTTGGTTTTTGAGGACAGGGTGTATAGCCCAGATCCTATGGAGCGAGTGGAGGGCCTAGTGGAGTTAGACCCTTACCCTCATTTTTGAGTCAGCAGTAGCCAATGAGTGGTGGTATTGCTTGTTGGACTTGTGGTGGACCTCATTATAGGAGAGAGTGTACTCAGGGTAGCGGACCTGATACCTCTGGTGCATCATAGCCAGCATAGAGGCAGTGTGAGCATTGCCATAGATTTGGTCACACTAGTGACCGGTGTTTTGACCTACACCCGGAGTTACGAAGTGGTAGGGCTGCTATGGCAGGTAGTAGAGGAGCTCCAATTCATGGAGGACAAGGTGGTGGAGGTGGTGGTAGAAGATCCACACCTAGTAGGGGTGCAGTGCCTGCCCTTACTTCTGACACATCTATGGCTACTCGGATTGAGCAGTTGGAGCAGAGATTGGCTAGTATGGCTATTGCTCAGAGGAGATCAGATTCGGGTGTTGAGGCTTCCACCTCATATGCTGGTGATAGAGATGCTTTGGACTTCATGTGCGGAGCATCACAGATGGATGCATCTGCAATAGTGACTAGGAGTGCAGTACGTGCTCCAGAGCCTAGAGGAGCATCAGTGGAGTTGGACCCACAAAGAGGAGAGGTTGGGAGACAGGTCAGACTTCCCCAATCTTTCACGCTATTTGAGGCATTGCAGACGACATCCATGGTTCCTAGATGTCCCAATGTAGGTGTGGTAGGTGGTGATGGAGTACATGATGGACTACCTGCTAGTCAGCCACCTACTACTACACAGACTGAGTCTAGCATGATGTTGGGGGCGGCTCAGCTGATTATGCGGCATCCTTTGTTTTTAGCCAATGATATGTTTACATTGGGAGTTGACCCAGCCCCAGTATTCCGATTGGCTGCCATGTTGTGTGAGAGTAAGGATGGTGCAGTTCCTACTACTAGAGCAAAGGTGGTTGGTAGTTGAGCTGACTTGGTTGAGGAGCATGGGATCCGTTCAGTGACCAGTGGTTTATGGCAGGCAACAACAGCTAGACTAGAGGAGTTGCTAGCTAGACTGGCCTTTGAGAGAGCACGGTTTACACCTGGTGTTGTCCTATTGGATAACCAGAGGAGGATTTTTCATTTGGTGGGACTTTCAAGGAAGGTCTATACAAAATAGAGAGTCTTGTTAGACTCTGGTGCACAGCCCCTTATGTTGGAGAAGGCTACAATTGTTGGTCTAGAGTTACGGAAGACCAATGTGGAGAGGTATCCATTTCAGATCCAAACATCTCTAGGTGGTGGTTCGACATTGTACATCACACGTGGGGAGCTTGTTGTCCAAGTTCAGCCTGGTCATCCAATTGATAGCTTGGTGGTGAGAGCTCAGGCTATTGCGACGATAGCTGAGTCATATGATATGCTAGTTGGGGGAGCAGTGTTATACCCCATAGGTTTCAGCATTGACTATTGGGAGGAGATAGCCTCTTATAGACCTGGTTGGCATTCTGGTGAGGGACGGGTATGTTGCCTACCAGTACGCTTCAGTAGTGGCAGTCTTGGCTCACTACAGTCATGGCGGCATCAATTTTAGCTTTCAGTGGTGCAGTTACTTGGCCTGGTAACTTGTTGGAGGGGACTGCCCATGCAGAAGATACTCCAATACCAGAGGAGATCACTCGGCTTTGGAGTACAAGTGGGATTGTTCCATCCACCTTGGATGTTCCATTGTGGAGTTCAGAGGAGGCATTGCAGCAGCATGCAGATCAGTTGGTGCAGTAGGCTTGGAGTGGAGCCTTTGTACCATCAGGAGATGAGTGTGAGGATGAGCCTCCAGAGGCGATTGCTTTGACACCTCTAGATACCACACTCATTGCTTGGTAGTATCTAGTAGAGGGGATATGCCTATTAGAGTTTTTTGGTGGGATCAGCACCGGACTAGCTATGGTGTATAGGCGGGTATCCAAGTACAGAGGTACTTGTATGTAGAGAGAGATGAGACTGCTAGGCGAGTCTCTCTACATCATATAGCACACCTGGCCTATCGGTATCCGGAGTTATTACCAATGTCAGCAGTCAGAGGTTACCAGAAGGCCTTACCATGAGACATTTCCTTACTGGGGGCGCATGACCTAGAGAGACATGGGCCTATTCACTTGGTGATTTCTGGATGGCCATGTCAGGGACATACACGTGTGGGCCATGGTTTGGGTCTTCAAGATCCTCGTTCAGGTGTGTTTTGGGAGATGTTACAAATATTACAACATCTTGAGGTTCATTAGTCTGTTTCTCCAGCTTACCTTCTGGAGAACGTTCCTTTGTTGGGTGATTCTCGCACCAAAGTGGTGGCGAGTACACATCAAGTCCATTCTTGGATGGGACCTGCTGTATTGTTAGATGCAGCCAGAGTGGGATCACGAGCTCATCATCTTCGTCTTTGGTGGACAAACCTCTTACCCAAAGAGGTTCTACAGCGCGCTTATGATGGGATTTAGCGACTTGACCACATCCTTGTTGATGATATCTTGGATGTTGGGAGTTAGTCTCAGACAGTGGTAGTGGCTGATAGGTCACCTATGGCAGTGGTGAACCTAGTTGGACAGCCTAGAGCCGCATTTCCCACACTCATGAGTTTCCCAGGCTCTCATGCTTTTTGAGAGGGAGGACCTGGACTTGTTTAGGACTCACAGTTACAGCAGTTGGTGGAGCCCAACGTTGATGAGAGAGAGCGGGCGATGGGTTTTCGCACCAGTATTAATGTTGTTCCATTAGTGTCAGAGGCATCTAGGAGTCAAGTGTTAGGTCAAGCTATGGACCTGAACTGTTTGACCTAGATTGTGAGCCTTGGCTTGGCAGAGCAGTGTAGGATGCGCTTGATAGGCATCACCACTCGGACACTTGTGAGCCCTGTGCCTATCAAGACAATTCAGGCACATGCTGGGGGCAAGACCGAGTGGACATGGTATTCTTGGGACACATCCAATAGCTACTAGGGAGAGTGGTCTACTTGGAGTCCATCCAGGTGAGCGTGGGCTACTTGGATTACACCCTTGGTCCACATGGGATGTAGCTAGAGGACGTGTGGAGCTTGCAGCCATAGTGGAGGTTGGGACATCTAGTGGTCGGGAGCAGGACACTATTGCTCCCAAGGGCCTAGTGTAGCAGTAAGTTAGTATGTCTTCCACTCCTACTACAGTTATAGAGGATACTTGGGAGCCAGATCTTGGATCCAAGCTTACAAGAGAGGAAAGACAGAGGGTTTGGAGGTTCTTGAGGAGTCACACGAGTTGTTTTGCCTTTAGTATGAAGGATTTGGGTGCTCTGAAGGGACCTGGTATACGGATTGAGCTGACTAGCAACAAACCAGTTTTCCAACGTCCTTATCAATATAGTGATATGGAGAGGACATTGATTCAGAGCCAGAGTAGTGACCTTTTTGAGGCTGGTTTGGTGGAGATTTCACATGGAGAGTATGCATCAGCGACAGCGATGCCAGCCAAGAAGGATATGCATGGCAACTATACAGATAGGTGGATGTGTGGAGATTACCGTCCTATCAACCGAAAGACTAGGGCTGATCGGTATGCCATGCCTACACCAGAGGAGATTTTTGATGCAATTGGGCATGCAAAGGTCTTCAGTACTTTGGATCTTCGAGCGGGATATCATTAGTTGCCGATCAGGGAGGAGTATAAGTCCAAGACAACATTTTGGGCTATTGATCCTCATGGCAAGGATGTGTTATATCAGTGGAGGTTCTTACCATTTGGGTTAAAGAACGCTCTTGTTGAGTTCCAAAGGGTCATGGATAGGATCCTAGTTGGATTGGATTTTTCTCGATGCTATATTGATGACATTTTGGTTTATAGCACTACTATGGAGGAGCATGAGAGACAGTTGTTGGAGGTGTTTGAGAGGTTGAGATCTCATGGACTCAAACTACATCCTGGGAAGTGTAGGTTAATCCACGAGCAGGTTGAGTATTTGGGTCACACTATCTACCCCGGAAGACTTGGTGTTAACAGACCAATGGAGGCTATTGCACATATTTCTTGGCCTACAGATGTGAGCAGAGTGCGAGCATTCCTTGGGTTGGCAAACTTCTATTGTTGCTATGTTAGAGGATTTAGTGCCATTGCCAAGGCCTTGACGAAGCTGACCAAGCTTACATAGGAGTGGTGTTGGGGAGATGAGCAAGAGAGAGCTTTTGTAGAGCCCAAGGAGAGGTTGACATCTGCTCCTATTTAGAGGAGACCAATCCGGGACGACCATTTCAGGTTCATACTGATTGGAGTATGTTGGGGCTTGGAGCGGTGCTCACCCAACATGATGATGAGGGGAAGGAGTTTGTGGTGGCCTATGCTAGTCGCTCCAACAATTCAGCGGAGGCGAAGTATAGTTCATATGAGGGAAAGTGCTTGGCAGCAGTTTGGGCAATAGCACATTTCCGATGTTACCTATTTGATAACCCCTTCACTCTCATCACTGATCATCAGCCACTAAAGTGGTTGATGGAGTCCGACAAGCTTTCAAGGAAGCTTGCATGATGGGCTCTGATTTTACATGAGTATGATTTCACGGTTGTTCACAAACCTGGAGTGGTGAACCGTGATGCAGATGGGTTGAGTAGAAACCCATGTCCCAGCCAGCAGCATCAGACCGGAGCACGTTGGCATGGTGAGACAGATGAGGAGATGGTGCCAGGTTGGCATGCATCGGCCTTTCTGTGTATATTTGCAGAGGCTTTGGTGGTATCTCTCTCAATGCATACAAAAGGAGTTATTGAGGTCATAGATCCAGAGAGTGAAGATATTGGTACAGTTCAGCGAGACATTCATGATGATGTCTTAGTGATGGACTATCTTTGCACTGGTGTTGTGGGTGGCACAGTTGGGGCCAAGGAGAGAGACCGTGTTCTTCAGCAAGCCAGACGGTTCAGATTGGAGGGTAGATACCTTTTGTGTGTATGGGAGGATGGTAGAGTGCGAGTAGTACCACTTCCAACATAGAGACCACAATTGGTCCGTCATGCTCATGAGGAGCTAGGACATTTTGGAGTAAAGCGTACATATAGCTTACTCCAGAGTCATTATTGGTGGCACGGTATGCAGACTGAGGTACAGCAGTTTGTTGCCAGATGTATGGTTTGTGACCAAGTTAGAGCATCATTCAATGCTCCTACGCCACAGTTACACCCATTACCTATCATGGGATTGGGTTACCATTGAAGTTTGGACTTTGCCGGACCTTTACCGCTGACTGTGAGACATCATCGATATGTTTTGGTGATGGTGGAGCACTTCTCTAAGTGGATTGAGTTGGTGGCACTTCCTGACAAGTCTAGTGAAGGGACAACTTACTTGTTCCTAGATCGAGTTCTTAGTCATTTTGGTGCACCAGCTGAGGTTTTGATTGATCAGGGTACAAAGTTCTTGGGGGAGTTTTAGGTCTTGTATGACAAGGCTTTGATTGATCATCATACTACATCCCGAGATCACCCTAAGGTAGATGGCTTAGCAGAGAGAGTGGTTCAGACGGTGAAGAGAGGATTGCAAAAGTATGGTTTGCAGAGAGGCCACTTGGAAGATTGAGATCTCCAATTACCTTGGTTGGCCATGGGCTATCGGTTCAGTTGGCAAGCCTCCTTAGCATCCTTCTCTCCATACTTTCTACTCTATGGACGAGATCCAGATTTACCTGCAGCCATTTGTCGAGATGCTACTATAGTTTTGGACTTGGATGACCCCGATGTATGGATGAGCGCATGTTCTCAGCGGGTAGAGATCTTTTGGAGAGTGATGCCGATGGCCTTTGAGAACTTGGTGATTGCTCAGCATAGAGATACTTTACGCTATGCTACCATTCAAGGAGGAGGTTATAGACCCTCGATCCGTTGATTTCATCCTGGCGACTATGTATATCTACAGCAAACAGCACCAACAACACTTGATGTTTCTACAGGCCGTACTATCTTGAGAGTGCACAAGGTTTTGCCATCTGGAGTCCTTGTGTTAGAAGGACGTGATGGTGTTGTTTGGAAGGATCATGTGCACAATTGTGCACCATGCCACCTTCCAAACATTGATGGTACTATGGACCCAAGCTTGGCACTTGTATGTGCAGTCTTGAGGTGTATGTTATGTGGCTCTTCTGGTGGAGCTGCTATTATGTTAGTGTGTGATAGTTGTTCGAGAGGATGGCATATGGCATGAATGACTCCTCCCCTCACGATGGTTCCTCAAGGACTGTGGTTATGTCCTAGATGTACTTGACCTATAGCTAGTTCATTCTTTATATGGTATAGATTGCAGACAGGCGACTAACGATGGGGCTCCATAGCACCCGGCCTCCTGATCTTTGCCCATTAGAGGGTATACCATATACTTAGAGTAGATGGCTATCTGGAGTTAGAGGGACCTAACCGCCAGCTAGGGGGGCAATTGTGGCACTTTAGAGTCTATGTATGACTTCTGTGTGAGTTGTGCTTCTATAGTGTATGATGTTGACAGCGATGTATGTTGTGTAGCGATGTTTATACGCATGACAGTTGTCATGCCATTTGTAGTGCTGCATCTAGATGCTCCGACACTAGAGTTCCAGTGATAGTAGTTAGAATTATTTCAGCAGTATCTCAGAGACTACTTTCCGACGGTCAGATTTAGTGTTCAGGGTACTGACTTCACGGTGGGGCCTACCGTCACTTTGCACCGTTTGCACCGTTGAGTGTAACGTCAGCGGGACCGTTAGGGTTTCAATGCTAGCTCAAGTCCAGGGGGTATAGTTTTGAAGTGAGCTCCAGAGAGCTCACTTCTTTGATGTTGAGCCTTCAAGTTCTTGGCTATGGTGGACAGAGGCCGGCGAGCGTCACCTGGATTCTCTATGCTTGAGTGAGTGTGGCTTGACTGTAATCAGTGCCCAGTTGTTGGCAGTTTATAGAGTGACGGATCAAGTACTGATCTGAGTTGAGTTGAGTTGAGAGTGTTAAGCAATCTGATTATTGTGGCACTTTAGAGTCTATGTATGACTTATGTGTGAGTTGTGCTTCTATAGTGTATGATGTTGACAGCGGTGTATGTTGTGTAGCGATGTATATACGCACGACAAAGTAGCCACGAGTGAAGCAGTAGAGTACCTGTGGGAAGTTGTGTGTCCCTTATTGGTGAAGTTAGAACACATGAAGAAGGAGATGCAGTCAAAGTGTTTGGAGGTGAAGACTGTGTTGCAGGTGTAGTCCCAGGTATTGGAAGAAGAGAACTTGGATTTGAAGAAGAGTATAATCCGAGGTGAGGAGGAAAGAGAAGTACTACAAGTAGATGCAGTAGTACAAAATCAAGTGATTGAGAACTTGAAGAGAGAAGTAAGGAATCGAGAGGAACTCATAGAGCAGAGTGACATAGCAAGGGAAAGACAAGTAGCTGAGTTTGAAATCTTGAAGCAGCAGCTTGCTAATTCAAGATTAGAGATTATCCATGCTATGGCAAGAGTAGCCGAGAAGGAACAAGAGCTCAATTGGGTGATGGAGAGTGTAGAAAAGAAGAAGCAGCTGTGGCAACAAGAGTTGACAGTGCGGTATAGAGAAGAAGAGAGGTTGAGAGAGTTACTTTGCAATCAGGAGGAGAAGATTGTACAAAAGGAGAGGGAGAAGGAGGTTGTGAAAGCTGAGTTTGAAGCAGAATTGGCAATGTACCGAGAAGATTGGCTTGCAGATCAAGAACGGGAGAGGAAAATGAGATTGGAGCCATTGAAGTAGATCGTAATCAGGATGAATACAATGCTGAGTACAGAGGCCAATATGCATATCAAGGAGACAAGGCTGCACGAGTTGAAGTTGTTGGTGCAGGAGACGAGGAGGAGACATGCAAAGGACACAGACTTGAATGCTTTGTTGATCAGTCTAAGAACTTGTGTAGATAGGAAGATATTGGAAGTAGAAGACAATATCACGATTAGATTGGACTTAGTGAAATTAGAGATAGATAAACTTCAGAAGGATGTTAGAGCAAAACCTAAAGTAGATGAAGTAGGAGTGCAAATGTCTTCAGAGTTACCATTGGAGACATTAGAGAAGAGTGGGTTGGGAGATAATGAGTTAGATAGATTACCCACTAGTGAAATTTCAGATCAGGAAAGAGATTTGTTAGATTAAGTAGAGGATGTAGGAGTTATGAAACCCAAGGACAAAGTAGTAGGAAGTGAAGTTACTTTGGGTTCGGGTTTGAAAGCCAAGGAAGAAGTAGATATCGGATCGGATTAGTAACAGATTTGAGATTTGAAGAGGTAGATATGAAGAGGTGCATTGTCATTTTGAATCTACAGGTTTGTAGAGTTGTTAGGAAGAGGTACATTAGGAAGATAACTATTGGTTGCTTCACTATTTCAGAGTGGCATTTGCAGTCTTATGTTGTTCAATGCTCATTATTTTTGGGAATAGATAAAGCAAAGTATTGTGAAGTAGTGCTTGTCGCTTGAGCTTGATTCCGAGTATCAACGTTGTGATTGTGTTTGTGAGTGTGTGAAGAATTCTGAAGTGCAAGTCAATGTGCTTGTTGGATGTTGGATTCCACAGCCTTGATCTTCATTCTGTGTGTTTGATCTTGAGTGAAGTGCAATCAGAGCAATGCCTGACAGATCTGAGAGGAATTGTAGTGTTGGTAGTATTTTGCATTTGTGAGAGCAATGTGAAGTTGATGTGAAGTAATTTCAATCAAGGAAGTTGTGGCTTCAGTGGAAGGGTAGAACACAATTTTGAGGTGAAGTTGTTTTGCAGTGAAGTGCCATTTTTGGGAGAGCTTGAATCATCACAATCAAGATTGTTTGGAAAGAATTGAAGGTGTTGTGATTAAGAAGTGTTAATTTGTGACAAGACTGCAAATTAGTGCTTGTTACTCTCTTCTGGGTGTGGTTTCTACTTGAGGGATTAAAGACGCAACCAAGAAGAACTGCAATTGTTACTTTGCTTCATATTTAGACATTTCTGAATCATATCTTTGCGGGAACAAACTTTACTTACCCGATTACCACAAAAGTGACATTTGTTGGGTTGTCATAGGGATCATGAGCACAATGATAGCTATGTTCAAGCTAGAGCAAAACCACCTATGTAACATGCAGTATTCTTCCATCAAATGTTTGCAAGAGAAGTGGTGGATTGGGTGAAATGTTTGCACTAGTGCGTGGGGTAGATGATCACCGGTTGGAGAATGGATATGCAGCCCCACTATTTTGTACCCTTTGCGGCTCATTTCTACTTTAGGCTAAATCTACTAAGCTCAAAGGAGAGAGGATGAATGCGGTCCCACCCTTTTTTCCAGATTTACAAAAGGAAGCCAATAGGGATGAACAATGCTACATTGAGCAGGTTTGTGAAGGTGATGATTACTACATGAAGTGCGGAGGGAAGATAGTAGTAGTGGATATACCCATGCCTAGGAAGTGGAGTAGACTCAAAGGAAAAATTATGTCAGTGTAGGCTCACAAGCTATTAACACCTGAAGCCCACACCGGTGGAAGTGAAGGAATCAACTTTGGAGGAGGAATTAGAGGGAGAAACTAAGTTGAAGGAAGAAGCCTCATGAGAAGAAGAAGAATTTAATTTACATAGCGAAGAGTCAAGTAGTGGTAATGAAGGAGAAACTAAAGTCCAACAATCTAGAGAAAGGATTGTGGAAGCAAAGAACCCAAGTCTGGAGTTGTCATCAGCCGAGCACACGTATGAGAAAGAGGAAGAGGGGGCCTTGGTATTTCCAAGAGCGTTAGGGGAAAAGAAGTACTCAAGTTGTCGTCATTGAACCAAGCAAAGCTATAGACGTCAAAGAGAGCTCGGATGGAAAGACATTGAAGATTCAAAGATCATGTCTTTGGGGTAAGGCACCTATCAGAGAACTACCTACAAAAGGCAAAGACGTCAAAGACAACAAGGGAAAATGTGATGGAGTAGAGTATCTGTCAAAATCCATGTGTCCCTTGTTGGTGTTCTTGCAGCAAAAGAAAGCAGAGATGACGAGTTCTCATCTAGAAGTGAGAGATGAGTTAGCGGTCCTAGCAAAATGGAGTGAGGAGACCTTGGTGTTGAGAAGCAAATTAACTTGGGTAGAGATAGAAGCTGAAGAACTTTGGATGGAGGAAGTTCTTTGGAGTAAAAGCTCAAAAGTTGCGAAGGAGGACTTGGTGGAGTGTAGTGAGGAATTGAAGGAGAAGCTGCATTGGTTGAGGTAGTGGAAAGAGAAATTGCTAATGCACAAGTGGAGGTTATACATTCAAAGGCAAATGCAGCAATAATGGAGCAAGAGTTGGAGAGTATGAAGAAGAGCACGGCCGAGAAGGACCAAGCCTGGCAACAAGATTTAATAAAGCATAGTTAGAAGGAAGAATGATTGCAAGGACTGCTGAGAGGAGTTGAAGATCAACTAGCCTGGAATAGACAAGAGAAGGAAGTTGTGGTACCCACATTTTTTGTTTTGTTTTGTTTTGTTAACGTTTTGAAGAAGAAGTGTAGTAAGAAAGCCAAATTACTAAGTAAAGAATGGACTTGTGTGTCTTCAGAGTAAACCCAAAGAAGTCGATCTTGGGTCAGGAACCAGAAGTACTTGGATGGGGTTATGAAGAGACAAATCCAAAGAAAGGCATCTTTGGACCGGGAAGCAAAGGCCAATGCAAAGATGGTGTAACAACCTCTCTACGTGTCAGGCCATGCAAGAAAGTACACTTCAAGAAACAGTGGAGGCAGGAGAAGAATACCTTGATAGTGACAAGAAACCAACACATAGAAGAAGTGGGAGTCACTTTTTGAAATTGATTGAAGAATGACTGCATTTTGGGGTACTATAGATTGCAATTGCGTAGGGGAAAATAGAATTTGTCAAATAGATATCTTGTTTATGTGAGTAGTAGTCCTGCAATAATGCATGTCAAGAAGCCAATTGAGAGTGAAATTTTCCAAAGTCTAGAAGGGTTAGAGTGTCACGTCCAAGAGAGGGGATATTTTTTAGTGTTGAAGAACTAGAAAGCAAATCATGGTAAAGAAGACTAAGAATGCACTTGCAATGAGGAGTTTTGCAATTTGGAGGTTAGATGTCATAGCTAGGATTGAGGTCTTGAATAGACTTCAGATTATATTCTTGGCATGGAATTGGAATTTCAATTTCCCATGCGTCATGGCAGAGGTAGTTGCCAATAATTGTGTAATCAAGGAGAAGAAGGGAAATCCGGCTCGATGGACTAAGTCAAATTGGAGGAAAGTATTGGGTAAGGAAGCAAGAGAGGCAATTGGGATCACCTTCATTGGGAATTGTGATGCTACAAAGGAGACTACAGAAATCAGAAACTTGTTCTTTGCCCCACATACTAACAATGGCTACAAAGTGGAGTCCTATTGGGACCCAATCAAGCAAAGCATTGTAGGAGCAATAATGGCTATGTTCAAACCCAAAAGAAAGACATATGTGAACATGCAGCAGGTAGTCTTCTTCCACTAGATGTTTGCAGGAGTGAAGGTGAATTGGGCAAAGTGCTTCCACTAGCAAACAAGGTAGATGATCATCAATTGGAGAACCAATTTGCCTCCACATTACATTTGCACCATTTGCCTCCATTGAAGGCATAACTTCCTTGATCAAAATTGCTTCACATCAACTTCACACTGCACTCACAAATGCATAATACTACCAACATTACAATTCCTCTCAGATCTGTCAAGGCATTGCTTTGATTGCACTTCACTCAGGATCAAACACACAAAATGAAGATCAAGGCTATGGAATCCAACATCCAACAAGCACTCTGACTTGCACTTCAAAATTCTCCACACACTTACAAACACAATTGCAAAGCTGATACTTGGAATCAAGCTCAAGCAATGAGCACTGCTTCACAGCACTTTGCTTTATCTATTCTCAGAAATAATGAGCACTGAACAACATAAGCCTGCAATTGCCACTCTTAAATAGTGAAGCAATCGACAATTATCTTCCTAATGCACCTTTTCCTAATGACTCTACAAACCTGTAGATCTGAAATGACAATGCACCTTTTCATATCTACCTATTCACATCTCATATCGGTTACTAATCTGATCCGATGTCAACCTCTTTCTCGGCTTTCAAACCCGATCCCAAAGTAATTTTACTTCCTACTACTCTTTCCTTGGGTTTCATAACTCCTACATCTTCTACCAAATCTAATAGTTCTCTTTCCTGATCTAACATTTCACTAGTGGGTAATCTATCTAACTCCTTATCTTTTGACCCACTCTTCTCTAATGTCTCTAATGGTAACTACGAAGACATCTGCACTCCTACTTCATCTACTTTGGGTTTTGCTCTAACATCTTTCCAAAGTTTATCTATCTCTAACTTCACTAGATCTAATCTAATCGTTACATTGTCTTCTACTTCTACTATTTTCCTATCTACACGAGTTCTGAGACTAATTAATAGAGCATTCAAGTCTGTACCCTTTGCATGTCTCCTCCTTGTTTCTTGCACCAACAACTTCAACTTGTGCAGCCTTGTTTTTCAATACAAACACTGGCCTTTGTACTCAGCATCGCATTCATCCTGATTACGATCTCCTTCAATGGCTCCAATCTCATCTTCCTTTCATGCTCCCGATCTGCAAGCCAATCTTCCTTGTACATTGCCAATTCTACCTTGAACTTGGCTTTCATAGTTTCCTTCTCCTTCTCCTTTTGCACAATCTTCTCCTCCTGATTACAAAGTAACTCTTGTAATCTCTCTTCTTCCCTATATCTCACTATCAACTCCCGTTGCCACAGTTGCTTCTTCTCTTCTACACTCTCTATCACTCTATTGAGCTCTTGTTCCTTCTCTTCTACCCTCACCATAGCATGGATAATTTCTAGTCTTGAATCAGCAAACTGCTACTTCAAGATTTCGTACTCAACTACTTGTCTCTCCCTTGCTATGTCACTCTTCTTCACAAGTTCCTCTCAATACCTTGCTTCTCTCTTCAAATTCTCAATTGCTTGACTCTGCACTACTACATCCCCTCTCAGTATTTCCCTTACCTCCTTACCTTGGATTATACTCTTCTTCAACTCCGAGTTCTCCTCTTCCAGTCTTGCTAATACCTGCAACACGGTCTTCACCTCCGGACACTTCAACTACATCTCCCTCTTCTTGTGCTCTAGCTTCACTAACAACGGTCACACAATTTCTCACAGGTACTCCACTCCATCACTCACAACTACTTCAACCTACAGAGTGATCTCCTTTTTCACCTATTCTTCTCCCGATATTTGCTTTCTTCTCTATACTTGTCGTATCGGAATAGACGCTTCACTTCCCGAACTAGCATTCTCCTCTTCCCTTGCCTTGCTTGGACTCGCTTCACACTTTGCCTTGCGCTTCAACCAAACTTCCCTTTGAATCGTAATCTTCTTCTCCTCTGGCTCGAGTACCTCATCCTCCAACTTTGCGTTATTCTCTTCCTTGAGCTCCACCCAAACTTCTTCTTCTTCTTCAGGTACCAACGTCACCTCCCCACCTTCATTGCTATCGCTACTCGTATCCCCACTTTGTAGCATAAGCTCAGGTTCTTCCTCGTGTTCCAAGTCTTTGGACTTGCACTTAGCTTTGCCTTCCAAGTCTTCTTTGATGACACGATCACCACCATACCTTTCCTCGGGTTTCCTCTCCTAGTCTTCCGAGGTCTCGTCTTCTCTACGTCTTTGCCTTCTCCTTGTCAACTCTGCTTCTTTGACTTTGGAGTACTTACTTCTACCTGCGCACTCTTCCCCGTTTATGCGTAGTACTCATCAGTGCTTTAGATTTGAAGAATATACTATTGCTCCTCCGCATCGACTTCCCTTCTCAAGTTGGGATGAAAGTGAGACATCATTTTGCTGTGCTCCACTAAATTGAGCAAATTCAATCCAAGGTAGAAATGTGCTGCAAATGGCACGATGTAGTGTGGAGGCGACTTATCTGGCAAATTCCACACCATCTGCCTTGTTCTCCCATGGAAGCACCTCACCCAATTGATAGGTTCTCCTACAAACATCTTATGGAAGAACACCACTTGGTGTTTCATCACATGAGTCGTTCTCTCCAGCTTCAAGATTGCCATGAGAGCACTCATGATCCCTCTCTTCATCAGATCTTTGTAACTCTTGACCTTAAACTCATTCTTTGTCCTCTTTGAAGAGAAGCCATCCCTCACGTCTAGGGTTTCTTCGGCTACCTCTCCCTTCCCCAAGAACATAGCACCCTACTCCGCGCCTGCCTCTCTTCTGAGTACCAATCTCCAATCCGACTTTGTCCAGCAAGCCGGATTTCCTCTCTTCCCCTCTTCTTCGGGGCCATCGAGACACTTATTCTTGATTAACTTGGTCATGAACCCTGGAAAACTCACGTTCCAGTTCCATGCCAAGGATGTGATCCGAAGTTGGCTCAAGACTTCAATTCTTGCAATCACATCTAACCTTCAAATCGCATGATTTCTCACTACAAATTTGGAGTTCTTCTTTCCTCCTCCCATCTTTCTTGCTTCCTCACTATCTCTTGGGTTAACTCTCTTGAATTCTCCTCTACACACAAGCGCGTCTTCAACTCTACTTCCCTTCCCTTGATCTCCTGCAAGACGACTTCTCAATGGCAAAGGAAAATCGCTCAACATTGCCTTGTCATTAGCTTGATTTTTATAGAGTCATGCCTTCTTCGTCTCTCTTCAATTCAAGTTTCTACCAAGAAATCACACCTCATGCATGTGCCTGTCACTATCAAGTGTACTTCATGCGTATGACCGCCGGTTTTTGAACGGTCCCTTCTTGAATTTCTCACCCCGAAGAAAATTTGTTACATTGTCTTTGCCTCGGTTTGAGCTCCCCCCCCCCAATACAAAAACTTCTTACTTCGGGTTTTATGCTGACAGTGCAAGTCCAAGTACTTTGCCTTATGACCCGAAGGCATGTTACCTCGGGTTTCATCCCGTAGACTCTTTTCTTGGACTTCTTTGGCCATATAGGCGCAATATGACTTCTCTATACACTTCTTCTTCTCCATTTTCAAAAAAAAATGTAGGTACCACAAGGATATATTATATCAATGGAAGTTCTTACCATTTGAGTTAAAGAATGCTCTTGCTGAGTTCCAAGGGCTCATGGACAAGATCCTAGTAGGATTGGATTTTTCTTGGTGTTATATTGATGACATTTTGGTCTGTAGCACTACCATGCAAGAGCATGAGAGATTTGTTGGAAGTGTTTGAGAGGTTCAGATCTCATGGATTCAAATTACATCTTGGGAAGTGTAGATTTATCCACAAGCATGTTGAATATTTAGATTGCATTGTCTACCCTCAAAGACTTGGTGTTTAATAGGCCAAGGTAGAAGCTATTGCACATATTCCTTGGACTATAGATGTGAGCAAGGAGTGATCGTTCCTTGGGTTGGTGAACTTCTGTCACCGATATGTTAGAGGATTTAGTGTCATTGCCAAGGCCTGGACAAAGCTTACACAAGAATGGTATTGGAGAGATGAGCAAGAGAGAGCTTTTACATAGCTCAAGGAGAAGTTGATATCTGCCCTTATTCTTAGGAGACCAATCAAAGGATGACCATTTCAGGTTCATATTAATTGGAGTACATTAGGGCCTTGAGCGGTAACACTCATTTGTGCATGTATGTGCTATTGTGATATTTAATTTGGTATAAATAAGCACTTTAGAGATATTATTTATATAGAGAAAAAGGATGGTTCTACATTAGTCATGATTAGCTAAAGTTAGCCATAGCTAAGATAGAGAGTACCTTACTTTAGAGGAAGTGGAAAAGATGAGCACCACTATTTTGAATTCTAGTGTGTTGACTTGGTATGATTCCTATGTGTTTGGCTTTGAGGCAAGAGTTGAGAACTCTTGGACCCACAAGCCTTTTTGTTTTGAATTATTCTATAGTCCAAGGATAGCCTATGTGAAGGAACCCTTGACTTAGTGGTTAGGTCAATATAAGTCTTCATGCTTAGGAGAATATTCCCATGAGCATGGACATTCCTTTAGCTTTTTGACTTTATTTGACTTTGAGCCTAGTAACTTGAGTTACTCCAATAATTAGTAACTTTGGTGCATAACTATTTTACAAATATATAAACTAGGGGTGAGGAGGTACTCATCATCCTTTCATTTGCAACTATCTCTCTCTCATTGAGTTCTCTAGTGAGCAATGTCTTGAGTCTTGGAGTGCTAGCTTTAGAGGAGTATGATGGAGTTGGGGTTCTTTGCCTTCTTAGTCCATGTTGTGTTACCATAATAGCCATCAAAGGTTCATCCTAAGTGAGACATGCCGGATCACATAGCAATACTCACCTAGCAAGATGATGAGGAAAGGAGTTTGTGGTAGCCTATGCTAGTTACTCCAACAATTCAGCAAAGGCAAAGTATAGTTCATATGAGAGAGTGCTTGGTGGGTAGTAGCACATTTTCTATGTTGCTTATTTGGTAATCCCTTCACTCTCATCATTGATCATCAACCATTAAAGTAGTTGATGGAGTCTAACAAACTTTCAAGGAAGCTTGCATGATGGGCTTTGATTTTACAAGAGTATAATTTCATAGTTATTCATAGACCTAGAGTGGTGAACTATGATGCATGTGGTTGAGTAGAAACCCATGTCCCAAATAGTAGGATCATATTGAAGCACATTGGCATACCGAGATAGATGAGGAGATGGTGCTAGGTTAGCATGCATCTACCTTTCTATGTATATTCTTTGAGGCCTTGGTGGTATTTCTCTCGGCACATATAGGAGTTGTTAAGGTCATAGGTCTAGAGGGTGGAAATATTTGTACAAGTCAGCAAGACATTCATGATGATGTCTTAGTGATGGATTATCTTTACATTGGTGTTGTGGGTGGCACAATTGGTGCCAAGAAGAAAGACCATGTTCTTCAACAAGCCAAGCAATTTGATTAGAGTGCATACACCTTTGTTGTGTATGGGAGGATGGTAGAGTGCAAGTAGTATCACTTCCATCTTAGAGACTACAATTGGTATTTCATGCTCATGAGGAGCTAGGACATTTTGGAGTAAAACATACATATAGCTTACTCCAAAGTCATTATTGGTGGCATGATATGCATACCAATATAGAGCAATTTGTTGCCAAATGTGTGGTTTTTGACCAAGTTAGAGCATCATTTAATGCTCCTATGCCATAGTTATACCCATTACCTACCATTGGAGTTTGGACATCGTTAGACCTTTGCCATTGATTGTAGAACATCATCAATATGTTTTGGTTATGGTGGAGCACTTCTTCAAGTGGATTGAGTTGATGGTGCTTCTTGAAAAATCTAGTGAAGGGATGGCTTACTTGTTCCTAGATTAGGTTTTTAGTAATTTCCATGCACCATTTGAGGTTTTGATTGATCAAGGTATAGAGTTCTTGAGGAGTTTCAGGTCTTATGTCACAAGGCTTTGAATGATCATTGTACTATCTCCTAATATGACATTGAGGTAGATGGCTTAGCAAAGAGAGCGGTTCATCCAATGAAAAGAGGATTGTGTAAGTATGGTTTGCACAAAGGCCACTTGGGAGAATGGGATCTCCAATTACTTGGGTTGGCCATAGGCTATTGGGACAAAACAACAAGTATTACTTTTGTGGTAATCAGTAAGTAACAATCTGTTCCCATAGAGATACGACTCAAAAATGGTCAAATACAAATCAAAATCACCAATCAGTCTTTATAGATTTCATCTTTAACCTTGAGTAGAACCCACACTCAAAAGAGAGTAACAAGCACTAAATCACAGTGTCATCACAAATAAACAACACCCATAATCACAATTCTTCAAATCCTTTCCAAATTGATACTTATTGTGAGGATTCAATTCTTCTTGAAGAAGGCCACTTCACCATGAAATGATTTCTCATTGGAATTGTGTTCCACCCTTCCACTAAAGGCACAACTTCCTCAATTGAAATTGCTTTGCATCAATTCAATGCTACGCTCACAAGTGCAGAATACTACCAACACTAATATAATTCCTCACAAATTTGTCAAGGCATTACTTCAATTGCTATCCACTCAAGATCAAACACACAAAACAATATCAAAGCTATAGAATCCAACATCCACACTCATTGACTTGCACTTCAAATTTCTCCACACAGTCACAAACACACACAGAAGATTGATACTCAGAAATAAGCTAAATGGCAAGCACTAAGTTACAGCACTTTGCTTTACTCAACTTCAGAATTTCAATATTGAATAAAAATACAACACTACAAATGCTTCCTTTAAATAGGCTTTGCATTTGACAATTACCTAACAACATACTGTTCTAAAAAATTTACCAACCTACATATCTAGAATGATAATCCATCTCTTCATATCTGCTTCTTCATTTCTCAAAACTATTACTAATCCAATCCGATGTCTACTTTGACTTTGGCTTCTAAACCCAAATTACCTTCAATTGCTTCCTCTACTTTGGGTTCATCTACAAATCCTTCTACTATCAAGTCTTTAGTCTGAACTGGAACTCACAATCTTACTCTCTACATTCTCCTTCTCTACTTTAACTTCCTCAATTTCTTCAGATAACTCACTTGAAGACACTTACACTCCTACTTGTTTTACTTCACCTTGGGCTCCTATCTTCAAGTCATTTTGAACATCATCTAACTCTGATCTGTGGGCCGGCCTGTCTCTCACTCAGGATGAACCTCTGATGGCTATTATGGTATCGCACCATGGACTAAGAAGGCAAGGAACCCTAACTCCATCATAGTCCTCCAAGGCTAACACTCCAAGAATTAAGACATTGCTCACTAGAGAACTCAATGAGAGAGAGAGAGTTGCAAAATGAAAGGATGATGAGTACCTCCTCACCCCTTGTTTATATGCTTGTGAAATAGTTACGTACCAAAATTACTAATTACCGTAGTAACTCAAGTTACTAGACTAAAAGTCAAGTAAAGTCAAAAAGTACAAAGGAATATCCATTCACATGGGCATATTCCCCTAAGCATGTGGTCTTATCTTGACCCAACCACTAAGTCAAGGATTCCTTCACATGGGCTATCCTTGGACTAAAGAAGAATCCAAAACAAAAAGGCTTGCGGGCCTAAGAGTTCTCAATTCTTTCCTCAAAGCCAAACACCTAGGAATAATACCAAGTCAACACACTAAAGTCCAAAATAGTGGTGCTCATCTTTTCTACTTCCTCTAAAGTAAGGTCCCCTCTATCTTAGCTATGACTAACTTTAGCTAACCAGACTAATATAGAACCATCCTTTATCTCTATATAAATAATATCTCTTAAGTACCTGTAATACCAAGCTAAATATCACAATACCACACACATGCACAAATGGGTGTTACATTTACCCCCGGACTAAGTTTTCACTTTGTCCTCAAAGTGAAGGTCTCTCTACCTTCTATGGTACATCTTCAACTTATCATGGTTAATCCTATCAAAGTGTCTTCCTCCCAACTCCTTGAGATCATAGGTGTAATTGCCCCACACCTTTTCCACTATGAAAGGTCCAAAATACTTAGGCAAAAACTTCTTTTGCACTCTCTTGAATCGAATGGAATCAAACAACATTACCCAATCACCTTCTTTGAAATTCTCCACCTTCTTCTTGCCTTGCCTCTTGTCATAGCTCTCCTTTTGTTTCCTTTGGGCTTGCTCCACTCAAACCATAGCAACTGCTCTTGCCTCTTCCAACTCCATGAGTTGATCCTTCCTTGACTTCTCTACATCACCTCCTTGTGCTTTCTTTGATCTCTTATGAATGCTTTGGAAGGTAGGAAGATCAAAGTGAATAGGTAAGGTAGACTCAATACCATACACCAATTGAAATGGAGAATATCCGGTGGAAGTCTTCATAGTTGTCCTATACTCCCACAAAACTGCATGAATCCTCTTGTCCCAATGATTTTTAGCCCCCTCCATTTTTGCATCTTTGGCCAACATCATGCACAAGGTCTGATTGGTTCTCTCTGCCAAGCCGTTGGAATTTGGCTTATAGGATGTAGTTACTCTATGTGTGATAGAGAAATGTTGTAGCATGGCTCTAGTTATGCTTCCTGTAAACTCTCCTCCTCTATCAGAAACCAACTCCAAAGGGCATCCAAACCTAGTGATAATGTGTTCATAAAGAAATCTACCCACTTCATCTTCATTCTTGTCCATCAATGGTCTAGCCTCAACCCACTTGGTAAGGTAATCAGTAACTACCACAATGTACCGATTGTTCCTTGGGGTTCTATTGAGAGGACCTACAAAATCAATTCCCCACTTCTCAAAAGGTCCTAGCAATGGAATTGATCTAAGTGGTGGAGTGGATGTAGACTTTCTAGCAAAAGCTTGACAAACATGACAAGTTTTGCAATAATCAAGACAATTCTTGAAAATCCCTCTCCAATGGTAACCTGCATCTAGAATCTTGAAAGCAGTCACCTTTCCTGCAAAGTGTCCTCCACATACTAAACCTTCATGAAACTCCTTTATGAGTAGGATAGACTCTTCCTTACCCATTGCTCTTCGAAGTAGACCATCTGCTCCTTGGTGAAAAAGAATATCCTCCACCATTGTGTAAGGTCTAGATCTTGCTGCAAGGGCCTTCCTCTCCCTAGCATGCATCCCTTTTGGATAGTTACCTCTTGTCATAAAATCCACAATCTCCTTGTACTCCATTGGAACCTCTTGAGTGATTGAGATTGTCATGAGCTCCTCATCTGGGAAGGAATCATCCACTGGCTCATCTCCATCATCATCATAGGCTCTAGATAACAAATCAGCATTTGCATGTTTCTTTCTTGGCCTATCCTCAATGGTGTAGTCATACTCAGACAAGAGTATCATCCACCTTGCTAGTCTCCCTTCAACATTAGGCTTGTTGAAGATGTACTTTAAAGCCTTGTGATCCGTGATAATGGTGGCTTTCCCTCCAATCAAGTAGTGTCTAAACTTCTTGAGACCAAAGATCACTGCCAACCCTTCTCTCTCCGTGACAGAGTAGTTCTTCTCTGTTGAAACCATCTGCCTACTAGCATAAGCTATTGGATGATCATGCCCATCTTGGTCTAATTGACTAAGAGTGCATCCTATAGCTACATTAGAAGCATCAATGTAGAGGATGAAAGGCTTACTCCAATCAGGTTTAGCAAGAATTGGAGCTACAACAAGGGATTGCTTGAGCTCCTCAAAAGCTTTGAGAGCCTCCTTGTCCTCCAAAATCACCATGTAATCTACACCCTTCTTCATGTAGATGGTAAATGCATAAGCCTTGTTGGAAAATGAGAAGATAAACCTCCTATAGTATCCAACCATCCCCAAGAATTGGCGTAACTTTGTCAAGCTTGAAGGGAATGGAAGGTCTGAGATTTTCCTCACCTTCTCAGGATCAACTGCTATTTCATCCTTGGAGATGATGTGCCCCAAAAGTAGACCTTCTTCACATCCAAAAATGCACTTCTCTGGGTTGAGTGATGCATTTGCCTCATCCAAGCGTTGCAAGACTTTGATAAGGTGCTCAAAGTGCTCCTCCTTGCTCCCATAGACACAAAAGTCATCAATGAAGTCTCTCACAAATTTCCCAATGAAAGGTTCAAATACCTTGTTCATGAACCGTTGGAATGTGGCTGGAGCATTGCAAAGCCCAAAAGGAATGACCTTGAAAGCGTAAGTTCCCCAAGGTGTGGTGAATGTGGTGAGTTGTTGATGCTCTGGTGCAATCTTGATTTGGTTATATCCACTATAACCATCTCCAAAACTGTACCTCTCATGATCTGCAACCTCCTCCAAGATCTCATCAATGAATGGCAATGGGTAGTAGTCCTTCTTGGTAACAGCATTGAGCTTCTTGTAATCCACACATACCCGAAGCTTGCCATTCTTTTTCTTCACAATGACAATTGGAGACACCCATTCTGAATTCTCCACCTCAAACATAAATCCAGCCTCCTTGAGCTTATCAATCTCCTCCTTCACAACCAAAGATATTGGTGGGCTAATGCGATATTGCTTTTGGTGGATTGGTCTTGCATGTGACTCCACCTCTATCTTGTGCTCCTCCAAGGTGACTTCCTTCAAATCCTTGTAACTAAAAGCAAACACATGGATGAACTTGCAGAAAATCTCCTCAAATCTCACCTTCTCCTCCTTGGTAACATTCGGGCCATACTTGAGGGTAGCTAACCTTCTCTCTACCTCCTCAAGTGTCAATGGTGATTTTTCTGGGTCCTTCAAAACCTCTGGCTTAGGTGCAAAATCCATAGCACACAAGGGATACACATCTGAATCAGATTCAGATTCATCTTCCTCCGTGGAAGTCTCCTCTTCCATGCTTGTGTCCACACCTGAAGCTCCTTCTTCAGAATCTGATTTCCAATAATCAGAAGATGGTGTATCTGAATGTGAAGTGTTGGTGGTGTTAGTCATAGGAACTGTGACTCTATGGTTTGATGGCCCAATCCTCAAGTACCCTTTGTGCCATCGATCAGTTGTGCATGCTACTCTCAACCATGGCCTCCCAAGAAGTAAGTCATAGCTTGAATCCTTCAAGACTTGGAAAGTCATGAGATTTTGAACTCCCATAACTGAAACTACCACCTTATCCATCACCCCTACTGGTCGAACTTGTTGCTTGTTTGCCATGCTCACCAAAAATGTTGAAGGTCTTGAGGGTATCATACCCAACTTCTTCATCAACCTTTCTGACATGGCATTTACTGTTGATCCTCCATCAACCAATGCATCCTTGATGTTGTGACCATTCACTCTCACATCAATCTTGGAGGCATATTCACAAGCCTCCCATGGTGCTGGCTTGGCATCCACCACCCCCATTGATACTGGAACTTTTGCCTTCTTCTTCCTCTTGCTCCTTGTAGAACTCAAACCACCTCTAAGCTCCTTTCTCAAGGTAGGGTTCAAAGCAATTAATTGGCCCATTGTGATGTTAGCCTTATGACTACCAACATCCTCCAACACATTATAGTTCCATTGTTGCTTTGAGATCAAGAAGTCCTCCATCCCCAACTTCTTCCTTGGAGTCTTTGTTGTTGATGGTGTTGAGGTGCGAGTGCTCCTTGTAGACATAGGAGTATCCTTGCTTGAAGTAAATCCTTGAGAAGAGTGAACATCCTTTGCTAAATGAGCTCTCTTCTTCTCTTGTGCCAAAAGCTCAAAATTAAGACTCTTGGAGTTTGAGCACTCTCATACTTGCTCTCCACCACATCTATGGATGCTATCCCCTTACCTTTGTTTGGATTAGGAGCCACTTGGGTTTCACTACCTCCCTCTTTCCCTCTATTGGCTCCCTCATAACCCCTTCTTCCATGGTAAGTGGAATTTGGGCAATTCCTTTGGATATGGTCTCTTCCTCCACAACCAAAACAATTTCTATCATTGAAATTTTTGGCTGGTTGGCCTCCTCTATATGGATTGTTTACATAACTCCTAGGCCCTCTCCTTACATTCTGATCCACCTCTCTCTTCTCCCATAGTTGCACCACATTGATCTTGAGATCCGCAAGTTGTTCTGTGATGGTTTGAAGTGGATCTTTTGGTGGAGATGCAAGAACTGGAGCAACCACTACTTGTGGTTTAACCCTTGCCACCAAAGTATCAGAAGTTCCACCATACTTGTAGCCTTGAGGAGGATGCACAACCTCCTTTACCACCAAATCGCTCTCATCCGCTTCCAAACTGTCCTCCATACAAATTGTGATCTTGATAGCTTCAACCTTGGAAGAAGGTTTCTCATATCTCACCTTGCTTCTAATTTGTGTTCTCAACCCTCCCACAAAATTCTTGGTGAGCATGGCCCCTATGCCAATCATTGTAGTCTTCACATCATCCCCACCCTTCCTCAACACTATGCGAAATCTGGACTCTAACTTTTCCACTCTTTCCATATAGACTCTCACTTTCTCTCCATCTCCTTGCTTGAGAAATGTAATCTCACTCATCAATCTCTCATAACTCTCATCAGGAAGAAAGTTCTCAATGAGTGCTGAAGTCAAAGTCTCCCAAGACTCCTCTTCCCCATCTCTCTTATCTCTCTTTTGGTATTCTGACTCATACCATGTAAGTGTTGCATCCTCAAAGAAATCTGGTAATAATGAGGCCCATTCATTCTTTCTCCTCTCATTTTTTCCTATGCAAGCTCTCTTGAAGTCTCTCACAAAGGCCTCCACATCTTCTCCATCCTTACCAAAGAAAACCAGAAGTTTCCCCATCTTAACCCCTCACTATCTTTCTTTTCTCTCAATTTTTTTTTCTATTTTCTTTTCTCTCACTCTATTACTAATAGAGTATATACATGACTAACACCATCTGAGAATAATCCACTCTAGGGAACAAAAAAGGTTCATGTTGCTCCAAGATTTCTATAGCAACATCAAATCCTAGAGTGCTAATTAATCTAACTCTCATGGATAGTTTATCCATGAGTTGAAAGATTATCTACATCACTAATCTTGAGAACTAGCTGATGAAGGTGGTAGTATTTCTGTAGCTGTACTAGGACTCTCTCCAAGATCCTTCACCAAAGTCTCCAAAAGTGCTTTTACTCCACTACACTCATGTCCTTTTGGAAGTCCTTCCACTCCACAAACCTCACACAACTCCTTGGTCTTAGATCTTCTCCCTCCTAATCTTGGTGAAGAAGGTCCAACATGCAAAACCAAGTCAAGTAAGCCTCTCCTTTCCCTCAATCTCTTGCTCTCAAAGGTCAATGGACATGAACTTGCCTTATGTCCCTTCTCTTCACACAGAAAGCACTTAGACTCACTCTTTCCTCCAAGTGGTGTAGGTTTCTGGATCCTCTCAACACTCTCTTCAAATTCTATTGTAAACGCTCTTTTCCTCAAATCCACCCCTACAATCACCTCAAACCCTTGAGGAACCTTGCATTATCTCAGTTTCCACTCTTGATGACCCTCCATGTTCCCAAGATGAATCTAAACACTCAAATATGCTTTTTGTTGATCTCAAACTCCTCATGCATGAGATCTCCACTCTGCAGAATTGATCCTTCCTCACAATGTCACTCAAATCGCCCAACCAGTATGTCATAATCCTCTGAAATTTTGCACACTTGATTACAACTCTAGAATATTTCTCCCTGCAAAATTTCACATCTTTTCATCGAGCCATTTGACCTAGACACATTTCTATTCAGCACACAATTTTCAGATTTGGTCTGAAAACTACCCCCCTTACTTCAAAAACTCATAACGCCCTGCTCAAGAATGATCTCTCTCTCATTTTTGTGACATCAGGTAAGATACAATGCACTTAATTTTCTTGGAAATGTTCAGGACAATTTACTGAAAATTGAAGAAATGGCATACTCTGTACAATTTTCCAGAGAGCATGTAGTTGCGGGAGCACTTTACCCTATCAACTTTCAAAAATTCTAGCCCAGTGCTCATAGTAGCTCTCATAATAATTTCAAGCTATCATGTGTAGAAATTTTAAGTCCAGATCTGAAACTTGAGATTTTGCCCAAAATCGCCTTAAGCCCCAAAATCTGCAATCCACCTCACACAATCTCTCCAATTCCTCTCATGTGTACAAGATGTACAAAATCATCTCAAAGACATCATAATGAACTACAGGGTATAAAAATGGATCTTGGTTCTCTAATATACGTTCAGCCCTCTCCTCTCCTAATGTTCTCTCTAAGTGAGCTCTCGTAGCCTCCTTCTCCCTAATGTAGAATTGAACGCAGAACATTATCTTGCCTTCTAGAGAGGTCCCGGCAATGGAACCAAAAATGTGAGCCGGCCTGTCTCTCACTCAGAATGAACCTCTGATGGCTATTATGGTATCGCACCATGGACTAAGAAGGCAAGGAACCCAAACTCCATCATAGTCCTCCAAGGCTAGCACTCCAAGAATTAAGACATTGCTCACTAGAGAACTCAATGAGAGAGAGATAGTTGCAAAATGAAAGGATGATGAGTACCTCCTCACCCCTTGTTTATATACTTGTGAAATATTTACGTACCAAAGTTACTAATTACCGTAGTAACTCAAGTTACTAGACTAAAAGTCAAGTAAAGTCAAAAAGTACAAAGGAATATCCATTCACATGGGCATATTCCCCTAAGCATGTGGTCTTATCTTGACCCAACCACTAAGTCAAGGATTCCTTCACATGGGCTATCCTTGGACTAAAGAAGAATCCAAAACAAAAAGGCTTACGGGCCCAAGAGTTCTCAACTCTTTCCTCAAAGCCAAACACTTAGGAATAATACCAAATCAACACACTAAAGTCCAAAATAGTGGTGCTCATCTTTTCTACTTCCTCTAAAGTAAGGTCCCCTCTATCTTAGCTATGATTAACTTTAGCTAACCATGACTAATATAGAACCATCCTTTATCTCTATATAAATAATATCTCTTAAGTACCTGTAATACCAAGCTAAATATCACAATACCACACACATGCACAAATGGGTATTACAGATCTAACTAAATCTAGTCTGAGACAAACATTGTCTCCTACTTATAACATATTCCTATCTACACGTTGTCGTACGTTCCTTTTCTCTCTCTGGGAACACACAAGGTGCCTAGCTGTGGAGACTACAGATCAGAGGCTAGAGGTAAACCGTAATGACTCGACAAAACACACATGTGACCCTTATTGCCAGAACCCTCCTTTTTCAGGACTAATATTCTTGCTATCGGGAAGGATAGTACTGGGCAACCTGACCTATCATCACAACACACACTCCTGGTCTGCTGGTCATCACTTCCAACATAACCAAGTAAATACTTAGCAATCCTAGAAGGAAATAATCTGAGCGCAATGCCCGCACACCAATCCAAGCCAATTGGGCGTACAAATAGGCATACAAGTACAGAGAGGATCCAATCACAAGAAAAAGGCAACAACTCTCTGTACTTTTTGTCGGGAAAGAGCTTCAGAGCCTTCGTGCTCTGTCATCAAGCTCATTCCAACCTGTACTCCAAGCCTCCTCCCATCTGTACTTCAAATCTCAACAAATTTCTACTTCATGTGGGGATTTCTATGTCTTTTTGATGGGGAAAAGTCTGCGCAGCTCATATGCAAGTAACTATTTTTACATAGCTTGGATTCAAGTGATCTAGAATTCAATGGAAATCCTGTAAAATAAGCTTTCCAATGATATAAAATACACTTCAATTAGATCACAACAACTCTCCTGACAATCTCTCAAAGTTGGCCAGGGTTTTTCTTGGACTTCAACCTAATTTTGAAATCTTCTTTTTAGGGTTTGCTCCTGGTTCTTGGCAAATTTCCCCCAAATTTCTGATTCAGAAATACACTTGATCCTCAAAACACTCTGGCAACCTGAAACTCTCAGTCATAGTCACAGGATATGAGACTTGGTATCCAAACAAGATGAAAGGAAAATTTGCTCTACCGAGCTTATGACAGTATTTTCAGTAGGATGTTTTGCATCAGATCTCACTCTGCACAGATCTAGAACCACCCAAATTTTCCACAATAGCTGATTGTGTTTTCTCTAACCTCCTGCAAATTTTTGTAGCCTAATCCAACTCCAATCTTTAGATGTGGATCAATTTCTGAGCTGGGCTAACTTGTGAGCTCTACAGACCCAAGTATACTTGATCCAAGATCCTGATTTCTCTATTTGAAGAATTCACATGAAACTTTCACCCAGATGAGCTTAACGTATCCACCAACAACTCTGGAAATTTTCATGAGGAAATTTGAACTGCTACTTGGGGAGTGACCAAAACTCCAAACCTGATCATTAGCTCTTCTCCAACACCTTACATCCCATAAGCTTCAACTTCAATCAATTGGATCAGATTTGAGATTGATGCAAAAGTGGAATTTATTGTACTCAGTACTGTAAAAACATTGTCTACTCTCCAATCCCATTAGCAGATAGTGAAAAAGTCTCAAGAAACTCCCTCAATTGACTACTTTGTGCTTCTGGGTATCAATTCAACCCCCCTTCACTCAATTGATCATATCCCTCTCATACTCAGCTCAAATCAAGTGATTTTTGTTTGAAAATTGTAGCCTGTTGTCTCCTCTTTCCAACCATGTCCTCCATTTCTTGAATGCCCTCCCTGAACTTCCCTGATGGTCAAAAAACTCCCAACTTCCCCCTTGAGATCCAAGTTCTTGCACATTTGTCTTTTACTCTTTTTACTTTTTGACAAATGGACCCCACAACTCCACCTTGAAGCTTATGAGCGAAATTTTAGGCATTCCCCAACTATAGAAGAACATAAATTGTCAAGTCCCAGACATTCTCATAAGTAAGCACAGGAAGGACGATAGGATCTGGGTTTCCCATCACCGACTCCACAAACACCACCCCAAAACGTGTTGCCAACCAATCCCGTAAGTCATCACGGTGTAAAATCTGAAGCCTGATGAGAAAAGGATTTGGGAGTGGCATATCGGGAGCATGGGACATCTCATGCTTGAATGCTTCCTCCGATGCTCTAACACTCGCTCTCTGCTACAACTCTCTCCCAACTTCCTTCTCTCCTCGAGACTCTCCAAACTAAAACACACCCGTCTCTCTACTCGCCCTCATCTTTATTCATCAGAGCCCTCAAACATGATAAGATTGTAACCCATGTAGCCAATCACATACATGTACATAGATGGCTCACATGGCAACATCTCATCCATCGGAACTAGCATGCAACCTACCCCACTAACGTGGAGATAAACTATGATAAGTCGCTTTTTACGGGCTATGCAAACCACAACACGACAACGTTCTCTCAAGCAAATTAGAAGATTGTTCAAGTTGACATCCTTTGCGTTCCTCATCCTCATTTCTTATATGGGAAATTTGAAATCATGCAATCTTACTTCCTCCATATTTACTTTTGCTTTTATACTCAACATTGCCTTTACTCTCCCTAGAGCCTCTTTTATGGATTCAGATGTCTTCTTTGGAACTTCTATCTCTTGCCTTTGCTTTGATTCCAACTCAACCTAATACATCTTCAATTCAATGCTTTCTTCTCCTCCACATACTAAACAAGTTGAGTCTCTACACTTTTTATCAGTCCTCGTAGTCTCTCCTCCTCTTGATGTTTGATTGTCAATTCATATAGCCATGCTTGATCCTTCTCTGTTGCAACTCTCTCCAAACTCTCCACTTCTTACTCTAGAACAACCACCCTTGTATTTGCATGTATTATTTCTAATCAAGCATTGGCAAATTCTCCCTTCAATTTCTTGAATATTGCCTTCTCCTCCTTCAATTCTTTAGCGTGTCGTTCAAGTTCACCGCCGTGCTTCTTGAATTTCTCTTGCAACTCCTTCAAAAACTAGTTTTGAACTACTACATCAACCTAAAATACCTTGGCTTCATCCTCACCTTGGGTTTAACTTTCCCTTCAATTCTAAGACTTCTTTACTTAGATACTCTGCTACCTACAATTCATCCTTCACCTCTAGATGATATTTCTCCACTTCCTTCTTCTTCCCCTACAATTGCAAAAGTAAAGGACAAACAATCTTGGATAGATATGCAACTCCTTTGGATTCTCCTACTTCTTTGTCTTTAGCTTTTGCAAGAAATTTTTCTATTGGGGCTTTCTTCCATACTTGTGATCTTTGTATCTTCACTCCAATTTCCTCCGAGTGATCCTCTTCTTCTTTCCCTTGATTTGGTTCTGCAATTGCAGATTGTAGACCTCTTCTCAACCTTATTCCTTGCAGAAATACTATCCTTGGCTCTTCTTCTATTCCTCCATAGGTAACTCTAGACATGGAACCTCTCCTCCTTCCATACGATCAATCACCACATGTAACTCCCGTTCTTCTTCTTCAACAACCTCTTCCACTAGTTGTTGTACCTCAGGTTCACCTTCATTTCCAATACTTGAGCCTTCACTTTATAGGGTAAGCTCATCTTCTTCATCTTTTTTTGAGCCCTCTCCTTGGGACTCAGCTTTTCATTTAGACTCTTCTCCCTAAGTCAAGTGTGCTACCTCCATCTCCTACATTAGGTTCAATCTTTGAGTCTTCCGTTGCTGAACTAGTGAGGCTTCCTCCTTGGGTTGACTTCTTTTCTTTAACCTTGGCCGTAGAACAAGAATGGACATCTTCCTCTCCTGTCATATCTTTGTGTAATGAGCATCTCTATCTCAAATTACCCTGTGTAAAGTTGCTCATCTTCATTTGTTTCTTGACAAAGATCTGGATGGAAGTGAGATACCATCCTTGCCTTCTTTGTTGAGTCAAGTAGATTTAGTCCCAAATAAAAATGCACAGCAAATGGTATAAAGTAGTGCATAGGTATTTGCATTCTCTAATTCCCAATCATATGCCTTATTTGTTGGTGAAAACATCTCACCCATTTTAACTTCCCTCCCGCAAACAGCTGATGACCGCCTGTTGCTTTGTGACATAGGTGGTATGCTTAGGTTTTAACATTGCCATTACAGCCCCAACAATACCTCCCCTCATTGGGTCCTTGTAATTATCCACCTTATACCCATTCTTGGTGCAAAGAGCGATGAAGGAATTCCTCACTTCTTCTATCTCCTCTGACAACTCACCTTACCCAAGGAAGGTGATCCCATCTTTCTCTCCAGACTCTCTTCCCAACATGAGTCTCCAATCTGACTCAATCCATCAAGCCGGAGTCCCTTTCCTTCCCTCTGCTATAGGGCCATCCTCACAATTGCTGATAGTAATCTCCGCCATGAACCCTAGAAAACTCAAGGTCCAGTTCTAGGCTAGAAATGTGATACAAAGGAGGCTAAGTACTTTTATTTTGCCTATCATCTCCACTCTCAAAATTATAGGATTCTTACTACCAATGTAGGACACTACTTACTATTCTTCTTTGACATTGTGTGTTTACAAATTTTGGGTCTTAAAAAATCAAACCTTCCCTAAAACCCAAGATTCTAACTCCTTCAAGATTCTTGAAACCCAAACTATCATGCAGACTTGTGATTTGTATTCCTCTGGGACAACTATTTATAGAATAGTATATCATCTTGACATTGCAATGCTTCTTTGACAAATTCTTGATTTTATAATGCCTCATTGCATAGTCATTGTTCAATCAAAATGCGATTGACACTCATAGATTCCATGTATTTGTTTTGTGTCATTGTTAATTTTCATTTTCCTCCTCACCAAAGTAGCCATTTTCTTTAATGGTACCTTCTTGATTTGCATGACTTGAAGAAAAATTGTTACAATTCTTTGGATCAGGTTGATTCTTTTGATACGAGGTAATCTTACTTTGGGTTTTTCCCGCTGTAAGTCCAACCTGAGTCCTTCTTCCTTTGACATGAAGTCAACTTCTTTGGGTCTATCTCAAACATATGATTTTTCTTGTTTCTTCTTTAGCCTTACTTTTGCTTTAACAATGCACTTCTTCTTTAAATACATAAAAAAAAATTTGTGGGTACCACAATTATTGGTTCAGCCGATAAGCCTCCTTAGCATGCTTCTCTCCTTACTTTCTACTCTATGGATGAGATCCAAATTTACCTACAGCCATTTGTTGTGATGTTATTATAGTTGTGGACTTGGATGATCCAAATGTATGGGTGAGCGCATGTTCTTGAGGGGCAAAGGTCTTTCAAAGAGTGATACCAATGGCCTTTGAGAATTAGCAATTGCTCCACATAGGGATACCTTATGCTATGCTACTTTTGAGAATGTTATAGACCTTCTATCCGTTGACTTCATCTAGGTGACTATGTATATCTATAGCAGACTACACCAACAACACTTGATGTTACTAAAAGCCGCACTATCTTTAGAGTGCATGAGATTTTTCCTTGTAGAGTCCTTGTGTTGTAAGGACGTGATAGTGTTGTTTGGAAGGATCAGGTGTGAAATTGTGCACCATGTTACCTCCCAAAAATTGGTGGTGTGGTAACCATATTTATTTATTTTTATGAGTTTTTGAAGAAGAAGTGTATTGTTAAGTCAAATTGAAGCCTAATTGCAAAGAAAGAGAACAAGAATCATGTGATGGGGGTAAACACAAAGAAGTCAACTTTGTGTTAGAGGAATAGAGACTTGGATCAGACTTATGAGTGTAGACCTTAAGTATGTTAGGGTGATCAACCCAATCCAAAGAACCCATAACAACTTTTCTTTGGGTCTTGCAAATCAAGAAAGTACCATTTGAAGAAAATGGCTACTTTGGGTAGAGTTTAAACTTGAGAATGATAGGATCAAATCATGCAAAATCTATGAGTTGCAAGGGAAGATTGACTGAAGAATGACTGAGAAGCATGGAAGGATAAAATCACAATTTCATCAAGCAGATTCTGCAATTCATAATCAATACCCTCTACCTCTAAGGAGTTATCCCGAAGGAGTCATTCTTACAAGCCCAATAGTCGGAGTGATTTGCAAGAAACCAAGACTGAGAAAGCACACAATGCTGATGAAGAGTGTAAGGCAAGTTCCTTCACTTGTAGTGAGGAATCTTGCAATTCAAAGGCTAGATTTTTTAGCATGGATTGAGGCCTTGAGTAGACTTTGGATCACTTTTTTGGCCTGGAATTGGAATATAAGCTTTCTAGGGTTTATGGCAAAAATTGTTGCTAGTGATTTTGAGGACTGCCCTAAAGATGAAGGAAGAGAGGAAATCCTGCTTGCTAGACCGAGTCAAATTAGAATTTGGTTCTAGGGAGAGAGGCTTGGGATTCATCTAATGTCACCTTCTATCAGAAGTGTGACGCTTCAAAAGAAATTGCAAAAGTGAGGGGTTTGTTCAGCACTACATGTATGAAGAATGGGTATAAGGTGGAGAGCTATAAAGACCCAATAAAAAGAAGTATTGTGGAGCTCTCATGGTGATGTTCAAACCAGAATGCACCATCTATGTCACAAAGCAAAAAGTTGTCTTCTTCCATCAGATGTTTATAGGAGAGAGTGAACTGGGCAAGGAGTTTTCATTTGCAAACCAGACAAATGATCAGGAATTGGAGGACAAAGATACCTCCACATTACTTTGTACCATTTGTAGCTCATTTGTAACTCAAGTTGAATCTTCTCAACTCAAAGGAGAAGAAGAGGATGGTGTCACATTTCCATCTAGACCTACATCAGGAAGCAGATTCTGATGAGCAATATTATATCAAGCAGATGTAAGGAAGTGATGAAGACTTCACCAGGATGGAAAGAGAACAAATTGAGGCAGAAATTGTTCCAAGGCTGATGTCAAGGAGGAGAAATGGACCCGAGAATGTAGCTTCTCTAGTTCAATCAAGAAAGACAAGGATATTAAACCCAAGGTGTGAAGCGGTGGTGGATCTATTTTCTGAAGAAGAGTCAAAAGGAGAGGCCAAGAGCAAAGGCAAAGGCAAAGAATTGGAAGAAGAAGACAAGGAGCTCACATTGTAGAGTTAGGAGTTGAGTGGGAGTGATGGAGAGACCAAAGTCCAGCAGTTGGTGGATGGAGAGGTTAAAGAAGAGGAGAAGGAGTTCCTTGCCCAAATCAAACTCCTGGAAGGAAGAGATGGCAAGTACTTGAACTTGCCTGAAGAAGAAATTTCAAAGGAGCAAAGATTGATGTTAGGACAAGAACAAAAAGGAATGTGGAGTCTACAACTACAAGACCAAGTCAAGCAATTGAACAAGAAGAAAGCTCAAAGGAAGTCATATTGGAGGCACAAAGATCAATACTTTAGAGTAAGGCTCCAATCAATAAAGTGCCGCCCAAAGCCAAAGAACATGAAGATGATGAAGTGGAAGAGTGTTAAGGAGTAGAGTATCTATCAAACATCATTTGTCCGTTGTTGTTGCAATTGAAAAAGAAGAGGAAGGAAATGATGGAGGCATATTTGGAGGTGAAGAATGAGTTGCAGGTGGTCCAATATTTGAGTGAAGAAGTCTTGAAGTTAAAGAAGAAGGTAATCTAATGATAAGAGGAAGCCAAAGTACTTTGGGTTGATGTAGTACTTTGGAAGCAGAGTCTTGAGAGTCTGCAAGAGAGTCATGAAAAGCGCAGTAGTGTTCTTGAATGTCAAGAAGAAGAATTGAGAGCATAGAAGATGGCATTTGACGGACTGAAGGAAGGATTGAAAGATACTCACCTGGAAGTAGTGCATTCCAAGGCAATTGTTGTTGTGATGGAGCAAGAGTTGGAGAGTTTGAAGTTGAAGGCATCAGAGAAGGATCAAGCCTAGCAAAGAGAATTAACAAATATACATTGTAAGGAGGAGAGGTTGCATGGGCTTATCATGAGCATGGAGGCTCAATTGGTTTAATACATGGAGGAAAAAGAAGCATTGAAAGCTGAATTTGAAGATGAATTGAACATGTACCGAAATGAGGTGGAAGTAGAGAGGAATAAAGAGAAGATAGTTCCAAAGAAAACATCAGAGCCAATAGAAGAGATTGTTGGGAGGAGAGATCATTGAGAGGATGAAAGTGATGTTGAGTATTGAGTCCAAAGGGAGAATGGAAGAAGCAAGACTGCACAAGTTGAAGTTGCTAGTGCAAGAGATGAGGAAGAGACAAGCAAAGAACATAGATATGAACAAATTACTGATTTTCTTGAGAGAGAGTGTAGATAGAAATTTTTTAGAAATAAGAGACAATGTTTGTCTCAGACTAGATTTAGTGAGATCAGAATTACATGATCTTTGGAGTAATGTGAAAATAGAAACATGATGCAAAGTAGTAGAAGTAGGACTACATGTTTCTTCAAGTGAGTTACCCGAGGCATCTGAAGTAGTTAGAGTAGAAAAGAAGATAGTGTTAGGATACCCATGATTTTAATTTCAGTTCAGATTGAAGACAAAATAAAAATAGAAGAAGATGTAGTAGTATTAGATGAACCTAAGGTAGAGGAAGTGATTGTAGTTACATTGGGTGTAGAAGCTAAAGTGGAAGTAGAATCAGATTGGATTAGTACCAATTCTAAGATCTGAAGGAACAGATATGAAGAAGTGCAATGTTATTTTAGATCTGCAGATTTGAAAGTAAAGAATTGAAGAATTGAAGTGGTAGAAGATGATTCATATCTAGAGATTTGTAGGATGTAGTTAAGTGCTTTGCCCATTTAAAGGAAGCATTCATAGTGTTGTTGTTATTTAGTATTGTTATTTTAAAGTTGAGTAAAGAAAAGTGTTGTAACTTAATGCTCGTCATTTTAGCTTAATTCTTAGTATCAATCCTCTGTGTATGTATATGAGTGTTTGGAGAATTTTGAAGTGTAGTCAGTGAGTGTTGGATGTTGGATTCTGCAATGATGATGTTCATTCTTTGTGTTTGATCCTAAGTCGATAGCAATCAAAGCAATGCCTTAATGAATCCATGATGAATTGTAGTGTTGATAGTATTTGACATTTGCGGATCATAGTGTTGGATTGATGTGAAGCAATTTTGATTGAGGAAGTTGTGCCTTCAATGGAGGGATGGAATGCAATTCCAAGGCAAAATCATTTCATGGTGAAGTAGCCTTCTTTGATAAGAACTGAATCATCACAATCAAGATTGATTTGGAAAGATTTCATGAATTGTGATTATAGGTGTTGATAATTTGTGACAAGACTGCAATCCAAGGCTTTTTACTCTCTTCTAAGTGTGGTTTCTACTCAAAAGATTAAAGATGCAATCAAGAAGACCTAATTTGTGATGTTTTACTTTGTATTTGACCATTCTTGCATCATATCTCTATGGGAACAAATTGATACTTGTTGATTATCACAAAATGATACTTGTTGGGTTGTCATAGATGGCACTATGGACCCAAGCTTGGCACTTGTACATGTAGGTTTGTGGTGTATGTTATGTGGCTCTTCTAGTAGAGTTGCTACTATGTTGGTGTGTGGTAGTTGTTTGAGAGGATGGCATATAGCATGTTTGACTCATCCCTCAAGGTTGTTCCTCAAGGATAGTGGTTATGTCCTAGATGTACTTGACCTATAGCTAGTTCACCTTTTACATAAGTGATATAGATTGTAGACAAGCAACTAAGAATGGGGAATGATAGCACCCGTCCTCTTGATCTTTGCCCACCGTAGGGCAAATCACATACTTGGTGTAGAAGGCTATTTGGAGTTAGAGTGACATGGCTGCCAACTAGGAGGTGATTGTTGCCCTTTAGAGTTCAAGTATGATTTATGTGTGAGTTGTGTTGCTATAGTGTATGATGTTGACAGTGATGTATGTTGTGTAGCAATGTATATGCGCATGATAATTGTCATGACATTTGTAGCACTGAAGCTAGTTTGCTCGGACATTGCAGCAATAGTATTGGCAGTCATCATTATTTTGGTAGTTGCTCATTAACTCCTTGTTTGCGGCCAAATTTTATGTTAGGGTTATTGATCATATGGTGAGACTCACCATCACTTGCACCATTCACACCATTGGATGTGCCATCAGTGGTGCCGTTAAGGTTGGAAACTGAGGTCAAGCTAAGGAGTATACTTTTGAAGTGCAACTTCAGAGAGCTCACTTCTCTAATGTTGAGCCTTCAAGTTCATGGCTATGGTGGACAGAGGCCAACAAGCATCACCTGGAATCTCTTAGATAGAATGAGTGTGGCTTGACTGTATCAATGCACAATTATTAGCAGATTGTTGAGTGAAGGATAGAGTACATATCTAATTTGAGTATGAATTTATTACTATGGCACTTTAAAGTTCATGTATGACTTATGCGTGAGTTTTGTTTCTATAATGTATGATGTTGACAACGATGTATATTGTGTAATGATATATATACGCATGACAAGAGCAATGATACAAGTTGTCTAAAGTATGCTACAAAGTATGAGAGTAAGAGTGGTACCCTTGACGGCTAATATGATAAGCTCTCGTGCATATCTTGACAAATGTGTAGAACATCGTGTCTAGCGCTCCATATAACTCCAAGGCTAGAGGAACAAAGAGGTGACCTCGATGCATATCCCTATACTTAGAGACCTTGCATGTTGCTAATCCGCTCGCCGCCCATCCAACGGGATGAGTAATCACTCCTTCCAAAACTACATCAAGCGTAGGATATGTAACCACAACATCCGCCATTGTCACCTGATCATCTTGGATCAAGTATAAGTCTACTTTGACACGTGTCGTCTGCAAAGCATATGAACGCTCCTTCCAAGCAAGGTATACACTCTCTCATGACATAGCAAACACTATATCCTTGATGGCATCATAGGTAGCTATGGTCTGTCCTCCTAAAGAACACCATGTCATATGGACAGGTTGCATCTAGTGTAGAACCTTACTCACAAATGAGTAACGAAGATGCAGACGAGTGAGCCAAACCTAAGTGGAACCTCTACATTGTAGAGAAGGCGGCATGTGGCTGGTGCGAGTTTTAATGGGGACTTGAAACACTACTACTTTAGATCCATGTGAGACATATCTCGAGATTGTTCATGTCCGGATAAATTGTTCATGTACGGGAATTTGTGTTGTATTGATGAGAACCTCCTTGTGCTTTAGTGCCTACTCTATCAAGCACTTGTTAAGGACGATATCACTACAATGTTAAGCACAGCTTACTGGCCAATCTTACTGATGACATTGAATTGACTAACTGATTGACTATTTTCTTTCTAAACTTCCGAACTTCTTGACCGCTGCAAAACTATCGTACTCTTGAGGACATATGAGAAGTCCGGGCTATGAAGGAAAGCAGGAGCCCCGATTGCGCCCGTTCATAAGCGATACAGCTCAATCACACATTGAGGTATATATATACCAGCTAACTAGCTGGCAACACTAATTGAAATTAACTAAAGCCTGGGGATGAGAGCTTTGGTTTTCTTCTACACTTCCTACAAAATAACCGCATATGTACAAGAAAGGTAATCCGATGCACCAAGCAATTGGTATTAAGTTCCCACGAGTGAGAGGAAGTTCTCCAGCTGGCAAGTTGCAGTTTCAATCTTCTCGGCTTTTGGACTTCTGACGGTGGTCAAAGGAAGGGTGTGTCACATCGGGATGGGCTTTGCGAATATGATGTATCAAGGATACATTGCGGTTACCATCACTCTTGCCACAAACCGGGCACATGCGGACTTGGGGTTTCTTCTGCTGCCAGTCCATGGAAACTTTACCATGGAGGTCTTTGTCCAGACGTACAAGGATTTTCATGAACCCATCATTTGGTTGAGCGCGACTATGAACTGCCTTCAGAAGTGCCCATGCTTGAGGCAATGTTTGACTCATGGATCAACAGATGATGCTCAAATGAGATCACTAACAATGAATTGTGGAAACTGATACCTGAGAAGGTTTGAGAAGGCTAGGAGATTGAAGCAGAATGGAGCAAAAACAAAAAGCGAGAAACGACGGGGTTGCACGGATATTTGGTAATAGCCGATCGCTGCTTATGCCAACATGTTTTCCTAGATTGATCTTCTATGAGGAGCAGAAGCCATCTCAGGGTAGTACCTTCTCAGGCACTGCCAGCAGACATTTGATCCATCAGATCATTTCGCATGAGTTTCTGGTGGTGAATGACTAAAACAAGGAAATAGGAAACACTCTCCTAAAAAAAGCCTGCTGGTCGAGAATTCTTAGGGGACGGTATCCCCAGTCGCCAATGAAGAGGATAGCACTTTTAAGGTACCTCAAATCTAATTTCTCGTAGTGCTGGATCCCTATGATAGCAAACGAATTTAATGCATAAAGTTCTCAAATTAGAGATGCAGAAACCCCAGGCGCGCCATATCTCAGAGCTGCCGATCGATATACGTCGGCATGTGCGTGTATTGAGGCTGCAAACATAAAAGGTTTTCCAGTTTAGATGCGGAATTTGAGGTGAATCAACTAGTTTATGATATGAGCATTCTATAGCAGAGTAGTGTTCAAATGAAGTTTGTTTCAGAGGTTAACTGATCGACTAGGCTAAGAATATGAAAGATAGGCACGTACGATTATCATCCCGGTGTCAAAAGGTATACATATCCATTGAAACATGTTTGCACATAGTTGCTATATTTGCGGTGGTGGTCAGCTTCTTTCCATTGTGCCAACTACCAGTAAACAGAGAGAGAAGCTATCAAATGCTAAAATCAACACTCCAAAACATGACGAGCTACTAAGCCTCACCTTCATTCGGATGAGAATATCCACCACCCATGGCAATCACCAGTGGCAGATTTCTTGCCAGGCACGCGCTGTAAATCATATTGTTTCTCTTCAGCAGCCCCTCTCTGCGCAACAGACGAATAGAGCTTGACATAAATACCTCATCGCTCCTGGTCTCTAAGTTCACTGGAAGACACTAAATCAATTTGAAACTGATATGGAGGAACTTATCAAGCAACGTCGTCTTAATCTGTGTACGTTTACCTTGACATTGATAACCTACCAAAACGATCCTCTTTCAGGGCATCTACGCCTGCCTGCACATTGCAAACGACTTCCGTCAGAATGACCAGATATCAGACAAGTTCAAGTTTAGCTTCTGCTGTTATATGGATGAATTCCGTCATATGAACTTGAATCAGTGCCTCAGTGAGTAAAAGCTGAGGTTTCTTTCCAGTGGAGATTATAGAAAATTTCTGAATACTGAATCAGATAGGAGCTATCCTCTGAAGCAAGACGAGGTTCCATGGAACCATGGAGCCTCGTCAGGGCTACGATGACAACCAAAGCCAACCAGAAACATCTTTAAGAAATTCAAAGCTATGAATGCTAGCGTACGGATATGAAATATTACTTGGAAGAAGACTAGAAATGGCTTATGTCTGTCGAATAACATTGGCAACTGCTCATTCAAGATTCTCAAATAATCTTCATCTCCAGTATCATCTGGTAAATCAACGTCATAGTTTGATTTCATCTTGGTGCGCCAGGGGTAGTTCTTTTCTCCGTGCATGCTAAAAGTTATCACCCTGTCATCATCTTCAAAGATCTTGGCTGTTCCATTTCCCTGTCAACCAAGTTATCAATCTTAGTCTACAGAATATTTAAACTCAAACCCAACAAGTATATGGTATTTTGATTAATTACAAGAAGAAAGTGGCTCATATGGACGAGTTTTGAATCAGAAGTGAAACCTGATGCACATCAAGATCAATGACAAGAATTGGAGATTTCAGATTACATGACACTGGATATTCCTTGAGAGCCACGAGGGCTGCAACTGCAATATCATTATATACACCTGACACAGTCAATCCAAAACACAAGGAATGAGACAATTAACAACGCAGCATTATTCGGATATATATTTCTTGATGTAATGAATATGAATATACTTGCTTTGCCAGAAACCTATCTGATGAAATCGCAGTATGGACTGCTCGTCGCAAGTCAAACTCTGGCTTGTTTCTTCTTTACGACAACAATAGTAAACGTTTGTGAAGGTTCATGAACTTAGGTCAAGTAGCAAACGTACAGAATCCTTCACCATGACCAGCAAAGGCATGGTGGGTACCGCCACCTATGTTGGCAGCAGACCTTGCAACTCCCAACATCACAGAATGCATAGCTGATATTGTTCCTCTAGACATAAAGGGCACAAAGGGAAAAACTGTTCAGCTGAATGCAACCAGAGCTGCTTTGAGATCCTCAGAGTACACGGTTAGTGGAATATCCAGATCCGAGAAAAAACTGAAATTACTGTAGAACCTACGGAGAAGCTTCAAAACTGACCCACAGGATGCTTGTGATCGTCTCCAAAGCTCTGGACTCCAAGGGAATCCCAAAGCTCTTTGTTGTAATGCATCCAAATCTCCTGTACGCAGGCTATCAAGGTAGCTTCTCATGCATCACCACTCAAGTATCAACTCCAGGATGTCCTTTTACTCAGAAGTTCCAACAATTTCAACATAGCTAGGAGAACAGTCAAGCTAAGCGTAAATTTCCTTTGATAAACTGATATCCCTATGCATGAACCAAATAATCAATCAATCAATCAATCAATCAATCATAATAACTTATCAGATGACCAGTGCCTTAGTTTTCATGGTTCATGGTTTCGTACCTTTCATCATGTGCCAAACTTAACTCCTCCCTGGAAGCAAAAGGGGCGGGATGGGTAACGAGAACATCTCGCATAGCAGCATCTTCTTCTAGCAGCATTCTGGTCGCTCTGTATCTACTCTTCCACGAGTCAAACAGGCGTGAATAAGTAATTTCTCGTCTATGCAGTTCTAATAATTAGAAATGTCAGGTCTTGGGCAAACAACGACCAAACTTGAACAAGGAAACGAGGAATTGTGAAGGAGGTGAAAGTTTCTACTTGTCCATTGGAAATCGATGACCATCAGGCAGAGGTACAACATAGTGATCGGAATAGAAGCCCACCAGCCCAGCACACTGTTTCACAGCCAGAGCAGCTTCCCTTGTGGTAACAGATTTTCCAGCTTCCGGGCTTTTAGAAAGATTCAAGGATCCAACAGACAGAGATCTAATGGCTTGCCTTCTCGACCCTGAAAAACAAGACAAGAGTTGTAAGTTCAGTCTCATGACAAGAGATCAAACGAAACATATTCAGCGATAAATTTCAACAATTTAAAATCTTAAAAATTTTGTACTACAATCTCTTTAGGAGGAAGATCTGAAACAAGGCTGTAAACCTGGCATTCAGTTCTCTCATCGCACAGAACAGTTCCTAGATCATTAAAAATCAATAGCTTTCCAAACCCAAGGTAGTCCAGATTACAACTGCGGGAGCAGAAAAGGGCAACCCTTGAAGTTTTCAATATTCTCAACCGCGCAGTTTCGGCCATTCCAACACAACTCAACCCACCACAAACGGAATTCACCTCGATCATCACGCTTGAAACACAGACAGACGAACGCCACATGACTCTACCACGAAGGAATCAAGCGACAGCTACTGGAAATTCCCGACCATGAAACCAATGCCCTGAGTTGAAACTTCGAACCCATCCATAAGACATATTAAAGGCACGATACTCAAAGCAGCAATTCTTGTCGTCATTTTAACAAATCCTCCTCGTAAATCTTTTAAAAAATTGGTCACTTCCATGAATCGTTTAGAATTTCTAACCATCCTTCAAATTCCGAAAGCAGAGCAGGATCAGAACAACCATAACCCTTACATATGAAAGAGTCCCTATCTGATACCAAGCGGAACAGCTGCTGGCACTTAGCGCCTCCCTCGCAGTCCTTGCTGCGGCCACCGATGCAAACCTCCCGGGCACCACTGAGCAGCAAGCTTGCTGGTGCGAACCTGGCGAGATGCAAAGCTTTTGCACAAGTAAACATTGTTCGGATCGAGATCATCGCTGGAAGAGTGGAGGCGAGGATCGTCATGGTGGAGCAGTGTTAGCAGAGATATGGTACTTTCCTGTACCACTTGTAGGCGTGAGTGAAGCAGCGCGTGGGATTTACTAAACACGATCGTTTTGCAATGGCATCCTGAGAGTTCCTCAGACTACGAAGCCAAGGTGGCAAGACGTGCATTATTAGCAAAGCCGGACTTAAATTGGCAATTCGGTAGCTTTTCTCGTTTAGAGGACGTCTTGGAGCAATTCTCTGTGCTGTGCAAATTGAATGGATTTCGCTATATGACAGATAAATCTTGACTTCGTCTTGATAAACTCTATGTTTGAGTTTGATGATTCAATATGGTACTTGGGTTTCTCTTCAGTCAGAGTTACACGGTCTTCCGTATCCTCTGTACAAAACCTAGCCCTAAAAAACTAATCAGTTTCCAAGGATTCCACCGGCCACCTGGTGTATCGTGTTTTTGGTGATTATATTCACTGTCCTCACGCAGGCTCGACGAGATTGTCGACTTCTTGCCACCCTCAGGGATGATTGGAAGGTTTTAAGACCGATTGGTACCAGTTCATGGAAATTAGTCTTTTGCATGTGCAAGCCATAATACCAATTCTTGTTGGCTACCAATCACTAGAACCTCTTTTCGGCCTCTTTGCAAGATAACTTACGAACTCAACCCAGCTCATGGAATGCTTATCCATAGAGCTCTTGAGCACAAGGTTGAACAACACTGTGGGAGCTGCGTGCAATATACAAACTAAGTGATGTGCCAATTCACACTGCAAGTTGGAAGTAACTGCACCTTGAAGGCCAAAGATTCCATGTTATACAGCTCTGTCATTCACATTTGTAGCTATGCTTTTACTCAGCCGTTTGGCCATAAAATGATTTCCTGATCAAGTATCTAACAAGAGAATGTTACGGTCTATGATAGTCATATCAACCACCCTGTTTCTCGAATCCAAGAGCTCACAGGGAAGTGATCTTCGTGTGACAACTGTCCATTGAAAGTCATTCTCATGAGGAAACAACTGTATTTGTAGAGACTAGAGGCAACCTACTCAAAGGGCGAGAATCCATCCCTTCGCTGATGATACAAATACTGGCACATCATCTGGGAATCGCCAAATTGGTCAAGGCAAACTTGGTATCATTAACAAGTACTGAAGTTAGTGAAGAGTATATCTATGAGAGCTTGCAAAATCACGACCAAAATAAAATCAACTACAAGATATAGAGATCCAAGCTAACCTACCTGAAACACTCGAAACAAAATGTTCCCTGAATCACATGATTATTATGTACCCGAATACATTCAATAGAGATGACCTTTAATGAGACCTTGCAACGGTAACAGGCACGGCAAGAAGACTGGAAGTCAACGAGTGTTAGATCAATAGAATTAACTAGAGTGGAAAAGGATACTCATTTGTCAGAAATACATTCATTGTTTCTGGAGGCCTGTAGAATTTGCAGTTCAATATCCTATTCCATGATCCGAAGGCTTGTATGTGTGACTACGTATGCAATTAGTAGCTGCCCTCACTTGGCATCACTTGTGTCTGGCGACCCAAGGACGAACAAACTTCAACCTGTTTCACATGACGCCTCCAACCAATATGCTGCCAAGGTAAGTAGCATTCCTTAGGAAAGCAAATATCACTGAGGACCTTGACACCCCTATGATGAAGTCACGAGACCAGTCCAAAATAATCTGGGGTAGCTGTCCAGTTAAGTAATTACAGGTCATGAGCCATCCAAGAATTACACTGAGTAACTGTGTAATATCCGGATCCTCATTTCGAGGGTCCCCCTGATTCCAAGATATAACATAGAGCCATTGTTAAAAGCAATCATCACTAGTAAGTACTGCGGAGCAAAATAGCGCACTATGTTGTTCAAACATATATATAAAATCTTGGGCGTGAATTTAAGTACAGATAAAAGCGTCAGGGAATGGGTTTGAGCTGCTTGATACATCAGTTCAGTTTAACATTGTTCCTTTCAGAACTGCTACCCAGATATAAGAAAATGCTCTAACGAAAAATATCTGTAAAAGTCTCCTGTTAGCTCCAGCATATGACAAACCCTCTCCTGTGAAACGAGATAGGCCGCTCCCAAAGGTGAGGGTATCAACAGCCACTGAGGAAGACACAACCCGCATCATGAACTCAGTTAGTAGAGAAGTCCTCTACACCAGCTAAAGAGCAACTTAACCTAAAGAAGGTTAACATAACCTGGCTCCAAGAACATGACATGAGCATGACATGAGCTTTGAACAGTAAATTAGGCCACTCATAGTAGAGGCCTCTTGCCATCGTTCCAGCCTGGAACCACTATCTTATCCACGTGCTGGTGTTTACAAAGTATCATGTACACTAAAACCTCTCCCACCTTCGCAACGGAGACGTTGGAAAAACTGGCAAAACAGCATAGACAAGACGGATCACTGCAACTAGAACTCCTAAGGAACCTGAAGAAACAAGTCCACAGTGGTGGTGGTGGAACTTACTCCTCGGGCTAAAGGATAACCATCTGTGCCATAAGAGTTTGATAGCGTCAAACGTCTCCAGCTGGTGTACGATCCTGGTGATCTGGAAACAAACAGTGTAACTCAGAGACTATCATCTATTGCCAATCAGCTCTGTTCACAAAGCATCATGTGCATACGACAACGCTCCTTCCGGTAAAGTGCGTGGGAAAATGATCAAAACACTATAACATTCCAGTTAGTTCCTCTAGGGCTGATCTAATGATTTTCATGTCTCTTCTCAGGGATATTTCAAAACAGATGAAAAGCTTGGACCCTTACCCCATATTTCCCCGTACAAGCTGTTACTGGCAGTGGAGATCTTCCAGATCCTCTAGTACTCATAGGATCGGACCTGATAGGCTCTGAATGGGTTGCATTGGAACGAAACAAGCGCTCGAAGTCATTTCGCCACGCGTGGAGACTTAGACCTCCCATGGGTGACCTGGTAACAATTTTCAGCTCCAAGCAAGTATTAATACTGGCTCAAAACTTGTAAAATTTACTGCATTTTTAGTATTGCGTTCCCATGTATACTAATGAATGGATCATGAATCTTGATATGATCAAGATTCTGCTGAGCATGTACTACCCTGAGATATCTCACGTTTCTTATGGAAGATGGAAGATCAATCTGTGAAATATCATGGTATAAACAGTGATCGGATCTTACTACCTATCAGTGTAGCTCCCTCATTGTCCTCTCTTTGTGTTGCTCGATTCTGCTTCAATCTCCTAGCGTTTGTTCTCAAACTGTGAGGCTGAAAAGAAGAGTGGCCCTCGAACACTCAATCGTTTTTCCTACCAAGTGCTTTCCAGGAGACGAATTACATTGTAATGCCCTGTTTGGTTTATGCTGCAACAGCTCAAAACTGATTCTTAGGCATTGAGTTCTCGTGGGAACGGATTGGCGGAAGGACTCTATCCAACAATATCCGAAGCCTTCACGACTCCCGAAATCGGTGAACTTCTTGTGTGTAGAGTCGTTAAAGCCAATGTTCACACCCCTATTTCCAAAACGACCACTGTATCTTTAGTTTAACTCATCCTCAGTTGCGGCCTAAGTAAAGATAATAAACCTGATTGGACCTCCCTCTCGTAGATTCAGAGCATTTGAAATTGAGTGTGGAGTTGTATCTTCAGTTGTATCTAGAATCGGTCGCTGAATGGTCGCCATTCTTGATCGGTCAGTAGCTTATACACGCCTTACTGCACACATAGCTTATACACCCCTTACAGCACTCATCAGGGTCTCCGAATCCCGAGAAGGACATCACATATTAATACATACAGGAAGTAAAACCGAGAGGAACATCACAGATGAATACATTCAGGACGTAAAACGCGGGTTTTTCTTTCAAAAGACGTTTCAAAACTCTAGTTCCGCCACAATGATTGTAAAATGAGGTGGACAAGAACTGTATCAAAAATTAAATTGAGTAGCCGTATCTAACAGACTCGCTGTCTTGGAGTGCAAGATCTTAGCAAAACACCTCCATCGAGCTCTAAACAAAACACCGATTCTAGTAGAACTCCTGTATCTCTTGGTGACTCGGTATCTAGACGGTCACCAGCAAGCCGACTGCTGCAACGACGGCAGGGCACCCTGTCGCGACTCCTCCCGTCCTTGATCACTCACTGCCATTGAGACATAAGGCAAGAGTTCTCAATTTCTTCAATTCCAACTATAAAAAGTTCTGGAATTATCGTAACCTTCGTGCTTCACGCTCAGACTCGAGGAGGGTAAGGATGTCTCCTTCTCGGACGGGCCCCTTGACGTTCCTCATGATGAGACGATTTTGGTCGTCCAGAAACTTCACGCGCACCTGGGTGACTTGACCCCTTGATCCTGTGCGGCCGATGACTTTCATGACAATCGCGAGCTTCACTTGGGTATCCATGGTGTAGCAAATGCACAAATCCACAGGCCGCCGGTGATCAACACTTCGCAGCGAGAACGAAAAGAAGGAGCTAGACCCTTTGCTCGTTAGATATGCGGATCGGCTGTGGACGTAGGATTACTTCGCTTTCCTCCCCTCAACTGCGTTCTTTTCTACGCTGTTTCCTTCACTGAGGGCCCGACACTTGCAAAATCCCCCGAGCGCATAATTACTCTTTTCTTCTTTTTTAGAAAAACGAAGGATGGGAAGACCCCATCAAGCCGTACAAGGGAGAGACAACAAAAGAAGTAACATGGGGCTAAGCTCCATTAGAGTCTATATGAGAAATCTGCCCTACCGCACCTAAGATATCCAAGCTATGCAAGTCATACGATCTACACACAACTGGAGTATCCGAAGAAACATCATCTAATGTGATTGCTCTCCTATGGATTACACCAACCATTGCTCTATGTAGAGCAATGGACACACGCTGTCTAAAATATAGTACAAAGTATGAGAGTGAGAATGTTACCCCATGACGCCTAACATGATAAGCTCTCGCGCACTCCCTGACAAATATGTCAAATGTCGTGTCCATCACTCCATATAAACTCCAAGGCTAGAGGAACTAAGAGGTGACCTCGTTGCATGCTCCTATACTTGGAGACCTTGCGACCTATTGCAGCACTCGCCGTCCATCCAGGGGGATGGGTAATCACTCCCTCCGAAACTGTATCCAGCGTAGGGTCCGTAACCACGACATCCGCTACTGTCACCTGATCATCTTGGACCAAGTATAAGTCTGCCCTGACACGTGTCGTCTGCAAAACATATGAGCACTCCCTCCAAGCCAAGTATCCACTCTCTCGTGCCATAGCAAACACTATATCTCTAATGGCATCATGGGTAGCTATCCTTTGTCTTCCAAAATGACACCGTGTCATGTGGACCACGGCTGCATCTAGTGAAGAACCACACTCACAAGTGAGTAATGAAGATGTAGATGGGTGGACCAAACCTAGGCAAAACCTCATCGTTGTAGAAAAAGTAGTTGGTGCGAGTCGGAAAGCCCTAGTGCACGGTCGAGCTAGGATCCAAGAGCCTACACCCTTGCCAAAGCAAGAGCGAAGACGTGCTCTAGTATTCTGAGGAATGGACGAGTCAACTAAGAGAGAATGTAGCGTATGCTCACACTGTTGCTCCATCAAGGAAGACTGTAAACCTCTAGTCCAATCTGATGTTAGTGAAGCAAAAGGTGGAAAATCCTCTTGTGCTCGTGGGGATAGACTATCTCTCGTCTGCCACAATAACACTTGGAGAGAAAAGGATCCTTCCTCCACCTCTATCACATAAGTCTCCAAAACCGGCCTATCAGCAACCACAAAATGAGAGGAAAGTAGGGGTGTCGAGAGAGTCCAACTACCCAAAAACGCTTTAGGTGCCATCTCCTCCATAGAAAGCAAGCCAACCCCACCACATGAGATCAATAGAGCTGTCTGTCTACGTGCCAAATCCCCAGTCACACACTCAAAAGTCCATGGTCCAATAATATCACCAAAGACTCCCATAATCCTCCTATCAAATGCTCTTAGACATGATAGGAAGGACGGTGAGAGGGGAACTGTACGGATGAGGTAGGATGGTCGACGAGCAATACTGGAAGAGAGTATACCAAATGCCACATGCGGATCTCCTAGTAATGGAAGGTCATCCACATGGAGAACATCCTCTGCAAGGGCGGCGTCTAAGAAGCGTGTGACAAAATCCTCCGATCCTACTGGCACTCCAAGAACACAAAGTCCATTTGTGGATGTGATACAACCCTCTGGAAGCTCAAGGTGGGGAGGGATACCTAAAGGGGACCATGCCCTACACTTTGACACCTTGACTCTCAAGCCTACTAGATGTAGCTTGGTAGTCAAGTAGTCAAAGGCCTGCCTAATCTGATCTATAGGGCCTACAATGTGTGTTTCATCTGCCAAGGAGGGAAATACACAACCTGGCATGGCCAAAGTAGTAGATATGAGAGCTCTAAAGTGAGCCATGGCAAATAAGGGTCCCCCTAAAGGATTTCCCTGACGTGTACCAACAATTGACTCCAAGATGGTGACTCCCTCTTATGAACCACCATGCTGGTAGTAAAGGGAAGCCGGAGAGCCATAAAAAGACCACACAAAAGGAATGAGACTCGCCAAGGATCCACCAGCCTCCCTAAGCTCTCTAAAGATAGATGCACATGGGACTCTATTAAAAGCGTTCTCAACATCCACCTGTAGGACGATCCACTCCGGATGGATATCTAGGAGTGCTCTAATGCCTAGAGATATAGCCTCACATCCTCTCGGTGTAGCTACTCCAAATTGATGTGGACTAAGGTGTTGTCGAAAGTGAGAATGATGTTGAAGGACAATGGTACGACTGACCAAATGCAAAAAGATCTCTCTAATAGCAATTGGTCTAATGCCTCCCGTGTCCTTCTCTATCGCGAGAAGTCAACTAGCACCTAACACCCAACTAACAGATATAAGAATGTTTTCTCTCGCTATTACTACAGCCACCTTGAACAACTCGGTAAAACCACTAGAAGGATCATCTGCCTGGAAGCAATCTCTAAGGTGCTCATAAACCATCCTTGACAAGCCTCCTAAGGAAAGGCAAGGGGCAATGCACAATGCTTGTGCAAATAGCAACCTATCAAGACATAAAGGCTGCTCAGGCTGATAATCTAAGACCTCTAGTGGTAGTCCCTTTATTGCTATAGGATGTAGCGAGCGTAGGGAAGAGATGGTCTCATCAGTAGGACTTGCTATAGACAAAGGATGTAGCGCTTGTGTTGCTCTACTAAACTCTCCCGCTTGACCTAATGTCCTACATTGTTGTGATCAAGTGGAATCTATGGTATCCCATGGCAATGCATGTCTCCTAAATCATGTAGCCCTGATAGACTCCTCCTAAAGGGCTGCCCAATCTCCCGCTCAAAATTGACAAAATCTAGCAGCCACCTCTCTATGCTCCACATGTCCCCCTCTAGCATAACAAAGACACCATCGAGGGAGTAAGAGGAATAGGAACCATGCTAACTCATCCAAGGGATCACGTGCCAAATGGTCTAGTGGTAGGCAAAAAGCCTGTCTAGCCTCATCATGGAGTGTGCGGGTAAGCCTATGGAATAGACGTGAACATGGAAAACTAGTCTTAAATAACCCTAAAATGCAACCCGCCTGAGAAGCTAACCACTCCCATGACTCAATCGGTATCCTTGGAATGATCAACAAAGGTATAAAAGAAGCGTGCGTCATCCCGAGTGTCATTGTTGTCGATGTGGTTGCTTGTCTCACGTAGGCATCCCAAGTGGTCCAATCATAGTCCTTGTGCATCCTTCCCACATGGGTCTTTACCCCTTGCAAGGTAAAGTGTCGATGACACACTGGGCATGGTGTATCCCGACCCGCTCTAGGCAACCCCACATGGGAAGGTGTAGCCATGGCTAGCACAAGAATAATGATAGTAACACATGCTGCTCCTCTCCATATCTCCCTATCTTTACCAAATTACTAGTTTTGCACTAAAGACTTTCTTTATCCACTCAGCAAGTTTTGGGAATCAATTAGAACTCCGGGATGTACCATTAGATTTTGGTTGCAGAACTGAAAGAGGAATAGAAACAATTCAACAAAGGAAATCATTTAGCAATTCTAATAATTAACAATTTTGAGATAAGATATGTTCATAAACCTTGGACTTTATTCTTGAATGCTTCAATTTAGTGTTGTTTTAATAATAAATTTTTACTAAAGTAGTTTGGAATATTTCTACTTATGTTCATCGATGTCTTGTTATCTTCATATAAAGTGTAATCTTTCAAGAGAAAATCTAGTGAGCATATGTTGGAGTTTGAAGCAAGAGATAAACCATTCCAAAGTTTGAGTTCAGCTGCATTCTTTCATCATAGTTTACCTCATGCTTTAATTATTTTGTATAATAATAAAGTGGAAAATTGTGTTTCATTTAACATGTTTTAGAAAAAAAATTTATATATATATATATATAATTTCATATACTAATGGTTACTATGATATTGATTGATTGATATGTGATAGATAATAGTATTCAATCATTTAATCTATTCCTTACATTATAAAGGAATAGAAAATGTTTAAATTGAAATTGGTAAAGTCTAATAAAGAGGAGAGCAGTTGATTAAATGATCAAAATCTCTAAAAACTTCTAACATTAGCTTATTATCATAATTATAAATATAAAATAAATCATTTACTATAATTTTCTCTAAAAGAAAAACATCCATAACCATTGAAAGATGATAATATTTCTATATTGATACCAAATATTAGCACTATTTACCTATTAAAAACTTTTATCATCTACACATGTTCTCTTTTAGCTCATTCTCATAACCTTTGACTAAATTATTTTCTGAACCAATAAAGAGTTTTTAATTTCAATAAATATTAATGTAATTTCACTCATTAAATAGAAATAACTGATCCAATTTTGAACTTTTGTTCATGATGTACTTGAAGTGTGTTATTTTTTCTACATAAACTTATGGTCGTCATTAGGACCTTTACTAGAGCCCAAGGTTCATTTTCCATCTAGTAATGAATAGTAAAAATAGATTATCATAAGCTTACTTCATAGAGGATATTATATACCCTTTTTCACTTTCTCCTTAATATATTTTGTCAGGATAAAAATTCACAGAACTTTTTATTAAAAAAAATTTGTGGCTTATCTTTTGAGGAAGGATGAACTTGATATTTTAAGGAAGCAATATGAAATAGAAAAGCAAGTTAATTGAATCCAACTTAAAACTTCATAATTATATTAGTATTTATTTGACACGAAAGAAATCTAGGAATAACCTCAATGAAATACTAGAAGTCTTGTCAATCAAAGGATCAATTAAGATTACCTAAAGTTAATCAAATTTTTTAAATCAAAATTTTGTTGTGCTATGAAGTCAAATTGGGATAAAATCATCTTTGGTGATATTGAATAGCTAAAATCTTCTTGTCCTTAGTAGACAAGATGGACTTGGGGTGAAATTGCTTCATCTTCCATGAGGAGGACAACATAGTGCTTACTTCCTTAGGATCAAGTTTCTTCTTTCTCAAACATGTTTTAACTTGGAACACATCAATATTTGGCCATTCTCACTCCAAGGCTAGAATCAACTTATTTGGAACTTCTTCCAAAGTTATACAATTCACTATAGCTTCCACCTTGGCTTGCGGTGGAGGAAGTTCCAATGGGATCTACACATACTTCACTAGAGGCTTTGCATTTGGGGGCTGGGGACATTGGCTAGGCACATGACTCAAGCCCTTACAATTCCACACAAAGGATCATATCCAAAGTGCACCAAGGCTCAAGACAATTAGGTGATCATTCTCCAAGCAACCCATAATTATAGCAAGTCCCAAGTGCAACATTTTAGATTCAATTTTGATTTGGCATTAGCATCCATATGGGTGGAACATTATTCATATATTCCCTGATCCATAGCATGGACCTTGGAACGACATACTTGATTGTGGTTGGACTCCTTTAGTATGATAGACCACTTCTTCCTCCAGTTCTTGATATTACTTGTGATCCCAAGTTGGAACCCAATCAATTTGTTGTATGGGGTACATAGATGTATTGGTCAAGCACTCAGTGTTTGCATGATCTGATTTACAACACAAATTACACCATACATTTGGTCTTGCAAATGAGGGAGGTTTCCTTCTGTCCTTCACCCCAACCATCTAAATCTTGAAATTTTCAAACTCTTTTATAAGAGTCTTCAACTTAGTGTTCGTCTTCTTGATAGGTTTTGCTGGAGCTTGCAATATTTTTCTTCCCAACCTCCACCAATTCCTCTTCTATTTATCATCATTCCTCATCATCTTTTAAGGATGATGAGGAAATTGACAAGGTGGATGTGTGATCAGAAAATAGAGAGGTATTGTGCAATAATCTTCTTCTTGCCTTTCACTCTTTCTTCTCCTGATTCCTTTGGTTATTGGCAGAATGAGAGTGAGCCACCTCATACCGGGTGACATGTTTGAGTACTTTGTCAAGAGAGGTCACGTTCCTCTCTCTCTTAGTGACAAGTCTCCAAGAAACCTGGTGATAGCTTGGGCATCCAAATAGCCAACCCTTGCTTGCTTAGGCACTTGGTTCAATAATGCCATGAACCATTCTGCATAATCTCTCAACTTCTTATTCTTAGCCCAATCCAAATCATTAAGTGTGGCAAAGATACTCATATAGTAATCCACTTCTCAAAACCGTTCCAAGAAGTTATCCCAAAGTTCCACCCAATTGGCTAGTTTAAACCTATTTTTAGTTACATGGTTGTACCAACTCCAAGCTTTCTTCCAGAGCCAACTTGGAAAATTTGCAATCTACTTTGGGAGTCATGTTCCTTGTTGGCAAAGGAAATCACTCCAAATTCATGAATAAATTTGTTAGAATCTTCATCCCATTCCATTCCCTTATAATTTTGGTAGGCTTGCCTTGGAATAGGATGTGACAACATGATGACCGGTCAAAGGACAAGCTAGTAGGGTACCAAACTTGGTTGCTTGAGTCACTCTCAAAGGGTCATACTTTGGGTTTGGGCCAAGCTGCCGATGGTACCAAATGTAATGGTGGGTCCTCTATAGAGACTTCCTCCTCTTTGATCTGAGGTTGTGGAAGGGTATCAATATCATCAAATTGTTCTTCAAGATCTTGCCAAATTGATCAAGGAATGTTATGTAAGATGTATTGGCACTCTTCCTCTGTCAAGATTTGTGTAGTCTTATCAAGAATCAATTCTTTCAAGCAATTGGCTCCCTTCACAATTTTTGGGGAAGTCAGTGTGTTGTGTCTTAACAAACATGTCTATCTATTGGCATCCTTCTTTCATTTAGGATGAGGTGGTGTAAACATATCTCCCTACCCAACTTCTCATTTTTGTTGTTCAAGTTGTTTCAACTCATCTTGTACATCATGAAGAAGTTTTAAGTCCAACCTCCTTCTCCAATTTTTCAAAAATGAGTTGGTTCTTTTGGCATTCTTCTTCTTCATGTTGCAAATTTCATCTACACACCTTCTCTTCTCTTTGATCTCTTGATGTAGACATTTATATTTGTGGGACAATCAGCATAAAAGCCACTTCATATTCTTTGACTCCCAAGGTTTGTATTCCTGGCAACGGTGCCAAAAATCAAGTGACAACCTAACAAGTATCACTTTTGCAATAATGTGTGCATAATCATTTTTTTTCCTTTAGAGATATAGGTCAGGAATGGTCAAATACAAAGAAAAAAGTAACAATATAGATCTCTTGATTACATCTTTAATCTCTTGGTTAGAAACCACACCAAGACAAAAGCAAATGCTCAACAACATTCTTGCTACGAATAAGTGTCACTTAAAATCACAATTCTTCAGTTACATTCCAAATTGGTCTTTATGTGATGATTCAATTGATACAAAGGAGGCTACTTCACCATGAAGTTACTTCATTTTGGAATTTTATTCCACCTTTCCATTGAAGGTACAACTTCCTAATTTGAAATGACTTTGTATTAGTTGCTTGCTTGCAAACACAAATGACAAATACTACCAACACTACAATTCTCATATATCCATCAAGGAATTGATTTGGATGCACTTCATTCAAGATCAAACACATAGAATGAAATACAAAGTTGTAGAATCCAACATCTAATAATCTCTCAATTGCAATTTGAATTTCTCTATACACTCACAAATAAAGACAATTGATTGATACTTAAAATTAAGTGAAACAATGAATGATTCTTCAACACTTTATTTTACTCTTTTTTTTTCTCAAATACTAAATAAAAAGTATTGTGAATAGTTCCTTTAAATAGGCAAACCACTTGGCAATAATAAAAACTGTCTAAACTACTTAACTATTTCCTACAAATCTTCAGATATGAAAGTGTTACTTACTAGTCTTCCACTTTGAATTTGTAATTACTATTGGTTCTAATCCAATTCAAGTACTACCTGGACTTTGGCTTCATCACTCAAATTGACTACAAGTGCCTCTTGCACTTTGGGTTCATCATCTACCTCTATATCTACATCTATTGTTGTCACATCCTCAGTCTATATTGAGACTAAAGTCATAGGTGTCTTAATTATGTTCTCCTTCTTTATTCTAGTTGTCTTAGATGACTTGGGTAAGTTGTCCAAAGTCACCTACACTCCTATCTTGACTACTTTGTATTGGATCACTCTATTCTCACTCAAAGTATGAGTGAGGTTGTCTATATCATTCTTGACTAAATCTAATCTAAGGCATATATCATCTCCTACTTTAGTCATCTTCTTATCTTCTCTATCTCTAAGGCAAATTAACAAGGTGTTCAAATCTACATCCTTTGCCTTCTTCCTTTGGATTTTCGGAACTAAAAAATTAAGCTTGTGTTGATGAAGGCCAATGATTAACACTTTGTCAAAATGGGATGGAAAAAGCCATGACCACATAAGTTCCTAAGTCAAGAAAGCATACTAAACTTGAGGGAGCTATGTTGATATACATAAGAAGAAAAAGTTGAAGACCTAACCCCTCCCAAGCCAAACCTATAATGGACTTGCCTTTAGAATAAAAAGAGGAAGGAGCCAAGTTGAATACTAAATTGGAAGAAGAAGAATACCTCACTCTAAAAATGAGAGATTTGGCAACAAAGAGTAAAGGAGAGCTGGAGTTACAGCAAGAGGATAAAGATCTGGATGCTAGCTTAGAGAATGAATTCCATTAGAAGATTGGTAAGTTGGAAGGCATCATGGTGCAAAGTATAGAGGTAATGGAAGTAGACACACCAAGAGAAGAAGACAATGAAGAAGCTTGGATTGTGATCAATTGTGGAGTAAGAACAAGTTGAGGATAGAGAATAATCCAAAGTTGGGAGAAAGTCTTCAACCAAATTTTCTAGAGAGCTATGCAGATTCAGATCAGTTCTACATAAGAGCTAGCAAAAGAATTCAACAAATTTTGCAACAAGTAGAAATGGTGCCAATCTATATGCAATTGGGCAACTTGTGCAATTTCAACAATGGAAATGAGATGAGGAGTAACATAGAGATGTGCAAGATCTAGAATATTATTGCCCACAAGTTCTACTTTCTAAGAAACAAGGATCTTACTAGAGTGTTGGAGATGGTAGAAGAAATACAAGTGGATTTGAAGGTGATCTACTTGCCAATTCTTGACCAAAAGCTTGCCCAAAACCATTTCATGTAACCAAGGACACAAAATGGGAGGTATTTTCTTTACCAAAGACGTCAGCCAATGTTCTCCTAGCTTGGAGGGAATCCAATTAACTCATTACATCTACAAGGGCTATTTTTCTTAAAGTCTTTGGAGAATCTATACAAGAACATGCACATAAATGGATTCCCAATGGTACCGGTCACATATTTGTCATAGTTCTTTACTATTAATAATTTTCACTAGCTTATTAGAGGCCAAGGAGATGTATCTTAATTGAATGTGTCACTCACAAACACTCTAATCCAAAGTGTGATCTATGGAAAAGCATCCGCTTATACCCTCATATTATTTAAAAAGTTGCGGGAATGTTGTATTGGTTTCAAGAAGGCACTCTTGACCAATAAAACAAAAAGAGGAAACCCTTTTACTATGGAGCTTGTCATTATGACAATTAATGGAATATTTAGCTTCAAGACTTTCTAAATGAAGAAGAATCTCATCAAGGAAGTAACACCAACATCACAAATTCCAATTTTCAAGAAAAGCCACCAAGAGCAAAGTGGATTACAAGGTAGAATATGAGCTCCCATGTGGTGGCCTATTTGATCTCCCACTCTACCAAATGGACCAACAAGGAGTAGGAGAATCCCTTGAAGTTGCAAATGAATGTAACTCTTAAAACACAAGAAGTAGAACTATGAGAAACCCTCAATCCCATAGATGTAGGGGCTAAAGAGAACAAAAAGAAGAAGATTACCACCTTAGAGAAGGGTGTAACAATATCATCAACCCTAATAAAAGAGAAAAGGAAGTTCAAGGTTATGATTAGGAAGCTACTAATGATGTGAAGCAAGCAAAACATGATTTCCCAAAGATGAAGGATGAAGCAAAAGGGAAGAAAGCAGTAACAAAGATCCTAAAAATCAACCAAGCATATGCAACAAGAGGAGCTGGACATCATTAACTTGGAGGAGGATTCACCAAAACCTCATAGAAATGTGTTTGACCTACCATAGTAAAGGAAGGAAGTAAAAGGTCTTCCTAAAAGGGAGGATGTTGTGTCTCTAATCTGGTTTTGTTGCTACACCCAACATGGATTTCTTGGTCTATGGACTACCTTACCACTAATATCACCAAGGAGAAGGTTGTTCCCTATCATTGAGACCATACACTTTTTTCAAGGAGTGCCAAAGAAGAGGCCAAGCAGTTCTTTTGACACCAATATAGTGACAAGAAGGCTACAAGTAGCTGATCTTGTAGAACAGAACAGGTTGAAGGCATCCACCAAAATGAACAGTGCTCTAGTTGATGATCTTGTGAGTGAGGAATACCACACTCGATGAGTAGACAACTCTAGCCAAGCATGGAAGCTTGGTTTGGTCCCTATATTGTTGGAGTTAAGATATGGCCATCTAGCTGATAGTGAAGTATTGCCACTATGAGAGGAACAAGAAAAACTCTTACAAGAAAACTCTTGTGAGTTACAAGAGGCAGAGCTTGCATGGGCTAAGAAGTAGGCTACATGGCAATCGTAGTCTATCAATGTTAGGAAAGAGTTAGGAGAAGCATTGACTCAACTTCAATCAGTTTAGTTTCTTTGTTGGACCAACAAAGCAACTATCAGTCAACAATTAGCAACCAAGAAGACAAAGACTCAACGGATATAGAAGAACTCCGTATCCTATAAGATCAAGTAGCAAGCACCAATGAGAACTTGAAGGAAGTGAAGGATAGACTATGGGAATTGACCACTACTTCTGAGAACCCATAAGGAAGTAGAGGACTTGAAGTTGTTGTAGTCTACACTAGAAGCAAAGAACACAATTTTAGAGAAGAAGAAAATCAATTGTGAAAAGCTTACGAAAGCTCTAGAGGGAGAACTAGCTTCCCATCCATTAATAATAAATGAGCTCACTATTGAGAAGGTAAAATACTAGAATGATCTTCTCTTCTACAAGGAGAAAATGAAGGAGGAGCAAGCCAAGGTCAAGGCTCAAAAAATCTATAAAGGACCTAACATTGCAAAACCTGAAGTTGAAGTAGAGAGTAAGCTAATTGGTCCGGTTTACTAATCACAAGTTAAACTCCCACAAAGGAAGAAGACTCCAAAGCAAAAGATGAGCTCAATGAGAATCAAGAGGAAGATGAACCTAAAGGGTCCATGAGACATAGATTAAAATGAGGGGGTCATGGAGAACAAGGCGGCCATTAGGAACAAAGTCTAGAGGTAATCTTGTAGATGGTAGTTCATGCACATCCAATCCATCATGACCTACAACTCCTAGTGATACTTATGGTAGTAAGAAGAGGTCAGGTCCCAACATGCCTAACAAAGGGAGTCCAAAATCACCCAAGAGTCCATGGAGGAAAGCTAAAGGTAGTCCCATAGGAGTGGGAACTAGGGAAGAAAGTCTTCAAGGAAGAAATAGCCAAGATTGTGTGCATTAGTAGCCATAGACCTAAAATTACTACATGACAAGAGACACCAGCTTGAGGAGAGATGGGGATTAGTGAGTATCAAAATATAGGAAGTACTATAGAGGAAACGTATATTGTGGATGTGGTACCCATAAATTTTTTTGGGTAGAAATTAGAGTAAAATTAGCTACTTGAGGTAGAAAGAGTTCTACAAACAAACTTCCTACGTAGAATAGGTCTATAGCAGTTCATAAGAAGAAGAGTAGTATTAATCAGATCAATTAGTAATAATCCAATCCAAGAAAACACAAGGTAGGAAGGAATGACAAATCGAGTAAGGAAGGTCTAATCTAGTCTTCTTAACCTCACTTTTGGTGCGTAAGCTTCATGATCTGAGGATGGATTTACTTTGGGTTCTAAGACTAAGAAGGCAAAAGGCAAAGAACTTCAGGTTGGATGGATTAAAGGCCTGATGCAAGGCAAAGAACTTCAGGTTGGATGGATTAAAGACCTGATGCAAGGCAAAGAACTTCAGGTTGGATGGATTAAAGACTTGATGCAAGGCAATCTGGACTGAGAATTGAATAGGTTCCATATGAGGAAAATTGAAGGCATTGTCACAAAACAGCTGACTTGTCTGAACTAAGATTGACAAGGATGGGTGAGAGTGGCATGTAATCTACGTGAAATATTGACTGAAAAATGAGCAAGAATTCTTCTTAACATGATAAGTTTGGGGCAAAGGAGTGACAAATTTGCATTGATTAGCTCAAAGCAATTAAATTAGTTTGGAAGCACAAGTAATTGCAAGAACATGAGGTTCTTGTACTCTTTTCAAGGGCCCACATTCACAAGAATAGCACAATGCAAAAAAAGAGATGGAGGAGAACTCTTGTAATTTCAATGAGGAACCCAATAATTTGGAGATTGGATATGATGGTGCATTTTGATTTATTAGTAAAATTGCAAGTAAATTTTTTGGCATGGAATTATAATCTCACTCTACCAAAAGTCATGACCAACATTGTGGCAAGTAACTATGTAGAAGGTACTAAAGGAGAAGGTAAATGAGGTAATTCTTCACAATGGATAGAAGAAGACTAGCGGTTGGTGTTGAGAGCAAAGGTAGGCAAGCCACAAGGGATCACCTTTGATCAAAACTGTGATGCCTAGAGAAATAAAAGAAATGAAGACATCATCTTGAGGGCTGAGGAGGAAGAACAGATATCAAGTGGAGATGTATAGCAACCCAATGAAGAGAAGTATTTTCAACTCCATCATGGCCATATTCAAAGCCAACCAAACCAAATATGTTGGTGTGACAACCCAAGAAGTATCATTGTTGCAATAATGTCTGAGTAATTGTTTGTTCCTACAGAGATACATGTCCAGAATGGTCAAATACAAAGTAAAAGGTACCAATGTAGTTCTCTTGATTACATCTTTGATGTCTTGCATAGAAACCACACCTAAAAGAGAGTAGCAAATGCTCAACAACAGTCTTGCCACAAATAAGTATCACTCAAAATTACGATTCTTCAATTACATTTCAAATTGGTCTCAATTGTGATGATTAAGTTGATACAAAGAAGGCTACCTCACCATGAAATGAATTCAACTTGGAATTGTATTCCACTCCTCTATTGAAGGTACAACTTCCTAGTTCAAAATGATTTTGCATCGATTGCTTGCCTACAAACACAAACTGAAAATACTCCCAACACTACAATTCTTATAGATATATCAAGGCATTGCTTTGGATACAATTCATTCAAGATCAAACACACAAAATGAAAGGCAAAGTTGTACAATCCATCATCTAACAATCTCTCAAATGAAATATGAATTTCTCCATACACTCACAAATGCAAATGATTGACTGATACTTGGAATTAAGCAAAACAACTTCAATTTACTCATTCTTCTACTCAAATATTGAATACTAAGCATTGAAAGTGACTACTTTAAATGGATAGACCACTTGGAAATTATAGAAACTGTCTAAACTGCTTGTCTATTTCCTAGAAATCTTTATGAGGCATCTTACTACCACTTTAGATTTGTAACTACTACTAATTCTAATTTGATCCAAGTACTACCTCAACTATGGCTTCTTCACTTGAGTCAACTACAAGTGCCTCATGTACTTTGCATTCATCAACTACTTCTACATCTACATCTATTGTTGTCTTGTCCTTATTTTGTATTGAGACTAATGTCATAGATGTCCTAACTATCTTCTCTTCATCTATACTAATTGTTTTAGATGACTTGGGTAACTCATCCAAAGTCACTTGCATTCCAATCTTGACTACTTTGGATCAGGTCATTATATTCTCACTCAACGTAAAAGTGATGTTGTCTACATCATTCTTGACTAAATCTAATCTAAGGCATATATTATCTCCTACTTCAATCATCTTCCTCTCTACTCTATCTCAAAGTGTTCAAATCTACATCCTTATCTTATTCCTTTGGGTTCTTGCACTAGCAACTTGAGTTCATGTAGGTAGGCCTCCTCTAACTTTGGCTTGGCTTGGGTATTGAGCATCACCTTTGAGTGGGTAGCAACCTCACTTATGGAACCCAAACTCTCCTTTGATGAGAGTGACACGCCTTGGGTTACCTCCTCCTCCAACTTTGTATAGAGTTGCTGCAACTCCTTAGCTTACTTCACCTCCATCTTCTTTTGCTCCACCTCCTTGTGGGCCACCTAAGCTTCAGCCTGCTTGATAAGATCATACATGCATTGTTCTTCCCATGTTCAACTAGCAAGCTCTCTCTACCAAGCTTGATACGTCTCTGCCGCTACTTGCTTGAGTTCCTCCATAGCCTATTCTTTCATTTGGGTTTGGGTTTTATGGTGAACTAAGTTATTTTGGGCATCATCAAGTTCCTCCTTTAGTTTCTTGAGTGCTTTCTCTTGGTTTGCCAACTCTTCTTTTTGTTGCTCTAGGTAGCCTCCACATTGCTGAAAACTCCTTTGCAAGTCATTGAAGCTCTATAATCTTATTATAGCATCAACCTAAAGTTCCTTGGCTTCATGTCTACTTTGAGCAAGCATTGCCTTCAACTATAATATCTCTCTACTTAACGTCTTCACCATCTAAAGCTTGTTCTTTACCTTTGGATGCTCTTCTCTTGATTCCTGCATCCTTGCTTGTAAATGTACTAATAAAGGACATACCACACTCAAGAGGTAGTTAATGCCTTTGAACATATCTTTGTCTGGTCCTCCTTTGTCCTCAAAGGCGGATACTTGTGCCGTAACCCAAAGTCAAGATCTTTGTATGTCTAGGCTTATCTCCTTTGAGCTCTCTTCATCATCCGTAGGCTCACTTGGTCCAACACAAACAGTCTTGGCAAGACGCCAAGATCATATTCCTTGTTGAACACCATCTTAGGCCTGTCTTCCTTCTCCTCTAGAAGGTTGTCTTTTGGTAGGTCCACACATGTGGCATCTTTGTGACAACCCGGCAAATATCACTTTTGCGGTAATCGGGTCAATAAAGTTTGTTCCCGCAGAGATACAAGTCAAAATTGGTCAAATATAAAGTCAAAGTAACAATGTAGTTCTTCGTGGTTGCGTCTTTAATCTCTCAGGTAGAAACCTCACCCAGAAGAGAGTAACAAGCACTGACTTGTAGTCTTGTCACAAATTTCACACTCCTTAATCACAACTCCTTCAATTCTTGCTAAACAATCTTGATTGTGATGATTCAGGCTCTCCCAAAAACGGCACTTCACTGCAAAACGACTTTGCCTCAGAATTTTGTTCCACTCTTCCACTAAAGGCACAACTTCCTTGATTGAAATTGCTTCATATCAACTTTGCACTGCATTCACAAATGCAAAATACTACCAACACTACAATTCCTCTCAGATATGTCAAGGCATTGCTTTGATTGCATTTCACTCAGGATCAAACACACAGAGTAAAGATCAAGGCTACAAAATGCAATATCCAACAAACACACTGACTTGCACTTCAAATTTCTCCACACACTCACAAACACAATTGCAAAGTTGATACTCGGAATCAAGCTCAAGCGACGAGCACTGCTTCACAGCACTTCGCTTTATCTATTCTCAGAATTATGAGCACTGAATAACATTTCTCTACGAATGCCACTCTTAAGTAGTGAACAAATCAACAATTCTAACAACTATACCGTTTTACAACAACTTTTCTAACCTGCAGATCCGAAATGACAATGCACCTCTTCATATCTGCCCCTTCAAATCTCAAAATTGTTACTAGTTTGATCTGATGTCTACTTTGTTATCGGCTTTCAAACCCAAACCCAAAGTAAATTTACTTCCTACTTCTCTATCCTCGGGTTTCACAACTTCTAATTCTTCTACCAGATCCAACAATTGTCTTTCTTGATCTGAAATTCCACTAGTGGGTAATCTATCTAACTCCTTATCTCCCGACCCACTCTTCTCTAAAGTATCAAATGTCAAATCTGAAGACACATGCACTACTATCTCTCTTACTTTGGGTCTAACTACTATCAATTACTTTACTAATTCTATTGTGTCATCATCAAGAATTGTAATTGAAAGCATGAATACACTATCTACACCTTCAATTTGTAACCCACTTTCCCCTGATCACTCATGTAACTAGCCCAAAGACACTTACTGTCTGATCTTGCACTTCGGGTTTATTCACTACTGCTACTTCTCCTTCAATTCATGTTCCATCTTAAATCAGAACTGAAATTGAAATCATGTGTATCTTAACTATCTTCTTTCCCTACTCTAACTTCCTCTGATCCCTCTGGCAAAACTCCCGAAGTCACCTTCACTGCACTCCGAGATTCAACTTCCTCGGGTTGAAGCACATTTGTCTTGAGGCAAAGTCTTTAGACCCAAATTCATGTAAACCCGAAGTCCGAAGTCACGTTGACCCGAAGACATCAAACTACTCTTCACATCTACTCCCAAAACTTCAAATGCTTGTAACTTCTTCTATAGACCTTCAAACTTTACAATTTTGGTGGCAATGGAAAGCCCTGAACGAGACGCTTCCAATCAAATACATCACGCTTGATTTGGACTTGTGGTCACTGAGATATGGCCCCCGCAAGAATCTTGACCTATAACCTTCATTCAGATGCGAAGAAACCCTCCTTCGGCGTCTGATCCGAGTTTTTCCCTCCTCTGACACGAAGTAAACTTCTTCAGGTTTGATTCAGTCCAAGTCCTTCTTCCTCTAACACAAAGTCGACTTACTCAAGCTTGATCAAAACACACGTTTCCACTCATTTCTTCTCCATTTGGTTTCAATTTGGTTTCAACAAGGCATTTCTTCTTCAAAACTCGTCCAAAAAGAAAAATGTGTGTACCACAATCTTTGCACTCCATTCTCTTAACTTCCTTGTGAAATTCTCAATCCGATTATTCCTTGGCCACTTCCTCTACTAATTTTTGGACCTCGGGTGCTTCCTTGCTTTCACTACTTGACTCTTTACTCTTCAAAGTCAGCTCCTCATCAAAGTCTTCATCATTTGACTTTGCTTCTTCATCTTCCTTTGCTCCTAATGACAAGTCAACCATTGCTATAGCCCAATTTGGGTTCAATTGCCAAGTAGTTTGCCTCATTGTTGGAGAATTGTGTCTTTGGGTCAACTTCTCTTCTTAGGTCAAGGTACTATGACTATCAACATCTTCTCTCATCCAATCATGGAAAAATGTTGGTCAAAACATTTAGGTCAGAATATTTTTGACCATTGCCATGTATCACTCCTCCTCCTTATCTACATCCTAATGCAAGTTTGGATGAAAATGCAATACCATCTGCCTTCTCTCCTTGGGGTTGAGTAAATTCAATCCCAAATAGTAATGGGCTGCAAAAGGCATGAAGTAATGGGGTGGCAATTTTATCTTCCACTACCCTATCATCTACTTTATCCTAACATATAAACACCTCATCCAATTGAGATGGAAGAATATTGCATGCTAATTTATTACATAGGTAGTTTTCTCCAGCTTCATCATAGCTATCACTGCCCTAATGATAGTTTGCATCATTGGATGTACATAATTGTCTACCTTATATTAGTGTTTCTTTTGAGGTTCACTAAAGGACTCCTTCAGTTCCTATGTTACTTCCATAGGATCACACTTTCGATTGAAGATGATCCTCATAAGCTCTCTTGCATCCCATCCTAAAATTATTTGCCAATCAAATTCAGTCCATTGGGTTGGGTTTCCTTTGTTCCCTTCCTTGCCCAGACCTTCCTCATAGTTGCTAGCGGTAATTTTACCATAAATCTTAGAAAACTAAGATTCTAGTTCCATGTCAAGAAAGTGATCCAAATTCAGCTCAAGACCTCAAATCTGGCCACCATGTCAACATTGAAAAATCCTCTCAATGAAATCTTGGTTTTATACTCTTCTAAATTGTAGTCATTCTTTAGTCAAACCTTGGTCAAGAATCACATCTAATGCATATATGTATTACTCCTATACCTTTTGAATATATCCTCACACAAAGTAAGAATTAATGTTGAGTATACCTTCTTGGTTGGTATAGCCCAAGTCAACATTGTGAAGGATCCTTGGATCAAGTGTCTTCATCCCAATGTGAAGTGTCCTCACTTCAAGTCTTCTATCTTCCCAAGGCAAATTTGAGGCTTCATCACCTCTTATGTCAAGTTGAAATCCTGAGCTTGGATCAAATCTCCTACTTTGGATCTAAAAAACCAATAATCTTTGTCTAACCTCCTTTTCTACTTAAAAATACACTTTCTATATTAAAAATTTATCAAAAAAAGAAAATGTGGGTACCACATATCTCCTCAAAAGTGAGTGTCCTCAAAAACATTGGTTCTATTTCTTCCTTCTATGTCAGAGTCCACACTCCAATCATGACATACATTCCAACCATTTACTTTGGTGGCAAAAGGGTTTCCTTCCTAGTCTACCAATTGAATAGAATCATTTTAAAAATATACATCACTTGGTATGGCCCCATCCACCTTAAGTGCTACTTCCTTGGAAAGAATATTTGGCATGTTGTTATATTGTATATAACAACACTAATCTGCCATCACAGTGTGATAGGCCATAACCTTTTATCATGCCTATCCTTCCTTTGAACTTGTATTTCTCTTGTAGTTTGCAAACCATTGGCTCACTTCTCTTCCAACCACATCAGCAATTGAATCCAAAGATCTTGACTTTCTTCCTTTGACAATTGTTCCTCAAGCATGATATGGTATGAATCCACTTCAAATTCAACTTTTAATATGGGATGCAATCCATATGTTAAGAAATATGAAGTCTGCTTAGTGGTAATCTTTTTAGTTGTCCTATATGCCCACAAAGATATAGGTAACTTTGTGTCCTAATCATAGATATAGTTGACTCTCACCTTATTCAAAATTTTACAAAGTACCCCATAGCCTTCTCTTTCAAACCATGTTTGTGTGAGGTGCCCAAACTTTAGAGCATTGGTGTTGTGGTGTACTCTTGGTAGTGAGGCTAGAATAATGACCAATTAGACTACCTATGTTTCTCCCTAGTGAGGCAAGAAATGATGACCTGCAGACCATGAGAGTACCTGTTGTTATAGTAGATTATAGGTTGTCGTTTCTCCTAGTGTAGTTGTTGTAGTTAGAGCTACATTAGTTGGTGATGTTTAGTTGGAGGTATTGGCACTTGGTGGTGATTTTTGGTGGGGGTACTTGTGGTGGTTCTAGTTGTAGGTTGTAGTTCTTGGTTACTTTATCACACAAAGTTCTTTGGGGATTCGGGAGGAGATAACACTATTGTACATAGTGAGTTTAGTTGAAGTGGTGCTCAATATCAACCTATATCTCAGGTCCCAATGAAGGAAGAAATAGATTCTAAGTTGGAGTTTGATACATGAGCTGATTCAGTTGAGAGTACACTTGGTATATTTGCACTATTGTTATGGGACATGGATGAGATTTATGGGGCCTCCAAAGGCCCCAAGTGTTTCTCTTGTATAGTGGGTACCATTGAGTTGGATGACTCAATCTAGGAGTTTGATAGTTGGTGTGATTTGCAATGGATGTGGAACCCAACATTGTTCATACCTCATGGCGTGGAATGATTTTTTTTAGCACTTGGAGGGTCCACCAATTACCGACTACCATGAGTTTTGGAGAGCTTACTTGGAGGAGATTGAGCTATGGAGACAATATTGGTCTCTGAACTATATCTCCATTACTTCATGCTTGGTTTCTAGGGGTAGATTGGCAATACTCACAAGTTCTAGCTCTAGTAGCGCTGGTGGGTCTCTTGGAGATGGTGCTACTACGAGTGGAGGTACTACTATAAGAGGTAGTTTAATACCAAGGTTTAACTCCATGGTGGAGTTCTTCCAATGTTTGAGGTAGAACTACCAAGGAGTGCGGATTGACAAGCTAAGTAGCTTGTAGGAGTTCCAACGGAAGGCTAAAGAGAGCCTATGCAAGGCATATACTTGCATAAGACGGCTAATAAATTTTACTTAGGGAGTTACTAAGGCCCAAGCAATCCAATTTTGGTATGGGATACTAAATAGGGAGTTGCAATGTAGAGTCTGTGATACTACAAGCTATGTTGTTACAGGCTACATCATCTACTTTGGTAGTGGTCTTTGGTTTGGTTTGAGCATATTGAGCTCAACATGGTGGAGGAGAGAGTGGTGACATTTGGATTTGGTAGGGAAACCTCATCCATAGCTATAACTTCTTCCTAAGTGCAGTAGAGTGCACCATGCCAAGTTGGTTTTTGAGGATAAGATGGACAGCCCAGATCCTATGGAACAAGGGCCTATTATAGCTAGACCCTTACATTCATTTTTGGGTCAAGATTAGCTAGTGAGTGGTGGTGTTGCTTGTTGGACTTGTGGTGGACCTCACCATATCAGAGAGTGCACTCAAGGCAATGGACTTGATACCTCTGGTGCATCATAGCAAGCACAAAGATAGTGTGAGCATTGCCAAAGATTTGGTCATACTAGTGATTGATGCTTTGACCTATACCCAAAGTTATAAAGTGGTAGAGCTATTATGGCAAGTGGTAGAGGAGCTCTAGGTCATAGAGGATGAGGTGGTGGTAGAGAATCCACACCTAGTAGGGATGCAATACCTACCTTTACTTATAATACAACCATGGCTAGTTGGACTGAGTAGTTGGAATAGAGATTGGCTAGCACGGCCATAGCTCAGAGGAGATCAGATTTGGGTGCTGAGGCTTCCACCTCATATGCAGGTGATAGAGACATCTTAGACTTCATGTGCAAAGCAACATTGGTGGATGAATCTTTAGCAATGACTAGGAATGCAATATGTGCTCCAAAGCTTAGATGAGCATCAATGGAGTTGGACCCATAGAGAGGAGAGGATGGTAGATAAGTCAGACTTCCCTAGTCTTTTACACTCTTTGAGGTACTATAGATGACATCCATGGCTCCTAGACATCTTAATGTAGGTGTGGTAGGTGGTGATAGGATGCATGATGGAATACCTACTAGTCAGCCACTTGTTATTACACAAACTAAGTCTAGCACAATGTTGGGGGCGGCTCAACTGATTATGGGCTTTCTATTATTCTCAACCAGTGACATATGTACATTGGGAGTTGACCTAGCCCTAGTGTCCAGTTGGCTGCCATGCTTTGTGAGAGTAAGGATGATGTAGTCCCTACTACTAGAGCAAAGGTGGTTGATAGTGGAGCTGAGTTGGTTGAGGAGCATGGGATCTGCTTAGCAACTAGTGGTTTATGGCAAGCAACAATGATTAGATTGGAGGAGTTACCAGCTAGACTAGCCATTGAGTGAGCGTGTTTTACACTTGGGGTTGTCCTATTAGATAACCAGAGGGGGATTTTGTTTTGGTGGGACCTTTAAGGAAGGTCTATATACCAAAGAAGGTCTTACTAGGCTCTGGTGCGTAGCCCTTTATGTTGGGAAAGGTTGCAGTTGTCGGTCTAGAATTACAGAAGACTGATGTGAAGAGGTGTCTATTTTTCAAATCCAAACATCTCTAGGTGATGGTTTTACATAGTACATCATATGCGGAGAGCTTGTTGTTCAGATTCAGCCCAGTCATCCGACTAATAGCTTTGTGGTGAGACCTCAAGCCATTGCGATCGTAACAAAGTCATATGATGTGTTAGTTGGGGTAGCAATGTTATACCTCATGGGATTCAATATTGACTATTGGGAAGAGATAGCCTCTTATAGACCACATTGGCAGTCAGGTGAGGGACGGATATGTTGCATACCTATATGCTTTAGTAGTGGTAGTCTTAGCTCACTATAGTCTAGGACCATGGCAACATCAATTTTAGCTTTTAGAGGTTTTGTTACTTGGCCTAGTGATTAACTAGAGGGGAATGCCCATGCACAAGACACTCCAATACTAGAGGAGATCACTCAAATTTGGAGTATGAGTGGGATTTTTCCATCCACCTTGGATATTCCTTTGTGGAGTTCAAAGGAGGCATTGTAGTAGCATGCAGATCAATTGGTGCAATAGGCTTGGAGTAGAGCCTTTGTACACTAGGCAACCAGTGTAAGGATGAGCCTCCTAAGTTGATTACCTTGACACCTTTAGATACCACACTCATTGCTTGGTACTATCCAGTAGAGGAAGTATGTCTATTGGAGTTATTTGGTGGGATAAGCATTGGACTAGTTGCAGTACTACAGGCAAGTATACGAGTACAAAGATATTTGTATGTGGAGAGAGATGAGACTGCTAGGCAAGTCTCTCTACATCATGTGGCACACTTGGCCTATTGGTATCTTGAGTTATTACCGATGTCAAAATTCATGGGTTACCAAAAGATCCTACCAATAAACATTTCCTTACTGGGGGTGAAGGATTTGGAGAGACATAGTCCTATTCATTTGGTGATTTTTGGATGGCCATGTTAGAGGCATACACGTGTTGGCCAAGGTTTGGGTCTTTAAGATCCCTATTTTGGTGTGTTTTGGGAGATGTTGCGGATACTACAACATCTCTAAGTTTGTCAATCCATTTCTCCAGCTTACATTTTGGAGAACGTCCCTTTGATGGATGATTCTCACACTCACCTCAGTGGTGGCAAGTACACATCAAGTTCATTCTTAGATGGGACCTATCATGTTGTTAAATGTAGCCAGAATGAGATCACAAGTTCATTATCTTCATCTTTAGTGGATAAAGCTCTTACCTAGAGAGGTTCTACAATGTGCTTATGATGGGATTAGCAACTAGACCACATCATTGTTGATGACACCTTGGATGTTGGGCGTCAATCTCAAACAATAGTAGTGGCTAATAGGTCACTTATGGCAATGGTGAACCTAGTTGGATAGCCTAGAGGCACTTTTCCCATACTTATGAGTTTCCCAAGCTCCCATGCTTTTTGAGAGGGAGGTCTTTGATTGGTTTGGGACTCACAATTATAGCCATTAGTGGAGCCTAACATTGATGAGAGAGAGGAGGTGATGGGTTTTTACATTGGTATTACCATAGTTCAAGCAGTGTTAGAGGCATCTAGGCATCAGGTGTTAGGTCAGGCTATGGACCTGAATTGTTTGACCTAGCTTGTGAGCCTTGGCTAAGTAGAGCAGCAGAGGGTGTGCTTGATAGGCATCACCACTCGGACACTTGTGAGCTTTGTGCCTATCAAGACAATTTAGGCACATGCTAGGGGTGATGGACCAAGTGGATAAGGTATTCTTGGGACACAACCAGTGGCTACTAGAGAGAGTGGTCTACTTGGAGTCCATCCAAGTGAGTGTGGTCTACTTGGATTACACCCTTGGTCTACTTGGGATGCAGCTAGAGGTCATATGGAGCTTGCAGCCAGATTAGAGGGAGTTTTTCACACTAAGGTTGGGACCTCTAGTGGTTAGAGGCATGATATTACTGCTCCCAAGGGCCCAAGGTAGCAACTAGTCAATACATCTTCCACTCCTATGACAATAACAACGGATATTTGGGAGCCAGATTTGGGACCCAAGCTTTTAGGAGAGGAAAAAGGAAGAGTTTGGAGGTTCTTGAGGAGCTACACAAGTTATTTAGCCTTTAGTATGAAGTATTTGGGTGTTATGAAAGGACATGGTATTTGGATTGAGCTGACTAGTGATACACCAATTTTCTAACGTCCCTATTGATATAGTGACATGGAGAGAACATTGATTCAAAGCCAAAGTAGTGACCTTTTTGAGGTTGGTTTGGTAGAGATTTCATATGGAGATTATACGTCAGCTACAATGATGCCAGCCAAGAAGGATATGCATAGCAACTACACAAATAGGCAAACGTGTGGAGATTACCATCATATCAATCAATGGACTAGGGCTCATTGGTATGCAATGCATACACCAAAGGAGATCTTTGATAGAATTGTGCATGTAGAGGTCTTTAGTACTTTGGATCTTTGAGCAAGATATCATCAATTGCCAATCAAGGAGGAATATAAGTCCAAGATAACATTTTGGAATATTGATCCTCATGGCAAGGATGTGTTATATCAATAGAGCTTCTTACCATATGGGATAAAGAACACTCTTGCAAAGTTCCAAGGGGTCATGGATAGGATCTTAGCTGGATTGGATTTTAGTTGGTGCTATATTGATGACATTTTGGTCTATAACATTACTGTGGAGGAGCATGAGAGACAATTGTTAGAGGTGTTTGAGAGGTTGAGATCTCATGGACTCAAATTACATCTTGGGAAGTGTAGGTTCTTCCATGAGTAAGTTGAGTATTTTGGTCACACTATCTACCCTGAAGGACTTGGTGTTTAGTAGACTAAGGTGGAGGTTATTGCATGTATTCCTAGGCCTATGGATATGAGCAGAGTGTGAGCATTCCTTGGGTTGGAAAACTTCTATTGCCGCTATGTTAGAGGTTTTAGTGCCATTGCCAAGGCCTTGAAAAAGCTGACCAAGCTTACACATGAGTGGTGTTGGGGAGATGAGCAAGAGAGGGCTTTTCTAGAGCTCAAGGAAATGTTGACATCTGCTCCTATTTTGAGGAGACCAATTAGAAGGTGGCCATTTCAGGTTCACACTGATTGGAGTATGTTGGGGCTTGGAGTAGTGCTCACTCAACATGATGATGAGCGGAAGGAGTTTTTGGTGACCTATGCTAGTTGCTCCAACAATTCAATGGAGGTGGTATAATTCATATGAGGGAGAGTGCTTGGCAATAGTATGAGCCGTAGCACATTTCCAATGTTACCTATTTGGTAACCCCTTTACTCTCATCATTGATCATCAACCACTAGAGTGGTTGATAGAGTCCAAAAAGCTTTTTTAGGGAACCTTGCACAATGGGATTTGATGTTACAGGAGTATGATTTCACGGTTATTCATAGACATCGAGTGGTGAACCATGATGTAGATGGGTTTAGTAGAAACTCATGTCCTAGCTAGCATGATCAGACCAGAGCACATTGTTGTCAAAAAATAGCCCATGTGTACCCTTGAAGCTTTTGGTGTGATAAATTTTCTTTTCTCTTTTATTTGTTGTAAGGAACAGGGATTTATGATAATATGTCTCGGGTGTGGTTTTGCTACCTGGTTTTGGGAGAAAGTGAGGAGACAGAGAAGGGCTGAGGGTTTTCAGAAAATGCCAAAAGATTTTGAGATGGAAGTTTGCAGAGGATTTTGAAAGAAGTTGCAAAAATTTTCATGAGAAGAGAGGAGTAGGGTTTTTCGGAAAGGGAGGGGGGGACACACAAAAAGGATTTTTTTCGAGTTGGACAGGAGTGCTTGAGAGTGCAAGGGGGAGAAATTCTCGAGAACTGAAGGGTTTGGATAGAGAGAGAATGTGCAGGAATTTTTGAGTTGGACAGGAGATGGTTTGGCAGGACAGAAATTCTCAAGAGTGAAGGGTTTGGACAGAGAGAGAATGTGCAGGAAATTTCGAGTTGGACAGAGAGAGAATGTGCAGGAATTTTTGAGTTGGACAAGAGGGCTTGAGAGGGCAGGGAAGAGAAATTATCGAGAACTGAAGGGTTTGGACAGAGGAACAATCAGGAGAAGGAATTTTTGAGTTGGACAGGAGGGCTTGAGAGTGCAGGGAAGAAAAATTCTCGAGAACTGAAGGGTTTGGACAGAGGAACAATCAGGAGAAGGAAATTTCGAGTTGGACAGAAGAGGCTTGAAGGTGCAGGACCAGGTGAAGGAGATTTTTGCAGGTCTGTTAGGACTAGAGATTTCAGGGCAAAAGGTGTTCATGAAGGAAATTTTTGCAGGACAGAAGGGGCTTGAAAGTGCTGGACCAGGAGAGGAATTTCGAAATGTGAGAGTGCAAGGCTGTGCTTGGACCAGGAGATGAATTTCGAAATGTGAGAGGGCAGGGTTGTGCTTGGACCAGGAGAGGAATTTTTGAAAAGTGAGAGTGCAGGGCTGTGCTTGGACCAGGAGAGGAAATTTTGAAAAGTGAGAGGGCAGGGCTGTGCTTGGACCAGGAGATGAATTTCGAAATGTGAGAGGGTAGGGCTGTGCTTGGACCAGGAGAGGAATTTTCAAAAAGTGAGAGGGCAGGGCTGTGCTTGGACCAGGAGATGAATTTCGAAATGTGAGAGGGTAGGGCTGTGCTTGGACCAAGAGAGAAACTTTCAAAATGTGAGAGTCTTGTAGGGCTGTGCTTGGACCAGGATAGGAATTTTCAAAATGTGAAAGGAGTCTTGAAGGCTGAAGGCTTTTGGAGATGCCCGAGGGCTGTGTTTTGGACCAGGAGAGAACTTTCCAAAATGTGAGAGGAGTCTTGAAGGGCTGAAGGCTTTTGGAGATGCATGAGGGCTGTGTTTTGGACCAGGACAGAAATTTTGAAATGTGAAGGGAGTCTTGAAGGGCTGAAGGCTTTTGGAGATGCCTTAGGACTGTGTTTTGGACCAGGATAGGAATTTTTGAAATGTGAAAGGAGTCTTGAAGGCTGAAGGCTTTTGGAGATGCATGAGGGCTGTGTTTTGGACCAGGACATAAATTTCAAAATGTGAAGGGAGTCTTGAAGGGCTGAAGGCTTTTGGAGATGCATGAGGACTGTGTTTTGGACCAGGATAGGAATTTTCAAAATGTGAAAGGAGTCTTGAAGGCTAAAGGCTTTTGGAGATGCATGAGGGCTGTGTTTTGGACCAGGAGAGAACTTTCCAAAAGGTGAGAGGAGTCTTGAAGGGCTGAAGGCTTTTGCAGATGCATGAGGGCTGTGTTTTGGACCAAGACAGAAATTTCAAAATGTGAAGGGAGTCTTGAAGGGCTGAAGGCTTTTGGAGATGCCTTAGGGCTGTGTTTTGGACCAAGAGAGAAATTTTTGAAATGTGAGGGGAGTCTTGCAGGGCTGAAGGATTTTGGAGATGCCTTAGGGCTATGCTTGGTACAGGAGATGTTATTTTGAAATTTGAGTCTGAAGGGGATTTGCTGCAGAAGTTGCCAAAGGATATCTCCCAAAGTCAAGAAGAAGAGGAGGAGAATTTTTGAAGTGGATCAGTTCATCTGAAGCAAGGGCAAGAAAATATTTGAAGTTGGTTGGCCTATCTGAATGGAGTGAATCTGATCTGCAAAACAAGGCATAGGAGAATGAAGAGGTTCAGAGGGTGAGTTGCCTTGTCTGCTGTTGGACAGAGTATATGTGAAGTGCCAGCTGAGTTGATGAGCAGTTGCAACCTTAGGGGCAGGCATTGCCTTGACTAGAACTATTTGACTTATCCAACCTTGTGAACTTTGTTGTTGGAATTCTTGTGAATGATGAGTCTTGGAAGCGGATTTGTGTTATGAATTGTGACTAGAGTTGAGGAAACTCCATTCTAGGAGCTCTTAGTCTGGTCCAGGTGAAAGCATAATTAAATGATCTGAGTGCCGGATTTATGTTCAGTTAGATCACTCAATTGTTGTTTATTTTATTTTATCAAAGGGCCACCGGACCTAGGTCTATGAACTGCCAAATCCCGAACCATAGCTTGAACCTGACGAGAAAATAGGATATGAGACCAGGCAGAGGTAGAAACCATAACACCAGCCTCGCATGACAAGATTGGTTTTACAAAAGTCAAGGATAACACAAAACCTTCAAGGTGAGTCAACCTCAGGGAAACTAAAACAACAAGTTCATAGAGACAAATTCCCGACAATCTAGGAGTAGGTAAGGAATGTCAGTCTGCAGGAAAATCCAAAAGAAAGACAGTAAGGAAAACTAAGCACAAGCAACCATGTGCTCGGCGCACTCTCAAGACCGAACGTTCCCCACGACAACGTTGGCATGGTGAGATAGATGAGGAGACGGTGCCATGTTGGCATGCATCTACCTTTCTTTGTATATTTTTTGAGGCTTTGGTGGTTTCTCTCAATGCATATAGGAGGAGTTATTGATGTCATAGATCCAGAGAGTGGAGACAATAGTATAGTTCAGCGAGACATTGTGGTATCACATTTTTGTTTTTTTTTCTCAATTTTGAAGAAGAAGTGTATAGAGAAGTTGAATTGCGCCTATATGGCCAAAGAAGGCAAAGAAAAGTGTCCTCGGGATGTAACCCAAGATAACATGACTTTGGATCATAAGGTGAGGTACTCGGAATTGCCCAATTAGCATACAACCTGAACTAAGGAGTCTTTGTATCGGGGGTGCTCAACCCTAGGCAAGGACAATGTAACAACTTTCCTTTGGGGTGAGACATTCAAGAAGGTACCGTTCAAAAATGGTGGTCATATGTGTGAAGGACACTTGACAATGACAAGAGCATGCTGGAGGTGTGATTTCTTGGTACACACTCAAATTGAAGAAAGACGGAGAAGGTACAACTCTATAAAAATTGGGCTAAAGATGAAGTGATGACAAGCAATTTCCCATTGCCGCTAAGAAGTTGTCCTACAAGAGATCGTGGGAAGGGAAGTATAGTCAAAAACGCGCTGGTGTGTCGAGAGGAAGACGAGAGAGTTAATCTGGGAACCAATAGGAAGAATAGTCCCCAGCCCAGAGTGGAAGAGAGAAAGATGGGAGGTGAGAAGAAGAACTCCAAATTTGTAGGGAGAAATCATGCAGTTTGGAGGTTAGATGTGATCGCAAGAATTGAGGTCTTGAGCAGGCTTTGGATCACATTCTTGGCATGGAACTGGAATGTTAGCTTTCTAGGTTTCATGACTGCAATTATTGAGAGTAAGTGTCTTGATGGCCCTGAGGAAGAAAGGAAGAGGGGAAATCCGGCTTGATGGATAGAGTTGGATTGAAGGTTAGTACTCAAGAGAGAGGCAAGCGCAGAGCATGGTGCCATGTTCTTGGGGAAGGGAGAAGTAGCCAAAGAAACCCAAGAGGTGAGAGATGCCTTCTCTTTGAAGTGCATGAAGAATGGCTACAAAGTGGAGAGCTATAAGGATCTTGTCAAGAGAGGGAGCGTGAGTGCTTTAATGGCAATCTTGAAGTCGGAGAGAACGACTTATGTGATGAAGCACCAAGCGGTGTTCTTCCATAAGCTGTTTGCAAGAGAGCCAATTAACTAGGCTAAGTGTCTTCATGGGAGGACGAGACAGATAGTGTGGAATTTGCGGGACAAGTCGCCTCCACACTACATTGTGCCGTTTGTAGCCCATTTCTATCTGGGGCTGAACTTGCTCAATGTGGCAAAGTGAAATAAGATAGCATCCCATTTCCATCCCAATTTAAGAAGAGATGTCGATGCGGAGGAGCAGCAATACATTCTTCAAATCAGGAGTAGTGATGAGTACTATGCACAGACGGGGTAGAGTGTGCAATTAGAAGTAAGCACTCTAAAGTCAAAGAAGAGGAGTCAACAAGGAGAAGAAGGAGTAGAGAAAGCAAGACCTTGGAAGGCTAGAAGAGTAAACCCAAGGAAAGAGCAGGTCATAATTGCATCGTCGGAAGAAGAGTTAGAAGGAGAAGCCAAGGGCAAGTCCGAAGATTTGGAGAGGGAGGAAGAACCCTGAGTTCACACTATAGAGTAGAGACACAAGTAGTGACAACAACGATGGAGTGGAGGTGAAATTGGTACCCAAAGAGGAGGAAGCCAAGATGGAGATAGAGGAGAAAGATAACTCAAAATTGGAAGACAAAGTTCCAAAACAAGAGGAGAAAAGAGTTACTATTTAGAGCGGAGTTTGTTCCAGATGGAAAGCAAAGTGTGGAGCGGGGCCAAGTAAGGTAAGAGAAGAGGAGGATGGAAGTTCAGGGAGTGAAGAATCTATTCCTATAAGGCGATTGCGGCTTAGAAGGCAAGTGTCGAGTGAGGAAGAGGTGAAGAAGGAGACAGGTTCGCAAGTGGAAATAAATATGAGTGAAGGAGTAGAGTATCTACAAGAGGTTGTGTGCCTGTTGTTGGTGAAGTTAGAGCACAAGAAGAAGGAGATGCAGTCAAAGTGTCCGGAGGTGAAGATTGTATTGTAAGTGTTAGCTCGATTAGAAGAAGAGAACTCGGAGTTAAAGAAGAGTATAATCCGAGGTGAGGAGGAAAGGGAAATACTACGAGTAGATGTTGTAGTATAGAATCAAGTGATCGAGGACTTGAAGAGAGAAGCAAGGAATAAAGAGGGGCTTATAGAGTAGAGTGACATAGCAAGGGAGAGGCAAGTAGATGAGTATGAAATCTTGAAGCAGCAGTTTGCTGATTTGGAATTAGAAATTATCCATGCTATGGCAAGAGTAGCAGAGAAGGAGCAAGAGCTCGATAGAGTGATGGAGAGTGTAGAAGAGAAAAGCAACTCTAGCAAAGAGAGTTGACAACAAGAAATAGAGAGGAAGAAAGGTTGAGAGAGTTACTTTGCAATTAGGAGGAGAAGATTGTGCAAAAGGAGAAGGAGAAGGAAACTATGAAAGTTGAGTTCAAAGTGGAATTGGCAATGTACAGAGAAGATTGGCTTGCAAATCAAGAATGGGAGAGAATAATGAGATTGGAACCATTGAAGGAGATTGTGATCAAGATGAATGTAATGCTGAGTATAGAAGCCAATGTGCAGATTGAAGAAACAAGACTGCATGAGTTGAAGTTGTTGGTGCAAGAGACAAGGAGGAGAAATGCAAAGGATAAAGATTTGAATTCATTGTTGATCAGTCTCAAAACTCGTGTAGATAGAAAGATATTGGAAGTAGAAGACAATATCACAATTAGATTAGACTTAGTGAAATTAGAGATAGATAAACTTCGGAAGGATGTAAGAGCAAAACCCGAAGTAGATGATATAAGAGTGCAGATGACTTTGGAGTTACCATAGGAGATGTTAGAGAAGAGTGGGTTGGGAGATAGAGGTTTAGAAGGATTACCTACTAGTGGAATTGTAGATCAGAGCAAAGAAGTAGTAGAATTAGTAGAAGATTTAGTAGTTTTCAAACCTGAGGATAGAGTAGTGAGTGAAGTTACTTTGGGATTGAAAGCCGAGGAAGAAGTAGACATCGGATCGGAGTAGTAATAGATTTGATATTTGAAGAGGTAGATATGAAGAGGTGCATTGTCATTTCGGATCTGCAGGTTAGAAGAGTTGTTGTAGAACGGTATAGTTGTTAGAATTGTTGTATGCTTCACTATTTAAGAGTGGCATTGGCAATCATATGTTGTTCAATACTCATAATTCTAAGAATAGATAAAGCAAAGTATTGTGAACCAATACTCATTGTTTGAGCTTAATTCTGAGTATCAACTCTATGTCTATGTTTGTGGTTGTTGGGAGAATTTCAAAGTGCAAATCAGTTTGTTTGTTGGATGTTAAATTCCGTAGCCTTGATCTTTACTCTGAATGTTTGATCTTGAGTGAGGTGCAATTGGAGCAATGCTTTGACATATCTGAGAGGAATTGTAGTGTTGGTAGTATTCTGCATTTGTGAGTGCAACATAGAGTTGATGTGAAGCAATTTTGATTGAGGAAGTTGTACCTTTAGTGGAAGGGTAGAACTTCTAAGGCAAAGTTGTTTTGCAGTGAAGTGTCATTTTTTGGGAGAGCTTGAATCATCACAATCAAGATTTTTTGGAAAGATTTGATGGAGTTGTGATTGAGTATGACCAATTGTTGTGATAAGACTGCGAGTCAGAGCTTGTTACTCTCTTTTGGGTGTAGTTTCTACCTGAGAGACTAAAGATGCAACCAAGAAAAATTGAAGATTGTTACTTTACTTTGTATTTGACCAATTCTGAATTGTATCTATGCGGGAACAAACTTTACTTACCCGATAACCGCAAAAGTGATATTTGCCGGGTTGTCACAAACATTCATAAAGATATCTTAGTAATGGATTATCTTTGCACTACTATTATGGGTGGCATAGTTGGGGCCAAGGAGAAAGATTGTGTTCTTTAGCAAGCCAGATTGTTCAGATTGGAGGGTAGATACCTTCTTTGTGTATGAGAGGATGATATAGTGAGAGGAACACCGGTTCCATCTTAGAGACCATAGTTGGTCCATCATGCTCATACAGAGCTAGGATATTTTGGAGTAAAGCGTACATATAGCTTACTCCAAAGTCATTATTAGTGGCGTGGTATAAAGATTGATGTATAACAATTTGTTGCCAAATATGTGGTTTGTGACCAAGTTAGAGCATCATTTAATGCTCTTATGCCACAATTACACCCATTACCTATCATGGGATTGGGTTACTATTGGAGTTTGGACTTTGTTGGACCTTTACCATAGATTGTGAGACATCATCAGTATGTTTTGGTGATGGTGGAGCACTTCTCCAAGTGGATTGAGTTGGTGGTACTTCTTGACAAGTCCAATGAAGGGACGACTTACTCATTCCTAGATTGGGTTGTTAGTAATTTTGGTGCACATGTTGAGGTTTTGATTGATCAAGGTACAAAGTTCTTAGAAGAGTTTCAAGTCTTGTGTGACAAGGCTTTGATTGATCATCATACTACTTCCCAAGGTCACCTTGAGGTAGCTGGCTTAGTAGAGAGTGGTTTAGACTATGAAGAGAGGATTGTGGAAGTATGGTTTGCAAATAGGTCACTTGGGAGATTGGGATCTCCAGTTACCTTGGTTAGCCATGGGCTATTAGTTCAGCCAGTAAGCCTCCTCAACATCCTTCTTTCCTTACTTTCTCCTCTATGAACAAGACCCAAATTTACCTATAGCCATTCATCAAGATGCTACTATAATGTTGGACTTGGATGATCAAGATATATGGATGAGCGCATGTTCTTAATGGGTAGAGATCTTTTGGAGAGTGATGCCAATGGCTTTTAAGAACTTGGTGATTGCTCAAGATAATGATATCTTACGCTATGCTATCATTTGAGGAGGAGGTTATAGACTTGTGATCCATCAATTTCATCCAGGTGATTATGTATATCTACAGCAGATAGCACCAACAACACTTGATGTTTCTACAAGCCGCACTATCTTGAGAGTGCACGAGGTTTTGCCATTTGGAGTCCTTGTGTTGGAAGGATGTGATGGTTTTGTTTGTAAGGATCATGTGCACAATTGTGCTCAATGCCACTTCCCAAATGTTGATGGTACTATGGACCCAAGCTTGGCACTTGTACATGTAGGCTTACTATGCATGTTATGTGGCTCTTTTGGTAGAGCTGCTACTATGTTAATATGTGATAATTGTTCAAGAGGATGGTATATGGCATGTATGATTCCTCCCCTCATGGTGGTTCTTCAAGGACAGTGGTTATGTCCTAGATGTACTTGACCTATAGCTACTTCATCCTTTATACGGTATAAATTGCAAACAAGCGACTAACAATGGGGCTTAATAGCACCCGACCTCCTGATCTTTTCCCACCATAGGATATACCATACACTTAGAGTAGATAGCTACATGGAGTTAGAGGGACCTAATTGCCAACTAGGAGGGATTGTGGCACTTTAGAGTCCATCACATTAGGTCAAAGACTAAGAAGGCAAGGAACCACCAACTCCATCATATTCCTCCAAGGCTATCACTCCAAGACTCAAACCATTGCTCACTAGAGAACTCAATGAGAGAGAGAGATAGTTGCAAGTGAAAGGATGAGTACCTCCTCAACCCTAGTTTATATACTTGTGAAATAATTATGCACCAAAGTTTCTAATTATTGGAGTAACTCAAGTTACTAGGCTAGAAGTCAAATCAAATCAAAAGTCTAAAGGAATATCTATACTCATGAGAATATTCCCCTAAAAATGTAGTCTTATCTTAACCTAACCACTAAGTCAAGGATTCCTTCACATGGGTGATCCTTGGACTATAAAAGAATCCAAAGCAAAAAATCTTGTGGGTCCAAGAGTTTTCAATTCTTTCTTCAAAGCCAAACACCTAAGAATAATATCAAGTCAATACATTAGAATCCAAAATATCTAAGAATAATACCAAGTCAACACACTAGAATCCAAAATAATGATGTTCCTCTTTTCCACTTCCTCTAAAATAAGGTCCACTTTATCTTATTTATGACTAACTCTAGATAATCATGACTAATGTAGAATCAACCTTTATCTCTTTATAAGTAATATCTTGCAAGTACTTGTTATACCAAACTAAATATCATAATAGCATATACATGCACAAATGGGTTTTCCATTTACCTCCGGACTAAGTGTTGTACACACATTTTTTGGTTTTGATGTGTTTTGAAGAAGAAATGTACGGTCAAGGTGGAATTGAACCCGAATGGAGACAAAAGAAGAAGAATTGAGTCTTTGGGTCAAACCTGAAGAAGCTTATTTTGTGTTAGAGGAAGAAGGACTCGGATTAGATTAGACCTGAAGAAGCTTACTTCATTTCAAAAGAAGGACTCAAATGGGATCAGACCCAAAGAAGCGTACTTCATGTCAGAGGAAGAGGGGGAAGGAGATCAGACACCGAAAGAGGGTACTTTGCATCGGAATGAAGGTTGTAGGTTAGGATTACTGCGGGGGACATATCTCAATGACCACATGTCTAAAACATGCGTGTTGTATTTCGTTAGAAGTGTCTCTTTTAGGGCTTTCCATTACCACCAAAATTGTTGAGTTTGGAGGTTTGCAGCAGAAGTTACAAGTATTTGAAGTTTCTATAGTAGATGTATAGCGTAGTTGAGTGACTTTGGGTTGAGGCTCTTCATATCTACAGCCTTATATTTTGGGTCTATAGGACTTCAAACTTATATGACTTTGGGTCAAGAGACTTTGCCTTAGGACAAAGGCGACCCAATCCAAAGTAGTCAGATGTCGGATGTAGGAGTCTTTGGATCAAATATCTAAACCATCTGAAATAGTTAGGATGGAGAAAGAAGAGATAGTTAGGATACCCATGCCTTTAATTTCGGTTCAAATTGAAAATAAGATAGAAATTGAAGGAGAAGTAGCAATAGTGAATAAACTCAAAATGTAGGATCAAATAGTAAGTGTCTTTAGGTCAATTATTTGAGACATTAGAGAGGAGTGGGTTGCAAGATAAAGAAGTAGATAGATTACCTATGAGTTTAATTGCATATCAGAGTGAAGAAGTAGTAGAAATAGAGAAGTTAGTGGTATTTGGTAGACCCAAAGACACAAAAGTCTGTGAAGGAACCTTGGATTTAGTAGAAGTAGAAGTAGATATCAGATCGGAGTAGTAACAGATTCAAGATTTTGAAGGGCAGATATGAAGAGATGCATTGTTATTTTGGATCATTTTGGATCTGTAGGTTGGTAAGTTATTAGGAAGTAGTTTAGGAAGCTAGATAACTGCTAAAGTGCTCTATCTATTTAAAGGAGACATTTGCAGTATGTTGTTGTTCAATGCTTATAATTCTAAGAATAGATAAGCAAAGTGCTTTGAAGTAGTGCTCATCACTTGAGCTTAATTTTGAGTATCAACTTTGTGTTTGCATTTGTGAATGTTGAAAGAATTTTGAAGTGCAAATCAATATGCTTGTTGGATGTTAGATTCCGTAGCCTTGATCTTCATTTTGTGTGTTTGATCTTAAGTGAAGTGTAATCAAAGCAATGCCTTGACAAATCTAAGAGGAATTGTAGTGTTGGTAGTATTTTGCATTTATGAGTATAGCGCTAAGTTGATGTGAAGCAATTTCAATCAAGGAAGGGTGGAACACAATTTTGAGGCAAAGTTGTTTTGCAGTGAAGTAACCATTTTTGGGAGAGATTGAATCATCACAATCAAGATTGTTTGGAAAAATTTGATGGATTTGTGATTAGGAGTGTTAATTTGTGACAAGACTGCACCTCAATGCTTGTTACTTTCTTCTGGGTGTGGTTTTTACCCAAGAGACTAAAGAAGAAAATTAAGAAGAACCAAATTTATGACATTTGACTTTGTATATGGAAATTTCTGACCAGTATCTCTGCGGGAACAAAATTTTCTTACTTGATTACCGCAAAAGTGATATTTGTTGGGTTGTCACACTAAGGTTTCAATTTGTCCTTGGAGTAAATGGGTCTCTACCTTTTATGATACATGTTCAACTAATCATGGTTAATCTTATCAAACTATGTTCTTCTCAATTCGCACCTTTTCCACCATGAAAGGTCCAAAATACTTAGGTAAAAACTTCTTTTGCACTCTCTTGAATTGAATGAAATCAAAAAACACTAACCAATCACCTTCTTTGAAGGGCTCTACCTTCTTCTTGCCTTGCCTCTTGTCACAACTCTTTTTTTTCCTTTGGGCTTGCTCCACTTGAACCATAGAAATTGCTCTTATCTCCTCCAATTCCATGAGTTAATCCTTCTTTGACTTCTTTGCATCACCTCCTTGTACTTTCTTCAATCTCCTATTGTGACAACCTGGCAAATATCACTTTTGCAGTAATCAGGTAAGTAAAGTTTGTTCCTGCAGAGATATGAGTAAGAAAATCCAAATACAAAGTCAACCAATAACATGTAGTTCTTCTTGGTTGCGCCTTTAATCTCTCAGGTAGAAACCACACCCAGAAGAGAGTAACAAGCATTGATTCACAATCTTGTCACAAATTAACACTCCATAATCACAACTCCATCAAATCTTTCCAAACAATCTTGATTGTGATGATTCAAGCTCTCCCAAAAACGGCACTTCACTGCAAAACGACTTCGCCTCAAAATTGTGTTCCACCCATCCACTAAAGGTACAACTTCCTCGATCAAAATTGCTTCACATCAACTTTGCACTGCACTCACAAATGCAGAATACTACCAACACCAAAATTTCTCTCAAATCTGTCAAGGCATTGCTTTGATTGCACTTCACTCAGGATCAAACACACAGAATGAAGATCAAGGCTGTGGAATCCAACATCCAACAAGCACACTGACTTGCACTTCAAATTTCTTCACACACTCACAAACACAAGTACAATGTTGATACTCGGAATCAAGCTCAAGCGACGAGCACTACTTCACAGCAGTTTGCTTTATCTATTCTCAAAAATAATGAACACTGAACAATATTTCTCTGCAAATGCCACTCTTAAGTAGTGAACAAATCGACAGTTCTAACAACTATACCGTTCTACAACAAATTTTCTAACCTGCAGATCCAAAATGACAATGCACCTCTTCATATCTGCCTCTTCAAATCTCAAAACTGTTACTACTCCGATCCGATGTCTACTTTGTCATCGGCTTTCAAACCCAAACCCAAAGTAAATTTACTTCCTAATACTCTTTCCTCGGGTTTCATATCTTTTACTTCTTCTACCAGATCCAACAATTGTCTTTCCTGATCTGAAATTGCACTAGTGGGTAATCTATCTAATTCTTCATCTCTCGACCCACTCTTCTCCAATGTCTCCATTTCTAACTCCGAAGACATCTGCACTCCTATGTTATCTACTTTGGGTTTGGCTCTAACGTCTTTCCAAAGTTTTTCTATCTCTATTTTCACTAAGTCTAATCTGATTGCAATATTATCTTCTACTTCTAAAATCTTCCTGTCTACACAAGTCCAGAGACTTATCAACAACGCGTTCAAATTTGTATCTTTTGCATGTCTTCGCCTCGTCTCCTGCACCAACAATTTCAACTCATGCAGCCTCGTCTCTTCAATTTGAACGCTGGCCTCTATACTCAACATTGCGTTCATCCTGAGGAAAATCTCCTTCAATGGCTCCAATCTCATCGTCCTCTCTCGCTCTCAATCTGCAAGCCAGTCCTCCTTGTACATTGCCAATTCCGCTTCAAACTTGGCTTTCACCGTCTCCTTCTCCTTCTCCTTCTGTACAACCTTCTCCTCTTGATTACAAAGTAACTCTCGTAATCTCTCTTCTTCCCTATACCGTGCTGCCAACTCTCTTTGCCAGAGTTGCTTCTTCTCCTCGACACTCTCCATCACCCTATTGAGCTCTTGATCCTTTGCTGCTACTCTTGCCATAGCATGGATAACTTCTACTCTTGAATCAGCAAACTGCTGCTTCAAGATCTCATATTCTGCTACTTATCTCTCCCTTGCTATGTCACTCTTCTTCACAAGATCATCTTGATATCTCACTTCTCTCTTCAAGTCTTCAATTACCTGAGTCCTCACTATTGCCTCCGCTCACAGTACTTCCCTCTCTTCCTCACCTCGGGTTATACTATTCTTCAACTCCGAATTCTCTTCTTCTAATCTGGACAACACCTGCAAGATAGTCTTTACCTTTGGACAAGTCGACTGCATCTCCTTCTTCTTGTACTCTAGCTTCACCAACAAAGGACACCACCTCCCACAGGTACTCGACTCCATCGCTTGGGGTTACTTCTTCTTGCATGGCCACTTCCCTTTGTACTTCTTGTTCATCCGATACTCACCTTCTTCTCTGCAGTCTTTGTATCGGAATGGACGCCTCGCTTCTCTAGCTTGCATTTGCTTCTTCTTGCACATTACTTGGACCTGCATTGTACTTTGCCTTACATCTTGAGCGGACTCCTCTCTGAACTTCGATCTTTTCTGCTGCTTTAGGTACTTCGTGTTGTCCTCGGCCTTGATCTCTGCCTGCACTTCTTCTTCTTCTGCTGCAGCAGCTGCTGGTGCCGATGTCATTTCTCCACCCTCATTGCTGTTGCTACTCGTATCTCCACTCTATAGCGTTAGCTCGGGTTCCTCCTCATGCTCCAAGTCTTCGGTCTTGAGCTCGGCATCACCTTCCGAGTCTTCATCTTCCGACTCGATCACCATCATACCTTGCCTCGGGTTTCCTCTCCTGGTCTTCCAAGGTTTCTTTGTGTCTTTGGCTTTGCCCTGCCGACTTCTCTTCTTTGAGTTTGGAGTACTCACTTTGATCTCCACATTCTTCCCTGTCTTCTTGTAGTACTTGTCGGTGCTTCTGATTTGCAAAATGTACTATTGCTCCTCTACATCAACCTCCTTTCTCAAATCAGGATGGAAATGCGACACCATCCGAGTTTGCATCCGAGTTCAGCAAATTCAACCCGAGGTAGAAATGCAATGCAAACGGCACGATGTAGTGTGGAGGTGATGTATCCCACAGACTCCACACCATTTGTCGTGTTCTCCCATGGAAACACCTTGCCCAATTGATCGGTTCTCATGCAAACAACTTGTAAAAGAACACTGCTTGGTGTTTCATCACATATGTTGTTCTCTTTGACTTCAGGATTGCCATCAGAGCACTCACAATTCCTCTCTTCATAGGGCTTTTGTAGCTCTTGACTTTGTACCCATTCTTTGTCCGCTTTGACAAGAATGCATCTCTCACTTCTTGGGTTTCTTGAGCTATCTCTCCCTTCCCCAAGAACCTGGCCCCCTGCTCCAAGCCTACTTCTTTCCTGAGGACTAGTCTCCAATCCAACTCTGTCCAGCGAGCCGGATTTCCTCTCTTCCCTTGTTCCTCGGGTCCATCGAGACACTTGCTCTCGATGATTTCTATCATGAAACCTGGAAAACTCACATTCCAGTTCCACGCCAAGAAAGTGATCCAAAGTCGGCTCAAGACTTCGATCCTAGCGATCACATCTAACCTCCAAATTGCATGATTTCTCACTACAAATTTGGAGTGCTTCTTTCCTCCTCCCATCTCTCTTGCTTTCTCATTGTCCCTTGATTTCACTCTTGCAACTTCTCCCTTACACACTAATGCGTTTCCAACTCTATTTCCCTTCCCACGATCACCTACAAGACGACTTCTCAACCGCAAATGAAAATTACTCGACATTTCATCATTGCAAGTTTGATTTTTATAGAGTTGCACTTTCTTCATCTTTCTTCACTTTGAGTTTCTACCGAGAAATCACACCTCCTGCATGCACCGGTTACTATCAATCAAACTTTGCACATATGGGCCGCCGGTTTTTGAACGGTCCCTTCTTGAATTTCTTGCCCCGATGAAAGGTTGTTAGACTGACTTTGCCTCGGGTTGAGCTCCCCCCGATACAAAGACTCCTTACTTCGGATTGTGTGCTGACAGGGCATTTCCGAGTACTTTGCCTTATGACCCGAAGTCACTTTACTTTGGGTTTCATCCCGAAGACTCTTTTCTTTGGGTTTCATCCCGAAGACTCTTTTCTTTGTCTTCTTTGGCCATACAAGCGCAATCAGACTTCTCTATACACTTCTTCTTCTTTATTTTGAAAAAAAAATGTGGGCACTACACCTATGAATCAATACTATATGCTAAATGAAATGGAGAATATTTGGTGGAAGTCTTCATGGTTGTCCTATACTCCCACAAAATTGCATGAATCTTCTTGTCACAATGATACTTAGCCCCTTCCATTTTTCATCTCTGCCAAACATCATGCACAAGGTCTAATGGGTTCTCTGTGCCAAGGTGTTTGAGTTTGGCTTATTGGATGTAGTTACTCTACATGTGATAGAGAAATATTGTAGCATGGCTATAAACTTCTCTCTACCTGGCTAATGCTTCCTATAAACTCTCCTCTTCTATCACCCAAACCTAGTAATAATGCATTCATAGAGAAATCTACCAACTTCATCTTCATTCTTGTCCTTCAACGGTCTAGCCTCAACCCACTTGGTAATGTAATCAATAACTACCACAATGTACCAACTTTTCCTTAAGGTTCTATTGAGAGGACCTACAAAGTCAATTCTCCACTTCTCAAAAGCTCCTAGCAAAGGAATCAATCTAAGAAGTGGAGTGGAAGTAGAATTTCTAGCAAAAGCTTGATAAACATTACAAGTTTTCCAATAATCAAGACAATCATTGAAAATCTCCCTCCAATGGTAACTTGCATCTAGAATCTTGAAAGTAGTCATCTTTCTTGCAAAGTGTCTCCCACACATTAAAGCTTCATGAGTAGGATAGACTCCTGGTTACTCACTGCTCTTTGAAGTAGACCATATGCTCCTTGGTAAAAAAGAATATCTTCCACCATTATGTAAGGTCTGGATCTTTTTGCAAGGGCCTTCCTCTCCCTAACATGCATCCCTTCTAGATAGTTACCTATTTTAACAAAGTCCAAAATCTCCTTCTACTCTATTGGAAACTCTTGGTTGATTGAGATTGTCATGAGCTTCTCATCCAAGAAAGAATCATCCATTGGTTCAACTCCAGCATGATCATAGGCCATAGATAATAAATCAGCATTTGCATGCTTCTTCCATGGCCTATCCTTAATGGTGTAGTCATTCTCAAACAAGAGTATCATCCACCTTGCTTCCACATTAGGCTGGTTGAAGATGTACTTCAAAGCCTTGTGATCCGTGATAATGGTTGCTTTCCCTCCAATCAAGTAGTGTCTAAACTTCTTAAGACTAAAGATCATTACCAACATCATAGAGAAAAGTGTCATTCTCTTTCTATGACTAAGTGGTTCCTTTCTATTAAAACCATCTATCTACTAGCATAAGCTATTGGATTATCATGCCTATCTTGGTCTAATTGATTAAGAGTGCATCTTATAGCTACATTGGAAGCATTAGTGTAGAAGATGAAAGGCTTACTCCAATAAGCTTTATCAAGAATTGGAGCTACAACAAGGGATTGCTTGAGCTCATCAAAAGCTTTGAGAGCCACATTAGAGCACTCTCAAGCTAGGGGTCTTCATAGGCAAGCAGTAGTAGGAGTACACATCACATCTATTGCCTTTTCAAGTCACTTATCAAATAGATTGATAGAGTACTTCTATCACACAACCCAACAAAAATTTTCATGTTGCTTATCAGGTGGTGACTACATGGTCTCTCCCTTGGGTTGGCTTGGGGGTCTAAGTTTTGTTTGGTTTGTGACCCTTGGGTTTCATTAGACTACCCAATCCCTACTTGGATTCCCCTTTGTACTTCTTTCCTTTAAGGTCTTTTTTTTGTGCAATTAAAAGTCAATGACAAATATCTTGCAATTTTGGAAACCCTTATTCTCCATTCATTGTGTCTTTTATGATTATTTAGTCAATTTAGTTATTTAGAGTACACATTTTGGATTCAATCTAGCTATTATTGAAAGGATAATCTATCCCAAAGAACAAACTTGGACACATGTTTAAGTAGCTTGTTGTTTGATTCAAGTGCTATACTATAGATGTTGTGCAGCAGATTGAAGGTCATTAATACAAATATTCTTCCTATCTTTTGTTGTTTTATCATGAAATGATCTATCAAATTTATCAATTTGGTTGGATCAGATTCCATTTTGAAGAACAATAGATGCATCAAGGAGGAATCAACAAGCAATTCATAAAGCCAAAGTCATTGATCAAAGAGACTTAGCCCCATTTTACCTTTGTATTTATCCTCTTTTATCCTTGCATGGCTTGATGGGTCTTTTCCATCCTTCTTGTTAATCTATATGGTCAAATTTGTTAGTTGATTAGAGAGTAGCATGCACTTCTTTTCTCAAGTCATAATAGTTTTTTACCATAACACTAAGTTTCAATCAGCCAAAGGGTTTAAGATCTTAATGTTGGGATTCAGATTTGGATCCAAAAAACACAAGTCAAATAGAAACTTTAATTATAATGAGTAAGAAATTTTTATAGTACCATGTTATTCTAGTATTTACACTAGTAATTGGACCAAAGCTTTCCGTCATTATGACAACCCGGCAAATATCATTTTTTGATAATTGGGTAAGTAAAGTTTGTTCCCATAGAGATATTGGTCAGAATTGGTCAAATACAAAGTAAAGTAACAATTTCAGTTCTTCTTGGGTTCCTCTTTAATCTCTTAGGTAGAAACCACACCCAGAAGAGAGTAACAAGCTCACAATCTTGACAACTTATCACAAATTCACACACTATGGTACCCATATTTTTTATTTTTTTATGGTTAGTAGTGTTTAAGAGACGAAGTAAGCACGGAAAAGTCAAATTGCGGACAAAGAAGAGGCAAAAGTAACTTCAGAGGAAAGCCAAAGAAGCTGACATCGGATCCGATGATGGAGGTACTCGGAAGAGGAGTGCGCCGGAAGCAGGCCGAAGATCATCGTATTTGGGTTGGAAAACACGGAAATGATGAGGACATTTAACAGCCTCGGTACGTGGCAAGAAAGTACATTTCAAGAAACGGCGGGGGCAGAAGAAGCATATCTTGATAGTGACCAGTAGTGCAAGCAGAAGAGAGAAACTCATAGACAAAATTGACTGAAGAATGACTGCAATTTGGGGCAATATAAAATTGCGAATGCGCAGGGGGAAGTTGAATTTGCTGAGTAAATTTCCAATTCCTTTGAGTAGTCATCCTACAGGAATGCGTGTCCGAAAGCCCATCGAGAGTGAAATTTTCCAAAACCCTGAGGGAGTTAGAGTGTCTCGTCCAGGAGAGGGGCTGATCTTCCAACAGCGTATAACGAGAGAACAAATCATGGCAAAGAAGGTGGCCAACGCGCTGGCAGTGAGAGGTTTTGCAATTCAAAGGGTAGATGTAGTAGCGAGGATCGAAGTCTTGGTTAGACTTTGTATCACCTTTTTAGCCTGGAACTGGAATTTCAGTTTCTCGGGAGTGATGGCAGAGATCGCTGCCAGTAATTGTGAGGAGTGTCCCAAAGTGGAGGGGAAGAGAGGCAATCCGGCTTGATGGACTGAGTCGGATTGGAAGTTAGTCCTGGGGAGAGAAGTAGGAGAGCCGATAGGAATCACCTTCTATCGGAAGTGTGATGCTATAGAGGAGACAGCGGAGATTCATAATTCGTTTTTCGTCCCAAGAACTACGAATGGTTACAAGGTGGAGTCCTATTGGGACCCGATCCGAAGAAGTATCATAGGGGCGATGATGGCTATGTTCAAGCCGGAGCAAACAACATACGTAACCATGCAGCAGGTGGTTTTCTTCCACCAGATGTTTGCAGAAGTACCCGTGAATTGGGCGAAGTGTTTCCATCACCGAACAAGGTAGATGGTGGTGAAGTGGAGAACGGGTTCACCACCGCATTATTTTGCACCATTCGCAGCACATTTCTACTTCAGCCTAAACTTGCTCTCTAAAGACAAGAGGCATCGTATGGTCTCCCACATGCACCCTGATTTGAGACAAGAAGCCGACGAAGAGGAGCGACAGTATATGCTTCAGCTGCGGGCAAATGACGAATACTTTGCGAGAACGGGACAGTGGAAGATCAAAGATGTGGCCAGTCCAAAGACGAAGAAGCAAAGTAAACCTGAAGAAGCTAAACCATTGGCCATCCAATGCAAGACTCGGAGGCTGATGTTGAAGACCACTAACGTCGTGAGAAGGACATCTTCGGGATCGGATTCGGATGAAGAAACTGAGTCGCAAGAAGAGGACTCAAAAGAAGAAGAGCTCACGTTGAAGAGTGGGGAGTCGGGTAGCAAAAGTGATGGAGAGCCCAAAGTCCAGCAATTGGTGGTGGTGAGTGAAGCTGGTGAGGCAATGGTGGAGAACAAGCCAACACCCGAAGCAAAGAAGAAATATCCCGCGTGGCCGAGTTCAAGAGGCCAAGACGAAGATAGCGCTGACACTATGAAGATACAAAGATCGCGACTTCAGATGAAGGAGCCAATGACACAGGAAAAGACTCCATACAAAGGAGGCAATGATGAAGAAGAAACTTTTGGCGAGATAGCATATTTGACAAGGGTGATCACACCTATGCTCAAACTATTGAAAGAACATCGGATGGGAATTGCCCAAGATCGAGTAAAAGGGATGAATGAGCTACAGGTGGTGGAGCATCTGTTGAAGGAAGTGAAGGAGCTGCAGGAGCATCAAAGCCGAAGAAGTGCGGAAATTGAAGATCTTCGGAGGGAGGAAGACTCGAGGAAGAAACTGCTGAGCCTGCTACAAGAGAGTTGCACAAAGAAGGAGAGGGACCTGCAAAAGCAAGCCGGAGAGTTGAAGGAGTAGGCGATGTGGCTCAGCAAGATGCAGGAGGAAGTAAGTAATGTGCGCATCAAGAATGTCCATTTTAAGGCGATGAACATCGTGATGGAGCAAGAATTGGACAGCTTGAAGAAGAGTGCCGCAGCAAAAGATCAAGCATGGCAGAGAGAATTGGCGTCTAGGCAAGAAGAAGAAGAGCATTTGTGTGAAATTGTCAAGAGTGCGGAGCAGCAGAAAACACAGTATGTAGAGGAGAAGAAGATGCTCGCTGCAGAATACAAAGACGAGTTGCAGATGTATCGGGAGGAGTTGAAGGTGGAACGTTCTCGAGGATACGCATCGGAATCAGTAGGGGACCTTGCTGGGAGATTACAAGCAATCTTAAGCACGGAGGCTGAAGGAAGATTGGAAGAAGCTCGTCTGCATGAGTTGAAGTTACTTGTGCAGGAAACTCGGAAGCGAAGAGCCAAGGATGTGGATATGAACACATTGCTGATTTAGTTGAGAGAACGCATAGATAGAAAAATGTTGGAAGTAGAGAATAATGTTAGTCTTAGATTGGATTTAGTCAATTCGGAGTTAGAGAAAATTCAGAATAGTGTGACAGTAGAGAAGAAACCCAATGTCGCAGAAGTTGGAATTCAGGTGTCATCGGACTTGATAATTGACACATTAGAGAAGAGTGGATCGGGAAATAAGAGTGGAGATGGAGTAACCTAGAGTTCAATTACAGATTGTAGTAAAGAAGTTGTAGAATTAGTAAAGAAATTAGTAGAATCAGTCATGCCCGAGGAAGGTGAAATAGCAAGAAGATCATCGGGTTTGGAAGCCGATGATGAGGTAGACATCGGATTGGGATAGAAGTTGATTTGGAGATAGGAAGGGTCAGATATGAAGAGATAGATTGTCACTTGGGATCTATAGGTAGGAATAGATGTTAGGAAGCGGTGCCTAGGAAGACAAGTCTGCCGTTTGCTTCAGTATTTAAGTGTAGCATTCGCAGTATGATGTTATTCAGTATTCATATTTCTGAAGATAGATAAAGCGAAGTGTTGTTCTCAGTACTTGTCGCTTAAGCTTAATTCCGATTGTCAATTTTGTGTGTGTATTTGTGAGTGTGTGGAGAATTCTGAAGAGCAAGTCAGTGTGTCTGTGGATGTTGGAATCTGCAGCCTTGATCTTCATTCTGTGTGTTTGATCCTGAGGGAAGTGCATCGGAGCAATGCCTTGATAGATCTGAGAGGAATTGTAGTGTTGGTAGTATTTTGCATTTGTGAGTGCAACACGAAGTTGATGTGAAGCAATTTTGATCGAGGAAGTTGTGCCTTCAGTGGAGGGGTGGAACACAATTCTGAGGCAAAATCGGTCTTTGTAGTGAAGTGCCGTCTTCGGGAGAATGTGAATCATCACAATCAAGAGTTGTTTGGACAGAATTTACTATGATGTGATTATATGTGTGTATTCGTGACAAGTTGTCAAGTTTGTGAGCTTGTTACTCTCTTCTAGGTGTAGTTTCTACCTGAGAGATTAAAGAAGCAATCAAGAAGAACTGCAATTGTGAATTTTGACTTTGTATTTGACCAATTCAAGGCATTGCTCCGATTGCACTTCACTCAAGATCAAAAACACACAAAATGAAGATCAAGGCTATAGAATCCAACATCCAACATGAACACTGACTTGGACTTCAAAATTCTCCACACACTTAAAAACACAAACACAATGTTGATACCCAGAATCAAGCTCAAGCGACGAGCACTAAAATCAGCACTTCACTTTATCTATCTTTAGAAATTATGAATACTGAACAATATTTTACTATGAATGCCACCTTTAAATAGTGAAGCAATCAACAATTACTAACAACTATACCATTCTACAACAACTCTTCTAACATGTAGATCCAAAATGACAATGCACCTCTTCATATTTGTCTCTTCATATCTCAAAATTGTTTTTACTCCAATCTAATGTCAATCTCTTCATTGGCTTCCAAACCCGATGATCTTCTTATTACTTCTCCTTCTTTGGGTATATCTAGTTTTACAAAATCCATCACTATTTCTACTACTTCTTCACTAGGAACTACAATTGAGGTCATAGGTAACCCTTCTATCTCTTTATCTCCTGACCCACTCTTCTTTAATACCCTAGATAATTGATCCAATGACACTTGTACTCCTACCTCTGCAACATTGGATCTCTTCTCCTCCTTCACACTACTCCTAATTCTTTCTAACTCTGAATTCACTAGATCTAATCTGAGACTGATATTGTCTCCTACTTCTAACATCTTCCTATCTACTTGCTCCCTTAGTTGAATCAAAAGAGTCTTCATATCAACATCATTTGCTCTTCTCCTTTGAGTTTCATGCACAAGCAGCTTTAACTCGTGTAGTCTTGCTTCTTCCAACCTTCCTTCAGCCTCCGTGCACAACATTGCTCGCAATTTTCCAACAACTTTTCCTATTGATTTTGATGCATAACCCAAGATCACTCTGCCTTCAACTCCTCACGGTACATCTTCAACTCGTTTTTGTACTCAGCAGCAAGCATCTTCTTCTCCTTTGCATATTGAGAACTCTATAACTCAACACTTCTTACCAAGTCTTTCAATCTTCCTTCCTCTTGATGTTTGATTGCCAACTCTCTTTGCCATGCTTGATATTTCTTGGTTGCACTCTTCTTCAAGCCCTCTAACTCTTGCTCCATCACTGCTGCCATTGCTTTCACATGAATACTTTTGATGCATGCCTACTGACCTGAACTGACCTCCTCTTCATCTTTGTCAGCAACATTGTCTACTCCTTCAACTCTTCAGCTTGACATTGCATTTCTCTCCCTCTCAACTCAAAAAATCTCTTGCAATTTCTTGCAAGTCTTCTTCTTTAAGACTATATCTACCTAGAGCTCTTCAACTTCTTCTTCTCTTTGAGTTACTCATTCCTGCAATCCCTTCATCTCCACTAGCCAATACTTCATCACCTGCAACTCATTCTTTGCCTTCATACAAGATTGCGGAATTACCTTATGTTGCTCTTTCAATAGCTCCAACAATGGAGTCACAACTTGTGTTAAATAATGTACTCCTCCAAAGTCCTCTTTGTCTTTGGCTCCTTCTTCATACTTTGTCTCTTCTGTCGGCTCCTTCTTCCAAAGTCTTGATCTTTGTACTTTCAACAATACTGCATTTGAGCTTCCTTCTTCCTTACCAGCTGAACTTGGGCCTATAGGGTCTTCCTTCTTTTGCTTGGTCTCCATCTCTTCCATGACCAGGGCTACATAGGGATTAGCACTTCCCTCTATATAGTCAATCATTGCATGAAAGTCTTCATATTCTTCTGCTTTGACCAATTGCTGAACTTCTTCTTTACCTTCACTCTCACTTCCAAATTCCCCACTTTGCAATATGAGTTCCGCTCCTTTTGTGTCTTCTCTTCTAGACTCTGCCTCCCCTTCAAACTTGGTTTCCGATGACTCTTCTTTCACTGCCTTCTTACTCCGCACAATGAGTCTTTGGATCTTCTATTGCACTAGAGGCAACTCTTCTTCTTTAGGTTTAGTTCGCTTCTTCTTCTTTGGACTTCTGACTTCTTTCATCTCCCACTATCTTGTTCTAAGGAAATGGTTATCACTTGCTCGTAGGTGTGCCATGTAGTGCTATTCTTCTTCATCCACTTCTCGTTGGCAATCAAGATGGAAATGTGACACCATGCAATGCCTCTCCTCCGCTGTCAGCAAATTCAACCCAAAGTAGAAATGTGTTGCAAACGGTGCAAAATAATGTGGAGGCAAATTAGTTCTCCAATTGATGACCATCTGCCTTGTTTGCTGGTGGAAGCACTTTGCCCAATTCACCTTCATTCCTGCAAACATTTGGTAGAAATAGACTGCCTGCTGCATGTTCACGTATGTTGTTTGTTTAGGTTTGAACATAGCCATTATTGCTCCTACGATGCTTTGTTTAATCAGGTCCTGATAGGACTCCACCTTGTAACCATTAGTTGTATGGAGAGCAAAGAATGAATTGCAAATTTCTGTAGTCTCCTTTGCAGCATCACACTCTCGATAGAAGGTGATCCTAGTTGGCTCTATGGCTTCCTTCCCCAACACTAACCTCCAATCCGACTTAGTTCATTGGGTCAAATTTCTTCTCTTCTCCTTGACTTCAAGGCCTTCTGCACAATTACTGGCAGCTATCTCTGCCACAACTCCTGGAAAACTGAAATTCTAGTTCCACGCTAAAAAGGTAATACAAAGTCTATTCAAGACTTTGATCCTTGCTATGACATCTAACCTCCAAATTGCAAAGCTCCTTACTGCAAGGGCGTTCTTGATCTTCTTCACCATGATTTTCTCTCGTGTTCTTTGGCACTGGAAAACTATTCCCTCACCTGGACGTGACACTCTAACCTCTTCTAGACTTTGGAAATTTTCACTCTCGATCGGCTTCTTGACATGTATTAGTGCAGGATGACTAATCAAAGGGACAAGACATCTACTTGACATATTTGATTTCCCCCTGCACAATTGCAATTTTTATTACCCCGAAGTGCAATCATTCTTCAATCAATTTCAAAATTGACTCCCTCTTCTTCTGCATGTTCATTTTGTTTTATTGTCACAACATGCTTCTTTTTCCTCCGCTGTCTTTTTGAAGTGTACTTTCTTGCCACGTAGAGAGGTTGTTACACTGTCTTCATATCCACCCTTGCTGCACAATCTGAAGATGATTCTCTTCAAACTTGTCTCTTTGTACACCCCTTCCGAGTACTTCCATTTTCCAACCCAAAGTCAACTTCTTTGGGTTTACTCCAAAGATACACCCATCCATTCTTTTCTTCATAATTTGGCTTTCTTACTCACTTCTTCCTCAAAAAGCTAACAAAATAGAAGAAAACAAAAAATGTGGGCACCACAATCACCAAATTCTATTTTTTTTTATTAACTGAATTGTCACCAAGATAGTGGCCAATAGGCCCAAAAATGTAACCAATAGGAAAGGAGAAAAGGAAACCCAAAAGGTCCATAAAGGAAGGAAGGATACAAGATCCAACAAAAGAGGGAAAAAGGCATGGAGAAATCAAAGCCCACATGGCATAAAGAACAAAGCACAATGTAGCAATGCAAATAGTAGAATATACAATCTAAGTGACAAAGGTACTATTTAATGGCAGAGTGTGATATAGATCTTCCAACAATATGTTTGGGAAAAGTTGGGGTGTGGTGCTTTCAATGAATTGAGCATTCCTACTATTGAGGCTTGTTGATGAAGACTTAGAGCTTATGACCTTTGTAGGGAGTTAGAGACCCTTTGCCAAAAATACAAAGTCATCATGGTGAGTGAGGAAGTCAAAGTGTCTCTCTTTTGTAGTGAGCCCCATGTTGTCTCTTGAAGGAGCACATCAAACTGATGGTGAAGGTTGCTAAAAAGCTCCATTGCTAGGGGGAGAAAGGTGCTAGAGGCAAGCCATGGGGCATAGTTATCCTCCTTGCCTTAATGGTGATGATTGTTGCAGCTCTTGCTTAATTGCTAGCTTGTGCCAATGACTTTGGTCTAAGTGGGTTTGCCACCACCACATATACAATGTACATTATCTATGGTGTCCTATTTATTCAAATTTTTCTTTTGTTGATCATATTATGCCTAAGTGCTATAGAACAACTAGAAATGCTATAGTTACTCAAAGATTGCCTCAAATGGAGAGGTACTCAAAGAAATGACAATGAAAGCTAGGATGGGAGGAGCACTCAAAGTAACATAGGATAATCCTAAGTACTTACAAGCTAGACTACTTGTAGGATGTTAAGCACTTAGAGTAATGTAGGATGGTCTTGAATGCTGACAAGAAGGATGAGTCTATAGGCCAAATGATTTACATGGCTAAGTATCATGGTGGCAAGAAAAGCTCTATCATAAAGGAAGATGAGAAGCACTCAAAAGAGGTGTAGAATAGCCCCAGGTGCCCAAGGAGGGAATAACACTTGGAGTGATGTGGAATCATTTGGAGTACTTGCAAGAGATGCAACAATTGGGGTGCCAATAGGTGAGGCATACAAGCCCTAGTGCCACCTTGGCACTTGGACTTAAGTGCCATTGCGATTTGAACATGTAGCTAATAGCACTTGCCACCAAGGACCGTTACCTACAAGATAATTGTTGGCACTTGATGGCAAGCATGGCACAAAGGAAGGTAATTGGGAATGAATTTTGGCATGTGGGAGGATGACTTCTCATCAACTCCTTGCTTGCCTCCTTGTCTTCCAAAATCACTATGTGTTCTACACCCTTCTTCATGTAGATGGTCAATGCATAAACCTTGTTCGAAAATGAGAAGATTAACCTCCTACAGTGCCTAGCCATCCTCAAGAATTGGCATAACTTTGTCAAGCTTGAAAGGAATAGAGGGGTCTAAGATTTTCCTCACCTTCTCAAGATCAACTTCTATTCCATCCTTGGAAATGATGTGCCTCAAAAGTAAACCTTCTTCACAACCAAAAATGCACTTCTTTGGGTTGAGTGATGCATTTGCTTCATCTAAGCATTGCAAGACCTTGATCATTTTCTTGAAGTGCTCATCCCTACTTCCATAGACACAAAAGTCAACAATGAGATCTTTGAGAAATTTCCCAATGAAAGTTTCTAACACCTTGTTCATGAATCATTGGAATGTGGCTAGAATATTGCAAAGCCTAAAAGGCATGACCTTGAAAGCATAAGTCCCCCAAGCTGTGGTGAATGTGATGAGTTGTTGATGCTTTGGTGCAATCCTGATTTGGTTGTACCCACTCTAACCATCTCCAAAACTGTACTTTTGATGACTTGCAACCTTCTCCAAGGTCTCATTAATGAATGTCAAGGAAGTAGCTCTGACATCTCAAATGGCAATTTTCAAGAAGAGCTACCAAGAGATGACAAAGTAGATAGAGGAACAATATATGAGCCCCCATGTAATAGGACAATTGGTCTTCTACATCACCAAATGGACTAGCAAGGAGTAGGAGAATCTCTCAAAGTTGCAATGCTTGCAACTTTGGGAGCATAAGAATAGAGCTACAAGAACTACTCAATCTCATAGAACTAGAGGCTATGGGCAATAAACCAAAGAACATTAACTAGCTTGGAGAAGAGTGTAATAATCTCCCCAACCTCAACAAAGGAGAAGAAGAAGCTATGAGTGATGATGAAGAAGCTTCCTAGTGATGGAGAGCCAGCAGAACTGGCTCAGGTCAAGATGAGGAGCTCTATTGTCAAAGGAAAGAAGGTGATAAGGGAATATCCAAGAAGCTCCCCAAGCACCAACAGCAGGAGAAGGTGGATATCATTGAACTTAAGGATGATTCAATGGAACCCCATAGAAAAATGCCCACTCCACTAGGGCAAAGAGAGGAAGTAGGAGGATGCTCCCAAGAGGAAGAGGTAGCATCATTGACCTGATTTTGTTGTTAAATGATGACATGGAAGTTGTTGGCATGTGTGCTTCCTTACCACTAGTATCCCCAAGACAGATGTTGTTTCCTATCTTGGAGGCTACTCCCATTTTGCACCCGGTGCCCAAGAAAGGGCCAAGCAGTTTTCAAGATGCCAATGCTATGACTAGGAAGCTACAAGAAGTGGATCCTGCATAACAAAATTGGTTGGAGTCATCTACCCAAGTAATAGATGTACTTGCTAATAACCTAATAAGCAAGGAATACTACAACCAATGGCTAGAAAAACCTAACCCAACATGAAGCATCATTTTTGTATTAATGGAGCTAAGATGTGGTCATTTTGCCTATAGTGAAGTGTAGTCATTACAAGAAGAAAAAGAGCATATATTACAAGAGGATTCCCATAAGCCCCAAGATGCAAAGAAGGAAGCCAGGTGATAGAAGCAGTCTATCACTACTAGAAAATAGTTAAGGAGAGACTAACTCAACTTCAAAAATTCTTTGGACCAACAAGGCAACTATTGATCAATAGTTGGAAGCCAAAAAGTTGAAGACCCAACAGCTAGAGGGAGATCTTTGCACACTACAAGAAGAGGCATCCCATGCAAAGGAGTATTCCAAGTAAGCTTCAAAGAAGATATGGTAACTATCCACAACCATTGACACTTCCTACAAGGAGGTGGAGGAATAAAGTGGTCATAGTCTGTTTTAGAAGTAGAGGCCATAACTTTGGAGAAGGAGAAAAGCAATTAAGAGATATTAAGGGAAATTCAAGAGGGAGAACTAGTGTCTCATTGGCTGACTATAAGTTAGCTCATTTCAAAGAAGTTATGGTATTGGAAGGACCCTCTCTATTACAAGGAGAAAAGGAAAGAGGAGAAAGTGGAGTTCAAAGCACAATAGAAGTCCAAGAATGACCTCATGTTGCAAAACCAGAAATTAGAGCAAAGAGTAAGCTAATGATTCCAGTTCATTAGTTATTGCAAATTGATAACTCCCTTAGATGAAGAAGACTCCAAAGCAAAAGATAAGCTTGATGATAATAAGGAAGGAGATGAGCAGAAAGGATCTATAGGGAGTAGATGACCAAGAAGGGGACCCAAGCATGATAGAAGAGGTCCCTTTGAGACATAATCTAGAGGCATCCTGTAGGTGGAAGTTCACCTACCTCAAAATCTTCAAAACTTCCTACTCTAAGCAATACCGTTGGTGGTACGAAGAGGTTGTGTCCCAACTCCTTAACAAAAGGAGCCCAAAGACATCACAAGGCACAAAGAGGAAAATTGAGGATAGTTCCATAAGGATAAGTGCTATAGAAGATCACTAGGAATGAGAGTAATAAAATTCCCATACATAAGGGACTATGGGACAAGAAGAACAAGTGAAAGAAGAATTGTTAACTAAAAAAGTACCAAAATATGGGTGAGCACTATAGAGTTAACATGTATACCGGATCTCTTGGAGCCAATCATGAAAGAAGAACCTTAGAGTCCCTATAGGGAAGAAACCATTTTGGACATCCTAGACAAGGACATAGCCAATTAAACCCATATGTAGAAAGGGAAGAAGCTTCTACAAGACCTACACTACAATGATCTAGGATGATGGATATTGCAAGATCTTTTGCAATGGAAGGAGAGTATCAACAAGCCCCCTACATGGGAGAGCTTGTTAAGCAATGGATGGAAGGAACAAGTCCACTTGCACTTGAATTCCCATACTTCATGTGTGCTACACAAGCCCTGGAGTTCCAATAGCCCTTAAAAAGGTGTTGATTGCTTCTTAGATATAGAGGATCCAAGGGTTGGAGACTTGTGCTTGGGAGGTTATTGCCTTACAATCACTAGGTAGGCAACCTCTCCTATGACCAGAATAGTTGAGCCAAGTCTTGTAAGGGACTCAAGACTTCCAAGAATGGCTAAAGCTCGTCATTCTATGAGTCATGGGTCATGGGTCTAGTTATAACCCAATCATAATAACAACTCTCCTATTATTCATGATCTTTTGAGCTCCTTGAGTGATTAACATGGACCAAGGAAGAGGTAGAAGCCTGGTATTGCAAAGATAAGGAAAACTTAGCTTGATATCCATTCCTCCATGACCAAGGTTGATGCAGGATATACAAAAGAAGTATTAAAAAGTTGCAACAAGAAGCATTGGTTTTCAGATTGGTAGAATAGATCTACCGGTTTGATCTTGCCTTATTGTAATACCATTAGCTAGATAGATTATCTAGAGGTGGAAAATGGCTTGGTAATACCTTTAGGGATATTATATACAATGGTCTAAGTAGATCAAATAGAGGTGTCACCAAAAGAATACTTCTACTAATAAGGTAGAGGTCAAAGCACCCCTAAAACTTTAAAGCCAATTTTAAAGGCCTAAATAAATGAACTAGGTCTCAAAAGTGGGACAATCCCTCCTAGTGATCTTTCCAATAGTACCTTACCTGTGTATTGTTGAGATCTTTTCAATGGTACCTTTACCCATGCTATTCTAAGCTTCTTACAAGAATATTATCCAAAGATTCCCTTTGATCAAACTTGATTGACCAACCAAATAGTGCAAGGATTGACATGTCACCAGTCCATAAGGCTAATCTAAGGGTGGAGCTCATTTACATATCACCAATTCATGCATTTGATCCAAGGGTGTAGCTCTCTTTGAGTAGATCTTCTTTGCTATGTAATAAATACAAGATGCTCATTTGGGGCATTAGAGTATTGAGGAATGAAACCTTGTGTTTCTCTTGGGGTTTCTAATGTTTGTAGAACATTACAATTGTATCAAATCAGGTTTTAATCCAAGTGAGTGGATCACTCTCTTGGAGGAACACGGACTATTTAGATTGAGTAATTTTGAGGAGATAAAAAGTGCAAATGAATGCAATTGATAGATTGGGATGTTTGAGAGAGAAGATGGGATGGATGTTGTGGTACCCATATGATTTCATTTTTGACAAGTTTTAAAGAAAAATTACATTATTGAACCCAAACTAGGAGAAGCTTATGTTTTGATCCAACCCAAGGAAGGCAACTTTGTGTTAAAGGAAGAAGGACTTGGAGTGCAAACCCGAAGGAGTGTTACTTCACGGGGCGTGTATCTTAGTGACCACTTGTCCAAATCATAAGTACTATATCTCATTGGAAGCTTCTTGTTTAGGGTTTTCCATTACCACCAAAATTGTAGAGTTTGGAGGTTTGTAGCAGAAGTTACTACCATTTGAAGTTTATGTAGTAGATATATGGAGTAGTTGAGTGACTTCGGGTTGGGTTCTTTGGGTCTGTGTGACTTTGGGTATACGTTCTTTGGGTTAGAAGCTACTTTGCCTCAGGAAAAAGATGACCCAATCCAAGGTAGTCAGACATCGGATGGATGAGTCTTTGGGTCATATATCTAAAGTGTCTAAAATAGTTAGGACAAAGAAAGAAGAGATAGTTAGGATACCCATGACTTTAATTTCAGTTCAAATTGAAGATAGGATAAAAGTTGAAGGAGAGGTAGTAGTAATGAATGAACCCAAAGTGTAGGATAAGACAGTAGGTGTCTTCAAGTCAATGTGACAACCCAATAAATAACACTTTTGCGGTAATCAGGTAAGTAAAGTTTGTTCCCGCAGAGATACTAGTCAAAAATTTCCAAATACAAAGCAAACAGTAACAATGTAGTTCTTCTTGGTTACGTCTTTAATCTCTCAGGTAGAAACCACACCCAAAAGAGAGTAACAAGCAATGACTCATAGTCTTGTCACGAATTAACTTCTTAATCACAACTCCATCAAATCTTTCCAAACAATCTTGATTATGATGATTCAGGCTCTCTTGAAAATGGCACTTCATTGCAAAATGAATTTGTCACAAAATTGTGTTCCACCCCTCCATAGAAGGCACAACTTCCTTGATCAAAATTGCTTCACATCAACTTTGTGTTGCACTCACAAATGCAAAATACTACCAACACTATAATTCCTCTCAGATTTGTCAAGGCATTGCTTCGATTGCACTTCACTCAGGATCAAATACACAAAATGAAGATCAAGGCTATGGAATCCAACATCCAACAAGCACACTAACTTACACTTTGAAATTCTCTACACACTCACAAACATAGACACAATGTTGATACTCGGAATTAAGCTCAAGCAACAAGTACTAAAATCAGCACTTTGCTTTATCTATTCTCATAAATTATGAGCACTGAACAACATAATACTGCAAATACCACTTCTAAATAGTGAAGCAAACGATAGTTCTAACAACTATACCGTTTCCTAACAACTCTTTTAACTTGCATATCCAAACTGACAATGCAACTCTTCATATCTGCCTCTTCAAACTCAATCTGTTACTACTCTAATCCGATGTCTACTTCTTCCTCGGCATTCAAACCCGATCCCAAAGTAACTTCACTCACTACTACTCTATCCTTGGGTTTCACAACTTCTAATTCTCTTACCAATTCTACTACTTCTTCACCCTAATCTGCAATTACACTAGTGGGTAATCCATCTAACTCCTTATCTCCCGACCCACTCTTCTCTAATATCTCCAATGGTAACTCCAAAGACATCTGCACTCTTATGTTATCTACTTTGGGTTTTGCTCTTACATCCTTCCAAAGTTTATCTATCTCTAATTTCACTAAGTCTAATCTAATTGTGATATTGTCTTCTACTTCCAATATCTTTCTATCTACACGAGCTCTGAGACTAATGAGTGAAGCATTCAAATCTTTATCCTTTGCATTTCTACGCCTCGTGTCCTGCACCAACAACTTCAGCTCGTTCAGTCTTGTTTCTTCAATTTTCATGTTGGCTTCTATACTCAACATCACATTCATCTTGATCACAATCTCCTTCAATGGCTCTAGTTGCATTTTTCTCTCCCGTTCTTGATCTGCAAGCCAATCTTCTCTATACATTGCCAATTCTGCTTCAAAATTGACTTTCACAATCTCCTTCTCCTTCTCCTTTTGCACAATCTTCCCCTCCAAATTGCAAAGTAACTCTCTCAATCTTTCTTCCTCTTTGTATCTTGTTGTCAACTCTCTTTGCCAGAGCTACTTCTTCTCTTCTACACTCTCCATCACTCTATTGAGTTCTTGCTCTTTCTTTGCTACCCTTGCCATAGCATGGATAATTTCTAATCTTGAATTAGCAAACCGCTGCTTCAAGATTTCATACTCAACTATTTGCCTTTCCCTTGCTATGTCACTCTACTCTATGAGTTCTTCTCTACTCCTCACTTCTCTTTTCAAGTTCTTGATCACTTAATTATGTGCTACTGCATCTACTCGCTGTGCTTCCTTTTCCTCCTCACCTTGGATTATACCCTTCTTTAATTCTGAGTTCTCCTCTTCTAATCAAGCTAACACTTGCAACACAGTTTTCACCTCTAGACACTTCAACTACATCTCCTTTTTCTTGTGCTCTAACTTCACCAACAATGGGCACACAACCTCCAACAGATACTCTACTCCTTCACTTGCATTCATTTTGACTTGCGGACTTTTATCCTTCTTCACCCCTTCCTCACTCGACACTCGCCTTCTAAGCCACAATTGCCTTATAGGAATGGATTCTTTGCTCCCCAAACTTCCATTTTCCTCTTCTCTTACCTTACTTGGCCCCGTTCCATACTTTGCCTTGAATTGTAACTCTTTTCTCCTCTTGTTTTGGAACTTTGTCTTCCAGTTTTGAGTTACCTTTCTCCTCCGTCTCCATCTTGGCTTCCTCCTCTTTGGGTACCAATTTCATCTTCACTCCATCATTGCTGTCACTACTTGTGTCTCCGCTCTGCAGCGTGAACTTGGGTTATTCCTCCCTCTCCAAATCTTTAGACTTGCACTCGGTTCTCCTTCCGACTCTTCTTTTGATGACGGGATTACCACCAATTCTTTCCTTTGGTTTACCTTTCTAGCCTTCTAAGGTCTTGCTTTCTCTACTTCTTCTTCTCCTTGTGGACTCTTCTTCTTCAACTTTGGAGTGCTTGCTTCCAACTGCACACTTTGAGCCCCTTTTGTGCGTAGTACTCATCACTACTCTTGATCTGAAGAATGTATTGTTGCTCCTCCGCATTGACATCTCTCTCAAGTCAAGATGGAAATGGGACACCATCTTATTTCACTCTGCCGCATTGAGCAAGTTCAGCCCTAGATAGAAATGAGCTGCAAATGGCACAATGTAATGTGGAGGCGACTTGTCTCGCAAATTCCACACCATCTGTCTTGTCCTCCCATGAAGACACTTTGCCCCGTTAATTGGCTCTCCTGCAAACATCTTATGGAAGAACACCGCTTGGTGCTTCATCACATAAGTCGTTCTCTCCGGCTTCAAGATTTCCATTAGAGCACTCATGATCCCTCTCTTGATAGGATCCTTATAGCTCTCCACTTTGTAGCCATTCTTTGTGCGCTTCAAAGAGAAGGCATCTCTCACTTCTTGGGTTTCTTTGGCTACTTCTCCCTTCCCCAAGAACGTGGTACAATACTCTATGCATGCTTCTCTCCCAAGTACTAACCTCCAATCCGACTCTGTCCATCAAGCCAGATTTCCTCTCTTCCCTTCTTCCTCAGGGCCATCAAGACACTTACTCTCGATGATCTCAGTCATGAAACCTGGAAAACTAACATTTAAGTTCCATGCTAAGAAGGTGATCCAAAGCTTGCTCAAGACCTCAATTCTTGCAATCACATCTAACCTCCAAATTGCATGATTTCTCATTGTGAATTTGGAGTTCTTCTTCCTACCTCCCATCTTTCTCTCTTCCACTTTGGGCTGGAGACTATTCTTCCTACTGATTCCCGAATTAACTCTCTTGACTTCCTCTCAACACACCAGCACGTCTTTGACTATACTTCCCTTCCTACAATCTCCTGCATGCCAACTTCTTAATGGCAATGGCAATGGGAAATTGCTTGTCATTGCTTTGTCTTTAGCCCAATTTTATTTATAGAGTTGTGCCTTCTCCTTCTTTCTTCAATTTGAGTTTCTACCAAGAAATCACACCTCCTCCATGCTCCTATCACTGTCAAATGTCCTTCATGCGTATGACCACCATTTTTAAATAGTACCTTCTTGAATGTCTTGCACCAAAGGAAAGTTTTTACACTGTCCTCACCTCAGGTTGAGCACCTCGAGACAAATACTACTTACTTTGGGTTGTATGCTGACAGGGAAATTCCGAGTACCTCACCTTATGACCCAAAGTCATGTTACCTTGGGTTACATCCCGAGGACACTTTTCATTGCCTTCTTCGGCCATACAAGCACAATTCAACTTCTTTGTACACTTCTTCTTCAAAATTGAGAAAAAAAATAAAAAATGTTGGTACCATAGTCAATTACTTGAGACATTAGAAGAGAATGGATTGAAGGATAAAGATGTAGATAGATTACCCATGAGTGCAATTTCAGTTCATAGTGAAGAAGTAGTAGAAATAGAAGGTTTAGGAGTAGTGTTAAATAGACCCAAAGAAGGAGAAATTTGTGAAGTTACATCGGGTTTGGAAGCCAAAGTAGAAATAGACATTGGATCAGAGTCATGACCAATTCAAGATAGGAATCAATGGATATGAAGGAGTGAGTTGTCATTTTAGATCTGGAGATTGAGAAGTGGAGATTTGAAGCGGTAGCAAGATGATTCAGATCTGAAGATTTGTAAGAAGTAGTTGAGTGCTTAACCTATGTAAAGGAAGCATTCATAGTGTTATGTTGTTAAGTATTCATAATTTTAAAGATAGATAAAGCAAAGTGTTGATTCTTAGTGCTCGTTGCTTGAGCTTCATTTCAAGTATCAATCTTGTTTGTGTGTTTGTGAGTGTTTGGATAAATTCAAAGTGCAAGTCAATGTGCTTGTTGGATGTTGGATTCCACAACACTGATCTTGAATCTTTGTGTTTGGTCTTGGGTGAAGTGCAATTGAAGAAATGCCTTGATAGATTTGAGAGGAATTGTAGTGTTGGTAGTATTCTACATGTGTGAGTGCAGTGTGAGTTTGATGTAAAGCAATTTTGATCGAGGAAGTTGTGCCTTTAGTGGAAGGGTGGTACACAATTTTGAGGTGAAGTAGCCATTTTTGGAAGAATTTGAATCATCACAATCAAGATTTGTTTGGATAGAATTTGATGGAGTTGTGATTATGGGAGTATATTTTGTGACAAGACTGCAAATCAGTGCTTGTTACTCTCTTTTGTGTGTGGTTTCTACCTAAGCGATTAAAGACACAACCAAGAAGAACTACATTGTTACTATATACTTTGTATTTGACTATTTTTGACTTGTATCTCTATGTGAATAAACTTTATTTACCTAATTATTGCAAAAGTGATACTTGTTGTCACAAATGCTCAAGGAGGGCAATTTCCTACACCTCACCTTCCTTTTTGGAATCTATTCCATATCAAGATTATGTACATCCAACATGAGTAAGTGAGAGTATATCTTGTTTACCATTTTGGAATAGAGTTCATGGACATAATAATGAATTTGCCAAATCTTGTGATTCTACCTATGGTGGTATAGAGTGTGAGATTTGATGATTTACATTCTATTATTATGCAATGGTTATTGAGAGAGAAGAAAGAAGTTTACTTCTTTGTTTTTTGGAGTTAACTCTAAATATATTGTATTCTCTCTCTTTCAACACTTAAGTAGAAATCTATTATGAAATTAGACAAAAAGTGATATTTTTTGTAATCTACAATTTTGGTGACAAATATTATCATTAAGTCATAGCCTTTGAGGTCCCAATGGTAATCCTAATTTTTTGTGCTCCTCCTCCCAAGTGATCATATTAACCCTCTATTGATGTAGGAAGTATCTATTGAGCGTCTACCATGTGTACAAATCAAGGAGCCATTAATTTTGTACACACTTAAAAACTTTTGAGGAAGACAAACACACAATTGATTATTGTAAATAGAATCCTAGAAGGCAATCAAGTGAGAATATTGATAGACTTTGGAGCAACAAAGAATTTCTTGTCTCACTCTATTGCAATAAGGTTGGAGATAGAACAAAAAAAGAATGAGAATGAAGAAGTAGACTTACCTAATGGTAAGACAAAGAAGATTGAATCATTACCTAAGAAGGTAGCACTCTCTACAAGGGAGTATCAAGAAGAAACTTAGTGGCAAATGATATAGTTAGCTTGTTACAATGTGATCTTAGGCATGCTATAGATGGAGCACTACAACTCCATGGTAGATTGGAGAAGGAAAATAGTGAGAACTAGGGAATGGAAGATAATTGGAGTAGGGAAAGATACCAAAGGCAAGAATTGCCTCTCTATGTCATAAGGACAATAGCTATCAATAAGATAACCAGATGTTTCATGGGTCTAATAAAAGAAATCTAGAGTGCACAATTTGATGGAAAAATTCATGAGATTCTGAAAGATGTGGTCAATGGGTTTAAAGATGTCTTTCTTGATGATTTACCCTCAAGATTACCACCAAAAAGAAACATAGATCATAAAAATGAGATACTATTTAGGAAGATATCTCCTTGTAAGGCCTCATATCAATTATCATCTCATGAGTTGGAGGAGTGCAAGGCTCAAATTGAGGATATGCTACAAAAAAGGTTTATCCAACCCAATGTATCACCATATGGGGCTCTTATTGTGTTTGTAAAGAAGAAAGATGATATGATGCAAATGTGCATTGACTTCCAAAGCCTAAATCAACAACTTGTGAAGAACAAATACCCATAACATTGCATAGATGACCTATTTGATCAACTTAATGGAGCAAAATACCTCACCAAACTCAATCTACATAGTGCTTATAACAAAATCAAGATTACAAAGTAAGATGTACACAAAATTACCTTTTGAACAAGATATAGTCACTTTGAGAGCTTAAGAATATTCTTCAGCCTCACTAATGCACCAACCACTTTCATAAGTATGATTAATAATATATGTTTTCCATACTTAGATAATTTTATTATCATTTTCCTTGATGACATCTAAGTCTACAACATAACAATGAAAGAACACAAGCAACATCTACAAGAAGTCTACTAGATTCCATGACAGATCCAATTGTATGCCAATGTCTCAAACTATGAGTTTGGCAAGTCTAAAGTGATTACTTAGAGCATAGAATAAGTATCAAAGGTATCTAATTTTTAATAGATAAATTAGATGTCAATTATAAAAAGGGTGCTCTAGAAGATCAGACTCAATTCAATACTTTCTTGGGATTGATTGGGTTCTATCGTTGTCTTGTCAAGGACTTCTCCAAGGTTACACAATTGACCCTTAATGGCATTACTTGGCAAGGGAAAGAAGTGGATATGGGGAACCGCACAAGAATCGGCCTCTTAGAATTAATATCTGCATTACTATATGCACTAATCTTGAAATGGTATGACCTAACACGTCCAATCAAGTTGGCTATAAATGCATTGGACATTGTAGTAGAAGTAGTCCTACAACAAGAATGGAGTGACAGATGGCACCCTATTGCATATTTCTCTCAAAAGTTCTTACCATAAGAGTGCAACTATCATACCACCAAATAAGAAGAGCTAGCTATTGTCCTTGCAACCAACCATCTGAAGCACTATCTTTGTGAGAAGGCATTTATAGTGGAGATAGACCACAAACCACTAGTCTACCTCAAAATACAAAATGAATTGTCCCATTGACAAGTTTCTTGGGTAGAGTGGAGACAATGGTTTAACACGACAATCACATATGTGAAAGGCAAGAAGAAACTTGTAGATGCATTCTCTTGAATGCCTATGGTGAACAATTTAGTTGTAGAGATCAAGATGAAACTAAATTTTTGGCCAAGGATTCTTATTGCTGCAAAGACTAACCCATAGATTGTAGGAGCTAAATTATCCAAAGGTGTAATATTACCCAAGGAGTCATCTTTCATGTTAGCAAGTTATAGATCCTAGATGCTTTAGACCTAAGAACTACCATCCTAGCAAAATGTTATGAATCCGCCATTGCAGGTCATGTTGGAGTGGACAAGACCTTAGGTGAGCAATGGTGTCATGGAGTGCATTCATAACTACTTACTCTATTCCAAAAAATAAAGCCTTTGATCAGGCTCTCATAGGACTCCTTCAACCCTTCCCTACTCCTACACAACATTGGGAGTAGGTCAGCACGGATCTGGCTTGTGAATTGCCCAAGACTACCTTAGGTTTTGACTCCATTGTAGTCTTTGTAGACCAACTTAACAAAATGATTCGTATATGTCTTATGACCAAGGATGTAATTGCTCCACAATTAGCTCAATTGTACTTAATTCTGGTCTTTTCTCACCATGTACTATCTTGAGTGCCATCATCAATCTAGGCACTCAATTCACTAGTTTGTTTAGAAAACATTCTTTGGCATTTTCAAAACCAAACTTGCCATGTCCATGGCATATAATCCACAAACCAATGGAAATATAAAGCAGGCCAATAAAGTAGGTCAAGCACCATCAAGGACATGCTTTGAGGTTTCACCTTAGAGGACCAAGAAAGGTGGAAGATCTTACTTCCACTAGTGGAATTTGTTTACAACAAGTCAATGAATATCTACATAGGTCATACCATTCTTCCTCATTTATTCCTCATAAACACTCTCTCATCTTCAAGCTTGGTAAAGACCTCCCAGTGGCTACAAAAGTTGATGATATCAACACTTTTGTTTCTAGAATTTAACAAGGTGAGGATAGTGCCAAACACAATTTGCATATTTCCGAAAATTGATAGAAACAATATGCAAGTGCATATTGCAAGCACATGCAGTTCAATGTCACGGATCAAGTGTGGTTTGTCCACAACCAACCTCAGATTAGTTGCCTCTTATCAGCTCAAACCTTGTTTTATTGGCCCTTTTCTCATCATATATCAAATTGGCGTACTGGCCTATCACCTCAAGCTACCGCCACACATGACAATTCCATCCAATGTTCCATGTATCCTTGCTACACAAATATGCATTTTGACCACTCTACTTTCCGTCCATACAAGAAGCTCAACCTTATCCAACACTCATTGATGGCATGGAGGAATACAAAGTAAAATGCATTCTCCAAAAATGTATCCATGGTACCCACCATCCACATGTGGAATGTCTCATACATTAAAAAGGTAACTCATTGTATGAGGCGACATGGGAACCCATAGTTAACTTGACCAATGCATCAATGTTAGTACAATCTTTTGAGCAACAATTGCACAATGAGGACATTGCATCTAAAATGGGAGGATGTTTGTAATATCATTAGCTAGCTAGATTATCTAGAGATATAAATTGGGTTGGTAATACCTTTAAGGATGTTATATACAATGGTCTAAGTAGATCAAATAGAGGTGTCACCAGAATAGTATTTCCACTAATAAGGCAAAGATCAAAAACAAAAAACTTTAGAGCCACTTTTGGAAGCCTAGATGAATAAATTAGACCTTGAAAAATGGAATAGTCCTTTGTTTAGATCTTTCCAATGGTACCTTACCCATGTTGTTTTGAGCTTCATATAGGAAGATTTCCCAAATATTTTCTTTGGTCAAACTTGCTTGACCACCAGCTAGGACAAGGATCAACATATCACCAATCCATAAAGCTAATCTAAGGGTGGAGCTTGCTCACACATCACCAATCCATGTATTTGATCCAAGGGTGTAGCTCTCTTTGAGTGGATCCTCTTTATCATTTAATAAAGACAAGGTGCTCCTTTGAGGCATCGGAGTATTACAAAATGGAACTTTATGTTTCTCTTGTGTTTCTGTTGGGGTTTCTCTTATCTTCAAAACATTGCACTTACGTATTATGCAAATGATAGTAAATCAGCATGTACATTTAAGAGCAAAGATTGGCACAAGTCAATTTTCCATGCTCAGATCACATGGAATCAAATTTTGAGACCTAAGGAAGACCATGTGTGTACTAGCAAAGGTGTGACAACCCGGCAAATATCACTTTTACGGTAATCAGGTAAGGAAAGTTTGTTCATGCATAGATATGATTCAGAATTGGTCAAATACAAAGTCAAATGTCACAATGGAGTTCTTGGTTGCGTCTTTAATCTCTCAGGTAGAAACCACACCCAGAAGAGAGAAGCAAGCATTGATTCGCAATCTTGTCACAACAATTGGTCACACTTAATCACAACTCCATCAAATCTTTCCAAAAAATCTTGATTGTGATGATTCAAGCTCTCCCAAAAATGGCACTTCATTGCAAAACAACTTTGCCTCAAAATTTTGTTCTACCCCTCCACTAAAGGCACAACTTCCTTGATCAAAATTGCTTCACATCAACTCTACGCTGCACTCACAAATGCAGAATACTACCAACACTACAATTCCTCTCAGATCTGTCAAGGCATTGCTTTGATTGTACTTCACTCAGGATCAAACACATAGAGTAAAGATCAAGGCTACGGAATCCAACATCCAACAAGCATATTGACTTGAACTTCAAATTTCTCCACACATTCCCAAACACAAACACAAAGTTGACACTCAAAATCAAGCTCAAGCAAGGAGCATTGCTTCACAACACTTTGCTTTATCTATTCTTAGAAATAATGAGCATTGAACAACAATTTCCTATGAATGCCACTCCTAGATAGTGAAGCAAACAATAGTTCTAACAACTATACCATTCTACAACAACTCTTCTAACTTGCAAATCCAAAATGACAATGCACCTCTTCATATTTGCCTCTTCTTATCTCAAATCTGTTACTAATCCAATCTAATGTCTACTTCTTCCTCAGCTTCCAATCCCAAAGTAACTTCACTCACTACCGTGTCCTCGGGTTTCATAGCTACTAATTCTAATATTTCTCTTTCCTGATATGTAATTCCACTAGTGGGTATTCCTTCTAAACCTTTATCTCCCGACCCACTCTTCTCTAACATCTCCACTAGTAACTCCAAAGATATCTAGACTCCTATGTCATCTACTTTGGGTTTTACTTTGACATCCTTCCAAAGTTTATCTATCTCTAATTTCACCAAGTCTAATCTAATCGTAATATTATCTTCCACTTCTAATATCTTCCTATCTACACAAGTTCTGAGACTGATAAGTAAAGTATTCAAATCTTTGTCCTTTGCATTTCATCTCCTTGTCTCTTGCACCAGCAACTTCAACTCGTGTAGTTGTGTCTCTTCAATTTGCATGCTGGCTTCTGTACTTAGCATTTTGTTCATCTTGATCATGATCTCCTTCAATGGCTCCAATCGTGTTTTTCTCTCCCATTCTCAATTTGCAAGCCAATCTTCTTTGTACATTGTCAATTTTGCTTTGAACTCAACTTTCACAATCTCCTTCTCTTTCTCCTTCTGCACAATCTTCTCCTCCTGATTGCAAAGTAACTCTCTTATACTTTCCTCCTCACCTTGGGTTATATTTTTCTTCAACTCCAAGTTCTCTTCTTCCAACCGAGCTAACACCTGCAATAAAGTCTTCACCTCTAGACACTTTGATTGCATCTCCTTCTTCTTGTGCTCTGACTTCACCAACAATGGGCACACAACCTCCCGTAGATACTCTACTCCTTCACTCGGAATTACCTTGGCTTATGGACTTACCTCCTTCTTCATCTCTTCCTCTCTTGATACTTGCCTTCTTAGCCGTGATTGCCTTACAGGAATGGATTTGTCGCTCCCAGAACTTCCACTCTCCACTTCTCTCACCTTACTTGGCCCCCCTTCATACTTTGCTCTTTGTTTGGAATAGACTCCCCTCTAAATTGTAACTCTCTTTTCCTCTTGCTCTGGAACTTCGTCTTCCAATTTCAAGTTATCTTTTTCCGTCATCTCCATCTTAGCTTCCTCCTCTTTGAGTATCGGCTGCATCTCTCTGCCGTCCTCACTATCACTGCTTGTGTCCCCACTTTGCAGCATGAACTCGGGTTCTTCCTCCTTCTCCAAGTCTTTGGACTTGCACTTATCCTTCTTAAACTGCACTTATCCTTAAACTTAACTCTTCATCCGACAATGCGATCACCACCAATTCTTTCCTCGGGTTCACTCTTCTGGCTTTCCGAGGTCGCACCTTCTCTACTTCTTCTTCTTCTCCTTGTCAACTCTTCTTCTTTGACTTCACAGTACTCACTTTCACTTGCACATTTTGCCCCGTCTACTCATAGTACTCGTTGCTACTCTTGATTTGTAGGATGTACTGCTGCTCCTCTACATCAACATCTCTTCTCAAGTCGGGATGGAAATGAGATACCATCTTGTGCCTCTTTTCCGCATTCAATAGATTCAATCCCAAGTAAAAATGGGCTGCAAATGGCACAATGTAATGTGGCGGTGATCTGTCTTGCAAATTCAACATCATCTATCTCGTCATTTGATGGAAACACTTTGCCCAGTTAGTTGGCTCTTCTGCAAACATATTATGGAAGAACACCGCTTGGTGCTTCATCATATAAGTCGTTCTCTCTGGCTTCATGATTACCATTAGAGCACTCACAATCCCCCTCTTGACATGATCCTTATAGCTTTCCACTTTGTAGCCATGACCATCTATCTACTAGTATAAGCTATTGGATGATCATACCCATCTTTGTCTTATTGACTAGGAATGCATCCTATAGATATATTGGAAGCATCAATTAAAGAATGAAAGGCTTACTCAAATAAGGTTTACCAAGAATTGGAGCCATAACAAGGGATTGCTTGAACTCCTCAAAAGCTTTAAGAGCCTCTTTGTCTTCCAAAATCTCTATGTATCCTACACCGTTCTTCATATAAATGGTCAATTCATAAGCCTTATTGGAAAATGATAAGATGAACTTCCTATAGTACCCCAACCATCCACAAGAATTGGTGTAACTTTTCAAACTTGAAGTGAATGGAAACTTTGAGATTTTCTTCACCTTTTCAAGATCTATTACTATTCCATCCTTGGGAATGATATGCCTTAAAAGTAGACCTTCTTCATAACCAAAGATACACTTCTCTAGGTTGAGTGATGCATTTGCCTCATCTAGTTATTTAAAGACTTTGATTAGGTGCTCAAAGTGCTTCTCCTTGCTCCAATAGACATAAAAGTCATCAATGTAATCTCTTACAAATTTCCCAATGAAAGGTTCAAACACTTTGTTCATGAATCATTGAAATGTGATTAGAGAATTACAAAGGCCAAAAGCCATAACCTTAAATGCATAAGTACTCCAAGGTGTGGTGAATATGGTGATTGTTGATACTCTAGTGAAATCTTGATTTGATTATAGCCACTATAACCATCTCCAAACTTATATCTCCCATGACCTACAACCTCCTCTAAGATTCATCAATGAATGGCAAGGAGTTTTAGTCCTTCTTTGTGATAGCATTGAGTTTCTTGTAATCCACACATACCCAAAGTCTGCCATTCTTCTTTTTCATAATCACAATTGGAACACCCATTTTGAATTCTCCACCTCAAAGATTAACTTTGTTTCCTTGAGCTTATCACAACCAAAGTTGTTTGTGGGCTAATACAATGTTGCCTTTGCAAACAAGTCTTGCATGTGACTCCACCTCTATCTAGTGCTCCTCCATGGTGACTTCTTTGAGAACCTATAATTGAAAGAAAATACATGGATGTACTTGTAGAAAATCTCTTTGAATCTTACCTTCTCCTCCTTATTAACATTGGGATTATACTTAAAGGTAGATAATCTACTCTCTACCTCCTCAAGTCTCAATGATGATTTATCGGGATCCTTCAAAACCTCTAGCTTGGGCATAAAGTCCATAGCACACAAGGGATGCACATATGAATCAAATTCAATTTCATCCTCATCTGAAGAGGTCTCTTCCTCCATGTTGGTGTCCACACCTAAATCTCCTTCTTTTGAATGTGATTCCCAATAATCAAAATATGGTGTATCTAAATGTGGTATGGTTGGTATTGGTTATTGGAATTATAACCTGATGGTTTGATGGCTCAATTCTCAAGTACACTTTGTGCCATTGATTAGTTTTTTGAGTTTCTCTTAACCATGGCTTCTCAAGTAGCAAATCATAACTTGCATCTCTCAAGACTTGGAAATTCATGATATTTTGAACTCCCATAATCGATAATATTGCCTTGTCCATCACACCCACCGGTCAAACTTGTTGCTTGTTTGCGATGCTAACTATAAATGTTGAAGGTCTAGAAGGTATCATACATAACTTCTTCATCAATTTTTTTGACATGGTATTCATTGTAGATCCTCCATCAACAAGTGCATCCTTGATGTTGTGACCATTCATCCTCCCATCAATCTTGGAGGTATACTCATAAACCTCCCATGGTGTTAGTTTTGCATCCACTACCTTCATTGGTACTAGAGCCTTTGCTTTCTTCTTTTTCTTTCTCCATGTAGAACTCAAACCATCCCTAAGTTCCTTCCTTAGGGTAGGATTTGAAGCAATTGATTGCAATTTAAAGCAATTGACCTACCATGATGTTGGCCTTGTGATTACCAACATCCTCCAACACATTGTAGCCCCATTGTTGCTTTGAGATCATGAAATCATCCATCCCTAACTTTTTCCTTGGAGTCTCTGTTGATTGTGTTGAACTAGTAGTGCAAGTACTCCTTGTGGGCATTGGACTACCCTTGATAGAAGTGAAGTCTTGAGAACAATGTATATCATCTATAAAACATGATCTCTTCTTCTCTTGTGCCAAAAGCTCAAAGTTAAGATGTCATGCGTATATACATTGCTACACAATGTACATTGATGTCAAAATCATACACTATAGAAGCACAAGTCACACATAAGTCATACATAAAGTCTAAAGTGCCACAATAATCAAATTCTTTATACCTCTTAAATCTACTCAACTCAAATCAGTACTTGATATATAACTCTATAAACTGCCAACAATTGGGCATTGATTACAATCAAGCTACACCCACTCTAGCTAAGAGAATCCAAGTGAAGCTCACCGGCCTCTGTCCACCATAGCCAAGAACTCAAATGCTCAACATCAGAGAAGTGAGATCTCTAGAGCTGCACTTCAAAAGTATACCCTTGGACTTGAGCTAGGTCTGAAACCCTAACATTCCCGTGGATGACACACTCAATGGTGCAAATGGTGCAAAGTGATAGTGGGCTCTACCATGAAGTCAGTATCCCAAACAAAAAATCTGACCATTGGAAAGTTATCTATGGGAAATTATTGAAATACCTCTAACTACTATCACTACAACTCCAGTGTCCAAGCAATCTAGATGCGACACTACAAATAGTGTGACAGCTGTCGTGCATATATACATCGCTACACAACATACATCGCTACACAACATACATTGCTACACAGCATACATTGCTACATAACATACATTGCTATCAATATCATACACTATAGAAGCACAACTCACATCTAAGTCATACATAGACTCTAAAGTGCCATAATCGCCCCCTACTAGGCGGTTAGGTCCCTCTAACTCCAAATAGCTATTTACTCCAAATATATGGTATACCCTATGATGGGCAAAGATCATAAGGCCGGTGCTATGGAGTCCTATTGTTAGTCACCTGTCTGCAATCTATACCATATAAAGAATGAACTAGCTATAGGTCAAGTACATCTAGGACATAACCATTGTCCTCGAGGAACCACCATGAGGGGAGGAGTCATACATGCCATATGCCATCCTCTTGAACAGCTATAACCCATAGTGACTTAGTAGCCGCTCTACCAGAAGAGCCACATAACATACACCTCAAGCCTCAGAAAATATACATAGAATGGCAGATGCATGCCAACCTGGCACCATCTCCTCATATATCTCACCATGCCAATGTGCTCCGGTATGATCTTGCTGGCTGGGACATGGTTTCCACTCAACCCATCTGCATCACAATTCACCACTCCAAGTTTGTGAACAACCGTGAAATCATAATCTTGTAAAATCAGAGCCCATCATGCAAGCTTCACTGAAAGCTTGTCAGACTCCATCAACCACTTTAGTGGCTGATGATAAGTGATGAGAGTGAAAGGGTTACCAAATAGGTAACATCAGAACTTTGCTACTACCCAAACTGCTGCCAAGCACTCTCTCTCATATGAACTATACTTTGCCTTTGATGAATTGTTGGAGCAACTATCATAGGCCACAACAAACTCCTTCCCATCATCATCATGTTGGGTGAGCATTGCTCCAAGCCCCAACATACTCCAATCAGTATGAACCTAAAATGGTTGTCCTCTAATCAGTGTCCTCAAAATAGGAGCATATGTCAACCTTTCTTTGAGCTCTACAAAAGCTCTCTCCTACTCATCTCCCCAACACCACTCCTATGTAAGCTTGGTCGGCTTTGTCAAGGCCTTGGCAATGGCACTAAATCCTCTAACATAATGGCAATAAAAGTTCACCAACCCAAGGAATGCTCACCGGGGCCCAAATTGGGATGTCCCTTTTCATGTATATGTGGACACTTTGTCCATGGCAATCGGAGTTGTATTAAGTCAGAAGGACGAGAAGAAGAAGGACTACCCGGTGTATTATGCCAGCTGACAACTTTCAATTTCCAAAAAGAACTATTCAATGACTGAAAGAGAAGCACTCGGAATGGTGTATGCCTGCAAGAAATTTTGCCACTACCTTTTGGGATACAAGTTTGTCTTCTATGTTGACCATTATGCATTGCAACATTTGGTCAAGAAGGCAGATTTGTCTAAGCAAATTGCAAGATGGATGTTACAAGAATTCACATATATTGTACAAGTAAGGAAGGGAGCTTTGCATTTGAATGTGTACTTCCTGTACAGGTTAGAAACTCAAGACCAAGAATGGGAAATTGACGATCGGTTCCCTAATGAAGAGTTATATCAATTAACAGCAATGCAAAGTACGAGGTAAGCAGCCAAATATCATTATCTGCATACTCTCCATTGTTCTAAAGGGCTGGACCCAGAGTAGAGGGCAGTCTTTCTTAGGAAAATGGGGTTGTATCAACTAAAACATAGCATTTTATTCAAGATGGACAAAGACGAAGTACTTTGGTGATGCTTGGAGTCTTACGAAGTCGGAGGCGTAATCGAGTCTTTACACTCCAAAGCATCGGGATGACACTATGCTCTGAAGAATAATGTAAAGAAGATTCTTTCCTTGGGGTATTGGTGGCCTATGATGTACAAAGACACGCATGCCCATATCCAAAGCTGTGATGCTTGTCAAAGAACGGAGAAGCCAATGGCTACTTCTCAATGGCCTTTGAGACCAATTTTACCCTTGGCCCTATTTGAGAAATGGGGAATTGATTTTGTGGGTCCCATTCAACCAATGACCCAAGTCACAAGGAAGAGATACGTTTTGGTCAGGTTTGCACTGACTATGCTACCAAGATGGTCAAAGCTAAAGCAACTTGCAGAGATGATGCCAAGACCGTGGCAGAATTTTTCTTTTGAAACATCATCTCCCGATATGGGTGTCCTCTAGAATTGGTCAGTGATAGAGGGACACATTTTTTGAACTCTGTGATGGAGGCATTAACAAAGTACTTCCAGATTAAACATTGGAAGACGACTCCTTATAACCCAAAAGCAAATAGCTTAACGGAAAAGGCAAATGGGTTACTTTGCAAAATTTTGAATAAGGTGACTGTCAATTATGCCTATGACTGGGATACAAAATTACCAGCTGCGTTGTGGGAAAATTGAACGACAGAAGATCACAACCAAACAAACTCCATACTTCTTGACATACGGCTTGCATCCCATACTACCAATTGGATTTGAAGTACCAACATATCGGATTCTTTGCGAAGAACAATTGTCAGAGGAAGAAAGTGTAATACCAAGAGCTAGCCATATGACCTAGATGTGAAATTTGGTTTGGTAAAATCTAGAATGATGTTATACATGATGGTCAAAATAGATAAGATAGAAGTATCACCAAAAGAGTACTTCTACTAATAGGGCAAAAACCAAAATAGACTTGAGAACCTTAGAACCAATAGCTAGACATATGATTTAAAGGTGAGAATTGATTTGGTAACATCTGGAAGGATGTTACACATGATGGACTAAACATATCAAAAAGAGGTATCACCAAAAGGAGACTTCTACTAATAGAGTAGGAACCGAAATATGTCTGAAATCTTTGAAGGCAATTTCGGAGGTCTAAACGGATGAATTAAGCCTAAAAAATGTGCAGATCCCCCCCCTCTAATGGAGGAAAGGCTGGCCTTCCCTCACCCTGCTTTGTCTCGTCAAGAGCTTTCCAATGGTACCTTACTCACGTGATTCTGAGATTCCTATAGGAAGATTCCCTAAAAGATTCCTTCCGGTCAAAGCTTGTTTGACCAACCAGATAGGACCTAGACCAGACATGTCACCCATCCAAGTAAGTAATCCAAGGGTGGAGCTTGCTGACATGTCAACTATCTGTTTCCCTAATCCTATGGTGGAGCTTCCTTGGAGGAGATCCTCTTTGTCTATATAATAAAGAGAAGGTGCTCCTTTGGGGCATCAAATGTTTGAGTGTGCAAGTTGTGTTTTCTCTCTTCTCTTGTCCTCGGAGTATTACAATGGTATCAAAGCAAGTATTTTAGTCCAAGAGAGTGGATCACCCCTCTTGGAATAGCACGAACTACTGAAACTGAGTAATTTGAGGTGGAGAACATAGAGTAATCGCTAGACTTAGGAAGGACTTTAGAGAGCGGATGGGATGGATGCACCGGAGGACAATTTCCCGCACCTAGCTTTCCATTCTCAAACCCATTCCATATCAAGGTTATGTACATCCAGCGTGAGCAAATGAGGGTATCGCTAGTTTATCACTTTGGTGTAGAATTCATGGACAGAGTGATGAACTCACCAAACCCGATGATTTTACCTGTGGTGATATATGACAGGGAGTGGGATTTGACAATCTACATTCTATTATGATAATATGGATATGAATGTACCAAATCCTCTCCCCTTTCAACACTCAAGTAGAAATCCATTATGTAGTGAGGCCGATAGTGATGTTTAGAGATTTTGTGGTTAAGAATTTTGGTGAGGAGTATTATCAACAAGTGATAGCTTCTAAGGTCCCAATGGTAGTTCCGATAGTTTGTGTGCCTTCTAGAGTGATTATATTGACTTTGTATTGAAGTAGACATTAGCAATTGAGTGTTGTAGGAACCATGGATCCGTAATTGCAAGAGCTGGTGCAAGGAATGCAAGGGATGTTGAATGAATTTTGAGAGATTAAGATGACCATGGAGACATTACAAAGTCAAGTGCAGATCCTCAAGAACGATCAAGCCATGCAAGAAGAAGAGCCATCTCAAAACCTAGTACCTACGATTGAAGTACTTGGAGAGGCACTCGTGCCTACAAACCCTATCAACAATGAAGCCACATTTCTACTCCGGATGAAGAAGACCTGCAACATCGAGCCTTACAAGGGGCAGCATACGATGGGAGTAGTGGAAAATTGGATCTCAAGAATGAATTGATATTTCCGATTGTTCTAAATAGAGATCACAAAGCATGCTGCATGTGGGTACTTGATTGATAAAGCCCTCACATGGTATGATGCTTGGGAATGATCCATGCTGGCAGAGAGAAGGGAGGTCACTTGGACAGCAATGCAAGAAGGACTGCTGAAGAATTTCCAATTGGTGGATTCTGTGCAGATGGCTCAAACCCAACTATGGAGATTGAGACAGAAGAAAAGCATACAAGAGTATGTGGAGGCATTTCTGGATCTACAAGTCGCAATTACCGACATGAGTCCATCAGAGGCTCTCGACAATTTCAAACGAGGGTTGAAAGAGCGGATTCGCCAAGAAGTCATGGTGCCAAATCCTCGCACGGTATTTGAAGCCATTGTTTGTGCGTAGAGAATAGCAAGAGCATTAGTTGGAGGTGAAGGAGTAGTTCCACCTCAACATTATCATGCAGAAATGCTACACATGGATAGACCAAGTGCGATGGAATTGGGCAACCTTTGATTTTGGGATCGAGGAGCACAACCGCTTCAAGGGAAGCGGGGACGGGTAGAAGAACAAAGAGATAGAGTCCCACGAGGAGAAGAGACTCGAGGAGAACAACATTGTTGTTACAATTGTGGCTGTATTGGGCACATATCTACCAACTGTTGCACTCATTTCCCTAGCAGCCCTCGGCCTTTGTATAGGCAATCTTTGAATAACATGGAGAGGCACATTGAAGAGGAAGAGGTGGAAATCACTTCGGAAAATGAAGGTACCCAGTAAATGTACCTCACGGCCTTACTGGCTCAATAAGGAAGTAGAGAAGCGAGGGAAGGAAGAAGAATAATACGCAAAGATCCCGAAAGGCAACCTCACAATTGATTGTCGTGAATGGAATCCTAGAAGCGAATCAAGTGAGAGTATTAATAGATCCGGGAGCAATAGAGAATTTCTTGTCTCGCTTTGTTGCAATAAGATTGGGAATGGATCCAGAGAGAGATGGGAGTGAAGAAGAAGAGTTACCTAATGGGCAAATAGAATCATTACCTAGACGGGACACTCTCTGTAGGAGAATATCAGGAAGCAATTGAGTGGTGAGTGATACAATTAGCTCATTATGATGCAATTTTAGGCATGCCATGGATGGAGTAGTAAAACCCTATGGTGGATTGGAGGAAGAAAGTAGTGAGAACCCACCAATGGTCAATCATTGGGGTTAAAGAAAAATCACACAGGTAGAAATTACCTCTATATGTCATAGGGACGGCAACTGTTTGTAAGACCGATAGATGTTTTATGGGTCTAATAAGAGAAGTCCAAAGTGCACAACTCAATGGACAAATTCCTGAGAAATTGAAGGATGTGGTGGATGAGTTTCAAGATGTCTTTCTTGATGATCTACCCTCAGGATTACCACCAAAAAGGCGAGTAGATCACAAAATTGAGACACTCTTGGGGAAGACACCTCCTTGTAAGGCCACATATTGCCTATCACCTCATGAGTTGGAAGAGTGTAAGACTCAAATTGAGGAGATGCTGCAGAAAGGGTTCATCCAACCTAGCATATCACCATATGGGGCCCCTGTCTTGTTTGTGAAGAAGAAGGATGGTACAATGCGCATGTGCATTGACTATTGGGGTCTCAATCAACAAATAGTGAAGAACAAATACCCCTTACCTTGCATGGATGACCTGTTTGATCAACTCCATGGAGCGAGATACTTCACCAAACTGGACTTGCAAAGCAGTTACAATCAAATCCAAATTGTAGAGGAGGATGTGTACAAAATTGCCTTTTGAACTAGGTATGGCCACTTTGTGGCCATACCTGGTATCTTGTGATGCCTTTTGGCCTCACCAATGCACCTGCCACTTTCATGAGTCTAATGAATGACATCTTTCGTCCATACTTGGATAAGTCTGTTATTGTCTTCTTGGATGATATCTTAGTATATAGTAGCACGATGACAGAACACAAACAACATCTACAAGAGGTCTTCTAGATTCTAAGACAAAATCAATTGTACGTCCAAAATTTCAGAGTTTGGCAAGTCTGAAGTAGACTACTTAGGGCATAGAGTAAGTGCAAAGGGCATTCAAGTATTGATAGATAAAATAGAGGTCATTCAAAAATGGAGTGCCCTAGAAGATCAAACTCAACTTAAGAGCTTCTTAGGGTTGACGGGATTCCATCGTAGATTTGTCAAGGACTTCTCTAAGGTTGCATAGCCTTTAATGGCACTACTTGGCAACGAGAAGAAGTGGACATAGGGAATTGCACAAGAGTTGGCCTTTCAAGAATTGAAGGCCGCCTTGCTACATGCACCAATCTTGAAATGGTATGACCCAAAACGTCCAATCAAGTTGGCTACAGATGCATCAAGCTTAGCAATAGCAGCAGTCCTACAACAAGAGTGGCATGACGGATGGCATCCAATTGCATATTTCTCTCAAAAGTTGTTACCGGTAGAGCGCAACTACCACACCATAGAACAAGAAGAGCTGGCCATTGTTCTAGCAACCAAGCATTGGAAGCACTACTTGGGCGAGAAGGCATTTGTATTAGAGACAGACCACAAACCTCTAGTCTACCTCGAGATGCATAAGGATCTATCTCATCGCCAAATTTGGTGGGCAGAGTGGTGACAACGCTTCAGCATGACAATCACCTACGTGGAAGGTAAGAAGCAACTTGCAAATGCATTCACCCACATGCCAATGGAAAACAACTTGGTGGCAGAGGTTAAGATTAACCTTGAATTTTGGCAAGAGATTCTGGCTGCTACAAAAACTGATCCAGAGATTATAGAAGCACAATCATCCAAAGGTGTCACCAGCACCCAAGGACCACCTTTTGGGATGGCAGATTATGGATCCCAAATGTCCTAGAATTACGCACTACCATTCTAGCAGAATGTCATGATTCGGCCATTGTAGCTCATGTCGGAGTGGACAAGACCTTGGATGCAGTCAACCGCCATTACTATTGGCCCAAGATGAGCAACAATGTGAGGGACTATGTGCATAGTTGCCTACTTTGTCAAAAAAACAAAGCTTCTAATCAAGCTCCTGCATGGCTCCTTCAACCCCTCCCCACTCCTACCCAACATTGGGAACAAGTGAGTATGGATCTTGTCTATGAATTACCCAAGACCACCTCAGGGTTTGACTCCATTGTGGTCTTTGTGGACCGGCTCAGCAAAATGATTCATGTACGCCCTACCACCAAGGAGGTGACCGCTCCACAACTAGCTCAATTATACTTAGATGCAGTCTTTGCTCACCATGGCTTGTCTAGAGTACTCATCACCAATAGAGGTACCCAATTCACCAGTTTGTTTTGGCAAACACTCTTTGGTTTCTTCAAAACCAAGTTGGCCATGTCCATAGCTTACCACCCACAAACAGATGGCCAAACAGAGTGGGCTAATTGTAGGATTGAAGACATGTTACGCAACTTCACCTTAGAAGAGCAAGAGAGGTGGGACACCCTACTCCCATTGGTGGAATTCGCTTACAAAAATTCAGTGAATGCATCCATCCAAGTCACTCCGTTCTTCCTCATGTATGGTGAGCATCCCTTCACACCTTCTAGCTTGATGAAGATCTGTCCAATGCTACCAAGGTCGATGCAATCAACACATTTGTTTCTAGAATCCAACAAGGTGTGGAGAGCGCCAAGCACAAATTACAGATTGCACAAAATCGACAAAAGCAGTATGATGATGCACACCGTAGGCACATGGAGTTCAATGTTGGGGATCAAGTGTGGCTATCAATAACCAACCTCACATTAGTTGGACCTTGTAAGCTTAGACCTTGTTTTATTGGCCCTTTCTTGATTCTTTGTCGCATCGGCGCTGTGGCCTATCACCTTGAGCTACCACCACACATGAAGATCCATACAATGTTCTATGTCTCCCTACTATGCAGATATGCTCCCCGATCAGGCCAGGGTCATTCCACACAAGACATTTGATCTTGTCCGACACTCATTGATGGCACACAGGAATATGAAGTGGAGCGGATTCTCAAAAAATGCATGTGTGGTACTCGCCATCTGCGGGTGGACTATCTAGTACAATGGAAAGGTTACCCCCTCTATGAAGCAACCTGGGAGCCCGCTGCCAATTTGGCACATGCACCGGTGTTGGTGCAAGCATTTGAGCAACAATTGCACAATAAGGACGTTGCGTCTTAAAAGGAGGGAGGTTTGTAATACCAAGAGCTAGCCATATGATCTAGATGTGAAATTTGGTTTGGTAACATCTAGAATGATGGTCAAAATAGATAAGATAGAAGTATCACCAAAAGAGTACTTCTACTAATAGGGCAAAAACCAAAATAGACTTGAGAACCTTAGAACCAATAGCTAGACATATGATTTAAAGGTGAGAATTGGTTTGGTAACATCTGGAAGGATATTACACATGATGGACTAAACATATCAAAAAGAGGTATCACCAAAAGGAGACTTCTACTAATAGAGTAGGAACCGAAATATGCCTGAAATCTTTGAAGGCAATTTTGGAGGCCTAAACGGATGAATTAGGCCTTGAAAATGTGCAAAATCACCCCCTCTATAATGGAGAAATGGCTGGCCTTCCCTCCCCTGCTTTGTCTCATTGAGAGCTTTCCAATGGTACCTTACTCATGTGATTCTGAGATTCCTATAGGAAGATTCCCTAAAAGATTCCCTCTGGTCAAAGCTTGTTTGACCAACCAGATAGGACCTAGACCAGACATGTCACCCATCCAAGTAAGTAATCCAAGGGTGGAGCTTGCTGACATGTCACCTATCTGTTTCCCTAATCCTATGCTGGAGCTTCCTTGGAGGAGATCCTCTTTGTCTATATAATAAAGAGAAGGTGCTCCTTTGGGGCATCGAATGTTTGAGTGTGCAAGCTGTGTTTTCTCTCTTCTCTTGTCCTCGGATTATTACAGAAAGCCAGGATCTTTGGATCCATCAACTAATGTGGTTAGAAGAGAAAAGAGACAATACAATGCAAACCATGAAAGAAGTACAAGAGCAGAGGAAAGTCAGGCACAATAAGCATATCAAGCCTATGACTGTTTGCAAAGGAGATTTGCTTTTGTTATACGACAATCGTCAAATATTTTTTCCAGGCAAGTTGCATTTGAGATGGATGGGGCCATATCAAGTTCTTCATCTTTATGAAAATAGGTCCATTCAACTTGCAGACCTGGAAGGCAATCCTTTTGCCACTCAAGTAAACGGGTGGAGAGTTTGGAGATATTGGACCATAGACTCGGAAGTCTCTAAGACACCCAAAGTCTATGTTCACGGGGACGCTCACATTTGAGGGAAGGAGTATGTGGTACCCACATTTTTTGTTTTTTTTTTAATTTGGAAGAAGAAGTGTATAGAGAAGTCAAATTGCACCTGTATGGCCAAAGAAGGCAAAGAAAAGTGTCCTCGGAATGAAACCCGAGGTAACGTGACTTCAGGTCATAAGGCAAGGTACTTGGAATTGCCCTATCAGCATACAACCCAAAGTAAGGAGTCTTTGTATCGGGGGTCCTCAACCCAAGCTGAGGACAATGTAAAAACTTTCCTTTGGGGTGAGACATTCAAGAAGGGACCATTCAAAACCGGCGGTCATACGCATGAAGGACACTTGACAGTGACATGAGCATGCAGGAGGTGTGATTTCTTGGTAGAAATTTGCATTGAAGAAAGATGAAGAAGGCGCAACTCTATAAAAATTGGGCTAAAGACAAAGCAATGATAATCAATTTTCCATCACCGTTAAGAAGTCATCCTACATGATATCAGGGGAAGGGAAGTAGAGTCAAAGACGTGCTTGTGTGTTGAGAGGAAATCAAGAGAGTTAATCCGAGAATCAGTAGGAAGAATAGTCCCCAGCCCAGAGTGGAAGAGAGAAAGATAGGAGGAAGGAAGAAGGATTCCAAATTTGTAGTGAGAAATCATGCAATTTGGAGGTTAGATGTGATCGTAAGAATTGAAGTCTTCAGTAGGCTTCAGATCACATTCTTGGCATAGAATTGGAATGTTAGCTTTCTAGGGTTTATGACTGAGATCATCAAGAGTAAGTGTCTCGATGGCCCTAAGGAAGAAGGGGAGAGAGGTAATCCGACTCCCTGGACAGAGTCAGATTGGAGGTTAGTACTCGGAAGAGAAGCAGGCACAGAGCATGGTGCCACGTTCTTGGAGAAGGAGGAAGTAGCCAAAGAAACCCAGGAAGTGAGAGATGCCTTCTCTTTGAAGCGCACAAAGAATGGTTACAAAGTAGAGAGCTATGAGGATCCTGTCAAGAGAGAGACCATGAGTGCTCTAACGGCAATCTTGAAGCTAGAGAGAATGACTTATGTGATGAAGCACCAAGCGGTGTTCTTCCATAAGATGTTTGCAGGAGAGCCAATTAACTGGGCAAAGTGTCTTCATGGGAGGATGAGACAGATGGTGTGGAATTTGCGGGATAAGTTGCCTCCACATTACATTGTGCCGATTACAGCCCATTTCTATATGGGGGTGAACTTGCTCAATGCGGCGGAGCGCAATAGGATGGTGTTGCATTTCCATCCCAACTTAAGAAGAGATGTTGACGCGGAGGAGCAGCAATACATTCTTTAGGAGCAGTGATGAGTACTATGCGCAGACGGGGAAGAGTGTGCAGTTGGAAGTGAGTACAGTGCAGTTGGAAGTGAGTACTCTGAAGTCAAAGAAGTTATATCCAATCCTTATCCAATCACTATCATAATGGCAATGGAAAACCAGGTCCACTGCAAGATTCACAAGATTGCACACTCTAGAATGTTGAGGTTTTAGCAAAACCATGATGTAGATTGTCTCTTTTATTTCAATCTTGATCTAGATAGTAGATCCCTTCCACCATAAAGCCAACCTCTTTGGCTTGGAACCTTGTTTGAAGGTGGAAATGAGATTCCTTGTAATTGAGGATGTCAAGTACTCTCAACTCTTGCTAAAATATGAAAGTCATTGTGTGTAATTTTAATTATTCCCATGCCTTCATTGAATGATCACAAAGACAAAAAACACGTTGTAACCATGGAATAATTGAAGAAGATTTGCAATAACCATTTTAGTTGATGCACAGTTGTATTCATTTGTAACTACCTCCATGGGTCTTCACGTGATCATCAACTTTAAGCTGTTCTTTCTCTCAATATTATACAACCTGACACTAGATGCAATTCTCCATTTAACTGATACAATTGCAAGTTTCTTGGTTCGTTGATGTGTACAACTCCCAAGGTCTTCACATGGTCATCAACATTAAGCTGTTCTTTCAGTCAATGTTCTACAACCTAACACCAGATGTAATTTTACCCAAACATCTATTGGATTTAGAGTTTTGGGTTTGAAAAATAAAGGGTGTAATGGCTATGTTAAAGCGAGACATGAGAGGACTCTATAACCCCTAACCCTAAACCTCTATTTGTATTAGAAAATCAAGGTTTAACCTATTTTGGGAAGAAAGATTAACACACTAAATGAGCCCACTAAAATACCCTACACTGGAACTTGAATCCTTAACGCCTTCCCCAATCTTGAGTGTCTCGAATCTTCCAACTCTTGCTAGAGGATCATGCACGCCGGTACCAGCTTTCCTTGCTAGCTTTGCTTCCTTCCTCAATAAGTTCTTCCACGGAACTAAACTTGTGTATACTAGAAAATTGTGTCCCAGGCGCAGAATCAACATCTGCAGCTGTCTGTATAGTAAACGAACTTACCATCATAGTCATGAGCTGTCACAACTTGGGAAACATAAGTTGCACAGTGCAACGATCTTAGCCTTTTCCTAAGGCTACTCAAGCATATACTATCAAAATAAACCAGAGACAGTACAACCTCAAGGCGACCCGGTGAAAGAGGGTGCCATAACTTCAAGTGTGGAGACCTGACCATCTCATCCTCCAAACTCTCCAAGAGAACGACCAAATAAGCAAGTTCGGCAGAAAGTATCAGAAAAATTGAAAAACACAGGAAGGATGGAGAAAATGGAGCTAGCTCAGCATCATCAAAGTCGCGGTGAGTAGGGGTGATCTTCCTTGTGTATCATGAAGAGAAGATAATATGTTTTGTCCCTTATATGTTCCTCCTGACATTGAGAAGAAACCGTTTTAATTTCTTTTCCCCGTATCGTAATTGAGAACTCAACGACTAAATCTTTCGCATAAAAGCTTCAAACTTGAATAGAAACAAACACCACCACGGAAAAGGCTTTCCTAGTTTACGGAAAAGCTCACGTCTGTCTGGGCCAGGAAACGCCGGACTATTGAGATTTGATTAAAATACCTGGTCGTTGAAGGTAGATACTCTTTGGCAAAACGCCGGCAAAGCATACTCTGGACTATTGAGATTCGATTAAAATACCTTGTCTTTGAAGGTAAATACTCTTTTGGCAAAACGCCGGAAAAACATCCTCCCTGTCATGAAAGCATCTCCAAGCTGGCACGTTGTCCCGAAACTGCTCCACGCCCCATTAACATTCTCGACAGTATTAGCAAAAAATGAGGCTAATTTTGAGACATAATCTTCCCTTCTTTTGAACAGCTATGATAGAGATACGAGAACTAACGCCTGTCTCATCGCCCCGGGTTACGTTGAAATCAATCTTGTGATAAGCAGCGTGAAAATCGTGACAACTCAGTGACCGTGAGACTCCATTCAGCCAAGTTCCACGAGTTTGCTCCACTTTGAGGGGACAAATATTTCTCAACTAAACCAGGAGACACTGCTGAAAACTCACCTTCTGGTTGACCATCAGGATTATAAATAAAGTCATTGTCTTAAGAAGGTTTAAACCAAGATCAAATTCTTCATTAACATTATAATAAACTAGTCGTTTAACTTAGGCAGCTATAATTGTGCTATCATTGACTTTGAGATAGTAGTCAATTCAAATAGCTACTTGGTGTCCACTTATGATCTTTTCCATACGTTCTCTGGTAGGTGGTTTCATGTAAAAAGTTCACTTTTTGAAGAATCAAGGTCGAAACCTAGTGAAAATTTCTGAGTTTATCTAGAGATTCTTAAATAGTTGGGTTGGAAATAAAACTTCGCTTACTGGATAAATAACCCCAGGACAAATAAATTGTAAACTAATACAGTTAGTTTTTTCAATTTGAACAGCTTGTTCATTTCATACATGTGCTTATTATAAAGATAATGGGAAATTCTCTCCAGAACTCTCCAGTACAACGGAAGATGAAAATGCTAGTGGAAATTTGAGATTAATAACTTGAAATACAGCAAATCCTCAAAACTCGCGTATTATCAAAATGGTAGAAAATGAAAGGGAATGAAAGACTAAGATTAATCGAAGGTCCACCAAGTGTTATAGCCTCTCGAATTCAAGGAAAGGGTATAACACTACGGAATCAATATTCTTAACAATAATGATTCCCATGGACGGATAACGGTTGAGTTTCAATTGCGGGCAAGAAGAGACTAATCTACGTCAAGCACTCGAAAGTGAAACGTATACCGTATACTGTAGCAGTCTGACAACCGGAACGCAGCTATTAGATCGGTCAAAATTCCGCAAATCTGCTGATAAGAAGGTCGTTCCTTGATGTAAATCCCACTTCGAAGCCTTCACGGTTGTGCGTAGTGGGGGATCCGGAGACTACTTTCTTGAAGGATTTGCGGGTTGTGGGAGCAGGCTGCGGCTCTCATGTGGGCCTGGTCTCACCTGGCTCTGCCGCCACCGATGCTCGGGTCCGTCTCGCAAGACTGGCCTTGGGTGTTGCTGCCCAGCATTCGCTGCGGAGACCCTCTCCTATGGACTGCTAAGAAGAAGCTGCAAATAGCAATCGTCGTGTCTTGATCGGGATTTTCTTGTCTGTGTCCTGATACTTATCTGTGTACACTACCGAGTGACTGGGAAGTGCTTTTGGGCCGTTATCGATATGGGCTGTGAACTCTTCAGGAGTGTTAGCATCTCAATGTGCTGAAGAGGTATCTGCGGCATTCGATTGGATAGACCGTCGAGCTCAGCTCAGCGACCGTAGTAGTAGTTGTAAAGAGTGATCTACAACTTTTTTCTTGTCAGAAACTCCTTCGAATCTATGAATCTACTTCTTCGTAGAACGTAGGTTTATCTTCTGTGACTCTGAAAGGAACCAATTTTAGTGTTTGGAGATGAGTGAAGTAACTGCAGCAAGGCCGATTCCAAGGAGCTGGCTGAGATCCTCGGATCAATCGGCTTGCGTCCATTTCACCTGGCCAATAGGATAAGACGCAGCTTTTCAACAGCGCTCACACTTCCTATGTGTGTTTGCTCAAGAAGTGTCGCACATTCTCCTACTAACCTAGATCTCGTGAGCCAAGCTTGTAGAAAAATCAGATGGTCCTTCGACAAACGATCGCACATGCTCTTCGAAGATGTTCCCACCTGTTGTGTCCTGTAATCTTAGCTTGTGTTATCCAGTCTTCGCACATTCTCCTACTAACCTAGATCTCGTGAGCCAACCTTGTAGAAAAATCAGATGGTCCTTCGACAAACGATCGCACATGCTCTTCGAAGATGTTCCCACCTGTTGTGTCCTGTAATCTTAGCCTGTGTTATCCAGTCTTACTAAAACCCTGAGTCCTAGAAGTAATGGCAGATCTAGCTTGTATTAGATTATTCTGTTGGCGAGATGAACAGCCTAATCTCACCCTAGAGACGGCAGCTCGAGACGTCGAGAATCTCTAACTGCTGTCGTTGCCTAAATGTTGTAGGTCATCTGACCCAGCTAAATAAGAACTTGTGCACCTACTGCCAAGGAAGCAAGAGCACGATAGTGTGTTCCCCCACACCTCAGTCTCAATCCTTCACTAGTGAAGGATCCACCAGCTGGCAAGTGATATTCTGTTCCCACCAACCCAGCCCTTATGGTGGAAGTGTGAAGTGCAGGAGTAGCAAAATCAGGTCGATAACTTCATGGCTTCTTTTCTCTCCCTTTCGTTGAAACCATCGCACAGATGCTGTCCATACTGACTTTATTGAAGGAAGGGTTTACCCATAGCCAGATTGGATCGACGTAAACAAGTTCATCTAAAAAGTGTTGTCGGGTGTCACTTGCAGTCTAGGACAAACATAATTGAATGTTGCAAATCTGATCGAAGTGAGAGTTTTGTAATGGACGTGTACCCTCGAATACATTAACGGCTAAGGTCATATAATCAATCGCACCTCATAACGACCAACTGGAACTGCTCAAAATTTCAACAGATTACAGGAGTAAATGAAAATTAGAGAGGATAGAGATTGCCGTGCCGTGCCGTGACCACTGCTTTTCGCCTCTGAGAGTCTCATCTGTGTCAACACGGAGATAATCGGAAGATATCCTCACTTATGACGGCGAGCATCACGAGATAAGGAAAGCATTTCCTTCGCAGGAGAAACTGTTAAAGCTTCAAAGTAGATCAAACAACTTCACAACTACGTGCTGTGAAAATTTCACAAAGCCGTGAACACTGGTTTTCACCTTTGAGAATCTCATCCCAGGTCTCTGTCAACAAGGAATCAGAAGATATCCTCACTTATGGCGGCGAGTATCACGACATAAGGAGAGCATTTCCTTCGCGAGAGAAACTGGTATAGCTTCAAAGTAGATCAAACAACGTCAGAACTACATGCAGTGAAAAGTTTACTAGGGTCGTGTCATTGACTTTCCCCTCGATGGCCGTAATTGTAAACCTAAGAAAGACGGTCTCTAGAGATTTTAGATTATTAACTTTCGATGGTTATATTTGTAAATCTAAGAAACCCTGTCTCTAGAAGTCTTAGATTATCAATTCAAACAATATTTATATTTTTTTTTTTAACTCTAGAGATCTTCCTCAAGAAAAGAGGATGGTTTATGAACACCTTAACAATTATTTTCAAGCAAATAATATTTTATAGTGATTTTATCAAATTATTCAAGTGGCAGTAGCAATAGCAAAAGGAAATTATTCAGGTGGCGGTAGCAATAGCAAAAGGAGATATTTTTCTCAAGAAAAGAGGATGGTTTATGAACACCTTAGCAATTATTTTCAAGCAAATAATTTTTTACAGTGATTTTATCAAATTATTCAAGTGGCGGTAGCAATAGCAAAAGGAAATTATTCAGGTGGCGGTAGCAATAGCAAAAGGAAACATACTCACTCAAGTGGCGACAACAATAGCAAGAAGAGACATCCTCATGGCTGTTAGTGAAGTGTTAGATGCTAGACCCTCCCCTCGATGGCCATAATTGCTAAACTTAAGACTTTGTGTGGCTGGGGACTTGAAACACTGCTTCCGATCCATATGAGACATATATCATGATTAATCATCTAGGGATAAATTGGGCATTTGATCTTTTTTGGTCCTATTAATGAGACCCTCCTTGTGCTTTACTGCCTACTCTCTATCAAGCACTTGTTATGGACAATATCACTAAAATGTTCGGCACTGTTTACTGGCTAATCTTACTGATCACATTCCAGCGCAATGAATCGCGCAGTGACACAATGAATTGACTAACTGATTTGACTGTTTTCTTTCCAAACTTCCATGTTTCTTGACCGCTACAAAACTATCGTACTCTTGAGGACAGATCAGAAGTCCGGGCTATCAAGGCAACCGGGAGCCCCGATCGTGCACTTCCAGAAGCTGTACAGCTTAGCCACACTTTGAGGTACATATACACAAGCTACCTAGCTGGCAACGTTTTTCCGGAATTAACAAGACCTGGGGATGAGAGCTTTCGTTTTCTTCTAGACATCCTATGAACTAACGGCATATGTACAAGTGAGGTAATCCGATGCACCAAGCAATGTTATTAAGCTCCCACGACTGAGAGGACGTTCTCCAGCGGGCAAGTTGCAGTTTCGATCTTCTCAGCTTCTGGACTTCTGACGGTGGTCAAAGGAACGTGTGTCACATCGGGATGAGCTTTGCGAATATGATGTCTCAAGGATACATTGCTGATACCAGCACTCTTGCCACAAACCGGGCACATGCGGACTTGGGGTTTCTTCTGCTGCCAGTCCATGGAAACTTTACCATGGAGGTCTTTGTCCAGACGTACGAGGATTTTCATGAACCCATCATTAGGTTGAGCGCGAGGATGAACGGCCTTCAGAAGTGCCCATGCTTGAAGCAATGTTTGACCCCTGAATTAACAGATGGATGCACAGATCAGATCACTAGCAATGTGTTGTGGAAACTGAAAATATAAATATATAGGTACAGGCCCCCATTACGAGCAGAACCACAACTGTACTTTTAGGTTGACACGAGAGAATATCTAACCAAATCGAGCGTTAATCGCCAATTGAGTTAAATGAACGACAATAAGACTGAAATTCTGTAGTAAAGCCAACAATATCTCAATCTGCCATATTGAACATGTTCCAAACTCAGAACTGGACAATCTTATTACACAAATAACTGACATGACTAGACCCTCCTATTTCAACTGATATACAGGTCATCAATATATAGACTTGTAATTATACAAGTCGAAAATTATACTAGATATTGGATATATGAGGACAGAAGCCGCTCGAGGAACGGGAGATCCAGAACTCATTAAATGCATATGAAATGTAGATGAAATGGCAATAAAATGAAAGCAGAACTAACTGAAAAATACATGCAAATAGGAGATGAAATCTAATTCATAAAAAGCATGTATTATCAAGTAACGACCATATATGAGTACATGTAGAGAATCTGTGAACCAAGGTGTACTAGGAGTCAATAAAACGAAGAGTCAACTCATATAAAGAACTCGTGAAGTAAGCGAATGTGAAACAATCGGACACAAAGTGAATGAATTGAGAGCAAATTGTAAACCGAGACTAATACAGAAATGTACGAACACTTGGAAACAAACTGAATGAATTGAATGCAGATTGTAAACCGAGACAAATCGAGACTAATACTGAAATATACAATCCCGTAAAAACTTAATCGCAAGGTGGACGTAAAGCAAAACATGCAAGGAAGTAGTAAACCACTTGTAAACGAAGACCGATTAGGCCCGGACATTGACTTATCCACAGTTTATGAATCGAACGTCAAGTAATAAAGCAAGAAGTCCAGGAGAATAAGGTTTTATGGTTAAGATTGATCGAAACACACCCAGGTTCAGGTATGAGAAGGTAGAGTGGAAATCGTTCAGAGAAGTAGAGCAAAGCGTTAGGAGACTGGATAGAGTCTATCACTACATGCGCTATGGACGCATGAGTCCTGAAACGTTGAAACAGCCAGAGGAAGCAGATATACTAGATATGTTTATCACATCAGCAAACAGCGAGTCCGAGAGAGAGTGGCTTACTTTCGTATCATCAAGTATGCAAGGATGACTGCTGCACTGCGGCTTTTCCCCTCGAAGCAATGGACTAAGACGATACCGTCTGCCTCCTCCACAGAATCAATGAACGTGCAGGCATCCTCAAAGTACCGACTAATATTCTCATCCTCTACATCTCTTATCTGTTCGATTTGCAACCAGCTGAGGATGTTAGTACTTGTAAGTTGACGTTTTCATACCAAAACCAAATCCAGCAATGTCGACTACATTAGACTCCTTAGATGGAAAGGAGCATAAACAATAACTAGATGTTCAAAATACCTGCAAACTCCTGAATTCGTACAGCTCAGAGTACTCTCCTTCAATGCTAAATTCGTTCGGACACAGACAAAGAACATGAGTGATGCCCACTCGTTGAAGAGTGAAAAATGATCTTGCTGATAACACCCCGCCTATGTATAGAAACTTCCATATACAAGAAGGCCTCTCCGTTTGAACTCCTTGCACGATCAATGCCATTCTCTCGAGAAGATGATCCAGACGAACCTGAAAGTTTCCAGATAGTTGCACTATGAGCTTTTCCTAAGTCTGTCAACGGCTTATGGATCAAATACTTTTAATGTTCAAAACTGTCAGATCCCCCAGTCTTATGCAATAGTTATACAGAAAGAAGGATATAAGATACATCTGATAACGGCCGTGACCTAGAGCTCTCAACTACACACGGTTTCACAGCTGCTATTACATCTGCGATTTAATCTCCATCGATGTCTTTCGCTATGCAGACTAGAGATCCACGGCTCGCGAGGAAACTATATCAGACAATACCTTGAGCTCGTAGCTGTCTATTAAACTGTGGTTGTTGTTGTTATCTAAAAACCCTGTTGTGAAGCGTTGCTCTTTGCAGACTTTTCTACAATCAGTCCGAAGCCTATCATCCCAGTAGTCAAGATTCTTGCTCAGCTGCCCATCAACCTAAGGCAACAACACAAGTATACGATAAATGATATCCACGTTGGAAAAGGTGTTTCTCATGCCATATGAAGTTCTACAAGATACAGTGGGCTATTGAGATCATTTTGGGAGCAACTTTAGCAAGTATGTACCAAAACCTCAGCACGGGACATCAAGTACGAAAGCTTTTTACTATCATATGATAAAGTGCAGATGGAAATTTTAAATAAAGATTAGCCATATCTTAAGAAGCTTTTGCATAGACTATCAACATTTGAGCACAAGATCCGTCAGTACCTTGGCAAACTTGCTGACGTCCTTCAGCTTCAGAGTGAGGCGCATCCCGAGCTGTGATGGATTTGCAGGAGCCTTGGCTAGCTTACAATGCCAGCTTTCTGTAGATGTCCTCGGAGATGACTTGGATGAGCTTCGACCTGAGGGAGAATCAGAAAGGTCAGGTGATTGAGCTCGTCGTAATACGGGGCTCCTTTTCTTCTGCAGTGGGGACGGCCTGGTAGTACCATTCTCTTCTGGTGCTGAGTCTTCGTTACCAGAGTCCACATTCAACTTTTCCAGTTTACTCCTCAGCTCATCTGCCAACGGGGAGAGCGATGTGGACCGACGTCTCTCCCCGTAGGCAGAGGAAGTTTGTTTTGAAGGAGGGGTTGAAGTTGGATTTGAATTTGAAACAGAACTTGGATTCGAACTTGGAGAAGACGTTGATTGATCTTCCTCCTCCTCTTTCGCCTCAATGCTAGCCATGAAGGTGACAAATTCTCTCAAAAGCTGGTTCAACTTTCTGAATAACCTCAAAAGAAACATGCGAAGATCTTGCATATCAAAAGCTCCGGCTCGAAATCCCTCTTGAAAGGCTTTGACTATTTTTCTGTGGTCGAGGGTTTGAACCTTCCCTTCAATCTCTGCATCTCCTGCTTCAACATTCAGACATCCTAAGTTGTTGGCAGATATTTCCCTTAGAACTTCTGCAGCAATCTCCTCATCATTGAGGAGAAGTTCTACAAACTTCGGATAGACTGCCTTATCTTTCTCCGCCTTTATAGAGGGTGGCCTTCGAGGAACCCCTGAGTCAATGGCCACAATATACAGACTCTTCTTCACTGGGTTGTCTAAGCCAGCTTCTTGTGGGCTGACATCAACTTCATCAGAACTTCCGGACATCAAGCCTGACGAGGAACTCCCAGGAGAACTGCTGCCAGGGCTCTGAGACGAAGCATTGCAAGCACCTCGACCAAATGCAACATTTTCGAACTGAGTTTTCAGCTGGTTACGGAATGTCCAATTCGTCCTTTTATCTCCACCCCGTCCTCGACCTCTTGGAATCAGCGCTTTTGACTCCCTTTCCTTAAGGGGGAGCTTGCCAAGTGGAAGCTTCTCGGTAGCCAGGAGGTTTCCTACATTTCCTCTCCAACCCAGCTGTTGACATACTAAACGATCCTCGTTTCTAAGAACAAGGTCCAGAACCATCACCCTTCCCAGCGTTGTTGCGGTCATTTCTGCTGTTGCTTGCTCAAAGAACGCCTGTGGTGTCCCGAGCAAAGAACCTCCGTCAACGTACCTACATTCGACATTGTGCACTTTAGACATCATGTCCTTACGCATTCGGTTATCTTGCCTCTCTATGGGAAGATAGCCATCTTACTGCTAAACCCCATCGTGCCTCAAGATCCCTGCATTACCTTGGGTCATATTCATGCAAGAGGACAGAAGAAACAATTTACCCCATAAGAAGCAAAGTTCGACTGAGTTCCAGTGCTTCAAGGAGCTCTCCACATGTATTCTCTCCAACTTCATTCTCATCTTCTTTAGCTTTCTTTTTGGCCTTCTCTACCGCAAAAATAATTGTCGTCCACTCGTTCGATCCACTATGAATCACTCGAGCCTGACACAAAGTCAAACTTTGGATTTTCAGATGCTTCACTTAAACAGTACACGTAGTCGACTAATTAACCTGTACATAATACTGCCCTGGAAATCAGCGGACAGCTTCTTTCTTTCGATTTAGGATGCCAGACTTCACTAGAGTATGGTCTGCTATTTGTCCGTAAGAGAACCACACGGGCTCCGAGAATAAAGTTCATTTGCAAAATCAAAACTGAAAAGATGGATGGACTAGACAGTATTATGACCATATTTGTGATATGCTAATCACCTATGTCGAGAGAACAATTTCGTTAACTAAGTCCAAGTGAAAACAAAGAAGCAGGAGGAACACCTGTGGAGTTAAAATTCCTAGATGCCGGGCAAGCTCCAGGCCAAGGAGCTCCGACTGTGTGGCTAATCTGGAGGGAGCGAACTTGATGCATGCAGCAGCCTCTCCATTTCCAGAACCTTCAACATTGAACAAAGCAAAATATACTACTCCTCCAGAATTTACATTGACCTGTGATTATAGGAGGTCGAAATTAGTCCAATTTCTCCTTCTGGCCTTACACATCTGCTTTTGTTCAGAAGGATGTTGCATCCTTTTAAGAAACACTGTGAGTCATGACAGGAATCGTTACTTTCTCAGCAAAGTTCACCAAAACGACAACTTAAGTTACAAAATGATAAGTTACACCTCCATGGTCCCGGACATGTCATCTTCTGCTGCTTCTTGCATATGCTCAGTACGACAAACGGTTGAAAGATTACTCCAGGAAAACTTGTCCGGACTTATGTCGAGCTCGCATGCGTTTTTCAATCTGCCCTTTAAGCTTGTTTCGATCACATCCGGCTGCTCACTGGCGGTCAGCTCAAGGCTGAGTCTATTTGACTCGTCGGAACTGTTGAAAAAGAAACCAAATTTAAAACGCGTTCAACTCATCTTTTGCAGTGGAACTACACCCACTGATGAAAGCAATCAAATCTGTCCGTGTTTAGAGGTCTGCACGTTTTCCTCCCTGTCCGTATCCCGACTCTTGAAACAAAAAGGAGCAAGTTTGACGTTCCTCTTTCATAAGTTGAACTTATTTAACACTTCCTTCAAGACATGTCTCTGGAACATGAGAGATGACAACAGCTGCAAATTTGGCGGGCAAAAGAGCATCGAGTTACCTCGAAACGCTGCCAGTCAGATCAAGAGATTCAGTACGTCGTGACTTCTTCTTATCCTGGCGTACGGGCCAGAAACTTTTCTTTCTTGCGGTAGCAAGCCATCCGGCAAGCACCCCTGCTGGCACAGCATCATGATCGTCCCAAAACCAGAAGTTTGTCTGCGCAAGCAGATTAAAAACAGTTCAACAAGAGAATGTCATCAACGAAGTTCTAGGTTGTCTGTTCTCAACAGTTTCTTATAAATGTGTGACTAGCACTATAATATATTCGATGCAATTTCTGTTCCTCTATCTGATCGACATTGCAGTATTGCATACAGAAGGAACCCGATTAACGAGATCTAAAAATACAAGTAACCTTCACGTTGCTCGCTCTTATTCCTTCTCTTGAAATAGAAATATCCCATATCACCTGAGGAGGAGGTGTTGAGTGGGAGCTAAATTGACCGTCACATTGACTAGGATGTTTAGGTTAAAATTCCTTCTGTTCTTCCTTTGCAGGAGTTTCTCGAGGCTCAAGCAACGTTTCATTTTAAGCTTAGTCAGTTGAAAGGAGGTGACGTAAGTGACTGATGATTCTCTAGCCAAAAATGCGAAATATCTAAAATGCTTCTATAGCACAGCATCAAGATTTTGTCACGATTTAGCTCTCAAAATTTAGTTTGCAGCTAGATGCTGAAGAAAGTGTTGCTTGATTATAGATGACGAAACTCATGAAAATTCGATGCCCAATAACTTCAACAATAAGTAGATTGTACTTGGTTCGAGAAATTTTACCTTGCGAGTGTGAAACGTTGACGACAACGTCACGCCTGCATCCAAACACGCCTCCTCCAAGACAAGCTTAAACTCAGACGCCACCTCGATTTCCTACAAATCAGATTGAGAAACAGCTGATCAGAAAACACGATCGACCAAACACTGGCTGTTCTCTCATGCGACAAATCAGGCACTGGATTTTGCTAGAAATGTCCAGTTTCTCCGCTGTCCCATTCCAGTCCTCGAGCCTTGGACTGTTTAGCTCGGCGCTAACGATACCTGTATGTCTTCTTCTCCATCGCTACTCGAACTGGAGCTGGGTTGCTGCTCCGGGGCACTTTCCGACAGTGACAGATCAGCCATTTTAAACAGATGTGCAAAAAATGCGTGGAAAACTGAACATTAGAGCTCTCATACAGACTACCTCGAGTGCTGCGTTGCCCGGGGGGCTCTGTTCAACTACAAAGTTGGAGACACAAATCACGGATCCAAGAGCGACAAGGAAGGTCTACCATCCACTGCAAGCCATGGGATCAACGACTGTAATTTATTTGCTCCTAAAATTTGGGTAAAATGAACCAACCTGTCGTGTCAAGCTGTGGTTGGGAGGAGATGTCATCATCTTCTTCCTCTTTGTGGGTTGTATTAAAGTCTCCACGTTCAGCAATCATCCAGCTCCCCAACGAGCCACGGAGTGACAATATGCATAATCTGTTCCTTGACAGAACACCCACTAGTAGACAAAACATATATCAGAAACTCAACACTTCATAAAAGCCCGTGACAGAAAAAGCATCCGTGGAATGCGCATGCAACTCAAAGGCTTACAATGGGGCTCCTTCAAGAAGCCCTGTAAAAGTTTCCAATAGATAATTTGTACACACTTGGTCATGGACCCGACCAAGAACTTTCCACACTGACCAGCAGCAGTATTTTGAGTCTGAGTACAGCTCCAGTACCGTAATTACTGAAGAAGTTGTGTCAGCAGATCGCAGCTCTGATGTGAATCGAGACTTTGTGCGGCAGCTCAGATACATGATTGATGAATTGGCGCTAAAAGCGATTCCCCGCTTGTGTAAACAATGTGAGACAAACAAGGACACTGTCAGCGAAGTTATGTGTCCCACCTGAGCAGTCCACTTGTTGCACCACGAGAGGAGACTTTTGATTCAGCCAGCGAGTGATTCTTGATGACTCATTTTTAAGAGGTGTCACGAAGTACCTTCTTTTGCCACTTGGCCATAAAACTACCCAACCCACCTTCACCTGAAAGCAACAGAGCAGCAAAACCTTGCTGCTGGGGCCATCTTCTTAACTTTAGCTAAACATTCCTTCAAATTCACCCTCACCCTCTTCTTAGAACGGTATTCTGCTTGTTTCAAAGTTAAAAGCACCAATCCTATTGCACCACATTCGTAATTTTCTCAAAGCAGATAATGAGACTTGTAACATGTCATCCTGAACGCTTGAACTACCAGCGATTTGATGATTCAAAAGAGATTTTCCTGTCTACTACAACTTCCTGTCTGAGTCGAGGCAAAAGTCCATACAGTTACCATGTGTCATGTCAGACTAGGAGGAATTTGTGTATTAACAACATGATGCGAATGTCTAGGGGCAACACAAAATAGCAAGTCCGCAATCAACAGTTGCCAGCCCATATGTCCATATCTTCTCACTGTACCGGAATTCTGGGAGGCTGTGGAAACCACAACAAGAGACTCGGAGATTTTGAACCTTTAAAACTCTCTGTAAATCGGTATTATTATGAAAGACGTGTTGGATTCGCATTGTGTGCTAATTTGGTGGGTACTCTGAAATAACAAACCGATGTTTCCTTATTCTGAATTAGGCACCGGAGCGTGCACACAGGACCATGTGGACACAATGGTTGGTTCCCTTTTCAACTCTTCAGGAAAAGGCAGACTTCATAGAACAAGTTCGAAACCGAGTGTTATCTGAACAAGGTATGGGTAATGAGAAAATAAACTAAAATGAAAATGAAACGGGGTTAGTGCGAGGGACAATATCAAAGTTTCTTATACAACAAAACCATAATTTAATTCATCCCTAAATTTTAATAACCTCTAACTGTCTCCTTAGATTTAATATTTTGGCAAAATTCTATTATTTTTTATCAACATTATTTCCCTTCTTCAAGGTGTAAACCTCTTTAAAGAATTATTAAGTTCCAAAATTAAGAGCTAGGTGCCTGGGGCTATGCACTAGTAGGTCGAATATAGTAACCTTGGGACTGGAGAGATGAATTAAATCACAAGACTGAATCAAGAGGAATGATTGATTTACATCTACTTTTAGTTTGGATCATTCTATAGGGATTCATTTTAGGTTTCATGGTATAATCCATAATCCATTCTCCAATAATTTCCCCAAATAGACAACACATGAATATTAAACATAAGCAAATTAAACATAAGCATCAACTCTGCTTCTCTGACTCTGTTCATTTTCATGCCCATGTAACTTTCATTTTAGAAACCCTAAAGGAGAAAAATTCTGGACATACCTTCTCATTAGTAGACCATCTGTTCTAAAAAATTTATTGTTGATGTGATATATTGATGATACACGCCTATGTTTAATATTGTATCTGCCACTGTTTCCCTCGTTTCCTTTGTATTATTATGACATAGACCAAAGTCCTCTTCCTTCCTATATTCTATATATTTGACTTTCATCCGGGGAAAGTACTGTGGAGGTTCGTGCAACTTCAAGATGCTACTCCATTTTATGTGGCGATTTATGAGGATCTGCATGAGACTTATGCATTATATGTCTTTTTATGTTTTACCATTTGTTGTGGTTGACTCTCCGGTGACAAGATTACGTAGTAGATATAATTAGTTATGTTTGTCTTCGATGGGAAGTTTAGTTCGATGCAATGAAAAGTTAAAAGAACTATTAAAGAATTAAATTAATTAAGAATTAATTAAAGAAGTATTTGTGTGGCAAATAACGAGTGAACAATTATTTTTACCTTATATGCTTTTTCTCTTTCCCGGAATGGAAGTATATAACACTGGTCGAAATAGAAACACTTTCCTACATTGACAAGATTCCTAAACTGATCAAGTATATTTTGAATTTCTTACAATTTCATACAACAAGAAGAAAACTATTGAAAGTATCATGAGTTTGAACTTTACATGGGTCATATTTTCTACTGGTGCAGATTATAAGCTCACATAGCACAAGTGGAAATATTTGGAGAGAAAAGTGTAGAAAAAAATTTTTGTTTTGAAATCTTTTATCTATTTTTATCAATGAGGTTAAGCCTTCTTTTAAGAGATAGGAAATCTAGATTGTAAGTCATAATTCTAAATTCTCTATCTTTCCAAAAAAAAAAGGTATACCCTTTACTTAAAACCTCATTCTTCCTAGATAATAAGAAGTCTTCCATTTATGTTGATAGTATCCATATAAACATAAATCAGTATATAGACTTTTATTTTCTGTAAAATTATTAGTAAAATATAACTCTATTCAATCTTTGTTAAAATATGATACTGTCCTCATGTGATTCACATCAAAATGGGAGAGGTGTGCACTTATTATATATGGAATTTCTTTGGATTATCTAAAGTTGGTATGAAAGATAAAAGATTAATATTAAATATTATATGATTATTAAATATTATGTAATTGATATATTTCTTAATTGAAATTATAATTAGAAATAATAAACATTTTAAAGTCATCTTTGTTCAATAACAATATCAAAAAGATTGTACATGAGATATAAAATAGCATGATCTCTATTCTCCTCTATGAGTTTATTGAAGGTGGTTGATTTCCATGATTGTCAATCAAAAATTGGAGGGGACAGTTCCACACTACATACTAAATAATGAGAAATCCATATCAATTTAGCAATCTAGTTTATCGTTAAAATCACACTCTTAAGTGTTAGTTTGTTGAAGTGAAGTGATTCAATATGCTCTTCTTTCACAGTCGGTAAGATTGTTGCAGTTCTTCTTTATCATATCTTTTACTAAAATATTGTAAGAGAGTTAATTAAATAAGTGAGTTGATTTTGGTCAGAGTTGCTTTAAGTTGGTGTGTTATTTTCTTTATAAGTCTGCTGCACACTGATTGTAGTTTTGTCTTTGAGATTATATGATATCCTAATTAATTTTTTCACCTATACCTACTTATCAATGATCATAGCATGAATGGGAGTGAAGAAAGTTATTGATTACAAAAGGCCTCAAAGGAAAAGACAGAGTACAAAAGCACATAGAAGTGCGGATGGACCAATAGTGCCAAAAGCCAAGGAGAAGTAATGGCCAAAGCCCCACATGGAAAAAGAAACTAAAATAACCCACAAAATAACAAAAGTAGCCTACCAAGTAACCTACTCCTAAAATTGTATGATATAGGTCCTCCAAAGGTATGTTTGGTAGATGGGTGGGTGGGTGGGTGGGAGGGAGGGAGGTGCCTAGACATATTGGAAGCTCCTCTTTTCAAAGACCAAGGAGAAAATTAGGAGAATGGAAGATCAAAGTGAAAGATCACATTGAGACTCTTGAATGAGAGAAACTTAGAATATCTAGCATGAGCTTGGGCTTTGGTATTTATAGTGAAGTATACAAGGATCTTGAGAAGCTTCTCAAGAATTTTCCTAAAAGCCACTTTCTTAGAGTGAAAGCCAAGCTAATCAAGAAGCTTCTCAAGAAGTTGCCTACTTGGCATGCAACTAAGCTAATTGGGAAGCTTCTTCCTAGAAGTCACCACTTGGCATGCACATTATCCAAGACTTGCAAAAGTACCAAGTATCTTCCTAGATGCTTCTAGAATATTATTATAATTCTTGGCTAATTTGGCCCATTTGCTATGTCCTTAGTCTTGACTAACTTATTAGTAAACTCCATATTGTTACACATTTTCCCATCACTAGTTGGTGACATCTTCATCACCATGGAAGCTTTAAACTCTTGGATTTTCATTTGTGCATTCTAGAGATGAGAAAGAGGCTCCTAAGTAGCATCTTGAAGGAGATACCCTTTTGAAAGGACTTTGTACTCTGTATGTTGTTGGCAGCCATGTGGAATGTGTTGACGTGCAAGGATACAATCAACTTCATACTCCTCATGATTGTTGATAGGGATGGGAAGAGGAGGGTGTTGGACACAAGAGGAAAAGGAAGATCTATTAGAAACATGAAAAACAAGGTGGATTTGCATATGATAAGGCAAGGCAAGGCGATAAGCAACAAGAGAAATGATTTGGGTGACATCAAATGTGCATATCCAATTAGGAGCAAGTCTACTTGGGTAACAAGTAGGTGGGGTAGGTTACTAGAAGAACACATGACCTTATCACCAAGTTGAAAGGTAAGATCATGGCAATGTTGATCTATGTATCGTTTATGACAAGTTTGAGTAACAAGGAGATGAAATTTGGCTTCTTGTAAGGATTGGGATATTGTGGTCAAGAAGGTGGAAGTATGAGGGACATAAGATGGAGAAGGAGAAGGAGCAAATAAGTTGGCAAATAAGTTACAATTCTTGGCTAATTTGGCCTATTTGCTACTTTATTAGTCTTGACTACCTCCTCAATAACCTCCATATTGTTACAACATCATATACGGTATGTTGGTGTAATACAATTAGCTAGACAAATTATCTTGGTAATATCTTTAAAGATGTTATACATATTGTCTAAGTAAATCAGATAAAGAAGTCACCAAACAAGGATTTCCACTAATAGGGAAGAGGCCAAAAACATACAAAAACTTCAAAGCCAATTTTGGAGGCCTAAACAAAAGAATTAGGTTTTGAAAAATAGAGTCTCATATCCCCTAGAAGAAGAAGGTAATAGAAGAAGCATTTCCTTCTTCTCCTTATTTTGTCTCATTGAGATCTTTCTAATGGTACCTCTTTCATTCTATTCTAAGCTTCTTATAATAATATTTCCAAAAGATTCCCTTGTTTGACCAATCAAATGGAACTAAGGCTGATATGTCACTAATCTATGTAGCTAGTCCAAGGATGTAGCTTGTTGATAGTTCACCAATCCATGTATTTAATCTAAGGGTGTAGTTCCTTCAAAGATGATCCTCTTCACTATATAATAAAGATAGAGAGGTTCTTTGAGGTATCAAAGTTTTAGGAATTCCAATCTTATATTCTTTTGTCTTCAAACTATTACAATTGGTCGTCTATGAATATGAATATGTGTGCTCTCACCCTTTAAGGAAGAGGTCTTGATAGGTCCAATTAACGCTCAATATAAACTTGGGAACAAGTGGAATGTAAGATCTAAGCTATTGTGTCTTGGAGAGCATTGTAAACTCTAGTATGCTCTCCCATATAGCATATCACAAAATGTGGATGCTTTGTGTATTAAATGTAGCTTTACACGTGCATTTGTCCAATAGTCCTAGAAGTGTGTGGTAATCCTAATTATAGGCTGAGTGTTGTGGTAAACCCCTCCAAAGTGAACCAAAGTACTCTACCAAAGGAGAGGCATAAAGCCAAACCCTAAAATCCTATCACTCCATAGAAGAGAATCCTAGCTCTATCAAGAACAAGCACCTTAGTGAGGATGCTAGTAAGGATGTGAGTGTGCATACACTCACTAAGCTTTGCTTGAGTCTTAATAGAGTCTAAGGATACAAATTCAACAAACAAGAGCAATACTATGTATATGGGTCCTAGTACTAGGTCACGAGCCAATCAAAGATATGCATGGGTGTCCAAGTAGATTATTGTGATAGATGCCAATAGAAAAGGACAACCCTTGTGCATGAACTTATTTACTAATAAGGGGCCATTATTATGCATGTTCCTATATAAGTTGCTAGTGTGATCATCTCTTACAATAATGATACCATAGCCTCCTATGGCTATGGGGAGAGCAATCTACAATCTACACCACTTGTTTGCCAATTGCAGGAGCATCCATGACCCTAAAGGAGTAGAGAAGATATGATGCATGGTGCTATCAAAGGCCCATAGATGAGAAAGGAGTACTATTGTGGGAGGGTACATATGGTGTAACAATATGGAGTTTAGCGACAAAGTTAGTGGGGCTAACAAAGTAGCAAATAAGACAAATTAGCCTAGAATATTCTAGAAGTATTGAGTAAGCTTCTTGGGAAGCTTCCCGGCTAGCTTAGCTTGCACCTCAAGTAAGTATCTTCTAGAAGGAAGCTTCTATAAGCTTCCAAGTAGCTTAGCTTGCACGCCAAGTAGGAGGCTTCTTGAAGGAAGCTTCTTGAGAAGCTTCCTGGTTAACTTAGCTTTCACTCTAAGAAAGCGGTTTGAAGAAGCTTCTTGAGAAGCTTCTCAAGGACCTTATATGCTACTTATAAATACCAAAGCCGAAGTTCATGCTAGGCATTTAGAGTTTTCTCTCATTCAAGTGTCCCAAATATGAACTTCCATTCTCCTATTTCTCTCCTTGGTCTTGGTCTTTTACATTGGTATCAGAGCATGAATGGGATGGATGGAATTTATGGACCACCAAATCCACTTTTGCCAACCATTTGGATTTTCATGTCCAACTATTACCCAAGCATCGTTTCACCCAATTCATCACCTTATGTTTTGGGTAGGATTTTCTGCATATGATTACTGTGTTTGAGGAACCCTTGATACTTCTGGTTGTAACTTATGGAGACCGGTGGATGTGTTGCATCTATGTGTTGTTGAATTAGATAAACTGAGAGTAGTGGGATAGGGGAGTAGCTATGGCGGCAATATCAAACATTATCCTTGCAATGCAACAACAAATTAAGCACCTTACTCGATTTTTGGATGAACGAAAGCAACAACGACAAGAACATATAGAGAGAACACTAGTTTAAGATGGAGAAGATCACATTCAACTTCCAAAACCCAAGGTATTTGAAGGCAAAAATCTTTTGGGAATAGTGGAGAATTTTGTGTTTGATTATGAACGTTATTTTGAAGCCACCAACCTTCAAGATGAATAGAAATAGATTCTCTTGGCTTCTAGCCAATTAGATGGTGTGGCAAAACTTTGGTGGCAATTCCGAGTAGAGCAAGCTAAATGACAGATTATTACACCAATTTTGACATGGGTAAAATTCAAGGATGCAATACTTAGTTGATATCAAACTATAAATGCCACCCAAGTTGCACAAGATAAACTAGCAGAGTTGAAGCAGATTGGCTCTGTAAGGAGCTATATCACATAATTTTAGAACATCATCATGCAAATTCCGGATATACAAGAAGGTGAAGTTCTGGATTGATTTGTGCAGGGTTTGAAGGCACAAACCAAATTGGAGGTGACCATGCAAAAACCAAAAAATTTAGAAGAAACCATGCAATTGGCTGAGCGCTTTGATTCCTTGGTGCGACAACTTGGTCTCAACTTCAACCTATGCAAAGCCTACTTGTACACAATGCACGGGTGGAGGAACCGGTACCAATGGAGATTGATGCTATCCAACGGAGATCACTTGGTACAGCGGATAAAGAAAGATTGCAACAAAATGGAGGTCATTTTTCTGTTACCAAGTTGGACATCACATTGTTGAATGTCCACTTAGGAATGGGCGACCTCAACAAGTTGCCTAGATGGAGTTCGTAGAACAGAGTGATCAAGAAAATGAGGAATCCCAATAGGAGATTTTGAGCCACCTACTGGGAGCTTGATTAGTTCCAATGGGATTGAAGGCTCGACCTATGCAAGTTTGCTTCACTTGCAAGGTATGATATCTAATTGGGGTAGTAGGATTTTGGTTGATTTTGGAAGTTCAGAGAATCACATATCTATGCAAGTAGCAAAGGAATTGGATATTCCTATCAAGCCAATGATTAGAAGTAGATTGATGATGGCGGATGGTAGAAAAGGTTATGCATTCCGTAGTAGAAAAGGTTATGCATTCCGTACCTCACATCTTGTTACTTTTAAGATTGAGGAGTATTTGGAGTGTATGAGGTTTGTAGTGGCACGTCTACACTATGATGTCATTCTAGGACTACCTTGGCTTGAACGCCATAAGGTAAAATTTGATTGGACCCAATGATAAACTCAAGTATAACACCAAGGTAAGAATTTCTAATTAGGTTATCTCGCACCTTTGAGTAAGACTCCTAAGAATAGTTAGTCCCAAGATGAGAAGTTGGTTGAGAAGGTAGCCATAGAGCATGCTTCAAAGAGAGAGGAGCCCCAAGATGGGAATTTTGCCAAGAAGGCAACCGCGGAGCAAGCTTTGAAGAGAGGTGAGCCCTAGATGGGAAGTTTTTTAGTGAAGCAGCCATTGAGCAAGCTTTGGAGGAAGATAAGTCTATTTTTGCGGTGTGGATCAAGCCGATTGCACAAGGACAATCTGAGGAGAGCCAAGAGCCTCATCAAGCAAGGGTTGATCAGATAGTTAAGGAGTTTGCGGATGTGATTCTGGATGATTTGCCAAAGGGATTACCCTTTGATTGTGGTATGCCTTTCAAGATTAAGTTATTTCCAAGGAGTACTCTAGTGAGTAGACCAATCTATAGGCTCTCACCAAAGGAGTTGGAAGAGTTGCAAACAACACTTACAAAGTTGTTGGAGAAGGACTTCATACAACATAGTACCTCCCCTTGGGGAGCATTGGTCCTATTTGTTCCAAAGAAGGATGGAGGACTTGTTTATTGATTATTGTGGCTCAATAAGCAATTAGTGAAGAATGCATATCCCTTGCCTTGGATTGATGACTTGCTTGATCAATTGAGTGGAGCATGATATTTTTCCAAGCTAGATCTTCACAACGGCTATTGGAAAATCCCCATTGATAGGGAGGATGTGCAAAAGACTGCCTTTTGCATAAGGTATGGGCATTTTGAGTAGAGAGTTCTACTTTTCGGGCTCATTAATGCTCCAGCAGTCTTCATGGATCAGATGCATTGGTTGTTGGATTGAATATTGGATCTGTACGTGATGGTGTTCTTGGATGATATCTTAATCTATAGCAAGATAGAGGTAGAACATGTGAATCACGTGCAAGAAGTCATAAGACGACTACGACAATGCAAATTTTACTACAAGAAGTCAAAGTGTGCCTTTTGGCAAAAGGAAGTTACCATCTTGGGTCACAAGATCTCATAAAAAAGGATCAAGATGGAAGAGGAGAAAATCAAGGCCATTATCGATTGGCTATTATCAAGGCCATTACTCCAAAGGATGCTATAGAAGTATGAGCATTTAATGGGTTGGCCAATTTTTACCGACAGTTTATCCATTACTATGCTCATGTGGCTGCACCATTGATTGACCTCTTGGGGAAGGACTTGAGATTCCAATGGACCACCAAACACAAAGAATTATTCCAAAAGTTGAAATATATGGTGTCTTCAAGATCCATTCTTCAACCATATGATCTTCAACTACCCTGTGTGGTTGATTTTGATGCTTCTAACTTTGCAATTGGAGCCGTGTTGCAACAAAAATTCCCAGATGGACTACATCCCATTGCCTTTGTGTCTTGTTGACTCAATACAGCTGAAAGAAACTACTCTACTCAAGATCAAAAACAATTTTCAAACCATTGTTGCAGACCTTACACTTGGAACACATGAAGAGTTGACACCATCAATGGAAGAAACAACTCCAATTATTTTACATCAAACTTGAGTAGAAACCAGGTCGGTTCCACATCATCCCTAATGCTTTATCACAATGACTTGATTTGAAGTCTCTTCCTCTCATCACAATGGCAATTATGACTATGTTAATTGACTCCAAGGTCCAAAATGAGTTTCAGTCAGCTCTACAACAAGATTTCTTCTTCCAAATGGTACATGGTTGCCTTACAGCATATGACAAGGAGTACAACACCTTCTCCTTCAAGGAGGGTCTTCTATTCCATGAGGACCAAATCTATGTTCCAACCAAAGGTGATCTTCAACTTGTATGCCTTCAAGAAGCCCATGATTTACTCATAGTTTGTCACATGGGGGTAGACAAGACCTTAGGTACCCTCCAACGCCGATGGTGGTGGCCTAACATGACATGACATGTTCAAAATTTGTTTGATCATGCTAGCTTGAGCTTGGCTTGAGCTTGACTTGGGCATTTATAGGTAACCTAGGTATAAGACTCCCAAGGATCTTCCAAGGAAGGTTTCTTCTAGGAACCGTGTCACGCCATTTGTAGTGTCGCATCTTGATTGCTCGGACATTGGAATTCTAGTGATAGTAGTTAGAGGCATTTTGACAGTCACTCATAGACTACTTCTTGATCATTAGATTTCATGGGGTACTGACTTCATGGTGGGGCCTACTATCACTTGCACCGTCTATACTATTGGGTGTGCCGTCAACAAGACTATTGGGATCAGACCTAGGCCAAAATTAGGAGTATACCCTAGGAGTGCAACTCCAAGCTCCAGAGAGCTCACTTCTTTGATTTTGGCCTTTGAGTTCTTGGCTAGAGGGGATGGAAAGCCGGCAAGGGTCACATAGAATCTCTTAGCTAGAGTGGGCATGGCTTGACTATAATCAGTGCTTTGTTGTTGGAAAGTTGTTGAGGATCAGATCAAGTACTAATCCGATTTGAGTTGTAAAAAATCTGATTATTGTGACACTTTAGAGTTCATGTATGACTTATGTGTGAGTTGTGCTTCTATAGTGTATGATGTTGACAGCGATGTATGTTGTGTAGCGATGTATATATGCACAACAACTGCCTTACTTGGAGTGAAAGCTAAGCTAAAAATTTACTTAATATACAAGCTAAGCTAGCCATTAGCTTGGCATACAAGTTACTCTACTCTTGGAAAGTTTCTAGAAGCTTCTCACCAAGAAGCTTCTCACGTACTTCTAGAATATTTTACTTGTAAGCTTTCTCAATGCTTCTAGCACATTCTAAGGCTAGTTCTACTTCCTTTTGCTACATTTAGCTTTGACTACTAACCCATTAGCTTCTACTAATTTGTCTATTAACTCCATATTATTATATATTCTCCCACCACTAGTTAGTGATGTCTTCATTACCATGGAATGTTCAAACTCCTATAGAGTTATCTATGCATTTTGAGGTGAGAAAGAGGCTCCCATGTGGCATCATGAAGGGAGTTCCCTTTCCAAAAGACATTATATTCAATGTGTTGTTGGTAACCATGTTGGATGTTACAATGTGCAAAGATACAATCAACTTCATATTCCTCATGATCGTTGGACACAAATGGGAAAAGAAGATGGGTTAGACACAAAGGGTTTTAATTTTGAAACATGGAAGATAGGATGGATCTGAATATGACTAGGGAGAGCAAGTTGGTAGGAAACAAGAGAAATGATCAAAGTAATCTTAAATGCACCTATCCAATTGGAAGCAACCCTATCCAATTGGAAGCAAGTTTATGTACTTGGGTATCAAATGAGAGAGGAAGATTGGAAGAAAGCATGATCTTCTAACCTAATTGAAAGGTAAGATTGCAAGGGTATTTACACATATTACTTTTGCTGATTTTGAGCAACAAGAAGGTGAGACTTGGCTTAGTGTAGTGATTTAGATAACATGGACAAGAAAGTGGAAGTGTGTGGGACTTGAGATTGTCGAGGAGCAAGAAGAGAATTTGGAACAAGTGGATCACCGATAATTAAGGAAGAAGGAAGAAAAGCCCATACTTGCATGCTTGGAATTATTGTAGGCAAACTTGACAATTATAAGATAAGTATCCCCATTAGTGTAGTGAACATTGATAAAGGCATGTAACATCTCCTCCAAAGTGTGGTTTGCTTTTTATTTTTCTATCAGTTTGAGGATGATAAGCTATAGATAATGCAAGCTTGGTACTAAAGAATTTTAAAAGTACTTGCCAAAGTTTACCAATAAAGCAAGGATCTTGATCAAATATGGGAACCCTTGGCATCCCATGGTGCTTGAAGATGATGTCAAAGTAGATTTGGGCCAATGTTGGAGCATAAATTAGATCCATGGCATGTGCAAAATGAATCTACTTGCTAAGCTTATCAACAAACACAATAGTGCTTGTATGACCCTAGTCCATCTCTGGCAAGGAAATGATGAGGTCTAAGCTTAAATTCTCCCAATGGGTAGATGGAATTTGTAGTGGTTGAAAGAGTACACTTAACTTTTGGTTACTAGCTTTGTTGCATTGGTAGCTTTCACAAGATTGGACAAACCTTCAAACCTCTTGTGCCATGTTGGGCCACCATCACTGATGTTACAACATACTTAAATTCTTGTCCACACTCATATGACCATGATTTGTAAGTCATGGGCCTCTTAAAGCCACACAAGTCATAGATCACCCTTGGTTGAAAAATACATCTAGTTCTCATAGAATAGAAGGTCTTCCTTGAAGGAGAAATTGTTTTATTCCTTGTTGTGTTGTTTAGAAGGGGTTCTTTAAAGTGTTTTTTTTTGTTATAAAGTGGTCCTAACTTGATTTGGACTTTTGAGTCAACTAACATTGTCTTAATTGCTATTTTTATGAGAGATTTAGAAAGAGTCACCAAATCAAGTTGTTGTGATAAGGCATTGGGGATGACATGGAACTTGTTAAGGTTTGTACTCAAGCTTGATATCAAAGAATTTTGGGTGTTCTTCCTATCAATAATGTTGACTTTCATGTGCTCCAAATGTCTATAACAAGAATTTATGATCGGTTTGCATGATCATTTGTTTCTCCAAGAGATAATGTCTCTATACCTTTGTGGCATATACCATCACAAGTTGTTTTAAATTTCAAGCATAGTAATTATTTTTTGTGGTGTTCAACTAATGAGACACAAACACAATGAGATATAATCCATCTAAAACTTCCTATTGCAACAAAACTCCAATGGCAAAGTTAAAAGCATCAAAATCAACCACACAAGGTAGTTGAGGATCATATGGTTGGAGGATGGGTAGTGAAGACACCATATGCTCCAATTTCTTTAATGATTCTTCATGCTTGGTTGTCCACTGAAAGCTCCATATCTTTCCCAAGAGATTGGTCAATGGTGTAGTCACATGAGCATAGTAGTGGATGAATTGTCAATAAAAAATTGCCAATCCATTCAATGCCTGCACTTCAATGGCATCTTTAGGAGTAAGCCAATTGGTAATGACCTTGATTTTATCCTCTTTCATCTTGATTCCTTTTGATGAGACATTATGACCCAAGAAGATAACTTCCTTTTGCCAAAAGGAAAACTTCAACTTCTTGTAGTAAAATTTCCATTGGCATAGTTGTCTTAGGGCATCTTGCATGTGATTCTTGTGTTCTAAATTTGTCTTGTTATAGATTAAAATATCAACTAAGAACACCACCATGCATTGATCTAATAGCTTGTCCAACACCCGGTGCATTTGATCCATGAAAACTATTAGAAAATTAATGAGCCCAAAAGGTAAAACTCTCCACTAAAAATGCCCATACCTTGTGTAAAAGGTTATCTTTTGCACATCCTTCCTATCATTGGGAGCCTGTAAATAACTACTTCAAAGATCCAACAAGTAGAAGTGTCATGCTCCACTCAATTGATTTAACAAGTCATCAATTCAAGGCACATGATACACATTCTTCATAGTTTGTTTATTAAGGCCATGGTAGTTAATACAAAATCAAAGTCCTCCATCCCTCTTTGGTACAAAGAATACTGATGCTCCCCAAAGAAATGTGCTATGTTGTATGAAATCCTTCTCCAACAACTTGGTCAATGTTATTTGAATCTCTTTTAACTCCTTTGATGAAGGTCTATAGATTGGTCTACTTGCATGAGTACTATTTGGCAATAACTCAATCTTGAAAGGTATACCTTGATCAAAAGGTAATCCTTTTGGAAGATCATCCAAAAATACATCTGAAACTCTTGCACTATTTGATCAACCATTGTATGTTGAGGCTACCATAGGCCATGTTTCTCATTTAATACATGTGTCATGCCATTTGTAGCATCACATCTAGATTGCTTAGACTTTGGAGTAGTAATGTTGATAGTTAGGAGTATTTTAGTTTCTCATAGACTACTTGTTGATTGATAGATTTTGCATTCAGGGTACTAACTACATGGTAGAGCCCATAGTCACTTAGCATCATTTGCACCATTGGGTGTGCCATCAATGGGACCGTTAGGGTTTGAGACTTGGCTCAAGTCCAAGGGGTATATTTTCAAAGTGTAGCTCTAGAGGGCTCACTTCTTTGGTGTTGAGCCTTCAAGTTCTTGGCTATGGTGGATAGAGGCCAACAAGTGTCACCTAGATTCTCTTAGCTAGAGTGGATGTGGCTTGACTGTAATCAATGCACAATTGTTGGTAGATTTTGGAGTGATGGATCAAGTATTGATCTGATTGAGTGTGATTTGAGTTGTATAAACAAATTGGTTACATTAGAGAATTGGTTGTCAACAACCAACCTCACATTAGTTGGCCCTTGTTGTCACGGGGATTGTAAGCTCTCGAGATTGCACCGGGCAACTGGCTGCTTGTGCTTATGTAGGCTTGTTCATCATAGTCTTGGCATTGGTTATGTTTTCCAGCTTTGTGACAACAACCTCTCTAGGTAGAATTTTTTCTACTATTCCGTGCCTAATATTCCTGAGTTTTTGTTCTAGACTATTTCTCACTCTGACCTTCTTAGGTGGTGTAAAAGACCGAGACCGAGGAGAGAAATAGGAGAATGGAAACTCAAATTGGGACACTTGAATGTGGGAAAAATCCGAATGCCTAACATGAGCTTTGGCTTTGGTATTTATAGGTAGCATACAAGGCCCTTGAGAAGCTTCTCAAGAAGCTTCCTCAAGCCACTTTCTTAGAGTGCAAGCCAAGTTAACTAGGAAGTTTCTCAAGAAGCTTCCTTCTAGAAGTCGCTTACTTGGCATGCAAGCTAAGCTAGTTGGAAGCTTCTGGAAGCTTCCTTCTAGAAGCTACTTACTTGAGGTGCAAGCTAAGCTAGCCGGAAGCTTCCCAAGAAGCTTCCTAGATACTTCTAGAATATTCTAGCTAATTTGTCTTATGTGCTACTTTGTAAGCCCGACTAACTTTGTCTCTAAACTCCATATTGTTACATATTTTCCCGCCGCTAGTTGGTGACGTCCTCGTCGCCAGTGAAGCTTCAAATTCCTGGATAGCCGTTTGTGCATTTTGGAGGTGAGAAAGAGGTTCCCATGTGGCATCATGAAGGGAATACCCTTTCCAAAGGACCTTGTACTTGTATGCTGCTGATGGCCTTGTTGAATATGGCAACGTGCCAGGATATGATCAACTTTGTACTCCTCATGATCATTGATAGGGACATCAAGAGGGGGAGGTTGGACTCAAGAGGAAAAGGAGGAGGGGTTAGGAACAAAGGGTTTCAACTTGGAAACATGAAAGACATGATGGATATGCATGTGACAAGGCAAGACAAGTTGATAAGCAATAGGAGAGACAATTTGGGTGATATCAAAGGGTCCTATCCAATTAGGGGCAAGTTTACAAACTTGGGTATCAAGTGGGAGAGGGAGGTTACTAGAGGATAGCATGACTTTATCACCGACTTCAAAGGTGAGATCACGATGATGGTGGTTTGCATATTGTTTTTGGCAATTCTGAGCAACAAGGAGGTGAGACTTGGCTTGTTGGAGAGATTGGGATATAATGGTCAAGAATGTAGAAGTATGAGGAACTTGAGATGGAAGTGGAGCAAGAAGAGAATCTCGAACAAGCGGGTCTTGGCCAAAATTAAGAAAGAAAGGAGAAAATCCGATGCTTGCCTATTTGGAATTGTTGTAAGCAAATTTTGCAGCTGTAAGACATTCATCCCAATTGGTATGGTGGACATTGACAAAGGTACACAACATATCCTCCAATGTACAATTTGCACGTTCGGTTTGTCTATCAGTTTGAGGATGATAGGCCATGGACAAAGCAAGCTTGGTGATGAGTATCTGGAAGAATGCTTGCCAACACTTCCTGGTAAATTGAGGATCATGGTTGGAGATGAGTACACGTGACATCCCATGATGCTTGAAGACATTGTCAAAGTAGATTTGCGCTAAGGTTAGAGCATTCATGGTATCACAAATTGGTGCCAAGTGGATTTGCTTACTAAGCTTATCCAAAAACACCACAATTGTGGTGTGTCCTTGTTTTGTCTTTGGCAAGGATGTGATGAGATCAAGCTCACATGCTCCCAACGAGCAGATGGAAAGGCGAGTGGTTGAAGGAGTCCACTCAGCTTCTGGTTGCGGGCCTTGTTACGTTGGCAACTCTCACACGATTGGACAAATTCTTGAACATCTTGTGTCATGATGGGCTACCACCATTGATGTTGGAGGGTACCCAAGGTCTTGTACACACCCATATGACTAGAGATGGGTAAATCATGGGCTTCTTGAAGGTGCACAGGTCAAAGATCACTTTTAGCTGGAACATAGATCCGGTCGTCATGGAGTAAAAGACCCTCCTTGATGGAGAAGGTGTTGTACTCCTTATTGCATGCCGTAAGGCAACCATGTACCATTTGGAAGAAGGGATCTTGGTGTAGAGCTGAATGAAACTTGTTTTGGACCTTGGAGTCAACTAACACCGTTGAAATTGCCGCTATGATGAGAGGAAGAGACTTCAAATCAGGTTGCTGTGATAAAGCATCAGGGATGACATAGAACCAACCTAGTTTGTACTCAAGTTTGATGTCATATAGTTGGAGTTGTTCGTCCCATCGATGATGTCAACTCTTCATGTGTTCCAAGTGTAAGGTCTGCAACAATGGTTTGTGATCAGTTTGCATGATCACTTGTTTTTCCAAGAGGTAATGCCTCCATACCTGGGTGGCATATACCATTGCAAGTTGTTCTTGATCTTGAGTAGAGTAGTTTTTTTCAGCTATATTGAGTTGGCGAGACACAAAGGCAATGGGATGGAGTCCATCTGGGAATTCTTGTTGCAACACGACTCCAATTGCAAAGTTAGAAGCATCAAAATCAACCATAAGAGGTAGTTGAAGATCATATGGTTGAAGAATGGGTCTTGAAGACACCACATGCTTTAACTTTTGGAATGCTTCTTCATGCTTGGTGGTACACTGGAAGCTTGAGTTCTTTCCCAAGAGGTCAGTCAATGGTGCAACCACATGAGCATAATAATGGATGAACCGTCGGTAAAAGTTGGCCAATCCATTGAATGCCTATGCTTTTGTAGCATCCTTTGGTGTAGGCCAATTAGTAATGGCATGGATTTTCTCTTCTTCCATCTTGATCCCCTCTGATGAGATCTTATGACCCAAGAAGGTAACCTCCTTCTGCCAAAAGGCACACTTCAACTTCTTGCAGTAAAATTTCCATTGTCGTAGTTGTCTTAGGACTTCTCGCACATGATTCATGTGTTCTACCTCTGTCTTACTATAAATTAAGATATCATCCAAGAACCAATACCACCACAGACCGATCCAATAGTCCATCCAACACCTGATGCATTTGATCCATGAAGACTACTGGAGCATTAGTTATTCCAAAAGGTAGAACTCTCCACTCAAAATACCCATACCTTGCGAAAGGTAGTCTTTTGCACATCCTTTCTATCAATAGGAATTTGCCAATAGCCGTTGCAAAGATCCAACTTGGAAATGTAGCGTGCTCCACTTAGTTGCTCAAGCAAGTCATCAATCCGAGGCAAGGGATATGCATTCTTCATGGTTTGCTTATTGAGCCCACAATAATCAATACAAAAATGAAGTCCTCCATCCTTCTTTGGAGTACCGGTGCTCCTCAAGGAGAGGCACTATGTTGTATGAAGTCCTTCTTCAACAACTCTGTAAGTGTTTTTTGCAACTCCTCCAACTCCTTTGGTGAGAGCCTATAGATTGATCTACTTATTGGAGTACTCCCTGGCAATAAATTGATCTTGAAGGGCATACCTTGATTGGAGAGTAATCCCTTTGGCAGATCATCCGAAAACACATCTGCAAACTCCTGAACTATCCAATCAACCATTGCTTGATGAGGCTCTTGGCCCTCCGTAGATTTTTCTTGTGCAATCGGCTTGATCCACACCGCGAATACCAACTTATCTTCCTCTAAAGCTTGCTCTATGGCTGCTTTACTAACCAACTTCCCTTCCAAGGAGTCATCTCTCTTCCAAGCTTGCTCCATGGTTGCCTTCTTGGCAAACTTCCCATCTTGGGACTCCACTCCCTTCAAGGTTTGCTCTATGGCTACCTTCTTGACAAACTTCCCATTTTGGGACTGACTATTCTTAGGTGTCTTACTCAAAGGTGCCAAACAACCTAATCAGAAATTATTACCTTGGTGTTGTACTTGAATTTGGCGTCGGGTCCAATCAAATTAAACCTTATGATGTTCAAGCTAAGGTAGACCCAGAATGATATCATAGTGTAGAGGTGCCATTACAAACCTCATACACTCCAAATACTCCTCCCAATCTTGAAGGTAATAGGATGCGAGGTGCGGAATGCAAAACCCTTTCTACCATCCGCCATCATCAAACTAATTCCAATCATTGGCTTGATAGGAATGCCCAATTCCTTTGCTACTTGCATAGACATGCAATTCTTTGAACTTCCATAATCAACTAAAATCCTACAAACCCAATTAGATATCGTACCTTGCAAGTGAATTAAAACTTGCATAGGTCAAGTCTTCAATCCCATTGGAACTAATCAAGCTCCCAGTAGGTAGCTCAAAATCTCCTACTGGGATTCTTCATTTCCTTGATCATTTGGTTCTACAAACTCCATCTGGGCCACTTGTCGAGGTCACCTATTCCTAAGTGGACATTCAATGCAATGTCCAACTTGGTGACAATAAAAAAACCTCCATTTTGTTGCAATCTTTTTCTATCTGCTACACCAAGTGGCTTCCATTGGATAACATCAATCTCCATTGGTGCTGGTTCTTCCACCCGTGCATATTGTATTGGTAAGCTTGGTGTAAGTCGAGGTCAAGACCAAGTTGTCGCAACCAAGGAATCAAAGTGCCTAGCCAATTGCATGACTTCTTCTACATTTTGTGGTTCTTGCATGGTCACCTCCAATTTGGTTCATGACTTCAATCCTCACACAAATTGATCCAAAACATCTCCTTCTTGTATATCTGGAATTTTCATGATAATGTTTTGAAATTGTGTGATGTAGCCTCTTATTGAGCCAATCTGCTTCAACTTTGCTTCAACTCTGCCAATTTATCTCATTTGGCTTGGGTGGCATTTATAGTTTGAAATTGACCAAGTATTGCATCCTTGAATTCTGTCCATGTCAAGATTGGTGCAACAATCTATTGTTAAGCTTGCTCTACTTGGAATTGCCACCAAAGTTTTGCCAAACCATCCAATTGGCTAGAAGCCAAGAGAATCTATTTCCATTCATCTTGATGATTGGTGGTTTTGAAGTAACATTCACAATCAAACACAAAATTCTCCACTATGCTTGGAAGATTCTTGCCTTCAAACTTTTGGAAACCGAATACAATCTTCTCCATCTTAGACTAGTGCTCTCTTTATATGTTCTCGTTGTTGTTGGTCTCGTTCATCCAACAATCGAGTAAGGTGCTCAATTTGTTGCTGCATTGCAAGGATAACATCCGGTATTGCCGCCATAGCTACTACTCTATCCTACCACTCCCAATTTATCTAGTTGAGTAACACATAGATAAAACACGTCCACCTTTCCCCATAAGTGATAACCGGAAGTATCAAGGATTCCTCAAACACGATGATCATATGTAGAAAATCTTACGCAAAGAGTGAGGTGATGAATTATGTGAAGCGGTGCTTGGGTAATATCTGGACATGAAAATCCCAATGGTTTGGCAAAAGTGGATTTGGTGGTCCATAAATTCCATCCATCCCATTCTTGCTCTAATACCAATGTAAAAGACTGAGATCGAGGAGAGAAATAGGAGAATTGAAACTCACATTGGGACACTTGAATGTGGGAAAACTCCAAATGCCTAGCATGAGCTTTGGCTTTGGTATTTATAGGTAGCATACAAGGCCCTTGAGAAGCTTCTCAAGAAGCTTCCTCAAGCTACTTTCTTAGAGTGCAAGCCAAGTTAACTAGGAAGCTTCTCAAGGAGCTTCCTTCTAGAAGCCGCCTACTTGGCATGCAAGCTAAGCTAGTTGGAAGCTTCAAGAAGCTTCCTTTTAGAAGTTACTTACTTGAGGTGCAAGCTAAGCTAGCCAAGAAGCTTCCTAGATACTTTTGGAATATTCTAGGCTAATTTGTCTTATGTGCTACTTTGTAAGCCCGACTAACTTCATTGCTAAACTCCATATTGTTACAGGTGGGTGTTGGGTTTTGGTTGTAACATCAAGTCTGGCCCAAGCACAAATTCAGGGATTTGAGGACTAGTCCATAGGTCATGCAATTGACTCAACTCCAAAATTTTGTTCCATGCACTGTTTGAATTTTGTAGCCTAGCTGAATACCATGGTGTTTATGCTATTCTTATTACTATTTCTTAATTTTGTACACACACATTTAATAACAAGGAAAATCACTTCTATCTACACTCCAAGTTTCAAATTCATAACTTTTCAAGACAATCAAGTAGATCTAATTGCATAACATTGCATCTAAGCACACTGCCTAGTCAAGCATGTATAGAACACAAAGTCAGCCTGGTCTTAACTCCTATCCCTTACAATCTTCAACTTCCTGCTTGTAGTCTACGCCTGACGTCTCCAAGTCTTCACTGTTTAGCAGAATTCCTTTGGTTTCTCCCTCTTGACATGGTGAGTCCATACGGTCTCCTCCTTGAGTATTTCTCTCTTCACACTTCAATTCCTGACCTCCCTTGATCTTTTCTTTTCCTCCAAGAAACCACCTTTCTCTTCCTTTTGGTGGTCCAAGACCCTCTCTGATTTTACTATTACTTTCTTCTCTCTTCTCCTTGATGCCTTCTATGCCCTTCAATAGTCCAAAACCATTCTCTAATTTTTCTTTCTAATCAAACAAAGAGAGAAGGCAGATGTAAAAGACCAAATCCGAGGAGAGAAATAGGAGAAAGGAAACTCACATTGGGACACTTGAATGAGAGAAAAATCCAAATGCCTAGCATGAGCTTCGGCTTTAGTATTTATAGGTAGCATGCAAGGCCCTTGAGAAGCTTCTCAAGAAGCTTCCTTGAGCCACTTTCTTAGAGTGCAAGCCAAATTAACTAAGAAGCCTCTCAAGAAGCTTCCTTCTAGAAGCCGCCTACTTGGCGTGCAAGCTATGCTAGTTAGAAGCTTCTAGAAGCTTCCTTCTAGAAGCTACCTGCTTGGAGCACAAGTTAACTAGTTGGGAAGCTTCCCAAGAAGCTTCTTAGATGCTTTTAGAATATTCAAGGCTAATTTGGCTTATTATTTACTTCATTAGCCTTACTAACTATATCGCTAAACTCCATATTGTTACATATTCCTCCACCGCTAGTTGGTGATGTCCTCATTGCCATTGAAGCTTCAAACTCTTGGATGGTTATTTGTGCATTTTGGAGGTGAGAAAGAGGTTCCCATGTGGCATCATAAAGGGGGTACCCTTTCCAAAGGACCTTGTACTCCACATGGTGGCATCGTCCTTGTTGGATGTGGCGACGTGCAAGGATACGATCAACTTCATACTCCTCATGATCATTGATAGAGATAGGAGGAGGAGGAAGTTGGACTTGAGAGGAGAAAGAAGAGGGGTTAGGAACAAAGGGTTTCAACTTGGAAACATGAAAGATAGGATGGATGCGCATATGACAAGGCAAGGCAAGTCGATAAGCAACAGGACAGACAATTTGGGTGACATCAAAAGGTCCTATCCAATTAGGGGCAAGTTTACAAACTTGGGTATCAACTTCTCTTCCAACTTGGGTAGTAACTAGAGGATGACATAACTTCATCACCAACTTCAAAAGTGAGATCACAACAATGTTAGTCCGTATATTGTTTTTGACAATTCTGAGCAACAAGGAGGTGAGATTCGGCTTGTTGGAGAGATTCGGAGATGGTGGTCAAGAAGGTTGAAGTATGGGGGACTTGAGACGGAGGAGGAGCAAGAAGAGAATCTAGGCAAGTGGATCTTGGCCAAAATTGAGAAAGAAAGGAGAGAATCTGGTGCTTGCTTATTTAGAATTATTGTATGCAAACTCCGCAGCTGCAAGACATTGATCCCAATTGGTATGGTGAATGTTGACAAATGCACAAAGCATATCTTCCAAGGTGTGATTTTCACGTTCAGTTTGTGCATCAGTTTGAGGATGATAGGCTATGGACAAAGCAAGCTTGGTGCCAAGTAGCTGGAAGAGTGCTTGCCAAAAATTTCTAGTGAAGCAAGGATCATGGTCAAAGATCCTTCAAACATTATGGCATCCCATGATGTTTGAAGACATTATCAAAGTAGAGTTGCACCAAGGTTGGAGCATCCATAATATCAACAGTTGGTGCCAAATGGATTTGCTTACTAAGCTTATCCACAAACAACACAATTGTTGTGTGACCTTGTTGTGTCTTAGGTAAGGAGGTGATGAGATCTAAGCTCACATGTTCCCAACGAGTAGCTGGAATGGGAAGTGGCTGAAGGAGTCCACTTGGCTTTTGGTTACTAGCCTTGTTACGTTGACAACTCTCACATGATCGGACAAAGTCCCAAATATCTCGTGTCATGTTGGGCCACCACCATTGGCATTGGAGGGTACCCAAGGTCTTAGCTACTCCCATGTGACGAGCTATTGGTAAATCATGGGCTTCTTGAAGGCGCACAAGTCAAAGATCACCTTTGGCTAGAACATAGATCTGGTCCGCATGGAGTAGAAGGCCTTCCTTGAAGGAGAAGGTGTTTTACTCCTTGTCGCATGCTATCAGACAACCAAGTACCATTTGGAAGAAGGGATCTTTTTGTAGAGCTGATCAAAACTTGTTATGGACCTTGGGATCAATTGACACCGTTGTAATTGCCGTTGTGATGAGAGGAAGATCCTTCAAATCAGGTTGTTGTGATAGAGCATCAGGGATGACATGGAACTGATCTAGTTTGTACTTGAGTTTGATGTCAAACAATTGGAGTTGCCCTTCCCATCGATGATGTCGACTCTTCATGTGCTCCAAGTGTAGGGTCTGCAACAATGGGTTGTGATCAGTTTGCATGATCACTTTTTTCCCCAAGAGATAATGCCTCCATACCTTGGTGGCATATACCATTGCAAATTGTTCCCAATCTCAAGCAGAGTAATTTCTTTCAATTGTATTTAGTTGGCAAGACACAAAGGCAATTGGATGTAGTCCACCTGGGAATTCCTATTGCAACACAACTCCAATTGCAAATTTAGAAGCATCAAAATCAACCACACAAGGTAGTTGAGGATCATATGGTTGAAGAATGGGTCTTGAAGACACCATATGCTTTAACTTTTGTGTCACGCCATTTGTAGTGCCGCATCTAGATGCTCGGACATTGGAGTTCCAGTGATAGTAGTTAGAGTTATTCTAGTAGTTTCTCAGAGACTACTTTCCGGCGGTCAGATTTTGTGTTTGGGGTACTGACTTCATGGTGGGGCCCACCGTCACTTTGCACCGTTCATACCGTCAAGTGTGCCGTCAGCGGGACCGTTTGGGTTTCATAGCTAGCTCGAGTCAAGGGGGTATAGTTTTGAAGTGAGCTCCAGAGAGCTCACTTCTCTGATGTTGAGCCTTCGAGTTCTTGGCTATGGTGGACAGAGGCCGGCGAGTGTCACCTGGATTCTCTATGCTTGAGTAGGTGTGGCTTGACTGCAATTAGTGCCCAGTTGTTGGCAATTTATAGAGTGACAGATCAAGTACTGATCTGAGTTGAGTTGAGTTGAGAGTGGTAAGCAATTTGATTATTGTGGCACTTTAGAGTCAATGTATGACTTATGTGTGAGTTGTGTTTCTATAGTGTATGATGTTGACAGCGATGTATGTTGTGTAGTGTGGTGCCCACATTTTTTGTTTTTTTCAGAATAAAGGAGAAGAAGTGTATAGAGGAGTCGGATTGTGCATGTATAGTGAAGAAGGTGAAGAAAAGAGTCGTCGGAATGAAACCCAAAGTAAAGTGACTTCGGGTCATAAGGCGAAGTATTTGGAAATGCCTTGTCAGCATAGAACCCAAAGTAAATTGTCTTCGGATTGGGGGGAGCTCAACCCGAGGCAAAGACATTCTAACAACCTTTTTTCGGGGCAAGAAATTCAAGAAGGAGCCGTTTGAAACCTTGCGGCTCATACGCGCGAAGGTTGATTGACAGTGACAGGTGCATGTTGGAGGTGTGATTTCTCGGTAGAAACTCAAAGTGACAGAAGACAAAGAAGCGCAACTCTATAAAAATCAAAACTGCAACAACAAACTGTCGAGTAATTTTCCTTCGCCGTTGAGGAGTTGTCTTGCAGGTGATCCGAGAAAGGGAAATAGAGTTGGCCTCGTGTTAGTGCACAAAGGAGAAGTTGCGAGAGTGAAATCAAGAGAAAGTGCGAAAGTAGAAGAGATGGGAGGAGGGAGGAAGAACTCCGAATTTGTAGTGAGAAATCATGCAATTCGGAGATTAGATGTGATAGCGCGGATTGAAGTCTTGAGCCAACTTCAGATCACATTTCTGGCATGGAATTGGAACGTGAGTTTTCTAGGATTCATGACAGAAATCATCGAGAGTAAGTGTCTTGATGGACCCAAGGAAGAAGGGAAGAGAGGAAATCCAGCTCATTGGACAGAGTCGGATTGGAGACTCGTACTCGGGAAGGAGGCAGGCTCGGAGCAGGGAGCCACGTTCTTGGGGAAAGGAGAGATAGCTCAGGAGACGTAGGAGGTGAGAGATGCCTTCTCGTCGAAAAGAACAAAGAATGGGTACAAAGTTGAGAGTTACAAAGATCCAGTGAAGAGAGGGATTGTGAGTGCTCTCATGGCAATCTTGAAGCCGGAAAGAACGACTTATGTGATGAAACACCAAGCGGTGTTCTTCCATAAGTTGTTTGCAGGAGAACCTATCAATTGGGCGAGGTGTTTTCACGGGAGAACAAGGCAGATGGTGTGGAATTTGCGGGATAAGTCGTCTCCACACTACATTGTGCCGTTTGCAGCACACTTCTACCTCAGGCTCAATTTGTTGAACTTGGCGGAGCGGACTCGGATGGTGTTGCACTTCCATCTTGATGTGCAAAAGGAGGTCGACGTCAAGGAGCAGCAATACATTCTCCAAATCCGGAGCACGGACAACTACTACGCAAAGACAAGGAAGAACATGGAGGTCGTAGTGAGTAGTCCGACAAAGAAGAGGAGTCGGCAAGGAGAAGCCGAAGAAAGCAAGAAACCTCGAAAGATGCAGAGAAATAACCTGAGGCAAAGTATGGTGGTAATTGGGTTGGAAGATGAAGACTCAGAAGGCAAGGCCGAGCTGAAGACGGAAGACTCGGAACATGAGGAGGAACCGGAGCTGACATTGCAGAGTGGAGATACGAGCAGTGACAGTGAAGAAGGAGGAGAGATGACATTGGTACCAGCAGCCAACGAAGAAGAATAAGAAGTGCAAGCCGAGTTGGAGGCCGAAGACAACTCGCCGTTGGAAGACGAAGTACCAATGCCAGAGGAAAAGAAGATCGCAGTACAGCGAGGAGTTCACTCACGACGTAAGGCAAAGTGTGAAGCGGGGCCGAGTAGAGTGAAGGAAGAGGCAGAAGAAAGCTCGGGAAGCAAGGCGTCCATCCCGATACAAAGACTCCAGAGAAGAAGGCGAGTATTGGGTGAAGAAGAGGTAAGGAAGGAGATTTCTCTGCAAGAAGACATAGGTGCGAGAAATGGAGTGGAGTACCTGCAGGAAATTGCGTGTCCATTGTTGATGAAGTTAGAATACAAGAAGAAGGAGATGCAGTCAACTTGTCCAGATGTGAAGATTGTTTTGTAGGTCCTATCGAGATTAGAAGAAGAGAACTCGGAGTTGAAGAAGAGTCTAACCCAAGGTGAGGAGGAGAGAGAAGTACTGCGAGCGGAGGCAGTAGAGAGAAGTCAGGTAATTGAAGACCTAAAGAGGGAAGTGAGCTATCGAGAGGATCTTGCAAGGAAGAGTGACATAGCAAGAGAGAGACAAGTAGCTGAACACAAAATCTTGAAGCAACAGTTTGCTGATTCAAGAGTAGAACTTATCCATGCTATGGCAAGGGTAGCAACGAAGGATCAAGAGTTCGATAGAGTGATGGAGAGTATGGAGGAGAAGAAGCAACTCTGGCAAAGAGAGTTGGCTGCGCGGTATAGAGAAGAAGAAAGATTACGAGAGTTACTTTGTAATCAGGAAGAGAAGGTTGTGCAGAAGGAGAAGGAGAAGGAGACGGTGAAAGTCGAGTTCGAGGCAGAGTTGGAGATGTACCAAGAGGAATGACTTGCAGATCAGGAACGAGAAAGGAAGACAAGATTGGAGCCATTGAAGGAGATAGTCATCAGGGTGAATGCAATGTTAAGTACAAAAGCCAGCGTTTGAATTGAAGAAGCACGATTGCACGAGTTGAAGTTGCTGGTGCAGGAGACAAGGCAAAGACTAGTGAAAGACACAGAGATGAATGCCTTGTTGATTAAATTGAGAACTCGTGTAGATAGAAAGATCTTAGAGGTAGAAGATAACATCTCGATTAGATTAGACTTAGTAAAAATAGAGATAGAAAAACTTTAGAGGGATGTTAGAGCAAAACCCGAAGTAGATAACATAGGAGTGAAAATGTCTTCAGAATTACCAATGGAGACATTAGAGAAGAGTGGGTCAGAAGATAAGAAGTTAGATAGATTACCCACTAGTGAAATTTTAGATCAAGAAAGAGAATTGCTGGATTTGGTAGAAGATGTAGGAGTTGTGAAACCCGAGGAAAAAGTGATAGGAAGTAAAATTACTTTGGGTTTGGGTTTGAAAGCCGAGGACAAAGTAGACATTGGATTGGAGTAGTAACCGATTTGAGATTTGAAGAGACAGATATGAAAGATTGCATTGTCATTTTGGATCTGCAGGTTAGAAGAGTTGTTGTAGAACAATATAGTTGTTAGAACTGTCAATTTGTTCACTACTTAAGAGTGGCATTTGCAGTCTAATGTAGTTCAGTGCTCATTATTTTTGAGAATAGATAAAGCAAAGTGCTGTGAAGCAGTGCTCGTCGTTTGAGCTTGATTCCGAGTATCAACTTTGTGATTGTGTTTGTGAGTGTTTAAAGTGCAAGTAAGAGTGCTTGTTGGATGTTGGATTCCACAGCCTTGATCTTCATTCTGTGTGTTTGATCCTGAGTGAAGTGCAATCAGAGCAATGCCTTGACAGATCTGAGAGGAATTGTAGTGTTGGTAGTATTCTGCATTTGTGAGTGCAGTGCAAAGTTGATATGAAGCAATTTTGATCAAGGAAGTTGTGCCTTCAGTGGAGGGGTGGAACACAATTCTGAGGCAAAGTCATTTTGCAGTGAAGTGCCGTTTTTGGGAGAGCCTGAATCATCACAATCAAGATTGTTTGGAAAGATTTGATGGAGTTGTGATTATGGAGTGTTAATTTGTGACAAGACTGCGAGTCAGTGCTTGTTACTCTCTTCTGGGTGTGGTTTCTACCTGAGAGATTAAAGACGCAACCAAGAAGAACTACATGTTATTGTTTGACTTTGTATTTGGACGTTTCCGACTTGTATCTCTGCGGGAACAAACTTTACTTACCCGATTACTGCAAAAGTGATATTTGCCGGGTTGTCACATGTAGCGATGTATATACGCAAGACATCTAGAATGCTTCTTCATGCTTGGTGGTCCATTGGAAGCTCAAGTTTTTTCCTAAGAGGTCAGTCAATAGTGCAGCCACATGAGCATAATAGTGGATGAACCGTCGGTAAAAGCTGGCCAATCTATTGAATGCCCGTGCTTTTGTAGCATCCTTTGGGGTAGGCCAATCAATAATGGCCTTGATCTTCTCTTCTTCCATCTTGATCCCCTCTGATGAGATCTTATGACCCAAGAAGGTAACCTACTTTTGCCAAAAGGCACACTTCGACTTCTTGCAGTAAAATTTCCATTGTTGTAGTTGTCTTAGGACTTCTCGCACATGATTCACGTGTTCTACCTCTATCTTGCTATAGATTAAGATATCATCCAAGAACACCACCACTGACCGATCCAATAGTCCATCCAACACCCGATGGGTCTGATCCATGAAGACTGCTTGAGTATTAGTGAGTCCGTAAGGTAGAACTCTCCACTCAAAATGCCCATACCTTATGCGAAAGGTAGTCTTTTGCACATCCTCTCTATCAATGAGAATTTTCCAATAGTCGCTACAAAGATCCAACTTGGAAGAGTAGCATGCTCCACTTAGTTGATCAAGCAAGTCATCAATCTGAGGCAAGGGATATGCATTCTTCACGGTTTTCTTATTGAGCCCACAATAATCAATACAAAAACAAAGTCCTCTATCCTTCTTTGGAACAAAAAGTACCGGTGCTTCCCAAGGAGAGGTACTATGTTGTATGAAGTCCTTCTCCAACAACTCTGTAAGTGTTGTTTGCAACTCCTCCAACTCCTTTGGTGAGAGCCGATAGATTGGTCTACTCACTGAGTACTCCTTGGCAATAACTTGATCTTGAAGGGCATACCTCGATTGGAGGGTAATCCTTTTGGCAGATCATCCAGAAACACATCTGCAAACTCCTGAACTATCCGATCAACCATTATTGATGAGGCTCTTGGCCCTCCGTAGATTGTTCTTGTGCAATCGGCTTGATCCACACTGTGAATATAGACTTATCTTCCTCCAAAGCTTGCTCTATTGCTGCTTTATTAACAAACTTCCCTTCTAGGGATTCATCTCTCTTCCAAGCTTGCTCCATGGTTGCCTTCTTGGCAAACTTCCCATCTTGGGACTCATCTCCCTTCTAGGTTTGCTCTATGGTTTCCTTCTAGACAAACTTCCTATCTTGGGACTGACTATTTCTAGGTGTCTTACTCAGAGGTGCCAGACAACCTAATCAGAAATTCCTACTTTGGTTTGTACTTGAATTTGGTGTCGGGTCCAATCAAATTGAACCTTATGATGTTCAAGCCAAGGTAGACCCAAAATGATATCATAGTGTAGAGGTGCCACTATAAACCTCATACACTCCAAATACTCCTCCCAATCTTGAAGGTAACACGATGCAAGGTGCGGAATGTAGAACCTTTTCTACCATTCGTCATCATCAAACTACTTCCAATCATTGGCTTGATAGGAATACCCAATTCCTTTGCTACTTGCATAGACATGCAATTCTTTGAACTTCCAGAATCAACCAAAATCCTACAACCCCGATTAGATATTGTACCTTGCAAGTGAAGCAAACTTGCATAGGTCAAGCCTTCAATCCCAATAGAACTAATCAAGCTCCTAGTAGGCGGCTCAAAATCTCCTACTGGGATTCCTTGTTTGCTTGATCATTCTGCTCCACAACCTCAACTTGGGCAACTTGTCAAGGTCGTCCATTCTTGAGTGGACATTCAGCAATGCGATGCCCCAATTGGCAACAATAAAAACAACCACTATTTTATCACAATTTCTCTCTATCTACCGTGCTAAGTGGTCTTTGTTGAATGGCATCAATCTCCATTGGTGCTGGCTCCTCCACTTGTGTGTAGTGTATTGGTAGGCTCTGTGGAGGTTGAGGTTGAGACCAAGTTGTTTCCACCAATGAATCAAAACGTTTGGCCGACCACATGGCTTCCTCCAAGTGTTGTGGCTCTTGCATGGTTACCTCTAATTTGGTTCTTTCCATCAAGCCCCTCACAAATAGATCTAGAGCTTCACCTTCCAATATATCTAGAATTTGCATGATGGTGTTTTGGAATTACGTGATGTAGCTTCTTATAGAGCCAATCTATTTCAACTCTGCCAACTTATCTGGTGCAGTTCGTGTGGCATTTATAGCTTAGAACCGACTAATTATTGCACTCTTGAATTCTGTCCATGCCAAGATTGGTGCAACAATTTGTTGTTCAACTAGCTCCACTTGGAATCTCCACAATAGCTTTGCTACTCCATCCAATTGGCTAGAAGCCAAGAGAATCTATTGTCGCTCGTCTTGTAGACTGGTAGCTTCAAAATAACGTTCACAATCAAACATAAAATTATCCACTACACCCGGAAGATTCTTGCCTTCAAATACCTTGGGTTTAGGGAATCTGATATGATCTTCTCCTTCTTGAATTGGTACTCTCTCTACCTGCTCTTGTCGTCAAAGATCTCATTCATCCAACAATCGAGTAAGGTGCTCAATTTGTTGCTGCATAGCAAGGATAACATTGGGTATTGCCGCCATGGTTGCTACTCTATCATACCACTCCCAATCTATCTAATTTATTAACACATAGAAACAACACGTCCACCGTTGTCCATAAGTTACAACCGGAAGCACCAAGGGTTCCTCAAATATTGTGATCATATGTAGAAAATCTTGTCCAAAGTGCAAGGTGATGAATTGTGTGAAATGATGCTTGGGTAGTATTTGGATGCAAAAATCCTAATGGTTTGGTGGAAGTGGATTTGGTGGTCCATAAATTCCATCCATCCCATTCCTGCTCTGATACCAATGTAAAAGACCAAATCCGAGGAGAGAAATAGGAGAAAGGAAACTCACATTGGGACACTTGAATGAGGGAAAACTTTGAATGCCTAGCATGAGCTTCAGCTTTGGTATTTATAGGTAGCATACAAGGCCATTGAGAAGCTTCTCAAGAAGCTTCCTTGAGCCGCTTTCTTAGAGTGCAAGCCAAGTTAACTAGGAAGCCTCTCAAGAAACTTCCTTCTAGAAGCCGCCTACTTGGCGTGCAAGGTATGCTAGTTAGAAGCTTCTAGAAGCTTCCTTCTAGAAGCTTCCTTCTAGAAGCTACCTACTTGAAGCACAAGTTAACTAGTCGGGAAGATTCCCAAGAAGCTTCCTAGATGCTTTTGGAATATTCAAGGCTAATTTGGCTTATTATCTACTTTGTTAGCCTTACTAACTATGTCGCTAAACTCCATATTGTTACAACAGATTTTGATTCCTCAATCTGCCTTCTCTTGTTGTCTGATTTTCTTCTTCTCTTCTTTTGATACTATTCTTGTACTTTTTCTTGAACTCTCTCCCTTCTTCACTCTATTCTTCTTGTTTGCTCCCCTACTTTTCTCTCAATTCTTTTCTTAACCTTCCATCTCTTGAAACATTTCTTCTTCCAACCCTCTGATACTTCTCAGATCCTTCTTGCAAAACCTCTGCCAACCTTCACACTCCTTCTAGAAATCCTCACTGTCAAAAGCTCATTGCCTCAAACATTTCTACTTCAAAACCTTTGTCACTCAAAGCTTCTCTCCAGCCTTTTTGATCTCTCAAAACATCTCTTGCAAGAATCTCTGTCAAACCTTCAACTCCTTCCCAAAATCCTCAACTGTCCCAAGCTCGTCTCCCAAAAAACATTTCCTCTTTCACAATCCCTCTGTAACTTCTGGAAACTCCTCTCTAGCTTTACTGGTTTTCCAAAACTTCCTGCCAAGAACCTCTCTACTCGAAGTTCCTCTCCACATCCTTCTACTCTCACAAAAACATCTCTTGCAAGAATCTCTGTCAAACCTTCAACTCCTTCCTAAAATCCTTAGTTGTCCCAAGCTTGTCTCCTGAAAAAATTTACTCTTTCACAATCCCTCTTTCACTTCTTGAAACTTCTCTCCAGCTTTACTGATCTTTCGAAACATCTCCTGCCAAAATCTCTCCACTTGCAATTCCTCTCCATATCCTACTGATCTTTCAAAATCATCCCTTGCAAGAATCTCTGTCAAACCTTCTTTGTCAAAATTTCAACTCCTTCCTGAAATCCTTAACTATCCCAAGCTTGTCTCCTGAAAAACATTTCTCCTCAAAACCTCTGTCACTTCAAGCTTCTCTCCAATCTTTCTAGTCTCCCAAAACACCTCCTACATTTCTCTCCACTCAAAGTTCCTCTCAAGGCCCTATTGATCTCTCAAAATTCATTTCTTGCCAAGAACCTCTCTGTCAACCTTCAACTTCTTCCCAAAAATTCCTCACTATTCTCCTACAAACATTTCTCCTCAAAACCCTTGTCACTTCATGAAACTCCTCTCCAGCCCTATTGATCTTCCAAAAACTCTCTATCAAGAACCTCTCCACTCAAAGTTCCTCTCAAAACCTTACTGATCTCTTGAAATCATTTCATGCCAAGAACCTCTCTATCAACCTTCAACTTCTTCCCAAAAATTCCTCATTGTTCCCCTGCCAACATTCCTCGTCAAAATCCCAGTCACTTCACGAAACTCCTCTCCAGCCCTACTGATCTTCTCAAAACTCCATGTCAAGAACCTTTCTGTCAAACCTTCAACTCCTTCCTGACTCTTCTATGTCATCAAAACCCTTCCATGTCTTCATGTAAGAAAACCTTTGATCCTTCATACTCTTCTTGTCTCTTCTCTATCCTCAAAAGCCTTCCATGTCTTCTTATCCCCAAAACCCCTTGATCCTTCACACTCTTCATGTTCTTCTTTGTCTTGTCCAGCAAGCAAGCCCTTCAAAATCCTCCCTAATTCTTTTTTCTATCTTGTCTAGCAAGCAAGCCCTTCGAAATCCTCCCTTATTCTTTTTTCTATCTTGTCCAGCAAGCAAGCCCTTCCAAAATTCTCCCTAAGTCTTTCCTCTGTCATGTCCAGCAAGCAAGTCCTTCAAAAATCCTCCCTAAGTCTTTTTCTTTGTCCTTTCATTAAACAACACTCTCACCCTTTTCTTCTTCGTTTCTCATTACTCAACATAAGTTTTCGCATAAGCTCATTTGATCAAAAGCACCAAATAAAACTTCCAAGACTTTTTGGCTCAAGAAAAATAAAATGTCTTAACTAAAATACTCTCACATGCCTTATAAGTTCAAATGACACTCAAAGAATATTCCAAGACATTAAGACATTTTCTTTTTCACCTTTGTGGCATATTTCAATTTCTGCCCTATTAGAAGAGAATACATTTTTTATTCTCTGAGCCGGGAAACAAGTAGAAGTACACTTTTGGTGATATCTCTTTCTGATCTATTTAGTCCATCATGTATAACATCCCTTCAGATATTACTAAATCAAATTTCACCTCTAGATCATATATCTAGCTATTGGTTTTAAGGTTTTCAAGTTTGTTTCAAGTTTTGCTCTATTAGTAGAAGTACTCTTTTCGTGACACCTCTATCTGATATATTTATTCCATCATGTATAACATCCTTCCAAATGTTACCAAACCAAATTTCACCTCTAGATCATATGTCTAGTTATTGGTATTACAAATCTCCCTCCTTTTAAGACGTAATGTCCTCGTTGCAAACCTATTGCTCAAAAGATTGCACCAACACCGGTGCATGTGTCAAGTTTGCAGCTGGCTCCCAGGTCACCTCATATAGTGGGTAACCTTTCCACTATACAAGATAGTCCACCCACAGATGGTGAGTACCATGGATGCATTTTTGGAGAATATGCTTTGAGTGTCATTTGAGCAAGTACCATAAATAGAGCCACGGTTTGGTGTATCTCAAAATTAAGCTCCAAGTGTTGAGTAACACAAAGAGACTCTAGAGCTAAGGTCTCATAGAAGGAAACTCTAGCTCTCACCAAATGGCACCAACGATGAACCTTTTTCCCAATGACATTGTAAGCTTAGACCTCATTTTATTCGGCCTTTTTCCATTCTTTGTCGAGTTGGCATTGTGACCTATCACCTCAAGCTACCACCACAAATGAAGATCCATCTAGTGTTCCATGTTTCCTTATTACATAGATATACCTCCCAATCGGGCCACTATCATTCCACACAAGATATTTGACCTTCTCAGACATTCATTGATGGCACAAAGGAATATGAAGTAGAACATATTCTCCAAAAATGCATCCATGGTACTCGCCATCTGTGGGTGGACTATCTTGTATAGTGGAAAGGTTACCCACTATATGAGGTGACCTGGGAGCCAGCTGCAAACTTGACACATGCATTGGTGTTGGTGCAATCTTTTGAGCAATAGGTTTGCAATGAGGACATTATGTCTTAAAAGGAGGGAGATTTGTAATACCAATAACTAAACATATGATCTAGAGGTGAAATTTGGTTTGGTAACATTTGGAAGGATGTTATACATGATGGACTAAATATATCAGATAGAGGTGTCACCAAAAGAGTACTTCTACTAATAGAGCAAAACTTGAAACAAACTTGAAAACCTTAGAACCAATAGCTAGATTTATGATCTAGAGGTGAAATTTGATTTGATAACATCTGAAGGGATGTTATACATGATGGACTAAATATATCAGAAAGAGATATCACCAAAAGTGTACTTCTACTATTAGGGCAGAAATCAAAATATGCCTAAAATCTTTAGTCAATTTTGGAGGCCTAAACGAATGAATTAGGCCTAAAAAATGTAGAAATTCCCTCCTCCCAATAGAAAAAGGCTAGCCTTCCCTCCTCCTAGCTTTGTCATTGGAAAGCTCTTCCGATGGTATCTCATTCATACAATTTGGAGATTCTTACAAGAAGATTCTCTAAAAATTCCCTTCAATCAAAGATGGGTTCACCAATCAGATAGGATCAAAACCAACATGTCACCCATACATGTAACCAATCTAAGGGTAGAGTTTGCTTACATGTCACCAATCCATGTATCTGATCCAAGGGTGGAGCTTCCTTTGAAGGAGTCCCCTTTGTTATATAATACAACCAAGGTGCTTTGGTGCATCGGAGTTTGAGTGTGAAATTTGTATTTTCTCTTTTGTGTCTCTCTACTATACTCAAAACATTACACATAATATGCAGATTGATGTATAACAATTTGTTGGCAGATGTGTGGTTTGTGATTGAGTTAGAGCTTCATTCAATGTTCCATGCCACAATTACACCCATTACCTATCATGGGGTTGGATTAGCGTTGGATTTTTGACTTTGCTGGACCTTTACCATTGACTATGAGACATCATCGGTACATTTTAGTGATGGTGGAGCACTTTTCCAAGTGGATTGAGTTGGTGGCCCTTCCTAACAAGTCAAGTGAAGGGATGGCTTACTCGTTCCTAGATCGGGTTCTTAATCATTTTGGTACACCAGATGAGGTTTTAACTGATCAGGCTCCCAAGAACTTTGTACAAAGTTCTTGGAGGAGTTTCAAGTCTTGTGTGACAAGGCTTTGATTGATCATCATCATACCTCTTGATCTCACACTGAGGTAGATGGCTTAGGAGAGAGAGTGGTTTAGACAATGAAGAGAGGATCACAAACGTATGGTTTTTAGAGAATCCACTTGGGAGATTGGGATCTCCAATTACCTTGGTTTACCATGGGCTATCGGTTCAATTTGCAAGCCTCCTTAGTATCCTTCTCTCCTTACTTTCTACTCTAGGGACAAGATTCAGATTTACTTGCAGCCATTCGTCAAGACGCTCCTGTAGTGTTGGACTTGGATGATCCAAATGTATGGATGAGTGCATGTTCTCAACGTGCAGAGATTTTTTGGAGAGTGATGCCGATGGCCTTTGATAACTTGGTGATTGCTAAACATAGGGATACTCTACGCTACGCTAGCATTCAAGGAGGAGGTTCTAGACCCTTGATCCATCAATTTCATCCAAGTAATTATGTGTATCTATTGTAGACAACATCAATGATGCTTGATGTTTCTGCATGCCACACTATCTTGAGAGTGTGCAAGGTTTTGCCATATGGATTCCTTGTATTTGAAGGACGTGATAGTGTTGTTTGGAAGGATCATATGCACAATTGTGTGTAGTGCCACCTCCCAAACATTGATGGTATTATGGATCCAAGCTTGGCATTTGTACGTGTAGGCTTGTGATGTATGTTATGCGGCTCTTCTGGTGGAGCTGCTACTTTGTTAGTGAGTGAAAGTTGTTCGAGAGGATGGCATATGGTATGTATGACTCTTCCCCTTACGATGGTTCCTCAAGGATAGTAGTTATGTCCTAGATGTACTTGACTTATAGCTAGTTCATCCTTTATATGGTATAGATTACAAACAAGCAACTTATGATGGGGCCCAATAGCACCTGACCTCATAATCTTTGCCCACCATATGGTATACTATGTACTTGGAGTAGATGCCTATTTGGAGTTAGAAGGACCTAACCGCCAACTTGGAAGGCAATTGTGGAACTTGAGAGTCCATGTATGACTTATGTGTAAGTTTTGCTTATATAGTGTGTGATGTTGACAATGATGTATATTGTGTAGCGATGTATATACACACGATAGTTATCATGCCATTTGTGACATCGCATCTAGATTGCTTCGACTCTGGAGTTGTGGTGTTGGTAGTCAGGAGTATTTTGATAGTTACCCATAGACTAATTGTTGATGGTCAGATTTTTTGTTTGGGGTATAGACTACATGGTGGGGCCCATCGTCACTTAGCACCGTTCGTACCATTGGGTGTGCCGTCAATGAGACTGTTAGGGTTTGAGACCTAGCTTGAGTCCAGAGGGTATACTTTTGAAATCCAACTCTAGAGGGCTCAATGGACTCTGATATTGAACCTTCGAGATCTTGGCTATGGTGAACATAGACCGGCAAGCATCACCTGCATTCTCTTAGCTAGAGTGGATGTGGCTTGATTGTCATTCATGCTCACTTGTTGGCAATTTATGGGGTGATAGATCAAGTACCGATCTTATTGAGTGTGATTTGAATTGTGTAAACAAATTGACTATTGTGGCATTTGAGAGTCCATGTATGATTTATGTGTGAATTGTGCTTCTAAAGTGTGATGTTGACAACTATGCATGTTGTGTTACATCACACATGTTAACGCATGCAAGTTCTCTCTTTACATGCATCACCCCATTACATTCTGTAGATCGCATTTAGGCTTTCCTTCCATATGTCTCGAGGACAATGTATGCAAACTCTGATTGTACACACAGTATGTACACTCTGATTCCTATGCCCTACGACATCTAGTGGTCCACACTCTCCTTACTCATAAGGGCTATATGTGATGGATAGATTTGATAAGAAAGATAGCCTATACGTTGGTACATGAGAATAAAAGCAGTTTAGAAAACGGGAAATCATGATCCAACTAAGAATGCAAATGATATTCAAATGGTATGATATAAGTAAATCAAATTGAATAGCAACATGGAATATAAATCAAGTGAATCTAACTAAATGAATGTAAATCGGAATAAAAATGTAATTAAAACATAACATGTATATTAGTTACTTATTTATTTTAACATGCATACATGGAATATCCTAGTTATATAAACGATATTGTCAAATGGACGATGAACACGATGGACGCCTGAACATGTACTCCTTCTTTATGTGCCTTACAAGCGACAGAATGAAGGAATCACATACGCCTGGCTCCTCTTCAAAATGAAAGTGCGGGAGCAGCTATAGCTCAGCAGCTCATTCATATACCGTGAATGAAGTGGAACCCTCAATCGTCACACTTTGGCGCGGCCAACCGATGTGTGTGTAGAGTAAGTGGGTAGAGTGTGTGCAGCTCCACCTGTGTGTCTTGGGCGGTCTTGAACGGACCACCATTCCTTCGCATTCGGAATTTGTTTGATATCCTCCGAGTTGTCTTGACAAATTCGGAACTGCTAATTGGTATCTGCTGCTGCTGCTGTAGCAAATGATGAAGACGCGGTAACTTCCCATTGCCACAGACGTATTCTGGAGTATTCCACCTCAGAAATCGTTGCGCTTCCCTTCAAGAACAATCACTCTTGGCATCGACTGGATGAGAACCGGAGGTAATCGAGAGTGCATGGTGTAGGCACACAATGTACCGGAAACTTGACAGACTAATATTTTCCTTGGATGACTCTCATGACCCAAATGAAAGGGCAAGTCAAGTGTTACATCTCCTTCATTAGTTTAGTATCAAAAGTACCTTCCAACAGTAATAACCAAGCCTACACAGTCCTCTAACCTGTTGGTATACTCATGTACACTATTTTCAAAAGATTCTCTTCAGGACTCATTTGACTGCGACCTCCTCCCGTCTTAAACATCACATGCCAAAACCCAGGACCAGGTTGTCTTGCACACAACCTGATTACCTACAAAACGACTTGATCTTCGATTTAAGGCCGTCAATTCCTAAAGCCACGAAGTTCTAAACACGTCGTTCCCGAGAATTTTGCACCGCACTCTGTAATCCATGGCCAAAAGTGGTGGACCTGTGTGCCCCCATATCTTCACATCAACTCTTCGTTGAACAGGACCCCTAGAAGGGTTGGACAGGTAAAATGGATAGCCAGAACGGTCTCCGTCAGAACAGTACAACTTCAGCAAGACAGGAACTTCAAATTAGAGAGTGTAATTAGAAGGTCTATACACATCAATCAGGTCCTCTGCAACCAGACGACCTCCGAAATTGTAACTGTAGAGTGAGACATTCGTCTCGAGGGAGCTCACTTTCCCGAAGATCATATCATTTCGATAACGGTACATTCTCTTCCTCAACTTGAATTTCACTTTGTCTGCTGTCATCATTCGCGTTTCTCAAGGCCCCCCTCAAACCGAACACAATGAACAGATTTGTCAAAGTAAGAAAGGATTCAGCACCTCCGTGTAGCCAGTCCACGTTTGATAAGGAAGTCCCGTAGTGAACTTTTGCTGCAACATGTTCAGCCAGTAGACTGTGGATAAGTTGACCCCCAAGAACAGACTCAGGATAGATGTCCATTGAAGTCCCATGAACTATGGGATAGATAAATACAAGAAAACAAAGTATTACAGATTGAGCAGCAGAGATCAAGTGACCGGAAAGTCGGATCTTCCTAGTTCTTTGTAGCAGTGGGAAAGACACGTTCAAGGTGTATGACTTACCATATATACCGGCAGGAACTGGTATCGTGAGTGACGCGATTTGCAAACAAACCAGATAAACAGTTAGAAACTTCTAAAATAGTGTTTAAACACAAGCATCTAGTTGCGCAACCAAAACACATCATCAATAGAGACTTGGCAGATTCTGCTCACATCCTGACGTTCCCCATTTGTTGAGGTAACTAGCGCACAGACAGATCATCGATTTCCTTCTTTCAACAAGATCCCAAGTTTACCGCTGGTGTCCTAACAGGGAGTTTATAGCAGAATATGAGATGCGCGCGCATGTGGTGACAAGGAACTTGGTAGTACGGCATTGAGGTTTCCAGTTCAAGGGAAAAATATCTGAAGAAATGTAGTACGGAAGATGTTAGTTTATGGAGCTAGCTGCACAATACATCACCTCCTCCTCAGTTAAAGGTTTGCTGTCTCCCCAGTCTCAGAAAGCTAAAGGCATCTTCTGCAAGTGAAGAAGGAGAAGGCTGGAGAGGAAGGCCAATAGGGATTTCTTCCAGTTCGCTGCAATTTGTAATTGCAGTTCAGAACTATGTTCGCTTCCTTGATCGTCACTTAATCCTTCTTGCAGTTTTCCCCAAGAGTGAACCAAGTTGTTATCGGTAGTCATCTTGCACCAGCTTCTGATTGCATGGAGTGGTTGTGTTCAATATTACGGAACTGATCTGCAATTTTGAATTTATCTTATCATCAGTACTAGTTCCCGGAGCTCATCAATTTGAAATACTTCTAAGTGCTTGCCAAGAGTCTTTGTATATAGTTTGTTCCAAGTGACGAGCGAGTCAGCGAATGTAGTCCCCAGTTTATCCACCCTCTTAATCTTAAAACCGTACTCACTTTTAGTTGAAAATAGAACAGAAAAAGAACAGCGAATAAGAGAGGGGAGTAGTTACAAATGCGCTAGTCACCTTTAACAGCTTGACTATCACGGAACTGTACTATCCAGCTCTTGAGCTTCAGCACACAATTTTGTGCATTAACAGAGTACTTAATACGAATGTGGTTACACAAATGAAGAGAGTTGCAGGGAGAGTTGCGGCTAAATGAAGAGAATCAGCATCAAATAGATAGAGTATGATGAGGATAGTCTTCATTTGGCTGCCACACACCATCCAAAACCCTTGATTTGATTTGCACGCGGACATCTTGTATAACGTCACGATCTTATCAAGCAAAAGGTGGTAAAGATAACTTTCTATTAGAAAGAAAGGATGACAACTCGATCAGGTGATACAGAACTACGTTGAACAAAAGTAGAACTCTCCTACCCTGCTTGAACAGAGTCTGCTTTTGGCTAATAGGAATAGGGGTAGCAATCCATATCCTCGATCCTCGCACATGGATAAAAATCGGGAGGAATGGCAAAGATTAGGAAAATATCTCTCTAAGTTTGGAGAGGAAACTCAGAATGTATCTGCAAGAGGATCGGTGGGTATAGCCACCGGCTAGACTCAATGCCCTGAATTGAGTCTAGCCGGAGGACAGAACAAACTATACGCCCCTGACATTGACTCACTTTTCCCCACCCCAACGACAGAGAAACAACTTCACCCCTCTTCGAAGAAAATGTGAGCCACCAGAACTTACATCCAAAGAAGAACCTGGAAAGCAGATGCCTTCCAGTAGACACAGAGCCATAGCACAGAGTTTCTGTCAGAAAATAAGAATCAGATGCAGATCAAAGTCAGAAAAATAAAGGAAGAACCATACTTGTTGCACCGACGAAGACGAGCAAGAAGTAGAAACCGAAGAGAGTCATTGGGGGCGAAGTCTTAGACTTATGAATGTGGTATAGAAACCCCAAATAGGGAAACAGCGAAGCTGCGAACAGAGAAGACGCTATGCTCTGAGAGTCCAACGCCGCACCAGGAGCCCACGGATCCACCAACGCCTTCACCACCAAACCCGTACTAAGCTCCCTACTTCGCCTCCTGCCTTCCACAAAGCCTACCCTGTTTCTACTCTGCAGCGCCTGATTGGACCAAACCCCAAGCAATCTGCAAGCCCTACTTTGCTCCACAGCGCACGGTGGCGCGTTGAGACCCGCATATCCTCCAACTCCTGCTCCCGTTAGCAGCAATCCCTGTGCCATGGCTCCTAAACTCTGTCAATTCCTTCCTCTTCCGACCACAATATTCACAAACTTCCCCACCAGGTTCAGCTATTCCTCAGTTATACATCAACCACGATCCACCCTTGGAGTGCAAAACGTCGTTTGAAACCATCCGTCCAATCACACACGCAAGTCAATTCGCGAGCGTTCCAGATCCTCAGCAACAGCAAGTGCTCGAGATGGTGATAGGATATCCGCCGCGGTCGTAATCGATTAAGTTGCTCGAGATCTGGACACCTCCAAAGTCGGGAGTCCATGGCTTCGAAGCTCCTGCGTCTTGTAGCAGAATCTTCTCTAATCCTCTCTTCTCACCACACACTCCAGTTGCTTTTCAAGGACGAGTACCACGCACTTCCTCCTGTGTCCCCGGAGATTTTTGGGTACAGTCAGCATAGACCACCGGATTCCACGAGACAATCAGCGAAATTTAGGGAAATTTCCAGACGTAATTCTCTGATCGGAGTAGTTTGCGGCATTACTCTGAGGGTTCCTGCAGATTAAGGGAATTCCCGGCGCTTACCGGGTTGTCGTGAAACTGGTGCTCATTGAAATTCCATGAAAGAACCGGTTACGTTTCCCAATCCAGCGGATGCGACTGGACTTGCCGACCAGGTCGCCCGGAAGTTACTTGCCATTCCAGGGAACTAGCTTTCATTCGCACCTGCATAGGTTAAGGAACTTACATTCCCGACGAGGTTCGGTGGAGAATCGTTAAATAACCGTTACAGGGGAAGAATGGAACCACCGCAATAGGGGGTTTCAGAAATAGGTTTGTTGGCGTTACAGGGGATAAATAATAAACTTCACAATAATCTTAGTGAACTTTGTAACGATACGTTATTCTAATAACTGAATGCTCGGTGACTTCAGTTAAGTGATATATTTTATAAATTGCATTCATTTATAAAAATCAAATTATATGTTATTGATGTTTGGGAACGTCGTAACTAAATAAATGATTGTCAGAAAGAGTGACTTGTTTCCTCAAGAAGGTGGCCATGTGGTCATTTGAATTATGTATTGATGATCTGGTTTCCATATTCAAGATCCAAAATGGCCCCGCCCAACAATTCAAATTTGTAAACTCGAATTCACCACCGTCTGGAGCAAATGTGAGAGTTGTCAAGCAACTAACGGCGGTTTTGTAGTTTTGCATTGGTGTGGGAAATGATAAGTGCCGCCTTGCGGCAACCAAGAAATTGATTAGAGGGCGATGATTCTGACAATTTTATGTTAGGAGTGCAACAAACTTTTTGCAATGGGAGATCAAGTACCTTGTTTTAGTGTAGGAGACTCACTTATCGACGTTGATCCGGGACCTACAGAGTCATCTTTGGATTTGCAACCTCAACAACCATTAGGGAAATTTGGAGACTTGTTGAGGATGACTTCTTTTGTGCCCGGCAAAACCAAGGAGGATGAACGATTTCGCATGGCAACACACCATTATAGCAAAATACTAGATTATTTGGAGGACCCTGAGCATTTTGCACAAATTCATGGTGTGAATTGCAAAAGGCCCATTCAGAAATTGACGGCATTTAGTTTCATGGCAACCTTTTAGATTAGGGAGGATCAAGGATTTCCTACTTCTATGATAAGTGACAAACTTTACAAGAAATGGTTGCGGTACATGAAACAATACAAAGAAACTCGGGAGCTTAAGAACAAGTCTACGAGAGAAGGTCTCATAGAGAAGGAATATGGCAAAGAGTGGAGAACTATAAAAGATAAATTGAATGGAATGTGCACACATTTTGCAAGAATGGAAGCCATGTTTGGGACCAGAGCAAACATAAGTCCACCAGCAATGGTAAGTTTAGGAGATTGTAATCTTAATTTGAGCAAAATTTGCGAGGTTGGTGAGGATGAGGTCCATGAAGGTACGCAAGAGTGCTCCCAATTGTCATCTCCTCCAAGTGTGGTGCTCCCTGACTCGGGCCCTGAGTTGGTCGCAAACACCCAAGGGGTGGAAAGTTTACCAAGTGGCATGGAGAATGGAATCCTATCACCTGAGGACGAGTCTCCATTTGTTCCACCAATCGAGGACTCGCCTTTCATTACACCACCGCCTTTAATTTCTACAAGAGATGGATCCGATTGTGCTTTTGCTGACCAAGAAGGGGAACATGACCCAAAGTGGAGGGAAGGTGGAATATCTACAAGTAAGGTACCCAAGTTGTCACCTAGTATGTCATTGTCTCATGATTTAGCAAAAATTACCATGTTGAAGGTAGATACTATAGAATCCAAAGAGAGGTTACGACTAGAAGCTAAACTAGAAGCCACCAACATGAGGAAGAGAGAGAAAACAATGATGAGAATGGAAGCAGAGCGTGTTAGATTAGAGACAGAGAAGATGAAAATTGAAATTGAGAAAAAATTGAGCGCAGATAAAAGGAAAGCTAGGGCAGACAAACAAAAATTTAAGGAATCAAAGTTTAGAATCAAAGCGCACTCATGAAATCAAAATGAGTCTCATACAAGCAAGGAAAAATCTTGAGGAAATAAGTAACTATTTTAAAGTGCTCACTTAGGTTCAACGTCCATCATACTCTACTGATAGTGAATAGTATACCACCATGTAACCTTTATTATGAATATAATAAAGATGAGTTATAGAAACTTGATAAATGCTTCTAGTATCCGCCTGATGCAGCTTGTTACCACTCAGTTCCTCTCATGTTTTTGATGCTGCTCGTTACCACTCAATTCCTCTCATGTTTTTCCTTGGCCACACATAGTAAGTGCACGAGTTGGCCCTTGTAGCCGCCTAGAAAGTCTTTCTTGCACAGTAAGCCCAAGATGCCGCGAGTTGGCGCTCATAACCACCCAAAAGTCTTTCCTTTTGCCGCTAGTTGTCGCTCAATGCAACACTAAAAAAGAATAAAGGCCAGCTAGTGCTTGTCGACGCTTGTAGGTCCTAGTAGGCGCTTGTCGAAGCTAGTAGGCACTAGTAGGCACTTGTAAGCGCTCACAGCATAAATTTGGTAGGCGTTAGTTGACGCTCATGGCCGCTAGGAGGCGCTAGAAGATGATGGGAGGTACACATAACTTTGGTAGGTACTCGTCGGCACTTGTCGGACTCCTTGATGCAAGTCATGGCTCATAGATGCTCAATGGCGCTAAGGGCCACTCGTGATGGGTTTAGGGTGGTAACTCTTGATGGAAATGGCGCACATATTTGCAAGGTGATGACACGTTGGATACAAAAGGCACAATTGAGTATATAGCACATGAAAATACAAGAGTTAGACAACAATATGAGAGTTCACAAGTGTAAACTAAAACATAAATGTATACAAGGGGAGAAATGAACATAATATGTATATAAATGGAGAGCCAATAGAACCTAAACCTATGACTATGGAGGTCGAGGAGGTGAAGAAGAAAAGGGAGATGCACTATGGTGTGCTACTACTGCATCCTCAAGTCTACAACGGTATACATGATGTTGAATCCTAAATGGACTCAATGACCACCATAGGGGCCACTCGCTCTCATCCAAGTCTCCATGCTTGATACCGCTAGCAAGAAGAGGATATGGGTCACAACTATAAGAACTCAATCTACCTGATGTCCAATCCTCTTCTGCCCAACTAATAGTAGGCCTATCGTCATGGACAAATCTGTCCAAAGCACTCATCAAGGGTCAAATGACCAAGTGTATGATGCTCTATGTACCCTATAAGGATGGAAGTGGGTAGGGTGGATAGCACCATGTGGATGGTTCCTATAATAAGAGAGTGCATAACTATCAATGATCAAAAGATCATGAAGAGGTAAACCTAATGAAGTAAGATGCTCATATGATCTAACTCTAAGTCCTTTGAACTTAGAATCTCAATGGATATCTCCAGAACACAAACAGACCATGAGGCAAGACCCGGTGGGAACTCCCTCTGGGAGTTCAGACCACTGCTACATGCTCCGTAGCAGCCACTCCACTCCATCCGGAGTAAGATCTATCCACAAGATAACCTCAAAGCGTAGCAAACAGAACTGGATGAAATGGCTAACACCAGAACGGGATACCCACCCTACAGGCCCGGACTGTGTGTGAGGGCACCAACCATGCCTAGTCATCCCACTCTCCTATGCATGGAAACCAATAGCACCACAAATCCATAATGAACACATACAAGTAACATCTACAATAATAATCTTCTTTTGTAGAAAGCCAGGGAAGAGGATACGTAGAATATACTCTCTTGATAAACGAATCCTCTCTCTAAACTCAGTCTGAGTGCCCTGACTCTCCACACTATGAGGTAACACATGGGTGGCATTAGTTTGGGTCTGCATCTCATGACGAGTATGGGTCTCACGAGCAATAGTACGTAGTCTGGGTCCAAGATAAGCCATACAAGCCCTCAAATGAGCTAGACTACTCTCACTCTCCTCTACATGAGCTCTCATCTGAGCTAGACTACTCTTGCTCTCCTCTACCTGAACATGTGCAGTCTCACACCTCTTTATAGCATATGCTAACTCTTGTGCTTGATTCCGTAACAAGAGCTTGTAACCCTCTTCTAATACCAAGAGCTAGCCATATGATCTAGATGTGAAATTTGGTTTGGTAACATCTGAAATGATGTTATACATGATGGTCAAAATAGACTAGATAGAAGTATCACCAAAAGGGTACTTCTACTAATAGGGCAGAAAACCGAAATAGATTTGAAAACCTTAGAACCAATAGCTAGACATATGATTTGAAGGTGAGAATTGGGTTGGTAACATCTAGAAGGATGTTACACAGGGTGGACTGAATAGATCAGAAAGAGGTATCACCAAAAGGGGACTTTTACTAATAGAGTTGGAACCGAAATATGCCTGAAATCTTTGAAGGCAATTTTGGAGGCCTAAACGGATGAATTAGGCCTTGAAAATGTGCAGACTATCCCCCAATGGAGAAATGGGGTGCCTTCCCTCCCTCCTGCTTTGTCTCATCAAGAGCTTTCCAATGGTACCTCACCCACATGATTATGAGATTCTTGTAGGAAGATTCCCTAAAAGATTCCCTCCGGTCAAAGCTTGTTTGACCAACCAGATAGGACCAAGACTAACATGTCACCCATCAAAGTAAGTAATCCAAGGGTGGAGCTTGCTGACATGTCACCTATCTATATACCTAATCCTATGGTGGAGCTTCATTGGAGGAGATCCGCTTTACCTATATAATAAAGAGAAGGTGCTCCTTTGGGGCATCGGAGTTTGAGTGTGAAAGTGTGTGTTTCTCTTCATGTCTCCTATCCTTGGAGTATTACAATGGTATCAGAGCGGGTGTTATCCAAGAGAGCGGATAACCCCTCTTGGAAGAACAAGGCTACTGAGACTGAGTAATTTTGAGGAGAGACATTTTGGTGTAATTGGTAGATTAGGAGGATAGAATGGATGCTCCAAGAGGACAATATCCAATGCCTCACTTTCCATTCTTGAATCCATTTAACATCAAGATTATGTACATTCAGCGCGAGCAAGTGAGAGTGTATTTGGTTTTTCACTTTGGAGCAAAGTTCATGGATACAATAATGAATTCGCCAAACCCAGTGATTTTGCCTGTAGTGATTTATGATAGAGAGTGGGATTTGACAATTTACATTTTTTTGTGATGGATTTGAATGTCCCAAATCCTTTCCCTTTTAACACTCAAGAAGAAATTCATTACATAAGTGATGAAAGTGATGTTTAAGGATTTCATGGTCAGGACTTTCAGTGAGGAATATTACCAATGAGTGGTAGCTTCTGAGGTCCCAATGGTAGTTCCAATAGTTTGTGCGCCCTCAAGAGTGATCATATTAACTCTCTATTGAAGTTAAGGGTATAGCAATTGAGTGTTACAGGAACCATGGATCCGTAGTTGCAGGAGTTGGTGCAAGGAATGTAGGGGATGTTGAACATATTTCGAGAGATTAAGATGACCATGGAGGCATTACAAAGTCAAGTGCAGACCCTTAGGAATGATCAAGCAATGCAAGAAGAAGAAACGTGTGAAAATCCAATACTTGCAACTGAAGTAATTGGAGAAGCACCCGTGCCTACAAACCCTATCAATGATGAAGCCACATTACTACTCCGGATGAAGAAGACCTGCAACATTGAGCCTTACAAACGGCAATGTACGATGGGAGTAGTGGAGAACTGGATCTCGAGAATGAATCGATATTTTTGGTTGTTCTCAATAGAGATCACCGAGCATGCTACAGGCGTGTTTGCATGTGGGTACTTGATCAATAAAGCCCTCACATGGTACGATGCTTGGGAACAATCCATGTTGGCCGAGAGAAGGGAGGTCACATGGACAGCAATGCAAGAAGGATTGCTAAAGAATTTCCAATCGGTGGATTTTGTGCAGATGGCCCGGATCCGATTATGGGGATTGAAACAAAAGAACGGCATACAAGAGTATGTGGAGGCATTTCTAGATCTACAAGTCGCAATAACCGACATGAGCCTAGCAAAAGCTCTTGACAATTTCAAATGAGGTCTGAAGGAGTGGATTTGCCAAGAAGTCATGGTACAAAATCCTTGCATGATATTTGAAGCCATTGCTTGTGCGCAAAGAATATCATGAGCATTAGGTGGAGGTGAAGGAGGAGTTCCACCTCAACATTATCGGGCAGAAATGCCACCCATGGGTGGACCAGTACCAATGGGACTAGGTAACCTTCAATTTCAAGACCGAGGAGCACGGCCACTTCAAGGAGAACGGGGATGAGTAGAAGAACGGAGAGATGGAGTCCCACAAGGAGAAGGAACTCAAGGAGAACAATGCCGTTGTTACAGTTGTGGTTGTATTGGGCATATATCTACCAACTGTTGTGCTCGACTTCCTAGAGGCCCTCGACCTTCATACAGGCAATCTTTGAACAACATGGAGCGACGTATTGAAGAGGAGGAGGTGGAAATCACTTTGGAAAAGAAAGATTGCCAGTAAATGTACCTCACGGCCTTATTGGCTCAATAAGGAAGCAGAAAAGCAAGGGAAGGAAGAAAACGAGAGCACAAAGGTACCAAAAGGCAACCTCACAATTGATTGTAGTGAATGGGGTCCTAGAAGGCAATCAAGTAAGAGTGTTAATAGATCTGGGAGCCATAGAGAATTTCCTATCTCGCTCTATCGCAATAAGATTGGGAATGGATCTAGAGAGAGATGAGAGTGAAGAAGTAGAGTTACCTAACAGACAAATAGAGAGGATTGAATCATTACCCAGTCGGGTAACACTCTCTATAGGAAAATATCAAGAAGCAATTGAGTGGCAAGTGATACAATTAGCTCGTTATGATGCAATCTTAGGTATGCCATGGATGGAGCATTATAACCCTATGGTAGATTGGAGGAAGAAAGTAGTGAGAACCCACCAATGGTCGATCATTAGGGTTAAAGAAAAATCACATAGGCAAGAATTGCCTCTCTATGTCATAGGGACAACAACTATCTGTAAGACTGATAGGTGTTTCATGGGTCTAATAAGAGAAGTCAGAGTGCACAACTTGAGGGACAAATTCTTGAAAAATTGAAGGATGTCATAAATGAGTTTCAAGATGTCTTTCCTGATAATCTACCCTCAAGATTACCACCAAAAAGGAGAGTAGATCATAAAATTGAGATACACCTGGGAAAGACACCTCCATGTAAGGCCCCATATTGCCTATCACCTCATGAGTTGGAGGAGTGCAAGAATCAAATTGAGGATATGTTGCAAAAAGGGTTCATCCAACCCAGCGTATCACCATATGGGGCTCCGGTCTTGTTTGTTAAGAAGAAAGACGGTACAATGTGCATGTGCATTGACTATCGGGGTCTCAATCAGCAAACAGTGAAGAACAAATACCCCTTGCCTCACATAGATGATCTATTCAATCAACTCAATGGAGCAAGACACTTCACCAAACTAGATTTGCATAGCGGTTACAATCAAATCCAAATTGCAGAGGAGGATGTGTACAAGATTGCCTTTTGAACCAGGTGTGGCCACTTCAAGTATCTCGTGATGCCTTTTTGTCTCACCAACGTACCTGCCACTTTCATGAGTCTAATGAATGACATATTTTGTCCATATTTGGATAAGTCTATCATCGTCTTCTTGGATGACATCTTAGTATATAGTACATGATGACAGAACAAAAACAGCATCTACGAGAAGTCCTCTAGATTCTAAGACAAAATCTCTTGTATGCCAAAACCTCAAAGTGTGAGTTTGGCAAGTCTAAAGTAGCTACTTGGGGCATAGAGTAAGTGCAGAGGGTATTCAAGTATTGACAGATAAAATAGAGGTCATTAAAAAATGGAGAGCCCTAGAAGATCAGACTCAACTCAAGAGCTTCTTGGGTTTGACGGGATTCTATCGTCAATTTGTCAAGGACTTCTCCAAGGTTGCACAACCTTTAACAACACTACTTGCCAAGGGGAAGAAGTGGACATGGGGAACCACACAAGAGTTGGCCTTTCAAGAATTGAAAGCCGCCTTGCTACATGCACCAATCATGAAGTGGTATGACCCAAAACGTCCAATCAAGTTGGCTATAGACGCATCAGGTGTAGCAATCGGAGCAATCCTACAACAAGAATGGCATGACAGATGGCATCCTATTGCATATTTCTCTCAAAATTTGTTACCGACAGAGTGCAACTATCACACCACAAAACAAGAAGAGTTGGCCATCGTCCTAGCAACCAAGCATTGGAAGCACTATCTGGGATAGAAGGCATTTGTGGTAGAGACAGACCACAAACCTCTAGTCTACCTCAAGACATAGCAGGATCTATCTCGTTGCCAGATTTGATGGGTAGAGTGGCAACAATGTTTCAACATGACAATCACCTATGTTGAAGGTAAAAAGCAACTTGCAGATGCATTCACCCGCATGCCAATGACAAACAACTTGGTGGCAGAGGTTCAGATTAACCCTAAATTCTGGCGGCTACAAAAACTAATCCACAGATTGTAGAAGGGCAATCATCCAAAGGTGTCACAAGCACCCAAGGACTCACCTTTCATGATGGCAGATTATGGATTCCAAATGTCCCAGAATTGCGCACCACCATTCTAGCAAAATGTCATGATTCAGCCATTGTAGGTCATGTTGGAGTGGACAAGACCTTGGATGCAGTTCAGCGCCATTACTATTGGCCCAAGATGTGCAACGCTGTGATGGACTACGTGCGTAGTTGCTTACTTTGTCAACAAAACAAAGCTTCTAATCAAGCTCTTGTCAGGCTCTTGCAACCTCTCCCTACTCCTACACAACGTTGGGAACAGGTGTGTATGGATCTCGTTTGTGAATTACCCGAGACCACATCAGTATTTGACTCCATCGTGGTCTTTGTGGACCGGCTTAGCAAAATGATTCATGTACGCCCTACCACCAAGGAGGTGACGCTCCACAACTTGCTCAATTATACTTAGATGCAGTCTTCTCTCACCATGACTTGTCTCGAGTACTCATCACCGATAGGGGTACTCAATTTGCCAGTTTGTTTTGGAGCACCCTCTTTGGTTTCTTCAAAACCAAGTTGGCCATGTGCACAGCTTACCACCCACAAACAAATGGACAAACCAAGCGGGCTAATCGCACTATTGAAGACATGTTACGCGGCTTCACCTTAGAAGAGCAAGAGAGGTGGGACACCCTACTCCCGTTGGTGGATTTGCTTATAACAATTCAGTGAATGCATCCACCCAGGTCACTCCATTCTTCCTCATGTATGGTGAGCATCCCTTCACACCTTCCAGCTTGATAAAGATCTGTCCGGTGGCTACCAAGGTCGATGCAGTCAACACATTTGTTTCTAGAATCCAACGAGGGGTGGAGAGCGCTAAGCACAAATTACAGATTGCACAAAATTGCCAAAAGCAATATGCTAATGCACACCATAGGCACATGGAGTTCAATGTTGGGGATCAGGTGTGGCTATTGACAACCAACCTCACATTAGTAGGACCTCGTAAGCTCAGACCTCATTTTATTGGGCCTTTCTCAATTCTCCATCGAGTCGGCATTGTGGCCTATCACCTTGAGCTACCACCACACATGAAGATCCATATAGTGTTCCATGTTTCCTACTATGCAGAAATGCTCCCTGATCAGGCTTGGGTCATTCCACACAAGACATTCGACCTTGTCCGACACTCGTTGATGGCAACAAGGAATATGAGGTGGAGCGTATTCTCCAATAACGCATGGGTGGTACTCATCATCCTCGGGTGGATTATCTTATCCAATGGAAAGGTTACCCCATCTATGAAGCAACCTGGGAACCCGCTGCCAATTTGACACATGCACCAGTGTTGGTGCAAGCATTTGAGCAACAATTGCACAATGATGACATTGCGTCTTAAAAGGAGGGAGGTTTGTAATACCAAGAGCTAGCCATATGATCTAGATGTCAAATTTGGTTTGGTAACATCTGGAATGATGTTATATATGACGGTCAAAATAGACTAGATAGAAGTATCACCAAAAGGGTACTTCTACTAATAGGGCAAAAAACCAAAATAGATTTGAAAACCTTAGAACCAATAGTTAGACATATGATTTGAAGGTGAGAATTGGGTTGGTAACATCTGGAAGGATGTTACACAGGATGGACTGAATAGATCAAAAAGAGGTATCACCAAAAGGGGACTTCTACTAATAGAGTTGGAATCAAAATATGCCTGAAATCTTTGAAGGCAATTTTGGAGGCCTAAACGGATGAATTAGGCCTTGAAAATGTACCGAATCCCCCCCAATGGAGGAATAGTTGGCCTTCCCCACCCCCTTGCTTTGTCTCATTGAGAGCTTTCCAACGGTACCTCACCCACGTGATTCTGAGATTCCTACAGGAAGATTCCTTAAAAGATTCCCTCTGGTCAAAGCTTGTTTGACCAACCAGATAGGACCAAGACTAACATGTCACCCATCAAAGTAAGTAATCCAAGGGTGGAGCTTGCTGACATGTCACCTATCTATGTACCTAATCCTATGGTGGAGCTTCATTGGAAGAGATACGCTTTACCTATATAATAAAGAGAAGGTGCTCCTTTGGGGCATTAGAGTTTGTAACTGCTCCGCAAATCTAGTTTGGTGAAGTGTCTTGCTCCATTGAGTTGATCAAATAGATCATCCATGCAAGGTAAGGGGTATTTGTTCTTCACTGTTTGCTAATTGAGACCCCGATAGTCAATGCACATGCGCATTGTACCGTCTTTCTACTTCACAAACAAGACCGGAGCCCCATATGGTGATATGCTAGGTTGGATGAACCCTTTCTGCAACATATCCTCAATTTGATTCTTGCACTCCTCCAACTCATGAGGTGATAGGCGATACGGGGCCTTATAGAGAGGTATCTTCCCCGGGAGTGTCTCAATTTTATGATCTACTCTCCTTTTTGGTGGTAATCTTGAGGGTAGATCATTAGGAAAGACATCTTGAAACTCATTTACAACATCCTTCAATTTCTCAAGAATTTTTCCCTTGAGTTGTGCACTCTTGACTTCTCTTATTAGACCCATGAAACACCTATCAGTCTTATAGATAGCTATTGTCCCTATGACATAGAGAGGCAATTCTTGCCTATGTGGGTTTTCTTTAACCCCAATGATTGACCATTGGTGGGTTCTCATTACTTTCTTCCTCCAATCTACCATAGTGTTGTGATGCTCCATCTATGGCATACTTAAGATTGCATTGTAACGAGCTAATTGTATCACTCGCCACTCAATTGCTTCTTGATATTTTCCTACAGAGAGTGTTACCCGCCTGGGTAATGATTCAATCCTCTTTATTTGTCTATGAGGTAACTCTACTTCTTCACTCTCATCTCTCTCTAGATCCATTCCCAATCTTATTGCAATAGAGCGAGACAAGAAATTCTTTGTGGCTCCCGGATCTATTAACACTCTCACTTGATTGCCTTCTAGGACCCCATTTACTACAATCAATTGTGAGGTTGCCTTTTGGTACCTTTGTGCTCTTGTCTTCCTCCTTCCCTCGCTTTTCTACTTCCTTATTGAGCCAGTAAGGCTGCGAGGTACATTTATTGGTGATTATTGTTTTCCAAAGTGATTTCCACCTCCTCGTCTTCAATGCGTCTCTCCATGTTGTTCAAAGATTGCCTGTATGAGGATCAAGGGCCTCTGGGAAGTTGACCACAACAATTGGTAGATATATGCCCAATACAACCACAATTGTAACAACGACATTGTTCTCCTCGAGTTCCTTCTCCTTGTGGAACTCCATCTATTTGTTCTTCTACCCGTTCTTGTTCTCCTTGAAGCGGTCGTGCTCCTCGGTCTCGAAACTGAAGGTTACCCAGTCCCATTGGTACTTGTCCACCCATGGGTGGCATTTCTGCCCAATAATGTTGAGGTGGAACTACTCCTTCACCTCCACCTAATGCTACTGATATTCTTTGCGCACAAGCAATGGCTTCAAATATTGTGCGAGGATTTTGTACCATGACTTCTTTTTGAATTCGCTCCTTCAACCCTCGTTTCAAATTGTCAAGAGCCTCTGCTAGGCTCATGTCGGTTATTGCGACTTGTAGATCCAGAAATGCCTCCACATACTCTTGTATGTTGTTCTTCTATTTCAATCCCCATAATCGGATCAAGGCCATCTGCACAAAATCCACCGATTGGAAATTCTTCAGCAATCCTTCTTGCATTGCTGTCCATGTGACCTCCCTTCTCTCAGCTAACATGGATCGTTCCCAAGCATCGTACCATGTGAGGGCTTTATTGGTCAAGTACCCACATGCAAACACACCTATAGCATGGTCGGTGATCTTTATTGAGAACAACCAAAAATATCGATTCATTCTCGAGATCCAGTTCTCCACTACTCCCATCATATGCTGCCCCTTGTAAGGCTTGATGTTGCAAGTCTTCTTCATCTGGAGTAGTAATGTGGCTTCATCATTGATAGGGTTTGTAGGCATGAGTGCCTCTCCAAGTACTTCAGTTGCAGGTATTGGATTTTGAGACGGCTCTTCTTCTTGCATTGCTTGATCATTCTTGAGGGTTTGCACTTGACTTTGTAATGCCTCCATAGTCATCTTAATCTCTTGAAATTTTTTCAACATCCCCTGCATTCCTTGCACCAACTCCTGCAACTACGGATCCATGGTTTCTATAACACTTGATTGCTATACCCTAAACTTCAATAGAGAGTTAATATGATCACTCTGGAGGGTGCACAAACTATTGGAACTACCATTGGAACCTCAGAAGCTACCACTCGTTGGTAATATTCCTGACCAAAATTCCTGACCAAAAAATCCCTAAACATCACTTTCGGTTTGACTTCATAATGAATTTCTACTTGAGTGTTCAAAAAGAAAGGATTTGGGACATTCAAATCCATCACAACAAAATGTAAATTGTCAAATCCCACTCTCTATTTGTAAATCACTATAGGCAAATCATTGGGTTTGGCGAATTCATTACTGTATCCATGAACTTTGCCCCAAAGTGAAAAACCAAATACAATCTCACTTGCTCGCGCTGAATTTACATAATCTTGATGTTAAATGGATTCAAGAATGGAAAGCGAGGCACTGGATATTGTCCTCCCAGAGCATCCATTCTATCCTCCTAATCTAGCAATTACACTAGAATATCTCTCCTCAAAATTACTCAGTCTCAGTAGCCCATGTTCTTCCAAGAGGGGTGATCCGCTCTCTTGGACAACACCTGCTCTAATACCATTGTAATACTCCGAGGATAGGAGACCTGAAAAGAAACACACCATGAGAAACACACACTTTCACACTCAAACTCCAATGCCCCAAAGGAGCACCTTCTCTTTATTATATAGGCAAAGTGGATCTCCTCCAATGAAGCTCCACCATAGGATTAGGTACATAGATAGGTGACATGTCAGCAAGCTCCACCCTTGGATTACTTACTTGGATGGGTGACATGTTGGTCTTGGTCCTATCTGGTTGGTCAAACAAGCTTTGACCAGAGGGAATGTTTTAGGGAATCTTTTTGTAGGAATCTCAGAATCACTTGGGTGAGGTACCGTTGGAAAGCTCTGATGAGACAAAACAGGGGGGGAGGGAAGGCCAATCATTCCTCCATTGGGGGGTCATGCACATTTTTGAGGTCTAATTCATCAGTTTAGGCCTCCAAAATTACCTTCAAAGATTTCAAGCATATTTTGGTTCCAACTCTATTAGTAGAAGTCCCCTTTTGGTGATACCTCTTTTTGATCTATTCAGTCCATCTTGTGTAACATCTTTCCAGATGTTACCAACCTTCAAATCATATGTCTAGCTATTGGTTCTAAGGTTTTCAAATCTATTTTGGTTTTTTGCCCTATTAGTAGAAGTACCCTTTTGGTGATACTTCTATTTGATCTATTTTGACCATCATGTCTAAAATCACTCCAGATGTTACCAAACCAAATTTGACATCTAGATCATATGGCTAGCTCTTGGTATTACACCAGTTTGCCTCTTTCCTTCCAAACACCCCAATCTTGAAATGGCTCACACACACACGCACACCCTCGCCTCGCAAAATGACCCTTTCTCAAAATGGCTCTTTCTCCTTCGAACAACTCACACACCCATGCACACCCTCTCAAAATGACCCTTTCTTGTTCCAACACCCCACACACTTGCGAATGAGGCTTTCTAACACCTCCACACCCACGGGAATGACATGAATTCAAAAGAAGAAGGTTTATATAACCCAGGCAGTTGCAAAAAAAAACTCAATACCAAACATCCTAAAATGTACACTTTGGAGGCAAAATTTCATTTTTTCAACCAAAAGAACTCAAACCCCGAGCGGCAACATGCGGCACTCCTTGTTGCCAACCGGCACAGGCAAGCATTGCATATTTCATGCAGCACCTACCAGCACCTACTAGCACGTACCACCGGTGCCTACCAATGCCTATGAGTGCATTTAATATTTGTGCATATTGGAGTGCGGTCCCCAGTGTCTACGAGCGCCACTCAATGACCCTGAAGCATTTTTTAAGTTTGTGAGCGGCCCCAACGTGTACGAGCGTCATCTCACGGTGTCTACAACATTGGCTCATTTTTTTCCAACAACACTTGACAAGTGACTTTCAAGTGTATACTTGCTAAACACCACACCTTGTAAGTGTAAATGGAGGCCTTACAAATGTACAGCTTAAGCTTCATAGAATTATTTTTGCATCCTTCAAATTCTTATCCCAATATTACATCAAGATACACTCATGGTCTAAGATAAATACTCTTGGTCTAAGTTACCAGACTATGAGATATGAGATGAATAACGGAAAAATATATATTTCATTATTTGGAATCTCAATCAATCAATCAATAGAGTATATCATCATTGTTATAATCAAGGCAATGTTACATCACCCTTGATCAACTTTCTTCTCTACCAAGTTCTATACCATGAAAGGATATTTTTGAATCTATTTGATTTTCCTCTATAAATCCATCATCGTCCTCTGACCAAAGGTCAGACCTATTGATTAAAAAATTATGTAAAATAATACACACCAATACCCACTTTAACAAATAAGCATTCCTACTATTGTCTTTCAATTGCACTCTAGCTTTCAATACTCCTATACAATGCTCATTTATCACTCTTGCCTTTGCTAAATATTTATTAAACTCTTGCTTGTCCTCTGAGCAAGCCTGCTTGAAAGCGGGGACTAGGTGATGCATGGGTACATAACCCAAATCACCTAAAAGGTACTCCTTTGCCTCAAAAGTGTGACAGGTCCCTCTTAGGTTCAAATCATTCCATAGTGAAAATTTTTCAAACAAGTCATATCATGACATGACCTTGGCATTCCTGCAAATAAAAAAGGCCATACTTTAGTAAACTAAACAAAAAGGATCACCAATGCATTGCAAAAATACCTAACAAAATAACACATAACATAAAACATAACTCTGGAAAAATGTATAATTCTCCTTTTATCATCAAAAATAACTTAGCTGTTTATAGAATATGAACCCTCCCAGCTGAAATATATTTCCCCGTCCACGGTTGGTTGGGCTGCAAGAGGAAAAAATGTTCCATCTACCAAACCAACACAACCGAGAAAACCTTTCTGTGCAAAAACAGTGGATATCCTCCTCCTCTCCTCGAGTTCGGGCCAAGCAACTTGACTCCTCATCACATCTAATATGGCTGTCATAACTCTATTAGTACAAGCAATTGTTGAACCAACACTAATGCCCCAAATATTTAAACCCCGTGCAACACAAGCTCCATTGGCGTGATGCCCAAATCTATCCAATGCTAGGGCAACTTGGATCCACAAGGGTGTTTGCTCTCTTTGCTCCTTTGAGTCTTAATCAAATCAACTAGTGTTGAAAAAGAATCCCTATCCATTCTAGTAAGCTGGCAAAATGCCTTAGTATCTAGATTTCTAAAATACTCCTTCACAAACTCTCTACTACAAGGGTAAGTAACACGGGGTTCCAAGTATCGATGAGTATGTGCATACTTCCATCCACTAATAAAACATTCTAGCATATCTAAATCTCCTCCTAATTCCTTGTCTTCATCTTCTAATCCTTGTAACAATATCTCCAAATCTAACCGAATCATCCATTGAATAGATTTTCTAATATTTCCGGTTAGTTCTAAATGAGTGCTCCCTCTCGGCATGACTTTACTCAATTTTTAATCACCACTGATAACTCCTTATCGATGAAGGGGCATCTCTCTTCTCCGCAAAGGGGCATCTCTATTCTCTGTGCGTACAAAAAAACAATCTCATCAATTTCACTCTGTAACAAGAAAACAAGTTCATGAATTTCATTTCATTACTCAAGGGGGAAGAAAGATATACATTTCATACTCGTACAAGAGACAATTTCTTTTAAATAATGAAATCAAGAGTAACACTTCAAACAAAATCACTCCTCACTTTAACCTTCCCATTGCTTGCACTCAAATCTTCCCACTGCTCGCACTCAAATCTACCCACTCATGCTCCCTCCAATCTTCCTCAGTGGTAAAAATTTGCCGAGTTGCCGCTCGTCATTTCATTTCCATGGGTGTTCTCAAACATCCTGGATGCTCCTTTTGGTGGCCGTCCCTGTCACTCTAACCCTAAATGATAACTTTATTAACCGTAATGTGCAATCAATGCACTACGGAGTGATAACAAAAATTCCTTATCTCTTATTTTCTACGAACCACCTCACACGGAGTGTGCTAATAATAAAGAACTTGGCCCGAACTCCGTAACAATACCTTTTCTACCTCTCGGTCACACACCGTACCCATTTAGTCAATACTTTGTAACAATCTATATGAAAAAGTTATGAAACTTTGTAAAAATATTTCTGAAACCCCCTAATGTACTGGAGTTTACGAGCGGTTGCCGCACATTGTTTGCTTACCCCGGGAATAGGTTCGTATAGTTTACCTGTTTTATTCCCGACGGGAATTTGCTAGACTCCAAAAATCTCCATACCCTGTCAAAACGGACTTTTTAACTTCGCGATTAGATATTTAATTATGTTGAAAATCGCGTGCGATCTTTACTAAACGATAATTATGGTCTGGTACCCTCTAAGAGATGCCGATTTATTGTCAAGACCTGCGGAATGTACTAGCAATAATCTCCCCTTCATCATCGTGAAGTTTGTACATATGTGCAATTCAAAATGTGACAAACTGGGTCAGGCTGCAATCTTCACAACTACAGGAGATTTCTCTAGGGACACTTTAGACAGCAGGTGACGTCCATTCTGCAAAGCAACAGCGACATTGTGATGATCGAAGGTTTTTTTATTTAGTCTCTGTATGGCAAATGAAGATGAGACTGACCTGAGAATAGTTAGTAATAAAGTTTTGTCACATGACACTGCCAAGTATTCTGTCGATGGAGGGATCCATGTGAAATCGATGATACCTTCCAGCGGAATGTTCTTTTATTCTATAAAAAAAAAAGAGTGTTCAATCCCTCCAATTGGACGGTTGAGTTGAAATTAGTCATGCTTGGACTGGACTTGTCATTTCATAAGTTTAATGTAAACATGGCGGCTGCAAAACACGAAGTCACAAAGGGATACACTCTTTGGGTAGCTTTTGGTATACTCCCTTGCTGGTCACTATGAAGGCAAGATGCTCCAGAGACAAGACTCGGAAGATTTGTCCGTGAATGTTGAAGGCTTCCATCAAAGGTTGATGCAATCAAATGTTGGTGGCAGTTACATTATTTAACAGCTTATTAGTACCAGCTTATTAGCAACATTATTTTCAAGGGAGAAAGATGGAGAGAATTGTGGAGACCTGAGTTGACAATGCGAAGGGAGCGATGGCCTTGGCGGGAACAACAGGAAGTGCATGTGGAATAGTAGTAACAGCAGAAGTAAGGGATGTTGAGAGTCTAGTGGTAGTGGTAGTGGTGGTGGTCGAGTTGGACGGGCAATTTTACATATGGCCGGGCCTTGGAAGTGCTGAACCACGAGAGGGAGACATCCTTGACAATTTCTAGTTGATGAAGAAGCTACTCTAGTGAGGAGATTTGTATATATAAAGGGGGGACCTTGAAAGAAAGGGTAAAGGAGTACAAGACACAAAAAAGTGCAAAGAGAAAGAGGAGCGCAAAGGCCCAACAATCCCAAAAAGACCAAAAAATGAGACAACCACCTATAGGGCCCAAAAGGAACCCTAGGAGAAAAGTGTACCAACAACAAGCCGCACTAACACCAAGGAGGAGGAAGTCTACTCTTGACCTGTGTAGTAGAGGTCCTCCAATGGTATGTCCGTAAGTGGAGAGGGAGGACCCTAGCCGTGCTTGATGTATCCACTGTAGCCACACACCCATGAAGACCCAATGCTTGAGCATGTTGCAAAGTGATTGATACGTGCTATTGGCAATAGGATGTGATCATGGCTGGAAAGGCAGCTAGTGCCCCTCATCTGTAAAGAACCTCTTGCTGCATCCTTGAGGGGATTGTCAAAATGGTGATATAGACATCCAAAACTCTCAATCATTAGAGGAACAAAGGTATCTAATGCTAGTCGGGGTGCATAGTGGTCGTCCTTGCCCCTAGAGGCAATGATTGTTGTTGATACTGCTTTTATACCTGCCCGTGTCAAGGATTCCATCAATAAAACGAGTTTGCCACCACCACATCATGTAAGGTGTGGCGACCATCCGTGAAAGTAACTATAACTGCTCGTACTTGATGGATAGGTGGTCTTGGCAAATTCAACAATCTCTCAATCTGAACCTGGGCCAATGTAGCTTGTAAGATCTGAGCAATTGTATCATGAAGTTCATCATGAACTCTAGTGGGCTCTCCTGCCAATTGCACGTCATAAAAAATGTATCTCCAACATGTCATACAAAGAGCCACATGCAAATTGGTCTAGCATCCCTATGAGGGCTGGATGTGGGAGACCTAACCTTAGTCAGAGTTTTGTGGAAAACTCCTTCGAAGTGAAACGGAAGTCATCAATCAAGGATGAAGCTTGGAGCGATGCTCTAAAGCCTTTCCCTTGCAAGAGGAGATCCTAGCTCTATCATGTATAGGCACATCAGTGAGATGCTAGTAAGTGTGTGAGTGTACATATGCTCACTAAGATCCACAATGGAGTTTCCTAGAGTCTAGGGAAACAAAGTCAATAAACACAAGGAGCGTAGGGCTTGGCAATAAGTCACTAGCCAATCAAAGATATGTCTAAAATGCATAAGTGATCCACTATCATGATACATCCCATAAAAATGGATGACCCTCATATAAGAAATGGTCTGCTAAACAAAGGACCATTAGAGCCCATGCGCCAAGATAGGTTGTTGGTGTGGTTGCCTCCTACTCTATAAAACTACATCCACCCATGATTATGGGGAGAGCTGTCTACTGCCCACGCCACTTATCTGATAGCTATGGGAGTGTACATGATCCTCACAAAGTGGAGAAAGTATGGCAAATAGTACTTTCAAACATTCACATATGTGGCAAAAATGCCTTCATGGGTGGGAAAATTTGTGCCAAATGTGAAGCCCTAGGAAGGTAACATTGACTAAGAATGGAATAGGACACTTGGGCATTCCCCAACCTGGCAAGGAAGTGAGCATGGGCTGTGGCCTGAACTAGGGTGTCCAACATGACTGAACTACAAAAATCCTCATGTCTCAAAGGGGAGCCCAAAACTCTCAAACTTCCAATAACAAATTGGAATCTTGGTCAAAGTGAGTGAGAGTGAGGACTATGCATGGGCTCTAGACCTTGGATTTATGAGTCTAGACTCCTAAACCCAAGGCTTCTAAGCTAAGTATGAAAGCAAACACTGTGCTAACAACATCCTCTAATGTGCCCAAAATATGAATGTCATCTAAGATGGATGGGAACAAACAAGATGGGAATGTTGATGCTACTTGTTGTAATGCCATGTAATGTGCTATAGCAAATAGAGGCCCTCCTAATGGATCCCACTATCATGTGCCCTTAGTTGATTTCAATTGTGAGAACTCTCCTATATCAATATGATGATTGTACAATAGAGGTGTCTTGATATCATAGAAAATATAAACAAAGGGGATCAAGGAGGGGATCTCATCTATAGCTAAGAAAAAAGCATAGAATAAAGCTAGATGAGAGATGGTATTGAAGGCATTGGAGATGTCAAGTTAGACCACTACCCATTTTAGATGAATGTCCAAGGATGCTTAAATACCTACAATAACCATCTCATAACTCTCTTAGAGTAGCCATAACAAATTGATGGAGTGACAAGGAGAAAAAAGACTAATTTATCTATTGCAAATAGTGCAAGAGACCAAACGTAAGAAAACATCTCCAATAGCAATAAGGTACACACCTAAGGTCTCCTTTGCCAAAGCAAAGAGTCACAAGGCACCAAAAAAAAGTTGCTCTAGGGAGGCACATGATTGGAGGCAATGCACTAGAAAAATGCAAAGAGGAGGAAACCCAAATCTAGAGCATTTGGAGAGAAGTAATTGCATAGGTCCTCAAATAGTAGCTCTGATGGCCCACCCATTGAAAAACATGGAGAATGAAGTAGGGCATGGGTAAAGCAAGACTCTATTAGTTGTAACTCCTCATTTGGCTGATAATCATAGAGGATTAAAGGAAGGTCCTCAAAGGAAGGTGGATGGAGGTCTAGAGGCTTGACAAAGTCCCAAAGGAGAAGAGAGCTGGCCAAGAGGGTGAGAGCACTTGGGCTGCTCACTTGGACTTCCCTACTTGACCTAACATCAAGGATCGACAAAGGTGACAATGCTAGAAAAGGTAGGGCATGGGGTTGTAGACACTTTATAGTTTGCATGGCTACGGCATGAGCCCTAATGATGTACTCCTCTTTGAAGGTTGCCTAATTGCCTCTCAAAAACTGATGAATCCTAGAGGTAGTCTCCCAATGACCTAATGTACCTCCATGAGCTATAAGAAGTAATGTCCACTAGTGAAAGAGGGGCAATAATGTCTAGGTGGAGACATCTCTCCCATGATCATCAACCAAAATATCACATAAGACAAGGGAGAGGGTAGAGCACACTAGAGGACATAAAGGCATAGGAATCATGGTATACGTCCATGGTCTTCATAAACTAGGTATGAATACCTTGATAGGGTCCAAAGAGTGTAACCAAATATATGAGTTGAGGGGAGCCTATAGAGATACTACTAGAGTATGGAAGAGGTCTAGAGGGATGGGAAAAGAGGTGGCCTCTACTCTCATATGCAAACAACAAGATATCTCTCTTTGTTGGGCAAAACCAATCCCTACTCATGGACAATCTAGACAAGACTATGTGGGATGTTGATGAGGTAGGATATAAGGATTATGAACCACATTTTTGTTTTACAAGTTTTTAAGAAGTAGTGCATTGTGGAAGCCAAGTTGTAGCCAAATGAAGAAGAAAAGATAGCTTCATGTGTCTATAGAGTAATTCAAAAGAAGTCAACTTTGGTTCAAAATAGGAAGTTCTTGAAAGGAGCAAAATAAACCCAAAAAAGGGCATCTTTGGAGCGGGAAGTTCAGCCCAAAACAAAGAAGTTGTAACAACTTTCCTTTGGGGCAGGCCAGCCAAGAAGGTAAAATTAAAGAAATAGCAGAGGGAAGAGAAGAATGCTTTGAGAGTGACAAGAACCAAAAACATGCAAAAGAAGCAAGAATTGATTTCAAAATTGACTGAAGAATGATTGCATCTCAAAGCACTATAAAATTGAGACTACATCAAGGGGTATTGGACATGTCAAGAAGATATCATGTTTTTATGAGTAGTTGTCATGAAAAATATGAGTCACAAAGCCAATTGAGAGTGAAATTTTTTGAAATCAAGAAGGGATTAGAGTACTGCATCCAAGAGAGGGGATAATCTTGCAACTACAAAGAAAGTATGAGCAAATAATGGCGAGGAAGAGCAAGAAGAACTCACTCAAAATGAGGAGTCTTGCAATTCAGCGATTAGATATAGTAGCTTGAATCAAAGTCCTAAGTAGATTTTGTATTACATTCTTGGCATGGAATTAGAATGTGAGTTTTCTAGGTTTCATGGCAAAAATAGTTGCTAGTAATTTTGAGGAAGGCCCTGAAGTAATGAGGAAGAGAGGGAATCCAGCTCGATGGATCAAGTCCGATTAGAAGTTAGTCTTGGAGAAGGAAGTGGGAGATGCAGCCAAAGTCACCTTCTACCAAAAGTGTGAACCTTTGCAAGAGACCGAAGAGATTAAGAACTCATTCTTTGCTCTACAAACCAACAATGGCTACAAGGTGGAGTCCTATTGGGACCCAATTAAGAAAATTGTGGGTGCATTGATGGCAATGTTCAAGCCAAAGCAAACAACATACATGAAGATGTAGCAAGTAGTCTTCTTCCATCAAATTTTTGCAAGAGAGAAGGTGAATTGGGTGAAACATTTCCATTAGAGAATGAGGCAGATGATTGTTAACTTGAGGATGAATTCATTGCCTCACTACTTTGTACCATTTTTAGCACATTTCTACCTTGGGCTAAACCTACTGAAAATGGAGGAGAAGCATTGGATGGTTTCACATTTCCATCCCAATCTACGATGTGAAGAGGATGACAAGGAGCAATGATAAATCTTGCAAATTTGGTCCAATGATGATCATTTCATTAGGACAAGACAGAGGAAGATCATGGAAAGAAGAAGTTTGAAGACAAAGAAGTGGGCTAAACCCATAGGAGTAGTACTACCTCTTCCACCATGAAAGACACAAAGACTAAACCTGTGAGGTAAGAAGGTGGTGATGGACCAATCCTTAGGAACTGAGGCTGAAGGAAAGACAAAGTCAGAGAGAGAAGACTCCAAAGAAGATGAACTCACTTTGTAGAGTGAGGATTTTGATACTCAACTCAACCTTTTCTCCTTCTTCTGGCACTCTAGATAGCCACCATGTTGCTCAAAGCTCCCATGAAAATCATCAAGATGCTACTATCAGATCACCGCATCCACCTAAATTTTGTTGTTTGCTCTTTGAAAACCTTACCTTCAGCTATGAAATTTCATCCCTAAATGACTTCATCAATTGAAGCTTGTTTTTTACTTCCAAATACTCCTTTGACTCTAGCATCTACTCCTACAAATATACTAACAATGGACAAACTATGTAACAATATAGAGTTTAGTGACATAGTTAGTAAGGCTAAGAAAGTAGAGAATAAACCAAATTAGCCTAGAATATTCCAAAAGCATATAGGAAACTTCTGGGGAAGCTTCTCGACTAACTTGCATCTTAAGTAGGTAGCTTCTAGAAGGAAGCTTATAGAAGCTTCTAACTAGCTTAGCTTGCACGCCAAGTAGGCGGCTTCTAGAAGGAAGCTTCTTGAGAAGTTTCTTGGTTAACTTGGCTTGCACTCTAAGAAAGTGGATCAAGGAAGCTTCTCGAGAAGCTTCTCAAGGGCCTTGTATGCTTCCTATAAATACCATAGCCAAAGCTCATGCTAGGCATTGGGAGTTTTCTCTCATTCAAGTGTCCCAATGTGAACTTCCATTCTCCTAATTCTCTCCTTGGTCTTGGTCTTCTATATTGGTATCACCACCAAATCCACTTCCACCAAACCATTCAGACTTTTGTGTCCAAATACTACCCAAACATTGTTTTTCACAATTCATCACCTCACACTTTGGACAAGATTTTATGTATATGATCACCAAATCTGAGGAACCCTTGGTGCTTTTGATTGTAACTTATGGAGAATGATGGATGTGCTACTTTTATGTGTTAATAAATTAGATAGATTAGGAGTGGCATGATTGTAGCAACCATGGTGGCAATGCTTGATGTTATCCTTGCTATGCAGCAACAAATCAAGTACCTTACTCAATTGTTGGATGAATAAGATCTTTGACGACAAGAGCACATAGAGAGAGTACCAGTTCAAGAAGGAGAAGATCAAATCCGATTCCCTAAACCCAAGGTATTTGAAGGCAAGAATCTCTTGAGTGCAGTGGAGTGTTTGACTGTGAATGCTATTTTGAAGCTACCAATCTGCAAGACGAGCACAAATAGATTCTCTTGGCTTCTAGCAAATTGGATGGAGTAGCAAAGCTATGGTGGAGGTTCCAAGTAGAGCAAGCTGAGCAACAAATTGTTGCACCAATCTTGACATGGGCAGAATTCAAGAGTGCAATAATTAGTTGGTTCCAAGCTATTAATACCACACGAGCTACATGGGATAGGTTGGTAGAGTTGAAAAAGATTGACTTTGTACAAAGTTACATCATGTAATTCCAAAGCACCATCATGCAAATTCCAAATATATTGGAAAGTGAAACTCTAGATCAATTTGTGAGGGGCTTGAAGTCAAGAACCAAATTAGATGTAACCATGCAAGAGTTGCAACACTTGGAAGAAGCCATGCGGTTGGCCGGACATTTTGATTCCTTGGTTGCAACAACTTGGTCTCAACCTTGACCTCCACAGAACCTACCAATACACTACACATGGGTGGAGGAGCCGGCATCAATGGAGATTGATGCCATTCAAAGGAGACACTTGGTATTGTAGATAAAGAGAAATTACAACAAAATGATGGTTGTTTATATTGCCACCAATTAGGACATCACATTGCTGAATGTCCACTCAAGAATGGGCAACCTTGACAAGTTGCCTAGGTGGAGTTTATGGAGCAAAATGATCAAGGAAATGAGGAATCCCAATAAGAGATTTTGAGCCACCTATTGGGAGCTTGATTAGTTCCAATGGGATTGAAGGTTTGACCTATGCAAGTTTGCTTCACTTGTAAGGTACGATATCTAATTGGGGTTGTAGGATTTTGGTTGATTCTAGAAGTTCAAAGAATTGCATGTTTATGCAAGTAGTAAAGGAATTGAGTATTCCTATCAAGCCAGTAATTGGAAGTAGATTGATGATGGTGGATGGTAGAAAGGGTTCTACATTCCGTACCTTGCATCATGTTACCTTCAAGATTGGGAAGGAGTATCTAGAGAGTATGAGGTTTGTAGTGGCACCTCTACACTACAATGTCATTCTAGGACTACCTTGGCTTGAAGGTCATAAGGTTCAATTTGATTGGACTCGATGACAAATTCAAGTACAACATCAAGGTAGGAATTTTTTATTAGGTCGTCTGGCACCTCTGAGTAAGACACCTAAAAATAGTCAGTCCCAAGATGGGAAGTTTGTCAAGAAGGTAGCCATAGAGCAAGCCTTGAAGGGAGATGAGTCCCAAGATGTGAAGTTTACCAAGAAAGAGGCCATGGAGTAAGCTTTGAAGAAAGATGAGCCCTTAGATAGGAAGTTTGTTAGTGAAGTAGCCATAAGCAAGCTTTGGAGGAAGATAAGTATGCTTATGCGGTGTGGATCAAGCTGATTGGCCAAGGACAATCTGAGTAGGGCCAAGAGCCTCATCAAGCAATGGTTGATCAGATAATTCAAGAGTTTGCGGACTTGTTTCTGGATGATCTGTCAAAGGGATTACCCTCCGATTGTGGTATGCACTTCAAGATTGAGTTATTGCCAAGGAGTACTCCAATGAGTAGACCAATCTATTGGCTCTCACCAAAGGAGTTGGAGGAGTTGTGAACAACACTTACGTAGTTGTTGGAGATGGACTTTATACAACATAGCACCTCTCCTTGGAAAGCACTGGAACTATTTGTTCCAAAGAAATATGGAGGACTTTTTTCTATATTGATTACTATGGGCTCAATAAGCAAAACAATGAAGAATGCAAATCCTTTGCCTTGGACCGATGACTTGCTTGATCAATTGAGTGGAGCACAATACTTTTCTAAGTTAGATCTTTGCACCGACTATTGGCAAATCCCTATTGATAGGGAGGATGTGCAAAAGACTATCTATTGCACAAGGTATGGGCATTTTGAGTGGAGAGTTCTACCTTTCGGGTTCATTAATGCTCCAATAGTCTTCATGGATCAGATGCATCAAGTGTTGGATGGACTATTGGATCGATATGTGGTGGTGTTTTTGGATGATACCTTAATCTATAGCAAGACAGAGGTAGAACACATGAATCATATGCAAGAAGTCCTAAGACAACTATGACAATGGAAATCCTTGGGAATCCTTGCAAATGTGTTATAGGTATTGGGAAGGTTAGAGTTAGAGAATTTGGAGTTGAGAGAGGGTCTAATCCAAGGAGAGGAGGAAAAAGAGGTACTACAAGTAGATGCAATATTACAAAAGAATACAAATGAGAATCTATAGAAAGAGGTGGAGAATAGAGATAGAATTATAGAACAACATGCTATGGATAAAAGAAAGCAAATAGCTATGCACAAAAGATTAAAGAATGGTTTTAGACTAGAAGTCATACATGCCACTACAAAGATAGTTGAGAGGGAGCAAGAGCTTGATAGTATGAGGCAACGTGTAGAGGAGGAGAGGCAATGTTAGCAGAGAGAGTTAAAAGGGAGATATGAGGAAGAAGAAAGATTAAAAGAGATAATTTGTCGTTTAGAGGAGAACTTGATGCAAAAGAAGAAGGAGAGAGACCATTGCAAGTTGAATTCATTGAGGAGTTAAAGATGTACCAAGAAGATTGGATGGCTGATTGTGAGAGGGAGAGGCAAGAACAATCAAGGATAATTGAAGAGGTTGCAATATAGTTGAAGGCAATGTTGAGTATTGAATCTAGTGTAAAGATCAAGGAAATGAGACTACATAAGTTGAAGTTGTCAGTGAAAGAGACAAGGAGGAAGAATGCAAAAGATAAAGATATGAATGCATTACTGATTAGTCTCAGAACTCAAGTAGATAGGAAGATAGTGGAGGTAGAAGATAATGTAACTATTAGATTAGATTTAATCAAGTTAGGATTAGATAAGCTTTGTGATAGTTTATGGACTAAACTTGAGGTACAAGAGGTTGGGGTTCATGTGTCTTCAGATTTATCATTTAAGTCTTCACACAAGAGTGGGTTGCAAGATAAGGAGGTAGATAGATTACTTATGAGTTTAATTGTAGATCAGAGTGAAGACATGTTAGAATTGGTAGAAGGCTTAATAGTTGTGGAACCTGAAGTACATGAGGTGAAGTAACTTTCCTTGGGTTTTGAAGCCAAAGTAGAAGTAGACATTGGATTGGATTAGGAATAGTTTTGAGATGTGAGGAGATAGATATGAAGTGCATTGTAATTTTGGATTTGCAGGTTGGTAAAGTTGTTAGGAAACAATTTAGAGAGTTAGATAACTATTGAAGTGCTCTAATATTTAAAGGTGACATTCAAAGTGCGTTGTTGTTCAATATTCATATTTTTGAGTATAGATAAAGGTAAGTGTTGTGAAGCAATACTCATCGCTTGAGCTTAATTTCAAGTATTGGCTCTATATGTGTGTTTGTGAGTGTTGGGAGAAATTTGAAGTGCAATTTAGATGTTGGATTCAACATCTATAATTCCATTCTACGTGTTTGATCTTGAGTGGATAGCAATCAAAGCAATGCCTTGACAGATCTAAGAGGTATTGTACTGTTGGTAGTATTTGACAGTTGTGAGTGCAGCGATGAGTTGATGTGAAGCAATTTTGATTGAGGAAGTTGTACCTTCAGTGGAGGGGTGGAACACAATTCCAAGGTGATTTTTTTATAATGAAATAGCTAATTTTGGGAGGGACTAAATCATCCCGATCAAGTTTGTTTGGACAAAATTGAAAGATTTGTGATTATGGATGACAAATTGTTGTGATGAGATTGCGTTTGATCGCTTATTACTCTCTTTTGTGTGTGGTTTATACTTAAGAGATTAAAGAAGAACTCAAGAAGAACTGATTTGGTTACTTTGCTTTGTATTTGGATATTTCCTACTTGTATCTCTACAGGAATAAACTTTACTTACCTAATTATTGCAAAAGTGATATTTGCGGGTTCTCACACATGCTAATGACATTGACTTCAGTCCACAATAAGGTCACATTATTATCCTTAATGAAGAGGACATGCAATATCAAGGCTTACAAGGGACAATGGTCCATGGGAATATTAGAGAATTGGATTTCAAGAATGAATCAATACTTTTGATTGTTCACCATTGAAATCACAAATCATTCTATAGGCGTGTTTTCATGTGGGTACTTGACTAATAAAGCACTCACATGGTCTGATGCTTGGGAATGATTAATGTTGGCAAAAGGAAGAGAGGTGCTACTAAAGAAGTGCTACTAAAGAACATGCAAGAAGTGCTACTAAAGAACTTCCAATCTGTGAATTTTGTATAGATGACCTTCACTTGACTATGGGAGTTGAAGCAAAAGAATAGTGTACAAGAGTACATGGAGGCATTCCTTGATCTACAAGTTGCAATAATTGACATGAGTCTAGCAAAAGCTTTGGATAATTTCAAACAAGGGTTAATGGAGCAAATTCACCAAGAAGTAATGGTACAAAAACCTTGCACAATTTTAAAAGCCATTGCTTGTGCTCAAAGCAAAGCAAGAGCAGTTGGAGGAGGTGAAGGGGTGGCTCAACATTATTAGGCCAAAACACAACACTTTGATGGACTAGTTCTTATGGGATTATGCAACATTTGGTTCCAAGAACAACAAGCACGATTGCTCCAAGGAGAACAAGGATAGCTTGAAGGAAGAAGAGATGGGATCCCAAAAGGAGAAGGGACTCGCGTAGAATAACATTGTTGTTACAATTGTAGCCAAGTTAGGTACCTAGCCATAAATTGTCATACTCAATTTCCTAGAGGCCCTTGGCCTCCATACAGGCAATCTTTGAACAACATGGAGAGATGAAGTGAAGAGGAGGAGGCTAAAATCACATCAGAAAACAAAGATCACCAATATATGTACCTTGTAGCCTTATTGGCTCAATGGAGAAGTGAAAAAGCTGGGAAAGGAAGAGGACAAGTGCGTAGAAAGTGAGGAAGAAAAACTCACAATCAATTATTGTAAATGGAGTCCTAGAGGACAATCAGTTAAGAGTGTTGATAGACTTTAGACCAATAAAGAACTTCTTGTCTTGCTCTATTACAATAAGGTTTGGCATGGATCTGGAGAAGGATGAGAATGAAGAAATAGAATTACCTAATGGGCAGACAAAGAGAATTGAATCATTACCTACAACGGTAGCACTCTCTACAGGAGAGTATTAAGAAGAAATTGAGTGGCAAGTAATACAATTAGCTCATTATGATGTAATCTTAGGTATGCCATGGATGGAGCATTACAACCCCATGGTTAATTGGAAGAAGAAAGTAGTGAGAACTTGCCAATGGAAGATCATTGGGGTTAAAGAGAGAACACATAGGCAAGACTTCTGTCTTTATGTCATAGGGGCAATAGCTATTTGTAAGATAGATAGATGTTTCATAGACCTAATAAGAGAAGTCTAAGTGCACAACTTGATAGAAAAATTCTTGAGGAATTGAAAGATGTGGTCAATGAGTTTCAAGATGTATTCGGGGATGACCTACCCTCAAGATTGCCACCAAAAAGGAAATTAGATCATAAAATCAAGATAATTCTAGGGAAGACACCTCTTTGTAAAGCCCAATGTCATCTATCACCTCATGAGTTAGAGGAGTGTAAGGCCCAAATTGAGGATATGTTGCAAAAAGGGTTTATCCAACCCAACTTATCACCATATGGAGCTTTGGTCTTGTTTGTGAAGAAAAAAGATGGTACAATGCACATGTGCATTGACTAGCAAGGTCTAAATCAACAAATGGTGAAGAAAAAATACCCCTTACCTTGCATGGATGACCTATTTGATCAACTCAATAGGGCAAGACACTTCACCAAACCTGACCTATAGAGTGGTTGCAATCAAATCCAAATTGTAGAGGAAGATATCTACAAAACTGCCTTTTGAACAAGGTACGGCCACTTTGAGTACATGGTGATGCCATTTGGCCTCACCAACACACCGGCCACTCTCATGAGTTTGATGAATCATATATTTTTTCAATACTTGGATAGATCTATTATCATTTTTGTAGATGACATCCTTGTTTATAGCAAGACAATGTTGGAACATAAGCAACATCTACGGAAAGTTCTCTAGATTCTATGATAGAATCAATTGTACATCAAAATCTCAAAGTGCAAGTTTGGCATGTTTGAAGTAGACTATTTGGGGCATAGAGTAAGTGGAGAAAGAATCCAATTGTTAATAGATAAAATAGAGGTCATTTAGATATAGAATGCTCTAAAGAACTAGACTCAACTCAAGAGTTTCTTAGGATTGACGGGGTTTTATCTTCAATTTGTCAAGGACTTCTCCAAGGTTTCACAACCTCTAATAACATTACTTGGCAAAGGGAAGAAATGGATGTGTGGAACCACACAAGAATTGGCCTTTTAGGAGTTGAAAGATGCATTACTATATGCACCAATCTTGAATTGGTATGACCTAAAATAGCCAATCAAGTTAGCTATGGATGCACCAAGCATACGATAAGAGAAATCCTACAAAAAGAGTGGTATGATGGATGATACCCAATTTCATATTTCTCTTGGAAGCTATTACTAGCAAAATGTAACTATCACACCACCAAACTAGAAGAGTTGACCATTGTCCTTGCAACTAAGAATTGGAAGCATTATCTTGGCAAGAAGGCATTTGTAATGGAGACAAACTATAAATCTTTAGTCTACCTTGAAACATGATGATCACATATGTGGAGAAGCAACTAGCAAATGGCAAGAAGCAACTAGCAAATGCATTTACTAGAATGCTTATGGTAAACAATCTAGTGGTAGAGGTCAAGATGAACCCCAAATTTTAGCCAAGGATTCTTATTGCTACAAAAATTGATCCACAAATTGAAGGAGCTCAATCATCAAATGGCATCACCAGTACCCAATGATTCACTTTTTATGATGGTGGGTTATGGATCCTGAGAGTTGGCCTGTCTCTCATTCAAGATGAACCTCTAATGGCTATTATGGTAATGCACCATGGACTAAGAAGGCAAGGAATCCCAACTCTAGCATACTCCTCCAAGGTTAACACTCCAAGACTCAAGACATAGCTCACTAGAGAACTCAATGAGAGAGAGATAGTTGCAAATGAAAGGATGATGAGTACTTCCTCACCCCTTGTTTATATACTTGTGACATAGTTACACACCAAAGTTACTAATTATTGGAGTAACTCAAGTTACTAGGCTAAAAGTCAAGTCAAGTGAAAAATTATAGAGAAATCTCCATCCACATGGGCATATTCCACTAAGCATGTGATCTTATCTTGACCCAACCACTAGGTTAAGGATTTTTTCACATGTGTTATCCTTGGACTATAGAAGAATCCAAAACAAAAAGGCTTACGGGCCCAAGAATTCTCAACTCTTTCCTCAAAGCCAAACACCTAGGAGTAATACCAAGTCAACACATTAGAATCCAAAATAGTGGTGTTCATCTTTTTCACTTCCTCTAAAGTAAGGTCATTTTTATCCTATCTATGACTAACTTTAGCTAATCATGACTATGTAGAACCATCCTTTATCTCTATATAAATAATATCTCTCAAGTACTAGTAATACCAAGCTAAATATCACAATACCACACACATGCACAAATGGGTGTTACATTTACCCCCGGACTAAGTTTTCACTTTGTCCTCAAAGTAAAGGTCTCTCTACCTTCCATGATACATCTTCAACTCATCATGGTTAATCCTATCAAAGTGTCCTTCTCCCAACTCCTTGAGATCATAGGTGTAATTGCCACACACCTTCTCCACTATGAAAGGTCCAAAGTACTTAAGCAAAAAATTATTTTGCACTCTCTTGAATTGAACAAAATCAAATAACATTACCCAATCACCTTCTTTGAAAGGCTCCACCTTCTTGCATTGAATCTTGTCATAGATCTCCTTTTTTTTCCTTTAGACTTGCTCCACTCAAACCATAGCAACTGCTCTTGCCTCTTCTAACTCCAAGAGTTGTTCTTTCCTTGACTTCTCTGCATCACCTCCTTGTGCTTTCTTCAATCTCCCATGAATGCTTTGGAAGGTAGGAAGATCAAAGTGAATAGGTAGGGTAGACTCAATACCATACACCAATTGAAATGGAGAATATCCGGTAGAAGTCTTCATTGTTGTCCTATACTCCCACAAAACCGCATGAATCCTCTTGTTCCAATGAAGTTTAGCCCACTCCATTTTTGCATCTTTGGCCAACATCATGCACAAGGTCTGATTTGTTCTCTCTACCAAGCCATTGGAATTTGGCTTATAGGATGTAGTTACACTATGTGTGATAGAGAAATGTCATAGTAGCATAGCTATAGTGATGCTTCCTATAAACTCTCCTCCTCTATCAAAAACCAACTCCAAAGGGCATCCAAACCTAGTGATAATGCGTTCATAAAGAAATCTACCAACTTCATCTTCATTCTTGTCCCTCAATGGTCTAGCCTCAACCCACTTGGTAACTACCCCAATGTACCAATTGTTCCTTGGGGTTCTATTGAGAGGACCTATAGAATCAATTCCCCACTTCTCAAAAGGTCATACCAATGGAATTGATCTAAGTGGTGGAGTGGATGTAGACTTTCTAGCAAAAGCTTGACAAACATGACAAGTTTTGCAATAATCAAGACAATCTTTGAAAATCCCTTTCCAATGGTAACCTACATCTAGAATCTTGAAAGTAGTCACCTTTCTTGCAGTGTGTTCTCCACATACTAAACCTTCACGGAACTCCTTTATGAGTAGGATAGACTCTTCCTTACCCATTGCTCTTCAAAGTAGACCATCTGCTCCTTGGTGAAAACAAATATCCTCCACCATTGTGTAAGGTCTAGATCTTGCTGCAAAGGCCTTCCTCTCCCTAGCATGCATCCCTTCTAGATAGTTACCTCTTGTCACAAAATCCACAATCTCCTTGACTCCATTGGAACCTCTTGAGTGATTGAGATTGTCATGAGCTCCTCATCTGAGAAAGAATCATCCACTGGCTCATCTCCATCATGATCATAGGCCAGATAACAAATCAACATTTGTATGTTTGTTTCTTGGCCTATCTTCAATGGTGTAGTCATACTCAGATAAGAGTATAATCCACCTTGCTATTCTCCTTTCAACATTAGGCTTGTTGAAGATATACTTCAAGGCCTTGTGGTCCATGACAATGGTGGCTTTCCCTCCAATCAAGTAGTGTCTAAAGTTCTTGAGACCAAAGATCACTACCAACCCTTCTCTTTCCGTGACAAAGTAGATCTTTTCTGTTGAAACCATCTGCCTACTAGTATAAGCTATTGGATGATCATGCCCATCTTGGTCTACTTGACTAAAAGTGCATACTATAGCAATATTAGAAGCATTAGTATAGAGGATGAAAGGCTTACTTTAGTCAGGTTTAGCAAGAATTGGAGCTACAATAAGGGATTCCTTGAGCTCCTCAAAAGCTTTGAGAGCCTCCTTGTCCTCCAAAATCACCATGTCATCTACACCCTTCTTCATGTAGATGGTCAATGCATAAGCCTTGTTGGAAAATGAGAAGATGAACCTCCTATATTACCCAACCATCCCCAAGAATTGGCGTAACTTTGTCAAGCTTGAAGGGAATGGAAGGTTTGAGATTTTTCTCACCTTCTTAGGATCAATTGCTATTCCATCCTTGGAGATGATGTGCCCCAAAAGTAGACCTTCTTCACATCCAAAATTGCACTTCTCTAGGTTGAGTGATGCATTTGCCTCATCCAAGCATTGCAAGACCTTGATTAGGTGCTCAAAGTGCTCTTCCTTGCTCCCATAGACACAAAATTCATCAATGAAATCTCTCATAAATTTCCCAATGAAAGGTTCAAATACCTTGTTCATGAACCATTGGAATGTGGCTAGAGCATTGCAAAGCCCAAAAAGCATGACCTTGAAAGCATAAGTCCCCAAAGGTGTGGTGAATATGGTGAGTTGTTGATGCTCTAGTGCAATCTTGATTTGGTTATATCCACTATCACCATCTCCAAAACTATACCTCTCATGACTTGCAACCTCCTCCAAGATCTCATCAATGAATGGTAATGGGTAGTAGTCCTTCCTGGTAACAGCATTGAGCTTCTTGTAATCCACACATACCCAAAGCTTGCCATTCTTTTTCTTCACAATGACAATTAGAGACACCCATTTTGAATTCTCCACCTCAAAGATAAACCCAGCCGCCTTGAGCATATCAATCTCCTCCTTCACAACCAAAGATATTGGTGTGCAAATGCGACATTGCTTTTGGCAGATTGGTCTTACATGTGACTCCACCTTTATCTTTTTCTCCTCCAAGGTGACTTCCTTCAAATCCTTGTAACTAAAAGCAAACACATGGATGAACTTGCAAAAAATCTACTCAAATCTCACCTTCTCCTCCTTGATAACATTTGGGCCATACTTGAGGGTAAATAACCTCCTCTCTATCTCCTTAAGTGTCAATGGTGATTTATGTGGGTCCTTCAAAACTTTTGGTTTACATGAAAAATCCATAGCACACAAGGGATACACATCTGAATCAAATTCAGATTCATCCTCCTTTGTGGAAGTCTCCTCTTCATGCTTGTGTCTACACCTGAAGCTCCTTCTTCAAAATCTGATTCCCAATAATTAGAAGGTGGTATATTTGAATGTGAAGTGTTGGTGGTGTTAGTCACAAGAACTGTGACTCTATGGCATGATGATAGAATCCTCAAGTACCCTTTGTGCCATTGATCAGTTGTGCGTACTGCTCTCAACCATGGCCTCCTAAGAAGTAAGTCATAGCTTGAATCCTTCAAGACTTGGAAATTCATGAGATTTTGGACTCCCATAGTTGAAACTATTACTTTATCCATCATCCTTACTGGTTGAACTTGTTGTTTGTTTTCCATGCTCACCACAAATGTTGAATTTCTAGAGTGTATCATACCCAACTTCTTCATCAACCTTTTTGACATGGAATTCATTGCTGATCCTTCATCAACCAATGCATCCTTGATGTTGTGACCATTCACTCTCACATCAATCTTGGAGGCATATTCACAAGCCTCCCATGGTGTTGGCTTGGCATCCACCACCCCCATCGATATTAGAGCTTTTGCCTTCTTTTTCCTCTTACTCCTTGAAGAAAAAAAACCACCTCTAAGTTTCTTTCTCAAAGTAGGATTCAAAGCAATCAATTGACCTACTATGATGTTAGCCTTGTGATTACCAACATCCTCCAAGACATTGTAGTTCCATTGTTGCTTTGATGTCAAGAAGTCCTCCATTCCCAATTTCTTCCTTGGAGTCTTTGTTGTTGATGGTGTTGAGGTGCAAGTGCTCCTAGTAGACATAGGATTATCCTTGCTAGGAGTAAATCCTTAAGAAGAGTGCACATCCTTTGCAAAACGAGCTCTCTTCTTCTCTTGTGCCAAAAGCTCCAAATTAAAACTCTTGGAGTTTGAGCACTCTCCTTTCTCATACTTTCTCTCAACCACATCTATAAATGTTATCTCCTTACTTTTGTTTGGATTAAGATCCACTTGGGTTTCACTACCTACCTCTTTTCATCTATTGGCTCTCTCATAACCCCTTCCTCCATGGTAAGTGGAATTTGGACAATTCCTTGGATATAGCCTTTTCCTCCACAACCAAAACAGTTTCTATCATTGAAATTGTTGGTTGGTTGGCCTCCTCTATATAGATAGTTTCCATAATTCCTAGGTTCTCTCCCTACATTTTGATCCACCTTTCTCTTCTCCTATAGTTGCACCACATTGATCTTGGGATCTACAAGTTGTTCTATGATGGTTTGAAGTGGATCTTTTAGAGGAGGTGCAAGAACTAGAGCAACTACTACTTTTGGTGCAACCCTTGCCACCAAGGTATCAGAAGTTACACCATACTTGTAGCCTTGAGGAGGATGCACAACCTCCTTCATCACCAAATCATTCTCATCACCTTCCAAACTCTCCTCCATACGAATTGCGATCTTGATAGCTTCAACATTTGAAGAAGGTTTCTCATATCTCACCTAGCTTCTAATATGTGGTCTCAATCCTCCCACAAATTATTTTTTTGCATAGCTCCTATGCCAATCATAGTAGTCCCCACATCATCCACACCCTTCCTCAACACTATACAAAATCTGGACTCTAACTTTCCCACTCTTTCCACATAGACTCTGACTTTCTCCCCATCTCCTTGCTTGAGAAAGGTAACTTCACTCATCAATCTCTCATAACTCTCATATGGAAGGAAGTTCTCAATGAGTGCTAAAGTCAAACACTTTGAAGACTCTTCTTGCCTATCTCTCTTCTCTCTCTTTTGGTATTCTAACTAATACCATGTAAGTGTTGCATCCTCAAAGAAATCTTATAATAATGAGGCCCACTCATTCTTCCTCCTCTCATTTTTTCCTATGCAAGCTCTCTTGAAGTCTCTCACAAAGGCCTCCATATCTTCTCCATCCTTGCCAAAGAAAACCGGAAGTTCCCCATCTTAACCCCTTACTATCTTTCTTTTCTCTCAATTTTTCTTTTTGTCTTCTCTTTTCTCTCACTCTATAACTAACAAAGTATGTACATGACTATTACCACTTGGGAGTAATCCACCCTAGAGAACACAAAAGGTTTAGGTTGCTCCAAGATTTCAATAGCAACATAAAATCCTAGAGTTCATATTAATGAAACCCTCATGGATAGTTATCCATAAGTTGAAAGATTATCTCTATCACTAATCTTGAGAACAAGCTGATGAAGGTGGTAGTATTTCTATAGCTGTACTAAAACTCTCTGCAAGATCCTCCACCAAAGTCTCCAAAAGTGCTTATACTCCACTACACTCATGTCCTTTTGGAAGTCCTTCAACTCCACAAACCTCACACAACTCTTTGGTCTTAGATCTTCTCCCTCCCAATCTTGGGGAAGAAGGCCCAACATGCAAACCCAAGTCAAGTTATCCTCTCCTTTCTCTCAATCTCTTGCTCTCAAAGGTCAATAGACATGAACTTGCTTTATGTCCCTTCTCTCCACATAGAAAGCACTTAGACTCACTCTTTCCTCCAAGTGGTGTAGGTTTTTGAATCCTCTCAACACTCTCTTCAAATTCTATTCTAAATTCTCTTTTCCTCAAATCCACCCCTACAAGAACCTCAAACCCTTGAGGAACCTTGCATAGTCTCAATTTTTACTCTTGATGACTCTCCATGTTCCCAAGATAAATCTAAACACTCAAATATACTTTTTGTTGCTCGCAAACTCCTCATGCATGAGATCTGAATGTTGACCCTTCCTCACAATGTCACTCGAATCTCTCAATTGGTAAATCAAAATCTTCTGAAATTTTTTACATTTGATCACAACTCTAGAGCGTCCCTCTCTACGAAGTTTCAGATCTTTTCATTGAGCCATTTGGCCTATACACCTTTCTATTCAACACACATATTTCAGATTTGGCCTAAAAACCACCTCCCTCACTTTAACAACTCATAACTCTTTGCGCAAGAATGATCTTTCTCTAATTTTTGTGTCACTAAGTAGCATAAAATGCACTGGATTTTCTTGGGAATAATAAGGAAAATCCACTAAAAATTGAAGAAATTTCAAACTCTGTACAATTTTCTAGAGAGCATGTAATTGCGGAAGCCATTTATCTTATTAACTTTCAAAACTTCTTGCCCAATGCACATTGTAGCTCTCACAGTAATTTTAAGTGTGTCTACTTAAAAATAACTCAAGCTATCATGTGTAGAAATTTAAATTCTAAATCTCAAACTTGAGATTTTGCCCAAAATCACCTTAATCCCCAAAATCTACAATCCACCTCACACAATCTCTCCAAATCCTCTCAAGTGTACAAGATGTACAAAATCACCTCAAAGACATCATAATGAACTATAGAGTATACAAATGCGTCCAAGTTCTCTAACATAAGTTCAGCCCTCTCCTCCCCTAAAGTTCTCTCAAAGTGAGCTTTCATAGTCTCCTTTTGTCTAATATAGAATTGTACACGGAACATTACCTTGCGTTCTAGAGAGGTCACGACTATAGAACCAAAAATGTGAGCCGGCCTATCTCTCACTCAGGATGAACCTCTAATGGCTATTATGGTAGCGCACCATGGACTAAGAAGGCAAGGAACACCAACTCCATCATACTCCTCCAAGGTTAACACTCCAAGACTCAAGACATTGCTCACTAGAGAACTCAATGAGAGAGAGATAGTTGCAAATGAAAGGATGATGAGTACCTCCTCACCCCTTGTTTATATACTTGTGAATAGTTATGTACCAAAGTTACTAATTATTAGAGTAACTCAAGTTACTAGACTAAAAGTCAAGTAAAGTCAAAAAGTAGAAAGGAATATCCATTCACATGGGCATATTCCACAAGCATGTGATCTTATCTTGACCCAACCACTAAGTCAAGGATTCCTTCACATGGGCTATCCTTGGACTATAAGAGAATCCAAAACAAAAAGTCTTACGGGCCCAAGAGTTCTCAACTCTTTCCTCAAAGCCAAACACCTAGGAATAATACCAAGTCAACACACTAGAATCCAAAAAAGTGGTGCTCATCTTTTCCACTACCTCTAAAGTAAGGATCCCTTTACCTTAGCTATGACTAACTTTAGCTAATCATGACTAATGTAGAACTATCCTTTATCTCTATATAAATAATATCTCTCAAGTTCTAGTAATACCAAACTAAATATCACAATACTACATACATGCATACTACACAATCACAATACATACATACATACTACATACATGGGTGTGACAATCCAGACCACTAGTATTCCAATCACCATTTTGAAGTGACCTGAAGTAAAGTCAGATTTAGGAGAGACTTCAAACCCAAAGACAAAGTCAAAGAAGGTGAAACTCAAGGGAGTACCCCAATATGATATTGTGGCAGATTTGGCATCCATGCAAGCCAATGTAACATTTAAACAATTTTGGGAGGGCAGCAAGCTATATAAGAAGCAGTTGAGTTTAGCCCTCAAGAAAGTAAGGGCAATGACCAAGAAATATTTACTAGCAATATACCATATTGAACACTTGGGATCTCTTAAAGTAGATCTGGAGATCATGGGTTGCATGATCATGTTTGTACCCATTGACTTGGGTTCATGTGTGAATGTAATGATGGAGGATACCGCACACTAATTAGGGTATCATATGTTTGAGCCAACGCTCCAAAATTTGAAGCTTGCAATCAAACTAGGAGACAACCTTTGGGCATGTTGTCTAACATAATCACAATCATTGGAAGGATACCATTCAAATTGAATGATATTGTATCAAGACCAATGAACCAAACGGGTTACCCATTGCTGACCAAAAGACCCTAGTTGTACAGTGCTCAAGTTGTTATGGATTGGCACTGGTAAAAGCTAAGGTTCAAGGACATCTAATCTGAAGACCAAAAGTTGGTGATGATGAGTTGGACAAAGGTTTTGCACCTGAGTGAAACTACTTTGACAGAAGATGAAGACAAATCCAAAGATTTGTTGTCTTCATCTTCAGAAAACTTGGATGAAGAAGTTCAAGTCAATTACTTGGAGTGCTATGAGTTGGAGGTCAAAGAAGAAGACCCATATGATGTCATTTTGGGTAATAGTGATTTGGAGGGAATATGAGCTCCATCTGACTCAGCTTGAGCCAAGTCAGCCATGTTGAAGGAGTCATTAACCACAATGACTATCAAGATGTTGTCTAGAAGGTAAAATTTTGAAAATATCCAAGATAGTCTCTTTAGATGAGTTTGCAAGATACACTGCATTGTTTATTGAGTACTAGGATGTATTCACCTGGTCCATTGACTAGATTTGGGGAATCCTCAAACAGTTTAGGGAGCATTGGATTGATCTCATTGAAGGTGCAGTTCTAGTTTGGCAGCAATAATATTATCTAAACCCAAAGTATTCACTCTTGGTGAAAGATGAAATCAATAGTTACTTGGATGCTAGAATAATTTCTCCAATCTTGAGCAATGAATGGGTTCTCCTATTCTCATTGTTATGAAGAAGAAGATGGGGAGAATTTGGGTGTATTAAGACTTTTGCAAGCTCAATGTAGTCACAAGAAAGGATCATCATCCTTTGTCTTTCACAAACACTATTTTGGACCAAGGAGCAAGTCATCCTTGTTATAGTTTTCTCAATGGATTTTCAAGCTATAATCAAGTATTCATTCAAGAAGAAGACAAGGACAAAGCACATTCACTACCAATTAGGGCACATATACATATACTCAAACGCCCTTTGGGTTATGTAATGCTCCCATTACTTTCTAGCGGATGATGAATGCAATTTTAAAGACTTTATATGAAAATTTGGAAGTTTTCATTGATGATTTTTGCATGTTTGGTTGAAGAGAAGTACATTTGGATTACCTTTGCCAAATGTTTGAAAGGTATTCTTTTGCCGGCTTGTTCTTGCAAAGAGAAATGCTTCATTGCAATGAAGGAAGGAATTCTGTTGGAGCATCGGGTCTCAAGCTCAAGAATTGAAGTTGTTGTTTAGAAGGTGAAAGTCATCTAAGCTTTAGAATCCCCCAAAAATATTCAGCAGTTGAGAGCCTTCTTGGGATATGTCAGATATTATAGACGCTTTGTGTCCAATTATGCAATGCTAGTTTCACCTTTAAAAAGCTTTTGAAGAAGTCCAAAGACTATTTGTGGGAAGAAGAACAAGAAGAAGCTTTCCAAGTGTTGAAAAAGAAACTGGTGGAAGCACCAGTGATGAGGGCTCCAAATTGGGATGTTCCTTTTCATGTGTATGTGGATACTTTGTCAATGGCAATTGGAATAGCCCCAAGTTAGAAGGACAATAAGAAGTCCTACCCCATTTATTACACCAACCAACAACTTTTAGTTGCAAAGAAGAACTACACTATGATTGAAAGAGAAGCAGTTGGAATGGTGTATGCCTGCAAGAAGTTTTTGCCACTACTTGCAGGGATATGAGTTTGTATTCCATGTGGACCACTATGCATTACAATATTTGGTGAAGAAGGCAGATTTTTTTGGGTAGATTGCAAGATGGATCTTGTTGGTACAAGAATTCACATACACTATAAAAGTAAGGAAGGGAAGCTTTGCATTCAAATGTGAACTTCATGTTCAGGTTGGAAACTCAAGACTAGGACCTGGAGGTAGATGACCAGTTTCTTGATGAAGAATTGTATCATTTGATGGCAATGCAAAGTACAAGGTATGAAGCAGAATACCATTATTTGTATACTTGCCAATGTCCTAAAGGATTAAACCCAAAGCAAAGGGTAGTCTTTCTTAGGAAAAGGGGACCATATCAGCTAAAGCATAATATTTTGTTTAAGATGGATGAAGAACCAAGTACTTTGTAGGTGCTTGACGCATACAAAGTAGGAAGAGAAATGGAATCCTTACACTTGGAACTATTGGGAGGACATTATGCCCTAAAGAACATAGTGAAGAAGATCCTTGCAATAGGGTATTAGTGGCCTATGATGTATAGGGATACTCAACCCCATATCCAAAGTTGTGATTCTTGTCAAAGAATAGGAGAGCTGACAGCTACTTCCCAATAGCCTTTGAGACTGATTTTGCTCCTAACCCCATTTAAGAAATGGGGAATTGATTTTGTGTGTCCAATTCCACTGGTGATGCAATTCACAAGCAAGCAATACATCTTGGTATGCACTGATTATGCTACTAAGATGGTTGAAGTTGTGGCAACTCGCCAAGATGATGTGGAAATTGTCACCAAATTTTTCTTTTGAAACATCATTTTTCATTATGAATGTCCACAAGAATTGGTCAGTGAACAAGGGATTCATTTCTTAAACTCACTTGTGGGGGCATTAACCAAGTAATTCCAAATAAAACATCAGAAGACAACTCATTAGAACCACCCAAAAGTCAATAGATTGATGGAAAAGGTGAATGGATTGTTGTGTATAATTTTGAATAAGGTGATTTTCAATTATGCCTATGATTGGGATACAAAGCTACTTGCAGCTTTGGGGTAATACATAACTACAAAAAATATTACCACCAAGCAAACCCACTATACTTCTTAGCATATGGATTGCATCTTATATTACCGATTGAACTTGAAGTACCATCATATCCTATCCTATGTGAGGAACAGTTAAGTCATGATTTTTGGATTCATCAACTGATTTGGTTAGAAGAAAAGAGAGATGATGCAATGCTAAATATGAAGGAGATACAAGACCAAAGGAAAGTAAGGCATGATAAGCATATAAGGTCTGTTTTTATTTGAGAAGGAGACTTTGGAGAGTCAAAAAATATTGAACCCGGAAGTGTATATAAGAGAGGAAGTTGATGTTCATTGAGATGCTCACATTTGAGGAAGGAAATATGCGGTACCTCAATTTTGTTTTTTTAAGATTTTTAAAGAAGATGTGTATAATTGAAGCCAAATTGAAGCCAAATGGTGAACAAAAGAGAAGAATCATATGTTAGGTTCATACCCAAAGAAGTTGACTTTAAGTTAGAGCATGAAGAACTTGGATTGGACTTGAAGGGTAGCATACCCAAGGGAAGGAAACTTTGCCTTGGAATGATCAACCGAATGCAAAGAAATTGTAACAAATTTTCTTTGGGCCAACCAGTCAAGAAGGTACAATCAAGAAAATAGCCAATTCATGAGTGGGATAAATTTAAGAGTGACAAGAGGAACCCATGCAGAAGGCTTGAGTGTCAAGTGAAGATCTACTAAAGAATGACAACACATTTAAACACTATAAGGTAAATGTACCCAATAAGGTAAAGTATCATTGGGGCTCTAATGGCAATGTTTAAACCCAAGTGCACCACATACATGACAAAGCAACATGCAATATTCTTCCACCAAATGTTCATGGGAGGAAAGGTGAATTGGGCAATGTGCTTTCACCAACAAACAAGGTAGATGATCATGAATTGGAGTGTTTGTGGGTGTTTGGAGAAGTTCAAATTGCAATCAATGACTATTAGATGTTGGATTTTGCAGTGCTAATGTTCATTTGGTGTGTTTGATCTTCAGTGAATAGCAATTGAGGCAATGACAAATTTGTGAGGATCCGCAATGTTGGTAGTATCTTGCACTTGTGATCATAGTGCTAGATTGATGCAAAGCAATTTTGATTGAGAAAGTTGTGCCTTTATTAGAGGGATGGAATACAATTTGAAGCAAAGTTGTTTCATGGTGAAGTAGCTTTCTTTGGGAGAACTAATTCATCACAATTAGTATCAATTTGGAAAGAATTTGAAGAATGATGATTATTGGTGTTGATTATTTGTGACAAGACTGCAAATTGAGCTCTTGTTACTCTCCTCAGGGTGTGGTTTCTACCCAAGAGATAAAAGAAGAAACTAAGAAGAACTGTTTTGTTCTTTTTACTTAGTATTTAACCATTCTTGACCAATATCTGTATGGGAATGAATGATTCCTTATTGATAATTGCAAAAGTGATACCTATTAGATTGTTACAACCCTTTTCCCACAATGGACATTGATCTTTCTAGCACATAGAGGTGCATCAAGACACCATGAGCATGCTTCTAGAATTGATAGGTTTGTGAGAGGGATTGGTCAACCCTTTAGGAGGAGATTAGTTATTGTTGGCATTAGAGCATTCTTGAATGTCCACCTTGATAGGGTGCTTGTCCAAGCTGGTGTCTCAAGTGCCTTCAATATCATTTCTTCCCCAACTTTTTTTGCTCTTCATTTCGTAGAGGATCAACTTCCATCATTGATTCCATTTATCCACACTTTCTATGGCATAGTCTGGTACTCACATTTTTGTTTTTGGTTTGTTTTGAGAGAAGAACTTTATTGTGAAGACAAATTAAAGCAAAATGGAAGGAAGTAGAGATAAATTGTGCATTTTGATCCAACCTAAGGGATTTGGCTTTGTATCAAAGGAAGAAGGACTCGGATTGGATTGGAAGGACTTTGACCCAAAGGAGGGTTAGTTTGTATCAAAATGAAGGTTGGAAGTCAGAATTACTATGGGAATTGTATTTTTAGTGACAATATGTCCAAATCCTATGTGCTATATCTTGTTGGAAGCATCTTCTTTAGGGCCTTCCATTGGTACTAAAATCATATAGAGTTTGGAGGTTTGTAGCAAAAGTAACAAGCATTTGAAGTTTCTAGAGTAGATACACTAGAGACTTTGGGTCTATACAACTTCAGACTTATATGCCTTTGATTTTATACTACTTTGGACTTATATGCCTTTGGGTCTATACAACTTTGGACTTATATGACTTCGGATTGAAGCTACTTTGTCTTAGGATGAAGGTGACCCAATCTGAGGTAGTCAAGCATCAAATGCATGTGACTTTAGGGGTCTTGCTAGAGTCATCTTAGGAAGTTAGAGTACGGAAAGAAGAAAGTGTTAGGATACCTAAGACTCCAATTTCAGTCCTGATTGAAGATAGGATAGAATTAGAAGAGAAAATAGTAGTAGTGAATGAACCCAAAGTTCAGGAGACTTGGAAGAAGAAAGTGAAGGACATGGATATGAACAATCTTTTGATTTTCCTAAGAGATTGTGTAGATAGGAAGATGTTAGAAGTAGGAGACAATGTTTGTCTCAGATTAGATAAAGTGAAATTTGAGTTAGAGTAACTTTGGAATAGTGTAAGAACAAAAACCCAAAGTGAAGTTGTAGAAGTAGGAGTGCAAGTGTCTTTGGGTGAGTTACCTAAGACATTAGAAGAGAGTGGGTTAGAGAATGAGAATGAAAATAGGTTAGCTATCATTCCTATTTCAATTCCAATTGAAGAGATAGTAAAATTAGTGGATGAAGAAGTGATATTAGATAGACTCAAATAAGGAGATAGAAGGAAGATTGGGTTTGGAAGCCAAAGTAGAATTTGATATTGGATCGAATTAGAAACATATTTGAGATTTGAATCGACGGATATGAAGAGTGGGTTGGCATTTTGGAACTTAAGATTGTTAGGAAATAGTATTTTAGTTAGTAATTGTCAAATTGCTTTGCTTATTTAAAGAAGCATTTGCAGTGCTATATTATTTATAATTTATATTTTCAAAGTTGAGTAAAGCAAAGTGCTATAACTTAGTGCTTGTCATTTCAACTTAATTTTGAGTATCAATCTTGTGTGTGTGTTTGTGACTGTTTGGAGAATTTTGAAGTGCAAATGACTGCTTGTTGGATGTTGGATTTCACAACTCTGATTTCATTTTATGTGTTTGATCCTAAGGAGATAGTAATCAAAGCAATACTTGACAAATCTGAGAGGAATTGTAGTGTTGGTAGTATTCTATATTGGTAGTATTCTGCATTGGTGAGCATAATATAGGGTTGATGCAAAGTAATTTTGATCAAGGAAGTTGTGCCTTTAGTGGAGGGGTGGAACACAATTTTGAGGCAAGATCATTTCATGGTGAAGTAGCCTTCTTTGGAGGAATCTGAATCATCACAATCAAGATTGTTTGGAAAGATTTGATGGAGTTGTGATTATGGGAACGTAATTTGTGATAAGACTGTGAGTCAGTGCTTGTTACTCTCTTCTTGGTGTGGTTTCTACCTTAGAGATTAAAGATGAAACCAAGAAGAACTGAATTGTTATTGTTTACTTTGTATTTGACCATTTCTTACTCGTATCTCTCTAGGAACAAACTTTACTTATTGATTGCTGCAAAAGTGATACTTGTTGGGTTGTCACACATAAAGATTACTTTGTTGTATAGTCACCATACTTCCACAAGAGACTTCACACAACTTGTATCTGCTAAAGGTACCCACTAGGGTTTATCTTCTTGAAGGACCTTTTTTTGCCATAGCTCACCATATTGCTTTGCGTGACATTGTGGTTGGTTTTCTTTCATAACTCTATCCATCCATCTCTAATGATACCCATATCTTAGGCCCTTTGGAGGATGTGGTACATGCCATAGAAGCATTTACATGGAGCTTATAGACCTTGGGTTTACAAGTCTAGACTTATAAATGCAAGGTATGGAGCCCATGTGCAATTCTCACTCCCTCATACTTTCTACCAAGGTTCCAATTCCCTATAGGAGGTGTGAAAATATTGGGATCTCCACTAGGGATGGAGGATTATTATAGCACATTCATCTTCATCACATTGGTGCAAGCCGCTGCACATGTCCACTTACTTCCTAGGTTGGGGAATGCACAAGTAGCCTACTCCATCTTAGTTTGTAGCTATCTCCCTTAAGCCTCCTATCTAGCTTGTACATAACCTTTTACAGAGGCACTTTTGCCACATTTATGCACTTTGAACTACATTTTATGCCATACCTTCTCCACTTTCCTAAGGCCATGTACATTCCCACAACTATCAATGGAGTGGTGTAGACTATAGATAACCCTTCCCATAGCCATGGAAAGATGTTGTCTCATAATACAAGAGATTATTGCACAAATAGCCTTTGTAGGTGGGGGCTCTAGCGGCCTCCCCACTTAGCCAAAAGTCTATTATACCATGGTCATCCTTTCTATTGGCACCTATCATGATAGTGGATTCAGGTACCCGTGAATTTTAGAGTTATCTATGGTTGGCTTGAGATCTATTACCAAGTCCTACATGCTCAACACTTCCAACATTCACAGACTTTGTTACATTAGACTTTAGAAAGATTTAAGTAGACATAAGTGAGCATATTTAAGTAGACATAAGTGAGCATATGCATATCCACACCCTTACTAGTATCCTTGCTAACATATCAATATTTGATAGAAATAGGATTCTTTCTTGTGGAAGAAAAGGCTCCAGAGCCTAGCTCCATGCCTCCTCTTTGATAGAAGAACTTTATTTCACATCAAAGAAGTTTACCATTGCTCTCCGTGTTTGTTTAGGTCTCCCTCATCTAGCCTTGCTAGGCCTTCCAAGCCAATGCACATGTGGTTCTACATATGATACACATGGCATGCATCTATTGCAATGTTTGTAGGTGAAGAGCCCACTAGAGTTCATGATGCCATCCGGGATATATTGGCTCAACTTCCTCAATCCACATGGGCCCAAGTATAGATCAAGCGGTGGATGGACTTATCAAGACCACCCCCATGCCGGATGAGAGTAACTATCACCACATTTGTAGATGGTTGGCACACTTGTATGATGTGGTAGTTGTAAACTCCCTAAAGCAGAGACACTAGCACAAGTACACATTCCATCAAGAGTAGTAGTGACCATTGCAGCTCAAGGAAAGGAGGATCATTATGAAACTCAACTTGCATCTAACACCTTCATCACCATGTTGATGGACTGCTTAAGGAAGCAACACAAGGTTCCTCATAGAAGAGAGGAGCAAATGGTTGTCTCCCAAGCCATGCTCACCTCCTACTTCTGACAGTGAGTTCCAATCACATTACAACAATCTCAAGCCTAGGGTCTTCATAGATGGGCTGTAGCTGTAGAAGGACTCACCACCTCTAGGGCACTTGCCCTCTCACTTACTAGATACACCATTAGAGGACCTTTATCACACAATCTAGTAGTAGGTTTGTTTGCAACTGGTAGTTGGATGCTTGTTTGCCTCCCTCTTGGGATTGTTTGTTGGTCTTGGTCCTATGGCGGTTTGTAGCCCTTTGGTTTTTTTTTGTTCCATGCTTGGTTCCCTCATGTACTCCTTTTCTCTTTTCTTTGGGGTTTTTATTTGTGTTTTTTCTCCTTCCTCCTTTACAAAGTTTGATAGTTAAGAGAACAAAACAAATGGCATAAAGCACAAAACACTTGAAAATTTGTTTGAGAGTGAATGGAGGCTTGCACACATTTTAAATAGGGAGATGGGACTCCCCTCCAAATGGTGTAACAAGAAAACGCAATATAGAGAAAGGACGGAAGGACACATCAAGCCATATAAGAAAGAAAGGACACAAAGGGTAAGATGGGTTAGGCCCAAGAGGATGATAGGATATTAATGAGAAATCTGTCTCCATGTAATTAAGACATAAAAGGAATAATAAAGCTTAATCTTTTATTGAACTTCAATGATCAATCGTACTATATTTGAGCACACAGAGGGTAAGATGGGTTAGGCCCCGAGAGGATGATAGGATATTGATGATAAATCTGTCTTCATGTAATTAAGAAATTAAAGTAATAATAAAGCTTAATCTTTTATTGAACTTCAATTATCACTCGTATTATATTTAAGCACACAAAGGGTAAGATGGGTTGTTCCCAAGAGGATGATAGGATATTAATGATAAATCTTTCATGATGTAATCAAGACATAAGAGGAATAATAAAGATTAATATTTTACTGAATTTCAATTATCACTCATACTATATTTGAAAGTCACATTTATGTAAGTATTATATAAACCAGATCAGTAGAGTATCCAAAAAATTAACCTAATATACTTAATTTTACGTAATGTAGATTAATACTACTGATATTCAATATAATAAGGTCAACTTATTGAGGACTTGCATTGTTTTTAGTTGCTCAAATGGGTCTAGTTTAGCGTTATGTGATGAACGACAGATCGCCAATGGTGAATGGACTTGTTCGACAAATTTTTGGACGATAAGATAAGATGTATTGGCGTTAAGATTTGCAACTCTATACGTTTCTACGCATAACATTTATTCTTGGACACTATAGTCACTTCAATTCCGGTAATTCCAAATTCAACGGAGAAAAGAGATATGATCCTTCATATCCTGGTGTACATTCTGGTAAGCTTTTATTCATACATTTCCTATGAAGAAATGCTTTTGAAAAGAGTATGTTTTGTGTAAAATCAACGGCCGAGTGATTCGTGTTAGTGTCCTTAGTTTTTTTAGCCATCAAATTCCATGAATAAATCTAATGCATGGGTTGCAAGAGATGTCCGCCTCTTTCTAGGTAACAGTTCACTCAAGATTTAACTAGAACTAGCTTAAAAAAACACAGTACACTAAGATGCTGAATAAATAACTACAAAGAATTTTGTTGCACGGAGAACTGCTCTCATGGATAATAATATTCATCTTATAAGATAACTCACATAATATACATATTTTAGACTCCCCCTCTAGTACCATGATGTACTAATTTTGTCAAGTAAGACAGTGAACGCTAGACGCATCATTTCACGATCTATTTACTCTTGAGGTTTGTTACTTTCAATATAAGCCAAGAGTTGAAATTTATGGACTCTCATCCTTCTTCACTTGTGAAATAAGGACATCCTCCCAACATATAAGGACATATTTCACATGTGTTGGTCCAAAGTCTAATATATGAAAATCTACTCTCGCACTCAGTAATGCATATGTTTTTTCAGTGAACTCTATATGTTAAAATTGCATTTTAGATGTAGTACATGTAATAGTTGAGGTTGGCTTAGCATATACACTATAGTACTGTAAAGCAATCGAAGCCAGAGTTTGCACAAAACACCCAGTGCTGATATATAGTTTTCGCGTTTCCATTGTAAATTATTTCCATCAAGATTCTACTAGCGAAGTCAAGAAGGGTTGAGTAGAAACCAAGAGAGGTAGGACAAATGCATCCATTAGTTTAGAACCTGCATATAGTACGGAGGTAATCTATTTCCAGATCTGTAAATAAGAGTAAATTGAAGTGATTTTGAGTATCTTTTTAGTCTTCTTTGCATTTTGAAATTGATATAAAATTTGCATCCGTTTTGCACACTATACTGATTCAAGTTATACCGAACAAAAGTACTAATGGTTCGAAACGTCGAAAAGATAAAGAAATATGAAGGATCGCGACATTTCGAGACTATACCATTTTCGAGACAATATTTTTGTTTAATACTAAAGATTATTTTCAGCAATATCATCATCCTTGTCTTTATCCTGTTTCTGAATGGCATTGTTATGGACTATGAATGCTAATCAAACTCACCATGCTGGGCTTTCGCTTTCCGACACGAACATATTTAACCGATCGTAGATATAAAGTACTATGGTCAAAAGATATGAACAAATCAGCTGTACAAGATCTTCGATTTGTACCTGTCTTTCGGTCCCGTTGCATAAAGTACTGGTGTGAATTGAGTGTGGTAAACTTCCAGCTCTGAAATTAGCTCTATGAAGATCAATCTGTTTGCGCATGTTCTCAGATTAAGAGCACAGGATGAGACGAAATTTATCAGTTGAGTACCCTAGAGTATACAGTAGCTAGAAACGCACCGTCACTTGCAACTACCGATTTGCGTGTTGATCCTGGTAAATAATGAGGATACTGAACCATAGTGGTGTAGTTATTCGCGTAATAGTGGAGACCAGAAACATTATGTCCCATTTTATTCTTTTATCTCGATGATAACTGGCCTGGCGGCCTGACGTTTTAACTCGACTTGTCTTGATTCCATGTTGTATGTCTCTGATTGCAAAGACGGGTTTCTCTGATCAGATTTGGGGAGCTCAATAAGTTTGTTATTAAGTTGGATGACTACGTTCTCCACAAGTTCGAAGCGTCTTTGGATTGGGCCCTAAGTATCGAGTACGATATAGCCTGATTGATGCAGGTTATTACTTTGGTCTAGATCGGACGTCCCTGCTAAGCTCTCCAAAGGGAAGACAATTTGAGAAATTTCATATAGAAGACATTTCGGGAAATGTTCAAGCTCGACATGGAAGCTTTACACGGACAGGTGATGTGTTGTTTCAATCCATGTGAATAAAACATCCTGATGAAAATATCAGCTGAAAATGTCCCTGATGTCCCTGATGGTCTCACCTAATGGTAATGTATCATCACTTTGGTATGGAATGTCCCTCCCTGATAGGCTCTCTAAAGTATTGAGATTCAAAGGAACGTTCAAGTTGATTAGCACATAGGACCGTTAATAAAGAACCGTTAATATAGAGAGCAATATTAGTGTTACATGTTACACATCGCCATGTTAGGCTTAATGGTGTCGACTTTGAGAAGTGAAATCGTCACTGTTTGTATAGTCAGAGACTGAGATGAAAGAGAAAACTTACAAACTTCCAAATCAAATTGAATGGAATTGAGCAAATATCTAACTTAAAAGCAACTCTTCACCAAATTCACAAGACATGCTTAGGTTGTTAGTTGGTCCTTGATGCTCCCGTAATCGTGGGACTCAAACTGTCTTGAATGTGAAGGTGAACGATATCCTTTGCTTAATATTCAGTTAATATACAGCTGCCTATATCTCCATAAGAGCATTGGGTGATGCTCTCCTATTACTCACCACGTAATTGAACCCGGAAGCCTGTTTCTATCCTCGCGAGGTTCTGTCTTCACCAAGTGATGTCCTCGTCCTCAGGTGAGTGATCTTTGTCACATGCGATCCTTGTCATCTCGTGAGACGGTTCTAGTCATTTCACAAGCAATGAGCGATATTTTCGCAGAATTTGTGAGAAAAACCGAAGGAGAAAATCTAAACAGAAGAGGTGGTGAATGAAGAGGGTGTGAATATGTCTCGCTTGAACTGTTTAATTATAGTGAAGCAAAACTGAGTGTTTATTTTTTCTTAGGCTTGAGTTGTGAAGAGATAATGAGTGTTTATTTCTTTTAAGTGAGTGTTGATTGTGAAGAGATCACAATTAGCTCATTTGAATGGGCAAGACCAAACTGCCAAGACACCTTGAGAAAGTGCAGGATGATTGATACGGGTAGTTTAGTGTTTGTGAAGGGAAAGTGAGGGTTTATTTTTCAAGGCTTGAAATGTGAACTGTAACACCCATTTGTGCATGTGTATAGTATTGTGATATTTAGCTTGGTATTACTAGTACTTGAGAGATATTGTTTATATAGAGATAAAGGATGGTTCTACATTAGTCATAATTAGCTAAAGTTAGTCATAGCTAAGATAGAGGACCCCTTACTTTAGAGGAAGTGGAAAAGATGAGCACCACTATTTTGGATTCTAGTGTGTTGACTTGGTATTATTCCTAGGTGTTTGGCTTTGAGGAAAGAGTTGAGAACTCTGGGGCTCGCAAGCCTTTTTGTTTTGGATTCTTTTATAGTCCAAGGATAACCCATGTGAAGGAATCCTTGACTTAGTGGTTGAGTCAAGATAAGATCACATGCTTGTGGAATATGCCCATGTGAATGGATATTCCTTTCTACTTTTTGATTTTACTTGATTTTTAGTCTAGTAACTTGAGTTACTGTAGTAATTAGTAACTTTGGAACATAACTATTTCACAAGTATATAAACAAGGGGTGAGGAGGTACTCATTATCCTTTCATTTGCAACTATCTCTCTCTCATTGAGTTCTCTAGTGAGCAATGTCTTGAGTCTTGGAGTGTTAGCCTTGGAGGAGTATGATGGAGTTGGGGTTCCTTGCCTTCTTAGTCCATGGTACGCTACCATAATAGCCATCAGAGGTTCATCTTGAGTGAGAGACAGGCCGGCTCATAGAACAGATCATCAATGATTATTTCTTCTAATAGAGTGTTTATCGTGAAGAGATCATAGCCATCTCTTTTGAATGGGCATTGGCCAAACTACTGAGACACCTTGAGATCACGGATAAAGTGCATGATAATAGGGATAAAGTGCAGGATAACAGGTATGGGTAATTTAGTGATTGTGAAGAGAAAGTGAAAGTTTACTTCTTCTAGGCTTGAAATGTGAACAGCTAATGAGTGCTTATTTCTTCTAATTGAATGTTTATCATGAAGAGATCATAGCCATTTGAATGGGCACTGACCAAACTGCTGAGACACCTTGAGATTATGGAGAAAGTGTAGAATGATTGATACAAGTAGTTTATTGATTGTGTAGAGAAATTGAGGGTTTATGTCTTTATGCTTGAATTGTGAATAGATAATGTGTGCTTATTTCTTCTGAAATAAGCACTCATTATTTTGAGTGTTTATCGTGAAGAGATCACATCCAACTTGTTTGAATGGTCACTAACCAAACTGTTGGGAGACCATGAGATTATGGAGAAAGTGCCAAATGAATTGGAAATTGTTGTTAGACCACATCGGCTAGTAGTAGAGGGAACTAAAACAGACAGTTTAGTTATCCTGAAGAGGAAGTGAGGATTTATTTCTTCTAGGCTTGAATTGTGAAAAAATAATGAGTGCTTATTTTCTAAGGGATTGTTTATCGTGAACAGATCACAACCAGCTCATTTGAATGGGCATTGACCAAACTGCTGAGAGACCTTCAGATTATGGAGAAAACACAAGATGGATTGGACATTGTAGTTGGAGCACATGGACTAACATAGGTGATTGATATGGACAGTTTAGTCATTATGAAGTGAAAGTGAGGGTTTATTTATTCTAGGCTTGAATTGTGAATAGATAATAAGTGCTTACTTTTTCTATGTGAGTGGTTATTGCAAAGAGAAAGTGAAGGTTTATTTCCTCTAGGCTTGAATTGTGAACAAAAAAGAAGTGTTTATTTCTTCTAAATTTGAACTGTGTGCATTGTGAAGAGATCACGACCAACTTGTTTGAATGAGCATTGACCAAAGTACTAAGACACCCTAAGATTATGGAGAAAGTGCCAAATGAATTGGTTAGTGTAGTTGGACCACATCAACTAGTGGAGGGGATTGGTATGGGCAGATTATACTACCTTCATGTTGTTGCAAAGGAGACTATGCAATTGAACTCACTCAATAAAAGCAAGGCTTGAACTTGCATCTCACATTCTTGCACACAAACAAAAGTGCCAATGTACAATAAAAAGAGAACCATATCTCAAGAGTATGGGTTGAAGAATAAACTTTCCATTGCATTTAAACACTTTGAATGTGAAATATATACATTATCTATCAAGAAATTCATGTTTATACTAAGTGGGTAGAAAACTCTAAGATAAGGTTGAAAAGAGGATTACATCAATCAAAATACATTATATGAATTGGTGAAATTGAAAAATTGGACATTTATCAAAATTGAAACAAGGTCCACAAAGCTTCATGGAGATGACAACAAGCAAAGAACTTGTGAGAAGAACCTAAGAAGAACTAAAAATTCCAAGTCTCATGCATCACAAATAACAAGAATGTAGCTTCATGTGTCAGTGTTAATCCATTGATTATTATTGTGCAACAACAACTGCTTGTATAATTCTGTTCTCTTGTTTTGCAATATGATGGACATTTGAAGCTATTTGCTCAATGTCCAAGCCAACCAAGCTGACCTCCACTTTCACACATCAAGCAATGTCATCCATTTGTCAACTTTTTCTTCTTCAAGGTGCATCTTGATCAGTTCAAATCTATTGTGATAGTTCTAGATGTGATTGGTACTAGCACTCCAAAAGGTTCTTAAGCTTCCAATGAGCTAGATTCAATAGCCTTTCCATTAAAAAGTTGCTTAATTGTATTTGTGAGTCATTCATGGCTATTCTATACAAGTGCTTGTTGGCATTGCTGGCTATAGATATCAATAGTTTTTCCACCTTATCCAAGTTTTGATAACGGGTATCAAATTTCCAAGGCATTGAATCTGCTCAATCAACTTCATGTGCAAATCTTTGGAAGTTCCAATTGTTGACAAACTTAAATCATTACTTGCAAGATATAGATTGCATCAATGATACCTAATTCAATGAGGTCTTGCTTATACATAAGATGATTATACATCCTCCATCATGGTGCCAATGTTATGCTTAAATGGTTCATCAAGAACTTGATTATATATTGCATAAATCCCATGAAACGGAATTAGGCTCGAAGTGATTGTCTTCCAAGAGCAAGAAGGGTAAGACAAATGATCATCATGGTCACCAATAATAATAAAAAAATGAGACATTGTACCAACATCATGTCTTTTGGCTTGCCATATTGTAGCTAGTCTAGTGCTAGTCCCATCAAACAACTCCAATAGACATACTCTTTCTATTAGTTATTGCCAAGCAATGATTGTGGTATCCAAAAGTAATAAGGTAATAAACTCCAAAGGCTCATCCTCACATTGGTCTCTTGGTGGAACAAAGGCTCTACTCCAAGCTTGTTGCACCAATTGATTTGCATGTTATTGCAATGCCTCCTCAAAACTCCACAATGGAACATCCAAGTTGGATGCCATGATCCCACTCATATCCAAATCTGAGTGATCTCCTCTAGTATTGGAGTATCCTCTACATGGGCATTCCTCTCTAATACGTCACCAAGCCAAGTGATGGAACCAATAAAAGCTGATTGATGCCATAGTCCTTGATTGTAGTGAGCCAAGACTATCGCTACTAAATCATATAGGTAGGCAACATATCCATCCCTCACCTTACTGCCAACCTAGTCTATAGGAGGTTGTTTTCTCCCAATAGTCAATACTAAAACCCATGGGGTATAACATTGCTCCACCAACTAGCACATCATATGACTCTGCTATTTTTGTAATAGCTTGAGCTTGCACAAGAGAACTATTAGTCGGATGACCATGCTGAATCTAGACAATAAGCTCTCCACATGTGATATACTATGTAGAACCACCTCTTAAGATGTTTGGATTTGAAATAGACACCTCTCCATATTGGTCTTCTGTTGCTCTAGACCAACAATTATAGCCTTCCCTAACATCAAGTGCTATGTACCAAAGTCTAATAAGACCCTTTGTGGCATATAGACCTCCTTGAAGGTCTCACCAATGGAAAATTTCCCTATGGTTATACAATAGGACAACGCTAAGTGTGAATGGCGCTAGCTCCAAGGCAAGTCTAGTTGGTAACTCTTCCAATTTAGCTAATATTGTTTGCCATAAACCATTGGTCATTGAGTAGATCCCATGCACCTCAACCAAGTTAGCTCCACTATGAAGCACCTCTGCTCTAGAAGCAAGAACCACATCATCCTTACTCTCACAAAGTGTGGCAGCCAATCAGAACACTATAGTTAGGTCATCTCCTAATGTAAACATGTCATTGGTTGAAAATAAAGAGAAGTGCATAATCAATTGAGTCACCTCCAACATCAAGCTAGACTCAATTTTTGTAGTAACACATATTGCACCATGCTGAATAGCAAGTACTCTATCATGCACCCCATCACCACCTACCACACCAACACTAAAATGTGTAAGAGCCATAGATGTTATTTGTAGTGCGTCCAAGCGTGTAAAAGATTAGGGGAATTTGACCTATCCACCAGCCTCTCTTCTCTATGGGTCCAACTCCATTGATGCTCCCTTAGGCTCTGGAGTATGTACTACATTCCTAGTCATTGCATCAAGTGCATCTACCTTTGTTGCTCCACACATGAAGTCCAAGATGTCTCTACCACCAAAATAAGAAGTGGAAGCCTTAGCACCCAAATCTGATCTCCTTTGAGCTATGGCCATGCTAGCCAATCTTTGCTCCAATTGCTCAATCCAAGAAGCCATGGCTATATCAGAAGTAAGGGCAAGTATTGTAACACCCATTTGTGCATGTATGTACTATTGTGATATTTAGTTTAGTATTAGAAGTACTTGAGAGATATTATCTATATAGAGATGAAGGATGGTTCTAGATTAGCCATGATTAGCTAAAGTTAGTCATAGCTAAGATAGAGAGGACTTTACTTTAGAGGAAGTGGAAAAGATAAGCATCACTATTTTGGATTCTAATGTATTGACTTGGTATTATTCTTAGGTGTTTGGCTTTGAGGAAAGAGTTGAGAACTCTTGGACACATAAGCCTTTTTGGTTTTAAATTCTTCTATAGTCCAAGGATAGCCCATGTGAAGGAATCCTTGACTTGATTGTTGGGTCAAGATAAGATCACATGCTTAGGAGAATATTCCCATGAGTATGGATATTCCTTAAGAATTTTTGACTTTATTTGACTTTTAGCCTAGTAACTTGAGTTATTCCATTAATTAGTAACTTTGGTACATAATTATTTCACAAAATTACCAAAAGCACCTTATACAAACATGATGCACAAATAAGAAGTAAAGAATGGAGGAGGTTCAATAAAAAAAAGTCTAAATGAAACCAAACATCTCATAAATCAACACCGGATTGACTCTATCACCATTTGGCATTTGATATAATTAGAGTGTCTACATGCTTCCTAAGCTATTAAGATCACCAAGTGTAGGATCAAACTACCTCTCCTAGCCAAAACTACATGTGTATAGATATTAGAAGAAAAATCACTAGGACAACAAGTGAAAGTGGACCAATTGGTTAAGGCATCAATCTAAGAACCAGAGATCTAAGGTTCAAACCTTATTGCAAATAATCTAAAAGGGTGGGTAGACTTTGCCAAACAATTACCAACTAAACTCATCTAACCTAGCTCGCCTCATACCAACAAGCTTGCTTGTTGGGCCTTCTAGGCCTTAATAGCCTCTCATAGCCCACAAAACTCATCTACACTAGCTAGTCTAACACAAACATAGGCTTGTTGGGCCTTTATAGCCTCTCATAGCCAACAAAACTCATCTACACTAGCTAGTCTCACACTAACATAGGCTTGTTGGCCCTTCTAGGCCTTTGTAGCCTCTCATAGCCCTATGCCTTGAACCTTCTCCAAAAGCGTTGCTTCTTGCCAATTTGAACCCTCTCCAAATTTGCCCAAGCTCAAGCTAAACTCAAGTCAAATATATGGCAATTTGTTGACCTACAAATCAAGGCAACCTCCACCAAATCTGACATAGCTCCCTCACCAAATTTGATGTAACACTTCTACAATTGGCTAACTGTAATACTCCAAGAATTGGAGACCTGAAGAGAAACACACCATGAGAAACACACACTTTCACACTCAAACTCCGATGCCCCAAAGGAGCACCTTCTCTTTATTATATAGGCAAAGCGGATCTCCTCCAATGAAGCTCCACCATAGGATTAGGTACATAGATAGGTGACATTTCAGCAAGCTCCACCCTTGGATTACTTACTTGGATAGGTGACATGTCGGTCCTGGTCCTATATGGTTGGTCAAACAAGCATTGACCAGAAGGAATCTTTTAGGGAATCTTCTTGTAGGAATCTCAGAATCACATGGGTGAGGTACCGTTGGAAAGCTCTCGACGAGACAAATTAGGGGGGACGGCTAGCCTCTCCAATGTTAGGAAGGGGGGGAATTTGCACATTTTTGAGGCCTAATTCATCCGTTTAAGCCTCAGAAATTGCATTCAAAGATTTCAAGCATATTTTGGTTCCAACTCTATTAGTAGAAGTCCCTTTTTGGTGATACCTCTTTCTGATCTAATTAGTCCATCCTATGTTATATTCTTCCAGATGTTACCAACCCAATTCTCACCTTCAAATCATATGTCTAGCTATTGGTTCTAAGGTTTTCAAATCTATTTCAGTTTTCTGCCCTATTAGTAGAAGTACTCTTTTGGTGATACTTCTATCTGATCTATTTTGACCATCATGTATAAAATTATTCCAGATGTTACCAAACCAAATTTCACATCTAGATCATATGGCTAGCTCTTGGTATTAAAATAACCACCAAATTCTATACTAAATCTCCACTAGAGCTAAATTAGAAAGATAGGGATTTTTAAATCCCTAATTTGAGGGGATGGGTTCCCAACTCCAACTTTGAACTTCAAGCTCAATTCACACCAGATTGACCTAATTTCACATCTTGGGCTCAAATTGAATACCCATTATCTCAAATTGACTCCATTTTGAAAAATTTGGCTAGCACTTCCACACACCGTATGCCTCATTGCAAAACCAACATCAATCGCACAAAGCTTCTACACACTATTACTCTCAAGAAAGTATGAACCAAAATCAAAGTACCAACAATAAGCTAGGCTTGGAGATACCACCAACACCCTCAATTCTTGCACCTTATCCCCTTGATTATCACTTCTCTATTGTAATCAGTTCTTCTTCAACTTGAATCACACTCATATCAGATTAGTTCTCAATCCTTCACTCAAAAAATGTGTCTATAATTAGGTATTGATTATAGTCAAGCCACACCCACTCTAGCTAAGAAACTCTAGGTGAAATTCACCGAGATCTGTCTACCATAGCCAAGAACTCACAAGCTCAACATCAAAGAAATGAGCTCTTTGGAGCTACACTTTGAAGGTATACTCTTTTGCTTACCTAGGTCTCCAACACTAATGGGGTTGTTGATAGCATGATTGATGGTGCAAAGGGTGCAAGTGATGATGGGCCCTACGATGTGATTAGAAGCCCTAACATGAAATTGGAGGGCCAAAAAGTAGTCCATGAGTAATTACCAAAATACCTATGACTACCAACACTACCGCTCCAATATCTGAGCAAACTAGCCTTGATGCTACAAATATCATGACACATTGGCACCCATTGTCATGCTACTTGTAGCATCGCTTCTAGATTGCTTGGACTAGTGTAGTGTAGTGTTGGTAGTGAAGAGTATTTTGGTAGTTACTCATAGACTACTTGTTGATGGTAGTTATTCAGATTTTTTGTTTGAGGTACTAACTACATGGTAGAGCCTACCGTCACTTTAGCACCATGTCCACTATTAGATGTGCCACCAGTGTGACCATTAGGCTTAGAGACCAAGGGGTATACTTTTGAAATGCAACTCCAAAGAGCTCACTTCTCTAATTTGAGCCTTTGAGTTCTTGGCTATGGTTGACAGAGGCCAATGAGTATCACTTGGATTCTCTTAGCTAGAGTTGGTGTGGCTTGATTATAATTAGTGCTCAATTGTTGATAGATTATGGAGTGATAGATCAAGTACTAATCTGATTGAGTGTGATTTGAGTAATGTAAACAAACTGATTATATCACGGAAGTGAGGTTAAGGGGGAATCATGTCTAGGGATTGAAGATGTTAGTGGTATCTCCAAACCTTGCTAATCATTGGTAGCTTGATCGTGGTCCAAAGTTTCCCTAAGAGTGATTATGTACAAAAGGTATTTGAAATGATGTAGATTTGGCAGTGAGGTTGACAATGTGTGAAAGCACTTGCCAAATTTTGAGCAAAGAGAAGTAATTTTCAAGCGGTAATTGTGATTTAGAGCTCAAGTGGTGAAAGCAAGACCAATTTGGTGCAAGTTGAGCTCAGATATACAAATTGAAGGTGGAGTTGGGAACCCATCCCCATGAATTACAAATTTGGAGAATCCTGTCCATCCACTTTGGCTCAAATGAAGATTGAGCAAAGAATTTGGCACTCAGCCAACTTTAGGGACTTATATCAACTTTAAGGATTTGCTGGAATTTACGTCAAATTTTGGCCAGATTTGGAGGAGTTTTGCCAGATTTGGAGAGGACTTGAAGTGGTAGATTTTGGCTTGAGTTGGAGAAGCTTGGCCTAATTTAGAGGAGTTTCACCAGATTTGAAGCGCATTTGAAGTGGCAAGAGAAAGGCCTCATTCGGCATTTAGAGGCTTAGAGGCATAGGACTATAGGCTATGAGAGGCTACAAAGGCCAGCTTGTTGGCATGAGGCTAGTTAGCTTAGAGTAGATTTTGGTCATTATTTGGCAAAATCTACCCACCTTGCTAGATTATGTGCAATAGGGTTTGACTCCTAGATCTTTGATTCCTAAACTAGTGCCCAGCTAACGGTCCACCTTCACTTGTTGTCCTAGGGGTTGTTCCACTATTATCTATACACTTTAGTTTTGGCTAGGAGAGCCAATTTGATCCCATTCTTGGTGATCTTGGTAGCTTAGGAAGTAGATAACTCATATTATGTGAAATGCCAATGGTGATAGAGTCAATCCAGTGTTGATTTATGATATGGAGGGTTTTTCATTTAGATTTCTTATAATTAGACCCCTTTCATTCTTTGCTTCATGTTTGTGCACCATGTTTGTGTGAGATGCCCTAACTTTAGAGCGTTAGTGCTCTGGTGCGCTTTCAATAGTGGGGCTAGAGTGATGACTAGTCAAACTACCTATGTTTCTCTCTAATGAAGAAGGAAGTGATGACCTTTAGACTATAAGAGTGCATATTGTGATGGTAGATTATAGGTTGCACTCTTCCCTAGTGTAGTTATTGTAGTTAGAGCTACATAAGTGAGTGACGTTTGGTTGGTACGTTGGCACTTGGTGGTGTTGGCACTTGATGGGATACTTGCGGTGGTCTCCGTTATAGGTTGCAATTTCTAGTTACTTTGTCACAATGGAGTTCTTTGGGGATTTTGGGGGAGATAACGTTGGATTACATAATGGGTTTACTCAAAGAGGCATTGGATGTCAGCTTGTATCTCAAGTCCTAGTGAGGAAGGAGATTAACTCTGACTTGGAGTTGGAGCTAATTCAATTGAGAGTGCACTTGGTGTGTCTGCATCATTGTTGTGGGACATGGATGAGATTTATAAGGTGTCCAAAGGCCCCTAGCATTACTCAAGTATAGTGGGTACCATTGAGTTGGATAACTTCATCCAAGAGTTTGATATTTGATGTGATCTATAGTAGATGCGGAACTTGACTTTGTTTACACCTTTCATGGTGTGGAAGGGGTTGTTTCAGCATTTGGAAGATCTGCCAATGGACCATGAGCTCACAAGAGCTTAGAGGAGATTGAGCTATGGAGATAGTATTGGCCTCCAAAATATATCTCCATCACTTCAGGCTTAGTTTTTAAGGATAGATCAATCATACCCATGAGTTTTAGCTCTAGTAGCATTGGTATATCTCTTGGAGATGGTGCTAATACAAGTGGAGGAATCACTATAGAAGGTGATTTAGTATTGGGTAACCCCATAGTAGAGTTCTTCTAATGTTTGAGGTAGAACTACCAAGGAGTGTGGACTAACAAGCTGAGGAGTTGCAGGAGTTCCAACAGAAGGCTAGAGAGAGCTTACGCGAGGCATACACTTGCATGAGATGGCCGATCAGTTTTACTTAGGAATTTACTAAGGCCCAAGCAGTCCAATTTTGGTATGGGATATTTTATAGGAGTTGTGACACAGACTTTGTGATGCTACATTGTTATAGGCTACTTTGCCTACTTTGCCAGTGGTCTTTGGTTTGGTTGAACATATTGAGCTCACCATGGTGGAGGAGAGAGTGGTAGAAATCTAGATTTGGTAGGGAGATCCCATCTACAATTGTTACTTCTTCCAGAGTGCAGTATAGTGCACCATGCCATGTTGGTTTCCAAGGACAAGGTGGACAACCTAGATCCTATGGAGTGGGTGGAGAGCATAGTGTAGCTAGACTCTTACCTTCATTTTTGGATCAACAACAACTAGTGAGTGGTGGTGTTGCTTGTTGGACTTGTGATGGACCTTACCATAGGAGCAAGTGCACTCAAGGCAATGGACCTGATACCTCTAGTGCATCACAACTAGCATAAAGATAGTGTGAGCATTGCCACAGATTTGGTCACAGGGGTGATCAATGCTTTAACCTACACCCAAAGTTACAAGGTGGTAAATTTGTTATGGCAAGTGGTAGAGGAGCTCCATGTCATGGCGGAAAAGGTGGTAGAGGTGGTGGTAGAGGATCCACACCTAGTAGGAGTGCAGTACCTACTTTTACTTTTGATACAACCATCTACTTGGATTGAGCAGTTAAAAAAGAGATTGGCTAGCCATGGCCATAGCTCAGAGGAGATCAAATTCAGGGCTTGAGGCTTCCACCTCATATATTGGTGAAAAGAAATGTAGTACATGCTCCAGAGCCTAGAAGAGCATTATATGGAGTTGGCAGGAGAGGCTGGTAGATAGGACAGACTTCCTTAGTCTTTTACACTCTCTTAAGCACTAGATATCATCTCCTAGGCGTCCTAGTGCAAGTGTGATTGGTGGTGATAGGGTGCATGATGGACTACCAATTAGTCAACCACCTTTACTACATAGACTAAGTCTATCATGATGTTGGGGGTGGCTCAATTGATTATGCGCTTTCTATTATTCTAAGCCGATGACATGTTTATCGTGGAAGTTGACCTAGCCCTAGTGTTTCGATTGGCTGCCATGCATTTTGAGAGTAAGGATGATGTGGTCCCTACTAGTAGAGTAGAGGTGGTTGATATTGGAGCTAACTTGGTTGAGGAGCATGGGATCCGCTCAGCGACCAATTGTTTATGCCAGGCAATAACAGCTAGATTGGTGGAGTTACCAGCTAGACCGGCCTTTGAGCAAGCATAGTTTACACCTAGGGTTGTCCTATTGAATAAAAAAGGGTATTTTTTGTTTAGTGGGACTTTCAAGGAAGGTCTATACACCACAAAGGGTCTTACTAGACTTTGGTGCATAGCTTCTTATGTTGAGGAAGGTTGTAGTTGTCGATTTGGAGTTACAACCAATGTGGAAAGGTGTCCATTTCATATCCAGACATCTCTAGGGGAGGGTCTATCCAATACATCACATGTGGGGAGCTTGTTGTTTAGATTCAGCTCAGTCATCTGACTAATAGCTCTGTAGTGAGAGCTCATGCCATTGCGACAATTGTTAAGTCACATGATGTGTTAGTTAGGGGAGTAGTGTTATACCCCATGGTTTTCAATATTGACTATTAGGAGGAGAAAGCCTCCTATAGACCAAGTTGGCAGTCAAGTGAGGGACAAGTATGTTGCTTACCAATATGCTTCAATAGTGGCAATCTTGGTTCACTACAATCCAAGACCATAGCAGCATCAGTTTCAACTTTCAATGGTTTTGTTACTTGGCCTGGTGATTTATTAGAAGAGGAATGCCCACATAGAGGATACTCCAATACCTTAGGAGATCACTTGGATTTGTAATATGAGTGAGATTGTTCCATCCACCTTGGATGTTCCATTCTGGAGTTTAGAGGAGGCATTGCAACAACATGCAGATCGATTGGTGCCGCAAGCTTGGAGTGGACCCTTTGTATCACTAGGAGACCAATGTAAGGATGAGCCTCTAGAGTTGATTACCTTTCCACCTCTAGATACCACACTCATTTCTTGGTAATATCTAATAGAGGAAGTATGTCTATTGGAGTTGTTTGATTGGATTAGTACTAGACTAACTACAATACTACAGGTGGGTATACAAGTACAAAGGTACTTGTATGTGGAGAGAGATGAGATTGCTAGGTGATTCTCTCTACATTATATGGCACACTTGGCCTGTTGGTATCTTGAATTATTACCAATGTTAATAGTCAAGGGTTACCATAAGATCCTACCAATAGATATTTCCTTGCAAGGGATGTAGGATCTAGAGAGACATGGTCCCTTTCATTTGGTGATTTTTGGATGGCTATGTTAGGAATACATGTATATGATGGCCAAGGTTTGGGTCTTCATGTTTCCCATTCTAGTGTGTTTTAGGAGATGTTATGTATACTATGACATCTCAAGGTTCACCAATCCATTTCTCCAACTAACATTTTGGAGAACGTCTCTTTGATTGTTGATTCTGGCACCCAAGTGGTGGCAAGTACACATCAAGTCCATTCTAGGATGGGACCTGCTCTGATGTTGGATGCAGCCAGAGTGGGATCATGGGCTCATGGTCTTCATCTTTGGTGGACAAACCTTTTACCTAGAGAGGTTCAAAAATGCACTTATGATGGGATTCAATGACTAGACCATCATTGTGGATGATCTCTTGGATATTGGGCGTCAGTCTTAGATAATGGTAGTGGTTGATAGGTCACCTATGGCAATGGTGAACCTATTTGGATAGCCCCAAGCTGCTTTTGCTACACTTATGAGTTTCCCAAGTCCCCATGCTTTTTGAGAGGGAGGTCGTGAATTGGTTTGGGACTTATAGTTACAATAGTTGGTGGAGCTCAACACCTATGAGACAGAGATAGTCCATCACTAAGACATCATCATGAATGTCTTGCTGAACTGTACCAATATCTTCACTCTCTAGATCTATGACCTCCATAACTCCTCCTGTATGCGCTGAGAGAGATACCACCAAAGCCTCTGAAAATATACACAAAAAGGCCGATGCATGCAAACCTAGCACCATCTCCTCATCTATCTCACCATGCCTACGTGCTTCAGTATGATCCTGTTGGCTAGGACATGGGTTTCTACTCAACCCATCTGCATCACGATTCACCACTCCAGGTCTATAAACAACCGTGAAATCATACTCCTATAAAATCAGAGCCCATTATGCAAGCTTCCTTGAAAGCTTGTTGGACTCCATCAACCACTTCAGTGGTTGATGGTCAATGATGAGAGTGAAGGGGTTATCATGTGTGGATAAGCACAGATGGATGCATCTGCAATAGTGACTCAGAGTGCCGTATGTGCTCCAGAGCCTAGAGGAGCATCAATCGAGTTGGACCCACAGAGAGGAGAGGTTGGGAGACAAGTCAGACTTCCCTAGTCTTTCACGCTATCTGAGGCATTGTAGACGACATCCATGGTTCCTAGACATCCCAATGTAGGTGTGGTAGGTGGTGAAGGAGTGCATGATGGACTACCTGCTAGTCAGCCACCTACTACTACACATATTGAGTCTAGCATGATGTTGGAGGTGGCTCAGCTAAGTATGTGGTGTCCTTTGTTTTTGGCCAGTGATATGTTTACATTGGGAGTTGACCCAGCCCCTATATTTTGGTTGGCTGCCATGTTGTGTGAGAGTAGGGATGGTGCGGTTCCTACTACTAGAGCAGAGGTGGTTGGTAGTGGAGCTGACTTAGTTGAGGAGCATGGGATCCATTCAGCAACCAATGGTTTATGGCAGGTAGCAGCGGCTAGATTGGAGGAGTTGCCAACTAGATCGGCCTTTGGGAGAGCACGATTTACACCTGGTGTTGTCCTATTGGATAACCAGAGGGGGATTTTCTGTTTAGTGGGACCTTCAGGGAAGGTCTATACACCACAAAGAGTCTTGTTAGACTTTGGTGCGCAACCTCTTATGTTGGGAAGGCTACAATTGTCGGTCTGGAGTTACGGAAGACCGATGTGGAGAGGTGTCCATTTCAGATCTAGACATCTCTAGGGGGTGGTTTGACATAGTACATCACACGTGGGGAGCTTGTTGTCCAGGCTCAGCCTAGTCATCTGACTGATAGCTCAATGGGTGAGAGCTCAGGCTATTGCGACAATAGCTGAGTCATATGATGTGCTAGTTGGGAGAGCAATGTCATACCCATGGGTTTCAGCATTGACTATTGGGAGGAGATAGCCTCCTATAGACCAGGTTGGCAGTCTGGTGAGGGATGGGTATGTCGCCTCCCAGTACGCTTCAGTAGTAGCAGTCTTGGCTCACTATAGTCCGGGACCATGGCAGCATTAGTTTTAGCTTTCAGTGGTGCAATTACTTGGCCTGGTGACTTGTTGGAGGGGAATGCCCATGCAGAGGATACTCTAGTACCAAAGGAGATCACTTGGCTTTGGAGTACAAGTGGGATTGTTCCATCCACCTTGGATGTTCCATTGTGGAGTTCAGAGGAGGCATTGCAGTAGCATGCAGATCAGTTGGTGCAGTAGGCTTAGAGTGGAGCCTTTGTACCATCAGGAGATGAGTGTGAGGATGAGTCTCCAGAGGCAATTGCTTTGACACCTCTGGATACCACACTCATTGCTTGGCAATATCCAGTAGAGGGGATATGCCTATTGGAGTTGTTTGGTGAGATCAGCACCGGACTAGCTTCGGTGTTACAAGCGTGTATCTGAGTACAGAGGTACTTGTATGTAGAGAGAGATGAGACTACTAGATGAATCTCTCTACATCATGTGGCACACTTGGCCTATTGGTATCCGGAGTTATTACCGATGTCAACAGTTAGAGGTTACCAAGAGGTCCTACCATCAAACATTTCCTTACTAGGGTGCATGACCTAGAGAGACATGGGCCTATTCACTTGGTGATTTTTGGATGGCCATGTCAGGGACATACACGTGCAGGCCGCGGTTTGGGTCTTTAGGATCCTTGTTTTGGTGTGTTTTGGGAGATGTTATGATGTTAGATGTGTGAGAGGAAAGACGGAGGGTTTGGAGGTTCTTGAGGAGCCACACGAGTTGTTTTTTCTTCAGTATGAAGGATTTGGGTGATCTGGTATACGGATTGAGCTGACTAGCAATACACCAGTTTTCCAACGTCCTTATTGCTATAGTGACATGGAGAGGACATTGATTCAGAGCCGGAGTAGTGACCTTTTTGAGGCTAGTTTGGTGGAGATTTCACATGGAGAGTATGCATCAGCGACAATGATGCCAGCCAAGAAAGATATGCATGGCAACTATATAGATAGGCGGATGTGTGGAGATTACCGTCTTATCAACCGACAGACCAAGGCTGATCGGTATGCCATGCCTACACCGGAGGAGATTTTTGATTTGATTGGGCTTGCAAAGGTCTTCAATACTTTGGATCTTTGAGCGGGATATCATCAGTTGCTGATCAGAGAGGAGGATAAGTCCAAGATAGCATTCTGGGCTATTGATCCTCATGGCAAGGAGGTGTTATATCAGTGGAGGTTCTTACCCTTTGGGACAAAGAACGCTCTTGTTGAGTTCCAAAGGGTCATGGATAGGATCCTAGCTGGATTGGATTTTGCTTGGTGTTATATTGATGATATTTTGGTCTATAGCACTATTGTGGAGGAGCATGAGAGAATTGTTGGAGGTGTTTGAGAGGTTGCAATCTCATGGACTCAAATTACATCCTGGGAAGTGTAGGTTCTTCCACAAGCAGGTTGAGTATTTGGGTCACACTATCTACCCCGGAGGACTTGGTGTTCAGTAGACCAAGGTGGAGGCTATTGCACATATTCCTTGGCCTACGGATGTGAGCAGAGTGCAAGCATTCCTTGGGTTGGCAAACTTCTATCGCCGTTATGTTAGAGGATTTAGTGTCATTGCCAAGGCCTTGACGAAGCTGACCTAGCTTATACAAGAGTGGTGTTGGGGAGATGAGCAGGAGAGAGCTTTTGTAGAGCTCAAGGAGAGGTTGACATCTGCTCCTATTTTGAGGAGACCAATCAGAAGACAACCATTTCAGGTTCATATTGATTGGAGTATGTTGGGACTTGGAGCGGTGCTCACCCAACATGATGATGAGGGGAAGGAGTTTGTGGTGGCCTATGCTAGTCGCTCCAACAATTCAACAAAGGAAAAGTATAGTTCATATAAGAGAGAGTGCTTGGTAGCAGTTTGGGCAGTAGCACATTTCCGATGTTACCTATTTGGTAACCCCTTCACTCTCATCACTGATCATCAACCATTGAAGTGGTTGATGGTGTCCGACAAGCTTTCAGGGAAGCTTGCATGATGGGCTCTGATTTTCTAGGTGTATGATTTCACGGTTGTTCATAGACCTGGAGTGGTGAACCGTGATGTATATGGGTTGAGTAGAAACCCATGTCCCAACCAATAGGATCAGACCAGAGCACGTTGGCATGGTAAGACAGATGAGGAGATGGTGCCAAGTTGGCATGCATCTGCCTTTCTGTGGTACCCACATCTTTTGTTTTTTTTCAAAATGGAGAAGAAGAAGTGTATAGAGTAGTTGGATGGCATCTGTATGGCCGAAGAAGGCAAAGAAAAGAGTCTTCGGGATGAAACCTGAGGTAAAGTAGCTTTGGGTCCTAAGGCAAAGTACTCAGACTTGCCTTGTCAGCATACAACCCAAAGTAAGGAGTCTTCGTATCGAGAGGAACTCAACCCGAGGCGAAGACAATGTAACAACCTTTCTTTGGGGCGAGAAATTCAAGAAGGGACCGTTCAAACCAGTGGCCCATATGCGTGAAGTACAATTGACAGTGACAGGCGCATGCAGGAGGTGTGATTTCTCACTAGAAACTTGAATTGAAGAGAGACAAAGAAGGCGTGACTCTATAAAAATCAGGCTAACAACAAAGAAATGTCGAGCAATTTTCCTTTGCCATTGAGAAGTCATCCTGCAAGTGATCGTGGGAAGGTGTAATACTCCGAGGACAAGAGAAGAGAGAAAACACAGATTGCACACTCAAACCTTCGATGCCCCAAGGGAGCACCTTCTCTTTATTATATAGACAAAGAGGATCTCCTCCAAGGAAGCTCCACCATAGGATTAGGGACATAGATAGGTGACATGTCAGCAAGCTCCACCCTTGTATTTCTTACTTGGATGAGTGACCTGTCTGGTCTAGGTCCTATCTGGTTGGTCAAACGAGCTTTGACCGGAGGGAATCTTTTAGGGAATCTTCCTGTAGGAATCTCAAAATCGCATGCGTAAGGTATCGTTGGGAAGCTCTCGACGAGACAAACCAAGGGGGAGGGAAGGCCAGCCTATCCCTCATTGGGGGGAGAATCTACACATTTTCAAGGCCTAATTCATCCGTTTAGGCCTCCGAAATTGCCTTCAAAGATTTCAGGCATATTTTGGTTCCTCCTCTATTAGTAGAAGTCCCCTTTTGGTGATACCTCTTTCTGATCTGTTTAGTCCATCATGTGTAACATCCTTCCAGATGTTACCAAACCAATTCTCACCTTTAAATCATATGTCTAGCTATTGGTTCTAAGGTTCTCAAGTCTATTTTGGTTTCTGCCCTATTAATAGAAGTACTCTTTTGGTGATACTTCTATCTGATCTATTTTCACCATCATGTATGACATCATTCTAGATGTTACCAAAACTAATTTCACATCTAGATCATATGGCTAACCCTTGGTATTACAGAAGGGAAGTAGAAGACACGCTAGTGTGTAAAGAAGAATTCGAGAGGGTGAAACCAAGAGATAGTAAGAAAGTAGGAGAGATAGGAGTAGGAAAGAAGAACTCCAAATTTGTAGTGAGAAATCATGCGATTCGGAGGTTAGATGTGATCGCAAGAATCAAAGTCTTGAGCCAACTTTGGATCACATTCTTGGCATGGAACTGGAATGTAAGTTTTCTAGGTTTCATGACTGAGATAATCGAGAGTAAGTGTCTTAATGGCCCCAAGGAAGAGGGGAAGAGAGGACATTCGGCTTGCTAGACAGAGTCGGATTGGAGATTAGTGCTCGGGAGAGAGGCCGGCACGGAGCAGAGTGACACATTCTTGGGGAAGAGAGAAGTAGCAGAAGAAACCCAAGAAGTGAGAGATGCTTTCTCTTCAAAGAGAACGAAGAATGGGTATAAGGTCATGAGTTACAAAGATCCAGTGAAGAGAGGGATCATGAGTGCTCTCATGGCAATCCTAAAGCCGGAGAGGACAACTTATGTGATGAAACACCAAGCGATGTTCTTCCATAAGATGTTTGCAGGAGAACCTATCAATTGGGTGAGGTGCTTCCATGGGAGGACAAGATAGATAGTGTGGAATTTGCGGGATAAGTGGCCTCCACACTACATCATGCCGTTTGTAGCACATTTCTACCTTGGATTGAATTTGCTCAATTCGGTGGAGCGCAGTAGAATGGTGTCTCACTTCCATCCTGACTTGAGAAGAGAAGTTGATGCAGAGGAGCAACAATACATTCTTCAAATCCGAAGCACGGATGAGTACTATGCAAAGACGGGCAAGAGCGTGGAGATAGAAGTAAGTACTCCAAAGCTGAAGAAGCGGAGTCGACAAGGAGAAGCCAAAGCCCAAGAAGCAAGGTAGTGGAGAGGGACCTATCTTTGGGAATAGAGTCTAAAGGTGAGACAAAGTTTAAGAGAGAAGAGACTCCTCACATTGCATAGTGAGGAGTCTAGCAATGAGAGTGAAGGTGAGCCCAAAGTCCAACAATTAGTGGATGCATGGATGGGAGAGAAGATGATAAGGACTTCCAAGAGGTGATCGATTGGATGGAAGGAGGAGATGCTCCTTGTTTGGAGTTACCTTTGGAGGAGATGGACAAAGAATCAAAGAAAGTATTCTAGAAGGGAGTAAGGTTAAAGAGAGGATTGCAAGCTGCATGTGTAGGTTTGAGTAGAGTCAAGGACAATGAAGAGAGTTTGGAAGAGATGACTTTGAAGGTGCAAAGATCATGACTTTGGAGTAAGACACCTATGCAAGAAGCAATGATGCATGCAAAGTATGGAGGCCAAGAAGATATAGGAGAGTTTAGTAGAGTAGCATACTTGTCAAAGATCATGTGTCTGTTGTTGTTTGTGGTACCCATTTTTATTTTTGTTTTGTTTTGATAAAGTTTGGAAGAAGAAGTGCATTGGAAAAGCCAAAGGAGGGCTAAATGGGGAGGAAATAAGAAGAATCATGTGTTTGGCATAAAACCCAAAGTCAACCTCCGGTCAAGGCCAAAGGACCCAAGATGGACAAGAGAGAAATATGAAGATGAGGGCTTTGTATCAAGTAGTACAACCTGATCCGAAGAACCTATAACAAACTTCTTTGGGGTTTGCTAATCAAGAAAGTATGTGGGAAGAAAGTGACTACCTTGAGATCAAGAAGTTCTTGACAGTGATAGGAAAACAACTTCACAAAATTGGTGAGTGGTATGGAGTAGTGACTGAAGAATGACCGATTAGCAAAGAACTATAAAATCAAGATTTCTATGAGGAAGCAGCACAATTTCCAGATGCTACCTTGTTCGTATTCACAATCAACCCAAAGGAATGCAAATTGCAAATTTGCAAGAAGAAGAGTGGGTTAGAATCTTGAGTACAATCTTTCACAAGAAGAGAGTGAGGGTGGTCCCAAAGTGAGTAAGCAAAGTGTGGTGCATAGAATAGATGCAATGCATAGATTAGATGTAGTGGCAAGGATCAATATCTCATTGAGACTTTATATCATGTTCCTAGCCTGGAACTAGAATTTTAGTTTTCTAGGTTTCATGGCAGAATTGTTGCAAGTGATTGCAAGGATGGGCCAAAGCACAAAGGGAAGAGAGGGAATCTGGCTCAATGGACTGAGTTGGATTTGAGATTATTCCTGGGGAGAGAAGCAGGAGAGGTAGGAGGTACCACCTTCTATTAGAAGTGTGATGCCTTAGAAGAAACTGCAGAGGTGAGGAATTTGTTTAATCAATCGTTCACCAAGAACATGTATAAGGTGGATAATTATAGAGGCCCTAAGAAGAGAAGGATCATGAGCACAATGACGGCAATGTTCAAGCCAGAGCAAACCACCTATGTCACAATGCAACAAGCAGTGTTCTTTCATGAAATGTTTGCAGGAGAAGTAATGGATTGGGCAAAGTGTTTGCATCAACAAGTGGGGTAGATGATTACGGGTTGGAGGATGGACATGCAACCACACTACTTCATGCCCTTTGCAGCTCATTTCTACTTTAGGCTGAACTTGTTGACTTTGGAGGAGAGAAACAAGATGTAGTTGCACTTTTATCCAGATCTATGCAAGGAGGTAGATGCAAATGAATGGTATTACATGGAGCGGGTGCAAGAAGAGGATGAGTATTACAAGAAGAGTGGAAAGGAGAAAATTTTAGCAATTGATATCCCTAGGCCAAGAAAGAGAGACAAAACTAAAGGACGCATCATGTCCATATATAGCCTCAAAAGATACAAAAGGCTAATCCAAAGCCAATGTTGGTGAAGGCAAAGGAATCAAGGAGGGAGGGAGGAGTCAGAAGGAGAAACCGAGTCAAAGGGAGAAGCCTTGGGAGGAGAAGAAGAGTTCACACTGTGGAGTGAGGAGTTGAGCAATGCCAGCAAAGGCAAGGCAGAGGTTCAGCAAACAAGAAGAAGGAGTGTGGACGTCGAGAAGCCAAGTCCAGAGGTGTCCACTATCAAGCAAGGACATGAAAAGGAAGAAGAAGGAATCTTGGTGTGTCCAAGAGCTGCCAAGGGAAGAGAAGTGTTCAAACAGCCAATGTCGGATCCACTAAAGTTACCATCAAGAAGGAGTGCTTGGATGAAGAGACATTGAAGATCCAAAGATCTTGACTTTGGGGTAAGGCACCAATAGAGGAGTTGCCAATAGAAGGCAAAGAAGTCAAGGCCAATGATAGGAAGTACAATGGAGTGGAGTACCTATCAAAAGTCGTATGTTCTTTGTTGGTGTTTATGTAGCAAAAGAAAGTAGAGATGGCAAGCGGTAATCTTGATGTGAAAGATGAGTTAGTAGTTATGACGAAGTAGAGTGCAGAGACCATGCTATTGAGAAGTAAGTTAATGCAAGTAGAGATGGAAGCCAAAGAACTTTGGGTGGAGGAAATTATTTGGAGTAAGCACTCAGAAGAAATGAGAGAGGATTTGGTGAAGTGTCGTGAGGAAGCCAAGCAAAAGACGGTGTTGGTAGAAGTGCTAAAGGGAGAAATTGCTCATGCACAAGTGGAGTTGATACATTCAAAGGCAAGTGTGGCAATAATGGAGCAAGAACTAGAGAGTCTTAATACAAAGGCAGCCGAGAAAGATCAAGCCTAGCAGCGAGAATTATCCAAGCATAGTAGAGAAGATGACAGATTGCAAAGATTGTTGAGAGTGGTGGAAGAACAACTTGTATTAAATCAACAAGAGAAGGAGGTGATGAAGGCTAAGTTCAAGAACAAGTTGTAGATGTATTGCAATGAGTTGGAGGAGGAAAGAAAGAAGGAGAAGGTCAAGATAGTGGTGGAATCCAATGTAGTAGCAACAATGGTAAGCAAGATGAAGGCACTGCTCAACACGAAAGTAGAAGGGAAGTTTGAAGAAGCACGAGTTGAATTTTTTGGTGCAGCAGACAAGGAAGAGGAAGGCAAAGGACACAAAATTGAACAATCTATTGATTCATCTACAAGATCACATAGATAGAAAGATGTTAGATGTAGAAGACAATGTCTATCTCAGATTAGATCTTGTAAGAACAAATTTGGATAGACCTTGTAGTGAAGTAAAATTAGCCACAAAGTCTAAAGTAAGAGAAGTAGGAGTACAAGTGTCTTAGGGTGAGTTACCTGAGATAGTAGAAAGGAGTGGGTCAGCAGATAATGATGTAGAGACAGTAGATAGGAATGCAATTGTAGTTTGTAGTGAAGAAATAGTAGAAATAGAAGAGTTAGGAGTGGAATTAAGTAGACTTGAAGAAGGAGAAATACTTAAGTGAACATTGGGTTTGGAAGCCAAAGTTGAGGTTGACATTGGATTGGATTAGTAACAGATTTGAGATTTGAAGAGGCAAATATGAAGAAGTGCATTTTCATTTTGGATCTACAGGTTGGTAGAGTTGTCGTAGAATGGTATTTTTGTTAGTAACTATCAATTGCTCTACTATTTAAAGGAGGCATCCGCAGTCTTATGTTGTTCAGTATTGCAAATTTCTGAAGATAGATAAAGCAAAGTGTTGAGTTTAGTGCTTGTCACTTGAGCTTAATTCCGAGTATCAATTCTATATTTTAGTGTTTGTGAGTGTGTGGAGAATTTCAAAGTGCAAGTTAGTATGCTTGGTGGATGTTGGATTCCGCAACCTTGATCTTCATTCTATGTGTTTGATCCCAAGTGAAGTACAATTGGAGCAATGCCTTGATAGATTTGAGAGGAATTGTAGTGTTGGTAGTATTCTGCATTTGTGAGCGCTAAGTTGATGTGAAGCAATTTTGATCAAGGAAGTTGTGCCTTCAATGGAGGGGTGGAACACAATTTTGAGGTGAAGGTGCTTTGTAGTGAAATAGTTATCTTTGAAAGGATCTAAATCATCACAATCAAGTTTGTTTGGAAAGATTCAAATGTGTTGTGAGTAAGGAGTGTTAATTCATGACAAGATTGAGATATAGTGCTTGTTACTCTCTTCTAGGTGTAGTTTCTACCTGAGAGATTAAAGATGCACCCAAGAAGAACTGATCTAGTTACTTTGCTTTGTGTTTAAATTTTTTTGACTTGTATCTCTATAGGAACAAACTTTACTTACCTGATTACCGCAAAAGTGATATCTACTGGGTTGTCACATTGTTGCAGTTGAAGTAGAAGAAGGAGGAGATACAAAAAGATCATTTGGAGGTGAAGGATGAGTTGTAGATGATGAAGTATCTCATTCAAGAAATGCAAGAATTGAAGGAGAGGTTAACCCAAAGGGGAGAAGAAGCCAAAGAACTTCAAGTGGATGCATTATTAAAAAAGAATCAATAATGGAGCAAGAGCTAGAAAGCTTAAGAACAAAGGCGGCAAAGAAAGATCAAGCATGGCAGCAAGAATTGACGATCAAGCATGAGGAAGAAAGATTGCAAGGTCTCGTAAGAAGTGCAAAAATTCAGATTGCTTAGTATATGGAGGAGAAGAAGATGTTGGCAGCTGAATACAAAGACAAGTTGAAGATGTATTGTGAAGAGTTGAAAGTGGAACGATCTTGTTGGAATTGATACATTGGAATTGATAGGAGAGATTGTTAGGAGAATGAGGGTGATGTTGAGCACAAAAGAAAAATGGAAGTTGTAGGAAGTGAAGCTACATGAATTGAAGTTGCTTGTGTAGGAAACTTGGAAGAGAAAGGCAAAAGACGTGGACATGAATAGTTTGTTGATTTGTTTGAGAGATTGTGTAGATAAGAAGATGTTGGAGATAAGAGACAATCTGAGTCTCATATTTAGATTTAGTAAGATCAAAATAAGATAAACTTTGGAGTAGTACGGAGGAAGACATTAAGTCCAAAGTCATAGAGATGGGAGTTCAAGTGTCTTTGGGTGAGTTGCTTGATGCATTAGAGGAGAATGGGTTGTGTATAAAGGAGTTAGATAAAGTACCCATGTCTACAATTTTAATTCAGCTTGAAGAAATAGTAGAAATAGTTGATGAAGTAGTAGTATTAGATAGACCCAAAGATGGAGATGTAATTGAGGGAACATCATGTTTAGAAGCCAAAGTTGAGGTTGACATTGGATTGGACTAGTAATAGATTTGAGATATGAAGAAGTGGTTTGTCATTTTAGATCTGTAGGTTGGTAAATTTGTTAAGAAATGGTTTTTTGTTAGTAACTATTGAACTGCTCTACCTATATAAAGGAAGCATTTTTAGTGTGTTGTTATCAATATTTATATTTTTGAGTTGAGTAAAGCAAAGTGATGTAACTCAGTCCTTGTTGTTTCAGCTTAATTTCAAGTATCAATCATGTGTGTGTTTGGAGAATTTTGAAGTGCAAGTTAGTAAGCTTGTTGGATGTTGGATTTTGCAGTTCTAATTTCATTTTGTGTGTTTGATCCTGAGTGGATAAAAATCAAAGCAATGCCTTGACAGATTTGTGAGGAATTGTAGTGTTGGTAGTATTCTACATTTGTGAGTGCAACACTAGATTGATGCAAAGCAACTCTGTTCAAGGAATTCATGCCTTCAATTGGAGGGATGGAACACAATTTTAAGGCATAGTCATTTCATAGTGAAGTAGCTTTCTTTGGGGAAATCTGAATCATCACAATCAAGATTGTTTGGAAAGATTTGAAGTATTGTGATTTATGGGTGACATTTTTTCTGACAAGACTATGACCAATGGTTGTTACTCTCTTCTGGGTGTGGTGTCTATATGAGAGATTAAAGACGCAACCAAAAAGAACTGATTGTTACTGTTTACTTTGCATTTGACTATTTCTTTACTTGTATCTCTATGGGAATAAACTTTGCTTACTAATTACCACAAATGTGGAACTTGTCAGGTTATCACATTCTTACTCAAGTATCAAATGAAAGTTGCTACCTCAAGATCTTGTTCACTAAAGGTGCTTTTTTATATCCTTTGTCTTTTATGTCCTTCTTCAAGCTTCAAAGCCTCCTCAAATATCTAGCAATTCAATGCAACTTTGATTTTGTACTCACCAAAGGTTATTTTTTTACAAAGGATGTCTCTTGCTCTTGCATCCCTACTCAAGTATCAAATGAAAGTTGCTACCTCAAGTTCTTGTTCACCAAAGGTGCTATTTTATATCCTTTTTCTTTTATGTCCTTCTCCAAGCTACTACCTTATGTTCATGCTCTCCAATATATCTATAAAATGTGGAGGAATACCCTTGTCTCTTATATCTCTCCTTTAATATCGAATCAAAGTTGTTACTTCAAGTTCTCACTCACTAAATAATCCTCAATCCTTGTTATATAAGACATCTATTATCTCTTATAATACACTTCAAGCTTCTAGCTCAAGCAACTACCCTGAGTTATCACTCATTAATGGTTTTGAAAGTATTTAAGATCAACCTAAAGCTCTTGTATTTATCTTTGAGCTTCTAGCCAAAGCCTTGGAAGTTGGTTTTATGTGTTGATGAGTCTTTCATTTGGTAGGTCATAAGATTGATACTAGATTGCACCAACAACTACCACTTAAGACATCCATTGTTTAGCACATGGTAATGATAACTCTTCCTAATTTTAGGCCAAAACCATCCTCAAGCTCAGTAGATTCTAACTTTATATTTAGTTCCATTCCAATCATTTATGGCCTACTTTCTTGATGGTCCAGAGTTCTTGTATGGTGTTCCAATCATCTTGTCCCAATGAAGTCTATTTGCCTTAGGTCAATGTTTCCTTGCTTAGGATGGTTTGGAAATGCTACCCAACTATTAAATATTAAATCTAGGTCCAAATGTAGGCTTTTAAATAGGTTCAATTTTGGCCTAAGTTTGTGACTAATCACAACCTTACCCTTGGACCGACTCATATTCTTAGTTAACTCAATGAGTTTCTAAGATTTAATTTTCTCTTTCTAAGATTGGATTTTCTCTTCAAACTACCTCAGGCTCTCTCTTCCTCAAAATAATTTTAGCTCTTATAACATACTCTTCTTTTGGTCTTTTAAAATTATAATTTAGTTAAATATAATTTGGAGGTGTTAAGGAACTTGGGGTAAACTTAGGCTTGTTGAAAGTGGCTTTCTAAGTGTCTATCCAATGAATAATTAATCTTAAGTTATAAGTCAAGATGTATCTTTTCTTGCCAAGTGCTCCTCATTTTGCACAAATCTTGGTTGTGAATCTAATCTTTGTTTCCTTAGTATTGATTTATCTCCAACAAAGTTCCTTGACTAATGGCAAAATTCTAGCACTTTTTCCTAAAGGTTCCATTGCCTTATCCTTGGTTGCATTTTGGCTTGATTGTCCATGAATTGCTCTACCCTAATCCAATCTTCACATGGAATCTAGCAACAACCTTTATTTGTCCTACACATATACCTCTAGTATGACAAAGACACACTTAATGGGTATAACAAAAAAATAAGAACAATACTAACTTATCCAATCAATCACGTGACAATCACTTCAATTAAGTCATGGTGGCATTGGCCATCCATTCCAAGTGGTCCATGAATTGAGTTGCCATATGCTCTATGGTTGTGAGAAGGCACATATGCTTGTTCACTAATTTCTTGCATTCTTGTTGAAATCTTGACTTCAGGTCCTCTCATACCTTTGTTTTGATTTCTTCCTCCTTATCCTACGATCATTTTAGTCTCATTGTAAATTCTTGCATATGAAGGTTTGTAAGCTCTTTTAGGTTCTTGTACCAAACCTCCACTGCAACTGCCTTTGTGTTAGCAACCTTCAATTCTGTTATGATAGTTACCACTTCTTTGTCTTGTGCCTTAATCTGTTCTTCTTCCTGCTGTGCACTAGATCATTCCCGTAATAAAAAGAACTTATCTAACCTCATCGTGGAGTCCAGGAGTAAGCATGCAAAAATGATTATGAATATGAAAAACTAGTCTCAATCTGTTACAAAATATAGCTTATTGAGATGCTAACTACTCCACAACTCAATCTATTTACTTGGGATGGTCAACAAAAGGGTCAATAGAACATATATATAATCTATGATATCGATAATATTAGTGTGATCGTCCATCTACCTCTAACTCTAACATCATTTATTCCGACCTTTTATTTCCGTAATGTTGAAAAAGTTGACTATAGTAAATAGTCTATATCATACAAGATTTATAACACACCAGATATGATATGTCTCGTGTCGCTCTAAACTACCTTTTGCTTATAGCACTTACTTTGTTAATCTGTTGTTGACCATTCCGAGCATATAGATTGAGTTAACTGGGGTCTCTCGTCTCCCGTCCCCTCTCCAGATCTCGTCGCTCCATCGCCACTAAGGAAACCATACTAACTATTGAAACCCCTATTAAATCAACGATTTGACAAGTACTGCTGTGAAACAGTGAAGTGAAGCTTGAAAGGTGAACAGTGAAGCTTGATAGGATTATTTGTAGCACTATGTCAAAATCGCCTCACTGCTTTCATAGTCACGATTATTACTTCACCGTCACGAATCTTGGTACCTTCCTGCATCGGTGCTCGTCACGGTTCAATAACCTTGTTGCTGTAAGGGCGAATCTCGTTGCTGGTACACAGCGGCTGGCGTGCGAAGATTCCCTGTCCTTGCTACCTGATGGAGAAGAAAGAGTTTCATCGAAGTCCGCAGGCACCGGCTCCAGACACTGGACTGTACTGGAAGAATCTCCTTCAACACAGTATAGCATCAATTCCGCGAAGATGGAAATACTGGATGTGCAGTCTCCCGTCTTCAGGTATGCCTACTCAATGAGAGAAAAAGGCGACCGCGTAGAGAACACGAAGGATGGGAAGACCCCATCAAGCCGTACAAGGGACGAAAAAGGTAAAATGGGGCTAGGCCCCAATATATAGGCTTCAGGTATGCCTACTCAATTGGGGATCAGCCTTTTCTTCCATGCTCAATTCACGAACTACGGAATTTTGTCAACATGTTAGACTTCTCTGATGGGAATGGATGGTCAAGATAAGTTAATCCCACTAACTGGAAAATATTGATAGCATTGCCAATTTGACAAGGACCACAACATAGCCCAGATGGGAATCAATGGCAAACACTGCACCATACGAAATCCACCGTAGGAATGTGGTGAGCCAGACATGCAGTTCAAAGTTTCGGTATTGTTCTATAATGCTAAGTTCCTATCAAGATAGTGCGTTAAAATGTTGTAACTCAACTTGGTCCCAGTTCATGGATGATATATGAGTATCTGCGTATCTTGCTTGCAGGTTTCGAAACATATTTCTTGGTTATAGAACAGAGGCAGTTAGGACGAGACAACACAGTTCTCACCTGTCAAGCAGCAGTTATCAAAATATGCCTATGATCAAAAGAACAAGTAGCTGCTGCTGAGTTGGTCCGATTTTGAGATTTAGATCATAAAGTGCTTTCAGGTATATGGAGTGGGTGCATCTTTACCAGAACTAGTCAAAATGAAAATTTCTTAACATTTCACTTTGCTAGGGTGGTTTGCCAGCCACTTATGTAGCTGTACTGGAAAGTTAAAATTTTGAGGATCTAGAAGAAGATTTTTCAATGTGAATTGCTTGCTAATCGAAATTCAAAGCAAGAAAGTATCTGGTCCCTCCGGAAATAATTATACTCAGAGTGTAGACGTGCTATATGTTTGGGATACTAATCTGCACTTTTTATGTCGTTATTCTTTGGTGAATATAATTGGAGGATCTTTCCACTTTTATTTCTCAATCGAAGACAAAGTCCGCAATATTTATCCTGGTCAGAATGTTGTTACCCCCATTTCGGCCAGAACTGATCTATCCGTTCCTCCATCGGGTTGAAGCTCATTAACACTTTTGCTCGATGCTTCCTAGATGAGAAAGAGTTGACGGAGTCGGCAAGTCTATCTCTTGTTGCATCCTATGCGTGTCGCCTCTCCGTTGCATCCACACATCAGAGACAAGAGGTTAGCAATCCCGAGCAGGTGGCATGTGGGAGTAGCAATTCACGAGCAAATGAAATGTGAGAGTGGGAGACGCCTTTCCTCTCCAAGCGAGGAAACCCATGTCCCGGCCCTACGTAACTTCCTACTATGCTGCCAAGCTTCCCGTCCAACCCGCGGGGTTGAATCAATACAGCAGTGGTTTTATAATCGTTTGCGGTAGCCTATCTATAAGACCGGTCTGGATTAGCGTTATCTGATAGAAGATTCTCTGTGAAATCCATGGAAGAAACAGTGATGCATATCGATGATTTCTAATTTTGGTTACTGTAATTTCATCGGATCCCTGGTACTGTATTGCAGCCGTTAGCGAGAATATTACGTGTGAGCCTTAGCTTCTAGCATTGAGGCGCGATGACATGAAGCTAATGTACGGAATTCTCAGGTCTTTAACTTTCACTGGGCACTCGATTGAGTTGCCCATGAGGGATAACGGCGGTGAAGTCCAAACTATTCCATGAGACTACAAAACAGTTCTATTTCAATTTTTTTAAGGTGAAGTTTCTCGGTGGATTTTGAATTTTCTTTTGGATACAAGGAACAAGGACACTAGTGATGCCACATCCTAGACAGAATAATCCTTCAAGAAGAAAATAAATGGCGTCATAAGGAGGACGGTAAATTCTCTGTGAACAGGTGGTTCAGAAAGATTCACAGTCCGTACTATTGTGTACATTCTTGGGAGGAGGATGAGCAGAAACAAATGATAGAAATACTCATGTAATGCACTACACAATTTTGAAAATCAGATAATATAATCTACCTACTTCACTACAATGAGGGACCTACCTCATGGGTAAGGTAAACAGTATAGTCAATCTGATGCTCCCGTGACTAATAAAGGTCTTTGCGTTACCTCTGGGGTTTTTCTTGCACAGATTGAGCAGGTCTTCCCATCCTTTTTCTATCGTGTGCGCGCCAACTCAATTTTAGCTTTAGATAACTTTCCCATCAAACACCCAAATCAAGACAACTTTCACCCGATCTTCACATTAGAAGATTCTTCGTCGGAACCAAGCAGAGTTCATGCTGTAGAGAACAAGGCAAGCTAAAAGAGTGCGGTGCGTAAGTCTTGATTCGTTGGAAATTCTTCCGGACACGAGGACTTTATCCGTTTGAGAATGGACTACGTTAAGATGGAAGCAAAGTTGGTGCCGATTTGCCAAAACTGCCCGATGGTATAATGTAAACGATATGTGAATGTACACAGTAAACAGATATACTATTGGGGCTTAGACCCATTTTATCTTTTTCGTCTCTCCGTTGTACGGTTCGATGGGGTCTTCCCATCCTTCGTTTCTTCTACGCAGTCGCCTTCTTACTATACAGTAACAGTAAACAGGTATGTCGTCCGATGCTATTGGTATTTTATCTTGGAGAAAAAGGCGACCGCGTAGAAAAATCGAAGGATCGAAAGACCCGTCAAGCGAATGAGACAAATGAGGTAAAATGGGGCTAAGCCCCAATTTTATCTTTTGGGTTTTATCTTCGACGGTTATGGTACTTCCCATTATGCATGCTATTCTTTGAGTGTCGCATCGGTAATGAATGTGGGACGAACTTCAGTAGAGGCAGCCGACCTAAGCTGCACTGTGTCATTAGATTATACACTATACATCATTCTGACTGGTTTTCTCTGACCGGTTGCTCTGTCTGTTCTTCTGCAGTGCCAAAATTTTGTTATCTGTTCCTTGACGAGCGAAATTGACGGGCTGAACCTGGAACAAGAATTTTCAACTGATACACTCAATATGACAAACTCGAGTCGTTCGCAAGGACTCAGTCTACGATTGCTGACTACCAGCTATATAGGGCATGGTTCTTTCTAATAAATCAAATCAAGGGCGACGAAGGAGGGCAAGACCCCATCAAGCCGGACAAGGAGAGACGAATTTTTTTGTTGTAAAATGGGGCCAAGCGCAAATAGAGTCTATATGATAAATCTGCACCTAAGATATCCTAGCTACGCAATAATAATGATATCCGAGCTATGCACTAATAAATGCAGATATACCTAAGTGTGAATCCAAGATATATTTTCTAAAAATACATCAAATGTGAATCCAAGATATATTTTCTAGAATTACATTAAGAGAAAGTAGAGAAGAACATATGTTTATGGTATATCAAGCAAGGGAGAACACATGTGAAAGTAAGTTAGACATTTGCCTAACTTTTCTCCACATGTGTTTCCCCTTCACTGACTTTTCTATCCCATCCGAGAGCTTTTGAGAGGATGATTATGGGAGTCTTTAGTGATATCATCGGACCAAGGATATTTGAGTGTATGATGGGGTATTTGGCACATAGACAGTCATCTCCACCAATCTCCTGCGGAATGATAGGTCTATCATCTATGGAGGAGATGACATCTATAGCATTTTGGGGTTGTTGTGCACTCTTGGCACCTCTACTTTCTTCCCATTCTGTAGTTATTGATAGGCTAGTTTTGGAGACTTATGTGACGGAGGTGGAGGAGGGGTACTTTTCTCTCCATGTGCTTTTGTGGCATACAAGAGATGGTCTATCTCCACGGGCACGAGAACCGTCCATCCTTTGCTTCAATACCATGAGTTTGTACTAGAGGTTTCCAGTCTTCCTTGATAGCAACAATATCAACATATGCTATGTTCTCTCTTAGTTGACTCGTCCATTCCTCGGGCCACTAGAGCACATCTTCACTCTTGCTCCGGCAAGGGCGTAGGCTATTGGATCCTAGCTCAACCGTGCATTAGGAAATTCCAACTCACACTAGCCACTTTCTTTACCGTGATGAGGTTCTGCCTAGGTTTGATACACCCATTTGCATCTTCATTACTCACTTGTGAGTAGGGTTGTACATTAGATGCAACAGCGGTCCATATGACATGGTATCCTTATGGAGGACAGAGGCTAGCTATCCATGATACAATCAAGGATATAGTGTTTGCTATGGCATGAGAGAGTGGTTTACCTTTGCTTGGAGGAAGAGTTCATATTCTTTGCAGACGACATATATTAGAGCATACTTAAACTTGGTCCGAGATGATCAAGTGATAGTGATATATGTTGTGGTTACAAACCTTCCACGTGATGCAGTTTTGGAAGAAATGATTACTCATCCTCATGGATGGGTGGCGAGCAGAGTAGCAACACGCAATGTCTCCAAGTATAAGGGTATGCAACGGAGTCACCTCTTTGTTCTTTGAACCTTGGAGTTATACGGAGCTATGGACATGGCATTTTATATATTTGTCAAGGAGTGCGGGAGAGCTTATCATATTAGATGCAAGGGAGTACCACTCTCACTCACATACTTTGTAGCATACTTTAGATAGTGTGTGTCCATTGCTCTACAAAGAGCATTGGCTAGTGTAATCCAGAAGAGAGCAATCACTCTACGTGATGCTTCTTTGAATTCCCCATTAGTTTGTAGATCTTACAACTTGCATAGCTTGGATATCTTAGGTGCGGTAGGGCAGATTTTTCATATCGATACTATTGGGGCCTAATCCCATTCTACCTCTTTTGTCTCTCCCTTGTATGGCTTGATGGGGTCTTCCCATCCTACTTGTGTTGTGTTCTATGTGGTTGCTTTCCAGTCTAACTTAATTTGAATATGTACTCAAATGTCTATCTTGGCAATTTTTCATGAGAATTGACAAAGACCATCTTTTGTCTCTAAGCAGGATGTTTGCTGCAATTTCACCATGACTATATATTAAGATAATATTTTCTGCAAAAAATTAGGATGTGTATATTTTCAGAATAGTTTATTCAAGTTATCGATTCCTTCGTTGCTTTCTAACTTTATCCTACATGAGTATTAATATCCGTTAAGAATTCATCAGACAAACATTTGTATCCAAGTTATATTGAGTTGCAGGTCCAAAGTTTACCCGTAACTGAGACTGGTCTTAACTCTATACGGAAAAAAACCGATGATTCAAACTCAAATTTCAATCGTTATATTTGAAGTTTCGTTTATAGTGCTAGTAAATTTAATGTATACTATCAAGTATCAAGGAGCGAAATCTATGTGCATGACCATAGTCTTAAATCAGGCCATAGTCATAGACCAGATTATCTGTTCATGCATCTTTCTCCACGTTCAACAAAACAGTTCATACCATATTTCTGCTCAATTCAGCGCAATCATAATGCAAAGAAATATTTTAATGCTTAATCTTTTATGTTCGAATATATTCGATATTTGTATCTTTTAAAAAATATATTGAGATCACTATACTGATCAAAGACACAGAACTTTTTCTCATATAAAGTACGCAGAATCTTGGTAATAAGCCAAAAAAGTATGTTCATACGTCCAATCCTGTCTCAAATTTTTGCTAAAGTATTTATACTGTTTATGCTGTTCAGACGTGAAAAACAAATGTCACCATGATGCTCAAATAGTTCTAGCTCTACAAAACCTTCCAACTCCCACTTCTCAAAATTCTGCCGGAAGGTCAATCATTAAGCTATATTCTAGGTTGACTAAAAAGTGTGCTTTCTTATCATTCTTTTTCATCAATAACAACTTTTGACTATATCCGGAAATAGCTAGAAATTAGAATGAAATTTTCAGCATGAACAAGGTATTCTCTTCTCAACGTCAAGGGGGTTTACTGTGGTTGATAAAGTTATTCAGATAACTCTCGACATGACCTTCGCAACTTTTTAGACTGTTTGGCAAATTTACAGAAGAAAAATGAATAGTTAGATGACTGGAAAAGCGAAATGATGCGAAGGTTTTGGAGCTGAAGGAGTCGTGCTAAGAATTTGACAGTCTTGTCTTGACACGAAAGAAGAAGGGAGGGCTGAATTGATGGTATGATGGATAGATGACATCGATGAAGAATGTGGACAGTGCGACGAAATATTTTCAACTTTTGTGAATCGCTCGCGTACTTTTCGAGTGACTAGGTCAAGAGAGAACTCTCGTGATGGAAGCGCGAAAGTGGTTGATTCAACCTTGCTCGTTCATGGATTGTTGGGAAGGAGAGAAAGACTTTGACAGAATGGGACTCGTAGGGCTTCTGAAGCCATCCAGAAGGTGAGATGACCGCGATAGATAGGGTGGTGGCCCGTGAATGTCTTGGAGGAGAGTACCACCCCGGTAGCGCACACGGACCTTTTTGGGCCACGCATGTACTAGACTTTTCCTTCCTTTACCAGCACCAGTGACCAGTCAAGGTTTCTGGCAAGGTCTGGTTTGAATAGCGTGACATTCCCGTACCTGTGTGATGGCAAATAGAACGAGGAGCGCGAGCGTTGCAGCGGTGCACGCAACTGGCGGACGCAAAACTGAACGGTTTTACTAGTCTCGGCTTACTCGAAACGATGCTTCGAATGACGTGCAATACCCGTACTCTTTAGGGCTGGGATTTCCAAACGAGCGAGGCGAGGAGGAAGACGCGGAGGAGGACCGGGGTCATCGGGACTCCGCCGTTCAAAGTAGTAGTGGTACCCCTAACAGTGAAACCGAACGATCGGTACACAGAACTTCCATGTAAAGGAAGGAAGACAAAGAGAGAAAACGTTCACTGGTCAGTGTTGCGTGACGAGGAATTCCAGCTCGTTCGCACGAGTGTAGAAATCAGGGGATGGGGACGGCAAGGGACAGATTGAGATACGACTACTTACCTCCTACATCTACTGCGAATGACAGGTCAATCATACGAGCAAAGACATGATGCACGTCCACTGCTCGAAGTGAAACATGACAAAGTTGCGGACAGTAGAAAAATCGGGGAAAATGGAGACCTCGTGGCTGTACGTCACTATACTACTAATCATATCCGCCCACATTACCGCTCGACTAATGACGTGGGATTAGGGCAGCAGGAATACGTACGCCCAGGTGGGCCAAGCAGCGGTCCAACGGACGAACTCCTACCTTTACAAACGCCGTAGAAACTCCTAAGGCAGATTCGAACTAAAAGCACGGGAATGTCCAGAAAATACCGTCAGATGAGTCATCGAACGGGTTACGGTCTAAGATGCGGTCGAATGTGCTCGATCGTTTGTAACGAGGTCATCGTGAAAGATGGTACTGGAAGGGCGTCCGTCGAGGTGGGCCCGCGCGAGTGACGGATAGTGCAGGCAGGGGAAATGAATGGCCGGAACGGGCGGCTGATGGGAACGACGTGGGAATACGACGCCAGTGCCTGTAAGTCGGGGCCTCCGCGTCGCATGTGGGGATGTAGTATAGTGGCAGTCGAGTCGGAGAGAGCAAGGAGCGCTAACGAACGAGGAAGCAGTTTGACGAAATGAAGGAACGGGGAATGAGGTGTCCTGACACGCAGTGAGAGCCGAGCGATTGAGTTTTCTCGTCGTCGTCGTCGTCAACGAACGAAGTGTGGTTCGTCGCGACGGGGACTGGAAAGGGCGGCAATAACTTTCACCGACCCCGGCCCGTTAATGCAGTAGGAGAAAGGAAGAGGAAGAGAAGGAGACGGATACCCTGGCGGAACACATGGTCAGGAAGGTCACCGTGTGGAAGGAAAGGTTAGGGTGTGGTTGTAGCATGGGGGCCGATCGATGGGAAAGATATGATTTGATGATGGGAAGGGACGAGGACGGGAGACGAGGATAGTATCGTATCATCTCGCCGTCGTTAGCTGAAGGCGAGAAGAGTGAGAGAGAGGTGATCGAGAGTCTCGGTAACCCGAGATGGAGCCTAAGAAATCGAGGCGAGAGGAGGAGAATGGGGTTTTGTCTGTAGTTCTTTTGGGTTTTCTAATGGAAGAGTTGAAGGGAGGGATAAAAAAGAGGAGGAGGAAAAAGATCCGCCTAAGAGGTGCAGCGAGGGTCCCTTCCTCGGTGCACGACCGAACCAGAGCCATACAGGCAAGCCACTGCTTGCGCTGCGGTGCGCTGAGCCGAGGAGGAAGCTGCTGCTGCTGCTCCTCCCAATCTCCGCGGATGATGCTGGTCGGGTCGGGTCGGGTCCATAGTCGTCTAGTAGGAGAGTGGAAGAGGAGAGTAGTAGTAGTAGTACCTTCTTCTATGATACGTGCCTCTGACGGACTGACCGACAGACTCGTCGTCCTTGGGAGCCTTGGCCCAGGTAGAGAAAGCCATCTATCCATCTAGAAACCTCCGCGAACCAGACGGATAGATAGACCGACGCTAAACGCAGAGACACGCCGATAATTTTCCACTTCCCGTAGATCTGTTCCATACCTCGATCTTCCCTCGAGGGATTTCGGGTATCAAGCGAATAGGGGAGGGAATCCGTGGGGTATTGGGAGAGGGGAGGTAGCGCGGCGGTTTTATCGTGCGCGCCTCGCTCGCGCTCGTCTGGAGTCGGTGATGTGGATGAAACGGGGAGTAGGCGGAGGAGGAGAGAAGGAGGACGAGGAGGACCGGGACGAAGTTGGAGGTGGAACAGCAGGGGTGTAGTATAGGCCAGGCCAGAGGGTACCATCGGGAGAAGCAAGATTATTGTAGTAGCTGCGTTGGAAATCGGAATGGTCATTTTGAACAACCGTGGGATGGCAGTGGGAAGTTCATCACACCACACATCACAACAGCAGCAGCAGCAGCGCTCATATGGTGTTGGCGATATGGCGGCAGAGAAGGTCGGAGGCGGAGCTAATGTTTCGACGGCATCCGAAATGATGAACAACAACGGTAGCAAAGCTGGAGCTGGTTATCGGTGGAATGGTGATGCGATGATGCTGGGCAGGAGGAGAGTAGGTCTCAGCAATGGAGGCAGTGTCTCGGATGGGAGTTCTGACGAGGAGGAGGAAGAGGAGGAAGTTGAGGAAGATGTAGCCGAAGAGTTGTCCGAAGATGGAGAGGGTCTGGGGGCGGATGAGGAGGAAGAACACGAACTTGTAGTCATGGATCGGGGTGGAAGTAGTCGAGGTCGAGATAGGGATCGAGAGCGAGAGCGAGAAAGAGAGGATGAGCGTGTAGGGTTTGATGATGCTGGGACGGGAACGGAGGACGAAGGTTTTGAGGAGCCTGGACCCCCTGATTCCCCCCCTCCACAGCCAATGGTGAGAGTTTCAGACGGCCGTGATGTGGGTCGAAATGATATGAGAAGCGCGAGGGTCCCTGTCAGTAGGGAGAGAATGAGAGAGATGCCTTCGGCCGATGAAATCCGTGAATCCATCCATAGACACAGAATGAGAGAAGCTTCATCCCCTGAAGAAGGAGGGCATGAAGGAAGTGATGACAGTGATGGAGACAGAGCGATGCACATGTCCCGAGCACCGGAAAGAAATCAGATGTCCTCCAGTGAAGCTATTAGGGAGATGACCGTCGCTCCTGAGAAAGGAGCGAGAGGAATGGTAGATACTCCAAAACGGAAAATGGATAGTACTCCTCGTAACGGCGGAGAAGCTAAGAAACGGGAGAGAGGACCGTCTACTACCTCCTCGAGACGGAGGAATACTGGGACCGGAGAAAGATCGCGATTCAGCACTGATAACAAAGCTAGGGTCACTCTAGAGAGGGCTCGCGAGATTCTTGCTGCAGTTAAAGCTGCCATGATGAAGGATCCAAAGCAGTTTGCCATGAGGCACGCTGACAATCGTGCCGTTGAGAATTCTTCGAGCAGTGAAGATGAAAGACCTCCTTTGCAACTCCCACCTCCGCGCATCATGGTTCAGCAACAAACAATAAGATCGGAAGAGAAAGTAATAAAGAAGAGGAGTAGAGCCCCTAAAGGCGATAAAGAGACCCCTGCCCGGAGACGGAAACCGAAAATGGAAGGAGAGTATCATGCGTCAGATGAGAAGAGGTCCTATCGCAGACCCCAAGCTGAAGGATCCTGTCATGAACATGCGTTCAAACTTGGGCAGTTCAGTACATCGGGGGTAGAAGTCACCCGAGAAGGTAGAAGTCTTCATGATGGGGACGGCGAAGGTCATTATGAAAGAAAAGAATCTCGAGAAGAAGGGTTTGAGCAGCAGATAACTGTTGAGAAGAAAGTGAGAAAGCGGAGGAAAACTAAGGATACCGACGATTCGCAACCTGCATCTACTGGCCTCTGTCCCGGTAGTGCTATCAGGAATGAAAATTGGGAACCTCCTGCTTCTCCTTTTGGGTTGATTCAGGAAAGTCTCTATAAAGATCCTTGGAAGGTTCTTCTTTCTTGCATGCTTCTGAACAAGACTGCTGGCCGCCAGGTGAGAGACCTTCACAACTCCTGCTATGCACTCAGTATGGATTTATAGTCTGTCAATAGTGGAGTATCTGACTCATGTCCTTGCTCTGAATCGCTTGCCAAGCCCTTAAGAAGTTCCCAGTCAAAAGTGTCGTTACTATCCACTTTGGCTTCTGCTCTCATCTACCTAAATCCACTTTGGTAGTGGTGTTTGCGGTGTGTTCGACTGTATGCGGACCGTTTAAGATGCGAACTTTACCTGTCATAAAAATACCATGTTTTGTTGCAAATTAGTTCACTGAAGGCTTGAATGAACTTTTCCCAAGGTTCAAACTTGTCCATCTCGTTGATTTTGCTTAGCACAGCAGGATACTGTACTACCATGATATCACTGCTATGTTAAACATACATTGTGTGAAAACGAATGTACTGAGCATGTATGTCCCTTAGTGATGTCCTCACTGTTTCCTTTTCAAGGTTGGGTAGGAATTGAATGTTACATAAATGTTTATATTAACCTGTGTCGAGTGACCGGGTGATTACGATATCCGGATTCGTGAGACTGCATGTATATTTCTGGAGTATTTCTGAACCCAGAACTCCTTTGAAATATGGATGACCTTTGTTTTAAGAACTTAATCAACAGGGGTAGTCAAGGGCCGTGAGGTCCGGTACTCATTATTGACTGATTTTACGTTTTTCGATGATAGTTGTTTTGGTAAATGCTACGATATTGAAAGTTCATTTGGATACAAGTCTCCTTGATGTTATCTCTCTTATCTCTATGGCTGTGTATGGCTTTCACATCATGTGAAGTGAGCTCTTAGATCAAACCTTAACCTTAGATACATTGAAGTTGAGCTGAGAGCCAACAGGAGTTGAACAACAAGTTGAGCTAAGGACCAAGAAGGAAGCAGATGAACGGATGGCCGTAGAACTCACCGATTATGGGACCTACGCTCCGATCCGCATGCCAGAGTACATGTTCAAAAGATTCCTGCAGGGGACAGCGCTAGGCTCCCTGATGGGATACATAATCGAAAGATAGAGAGAGATGGAGATAAAGAGCCCTGCCTCCTGCGTGGGTAACACACCAACTGACTTTCATCAGCATCTCAACCATGTTGAAGAGCTAAGTACGGACCGAGTTTGGTCCGTACGTAGCTCTTCGACCTCCAACGTACTGTGCAGATGAGTAATAGAGAAACTAATTCTAGTGTGCGAATATTGCTCCCCGCTCCCGCTATATGAATCTGGACAGTTGAATAGTTGGAGGATCCAAAGTAGTAACTTCGGGATATGAGCAAGTCTTAGTTTCTCTGAAATTTTTAGAGCGCTCTAGCAATTAGCTAAGGCCGCGACCAAGATAAGTTTGTACATCGGTGTAGACTATCGAGTGTACGATTAAGACAAGCCGTATCGAGTGTACGATGAAGTCCCTTCCAAAGGTCGGGATTCGAGGGGCCCGATGTGGCAAACTAGGGGTCCGAGTACTCTCAGTAGTCACGAAATTCTATTAAGCTCGAGCAATTAGCGAAAGCCAGCCGTATAATTTCTTTGAACAACCCAAATACTAGTAAGAGTATGATGAAGTTATTTAAAGCATGGGACCCGAGGAGCCCGATCGGCAAGCTAGAGGCCAGAGTATTTTTGTAATTTTAATCGGTTTGAGCAATTGATCGCTCAAGCCGTCTGTATATGTTGTGTACCGGTATTGATAATGGTCAAGCCCCGATTAATGTTTTGAGTCCGGGAAATCTGAAGTGTCAAGCGAGGGGCCAGAGTAAGCGCGTGATCGTAAGTAATTCTGTTGTAAAGCCGGCCCTATATACTCCTTCTCCATATACTCTCTCTGTAATGAGGGAATTTCACTCCAGCCCAGTGACTCTACTCCAGTACCGTGCCTGGATCAGTTCAGAGTCCAGAGCCAGGTCACAGAGTTCTAGTGGCGATGGTGGCAAGAACGGTCGAATGTGTCCTCCTTAGAGTTGGCTCTACCCTTGTTTTCTCCATGCTGAAGAGAGAAGACGAGGACAGGGTTTAGGAGCTGCAGCGGCAGCACTGCACCAGGAGAAGCAGCAAGAGCAAGCTGGTCCAATGACGTGGGTATTGTTTAGCTTCTCCGCTCTCTAGGTTCTCTTCGTGTTAAACTTCGTACTGTTCTTTGTATCTCTTGTCTCTAAGCGCACAGCCGAGAAGTTTGCACGCTAGTGAGCACGGACTCCTGGCTTTGCATACGTGCTCAAAGCCATGATCACGTATGCTAAGAATTATAAATTAGTATTAGTTTTGATGGAAGTACGATTGGTTGTTGTTATCTGTTCCGTAGAAGTAAAACTAAGAGATTCATGTAATTGCCATGTACGGAGTTTACTTATCATAGCATATAATGTACGTGAATTGATTTGTAATTGTTATGTTTATTATGAGGGATTGATTTTGTTATACCTGGTGCACTACGTCATGTCCTGTCCGATCTTAAGTGCGTATAGAACCGTGTATTGATGAACTTGCTCATTCATACCCTCAATGTATCTTGAATTGCTTTATTTTAAGTGCATAAATTCGTCTAAGTAAACTACAGACAAAATATGTGAATTCACTAATTTTAAATCCCTTACAATCAAGGAGGAACAGACGCACTACTGGCATGCCCTCCATGCGTGTAATTGACATCTTCTCAGCTACTCCCCTATACAAGCTAGCAAGGATTGTAACAATCAGCCGCCTCTACTGGTTGTTCATTTTTCCTGTCACACTAACGTTTCCCAAAAAGAATTTGACGTGTATATACTGGTAGAGGAACTGCTGACACTTAGATGACCTGTTAACCAACTTAACATCTTTCATCCCCATGGGTTGAATTCAAGCAAGAAATCTTGAACAGGGTTTGAAATAGAGTTGGTAAACAGATACTAAGGTTGATATAGTTTATGAACCTGTCTCATTCTAATTCGAAGTACTGTTTGACTGACAGCTATACAGATCTCACTTCTCATGTCAAGACCACAATGTCGGAGTCGTGTCAGTCTGGGTGCTTGAGTGCGGAATCGAGTTCCTATCGGGTTTTGCATATTACACTGTCTAAATGCTGTCTGTTCGTTAAAATAGTCTTAGTAGAATACTACGTCTTTTCATGCTCAAATATAAGGTTATCACATACTCTATTTCGATTCAAGGTTCTTCGCATGTCCTTATGCTTGGGTAGAATAATTCATTACGGCAGACGTGTCTGCAGCTATCGCATGCTTGTAGTATGTTACGCTGTCTTATAGCTAGAAGACTACTCGAGATTTTTTAGACTACGACGAATTAGATCTTTTTTCTTTTGTAATTGAAGTGACATGTAATGTGTAGCTCTACAGTACCACTTAGATTGACGCAAGGAAACTTGAGGGTATAGAGTTGGTGACCGATATTCATCCGTGATCCTCGTTCTGTCCACACACCAGAGTAATGGCCCCGGCGAACCCGTGTTGTCCGAAGCTGCTGTTCAACATGCCATCAAGGTCGATGAAGTCCACTACATACTTCATGAGTCTTCTCATAGTTATTTCCATTTCTTCCATTCATTTCTGAACAAGCTGACCTATTTGCTGTTCTACTCAGATGCACAAAGTGATTTGGGACCTTTTCACCTTATGCCCAGATGCGCAATCCGCCATCGACACGGAAACCGCAAAAATTGCCGAGAAGGTGTACTCTCTTGGCCTACAGAACAAGCGAGCTAAAATGATCCAAAGATTTTCACTCGAGTATCTGCGTGGTGATTGGACGAATGTTACGCAGTTACACGGCATTGGCAAGTAAGTTCTCGGAGCTTCGAATGAGGTGTCTCCCCTTTCTATCCATTATGATCTTAACAGTTCTGTTTCTGCACCGGGATGTGCCCCATGATGCTTAAATACTTCTAGCCCCAGGGAAATACCTTTATTGGTTGTTCAAAATTCCGGACGAAACTTTACGAAGTCTCTTTTCTACATTAAGTAAATACTGTGCTTTCCTCATCATTCTTCTTCATCAAGAACCATTTGTGAGACATTTAGACTCCGCTCTAAACACATCGAATTTGGAGGGAGAAAATGATTCTGCCAATTGGTTCAATCGGTTGAATAAACTCCCACATCCGACTTGAAAATTATCATGGAGTTGGATACATTTTGATAACGAGAAAGGTGCAGTCATATGAGTGATTTAGTTGGGCTCGTTCCATTGTAATGGTTTGAATTCAATCACGGGCTGGTAATCGCTACTAAGACATTGAAGCTCAAAATGTTGCGTGAGCTTGTCATCATCTGATATCAACACGGACACAAAGTTAAAGGGAGACTTTGATACAGAACGAGTCGCGAGTTTTGTAAATTCTCAAATACTTGAGGGTTGGACGCAGGCATGAATGGATGCACTGATAATATGATGCATAGACGGGCATCTCTGAATGACTTGTCATTTCTCGCCCTTCTCCTTGTCATGCCTCCTACAAGGAGCCGCGGGAGGGAGTCAGTCACGCTGCCCGTTTGTAAAACAGCTCTCATAAGCTGTTCTACACAAGTCCGAATAGTCGTACAATTGCCCTCCCGCCGAACTTGATCTGAGGATGTCCTGTCAACTCTACTTCAACAGGAGGTCATCTAATGAGGCCACTGGAGGTGGATCATTCAGGCCATTTTCTTCCTCGTTGAACTAAGTGCTGACCCAGTTCCAAGTCACACCATTCTTTAACTGTCTTATTGTAATTTGTATATCACGTATTTTACTTTTTCCTGCGGCAGCCCACACGGGTAGCACCCACTCGCTACTTGCCCCTCTCCCTCAGATGACCTCACCTAGATGAGCTCTCTCATTCTTGCGCACCCCTCTGATGCAACCTGGACACCTGAATGCATCTCTCTGGATGCACTTCCTAGTCTTCTCAATGTTTTCCCCCCGCCTTCACCTCTTTCGCTTCTGCTGTTCTCATCATTTGCATATTCCAATTCTGCTTATGTTTGCTTCTCTTTCCCAGATTACAAATTGATGCTTTGACAGTTCTTGCAAGGTACGTCTCGTATCCTTTCTTTACGCAGGCTTCCTATTCTGCATCGTCTTTGACCATTCTCTCGCATTCTTCCTCTTCTATGAGGACATCTTTTATTCTTCTGCCCTGCAGCTACTCACTCCTCCAAGGCCCGCTGGTATAATTCTGTCGGATAATTCCTGAGCGGCACTTTTCGGAAATATGCTTGCTTCCTTTCTTACATGATGTATACCTTTCCACCGTGGATGCTGATCATGGTATGTATCAGTTTTCCCTTCTGCATCCATTTCTTGCTTGCACTTCGCTGCTTCGATATGCATGTTTCTTGTTCGGTCTTAAGTGAGTTCTGAATCCCCCGTTCCATGAACGGCTTCTGCTCCTATTTCTCGAATACTTCTCTCCTATGTTGACGTCTGCTTCTTGTCCTTTGCTTTCTTCGCTTGCTGCTTTTTGAAAGCCGTAGGGCGATTCTGCAATTGAGAGATCTTACGTTTTCAATTTTAGTCAGATATTCCTCTCATTCGTGTCGAGAATGACTCGCAACAATCTCTTGCTGAACTGTTTGTAGTAACTCCAACGAGAACGCCTTGTTCAATTTTTTCATCGTGAGTGCGAGTGTGGGTCTTCTGTTCATCACACTTCGTGTGGTCGATGGAGCCACGCAGTGAAGAAATATGTATAAACAATGTCGAAATATTTTGTTCTGTATGGTTAGCCGTGTGTATGGAACTGGGTTGTTTACAATTATTTGTATGTACTGGTTATCATGATCATGGTGTAGCTATGGTATTTATCGTTAGGCCGTTCGGGGCTACACTGCATGTCTAAAGGTGGAGTCGCCTCTGACATCGTCAGGGGTGTCGATCACCCGGTCTTTTAAACGTCAAAAGTCACAGGTAGGTCATATTGATCACAGTTGGTGTAACGTGGTCTGCGCACCATCGTACAAATAAATGGCTTGTGGAACCGTGGAAGGCTGGCTGGCAGCCAGCAGCCTCGGCTCTTACCCTTGCATTCAGATGGTAAGATGAAACGCACTTCGAGCTTACTTACCTTTGCTTGGAAGTGCTCACAACTGCGATGTCTGATAGGTGATGACGGCTATACGGGACTCATGTCTACACCACTTCATGTTTACGTTACAAATTACAAATTACAGTCTTGTCATTTCGGGTGAGTCTCACTGTTTGTATGTCTCTGTCGTACTCGCAACTGACGTACAGACTTGTTCCATGATGTTTGTATCAGATATGCGGCTGATGCGTATGCCATATTTTGTCAAGGGTTATGGAGGGATGTTGAACCTGATGATCACATGCTTACAAAGTACTGGAAGTGGCTGTGGGATACAGACGGCTTGGGAAATGCATTCACGCCAGACAATTTATAACAAATTACGAGATGTAATTGAGGACATCGCCCAAGTGTACATACCACTTCTAGGTAAGATCTCAGTATAGCATCAACTGCTACGAGCGCAATGAGGGCTTCAACTGTACATATACTTTTCTATTGAAATTATAGCGCTAGTCCATCCAGTAGACTTCATCGCACAAACACTAGAAAGCAAGATGAAGGTGCTTGCTGTTGGTGAAGATGGGACTCGTGCTGGTAGGTAAGACTCAGAAGAGAAAATCTCTGTGGAAGGCCTGCTGAACTTATTGGGCCGCAGTGGGTTGCCCCACTTTTAGTCGAACACTTAACTAGTGAGCGAGTAGAAATGTCCAGACTATTTGGACACAATGAGTTTACGGGTGCTCGGGCATTAGGAAATGGGAAGCGCAGGACTGCTGTCCAAATTTTGCCATGCATCGAGCCCACCCCTCGAAAGCTTACTGCCTTTCCGCAGCTCGGTTATTAGTCTCACTGGAAGAAGGAAGTTTTCATGTTATGCTCAACACAATCCATTCAGCTGCTCACGTGCCCATCTTTTTAACTCTAGTCTTGGCCGGTTCCCTGAAGAGAAGCAGGTCACAGCAGCCTCTTTCCTCTTCTTGGAACAGCTTGGAACTGCCGGTGCGGCTTCATTTTGGACGCAAAAGACATAGGGCCTCATTGCACTAGGATAGATATTGCTATGTTCTGTCTCCTGTAACAGTGGATGTTCTTGTAAGAAAAGGAAACCCGGCTGAAGTTTTTGACTCCACGTCATGTTATCGAATCTGATAGGTCCACAACAGGCTCCGTCCTCTTTCTGAAAATGGAAGACTCTTTTGGATCGTCTGTTAATTGGCCATGACAACTGAAGATGCATATTGTAGATAAATTCATATCGTTTTGCAGCGATGACGAGGAAATATTCTGCCATATGCAACTTGGTACTCCTCTAAGGCCTTATGAGATATGCGAAAGGATATACCTCGAGGAAGAATGCGTCTGCGCACCTTCTAATTATTCTGAACTGAATTCAGAGAGTCGCTTTTGGTCCCGGGCATACTAGAAAGTTGAATGTATTACTAGGAGTCGGCTTATCTTTGGGGTCTAAGAAGTTCAATCGATGTTTGTACTGGTGGAGAGCAGACAAGAACGAAGAGAAGGACTAGATCTTCAGCAGTTTACCTTTCCTTAACTGCTATTCTTCCTAAAGTAAAGCTTATTGGGGCTTTGAACGGCTGCCTTGGAGTGCAGAGGCCGTTCGTAGCATAATAGAACATGACAAGTGATACTTCAAGTTTCATTTGCTCCTTGCGCAGCGTAGCAAAGTTTGGTAGTTTGGTAGTTTGGTCTCCCCTATTGGTGCAAGGGTTGTATGGCAGACTCCGGATAAGAGAAGAAATGATAACTTTCGCCTGATACGTGTGAACCAATTCATAGACCCAACAGGTGAGACTTCGGGATTGTGCACTGAAAGACTCGTGAATTTGGACGTGGACTGTAAGATGACAAAATTGCATCCATATCTGCACTATCAACTACCTGGGTTCCTCGAACCGCTTCCGTCCTCACATATCCAATATCAACGACCTCCCTGATTTGAGATCGGTATGTGTTTTGTCTCTTGGAACACTAGGAAATATCGATCGTTCTTATATGCAGGAAAACGCACGAAGTACGCGCATCATCATTTACTCCCGGTTTGATAGATGGAACCGGCGGGATGCGTTTTGTCTTTCGGAATACTAGGAGCAGTCCTTCATTATCAGATACACTTGCCTCAAAGGGGATATGGAAAGGTGTATAGGTCACCACTGCCGAGGACACAGGTAAGTGATATCTTCTAATTCGAGCAACATCGGCATGGGTCGCCTCATTTCTTAATTCTGAGCTTGACTGGGCTCCGAAATTTTCTTACAATCAAAACCGAGTAGGTTATGGAAAACTTGCATTGTTCTTTATGGGCTTCATCACATTTCTTAAGGAGTTTGCAAGCAGGATGTTTGTGTTGTTTTAATTCATTATTACCATTAGGACGCATCATTTCCGAAGTTTTAAACTTATTTGCATACATCTTATGTGTCGATGAAGATTATGCAAATCCACACAGCAATTTACTTACCTAATAAAAAAAGTCTAATTAAATATGTATTAAATTCCTTATAATTCAGTTGATAGTGTATATTTTACAGGGGATGTCGTTGACCGTGCAGTAGTCCTACATAATACTTGATCATCTGTACTTCAATTGATGATGTAGTTCTTGGAGTGGAAGTAAGCAAACTCTCGAAACTTCTTTAGAAAATTCTCTCTGAGCTGGTTATATTCAGCTGGATACCTCGGGGGATTGGCACAAAAATGCTTGTACTGAATACTCTAATGAGATATAATCTCGATCTACTTGTATTTATTGGTGTGCATCAAATTGCATTGATTTAGCACAATTCAACATATCATGAACTTGCTGGGTCAAATTCAGCTTAACTCCCATGCCATGACATAAGCGGAACTTGATTTATTTGAATTCTTAAACCAAACAATATCATGACAAGAACCTAAAATGAGCATATATTTAGAGTGACTACACAATCTACCACTTCAATAACAAACCATTAGAACTGAGAATTGCATGCTAAGTCTAGCACTCTATCTAACTCGCAGCCATATCCTTATCTTCAATAGATTGATCGTGTTAGTTAAATAAGATTTCCTTGGAAAATCTAGAAAGCGGTATCTTTTCTTTGGTAAGATTTAAGTATATCTTTCCCCGATAATTGATCATGTTAATAAAATTACACTTCCTTGGAAAATCTGGAAAGTAATACCTTTTCTTTGCGAAGATTTAAGTAAATTTTACTACGTAATTGAGAGGTTAAAAGAAAGACAATTTATCAAGAATCTATAAACTATTTTCACATGCTCACAGAACTCTATCTCAATCTAATTGGTACTGACAATTTTAATAATGACAAGTTAAGTCTTTTTTTCATTTCACCACTCTATCTCTCTTCCACGTACTCATAATTACGTTTATGCTTAGTTTAAAAATTTTGTTATAAATCTTTCACGACTTCTTACTAAAACTTGAAACTTCTTCTAATTAATTTCTGGTAAGGGATGCTCTATATAGACAAATTTCCACTCCACAAACACATGCATGGTTATTTCTCTTTTTAGTTCAATAATATAACATCCAATAATCTCCTAATTATCTATCCAAAAGTTTGTTATTTATCATGATAAGGAAGAAGAGATTCTTTGAAGAGGATAGAAAGGTTTTAAATATTAGTGTCAACTTTGGCTTTCTTTGTATAATCTTAAATGTACTTAATTCTGTTAAGCAGTGATCAACAAACTTTGCCATTCAACTTTCTAGTCTATATGTATTCAAATGCTGTGAACAATGAAGAAAACCTATGACCTTTAGCAACTAACTTCTACGTATGTATTAATCTAATCCACTAAATACTCTTTTATAATGCACCATGATATAGCATTATAAAAGAGACAAGATGCATGGATCCTCTCGTTAGGAATAGAAAATCCAACTTATAAATTCATACTAAACAATGTGTTGAGATACGTATGTTAGTATTAAAATTTTGTGAAAGATTCATCTTAATATGTGAGTAGAGAGGAAAGAAGAGATATAAAGATTACTCAAAAAGAATTCCATTGTAGATGTTATAAACTTTATAGTTGTTTGTAGTAAGACACCGGAAAAGAAGATAAACAAGAGCATATGAATTAGTTTAGTATTCAAAATGTGAAGATAAGCATATAAGCTCCTTATGCTTCAGCGAATATTAACTTGTTTACGTTAATGACTGTTTTGCTTAATATATTAAAATAGTTTTTACCATTCCAAGATCTTTTTTCTTTTTTATTGAAAAGTAACAATTTTGAGAAAAATACCAATTCATAATAAGTGCATGGAAACAAGTACGATTTTGTCAATGCCCCATGAAGTGCCTGACTAGCAGGGTAAAGACCAGAAACCCCTCGATGTCTATGGGACAGGCGACTGATTTGGCTAACAAGAAGGATTGCAAGACCCAATCAAGTCCTCGTCTACAAGGAGGTAACATGGAGGTAAGCCCCAATAGTACTGGAATGAGAAACCTGTCTATTGCACCAAACCTCTAAAACTCATGAATGCCAGGTAAACCCAGGAATGCCAGGTTAATTATTGAAAGAGCCATTTAGGAATGATCATAATATCTTAAACTGGTCTATAATCAAACCCTTGTAAAATAAACTCCTATTAAATAATAAACTCTCTAGAATAATAATTTTTGCAGTCCCGACCTCCAGACCTAAGGTTAAAATAATAGAAATCCTAATTTTATATTATTATATTATTTCTTGGTTCTGATACTATATTGGTTGTGCATGTTAAATATGAATACAACATAGACCAAAGGTGCAATGCAAACAATACAACGATTCTTCGACGAGTGGGTAATGCAATTCACAATGACATTTTGATACCACAGGTCGCTTCTTTGGGTTTCGTTGCACTTTAAACACTTTTTACTAGTTTTTAGGAAGTTAGAGATAGTCATCTGGCTAACTTACTTGCCCTTGATTTCTTCAAACCAATGCAAAATTTCCTTTTGTGTAGTTTTTGTCTGGTCATGCTTACGTTTACAATAAGAATTCCATCCTCATTTGTGAGGCTGGTGTGCTTAACACCTTGTAGGTGACCTTTCACCATACTGAGCTGTTGCGACAAAGAAGATTGAAACAGAGATAAACAAGAATAAAAGAAAGTTGCGTATTAGGAGGGAGGAGGTGAGATAGGCTCGTCGAAAGAAAAAATACAATTGGAAAAACATGGTATTCTCTTGGGAGGGAAAAGATGTGGTTGGCTCTTGAGAAGGAAAAAATTTGCTTGGTTCTTAACTTATTTTCCACTTGACCTTGAGCAAAACTCTGTATAGTAATAGACAGTCTAAAATAATAATTTGTGATGGTCCCAATAAAATTATTTTAGAGAGGTTGATTGTGTTGCATCTAGAAGATACCATGAAAGGAAAACATTGAGCAACAAGAGTCAGAAGAATACATTGAGCATGCAGTAACACCTGAACTCCCTTCTTATCCCTCTCTCAATAACCGATCCCGGCAAAAAAGTCCAATCACATCAGCCACTAAAGACCAAAAAGTATCAGTCCATTTTTCTGCCTTAACACCTGAACAGTCAGCCGCTAAGAACCACACCAGAATCCAAGTCCATTATATATGTACACTAGAACTAGTGTTCTTGGTAAGGTTTGGAGGAGTAACACTAGTGGAGAAAGAATAAAAAGTTTTCAGACAAAAAAGGAAAAAATGAAAGACATACTCATAAGAATGGGAATTTGGAAGCATATACAAAGAAAAGATACTATGCATACCTTGGCTATACTAGAGAAGAAATGTATTATATGATGGGAATAACAAGCAAGCACAACCATTGATTAGCTCTGTTGGAATGACAAGCAAACACAAACTTAATTGCATTTGTATAGAATAGCAAAAGCAAACGATGTAAAAGTAGAGCAAGAACATGGAGAGAGAAAAAGGGATACTTTGAGAAAGAGAGGCAAGTACTTGGAGAAGAGTAAAAAAAAGAAAAGTAAGAAGAGAGAGAGAGAGAGAAATCACATCAAATAAGTCATGTGAGGGAGTGAGGCAAGTGCATGGAAAAGAGTGAGAGAGAGAGCATCGAAAAAATTGTTTGAAGGAAAGATAATCATATAATAAATAAAAGTAAATAATATATATATATATATATATATATATATATATATATATATATATATATATGTATAAAGAAAAAGAAAATATACAAATGAAAGGGGAAAGGAGTACAATGCACAAAAGCATGCAAATGGAAAAAAGAGCAGAAGGCCCAAAAGTTCCAAGCAGCAAAAAAAGACACACAAAAATGTGGCACAAAGGTACAATCGAGGAAAATTAGCACTAACAAAAAGCAAAGGAGGAACTAAGGAGAGTGTAGTCTACTCTTGAAATGTGTGGTAGAGGTCCTCCAATGGTGTCTTGTATATGGAGAGGGAGGACCTTAGCCATGTTGGGTGTGCCTACAATAGCTGCTCGTAAGTGAAGACCTGAAGCCTAAGTACATTGTAACGTGACTGATACATTCTATTTGTAATAAGATATGTATTGCCTCTCTCCTTTGCAAAGGACCTCATGTTGCATCCTTGAGGAGACAATCAAAGTAGTGATGTAGGTACCCAAAAATTTCAATAGCTAGAGAGACAAAAGTATCCAAGGAGAGCCAGGGTGCATAGTGGTCGTCATTACCACAAAGGCAATGGTCACTTCTGCTCCCACTTATATGCTTGCCCAAGCCAATGACTCTAATCGTAGCAGGTTTGCCACCACCACGTCATGCTAGGAGCAATGACCATCCATGAAAGCTACAATATTTGCTCGCAGCCAATGGATACATGATATTGGTAGATCAAACCACTGCTCAATCTAAACCTAGGCATGTGTAACTTGTAAGATCTGAGACATTATATCACATAATAGATCATGGATTCTGGTGTGCTCTCCACCTACTGCACATTGTAAAAGGTATATGCAATGAATGTCAAGTGTGGAACCACATGCAGATTGGTCCAACAACCTTATGAGAGATGGAGATCCAACCCCAATCATAGCACTGTGGTAAACTCCTGAGAGGTAAATCAAAAGTTGCCAATCAAGGCAGAAGCTTGGAGCTAGGCTCCAAAACCTTTCCCCAGCAAGTAGAGGTGCAACAATGAGTATGTTTGCAAGTGTGTGAATGTGCATACACTCATTGAGGTCCACCTAAATCTTCCTAGAGTGTACGGATACAAAGTTGATAAATTTGGAGAGAGGCAAGTAAATGGATAAGAGAGAGAGAGCATTGGAGAGATCATATGACGGAGAAGTTCAAGTAGCGAGTGTGTGTTACCCATGTGGAAACATAACATATACTTATTACATAAATACAATAAGAGAAGCATAGAATGGTGTGACTTGGAGAGATGTGGGACCTACTACTGATAGTTTTGACTGAAGATCCTTGTTGAGAGATATGTGTTCCTAAAATCTCTAGTTAAGAGAAATCTGTATCTCTATAGATACTAAGACCGGGATAGCAATGTCTGCTTTCCTCCTTTTCCTCTTTTCTTCCTTGTCGACCATTCTACTTGCATCGCCCAGCTATCTTAGATGCAATAAGGTAGTTTTTTCGCACCAATATTACTGGAGTTTAGTTTCATTTTACCATGGCACGGTTATCTTAGGGTAAAATTTTCATACCCTAAACTATTAGAGCCTAGCCCCATTTTACCTCTTATGTCTCGTCCTTGTACGGCATGATGGAGTTTCCCATTCTTCTTGTTATTCTCTGCTGTCTCAGATTTCTCGCTTCCAGACCAGAGCGAGCTCTTTCTTTTTTATTCTCAAAGCTCATAGGACTTACTATAAGCAACAAGGTAAAATTTCTTTCTTACCGTAGATGACCACGAAGATGGGGAAGTCATCCTGAGTAATTTCGCCGTCGAGGTAATTGCAGTGCAATCCAAAGTGAGTTCGGAGCACTTCACAGGAACTTCTGGCACTCTTGTACATGAATCTCTGAATGATATGTGTAGTATACTATGCAGGGAGATTCACGTATTATTCGCTTGGAGACGACTCTCTTTCGCATTCGTATGTACACTTAATTACGAACTGTGGTCCACACTAATAGAGGAGTCAGAAAATATTTAGCTTCTAAACACTAGATGAGGGAAAAATCAAACTTTCAATTTGTAGAGAATATTCCTTGTTAACCACCAAAACATTCCCTGAATGATCTTTGAATATGGGGATATTCTTAGAACTTTCGTACGATACATTGTACAAGGATCGTAAATTTTCTTTCAATCTCGAGAAGATTATTGAATTTTACTTCCACACAATAATTTATGTTCAAATTCTAATTGAGTAAACTTCAACTCACGACTTAATTAATTTTAAAATTATTTTCAAAGTATTAATTTTTTATATTTATATATTTTACTTATATATCGTGTATATTTTATATTAAATTCAATCTTCAAAATTTTATGTTAAATTAATTATTTCAATTTTTTGTCAATATAAAATTATAATTAGTAATTACTAATGCAATATATATTATTTAGAGAAAATATTTCAAAAAGCGCTAAACGTAACTAGTGTAGTATTAGGTTTAGTTTCATTTTACTTCTTAAGTTGTATCTGTACGACTTAGTAAGTCATCCCATCTTTCATGTTATCCTACGCGTGGCGTGCTGTGTACTGGAGTGCACACGTTACTAAGGAAAAAGTGTAGACGAGTCCCGCCGCCACGCGTGCGACTGTTCCGCAGTCGCATGCATCCGCGAACTGCGTAACAGTCGGGGATGTTAACAACCGTCACCAGTGAGTGCCCGGTTGCCAGTTGTTATGTGCTGGTTGGCGAGATGTTTAAGGAACTGACTGACCACTTGGAGTGGCTTCGACGGTGCCGCCGCTAGGTAAAGTAACCCCTAGTTAAGGTTTTGGCAACCACACAAGTTCTCGACATCACACTCGCTCTTCCTACGACCACGTATGGGAGCCACCGCTACCACCGTCGCTATCATCCCGCAGTACACCTTGAGCCATAGATCCACAGTGGTTTTTAATTCCTTGGAGCACTGAGCCATTTGTAGTCGTCGATCTTAGTTCTGGAGTAGCAAAACTACAACTGAGCCCATCGGCTGTCTAGGCAGGCAGATCGACAGTCTATACGATTCGATGGTATCTTTACAGGTTATTCCCGCACGGGACTGAACCAGATCTTGAGCAATTAGTTGGACAGTCCCATACGAGGTTTTGTCCTTGGAAGGACCCCTGAGTCGAGAGGATGCGGGAATCGGAAGGTTGAACGGAGATCAAAGAGCAAGGGTCCACTCAAGTGCTTGACCGGGAGTAAAATCTTTGTTGAATTTTTGTTGGGGGGCTGCTCGAGTGTGTAACTTCTTGATCTTGCTACGGGGTTTAAGTCAGGCAAGGCCAAGTTGAAGAAATCAAGTGGACGTTTCTATACGGTCTATATGGGGTTAGTTAAGGCAAGGTCCAACGTTTACTCAATTAGAATAGCAATCGCTTTATGGAATAGCGATTGCTTTTCAGTTGGAGTTTGATTCCATTTTACCTCGTAGGTGTTGTCCTTTCACGGTTGGATGCGGGTCTTCCCATCCTGCTTGCTATCCTATGTGCTGCTTTCACTCGCATGCAATCCAGTTGGAAGAGAAGTGCAAGAAGCAGTTGAATTGGATGGGTGCTCATCTACCAAAGGTAACTATGAATTCAGGATTGTCCTCGTAAATCGTCTAGAAAATCTCATGTAGCTGTGACACATAAGTGATATTTTCAACTGTTCTGTTGTCGACGCTTGCCATATGCTGACAGTCTCCTACTAAGCTGCATATTGACGAGGAGTTCTGCACTATGCATCTTGTTGTTTCTTTCCACTTGTTAGAATGCATGTCAATTTCACTTAGTCCTAAATTGTCCGCCATTACATTTGTTCATTTCTCGCCTTACACAATATCTACTTATGTGTCCTTCCTCACTTTTGCATGGGCCTCACTGCGAGACCTTAACGTTAGGTGAAACCTCAGCTCTAGGATTACTTTCTATATCAAACACGGAGTAAAGTGATTTGGTGCTCGGTCTTTGTGGTTTGCGTGCTCATACTGTATAATCTCTAATAAGTGGTCTAATCTATATCTGTTGGACATAGACGGCTTTTGAAAACAAGCGTTGTTCACGATTTCCTGGTGATATTCCAAAAGATGGGAAGCTAACATCCGACATTTGGAATGTATTCATCCCCAAAAGGACATCTGACATTCATGTCACCTTGTCTTCCAACTATACACTTACTGCCAGTCCTTCTTCTTCTTCTCCCGTACAATCCTTAACTTTTTTGTGTGTAAATGATATGTAAGAAAATTACCAACCAACCAGTGCAATCTATACTGGGTATTTCCTCGAATGACGTACAATCCTTAACTTTTTTGTGTGTAAATGATACGTAAGAAAATTGGGTCTGATTGCAGTGCAACAAATACTGGAGTAGCCCAGGATATAAAAGCAAATATTGATCCGTAACACTTGATTGGTTTAAGCAACACTACCGTTAACCCCACATTATTATTATTACGAGTGTTTTCTACGTTGTTTACATCTTTGATATATGTATATATATAGAGAGAGAATCATGTTTGCGTTATTAAGGGATCTGCCCTCTACCTACGGCCCTCTTATTTCAAAATCTTTCATAGTGTCTAAATCTAAGAACCAGTCAAGAATAGTGACCCTTTTACTATAAAAATCTTGACTTATTAAGCAAGATTTTGAAGCAGTATTTTATGTTCATGATTTTTTTATACATCTTGAGGTTTTTTTCATATTTCATAGATGTGATCCTAATTAAAATATACCAGGTAATAAAATTCTTGGAAAAATTCTTAAAATTCAGAGAGTATTATTCTCCACTTTAAGAAAATTTAATTGATAAAATTGGCATGTAAAGGTTTATCTCCAAATATATTATAACATATGAATTATTTTATTATTTTGATGTTATATTAGTAGTTGAGTCAAAATAAAATCAAAATGGACTTATGCATCGTAAATTTGAGTGAAAAATAGAGTAGATCATCAAAGAGAAAATCATTGATTACCTTCAAATTTTCTTGGACCTAGAGATAAAGAAGTGCAATTTGGTCAGCTCATTTTTAACAAAAAAATAAATTCTTCCTACAATGCGATAAGCTGGTTTGACACTATGGGGGTTTTTGATTATGAAGTGTATGGGTGATGGAGGTATACCCATAAAATAAATTTCCCTTACTCGTTTAATAAACAAGTAACAAGTTCATCTCTTAGAGTTGGTAGATACCTTTAACATTATGGGTATCTACCCACTCTATGGGCTATATCTGGTACCTCTCCAATAAATTTTCTTATGGGTCTTGATTAGGCCCAACCTCTAACATGAATTAATTAGTTGAAAGGAGAAGATCATAGAACTAAAGCTAGTGCTACTTGGCAAGAGAGAATTATAAAGGGATTGGAATTGAAACTTGCTCCTACTCCCTCACTAAGAATGTTCAAAATGTCAAATTCCCTCTCTCTTCCATCTCGGCTATGTTTCTCTACTAATGTTATGATTTATCAAGACTTGGGTTTGGCTTGTTGCATGTTAGTCATGTTGTTTGTTAGTTGTGTACGATGGTCTATTTAGAAGTACTTGGGCACCAAAAGTGGTATTGATGTGCACCATGGTTGATTAAGAAATCTATATTATCAAAAAAGTATTTGGGCTCCAAGAGCGATAATCATGTTACATATCAATGCATCAACATTTGGGGGAGTCAGAGAAAAAAGTAAGTGCGATGACTTGGCAATTTTGCATGTCGTAGTAGATATGGAGAGTACAATTTTAAGTGTGCAGTTTGATTATTACTAGAATGCTTTATGGGATAATTATCATGAGAATATTGAAGAGTCAATCCATCAACATATCTTCTATGGGAATGTAGATGATGTGTAAGTAAGGGACATATCTTCACATTACAAGATTTCATTTATGGGAGTGAATAGAAATATAGTGCATGTTGAGACCCATATATTTGTGAATATAGATGCAAATGAAGCGTGCTTTATCTCATTGGAAGTGTCATCTCAAGGGCTTTCTATAGACAACAAGATCATGAAAAAAAAAAAGTCTAGAAAAGAAGTTATGCTCGCTTGAAGTTCAAGATAAATGTGCCTTGCAAGAGCTATGAGATTCCATTGCGAGACTATGGATTGCAATAGGATTGCGGGCATTGCTCTAGGACCTACTAGCATGGGACTTGTGAGAAGGCTCAAGGACTAAGAGACCTACAAGAAAGTTACTCACAAGGCCCCACTTGTGGAACTAAGTGAGGTGATGTGTATCAATTTGTACTAGACAATCTAGGGTTAGATACAAGATCAATTTGTGCCACACATTTCTAGAACTAGATAAAGGGTCTCCAAGTGCAAGTGTATAAATCTGTGTAGAGTTTGTAGTCAAAAGTGACTTTGACCATTCTTGTTTTAGAATTCTTACTCTTGAACAACAGTTCAAAAGTAAAATAAAAATCTTGTGCACTTGTGGATGTCGTTGTCAAACATTAGCTGAACCACATAAAATTTTGCATAATTTTTATGCATGCTTCTCTTGACCAAATTGATGAATGATTTTTGCTCCATCATATAGCAAAAATTGGGTTCCCATTGCTTTCTTAAATTCTTAGTCGCAAATTTTCTCCCAACAAGTAGTATTAGAGTGTTGTTCTTTACAACCTATCAAAACAAGCATATCATAATAGAACAATGGAAAACAATGGAAAGTCAAAATTGACAATTCAAATGGCAAGTATTTTGGATTCTAGAAGATGCAGATTGAAGACTATAACAATATGGAGTTTAGCAACGTAGTTAGTAAGGCTAATGAAGTAGAGAATAAGCCAAATTAGCCTAGAGTATGCTAGAAGTATCTAGGAAGCTTCTTGGGAAGCTTCCCAACTAGTTAAATTGCACCCCAAGCAGGTAGCTTCTAGAAGCTCCTAACTAGCTTAGCTTGCACACCAAGTAGGCGGCTTCTAGAAGGAAGCTTCCTTGTTAACTTGGCTTGCACTCTAAGAAAGCGGCTCAAGGAAGCTTCTTGAGAAGCTTCTCAAGGGCCTTGTATGCTACCTATAAGTACCAAAGCCGAAGCTCATGCTAGACATTAAGAGTTTTCACTCATTCAAGTGTCCTAATGTGAGTTTCCATTCTCCTATTTCTCTCCTTGGTCTTGGTCTTTTACATTGGTATCAGAGAAGGAATGAGATGGATGGAATTTATGGACCACCAAATTCACTTTTGCCAAACCATTGGGATTTTCATGTCTAGATATTACCTAAGCATTGTTTCACACAATTCATCACCTCACGCTTTGGGCAGGATTTTCTACATATGATCACCGTGTTTGAGGAACCCTTGATACTTCCGGTTGTAACTTATGGAGAATGGTGGACATGGTGCATCTATATGTTAATCAATTAGATAAAGTGGGAGTAGTGGGATAGAATAATAGCTATGGTGGCAATACCGGATGTTACCCTTACAATGCAACAACAAATTGAGCATCTTACTTGATTGCTAGATGAACAAGATCAACAACAACAAGAACATATAAAGAGAGCGCCAATTCAAGATGGAGAAGATCGCATTCAATTTCCAAAACTTAAGGTGTTTGAAGGCAAGAATCTTCCCCTCATAGTGGAGAATTTTTTGTTTGATTGCAAATGTTACTTTGAAGCCACCAATCTTCAAGATGAACGGAAAAATATTCTCTTGGCCTCTAGCCAATAAGATGGTGTGGCAAAACTTTGGTGGCGATTCCAAGAAGAGCAAGCTATATGATAGATTGTTGCACCAATTTTGACATGGGTAGAGTTCAAGGATGCAATATTGAGGCGATTTTAAACTATAAATGCCACCCAAGCAGCACAAGATAAATTGGCGGAGTTAGACAAGTTGGCTTAGTAAGGAGCTACATCACACAATTTCAGAACATCATCATGCAGATTCCAGATATACAAGAAGGTGAAGTTTTGGATCAATTTGTGTGGGGACTGAAGTCCCAAACCAAATTGGAGGTGACCATCTGGGAACCACAAAATGTAGAAGAAGCCATGCAATTGGTTGAACGCTTTGATTCCTTGGTCTCGACCTCGACCTACACAAGGCCTACCAGTACACTATGCACGGGTGGAAGAATCAACACCAATGGAGATTGATGCTATCCAACGGAGACCACTTGGTATAGTGGATAGAGAAAGATTGCAACAAAATGGAGGTTGTTTTTATTGTCGCCAAGTTGGACATCACATTGCTGAATGCACACTTAGGAATGGGTGACCTTGACAAGTTACCTAGATGGAGATTGTGGAATAGAATGATTAGGGAAATGAGGAATCTCAATAGGAGATTTTGAGCCGCCTATTGGGAGCTTGATTAGTTCCAATGGGATTGAAGGCTTGACCTATGCAAATTTGTTTCACTTACAAGATACAATATCTAATCGGGGTTGTAGGATTTTGGTTGATTTTGGAAGTTCAGAGAATTGCATGTCTATGCAAGTAGCAAAAGAATTGAGTATTCCTATCAAGCTAGTGTTTGGAAGTAGTTTGATGATAGTGGATGGTAGAAAAGGTTCTACATTCCACACCTCAAATCTCATTACCTTCAAGATTGTGAAGGAGTATTTGGAGTGTATGAGGTTTGTAGTAGCACCTCTACACTATGATATCATTCTGGGTCTACCTTGGCTTGAACGTCATCAAGTTCAATTTGACTGGACCCGATGACAACTTCAAGTACAACACCAAAGTAGGATTTTTGATTAGGTTGTTTTGCACCTCTGAATAAGAAACCTAAGAATAGTCAGTCCCAAGATGGGAAGTTTGTTGAGAAGGTAGCCATAGAGCAAATCTGGAAGGGAGATGAGTCCCAAGATGTGAATTTTGCCAAGAAGGCAACCATGGAGCAAGCTTGGAAGAGAGATGAGTCCATGGAAGGGAAGTTTGTTAGTAAAGCAGCCATAGAGTAAGCTTTGGAGGAAGATAAGGTTGTATTCACAGTGTGGATCAAGCAGATTGCACAAGAACAATCTAAGGAGGGCCAAGAGTCTCATCAAGCAATGGTTGATCAGATAGTTCAGGAGTTTGCAAATGTGTTTCCGGATGATTTGCCAAAGGGATTACCCTCCGATCGAGGTATTCCCTTCAAGATCAAATTATTGCCAAGGAGTACTCCATTGAGTAGACCAATCTATTAGCTCTCACCAAAGGAGTTGGAGGAGTTGCAAACAATACTTACTGAGTTGTTGGAGAAGGATTTCATACAACATAATACCTCTCCTTGGGGAGCACCGGTAGTATTTGTTCCAAAGAAGGATGGAGGACTTCGTTTCTGTATTGATTACCGTGGGCTCAATAAGCACACCTTGAAGAATGCATATCCCTTGCCTTGGATCGATGACTTGCTTGATCAACTAAGTGGAGCACACTACTTTTCCAAGTTGGATCTTTGGAGCGACTATTGGCAAATTCCTATTGAAAGAGAGGATGTGCAAAAGACTACCTTTCACACAAGGTATGGGCATTTTGAGTGGAGAGTCCTACCTTTCGGACTCACTAATGCTCCAGTAGTCCGCTAATGCTCTTCATGGATCAGATGCATTGGGTGTTAGAGGGACTATTGGATCGGTCTATGGTGGTGTTCTTGGATGATATCTTAATATATAGCAAGATAGAGGTAGAACACATGAATCATGTGCGAGAAGTCCTAAGATGACTACGACAATGGAAATTTTACTGCAAGAAGTCAAAGTGTGCTTTTTGGCAAAAGGAGGTTACCTTCTTGGGTCATAAGATCTCATCAAAGGGGATCAAGATGGAAGAGGAGAAGATCAAGGCCATTACTAATTGGCCTACCCAAAAGGATGCTACAGAAGTACGGGCATGCAATGGATTGGCCAGTTTTTACCAACAATTCATCCACTATCATGCTCATGTGGCTGCACCATTGACTGACCTCTTGGGAAAGAACTCAAGTTTCCAGTGGACCACCAAGCATGAAGAAGCATTCTAGAGGTTAAAGCATATGGTGTCTTCAAGACCCATTCTTCAACCATATGATCCTCAACTACCTTGTGTGGTTGATTTTGATGCTTCTAACTTTGCAATTGGATCTGTGTTGCAACAAGAATTCCCAGGTTGACTACATCCTATTACTTTTGTGTCTTGCTGACTAAATACAGCTGAAAGAAATTACTTTGCTTGAGGTTGGGAACAACTTGCAATGGTATATGCCACCAAGGTATGGAGGCATTACCTCTTGGGGAAACAAGTGGTCATGCAAACTGATCACAAGCCATTGTTGCAGACCTTACACTTGGAACACATGAAGAGTCAACATCATTGATGGGAAGAGCAACTCCAATTGTTTGACATCAAACTTGAGTACAAACCAGGTTGGTTCCATGTCATCCCTAATGCTCTATCATGACAACCTGATTTGAAGTCTCTTCCTCTCATCACGGCAGTAATTACTATGGTGTCAATTGATCCCAAGGTCCATAACAAGTTTCGGTCAGCTCTACAACAAGATCCCTTCTTCCAAATGGTGCATGGTTGTCTGACAACATGCGACAAGGAGTACAACACCTCCTTCAAGGAAGGCCTTTTATTTCATGAGGACCGGATCTATATTCTAGCGAAAGGTGATCTCTGACTCGTGCGGCTTCAAGTAGCTCATGATTTACCAATAGCTGGTCACATGGAGGTGGACAAGACCTTGGATACCTTCCAACACCAATGGTGGTGGCCTAACATGATGCAAGATGTTTGGGAGTTTGTCCGATCGTGTGAGAGTTGTCAACGCAAGAAGGCCAATAACCAAGAGCCGAGTGGACTCCTTCAGCCACTTCCTATTCCAACTACTCATTGGGAACATGTGAGCTTAGATCTCATCACCTCCTTGCCCAAGACACAACAAGGTCACATAGCAATTGTGGTGTTTGTGGATAAGCTTAGTAAGCAAATCCATTTGGCACCAAGGGTTGATATTATGGATGCTCAAACCTTGGCACAACTCTACTTCAATAATGTATTCAAACATCATGGGATGCCACATGTACTCATCTCTGACCGTGATCCTTGCTTCACCAAAAAGTTCTAGCAAGCCCTCTTCCAAATACTTGGCACCAAGCTTGCTTTGTCCACAGCCTATCATCCTCAAATTGATGTACAAACTGAATGTGGAAATGCACCTTGGAAGATATGCTTTGTGCCTTTGTCAACATTCACCATACCAATTAGGATGAATGTCTTGTAGCTGTAGAGTTTGCATACAACAATTCTAAACAAGCAAGCACCGGATTCTCTCCTTTCTTTCTCAATTTTGGCCTAGATCTGCTTGTCCCAGATTCTCTTCTTGCTCCTCCTCCGTCTCAAGTCCCTCATACTTCAACCTTATTGACCACCATATCTGAATCTCTCCAACAAGTCAAATCTCACCTCCTTGTTGCTCTGAATTGTTAAAAACAATATGCGGACCACCATCATCATGATCTTACCTTTGAAGTCAATGATAAAGTTATGTTATCCTCTAGTAATCTATCCCTACCACTTGATATCAAAGTTTGTAAACTTGCCCCTAATTGGATAGGACCTTTTGATGTCACCTAAATTTTCTCTCCTGTTGCTTATTGACTTGCCTTGCCTGGTCATATGCGCATCCATCTTGTCTTTCATGTTTCCAAGTTGAAACCCTTTGTTCTATAACACCCATTTGTGCATGTGTGTGGTATTGTGATATTTAGCTTGGTATTACAAGTACTTAAGAGATATTATTTATATAGAGATAAATGATGGTTCTATATTAGTCATGGTTAGCTAAATTTAGTCATAGCTAAGATAGATGGGACCTTACTTTAGAGGAAGTAGAAAAGATGAGCACCACTATTTTGGATTTTAGTGTGTTGACTTGGTATTATTCCTAGGTGTTTGGCTTTGGGGAAAGAGTTGAGAACTCTTGGGCCCGCAAGCCTTTTTGTTTTGGATTCTTCTTTAGTCCAAGGATAGCCCATGTGAAGGAATCCTTGCTTTAGTGGTTGGGTCAAGATAAGGGGAATATGCCCATGTGAATGGATATTCCTTTCTACTTTTTGACTTTACTTGACTTTTAGTCTAGTAACTTGAGTTACTACGGTAATTAGTAACTTTGGTACGTAACTATTTCACAAGTATATAAACAAGGGGTGAGGAGGTACTCATCATCCTTTCATTTGCAACTATCTCTCTCTCATTGAGTTCTCTAGTGAGCAATGTCTTGAGTCTTGGAGTGTTAGCCTTGGAGGAGTATGATGGAGTTGGGGTTCCTTGCCTTCTTAGTCCATGGTGCGCTACTATAATAGCCATCAGAGGTTCATCCTGAGTGAGAGACAGGCCGGCTCACATTTTTGGTTCCGTTGCCGGGACCTCTCTAGAAGGCAAGATAATGTTCCGCGTCCAATTCTACATTAGGAAGAAGGAGGCTATGAGAGCTCACTTGGAGAGAACATTAGGAGAGGAGAGGGCTGAACTTATGTTAGAGAACCAAGATCCATTTGTATACCTTGTAGTTCATTATGATGTCTTTGAGGTGATTTTGTACATCTTGTACATATGAGAGGAATTGGAGAGATTGTGTGAGGTGGATTGCAGATTTTGGGGATTAAGGTGATTTTGGGCAAAATCTCAAGTTTGAGATCTGGACTTGAGATTTCTACACATGATAGCTTGGGTTATCTTTCAGTTAGCACACTTGAAATTATTGAAAGAGCTTCTATGCGCACTGGGCTAGAATTTTTGAAAGTTGATAGGGTAAAGTGCTCCCGCAACTGCATGCTCTCTGGAAAAATGTACAGAGTCTGCCATTTCTTCAATTTTCAGTAAATTGTCCTGAAAATTTCCAAGAAAATTCAGTGCATTGTATCCTACCTGCTGCCACAAAAATTAGAGAGAGATCGTTTTTGCGCAGGGCGTTATGAGTTTTTGAAGTGAGGGGGGTGGTTTTCAGACCAAATCTGAAACATGGGTGCTGAATAGAAAGATTTCTAGGCCAAATGGCTCGATGAAAAGATTTGAAATTTTGCAGGGAAGAACGCCCTGGAATTGTGATCAAGTGTGGAAAATTTCAGAGGACTGTGACATATTGGTTGGGAGATTTGAGTGACATTGTGAGGAAGGGTCAATTCTGCAGAGTGGAGATCTCATGCATGAGAAGTTTGAGATCAACAAAAAGCATGTTTGAGTGTTTAGATTCATCTTGGGGAACATGGAGGGTCATCAAGAGTGGAAATTGAGATTATGCAAGGTTTCCCAAGGGTTTGAGGTGAGTGTAGGGGTGGATTTGAGGAAAAGAGAGTTTACAATAGAATTTGAAGAGAGTGTTGAGAGGATCCAAAAACCTACACCACTTGGAGGAAAGAGTGAGTCTAAGTGCTTTCTATGTGGAGAGAAGGGACATAAGGCAAGTTCATGTCCATTGACCTTTGAGAGCAAGAGATTGAGGGAAAGGAGAGGCTTACTTCACTTGGGTTTGCATGTTGGACCTTCTTCACCAAGATTGGGAGGGAGAAGATCTAAGACAAAGGAGTTGTGTGAGGTTTGTGGAGTTGAAGGACTTCCAAAAGGACATGAGTGTAGTGGAGTAAAAGCACTTTTGGAAACTTTGGTGAAGGATCTTGGAGAGAGTCTTAGTACAGCTACAGAAATACTACCACCTTCATCAGCTAGTTCTCAAGATTAGTGATGGAGATAATCTTTCAACTTATGGATAAACTATCCATGAGAGTTAGATTAATATGCACTCTAGGATTTGATGTTGCTATAGAAATCTTGGAGCAACCTGAACCTTTTGTGTTCCCTAGAGTGGATTATTCTCAGATGGTGTTAGTCATGTATATACTCTATTAGTAATAGAGTGAGAGAAAAGAAAAGAAAAAAAAATTTGAGAGAAAAGAAAGATAGTGAGGGGTTAAGATGGGGAAACTTCCGGTTTTCTTTGGCAAGGATGGAGAAGATGTGGAGGCCTTTGTGAGAGACTTCAAGAGAGCTTGCATAGGAAACAATGAGAGGAGGAAGAATGAGTGGGCCTCATTATTACCAGATTTCTTTGAGGATGCAGCACTTACATGGTATGAGTCAGAATACCAAAAGAGAGAGAAGAGAGAGGGGGAAGAGGAGTCTTGGGAGACTTTGACTTCAGCACTCATTGAGAACTTTCTTCCTGATGAGAGTTATGAGAGATTGATGAGTGAGGTTACATTTCTCAAGCAAGGAGATGGAGAGAAAGTGAGGGTCTATGTGGAAAGAGTGGAAAAGTTGGAGTCCAGATTTCGCATAGTGTTGAGGAAGGGTGGGGATGATGTGGAGACTACAATGATTGGCATAGGGGCCATGCTCACCAAGAATTTTGTGGGAGGATTGAGACCACAAATTAGAAGCAAGGTGAGATATGAGAAACCTTCTTCCAAGGTTGAAGCTATCAAGATCGCAATTCGTATGGAGGAGAGTTTGGAAGGGGATGAGAGTGATTTGGTGGTGAAGGAGGTTGTGCATCCTCCTCAAGGCTACAAGTATGGTGGAACTTCTGATACTTTGGTGACAAGGGTTGCACCACAAGTAGTAGTTGCTCCAGTTCTTGCACCTCCACCAAAAGATCCACTCCAAACCATCACAGAACAACTTGCGGATCTCAAGATCAATGTGGTGCAACTATGGGAGAAGAGAGAGGTGGATCAAAATGTAGGGAGAGGGCCTAGGACTTATGGAAACTATCCATATAGAGGAGGCCAACCAGCCAACAATTTCAATGATAGAAATTGTTTTGGTTGTGGAGGAAGAGGCCATATCCAAAGGAATTGCCCAAATTCCACTTACCATGGAGGAAGGGGTTATGAAGGAGCCAATAGAAGGAAAGAGGGAGGTAGTGAAACCCAAGTGGCTCCCAATCCCAACAAAGGTAAGGGGATAGCATCCATAGATGTGGTTGAGAGCAAGTATGAGAAGGGAGAGTGCTCAAACTCCAAGGGTCTTAATTTGGAGCTTTTGGCACAAGAGAAGAAGAGAGCTCGTTTTGCAGAGGATGTTCACTCTTCTCAAGGATTTACTTCAAGCAAGGATACTCCTATGTCTACTAGGAGCACTCGCTCCTCAACACCATCAACAACAAAGACTCCAAGGAAGAAGTTGGGGATGGAGGACTTCTTGATCTCAAAGCAACAATGGAACTACAATGTGTTGGAGGATGTTGGTAGTCACAAGGCTAACATCACAGTGGGCCAATTAATTGCTTTGAACCCTACCTTGAGAAAGGAGCTTAGAGGTGGTTTGAGTTCTACAAGGAGCAAGAAGAAGAAGAAGGCAAAAGTTCCAGTATCAATGGGGGTGATGGATGCCAAGCCAACACCATGGGAAGCTTGTGAATATGCCTCCAAGATTGATGTGAGAGTGAATGGTCACAACATCAAGGATGCATTGGTTGATGGAGGATCAGCAGTGAATGCCATGTCAGAAAGGTTGATGAAGAAGTTGGGTATGATACCCTCAAGACCTTCAACATTTGTGGTGAGCATGGCAAACAAGCAACAAGTTCGACCAGTAGGGGTGATGGATAAGGTGGTAGTTTCAGTTATGGGAGTTCAAAATCTCATGACTTTCCAAGTCTTGAAGGATTCAAGCTATGAATTACTTCTTGGGAGGCCATGGTTGAGAGCAGCACGCACAACTGATCGATGGCACAAAGGGTACTTGAGGATTGGGCCATCAAACCATAGAGTCACTGTTCTTGTGACTAACACCACCAACACTTCACATTCAGATACACCATCTTCTGATTATTGGGAATCAGATTCTGAAGAAGGAGCTTCAGGTGTGGACACAAGCATGGAAGAGGAGACTTCCACGGAGGAGGATGAATCTGAATCTGATTCAGATATGTATCCTTTGTGTGCTATGGATTTTGCACCTAAGCCAGAGGTTTTGAAGGACCCAGATAAATCACCATTGACACTTGAGGAGGTAGAGAGAAGGTTATCTACCCTCAAGTATGGCCCAAATGTTACCAAGGAGGAGAAGGTGAGATTTGAGGAGATTTTCCGCAAGTTCATCCATGTGTTTGCTTTTAGTTACAAGGATTTGAAGGAAGTCACCTTGGAGGAGCACAAGATAGAGGTGGAGTCACATGCAAGACCAATCCGCCAAAAGCAACATCGCATTAGCCCACCAATATCTTTGGTTGTGAAGGAGGAGATTGATAAGCTCAAGGAGGCTGGATTTATCTTTGAGGTGGAGAATTCAGAATGGGTGTCTCCAATTGTCATTGTGAAGAAAAAGAATGGCAAGCTTCGGGTATGTGTGGATTACAAGAAGCTCAATGCTGTTACCAAGAAGGACTACTACCCATTGCCATTCATTGATGAGATCTTGGAGGAGGTTGCAGGTCATGAGAGGTACAGTTTTGGAGATGGTTATAGTGGATATAACCAAATCAAGATTGCACCAGAGCATCAACAACTCACCACATTCACCACACCTTGGGGAACTTATGCTTTCAAGGTCATGCCTTTTGGGCTTTGCAATGCTCCAGCCACATTCCAACGGTTCATGAACAAGGTATTTGAACCTTTCATTGGGAAATTTGTGAGAGATTTCATTGATGACTTTTGTGTCTATGGGAGCAAGGAGGAGCACTTTGAGCACCTAATCAAAGTCTTGCAACGCTTGGATGAGGCAAATGCATCACTCAACCCAGAGAAGTGCATTTTTGGATGTGAAGAAGGTCTACTTTTGGGACATATCATCTCCAAGGATGGAATAGCAGTTGATCCTGAGAAGGTGAGGAAAATCTCAGACCTTCCATTCCCTTCAAGCTTGACAAAGTTACGCCAATTCTTGGGGATGGTTGGGTACTATAGGAGGTTCATCTTCTCATTTTCCAACAAGGCTTATGCATTGACCATCTACATGAAGAAGGGTGTAGATTACATGATGATTTTGGAAGACAAGGAGGCTCTCAAAGCTTTTGAGGAGCTCAAGCAATCCCTTGTTGTAGCTCCAATTCTTGCTAAACCTGATTGGAGTAAACCTTTCATCCTCTACACTGATGCTTCTAATGTAGCTATAGGATGCACTCTTAGTCAATTGGACCAAGATGGGCATGATCATCCAATAGCTTATGCTAGTAGGCAGATGGTTTCAGCAGAGAAGAACTACTCTATCACGGAGAGAGAAGGGTTGGCAGTGATCTTTGGTCTCAAGAAGTTTAGACACTACTTGATTGGAGGGAAAGCCACCATTGTCACGGATCACAAGGCTTTGAAGTACATCTTCAACAAGCCTAATGTTGAAGGGAGACTAGCAAGGTGGATGATACTCTTGTCTGAGTATGACTACACCATTGAAGATAGGCCAGGAAAGAAACATGCAAATGCTGATTTATTATCTAGAGCCTATGATCATGATGGAGATGAGCCAGTGGATGATTCCTTCCCGGATGAGGAGCTCATGACAATCTCAGTCACTCAAGAGGTTCCAATGGAGTACAAGGAGATTGTGGATTTTGTGACAAAAGGTAACTATCCAGAAGGGATGCATGCTAGGGAGAGGAAGGCCCTTGCAGCAAGATCTAGACCTTACACAATGGTGGAAGATATTCTTTTTCACCAAGGAGCAGATGGTCTACTTCAAAGAGCAGTGGGTAAGGAAGAGTCTATCCTACTCATAAAGGAGTTTCATGAAGGTTTAGTATGTGGAGGACACTTTGCAGGAAAGGTGACTGCTTTCAAGATTCTAGATGCAGGTTACCATTGGAGAGGGATTTTCAAGGATTGTCTTGATTATTGCAAAACTTGTCATGTTTGTCAAGCTTTTGCTAGAAAGTCTACATCCACTCCACCACTTAGATCAATTCCATTGCTAGGACCTTTTGAGAAGCGGGGAATAGATTTTGTAGGTCCTCTCAATAGAACCCCAAGGAACAATCGGTACATTGTGGTAATTACTGATTACCTTACCAAGTGGGTTGAGGCTAGACCATTGAGGGACAAGAATGAAGATGAAGTGGGTAGATTTCTTTATGAACGCATTATCATTAGGTTTGGATGCCCTTTGGAGTTGGTTTCTGATAGAGGAGGAGAGTTTACAAGAAGCATTACTACAGCCATGCTACGACATTTCTCTATCACACATAGAGTAACTACATCCTATAAGCCAAATTCCAATGGCTTGGCAGAGAGAACCAATCAGACCTTGTGCATGATGTTGGCCAAAGATGCAGAAATGGAGGGAGCTAAACATCATTGGGACAAGAGGATTCATGCAGTTTTGTGGGAGTATAGGACAACCATGAAAACTTCCACTAGATATTCTCCATTTCAATTGGTGTATGGTATTGAGTCTACCTTACCTATTCACTTTGATCTTCCTACCTTCCAAAGCATTTATAGGAGATTGAAGAAAGCACAAGGAGGTGATGCAGAGAAGTCAAGGAAGGATCAACTCATGGAGTTGGAAGAGGCAAGAGCAGTAGCTATGGTTCGAGTGGAGCAAGCCCAAAGGAAACAAAAGGAGAGCTATGATAAGAGGCAAGACAAGAAGAAGGTGGAGCCTTTCAAAGAAGGTGATTGGGTAATGTTGTTTGATTCCATTCGATTCAAGAGAGTGCAAAAGAAGTTTTTGCCTAAGTACTTTGGACCTTTCATAGTGGAGAAGGTGTGGGGCAATTACACCTATGATCTCAAGGAGTTGGGAGGAAGATACTTTGATAGGATTAACCATGATAAGTTGAAGATGTACCATAGAAGGTAGAGAGACCTTCACTTTGAGGACAAAGTGAAAACTTAGTCCGGGGGTAAATGTAACACCCATTTGTGCATGTGTGTGGTATTGTGATATTTAGCTTGGTATTACAAGTACTTAAGAGATATTATTTATATAGAGATAAAGGATGGTTCTATATTAGTCATGGTTAGCTAAAGTTAGTCATAGCTAAGATAGATGGGACCTTACTTTAGAGGAAGTAGAAAAGATGAGCACCACTATTTTGGATTTTAGTGTGTTGACTTGGTATTATTCCTAGGTGTTTGGCTTTGGGGAAAGAGTTGAGAACTCTTGGGCCCGCAAGCCTTTTTGTTTTGGATTCTTCTTTAGTCCAAGGATAGCCCATGTGAAGGAATCCTTGCTTTAGTGGTTGGGTCAAGATAAGGGGAATATGCCCATGTGAATGGATATTCCTTTCTACTTTTTGACTTTACTTGACTTTTAGTCTAGTAACTTGAGTTACTACGGTAATTAGTAACTTTGGTACGTAACTATTTCACAAGTATATAAACAAGGGGTGAGGAGGTACTCATCATCCTTTCATTTGCAACTATCTCTCTCTCATTGAGTTCTCTAGTGAGCAATGTCTTGAGTCTTGGAGTGTTAGCCTTGGAGGAGTATGATGGAGTTGGGGTTCCTTGCCTTCTTAGTCCATGGTGCGCTACTATAATAGCCATCAGAGGTTCATCCTGAGTGAGAGACAGGCCGGCTCACAGTTCCTAATCCCTCTTTTTTTCCGCTTGAGTCTAACCTCCTCCTCCCCCTATCCCTATTAATGATCATGAGGAGTACACAGTTGATTGTATCTTTGTGCGTCACTACATCCAACAAGGACGTTGACAACATAGGGAGTACAAGGTCCTTTGGAAAGGGTATCCCCTTCATGATGCCACATGGGAACCTCTTTCTCACCTCTAGAATGCACAGACGGCCATCTAGGATTTTGAAGCTTCAATGACAACAAAGACGTCAGCAACTAGAGGTGGAGGAATATGTTACAATATGGAGCTTAGTGACATAGTTAGTAAGGCTCATGAAGTAGAGAATAAGCCAAATTAGCCTAGAATATGCTAAAAGCATATGGGAAGCTTCCCAACTAGTTAACTTGCGCCCTAAGCAAGTAGTTTCTAGAAGGAAACTTCTAGAAGCTTCTAACTAGCTTAGCTTGCATGCCAAGTAGGCGGCTTCTAGAAGAAAGCTTCTTGAGAAGCTTCCTGGTTAACTTGGCTTGCACTCTAAGAAAGCAGTTCAAGGAAGCTTCTTGAGAAGCTTCTCAAGGGCCTTGTATGCTACCTATAAATATCAAAGCCAAAGCTCATGCTAGACATTTGGAGTTTTCACTCATTCAAGTGTCCCAATGTGAGTTTGCATTCTCCTATTTCTCTCCTTGGTCTTGGTCTTTTATAAAGAGTATCTATATCAAAAGAAGCTCACCTACCTCTTGAAGCAAAAAATCCAAAAAAGATGGAAAAATTTGAGAGGGAGCTTCTAGATTAACAAGCCTTGAGTGTGGTCAGATTGACATTGCCAAGAAATGTTATATGTAACATTGTACACGAGAAGACTACTCACAATTTAATTAACGCATTATCAAATATGTAGGAAGAACCTTCAACCTTGAATAAGGTATTCTTGATTTGCCAATTGGTGAACACAAGAATGAAAGAAGGTGCATCAGTTCAAGACCACATAGATGATTTCAACTCAATCATTTCAAGGTTGGAATCTATGAAGATAAACTTTGAATATGAAGTTCAAGCATTGCTACAATTATCTTCATTACTTGATAGTTGGGGAGCAACAATTACAACAATGAGTAGTTTCTTAAGATTAAGTGCTCTCATGTTCAGAGTATATGAGATTTGGTTCTCAATGAAGACATTTGTAGACAAAATTCTACAAAATTTTCAAGTGCAATGCTATTTGCTAAGAGTAGAGGCAAAAGACTACAACAAGGTCAAAGTCAAAGAAATGGTAGATCAACATCAAGAAAGAGAAGTGAGTCAACACGCTGCAAGGAAGTACACAAAGAAATTGTGTGCTAGAATTGCAACAATCTTAGTCATTTTAGGCATCAATGTAAAAGTCTAAAAGAAGGAGGAGAACTCAATAAACATAGCAATAGAACAAGAAGATGCTCTTTTTTGCTATGTGGAGTCCCATAGAATTTTGGGTGATAGATTCTGGTGCATCATTTCACTCTATGTAAAGAGTTGATGCACAACTTTGTTGCAAGAAACCTTTCAAAGGTTCACCTTGTTAATGAGTAAATCTATATTTATCAGAGGAAAAGGCAATGTGAACTTGAAGACCTCTCAAGGGTTAGTGTAGACATTAACAAATGTCAAATATGTTCTTGGAATATTTAATTTACATAGGTCAGTTGGATGAGAAAGGATATTAAACATCCTTTTAAAGTGTTATCATCTTTGGAGTAAAGATGCTAGAAAAGTGTTGAGAAGTAGAGATTTCATTTTCCATGAGAATGCTATGTACAAAGATAAGTTTGGATCAAGTTTGAAGGTTATAGAAGAAGAAGCAAGACATCAAGAAGAGTAGTGTTGGAAAATATTTTAGAGAACATTGCCGTAGGAAATAGAAGTTTGGTAGAGATTAGAGAGATCAAACTAGATCTAGTCATATCTACAATTGATTTGAGGAGATCTACTAGATTTTGGGAAACAATAGAGAGGTATTTGCCATCCATATTTTACTTACTCTTGATAGAAAATGATAAACTTGAGTGGTAATCAAAACAAAATGAAAAAGAAGGACTTATTGCAAGGGGATTGCAATGAAGGAAGAGATGTCATCCTAGAAAGAAGTGCGACTTGGTCATTGACCAAGTTGCAAGAGGGAAAGAAAGCATTGTAGAACAAATCGATACACAAAATCAAAGAAGAACGTGATGGGAGCAAGCAATACAAGGCCAGACTTGTGGTAAAGAGTTTTCAATAGACCAAAGGTATAGACTACAATGAGATTAGCTCTTTGATAGCTAAGATGACTACCATCAGATTGGTCTTAGGTCTTGTAATTATAGAGAATTTGCATCCAGAGCTGATAGATATTAAAAAAACATTTCTATATAAAGACCTTGAGGAAGATGTTTATATGGCACAACCTTAGGGATTTCAAATCACAAACAAAGAGGACTTCTTCTACAAGTTGAAGAATAGTATCTATGGTTTGAAATAGGCTCCTAGATGATGGTTGATAGCTTTATGGATTATAATGGTTACAAGGGATGCAAAATGAACCATTGTTGCTACATTAAGTCATTTGTTGATTCATACATCATCTTATTGCTTTATGTTGATGATATGTTGGTTATTGGATCCAACATGAAGGAAATCAACAAGCTAAAGCACCAATTGAATGATGTATTTGAAATGAAAGATTTAAGTCCTTCACAATAGTCACTTGGAATGAAGATTATGAGAGACAGATTTTCAGGTACTTTGAAGCCATCTCAAGAGAAGTACATCAATAAATTGATGGAGAAATTTGGTCTTAGGAATGCTACAATTCAAACCACTCCTTTGGTGTAATACCATTAGCTATACATATTATCTAGAGGTAGAAATTGGCTTGGTGATGTTTGGATGGATGTTATATATGATGTTTTAAGTAGATCAGATAGAGATATCATCAAAAGAGTACTTACACTAATAGGGAAAGGTTGAAAACATCCTAAAAACTTCAGAGCTAATTTTGGAGGTCTAAACGGATGAATTGGGCCTCAAAACTTCTTACAACTTTTCCTCCTTAGGAAGAGAGGTGTTGTCTTCTATCCCTTGTTTGTCTCATTGAGAGCTTTCAATGATGCCTCACCATGCTATTTTGAGCTTTTTACAAGAAGATTCCCCAAATATTCCCTTTGGTCAAACTTGTTTGACCTACAAATAGGACAAGGATCAACATGTCACCAATCTATGTAGCTAATCTAAGTGTGGAGCTTGCTGACATGTCACAAATCCATGTATCTGATACAACAATGGAGCTCCCTTTGAATGGATCTTCTTTGCTATATAATAAAGACAAGGTGCTCCTTTGGGGCATTGGAGTATTGAGGGATGAAGCCTTGTGTTTCTCTTGTCCTCAAAACATTCCACTTGGGAAGTCACTTCAAACTCTCCAAGGAGCAATCACCAAGAACTGATGCAGATAGAAAGTACATGAGCAAAGTACCTTATGCATTGGCAATTGGTACTTTGATGTATGATATAGTATGCACTAGGCCATTTATTGTTCATTTAGTGGAAGTTGTAAGCAAATATATGTCAAACCCACAAAAAGAGCATTGGAAAGTAGTGAAATGGCTATTATGCTACTTGAAAGGTACCTTTGATAAGACACTTTGTTTCAAGCAACCATATGTTATTTTAGAAGGTTTTACTGATGCAGATTTGGGAGGAGACTTGGACAATCAAAAGAACACAATAATGTATGTTTTGACCTTGGGTGGTACTACAATTAGTTGGATGTCTCCTTCATAGAAGAGTGTTGCTCTCTCTACCTTAAAGGCTAAGTACATGGGCATCTCAAAGGCTAGTAAAGAGATAATCTGGTTGAAAAACTTTATTGTAGGGCTAGGCAAGAAATAAGACATCAATATACTCCATAGTGATAACCAAAGTGCTATCAGTCTTGTAGAGAATCTTGTGTTTCATGCCAAGACAAAGTATATGTAATTGAGGTATCATTTTATTCATGAATTGATTGATGGTGGAGTATTGACTTTGGCAAAGATTGCCGGAGTAAATGATCCCAATAGATATGTTTACCAAGGTAGTCACAATTGAGAAAGTCAAGCAATGCATAGTTGCAATTGGACTTCAAAGTTAAATTTGTTTACAAAGAGTAATGGTAAAATCCAAGTGGAAGATTGTTAAGTGTTGTAATGTTCCAAGGATAGGAGAATCTCCAAGAGAAACACAAGAGAAGGAACACAAGGCTTCAGCCCTCAATATGTTGATGCTCCAAAGAAGCACCTCGTCTTTATTATATATCAAAGAGGATCCCTTCAAAGGGAGCTCCGCCTTTGGATCATATACATGAATTGATGACAGGTTAGCAAGCTACACCCTTAGATTAGTTGCATGGATGGATGATATGTTGATCGTTGTCCTATTTGGTTGGTCAAATAAGTTTGACCAAAGGGAATCTTTGGAGAATCTTCCTATAGGAAGCTTAGAACAACATGGGTGAGGTACTGTTTGAAATTTCTAGATGAGACAAACATGGATAAAAAAGAAATGCTTTATCTTTCCAAAGGGAGGATTTCTTGCAATTTTGAGGCCTAGTTCATCCATTTAGGCCTTTGAAATTGGCTCTAAAGTTTTCAAGGTGTTTTTGGCATTTTTCCTATTAGTAGAGGTACTCTTTTGATGACACCTCTATCCAATATACTTAGACTATCATATATGACATCCATCAAGATATTACCAAGCCAATTTCCACCTCAAGATACTATGTCTAGCTAATGGTATTACAGTTGTGGAGTCTGATTATTGCTAAAACACTCTACAAAATAATTATCACAACTGATCTTCTATGGGAGTATAGAATTGTAAGTATGGGATAGGTCTTCACATGATGGGATTCCATTTATAGGAGTGAACAAAAAGAGAGTTCATATCAATATTTATATATTCACATATGTAAATGAGGCATACCTTGTCTTGTTAGAAGTGTCTTCTCAAAGGCTTTCCATAGACACCAAGATCATGGAAAACAAAGCTCTAAAAAAACATTACACACACTTGAAGTTCAAGACAAATGTGTTTTATGGGAGCTGTGAGATTCCATTGCAAGAGTTGTAGATCGTGGAACTACGGGCAGCTGGATTGTGGGCATGGCTCTAGGACCTATGAGCATGGGACCTACCGGAAGGCTTTAGGACCATAGGAAATATGGGAAGGCTACTTGCATAGCTCCCACTTGTAGAACTGAGTGAAGTGATGTTTATAAATTGGTACTAGACAATTGTAACACTCCAAGGATATGAGATCTGAAGACACAATTTCACACTCAAACCTCCGATGCCCCAAAAGAGCACCTTCTCTTTATTATATAGACAAGGAGGATCTCCTCCAAGGAAGCCCCACCATAGGATTAGGCACATAGATAGGTGACATGTCAGCAAGCTCCACCCTTGGATTACTTACTTGGATGGGTGACATGTCGGTCTTGGTCCTTTTTGGTTGGTCAAACAAGCTTTGACACAAAGGAATATTTTAGAGAATCTTCTTGTAGGAATCTCAAAATCATGTGGATGAGGTACCATTGGAAACCAAGAGGAGGGAAGGCCAAACTTTTCGTGGTTGGGGGGGGGGGAGGAGGGAGAGAATTTGCACATTTTTGAGGCCTAATTCATGCATTTAGGCCTCCAAAATTGCCTTCAAAGATTTTAGGCATATTTTGGTTCCTTCTCTATTAGTAGAAGTCCCCTTTTGGTGATACCTCTTCTGATCTATTCAGTCCATCATGGGTAACATCCTTCCAAATTTTACCAAACCAATTCTCACCTTTAAATCATATGCCTAGCTATTTGTTCTAAGGTTTTCAAGTCTCTTTTGGTTTTTGCCCTATTAGTAGAAGTACTCTTTTGGTGACACTTCTATCTCATCTATTTTGACCATCATGTATAACATCATTCCAGATGTTACCAAACCAAATTTCACATCTAGATCATATAGCTAGCTACTGGTATTACAACAATCTAGGGTTTAGATACAATCTCAATCTGCACCACACATTTCCAAAAATAGATACGGGGTCTCCAAGTGCAAGTGTATAAATATGTGTAGAATTTCCAATCAAAAGTGACTTTAAAAATTCTTTTTTTACAATTCTTGATCAACAATTCAAGAGTAAAATAAAAACCTTGTGTAGTTGTGGACGTAAGCAGACTTGGTCAAACCACAAGAAATTTGGCATAATTCTATGTATGCTTTTCTTGTCCCAATTGATGAATGATTTTTGCTCAATCTCATTGTTGAATTTGAATTCCCATTGCTCTCTCAAATTCCTAGTTGAAAATTTCTTCCAATAGTAGCATGGTACACAAGATCTTTTTGAGCAACACCATCATGCTCTTCCAACATGAAGACTTTAGAAGGAAAAAACTTGCATACTCTTAAGATAGTGCAGCATGTACTCACATCAAATATCATTGGTAAAATCTGTTGTAGATATACATAATCACCCTAATGAAATCGACGGATCAAGGATCCATAACCTTCTCTACAAATAGTAGCATAGTGTAAATTATCCCTATGTTGAGCAATTACTAAGTTCTCAAAGGTCATCAACATCACTCTCTTGAAGGTCTTTGCTCATTGAGAACATGTACTCACCCATATGTTTGGATCATTCAAGTCCAAAACTATAGTAGCATCATGACAAATAGCTGCAAGAAACTAAGGAGAGAAGGATGCTAATGAAGCTTGTCAGCTGAACTAATAGCCAATGGCCAACCAAGGTAATTAGGGATCCCAATCTCCCAAGTGGCCTCTATACAGACTGTACTAATGCAATCCTTTATTCATTGTCTAACCACTCTCTTTGCTAAGCTATTTGCCTTAAGGTGATCTTGGGAGGGAGTATGGTGATCAATCAAGGCTCTATCACACAAGACTTGAAACTCTCATAAGAACTTTGTACCTTGATAAGTCAAAACCTCAATTGGTGCACCCAAATGACTAAGAGAACCTGATTCAAGAACAAGTAAGTTGTCCCTCCATTGGACCTATCAAGAAGTATAACCAACTTAATCCACTTGGAGAAGTGCTCTACTATAATCAAATGTAGTGATTATTTTTCACAATCAATTGTAAAAGTCCAGCAAAGTCCAAACTCCAACAATAACCTAACACCATGATAAGTGATAGGTGTAATTATAGCATGAGAGCATTAAATTATACTTTTAACTTGGTCACAAACCACCCATTAGTATGTATATCATGCCACCAATAATGATCCTAAAGTAAGCTATATACACGCTTTATTGCAAAATGTCCTAGCTCTTCATGAGCATGATATACAAACTATAGTCTTTGAGATAGAAGTAGTACTACTTGTACTCTACTATCTTCCCATACATGAAGAAGGTGTTTGCCCTCCAATCTAAACCACCTACCTTGTTGAAAGATATAGTCTCTCTCCTTGGTACCAATTGTGCCATCCACAATACCCATGCAAAGATAATCTATCACTAATATATCATTATGAATGTCTCACTAACATGTACCAATATCTTCACCCTCTAGATTTGTGACCTAAACAACTCCTCTTATATGTATTGAGAGAGATACAATCAAAGCCTCAAATAATATAGATGCATGGTAGATGCATGACTATCTAACACTATCTCCTTATCTATCTTACCATGCCAAAGTGCTCCAATCAAATCTTGGAACATAGGTTTATATTCAACATATTTGCATCACAGTTCACCACTCTAGATCTTTGAATAACCATGAAATCATACTCTTGTAAAATCAAAGCCTATTGTGCAAATTTCCTTGAAAGCTTATTAGATACCATCAACCACTTCAATGGTTGATGATCAATGATGCAAGTGAAGGAGTTACCAAATAGGTAATATCAGAAATGTACTATTGCCCACATTGCTACCAAGCACTCTCTCTCATATGAACTATACTTTACCTCCATTGAATTGTTGGAGTGACTAGCATAAGCCACTACAATCTCCTTCCTCTCATCATCTTGTTGGGTGAGCATTGCTCCAAGCTCCAACATACTCCAATCAATATGAGCCTAGAATGTTCATCCTCTAATTGGTCTACTAAGAATGAGGGCAAATTTCAACCTCTTGTTAAGCTTTATAAAAGTCTCTCTTCCTCATCTTTGTGAAACCACTCACATGTAAGTTTGGTCAACTTCATCAAGGCCTTGGAAATGATACTAAGTTCTCTAATTTATCAACAATAGAAATTTTGCAACCCCAAGAATGCTTGCACTTTGCTCACATATGTAGGCCAAGGAATACATGCAATAGCTTCTACCTTGTTTTTCTGAACACCAAGTCCACCAAGGTAGATATTATGACCTAAATACTCAACTTGCTTGTGGAAGAATCTACACTTCCCAAGATGTAATTTGAGTTCATGAAATTTCAATCTCTCAAACACCTCTAACAAATGTCTCTCATGCTCTTCCACAATAGTATCATAGACCAAAGTATCATCAATATAGCACCAAGAAAAATCCAATCCTATTAGAATCTTGTCCATGACCCTTTGAAACTTGGCAAGAATATTCATTAACCCAAATGGTAAGAACCTCCATTGATACAATACATCCTTGCCATGAGGATCAGTAAGTCAAAATGTTGTCTTGGACTTGTACTCCTCCTTAAATGACAATTGATGATGTCTTGCTCAAAGATCCAAAGTACTAAAGACCTTTGTATGCCCAATCACATCAAAGATCTCCTCCAATGTGAGCATAAAATACCAATCAGCCTTAGTTTGTTGATTGATAGGACTTAAATCTCTACACATTTGCCTATCTATGTAGTTTCCATACATATCTTTCCTGGTTAGCATCATTATAGCTGAAACATACTCTCCATGTGAAATCTCTACCAAACTAGCCTCAAAAAGGTCTCTACTCCAGCTTTGAACCAATGCTCTCTCCATGTCACTATATTTGTTGGGATGTTAAAAAACTGATGTTCTACTTGTCAACTCAATCCAAATACCAAGTCATTTCCAAGCACCCAAATCCTTTACACTAAAGGAAAAACAACTCATGTAGCTCCTCAAGAACCTCTGAACTCTTTGTCTTTCTCCTCTTGTAAGCTTGGGTCCAATGTTTGGCTCCCAAGTTTCCTTTTTTAACTGATATAGGAGTGGAAAAATATTGATTAGCTATTACAATAGGCTCTTGGGAGCTCTACTGTCATGCTCCCAATGTCTATAGTTCTCAACCTCAAAGAAAAAACTCCCTCTACTATGGCTGCAAGCTCCACACATCCTTTAATTGTATCCCAAGTAAATCAAGGATGTAACCTAAGTAGATCATGCTCACTTGGATGTACCCCAAGTAGACCACTCTCAATAGTAGCAAATAATTGTGTCCCAACAATAACATGCCCACTTGGTCCATCACCCTCAACATTTGGGAGAAAATTTACAACTAGGAATTTGAGAGAGCAATGAGAATCCAATTTTAGCTATGTGATAGAATAGAAATCATTATCAATTTAGTCAAGAGAAGCATACATAAAAATTGTGCCAAATTTCATGTGGTTTCAACTCCTAGCAACCAAGCTTGAAGTGATAGAGATGTAGTTTGGAGAACAATACTATCTCCATAGCTTGATCTCCTCCAAGTGAGCTCTCTTGAACTCATGATAGTCATCCATCAATGGACCTTCTAAGTGCTAAACCAAACCCTTCCATGCCATGAAGGATGTGAACAAAGTCAAGCTCCACATCTATTGCAGATCACATCAACTATTGAACCATTGGATGAAGTCATCCAACTCAATGGTACCTATTGTACCAAAATAGCAGTTGGAGCCTTTGGAGGTCTTATTAATCTTCTCCATATCCCACAAAAATAATGCAGACACATCAAGTGCATTCTCAATTGAATCAACTCTTATATCAAACTCCAACTTAGAGTCAATCTCCTCTCTCATTGGGACCTGAGATATAGGTTGATATCAAGCACCACTTTGGGTAAACCCGCTACATACTACCATGATATCTCCTTGAGAATCCCCAAAGAACTCTATCATCAAAAAGTAACTCTAATTGTAACCACCACAACTACTCCACCAAGTGTTGACACCAACTAAACACTACCCACTAATGTAGCTCTAATGTCACGCTATTTGTAGTGTTGCATCTAGATTGCTCGGACACTGGAGTTGCGGTGATAGGAGTAAGAGTTATTTCAACAGTTTCTCAACGACTACTTTCAACGGTCAGATTTTGTGTTTGGGGTACTGACTTCACGGTGGGGCCCATTGTCACTTTGCACCGATTGTACCGTCAAGTGTGCCATCAACGGGACCGTTAGGGTTCAGACCTAGCTCGAGTCCAAGGGGTATACTTTTGAAGTGCAGCTCTAGAGAGCTCACTTCTCTGATGTTGAGCCTTTGAGTTCCTGGCTATGGTGGACAGAGGCCGACGAGTGTCACTTGGATTCTCTATGCTAGAGTGGGTGTGGCTTGACTGTTATCAATGCCCAGTTGTTGGCAGTTTATAAAGTGACAAATCAAGTGCTGATTTGAGTTGAGTTGAGTTGAGAGTGGTAAACAATCTGATTACATCAGAGAAGTGAGCTCAAGGGGAAATCGGGTGTAAGAACTTTGAGTGTTGGTGGTATCTCCAAGCTCAATTCATCGTTGGTAGCTTGATTCAAGTTCATTTTTTTCCTAGTGTGTAGAAGCTTGTTCAATTGATGCAGAATTGGCAGTAAGGCAGACGGTGTGCAGAAGTGCTTGCCAATTTTTGAGCAAAGAAGGAGCAAATCTCAAGCAGTGGTTGTGATTTTGAGCTCAAAAGGTGAAGATAGGACAAATTTGTTGCAAGTGAGGCTCAAAAAGTAAAATTCAAGGGGGAGTTTGGAAGCTATTCTTGTGAATTTGTGATTTGGAGGAGTTTTGCTAGTTGGCCAGATTTGGAGGACTTTTGCCAAGTTGGAGGACTTTTGCAAGTTTGGAGAAGTTTTGCCAGATTTTGGAGGAGGTTCAAAGTGGCAAGAAGAAAGGCCTCATTTGGGCATTTAGAGGCTTTGAGGCATAGGGTTGTGGGTTATGAGAGGCTAGCTAGTTTAGAGTAGATCTTGGTCATTGGTTGGCAAAATCTACCTCTCCTGCTAGATTGTGCACAACATGGTTTGACCCCTAGATCTCTTCTTCCTAGACTGGTGCACTAGCAAACTGGTCCACCTTCACTTGTTGTCTTAGTGATTGTGCCACTATTACCTATACACATGTAGCTTTGGCTAGGAAAGTCAGTTTGATCCCATTCTTTGTGATCTTGGTAGCTTAGGACTTAGATACAAACTTCTCTTATATCAAATGCCAAATGGTGGCAGAGTCAATCCCATGTTGTTTTATGAGATAGAGGGTTTTTGTTCAGATTTCTTGTAATTGGATTCCCTCCATTCTCTACTTCATGTTTGTTCACCATGTTTGTATGAGGTGCCCTGACTTTTGAGCGTTGGTGCTCTAGTGTGCTCTCGGTAGTGAGGCTAGAGTGATGACTAGTCAGACTACCTTTGTTTCTCTCCGGTGAGGTAGGAAGTGATGACTTACAGACCGTTAGAGTGCGTGTTATGATGGCAAGTTACATGTTGCCCCTTCCCCTAGTGTAGTTATCTCGGTTAGAGTTACATTAGTGAGTGGTGCTTAGTTGGTATTGGCACGTGGTGGTGTTGGCACTTGTGGTTGCAACTTGCGGTTGCTATTGGTGGTTCTGGTTTGTTGTTGCAGTTACTTTGTCACGACGGAGTTCTTTGGAGATTCCAAAGGAGTTAGCCGTGCAGTACGCAGTGGGTTTACTCGGAGTGGTGCTTGGTATCAGCTTGTATCTCTATCTCAAGTCCCAATGAGGGAGGAGATTGACCCTAAATTGGAGTTCGACACAAGAGCTAATTCAGTTGAGAGTGCACTTGGTGTGTCCGCACCATTGTTGTGGGACATGGACAAGATTTATGGGGCCTCCAAAGGCCCTAGGCATTACTCTAGTATAGTGGGTACCATTGAGTTAAATGACTTCATCCAGGAGTTTGATAGTTGGTGTGATCTGCAGTAGATGCGGAACCCGACCTTGTTCACACCCTTCATGGCATGGAAGAAGTTGTTTCAGCACTTGGAAGGTCCACCAATGGATGACTACCATGAGTTTCGGAGAGCTCATTTGGAGGAGATTGAGTTATGGAGATAATATTGGTCTCCGAACTATGTCTCTATCGCTTCAGGTTTGGTGGCCAAGAGTAGATCGGCTATACCTACAAGTTCTAGCCCAAGTAGTGTTGGTGGAGCTAGTGGAGGTGCACTAGCTGGAGATAATGCTACTACAAGTAGAGGTACCGCTGCAGAAGGTGGTGTGGTACCGGGGTTTAACCCCATGGTGGAGTTCTTCCAATGTTTGAGGCAAAACTACCAGGGAGTGCAGATTGACAAGTTGAGGAGCTTGCAAGAGTTCCAACGGAAGGCAAGAGAGAGCCTATGCAAGGCATACACTTGCATGAGATGGCTGATCAATTTCACTCGAGGAGTTATTGAGGCCCAAGCAGTCCAATTTTGGTATGGGATATTGGATAGGGAGTTACGACGTAGAGTTTGTGATGGTACTTTGCCCACTTTGGTAGAAGTCTTTTGTTTGGCTGAGCATATTGAGCTCAACATGGTGGAGGAGAGAGTGGTGACATCTGGATTTGGTAGGGAGACCTCATCCACGGTTGTGACTTCTCTAGAGTGCAATAGAGTGCACCATGCCTAGTTGGTTTTTGAGGATAGGGTGGATTGTAACACCAATTTGTGCATGCGTGTGGTATTGTGATATTTAGCTTGGTATTAAAAGAACTTGAGAGATATTATTTATATAAAGATAAGAGATGGTTCTACATTAGTTATGACTAGCTAAAGTTAGTCACAGATAAGATAGAATGGACCTTACTTAAGAGGAAGTGGAAAAGATGAGCACCACTATTTTGGATTCTAGTGTGTTGACTTGGTATTATTCCTAGCTGTTTGGCTTTGAGGAAAGAGTTGAGAACTCATGGGCCCGCAAGCCTTTTTGTTTTGGATTCTTCTATAGTCCAACGATAGCCCATGTGAGGAATCCTTGACTTAGTGGTTGGGTCAAGATAAGATCACATGCTAGTGGAATATGCTCATGTGAATGGATATTCCTTTCTACTTTTTGACTTTACTTGACTTTTAGTCTAGTAACTTGAGTTATTGCTGTAATTTGTAACTTTGGTACATAACTATTTCACAAGTATATAAACAAAGGGTGAGGAGGTACTCATGATCCTTTCATTTGCAACTATCTCTCTCATTGAGTTCTCTAGTGAGCAATGTCTTGAGTCTTGGAGTGTTAGCCTTGGAGGAGTATGATGGAGTTGGGGTTCCTTGCCTTCTTAGTCCATGGTGCGCTAGCATAATAGCCATCAGAGGTTCATCTTGAGTGAAAGACAGGCCGGCTCACATTTTTGGTTCCGTTGCCGTGACTTCTCTAGAAGGCAAGATAATATTCTATGTTCAATTTTACATTAGGCAAAAGGAGGCTATGAGAGCTCACTTGGAGAGAACATTAGGAGAGGAGAGGGCTGAACTTATGTTAGATAACCAAGATCCATTTGTATACCTTGTAGTTCATTATGATGTCTTTGAAGTGATTTTGTACATCTTGTTCACATGAGAGGATTTGGAGAGATTGTGTGAGTTGGATTGCAGATTTTGGGGATTAAGGTGATTTTGGGCAAAATCTCAAGTTTGAGATCTGAACTTGAAATTTCTATATGTGGTAGCTTGGGTTGTACTCCAGTTACCACAATTAAAATTATTGTGAGAGCTATTATGCGCATTGGGCTAGAAGTTTTGAAAGTTGATAGGGTAAACTGCTCCCGCAACTACATGCTCTCTAGAAAATTGTATAAAGTCTGCCATTTATTCAATTTTTAGTAGATTGTTGTGAGAATTTCCAAGAAACTTGAGTACACTATATTCTACTTGCTGACACAAAAATTAGAGAGAGATCATTCTTAAGCAAGGAGTTATGAGTTTTTGAAGTGAGTGGGTGGTTTTTAGACCAAATCTGAAATATGTGTGTTGAATAGAAAGGTGTTTAGGCCAAATGGCTTGGTGAAAAGATCTAAAACTTTGCAGGGAGTGACGCCTTGGAGTTGTGAATAAGTTTGAAAAATTTTAGAGGACTCTGACATACTGGTTGGGAGATTTGAGTGACATTGTGAGGAAGTGTGAATTCTACAGAGTGGAGATCTCATGCATGAGGAATTTGAGAGCAACAAAAAGCATGTTTGAGTGTTTAGATTCAACTTGGGAACATGTAGGGTCATCAAGAGTGTAAATTAAGACTATGTAAGGTTTCCAAAGGGTTTGAGGTGATTGTAGGGGTGGATTTGAGGAAAAGAGAGTTTACATTAGAATTTGAAGAGAGTGTTGAGAGGATCCAAAAACCTACGCCACTTGGAGGAAAGAGTGAGTCTAAGTGCTTTCTATGTAGAGAGAAGGGACATAAGGCAATTTCATGTCCATTGACCTTTGAGAGCAAGAAATTGAGGAAAAGGAGAGGCTTACTTGACTTGGGTTTGCATGTTGGACTTTCTTCACCAAGATTGGGAGGGCGAAGATCTAAGGACTAAGACTAAGGAGTTGTGTGAGGTTTGTGGAGTGGAAGGACTTCCAAAAGGACATGAGTGTAGAGGAGTAAAAGAACTTTTGGAAACTTTAGTGAAGGATCTTGGAGAGAGTCTTAATACAGCTACAGAAATACTACATCTTCATCAGTTAGTTCTCAAGATTAGTGATGGAGATAATCTTTCAACTTATGGATAAACTATCCATGAGAGTTAGATTAATATACACTCTAGGATTTGATGTTGCCATAGAAATCTTGGAGCAACCTGAACCTTTTGTGTTCCCTAGAGTGTATTACTCTTAGATGGTGTTAGTCATGTATATACTATATTAGTTATAGAGTGAGAGAAAGAAAAGAGAAAAAAAAAATTGAGAGAAAAGAAAGATAGTGAGGGGTTAAGATGGGGAAACTTCCTGTTTTCTTTGGAAAGGATGGAGAAGATGTGAAGGCCTTTGTGAGTCACTTCAAGAGAGCTTGCATACAAAACAATGAGAGGAGGAAGAATGAGTGTGCCTTATTATTACCAGATTTCTTTGAGGATGCAGCACTTACATGGTATGAGTCAAAATACCAAAAGAGAGAGAGGAGAGATGGGGAAGAAGAGTCTTGGGAGAGTTTGACTTCAACACTCATTGAGAACTTTCTCCCAGATGATAGTTGTGAGAGATTGATGAGTGAGGTTACCTTTCTCAAACAAGGAGATGGAGAGACAGTGAGAGTCTATGTGGAAAGAGTGGAAAAGTTAGAGTCTAGATTTTGTATAGTGTTGAGGAAGGGTAGGGATGATGTGGAGACTACAATGATTGGCATAGCATCCATGCTCACCAAGAATTTTGTGGGAGGGTTGAGATGAAAACTAGAAGCAAGGTGAGATATGAGAAACATTCTTCCAAGGTTGAAGCTATCAAGATCGCAATTCGTATGGAGGAGAGTTTGGAAGAGGATGAGAGTGATTTGGTTGTGAAGGAGGTTGTGCATCCTCCTCAAGGCTACAAGTATGGTGGAACTTTTGATACTTTGGTGGCAAGGGTTGCACCACAAGTAGAAGTTGCTCCAGTTCTTGCACCTCCACCAAAGGATCCACTTCAAACCATCACAGAACAACTTGCAGATCTCAAAAGCAATGTGGTGCAACTATGGGAGAAGAGAGAGGTGGATTAAAATTTAGGGACGGGGCCTAGGAGTTATGGAAACTATCCATGTAGACGAGGCCAACAAGCCAACAATTTCAATGATAGAAATTGTTTTGGTTGTGGATGAAGAGGCCATATCCAAAGGAATTGCCCAAATTCCACTTACCATGGAAGAAAGGGTTATGAGGAAGCCAATAGAGGGAAAGAGGGAGGTAGTGAAACCCAAGTGGCTCCTAATCCAAACAAAGGTAAGGGGATAGCATCTATAGATGTGGTTGAGAGCAAGTATGAGAAGGGAGAGTGCTCAAACTCCAAGGGTCTTAATTTGGAGCTTTTGGCACAAGAGAAGAAGAGAGCTCGTTTTGTAGAGGATGTGCACTCTTCTCAAGGATTTACTCCAAGCAAGGATACTCCTATATCTACTAGGAGCACTTGTACCTCAACACCATCAACAACAAAGACTCCAAGGAAGAAGTTGGGTATGGATGATTTCTTGATTTCAAAGCAACAATGGAACTACAATGTGTTGGAGGATGTTGGTAGTCACAAGGCTAACATCACAGTGGGCCAATTGATTGCTTTGAACCCTACCTTGAGAAAGGAGCTTAGAGGTGGTTTGAGTTCTACAAGGAGCAAGAGGAAGAAGAAGGCAAAATCTCTAGTATCAATGGGGGTGGTGGATGCCAAGCCAGCACCATGGGAGGCTTGTGAATATGCCTCCAAGATTGATGTGAGAGTGAATGGTCACAACATCAAGGATGCACTTGTTGATGGAGGATCAACAATGAATGCCATATCAGAAAGGTTGATGAAGAAGTTGGGTATGATACCTTCAAGACCTTCAACATTTGTGATAAGCATGGCAAACAAGCAACAAGTTCGACCAATAGGGGTGATGGATAAGGTGGTAGTTTCAATTATGGGAATTCAAAATCTCATGAATTTCCAAGTCTTGAAGGATTCAAGGTATGACTTACTTCTTGGGAGGCCATGGTTGAGAGCAACACACACAACTGATCAATGGCACAAAGAGTACTTGAGGATTGGGCCATCAAACCATAGAGTCATAATTCCTCTGACTAACACCACCAACACTTCATATTCAGATACACCATCTTCTGATTATTGGGAATTAGATTTTGAAGAAGGAGCCTCAGGTGTGGACACAAGCATGGAAGAGGAGACTTCCACAAAGGGAGATGAATCTGAATCTGATTCAGATGTGTATCCCTTGTGTGCTATGGATTTTGCACCTAAGCTAGAGGTTTTGAAGGACCCAAATAAATCACCATTGACACTTGAGGAGGTAGAGAGAAGGTTAGCTACCCTCAAGTATGGTCCCAATGTTACCAAGGAAGAGAAGGTGAGATTTTCCACAAGTTCATCCATGTGTTTGCTTTTAGTTACAAGGATCTGAAGGAAGTCACCTTGGAGGAGCACAAGATAGAGGTGGAGTCACATGTAAGACCAATCTGCCAAAAGCAATGTTGCAATAGCCCACCAAAATATTTGGTTGTGAAGGAGGAGATTGATAAGGTCAAGGAAGCCGGATTTATCTTTGAGGTGGAGAATTGAAAATGGGTCTCTCCAATTATCATTGTAAAGAAAAAGAATGGCAAGCTTTGGGTATATGTGGATTACAAGAAGCTCAATGCTGTTACCAAGAAGTACTACTACCCATTGCCATTCATTGATGAGATCTTGGAGGAGGTTGTAGGTGATGAGAGGTACAGTTTTGGAGACGATTATAGTAGATATAATCAAATCAAGATTGCACCGGAGCATCAACAACTCACCACATTCGCCACACCTTGGAGAACTTACGCTTTCAAGGTCATGCCTTTTGGGCTTTGCAATGCTCCAGCCACATTCCAACGCTTCATGAACAAGGTATTTGAACCTTTCATTGGGAAATTTGTGAGAGACTTCATTGATGACTTTGTGTCTATGGGAGCAAGGAGGAGCACTTTGAGCACCTAATCAAGGTCTTGCAATGCTTGGATGTGGCAAATGCATCACTCAACCCAAAGAAGTGCATTTTTGGATGTGAAGAAGGTCTACTTTTGGAGCACATCATCTCCAAGGATGGAATAGAAGTTGATCTTGAGAAGGTGAGGAAAATCTTAGACCTTCCATTCCCTTCAAGCTTGACAAAGTTATGCCAATTCTTGGGAATGGTTGGGTACTATAGGAGGTACTAAGGCTTATGCATTGACCATCTACATGAAGAAGGGTGTAGATTACATGGTGATTTTGGAGGACAAGGAGACTCTCAAAGCTTTTGAGGAGCTCAAGCAATCCCTTGTTGTAGCTCCAATTCTTGCTAAACCTAATTAGAGTAAGCCTTTCATCCTCTACATTGATGCTTCTAGTGTAGCTATAGGATGCACTCTTAGTCAATTAGACCAAGATGGGCATGATCATCCAATAGCTTATACTAGTAGGCAGATGGTTTCAGTAGAAAAGAACTACTCTGTCACGGAGAGAGAAGGGTTGGCAGTGATCTTTGGTCTCAAGAAGTTTAGACACTACTTAATTGGAGGGAAAGCCACCATTGTTACGGATCACAAGGCATTGAAGTACATCTTCAACAAGCCTAATGTTGAAGGGAGACTAGCAAGGTGGATGATACTCTTATATGAGTTTGACTACACCATTGAAGATAGGCTTGGAAAGAAACATGCAAGTGCTGATCTGTTATCTAGAGCCTATGATCATGATGGAGTGAGCCAATGCATGATTCCTTCCCAGATGAGGAGCTCATGACAATCTCAGCCACTCAAGAGGTTCCAATGGCGTACAAGGAATTGTGGATTTTGTGCCAAGAGGTAACTAACCAGAAGGGATGCATGCTAGGGAGAGGAAGGCCCTTGCAGCAAGATCTAGATCGTACACGATGGTGGAGGATATTCTTTTTCACCAAGGAGCAGATGGTTTACTTTGAAGAGCAATGGGTAAGGAAAAGTCTATCCTACTCATAAAGGAGTTTCATGAAGGTTTAGTGTGTGGAGAACACTTTGTAGAAAGGTGATTGCTTTCAAGATTCTAGATACATGTTACCATTGGAGAGGGATTTTCAAGGATTGTCTTGATTATTGCAAACTTGTCATGCTTGTCAAGCTTTTGCTAGAAAGACTACATCCACTCCACCACTTAGATCAATTCCATTGCTAGGACCTTTTGAGAAGCGGGGAATTGATTTTGTAGGTCCTCTCAATAGAACCCCAAGGAACAATTGGTACATTGTGGTAGTTACTGATTACCTTACCAAGTGGGTTGAGGCTAGACCATTGAGGGATAAGAATGAAGATGAAGTTGGTAAATTTCTTTATGAACGCATTATCACTAGATTTGGATGCCCTTTGGAGTTGGTTTATGATAGAGGAGGAGAGTTTATAGGAAGCATTACTACAGCCATGCTACAACATTTCTCTATCACACATAAAATAACTACATCCTATAAGCCAAATTCCAATGGCTTGGTAGAGAGAACCAATTAGACCTTGTGCATGATGTTGGCCAAAGATGCATAAATGGAGGGGGCTAAACATCATTGGGACAAGAGGATTCATGCTATTTTGTGGGAGTATAGGACAACCATGAAGACTTCCACCAGATATTCTCCATTTGAATTGGTATGTGGTATTGAGTCTACCCTACCTATTCACGTTGATCTTCCTACCTTCCAATGAATTCATAGGAGATTGAAGAAAGCACAAGGAGGTGATGCAAAGAAGTCAAGGAAGGAACAACTCATGGAGTTGGAAGAGGCAAGAGTAGTTGCTATGGTTTGAGTAGAGCAAGCCCAAAAAAAACAAAAGGAGATCTATGACAAGAGGCAAGGTGTAATACTCCGAGGACAAGAGAAGAGAGAAAACACAAATTGCACACTCAAACATTTGATGCCCCAAGGGAGCACATTCTCTTTATTATATAGACAAAGAGGATCTCCTCCAAGGAAGTTCCACCATAGGATTAGTGACACAAATAGGTGACATATCAGCAAGCTCCACCCTTGGATTACTTACTTGGATGGGTGACTTGTCTGGTCTAGGTCCTATCTGGTTGGTCAAACAAGCTTTGACCAAAGGGAATCTTTTAGGGAATCTTCTTGTAGGAATCTCAAAATCACGTAAGGTACCATTGGAAAGCTCTTGATGAGACAAAGCAGGGGGGAGGGAAGGCCGGCCTTAACTTCATTGGGGGGAGAAAATGTGAACATTTTTGAGGCCTAATTCATCCGTTTAGGCCTCCGAAATTGCCTTCAAAGATTTCAGGCATATTTCGGCTCTTACTCTATTAGTAGAAGTCCCATTTTTGGTGATACCTCTTTTTGATCTGTTTAGTCCATCATGTGTAACATCCTTCTAGATGTTACCAAACCAATTCTCACCTTTAAATCATATGTCTAGCTATTGGTTCTAAGGTTCTCAAGTCTATTTTGGTTTCTGCCCTATTTGTAAAAGTACTCTTTTGGTGATACTTCTATCTGATCTATTTTGACCATCATGTATAACATCATTCAAGAAGTTACCAAACCAATTTTCACATCTAGATGATATGGCTAACCCTTGGTATTACAGACTTCCCTCCTTTTAAGACGCAATGTCTTCGTGGTGCAATTGTTGCTCAAATGCTTGCACCAACACCGATGCATGTGCCAAATTGGCAGCAGGTTCCCAGGTTGCTTCATAGAAGGAGTAACCTTTCCATTGTACTAGATATTCCACCCGCGGATGGCGAGTACCACGCATGAATTTTTGGAGAATCCGCTCCACTTCATATTCCTCTGTGCCATCAATGAGTGTCGGACAAGGTCGAATGTCCTGTGTGGAAGGACCCTGGCCTGATCGGGGAGCATATCTGCATAGTAGGGAGACATGGAACACTGGATGGATCTTCATGTGTGGTGGTAGCTCAAGGTGATAGGCCACAGCGCCGATGCGATGAAGAATCGAGAAAGGCCCAATAAAACGAGGTATGAGCTTACAAGGTCCAACTAATGTGAGGTTGTTGATAGCCACACTTGATCCCCAACATTGAACTCCATGTATGTATGATGTGCATCAACATACTGCTTTTGTCAATTTTGCCGAATCTATAATCCGTGCTTGGCGCTCTCCACACCTTGTTGGATTCTAGAAACAAATGTGTTGACTGCATCAACCTTGGTAGTCACTGGACGGATCTTCATCAAGCTAGAAGGTGTGAAGGGATGCTCACCATACATGAGGAAGAACGGAGTGACCTGGGTGGAGGCATTCACTGAATTATTGTAAGCAAATTCCACCAACGATAGTAGGGTGTCCCACCTCTCTTGCTCTTCTAAGGTGAAGCTGCGTAACATGTCTTCAATCGTGTGATTAGCCCGCTCTATTTGGCCATCTATTTGTGGGTGGTAAGTTGTAGACATGGCCAACTTGGTTTTGAAGAAACCAAAGAGTGTTCGCCAAAACAAACTGGTGAATTGGGTGCCTCTATTGGTGATGACTACTCTAGACAAGCCATGGTGAGCAAAGACTGCATCTAAGTATAGTTGAGCTAGTTGTGGAGCAGTCACCTCCTTGGTGGTAGGGCATACATGAATCATTTTGCTGAGCCGGTCCACAAAGACCACAATGGAGTCAAACCCTGAGGTGGTCTTGGGTAATTTGCAGACAAGATCCATATTCACTTGTTCCCAACGTTGGGTAGGAGTGGAGAGAACTTGAAGGAGCCCTGCAGGAGCTTGATTAGAAGCTTTGTTTATGTTGACAAAGTAGGCAGCTATGCACATAGTCCATCATGTCGTTGCTCATCTTGGGCCAATAATAATGGCGCTTGATTGCATCCAAGGTCTTGTCTACTCCGACATGAGCTATAATGGCCGAATCATGACATTCCGCTAGAATGGTGGTAAGTAAGTCTAGGACATTTGGGATCCATAATCTGCCATCCCGAAAGGTGAGTCCTTGGGTACTGGTGACACCTTTGAATGATTGCGCTTCTACAATCTGTGGATCAGTTTTTGTAGTAGCTAGAATTTCTTGCCAGAATTCAGGGTTAATCTTAACCTCTACCACCAAGTTGTTGGCCATTGGCATACGAGTGAATGCATCTGCCAATTGTTTCTTACCTTCCACGTAGGTGATTGTCATGTTGAAGCATTGTCGCCACTCTGCCCACTAGATTTCGCAATGAGATAGATCCTTCTGCGTCTCGAGGTAGACTAGAGGTTTGTGGTCTATCTCTACTACAAGTGCCTTCTCGCCCAGGTAGTGCTTCCAATGCTTGGTTGCTAGAACGATGGCCAGCTCTTCTTGTTCTGTGGTGTGGTAGTTGCGCTCTGCTGGTAACAACTTTTGAGAGAAATATGCAATTGGATGCCATCCGTCATGCCACTCTTGTTGTAGGACTGCTCCTATTGCTACGCTTGATGCATCTGTAGCCAACTTGATTGGACGTTTTGGGTCATACCACTTCAAGATTGGTGCATGTAGCAAGGCGGCCTTCAATTCCTGAAAGGCCAACTCTTGTGCGGTTCCCCATGTCCACTTCTTCCCCTTGCCAAGTAGTGCCGTTAAAGGCTATGCAACCTTGGAGAAGTCCTTGACAAATCTACGATAGAATCCCGTCAACCCCAAGAAGCTCTTAAGTTGAGTCTGATCTTCTAGGGCACTCCATTTTTGAATGACCTCTATTTTATCTGTCAATACTTGAATGCCCTCTGCACTTACTCTATGCCTTAAGTAGTCTACTTCAGACTTGCCAAACTCACACTTTGAGATTTTGGCATACAACTGATTTTGTCTTAGAATTTGGAGGACCTCTCGTAGATGTTGTTTGTGTTCTGTCATCGTGCTACTATATACTAAGATATCATCCAAGAAGACGATAACAGGCTTATCCAAGTATGGACGGAGTATGTCATTCATTAGGCTCATGAAAGTGGCAGGCGCATTGGTGAGGCCAAAAGGCATCACAAGATACTAAAAGTGGCCATACTTGGTTCAAAAGGCAATTTTGTACACATCCTCCTCTGCAATTCAGATTTGATTATAACCGCTCCGCAAGTCCAGTTTGGTGAAGTATCTCGCTCCATGGAATTGATCAAATAGGTCATCCATGCGAGGTAAGGGGTATTTGTTCTTCACTGTTTGCTGATTGAGACCCCGATAGTTAATACACATGCGCATTATACCATCCTTCTTCTTCACAAACAAGACAAGGGCCCCATATGGTGATACGCTAGGTTGGATGAACCCTTTCTATAGCATCTCCTCAATTTGAGTCTTATACTCCTCCAACTCATGAGGTGATAGGCGATATAGGGCCTTACAAGGAGGTGTCTTCCTCGGGAGTGTCTCTATTTTGTGATCTACTCGCCTTTTAGGTGGTAATCCTGAGGGTAGATCATCGGGAAAGACATTTTGAAACTCATCTACCACATGCTTCAATTTCTCAGGAATTTGTCCAGTGAGTTGTGGACTCAGGACTTCTCTTATTAGACCCATAAAACATCTATCGGTCTTACAGACAATTGTCGTCTCTACAACATATAGAGGCAGTTTCTGCCTGTGTGATTTTTCTTTAACCCCAATGATTGACCATTGGTGGGTTATCACTACTTTCTTCCTCCAATCCACCATTGGGTTGTACTGCTCCATCCATGGCATGCCTAAAATTGCATCATAACGGGCTAACTGTATCACTCGCCACTCAATTGCTTCCTGATATTCTCCTATAGAGAGGGTTACCCGTCTAGGTAATGATTCAATCCTCTTTGTTTACCCATTTGGTAACTCTACTTCTCCACTTCCATCTCTCTCTAGATCCATCCGTTTAGGCCTCCAAAATTGCCTTCAAAGATTTCATGCATATTTTGGTTCCTACTCTATTAGTAGAAGTCCCCTTTTGGTGATACCTCTTTCTGATCTGTTTAATCCATCATGTGTAACATCTTTCCAGATGTTACCAAACCAATTCTCACCTTTAAATCATATGTCTAACTATTGGTTCTAAGGTTCTCAAGTCTATTTTGGTTTCTGCCCTATTAGTAGAAGTACTCTTTTGGTGATACTTCTATCTGATCTATTTTGACCATCATGTATAACATCATTTTAGAAATTACCAAACTGAATTTCACATCTAGATCATATGGCTAACCCTTGGTATTACACAAGGCAAGAAGAAAGTGGAGCCTTTCAAAGAAGGTGATTGTGTAATGTTGTTTGATTCTATTCGATTCTAGAGAGTGCAAAAGAAGTTTTGCCTAAGTACTTTGGACCTTTCATAATGGAGAAAGTGGGGAGCAATTACACCTATGATCTCAAGGGGTTGGGAGGAAGACACTTTGATAGGATTAACCATGATAAGTTGAAGATATATCATAGAAGGTAGAGAGACCTTCACTTTGAAGACAAAGTAAAAACTTAGTCCGGGGGTAAATGTAACACCCATTTGTGCATGTGTGTGTTATTGTGATATTTAGCTTGGTATTACAAGTACTTGAGAGATATTATTTATAAAGAGATAAAGGATGGTTCTATATTAGCCATGATTAGCTAAAGTTAGTCATAGCTAAGATAGAGGGGACCTTACTTTAGAGGAAGTGGAAAAGATGAGCATCACTATTTTGGATTCTAGTGTGTTGACTTGGTATTATTCCTAGGTGTTTGGCTTTGAGGAAAGAGTTTCAAACTCTTGGGCCCGCAAGCATTTTTGTTTTGGATTCTTCTATAGTCCAAGGATAGCCCATGTGAAGGAATCCTTGACTTAGTGGTTGGGTCAAGATAAGATCACATGCTAGTGGAATATGCCCATGTGAATGGATATTTCTTTCTACTTTTTGACTTTACTTGACTTTTAGTCTAGTAACTTGAGTTATTGTGGTAATTAGTAACTTTGGTACATAACTATATCACAAGTATATAAACAAGGGTTGAGGAGGTACTCATCATCTTTTCATTTGCGACTATCTCTCTCTCATTGAGTTCTCTAGTGAGCAATGTCTTGAGTATTGAAGTGTTAGCCTTGGAGGAGCATGATAGAGTTGGGGTTCCTTGCCTTCTTAATCCATGGTGCGCTAGCATAATAGCCTTCAGAGGTTCATCTTGAGTGAGAGACAGACCGGCTCACAGGACAACCCAGATCCTATGGAGCAAGTGGCAAGTGGAGGGCCTAGTGGAGTTAGACACTTACCTTCATTTTTGGGTCAATAACAACCAGTGAGTGGTGGTGTTGCTTGTTGGACTTGTGGTAGACCCCAGCATAGGAGAGAGTGTACTCAAGGCAACAAACCTGATACCTCTAGTGCATCACAGCCAGCACAAAGGCAGTCTGAGCATTGCCACAGATTTGGTCACACTAGTGACCGGTGCTTTGACCTACACCCGGAGTTACGGAGTGGTAGGGCTGCTATGGCAGGTAGTAGAGGAGCTCCAATTCATGGAGGACAAGGTGGTAGAGGTGGTGGTAGAGGATCTACACCTAGTAGCGGTGCAGTACTTGCCCTTACTTCTGATACAACTATGGCTACTTAGATTGAGCAGTTGGAGTAGTGATTAGCTAGTATGGCTATTGCTCAGAGGAGATCAAATTCGGGTGCTGAGGCTTCCACCTCATATGTTGGTGATAGAGATGCTTTGGAGTTTATGTGCAGAGCAACACAGGTGGATGCATCTGCAGCAATGACTAGGAGTGCAGTACGTGCTCCATAGCCTAGAGGAGCATCAGTGGAGTTGGACCCACAAAGAGGAGAGGTTGGGAGATAGGTCAGACTTTCCTAGTCTTTCACACTATCAGAGGCATTGCAAACGACATCCATGGTTCCTAGACGTCCTAGTGCAGGTGTGGTAGGTGGTGATGGAGTACATGATGAACTACTTGCTAGTCACCCACCTGCTACTACACAAATTGAGTCTAGCATGTTGTTGGGGGCGGCTCAGCTGATTATACGGCATCCTTTGTTTTTGGCCAGTGACATGTTTACATTGGGAGTTGACCCAGCCCTAGTGTTCCAATTGGCTGCCACACTTTGTGAGAGTAGAGATGATGCAGTTCCTAGTACTAGAGCAGAGGTGGTTGGGAGTGGAGCTGACTTGGTTGAGGAACATGGGATCCGTTCAGCAACCAATGGTTTATGGCAGGCATCAATGGCTAGAATGGAGGAGTTGCCAACTAGACCAGCCTTTGAGAGAGCACGGTTCACACTTGGTGTTGTCCTATTGGATAACCAGAGGGGGATTTTCCATTTGGTGGGACCTTTAGGGAAGGTCTATACACCACAGAGAGTCTTGTTAGACTTTGGTGCGCAGCCCCTTATGTTGGGGAAGGCTATAGTGGTCCGTCCGGAGTTACAAAAGACCGATGTGGAGAGGTGTCCATTTCAAATCCAGATATCTCTAGGTGGTGGTTCAACATAGTACATCACACGTGGGGAGCTTGTTGTCTAGGTTCAGCCTGGTCATCTGACTGATAGCTTAGTGGTGAGAGCTCAAGCTATTGTGGTGATAGTTGAGTCATATGATGTGCTAGTTGGAGGAGCAGTGTTATACCCCATGGGTTTCAGTATTGACTATTGGGAGGAAACAACCTCCTATAGACCAGGTTGGCAGTCTGGTGAGGGACGGGTTTGTCGCCTACCAGTACGCTTTAGTAGTGGAAGTCTTGGCTCACTATAGTCCATGACCATAGCAACATCAGTTTTAGCCTTCAAAGGTGCAGTTACTTGGCCTGGTGACTTGTTGGAGGGGAATGCCCATGCAGAGGATACTCCGGTACCAGAGGAGATCACTCAAATTTGGAGTACAAGTGGGATTGTTCCATCCACCTTGGATGTTCCATGTGGAGTTCAGAGGAGGCGTTACAACATCATGCAGATCAGTTGGTGCAGCAGGCTTCGAGTGGAGCCTTTGTACCATCAGGAGATGAGTGTGAGGATGAACCTCTGGAGGTGATTGCTTTGGCACCTCTGGATACCACACTCATTGCTTGGCAGTATCCAGTAGAGGGGATATGTCTATTGGAGTTGTTTGGAGGGATTAGCATTGGACTAGTTGTGGTGTTATAGGCGGGTATACAAGTACAAAGGTACTTGTATGTAGAGAGAGATGAGACTGCTAGGTGAGTCTCTCTACATCATGTGGCACACTTGGCCTATATCAGTCTCCAGAGTTATTACCAATGTCAACAGTAAGAGGTTACCAGAAGGCCCTACAGCAGACATTTCCTTACTATGGGCGTATGACTTAGAGAGAGATGTGCTTATTCACTTGGTGATTTCTGGATGGCCATGTCGGAGACATACACGTGCGGACTGTGGTTTGGGTCTTCAAGATCCTCTTTTTGGTGTGTTTTGGGAGATGTTACGGATACAACATCTCTAGGTTCATCGGTCCGTTTCTCTAGCTTACCTTTTAGAGAAGGCACCTTTGATGGATGATTCTCGCACCAAAGTGGTGGCAAGTACACATCATGTCCATTCTTGGATGGGACCTACTATATTGTTAGATGCAGCCAGAGTGGGATCACGGGCTCATCGTCTTCATCTTTGGTGGACAAACCTCTTACCCAGAGAGGTTTTAAAGCGTGCTTATGATGGGATTCAGTGACTTGACCACATCCTTGTTGATGACATCTTGGATGTTGGGCGTCAGTCTCAGACGGTGGTAGTGGCTGATAGGTCACCTATGGTAGTGGTGAACCTAGTGGAACAGCCCAGAGCTACATTTCCCACACTCATGAGTTTCCTAGGCTCTCATGCTTTTCAAGAGGTAGGACCTAGACTTGTTTGGGACTCACAGTTACAGTAGTTGGTGGAGCCCAATGCCAATGAGAGAGAGTAGGCAATGGGTTTTCACACCGGTATTACCGCTATTCCAGTAGTGTTAGAGGCATCTAGGCATCAGGTGTTAGGTCAGGCTATGGACCTAAACTGTTTGACCTGGATTGTGAGCCTTGGCTTGGCAGAGTAGCATATGATGTGCTTGATAGGCATCACCACTCAGACACTTGTGAGCCTTGTGCCGATCCAGACGAGTCACGTACATGCTGGGGGTGATGGACCGAGTGGACATGGTGTTCTTGGGAGACGGCCAATAGCTACTAGGGAGAGTGGTCTACTTGGAGTCGATCCAGGTGAGTGTGGGCTACTTGGATTACACCCTTGGTCCACTTGGGATGCAGCTAGAGGACGTGTGGAGCTTGCAGCCAGAATGGAAGGAGTTTTTCACATAGAGGTTGGGACCTCTAGTGGTCAGGGGCATGACACTATTGCTCCCAAGTGCCCAATGTAGCAGTCAGTTAGCACATCTTCCACTCCTACGACAGTTATAGAGGAAACTTGGGAGCCAGATCTTGGACCCAAGCTTGTTGGAGAGGAAAGATGGAGGGTTTGGAGGTTCTTAAGGAAATGCACAAGTTGTTTTGCCTTCAGTATGAAGGATTTGGGTGCTCTGAAGGTACTTGGTATACGGATTGAGCTGACTAGCGATACACCAGTTTTCCAATGTCCTTATTGCTATAGTGACATGGAGAGGGCATTGATTCAGAGCCGGAGTAGTGACTTTTTTGAGGTTGGTTTGGTGGAGATTTCACATGGAAAGTATGCATCAACTACAATAATGCTAGCCAAAAAGGATATGCATGGCAACTACACAGATAGGCGGATGTGTGGAGATTACCGTCCTATCAACCGACAGACTAGGGCTGATTGGTGTACCATGCCTACACTAGCGGAGATTTTTTATGCAATTGGGTATGCAAAGGTCTTCAATACTTTGGATCTTTGAGCAAGATATCATCAATTGCCGATCAGGGAGGAAGATAAGTCCAAGACAACATTCTGGGCTATTGATTCTCACGGCAAGGATGTGTTATATCAGTGGAGGTTCTTATTGTTTGGGTTGAAGAATGCTCTTGTTGAGTTCTAGAGGGTCATGGATAGGATCCTAGCTGGATTGGATTTTGCTCGGTGTTATATTGATGACATTTTGGTCTATAGCACTACTATGGAGGAGCATGAGAGACAAGTGTTGGAGGTGTTTGAGAGGTTGAGATCTCATGGACTCAAATTACATCTTGGGAAGTGTAGGTTCTTCCACGAGCAGGTTGAGTATTTGGGTCACACTATCTACCCCGGAGGACGTGGTGTTTAACAGACCAAGGTGGAGGCTATTGCACGTATTCCTTGGTCTACGGATGTGAGCAGAGTGTGAGCATTCCTTGGGTTGGCAAACTTCTATCGCCGCTATGTTAGAGGATTTAGTGCCATTGCCAAGGCCTTGACAAAGCTGACTAAGCTTACATAGGAGTGGTGTTGGGGAGATGAGCAGGAGAGAGCTTTTGTAGAGCTCAAGGAGAAGTTGACATTTGCTCCTATTTTGAGGAGACCGATCATAGGATGACCATTTCACGTTCATACTGATTGGAGTATGTTGGGGCTTGGAGCAATGCTCACCCAACATGATGATGGGGAGAAGGAGTTTGTGGTGGCCTATGCTAGTCGCTCCAACAATTCAGCGGAGGTGGAGTATAGTTCAAATAAAAAAGAGTGCTTGGTAGCAATTTGGGCAGTATCACATTTCTGATGTTACCTATTTGGTAACCCCTTCACTCTCATCATTGATCATCAGCCACTAAAGTGGTTGATGGAGTCCAACAAGATTTTAGGGAAGCTTGCACAATGGGCTCTGATTTTATTAAAGTATGATTTCACGGTTGTTCACAAACCTGGAGTGGTGAACCATGATGCAGATGGGTTGAGTAGAAACCCATGTCCTAGCCAGTAGGATCAGACCGGAGCACGTTGGCATGGTGAGACAGCTGAGGAGATGGTGCTAAGTTGGCATGCATCTGCCTTTCTATGTATATTTTTTGAAGCTTTGGTGGTGTCTCTCTCAGCCCATACAAGAAGAGTTATTGAGGTCATAAATCCAGAGAGTGAAGATATTGGTACAATTCAGCGAGACATTCATGATGATGTCTTAGTGATGGACTATCTTTGCACTGGTTTTGTGGGTGGCACAGTTGGGGCCAAGGAGAGAGACCATGTGCTTTAGCAAGCTAGATGGTTCAGATTGGAGGGCAGACCTTTTGCATATATAGGAGGATGGTAGAGTGCAAGTAGTACCACTTCCATCTGAGAGACCACAGTTGGTCCATCATGCTCATGAGGAGCTAGGACATTTTGGAGTAAAGCGTACATATAGCTTACTCCAGAGTCATTATTGATGGTGTGGTATGCAGACCGGGATACAATAGTTTGTTGCTAGATGTGTGGTTTGTGACCAAGTTAGAGAATCATTCAATGCTCTTACGCCACAATTACACCCATTACCTATCATGGGATTGGATTACCGTTGGAGTTGGACTTTGCTGGACCTTTACCATTGACTGTGAGACATCATTGGTATGTTTTGGTGATGGTGGAGCACTTCTCCAAGTGGATTGAGTTGGTGGCACTTCTTGACAAGTCTAGTGAAGGGACAACTTACTCATTCTTGGATTGAGTTCTTAGTCATTTTGGTGCACTAGCTAAGGTTTTGACTGATCAAGGTACAGAGTTCTTGGGAGAGTTTCAGGTCTTGTGTGACAAGGCTTTGATTGATCATTGTACTACATCCCGAGATCACCCTGAGGCAAATGGCTTAGCAAAGAGAGTGGTTCAGATGGTGAAGAGAGGATTGCAAAGTATGGTTTGTAGAGAGACCACTTGGGAGATTGGGATCTCCAGTTACCTTGGTTGGCCATGGGCTATTGGTTCAGCCAGCAAGCCTCCTTAGCATCCTTCTCTTTGTACTTTCTACTCTATGGACGAGATCCAAATTTACCTATAGCCATTTGTTGAGATGCTATTGTAGTTTTGGACTTGGATGACCCCAATGTATGGATAAGCGCATGTTCTCAGTGGGCAGAGATCTTTTGGAAAGTGATGCCAATGGCCTTTGAGAACTTGGCAATTGCTTAGCATAGAGATACTTTACGCTATGCTATGATGGTGTTGTTTGGAAGGATCATGTGTGCAATTGTGCACCATGCTACCTCCCAAACATTGATGGTACTATTAACCCAAGCTTGGCACTTGTACGTGCAGGCTTGAGGTGTATTTTACGTGGCTCTTCTAGTAGAGCTGCTACTATGTTAGTGTGATGTGATAGTTTTTTGAGAGGATGGCATATGGCATGTATGACTCCTCCCCTCATGGTGGTTCCTTAGGGACAATAGTTATGTCCTAGATGTACTTGACCTAGAGCTAGTTCATTTTATATGGTATAGATTGCAAACAAGTGACTAACGATGGGGCTCCATAGCACCCGGCCTCTTGATCTTTGCCCATTATAGGGTATACCATATACTTAGAGTAGATGGCTATCTGGAGTAAGAGGGACTTAACCGCCAGCTAGGGGGCAATTGTGGCACTTTAGAGTCTGTGTATGACTTGTGTGCGAGTTGTGCTTCTATAGTGTATGATGTTGACAGCGATGTATATACAGACGACACTAACAACAACAACAACACTAGGAAAAAGGGCAACTTATAACCTACCATCACAACATGCATTCTCATGGTTTGTAGGTTATCACTCCTTACCTCACCAAAAAGAAACACAAGTAGTCTTATTAGTCATCACTCTAGTCTCATTATCAAGAGCACTAGAGCACCAATGCTCTAAAGTCAAGGTACCTCACACAAAGATGGTGCACAAATAGGAAGTAGAGAATGGAGGAGGTCCAATCACAAGAAGTCTAAATAAAACCCTCCATCTCATAAATGAATATTGGACTGACTCTACCACCATTTGGCATTTTACATAATATGAGTGTTTATCTACTTCCTAAGCTACTCAGATCACCAAGAACATGATCAAACTACCTCTCTTAGCCAAAGCTACATATGTATAAGTATCAATGGAATAGTCATTAGAATAACAAGTAAAGGTGGACCAATTGGCTAGGGCACCAGTCTAGGAACTAAAGATCTAAGGTTCAAACCTTGTTGCACACAATCTAGAAGGGTGGACATATTTTGCCAAATAATGACCAACAAAACTCATCTAAACTAGCTAGTGTCATGCCAACTTGTTGGCCTTCATAGCCCTATATCTCAAAGTCTCTAAATGTCAAATAAGGCCTTTCTTCTTGCCAATTCAAACCCTTTCCAAATCTAGCCATGCTTCACCCACTCAAGCCAAAATCTAACATAAATCTGACGTAACTCCTCTATAGTTGATTGATTGCCAAATTATACGCTTAATCTCTACTCAAGGCAAAATTGGAAGGATAAAGATCTCCAAATCCCTAATTCAAAGAGATGGGTTCCCAACTCCACCTTCAAGTTTTCATTTCAAGCTCAACTTCCACTAAATTGGTCTTGAATTCACCTTTGGGCTCACATTAAACACTATTGGTTTAAACTGACTCTATTATCAAAAATTTGCTAGCACTTCCACACATTGTCTACCCCACTGCCAAATATGCATTAATTCACATAGAGCTTTTGCACACAATCACTCTCAAGGAGATGTGAACCACAATCAAGATACTAACAATCAACTAAGCTTATAGATACCACTAACACTTTCAATTTCAGAACTCAATTTCCCTTAACTCTCACTTCTCTAATGTAATTAATTCTCCATCAACTCAAATCATACTCAAACAAATCAGCTCTTGATCATTCAGTTAATCACTCTGCCAACAATTGGGTATTGATTACAATCAAACCACACTCACTCTAGCTAAGAGACTTTAGTTGACGCTTTTTGGCCTCTATCCACCACAACCAAGAACTCAAAGGCTAAACATCAAAGAAGTGAGCTCTTGAGATTTGCATTTTGAAGGTATAACCCTTTGCTTGACCTAGGTCTCCAACCCTAATGACACCGTTGATGGCACATCTAATGATGCAAACGGTGCAAGTGATGGTGGAGCCCACTATGAGATCAATAACCCTAACCTAAAATAAGACCGTCAACAAGTAGTCCATGAGTAATTACCAAAATACCTATGACTACCAACTCTACCATTCCACCGTATGAGCAAACTAGCCTTGGTGCTACAAATGGCATGACACTTATGCTACTAAGATCACCACATATGAGATCAAATGTCTTCTCCTAGCCAAAGCTACATGATTATAGGTATGATTTACCCATCACTAGGACAACAAGTGAGATGAACCATTTGGCTAGAGCATTAGTCTAGGAACCAAAGATCTAGGATTTAAACCTTGATGCACACAATCTTAAAGGGTAGGTAGATTTTACCACATAGTTACCAAAAACTCAAATAAACTAGCTAGCTTCATGCCAATAAGTTGGCTTGTTGGCACTTTTAGCCCTTCATAATTTCTCTAGCTTTATGCCTCAAAATGCCAACATTTAGCCAAATGAGGCCTTTCTTCTTGCCAATTTGAACCCTCTCCAAATTTGGCTAACCTCCACTAAGTCAACCTTGAAATTTGGATAACTTTTGCCAATTTGATAGATCTCCACTATTGTTGGTTGATCTTTAGCCTTATACCTCAAAATACTAAAATTTAGCCAAGTAGGCCTTTCTTCTTGCCAATTCAAACTATCTCTAAATTTGGCTAACCTCCATCAACTTGACCTCTAAATTTGGACAAATTTTGCCAATTTGACAAGCCTCTACTAATGTTGGTGGATCTCTAAATATCAAATAAGGTCAAATTGAGAGGATAAGGACTTCAAATTCCTAATTTGAAGGAGATGAGTTCTCAAGTATGCCTCCAATTTTACAATTTGCAATTGCAAATTTGACCTCTCATTTTTGAATTGGCACCTCTAATCAACAAAATTGAGCACCTACTCCTCAATTTGACCCCAATTTCACCACTTTTGCTAGCACTTCCATATACCACCTACCCCATTATCAAATCTGTAGCAAATCAAGCATGGCTTCAACATAAAATCCACACAATTGAAAGAGAACTCAAGTAATAATGATCATAGGTACCAATGATCTCACCAAGCTTGGAGATACTACCAGTGCCCTCAATTTTTACATTTAATTTCCCCTTGACTTCACTTCTATGATGTAATTAATTTAATTCACACTCAAATCAAATTCAACTTGGATCATAAATCAATCCTCAAATCTATGATCTACCAACAAGGAGTATTGATTATAGTGAAGCCACACCTTCTCTAGCTAAGAGAATTGAAGTGATGCTCACCGGCCTTTATCAACCCTAATTAAGAACTTGAAGGGTCAACATGAAAGAAGTGACTTCTCTCAAGCTACACTTTGAAAGTATACCTCTCCGCTCAACTTAGATCTCCAACCTTAATACCACTATTAATAGCCCATTTAATGGTGAAAATGGTGCAAGTGTCAATGGGTTTCAAGGTGTGATCAATAGGCCTACCACCAAATCTGGCCATTACTAAGTAGTCTCTAAGCAACTATTAATATAACTTTGAGAGCCAAGTGTAATACCAATAGCTAGACATATTATCCAGAGGTGAAAATTGGCCTAGTAACATCTAGAAGAATATTGTGTAAAATAGGCTAGGTATAACAGATAAGGGTATCACCAAAAGAGTACTTCTACAAATAGAGCAAAAACCAAAAATAGTCTAAAAACTTTAGAGCCAATTTTGGAGGCCTAAATGGATGAATTAGGCCTTGAAAATGGAAATCTTTGACCATTGGAACAAAAGACTTGCCTTCCTCTCCCCCACTCCCCTCCCCCCCCTCCCCCCCCCCCCCCACATGATTCATCTCATTGAGAGCTTTCCAAAGGTACTCCACCCATGTGATTTGGAGGTCTCTACAAGAGAATTCCTTAAAGATTCCCTCTAATCAAACCTATTTGACCAACTAGATATGACAAGGACTGATATGTCACCCACCCAAGCAACTAATCTAAAGGTGTAGCTCATTGACAAGTCACCAATCCATGTATCTAATCTAAGGGTGGAGCTCCTTTGAGGGATCCTCCTTGCTATATAATAGAGAAAAGGTGCTCCTTTGTGTAATACTCTGAGGACAAGAGAAGAGAGAAAACACAGATTGCACACTCAAACATTTGATGCCCCAAGGGAGCACCTTCTCTTTATTATATAGACAAAGAGGATCTCCTCCAAGGAAGCTCCACCATAGGATTAGGGATATAGATAGGTGACATGTCAGCAAGCTCCACCCTTGGATTACTTACTTGGATGGGTGACCTGTCTGGTCTAGGTCCTATCTGGTTGGTCAAACAAGCTTTGACCGGAGGGAATCTTTTAGGGAATCTTCTTGTAGGAATCTTAGAATCACGTGAGTAAGGTACCGTTGGAAAGCTCTCAACAAGACAAAGCAGGGGAGAGGGAAGGCCAGCCTAACCTCCATTGGGGGAGGAATCTGCACATTTCGAGGCCTAATTCATCCGTTTAGGCCTCCAAAATTGCCTTCAAAGATTTCAGGCATATTTTGGTTCCTACTTTATTAATAGAAGTCCCCTTTTGGTGATACGTCTTTCTGATCTGTTTAGTCCATCATGTATAACATCCTTCCATATGTTACCAAACTAGTTCTCACCTCTAAATCATATGTCTAGCTATGGGTTCTAAGGTTCTCAAGTCTATTTTGGTTTCTGCCCTATTAGTAGAAGTACTCTTTTGGTGATACTTCTATCTGATCTATTTTGACCATCATGTATAACATCATTCTGGAAGTTACCAAACTGAATTTCACATCTAGATCATATGGCTAACCCTTGGTATTACATTTGGGACATTGGAGTGTTGAGTGTGAAGTTTGCACTTCCTCTCTTATCTCTTGGAGAGTTCTCTTGTCCTTGGAGTATTACACCAAGACTATCACTCTAAAATCCAAGCAAACTAGGTTGGGCATTGCAAATTTTGTGACAATTATCATGCGTATATACATCACTACATAACATACATCATTGTGGTCTTGTGGTGCACATTATATGTGCTCATAGTAATTTGGCAATTATAATAGGATAAGATAGAAATTAATTCCATAATTGGTGGCAATGGAGTAGTTAGGTTTGGCGAAGAACTATAATACTCCGAGGACAAGAGAAGAGAGAAAACACAGATTGCACACTCAAACATTCGATGCCCCAAGGGAGCACCTTCTCTTTATTATATAGACAAAGAGGATCTCCTCCAAGGAAGCTCCACCATAAGATTAGGGACACATATAGGTGACATGTCAGCAAACTCCACCCTTGGATAAATTACTTGGATGGGTGACATGTCTGGTCTAGGTCCTATCTGGTTGGTCAAACAAGCTTTGACCGGAGGGAATCTTTTAGGGAATCTTCCTGTAAGAATCTCATAATCACGTGAGTAAGGTACCGTTGGAAAGCTCTCGTTGAGACAAAGCAGGGGGGGAGGGAAGGCCAGCCTTTCCTCTATTGGGGGGGGGGAATCATCACATTTTCTAGGCCTACTTCATCCGTTTAGGCCTCCAAAATTGCCTTCAAAGATTTCAGGCATATTTCGGTTCCTACTCTATTAGTAGAAGTCCCCTTTTGGTGATACCTCTTTTTGATCTGTTTAGTCCATCATGTGTAACATCCTTCCAGATGTTACCAAACTAGTTCTCACCTTTAAATCATATGTCTAACTATTGGTTCTAAGGTTCTCAAGTCTATTTTGGTTTCTGCCCTATTAGTAGAAGTACTCTTTTGGTGATACTTCTATCTGATCTATTTTGACCATCATGTTAACATCATTCAAGAAGTTACCAAACCAAATTTCACATCTAGATCATATTGCTAGCTCTTGGTATTACAGACCTCCCTCCTTTTAAGATGCAACGTCCTCGTTGTGCAATTGTTGCTCAAATGTTTGCACCAACACCGGTGCATGTGCCAAATTGGCAATAGGCTCCTAGGTTGCTTCATAGAGGGGGTAACCTTTCCATTGTACTAGATAGTCCACCCGCGGATGGTGAGTACCACGCATGCATTTTTGGAGAATCCGCTCCACTTCATATTCCTTTGTGCCATCAATGAGTGTCGGACAAGGTCAAATGTCTTGTGTGGAATGACCCTGGCCTGATCGGGGAGCATATCTGCGTAGTAGGGAGACATGGAACACTGGATGGATCTTCATGTGTGGTGGTAGCTCAAGGTGATAGGCCACAGTGCTGATGCGATGAAGAATCAAGAAAGGCCCAATAAAATGAGGTCTGAGCCTACGAGGTCCAACTAATGTGAGGTTGGTTGTTGATAGCCACACTTGATCCCCAACATTGAACTCCATGTACCTTTGATGTGCATCAGCATACTGCTTTTGTCAATTTTGCCGAATGTATAATCAATGCTTGACGCTCTCCACACCTTGTTGGATTCTAGAAACAAATGTGTTGACTGCATCGACCTTGGTGGCCACTGGACGGATCTTCATCAAGCTAGAAGGTGTGAAGGGATGCTCACCATACATGAGGAAGAACGGAGTGACTTGGGTGGATGCATTCACTGAATTGTTGTAAGCAAATTCCACCAACGGGAGTAGGGTGTCCTACCTCTCTTGCTCTTCTAAGGTGAAGTCGTGTAACATGTCTTCAATTGTGTGATTAGCCCGCTCTGTTTGGCCATCTATTTGTGGGTGGTAAGCTATGGACATGGCCAACTTGGTTTTGAAGAAACCAAAGAGTGTTCGCCAAAACAAACTGGTGAATTGGGTGCCTCTATCGGTGATGAGTACTCTAGACAAGCCATGGTGAGCAAAGATTGCATCTAAGTATAATTAAGCTAGTTGTGAGGCGGTCACCTCCTTGGTGGTAGGGCATACATGAATCATTTTGTTGAGCCGGTCCACAAAGACCACAATGGAGTCAAACCCTGAGGTGGTCTTGGGCAATTCATAGACGAGATCCATACTCACTTGTTCTCAATGTTGGGTAGGAGTGGGGAGAGGTTGAAGGAGCCCTATAGGAGCTTGATTAGAAGCTTTGTTCTATTGACAAAGTAGGCAGCTACGCACATAGTCCATCACGTCGTTGCTCATCTTGGGCCAATAGTAATGGCGCTTGATTGCATCCAAGGTCTTGTCCACTCCGACATGAGCTGCAATGGCCGAATCATGACATTCCGCTAGAATGGTGGTGCGTAATTCTAGGACATTTGGGATCCATAATTTACCATCCCAAAAGGTGAGTCCTTGGGTGCTGGTGACACCTTTGGATGATTGTGCTTCTATAATATATGGATCAGTTTTTGTAACAGCCAGAATCTCTTGCCAGAACTCAAGGTTAATTTTAACCTCTAACACCAAGTTGTTGGCCATTGGCATGTGGGTGAATGCATTTGCAAGTTGCTTCTTACCTTCCACGTAGGTGATTGTCATGTTGAAGCATTGTTGCCACTCTGCCCACCAAATTTGGCAACGAGATAGATCCTTCTGCGTCTCGAGGTAGACTAGAGGTTTGTGGTCTGTCTCTACTACAAATGCCTTCTCTCCTAGGTAGTGCTTCCAATACTTGGTTGCTAGAACGATGGCCAGCTCTTCTCATTCTGTGGTGTGGTAGTTGCGCTCTACCATTAACAACTTTCGAGAGAAATATGCAATTGGATGCCATCTGTCATGCCACTCTTGTTGTAGGACTGCTCTTATTGCTACGCCTGATGCATTTATAGCCAACTTGATTGGATGTTTTGGGTCATACCACTTCAAGATTAGAGCATGTAGTAAGGCGGCCGTCAATACTTGAAAGGCCAACTCTTGTGCGGTTCCCCATGTCCACTTCTTCCCCTTGCCAAGTAGTGCCGTTAAAGGCTATGCAACCTTGGAGAAGTCCTTGACAAATCTACGATAGAATCCCGTCAACCCCAAGAAGCTCTTAAGTTGAGTCTGATCTTCTGGAGCACTCCATTTTTGAATGACCTCTATTTTATCTGTCAATACTCGAATGTCCTCTACACTTACTCTATGCCCCAAGTAGTCTACTTCAGACTTGCCAAACTCACACTTTGAGATTTTGGCATACAATTGATTCTGTCTTAGAATCTAGAAGACCTCTTGTAGATGTTGTTTGTGTTCTGTTATCATGCTACTATATACTAAGATATCATCTAAGAAGACGATAATAGAATTATCCAAGTATGGACAAAATATATCATTCATTAGACTCATGAAAGTGGTAGGTGCATTGGTGAGCCCAAAAGGCATCACAAGATACTGAAAGTGGCCATACTTGGTTTGAAAGGCAGTTTTGTACACATCCTCCTCTGCAATTTGGATTTGATTATAACCGCTCTGCAAGTCCAGTTTGGTGAAGTATCTTGCTCCATGGAGTTGATCAAATAGGTCATCCATGCAAGGTAAGGGGTATTTGTTCTTCACTATTTGCTGATTGAGACCCCGATAGTCAATGCACATGCGCATTGTACCATCCTTCTTCTTCACAAACAAGATAGGGGCCCCATATGGTGATACACTGGGTTGGATGAACCCTTTCTGCAGCATCTCCTCAATTTGAGTCTTACACTCCTCCAACTCATGAGGTGATAGGCGATATGGGGCCTTACAAGGAGTTGTCTTCCCCGGGAGTGTCTCAATTTTGTGATCTACTCGCCTTTTTGGTGGTAATCCTGAGGGTAGATCATTGGGAAAGACATCTTGAAACTCATCCACCACATCCTTCAATTTCTCAGGAATTTGTCCATCTAGTTGTGCACTCTAGACTTCTCTTATTAGATCCATAAAACATCTATTGGTCTTATAGGCAGTTGCCGTCCCTATGACATATAGAGGCAATTTCTGCTTATGTGATTTTTCTTTAATCCCAATGATTGACCATTGGTGGGTTATCACTACTTTCTTCCTCCAATCCACCATAGGGTTGTACTGCTCTATCCATGGCATGTCTAAAATTGCATCATGACGAGCTAACTGTATCACTTGCCACTCAATTGCTTCTTGATATTCTCCTACAAAGAGAGTTACCCGTCTATGTAATGATTCAATCCTCTCCGTTTGCCCATTTGGTAACTCTACTTCTTCACTCCCATCTCTCTCTAGATCCATTCCCAATCTTATTGCAATAGAGCAAGCCAAGAAATTCTTTGTTGCTCTTGGATCTATTAATACTCTCACTTGATTACCTTCTAGGATTCCATTCATGACAATCAATTGTGAGGTTGCCTTTCGAAACGCATTATTCTTCTTCCTTCCCTTGCTACTCTGCTTCCTTATTGAGCCAATAAGGCCGCAAGGTACATTTACTGGCAATCTTTGTTTTCCAAATGATTTCCACCTCCTCCTCTTCAATGTGCCTCTCCATGTTGTTCAAAGATCGCATGTATGAAGGCCAAGGGCTTGTAGGGAAACGAGTGCAACAGTTGGTAGATAGGTGCTCAATACGGCCACAATTGTAACAACGGCGTTGTTCTTCTTGAGTCCCTTCTCCTTGTGGGACTCCATCTCTTCGTTCTTCTACCCGTCTCCACTCCCCTTGAAGCGGTCATGCTCCTCGATCCCAGAATCAAAGGTTGCACAATTCCATCAGTATTGGTCCACCCATGTATGGCATTTCTGCTTGATAATGTTGAGGTGGAACTACTCCTTCACCTCCACCTAATGCTCCTACTATTCTCTGCGCAAAAGCAATGGCTTCAAATACCATGCGAGGATTTTGCACCATGACTTCTTGGCAAATCTGCTCTTTCAACCCTCGTTTGAAATTATCGAGAGCCTCTACTGGACTCATGTCGGTAATTGCAACTTGTAGATCCAGAAATGCCTCCACATACCCTTGTACGCTATTCTTTTGTCTCAATCCCCATAGTCGGGTTCGAGCCATCTGCACAGAATCCATCGATTGGAAATTCTTCAACAGTCCTTCTTGCATTGCTGTCCATGTGACCTCCCTTCTCTCCGCCACCGTGGATTGTTCCCAAGCATCATACCATGTGAGGGCTTTATCGGTCAAGTAACCACATGCAAACATGCCTACAACATGCTTTGTGATCTTTGTTGAGAACAATCAGAAATATCGATTCATTCTCGAGATCCAATTTTCCACTACTCCCATTGTACGCTGCCCCTTGTAAGGCTCGATGTTGCAGGTCTTCTTCATCCGGAGTAGCAATGTGGCTTCATCGTTGATAGGGTTCGTAGGCACGGGTGCCTCTCCAAGTACTTCAGTCGCAAGTACTGGGTTTTGAGATTGCTCTTCTTCTTGCATGGCTTGATTGTTCTTGAGGATCTGCACTTGACTTTGTAATGTCTCCATGGTCATCTTAATCTCTCTAAATTCATTCAACATCCCTTGCATTCCTTGCACCAACTCTTGCAATTGCGGATCCATGGTTATTGCAACACTCAATTGCTAATGTCTACTTCAATACAAAGTCAATATAATCACTCTGGAAAGCACACAAACTATCGGAACTACCATTGCGACCTCAGAAGCTATCACTCGTTGATAATACTCCTCACCCAAATTCCTAACCACAAAATCTCTAAACATCATTTTTGGCCTCACTACATAACGGATTTCTACTTGAGTGTTGAAAGGGAGAGGATTTGGAACATTCATATCCATATTATCATAATAGAATGTAGATTGTCAAATCCCACTCTCTGTTATATATCACCATAGGTAGAATCACCGGGTTTGGTGAGTTCATCACTTTGTCCATGAATTTTGCACCAAAGTGATAAACTAGCGATACCCTCATCTGCTCACGTTAGATGTACATAACCTTGATGTGGAATGGGTTTGAGAATGGAAAGCTAGGTGTGGGAAATTTTCCTCCTGGCGCATCCATCCCATCTGCTCTCTAAAGTCCTTCCTAAGTCTAGCGATTACTCTATGTTCTCCACCTCAAATTACTCAGTTTTAGTAGTTTGTGCTATTCCAAGAGGGATGATCCACTCTCTTGGACTAGAACACTCACTCTGATACCATTGTAATACTCCGAGGACAAGAGAAGAGAGAAAAAAAAATTGCACACTCAAACATTCAATGCCCCAAGGGAGCACCTTCTCTTTATTATATAAACAAAGAGGATCTCCTCCAAGGAAGCTCCACCATAAGATTAGGGACACAGATAGGTGACATGTCAGAAAACTCCACCCTTGGATTAATTACTTGGATGGGTGACATGTCTGGTCTAGGTCCTATCTGGTTGGTCAAACAAGCTTTGACCGGAGGGAATCTTTTAGGGAATCTTCTTGTAGGAATCTTAGAATCACGTGAGTAAGGTACTGTTGGAAAGCTCTCAACGAGACAAAGCAAGGGGGAGGAAAGGCCAACCTTTCTCTCTATTGGGGGAGGGGGGAATCTGCACATTTTTGAGGCCTAATTCATCCGTTTAGGCCTCCAAAATTGCCTTCAAAGATTTCAGGCATATTTCGGTTCCTACTCTATTAGTAGAAGTCCTCTTTTGGTGATACCTCTTTCTGATCTGTTTAGTCCATCATGTGTAACATCCTTCCAGATGTTACCAAACCAATTCTCACCTTTAAATCATATCTCTAGCTATTGGTTCTAAGGTTCTCAAGTCTATTTCGGTTTCTGCCCTATTAGTAGAAGTACTCTTTTGGTGATACTTCTATCTGATCTATTTTGACCATCAGGTATAACATTATTCTAGATGTTACCAAACCAAATTTCACATCTAGATCATATGGCTAGCTCTTGGTATTACAAGAACATGCTAAGCCATCCAAGACTCTTTGGGGCAAAATGGAGTAGCAATAGGAAATTGTATATAAGGCTTTGGCCTAATAATGAACAAGTCTACTTTTCCATACAACTTTATGTCACACCAAAGTCTAGTATGATCAATTTGTATTCACCTAGTATCTGACTTTGAATGCCCTTAACAATGTAGAGGTGTGAATCTTGCTAAAGGATTTTAGTTGTTGAAACTATGAAGAAGGGTTGGCAATTGAAGTTGAAATATGTAAGGTAATCCAATGATGGATTTGATCAATCCTAAGTGCTATCAATAACACATACTTACGTAGCTCAAGGACATTTGCTTACCACTTTAGCCCTTTTGGTGGCATGCCCTTGGGGAAGGGTAGACATGCTATCAAGATTGGTGGCTTTAAGGCAAAGTGAACCATCAACTTCAAAGTAACTTTGGTTATTATTTTTGAGAGTGATTTGGGATATTTTCAGGTTTTGTAGAGTGCCATAGTGGGGTCTTCTACCCTCATATGGAGAGTGGTTTTTTCATAAGAGGTCAAACATCAAACAATAAACAAACTACAACTTGTGACACTTTCTCTTCACTTCTAGCCAATTCCAACCCGTATCCTTGTAAGATCAACTCATCTTATTGTTTTACTAGTAGTACATCAAAATTGGGTTGTTATAGGTTCCACTTGGGTTTCACTAAGAATCCTCCTCTTGCATGGGTTCCCCTTTGATTACGCTTGGGTCTTTGCTTCCCTTTGATAATCTCCGCTATGGTTTTGGCCCACAAAGTCAATTTTTATGAAGATCTACTAGGGTAATCCTGCAAATTAAGCTTTTGCTAGAGTTTTGCCTCTCACATAGGTTTTGCAAGGGTTTTTTGGGATCATGCTTGCCTGGAAGAGATATTGCTAAGGTTTCACTATATGGAGAGTTGGGGTATCATCATGGTTTTGCCACATGAATAGATAGGGTTTCATTAGTGTTCTATTGCTCAAGAATTGTATTTAGGAGTTTGCATGGATTTGGGAGATTGTGCTTGGATTTTGTTTGATTTTGCTAGGATTTTTCTATAAAAGAAAACATTACAACATTATATTGAAAATTGGAAGAAGGAATGATGAATGATAAAGAAATCTTATATGAGGAAATAGGTGGTGTAGGCTTATTGCAATTTTCAACCTCAATTTGTAGAGGTTGGCTTCTTGAATGCTCTCCATTGCATTCTGCACCTGCTTTTTGTCCATCCACACCCATGTAATAAAAGTTATGTTATCAAATATATTGTAATTGCCAATAAATCACTCCCTTTCTCTAATATCTTTTGTGTTAAGCATATCAAACACCTTCAAGGTAATTAAATATATCAACCATGGCTCACAATGGAGATGGATAAGCTTCAACTAATAGTGTATGGGCACATTGAACTTCAAAAGCTCTAGAATAGACCAAGGGTACCATTTAATTCTCCTTTACTTCCCTTGCTCCTTAAACTCTCTCCAGAGAACCTCTTCCTCTCTACAATGTAGTTCAACTAATAGGGTACAAGCATGTTGAACTTTGAAAGCTTTGTAACAGGCCACTAATACTATTTGGTACAATCCACTAATACTATCTGGTATACTTCCTTGTACCCTTGCCACACATTTATTCTTTTTCTACTAAATTTATTTTATTTTTTCCTTAAAAGATGTACATAAATATTCAACATTTTTACACTAATTTTTTCTTCTATTTCTAAAAACCTACCCATAAATATTCAAATTCATTATACTAATGTCTTCTATTATTTCCATAAACCTCTAATCTTGGATTCTTGCATAAAAAGTAACATGGGTACACATGTAACAAGTAATAGAGCATCAAAGTGTCTTGATAAGAACAAATAACAATGCTTCAACAATAACAAATAATAGAGCATGACCAACAAAGCATCTACAACAAAGCTTGAACAATGAGTAATAAGTAGTAGATCTTCTTGAAACTCTTGAGGCAAAAGATTCTTTATTCAAAAGGTTCAAAAAAAGCCCTCATCCATGATTGCTAACTGGCTAGTTCTAGAATGCCTGCCTTTCCATAATGGAAAACCAATGCATATCCATAAGAGCACCAAGTTGCTTATCCAAAAGAGCACAACTTGTGTACATGATAACTATTCAAAAATCAGTAGTATGTAGCAATTGCAAACGTATTCATAACTTCTACTATTGTTTCTACATATAAACTTGAGTTTTTTTTCTCTTGATTCTATTTCTAAGGGTCACAAACCTACATTGTCTATTAAATTAAAGATAAATATTTTGTGCTATTGCTTTGGTTTCTTCTTGAATGCTAGAGTGACTTTCTACCCCAGATATATGTGACAACTTGGCCTCTCCTTCCTCAACATACTCCTCTCTACACTCCTGCTCTTCCTTTGTATTTTCCCTATTGATAAAATATTTATGCAAAATTACACACACTAATCTATCTCAAAAGATACCAATTTCTACTCTGATCACTCTTCAATTAAACGCTCAATTCTCTCATGGAATGCCATCTACTTCTTAAAGCTCCTATGCAATGCTCATTGACTACAAAAGTCCAGACTACACATTTGTTGAAATGTACCACACTTGGAAAGACATCGCACTTTAAACAAGGGAACCAAATGGCTCATGGGAGCATATCATGAATTTCCTTGTAGATGTTGGTGGTGTTCAAATGATTTGTATAGTCCTTGATGATTCAAATTATTCCACCATGGTGATTTCTTAAAAACATGTCATGTCATGGCAAGAACCGGGCATCCTTGCACACAATAATAGAAGAGAAGAAAGGTGAGCAAGACAATGCATACAATTGTAAAAGAGAAGAATGGTGAGCAATATAAGGTTGCCCTAACACTCACTAAAAAAAATCTTGAGTGTGCCATAGCTATCACTCACAAATTGAGTGCCCTTGCACTAACTGATAAATCCTTACACTTTTGCAAACAAGAAACTCTTACCACTTGTGCAACAAATTATTCTCCTCATGTCACCATAGATCACCTATCCATTGATGAAATAAGAGCTCTTCCAACTGAAGTACGTCTCTCTATCAATTTTGGTTGTACTAAAGGAAAGAGAGTCCCATACACTAACCCCACACATTTGAGGAAGCCTCTCAATCCAAAGACTTGGAAAAAAATTCTCTTATTTCTTTGTTTGGTCATGCCACTTTCTTTTTGAGATTTGCTAAAATGGCAAGGATCATTCTCTTGGTGAACCTTGTGGTGGATCCTAACCTAATACCCCACAAAGTAGTCCTTTTGGCTATACATCCATCATTCCCATTGTGCTTAAACCTATCAAGTGCTATTGAAAGCTAGATCCACATTGGGGTATGCTTCCTCCACACCTTATTCTTCAAAAAAAGATCATGATCTTTCACAAAGCTACAACAAAGTAAAAATTTATATCATGTCTATTTGCATCAATTGTTTAAAAGGGAGTGGACCTAAATAACTTGGACAAAAATTTGCTTTGGAGTCCAATGTAAATCTGATTCATCAAATATTATGATGAATTGGCAAAGTCCAACCATCTTAAAAGCAAATTCCATTCTTTTATATGTGAATAATCTAAATCTTGTTACTCCTCCTCCATAACTTCATCAACTTCTAACACTCCTAACTCATCATCACTACCACATTCAAGCACACCTACCATTCCAAGAGTTTCTTTTGCATGTACCTTTTGATTTCTTTACCCAACTCATGTCTTATGCTCACATGAAGTATGTGAAAATCCTTGTTTGATGCTCCTCCACCCTCTCAAACTCTTAAACATATGTTCATCAACACTATCATCCATCATTTTGAAGCTCCTATGAATCGTGTTATGACGCTCCTCTGTTTTGATGCTTCTCAACAGTATTGGATGGATATCTCTTCCGCTTCTCGATGCTCCTTGATACTCTCTTGGTTGGACATTGTGATGATGCTCCTCGACACTTTTGCACTCTTGGTTGGATATCGCTTGTTATTATGCTCCTAGAATTTCTCAGCTGGATACCACTTCCTATCCTCGACTCTCTTCATTGGATATTGTTTTGTTCACAATTTTGCTCACTACTCTCTTTGGACGGACTCTTGATGTTCCTCGACATTATTCTCCTCTTAACCACTCATGTCAACCTTCAACTCTCTTCTTCCTATCTCGTTGCTCATCAACACTTTCCTCTTCTGTATCCTTCTCATGGACTCTCAACATTTGGGCTCACACTTTTCTCATCTATATCTTGCAACCCTCTATTTGCCTTAGCATTCATGACATTTAATATCACTATTTAGTACTTGCTCCCGAAAGCACTTTTAGCTTCATAATTTGATATAGATATCAAGATTATATAATTTTTCTCATGATTATGCCTATTTCTATATTTCTTTTTTGTATTTCTATTCACTGAGGAAAGATATTGTCTTTGCTCACCACCTCTTGCAAAATCAAAATGCTCAAAGATTTCTCTCCCTGCCCTCCCCTTACCTGAGCAAGGAGTTTTTTTCATGACCCTCCCTCCCTTTACCGCAACTACCTCGACTTTCAGCTAGACAGTCTTCTTGCTATCCTTCCTTAGCCCTGTTAGGAGCTCGAAATTCGTTCCAGTACCGCCCTACGACGTTCAACGTCATGACCTTCTCTGGCCTTCTCCGGGAGGGAACTTTTAGCATAATAGTTAGAGCGAAAAATCTTCATGGCTAAGGCTCCTCAACTTTTTGCTCAACAAATTTTCTAATCGAGAAATCTTCTATCACTTCTATCTCCTTGCTCGCACCCTCGAGTGTAGACGGGGCTGAATTTTCAGCCCCTTGCCCTAGAGTGCCTATGGGTCCCAAATTCAGTGTTGCAAACGAGTCTGAAATTCAGTTTTAATTGAAAACACTCGCATATTCAGGGGGTCTCAGTTTGGCCCAACGGGTCTAAAATTCAATTTTGATTCAAAAGCCCTCAGCATATTGAGACATGCTCGAAAGTTATTGAGATATTCCCACCCAATTTCATTCGTTTCTATATCCATTTCCTATCTTCTGCACTCTGCACTCTGCACTGCACTAAGGACTAAGGGTTGAGGAGGATTCAAATGTACTCTCGTTTGAGATTAGCCTGCCTGAGGAAGATTAATGGAAAAACAGACTAATTAATTAGCAGGCAGAATGATTATGATTTCCGGGATCACCTGTCAGCCGGTTAAAACTCTATGCGTCACGGTATAGAGGTCCCACCAAATATTTACGGCTAAGGGTGAAGACCCGAACAATTTCTGAGTACCCCACCCCCTCCTTCACGTAAAATTTTCTATGGGACTTTTAAGGGAAGTCAAAAAGGCGTTATTGAAAGGCCCTTGTACGATAAGCAAATTGAAGGACTCGTGAACCGAGATCTTAACACCAACTTAATAACACTAGCAATACCCTAAGCAAGAATGAGCATGTAGTTACCAGCGTAGTTGTATTGAAGCTATACGAATCCGTTGACGGCCACGCGGATCTATCGGTGAGAACATCCGTAACTCCGGTTTCCTCTAAAAGGAAGTGATGACTGAATGGTTCGTATCACCAGTCGGGCTTACCACACTGGTAAGCGAATCCGGTCCTCGAATTGTCCACCGTGTCATCCTATGGTGCTCGTTTGAACTATCCACGTTGTGTCCGCGGAGCATTGACGGGACTATTGTAAACAACCACGTAGAAAACATTCCTCCAAACTCAGCTACTCGTAGTGTATTACCAATGTGACCCGCAAATGGAGGATGGACCGCGACCATCGGTTGCCGAATCTCTGGGGGACGTTTTGGACTGTGGTCACAGTGTGGTGCGCCAGGAGAGGAGTGGTGGGGACTCCGGAAAACGAAGTGCGGAGAGGAGAGGAGAGCAAGAGCTGAAGATGAAGAGGAGAGGATTTTACGTGCGATAACGAGCGACCAAACGATTTAAGAGAGCGAGCGAACGAGGAAGTGCAGAGATTCGAGGCCAGATTAGAGGAGAGATTGGGACACCAAACTCCCCTGCCGAACTTGGACACGAATTTGAGGCCATGTGAGCATACGCAGAGGACCTGCTCTGGGTGAATTTGCTTGCCTCGTTCTCTTTGCGGACCTTTTATTTTTTGATGGTTATGGCAAAGGGCGGGGGTGGATTACTGGAGTGGATAGTGATAGCGGCCAAGATGAAGCAAGTGAGGACCAGCGCAGGGGAGATTGAGGGAAATGGGACCACGGGGACCGCTGAACCCGAGTGGGGGACGCTAATTTACGCGTTGATGAATGGAACTACTGCAAAGACCGGGGTGGCGGCGGAAGTGGGAATGTTTCCGCTGGCTGAGAGACTTGGAGAGGTGGTGTTTAGAGTTATGGAGAATGTTGTGGGTGTGGAGATTAGAAAACCGAACCCAATCACGAAAAACTTGCCTATGGTGCAGGGCCCCGTGCCCGTGCTGGCCAGCATTGCGTTGTATCTTCTCGTAGTCTGGTTGTGGTCGTCTCACATCAGAGCTTCGGGTCAGAAGCCCAGGAAGGAGGACCCGCTTGCGCTAAGATGGCTCGTTATTGTTCACAATCTTTTCCTCTGCTGCTTGAGCTTGTTCATGTGCATGGGCCTCATCGCCGCAGCTCGCCATTACGGGTGAGTGGCAAGGATTGGGACTTGATTAAATTCCGTAATCATTTCACTATTGCACACCATGCAGAGATTGTACTGTTCCTCTAATGGCCTCAGAATTTTCTTTCTGGTCGTACACAAGTTCGTCATCCACAAATTCAAGAGGAGAGCTATCACACCTTATCTTCTCGGTCCCCATCGTTTCCTCATGCTCCGAAATCAAGTGTCCATTTCGTCTTCTGTCACGCAACCAGAGTCAGAATTCAGAATTCAATGTGTGAAGTCCTGTATGAAATTTTACCGAGTCCATTTAATTTGCTAGTGGGTCGAATTTTTCCAAAGAGCTTCGGGGTTCCGTGAATCTGTTCTTCACCTCGTGACTGTCCGGTGTCCCGCACACTGCGTTTACAAGCTGCTGAATTACATCGAGTAGAAATTTCCCTCATTTCTCTCATTTCTGACGGTCTCTTTCCGTTCCGTCTGTCCTGCAGATACACGCTTTGGGGAAACAACTACAGAGAAGAAGAACCCGCTGTGAGTTCGGGGTTTATGCCCGAAGAATAATTTTTCTCTGGTTTCTGTTTGGTTGATTCATCAGAGGATTTGGTGTGAGAATACCAAATTGTGAATACGGATCAGCTTGCACTCACATTTTGATTGAATGTCTATTTTGATAATACACCTGATTAATATTTTCGGTTCAAAGTCCTTACTGAATGTTCGTACTTCTTTGCAGATGAATCTGCTTATTTACGTCTTCTACGTGTCAAAGCTGTACGAGTTTATGGACACGGTATTTTTTATCTTCCCATAGCTTGCATACTGGCAATTTTATATTCCAGTTCTTAATTCAGCTATCAGAGTTGCCCTCATGTACTTATAGATCTCACCTATCTATGCAGGCTATCATGCTATTGAGACGAAACTTGAGGCAGGTTACCTACTTACATTTATACCATCACGCGAGCATAACTATGATTTGGTGGACAATCTGTTATCGATTTCCTGGTGCTGATGGTGAGTGCTCTTTGCTCTCCAGATTCGCGACAGTTTCGTTGTGTTCTCCTGTTGGCAAAGTCACCAGATCGGTTCCTTCAACTTGTTGTGGGATTTTCGTTCACTTTTATTGATTATTTCTTTCTTTTGTGTCAGCCTACTTCTCGGCAGCATTCAACTCCGGCATCCATGTGGCGATGTACCTGTACTACCTCCTGGCGGCAACCGTAGCTAGAGACGAGAAACGACGACGCAAGTACCTCTTCTGGGGAAAGTAAGTTTCTGTCTTCATTATTTGTTTTTCCTCCTCTCAAATTTTACACTCAAGTTAAAAATTCGGGAAATGGCACTCTGAGTAGCAGGCCTTTTCTACGTTTGCATTTTCGTACATAGTAAGCTACGGTTTACATAAGGCCCTACTCTTCCTCCTTTCACTGTCAAGATCGTGGGCAACATGAGAAGATTGTATTTATCAGACCGACGTCGAATGCAATCTAACGCTTTTGAGCTGCAGGTACTTGACAATGATGCAGATGGTGCAGTTTTTGTCATTCATCGGGCAGGCTATTTACGCAATATGCAGGCCTGAGCATTACCCAAAGGGCTTTGGTCGGGTAAGTTTCTGACATGCTATTCATTCATTAGATGAAATTAGTTAGATCTTAGAGGTTTATGATGGGATAATTTAAATTCACGATGGGTTACTGAGACAAGGATTGCCGCATCTTCAAGGGCCTGCTACTGGACAAATTGAATGAACTGTAGATAGTTATTGTTAACGGATGGAAGATTTGTGGCGGTAGGTTTTCTCTGGATGGGCTCGAGAGGATTGCCTTCTAAAAAGTTTTTGTGACCTCTGCAGATGCTGTTCGTTTATTCTTGTTCACTGCTGGCCTTCTTCGGAAACTTTTTTGTCCAGAAGTATAGCAGACCCTCGCAGAAGAAAACGGTCAAGAATGAGTGATGTTCCATACATGCATTATTTCCACTCGTAGGTTAGTAAGTTTTCATGAGTGAGGAAGCAAAGAGAACAGGCTTCAATTTACTGAAAGCCTGTGTTGACTAGAGTATCTTCGCAGCTTAGCTGTCACCCATGTCACGTGTATCATTAAGGTCCAACAATTCCGGTAGTTCACTGTCATACAAGATTATACTCTTCGATAGATAATCTAATGAGTCCCGGATCATGTACAATAGAGGAGGTCCTGAGACTTCCGTGTTCACAAAACGGAGATATTAGATAAGCCTTTTATCAAGTACGTGATATGGAGTTACTTGGCGTAATTGTAAGAGGTTTTGAGGTGTTCACCTTCACCATGAGTATTCAAGTTTAACCGTTTGTATGTTTGAGTATCTGTCGGATTTTGATGACCAGTTCTGCCTTCTCCAAATTGTTACCAGTGTCAAGGATTCACTCTCAGAGTCCTTTTGATCTTCTGATCCTGCATGTCTTCATTTCCTAAATATGCAAAGTTGCTCAACTGTGAGCACTGGAAAGGATCGTCACATGTTGCAGAAAGCGCTAATCGCGGCTTCGAAATGTCATCCATATCCCTCCTCTTATTTGCACTGAATTAAAATTCACTATCTTGCATTAACACTCCTGTAGACCCTGGATTGTCTCCTTCACGCTTCTCCCTGCCATGCTCTTCCTTTTTAGGACCCCTCAGCCCAAGCATTACCTGCATAGAACTGCACTACAAATCCTAATTTGCCTGCAGTGCGTAATCTTCTATGTACGGAATCTGCTGTAGCCTGAGTTTTCAGCAGCCCTGAGAGCAGGTCTCCTCAGAACCTATGATTACGGTAGCGTTGCAGAGCAGAATAAACACCACCAAGAATGGCGTCACTCCTGAACATGCCTTCTCTTAGCCTTGGAACGCTGTAGAGTGGTTTTATTCCTGGACGGAGAGTACCGTAGTGTCCTACATCATGCAAATTGATGCAACCAATCTTGACAGTGGGTCCAGACATATTGGAAAAAACTCTTAACTACCATCGACCTCTAATAATCAAGGTAACCCCAGCTGAAGTTGCCCAGCAGTGAGCTTCCTATCAGTTCATGTTGTTCTTTGAGCATTTGGCGCTGAATTTCATGCACAAGTGAGGAAGAAACGTGATTGAAAACTGTCTCGAGCGAGATGGGTGCTCAAGATAATATTACCTGAAGTAAAAGTAACAGTAGGTTGATTGATTATATTAAATAATCCTGGCATCGAAAGATACCCAGTGGCTGTAGTTTAGTGGTAAGAATTCCACGTTGTGGCCGTGGAGACCTGGGCTCGAATCCCAGCAGCCACAACCGAAAGGCGAAACAAGCTTGCGGATGTGAGCTTTTTGTCACGATCGACCATTGTAAGAAATTGAAACCTCTTCGTATCTCCATAAACGCTTGTGTAAAGCGATACAGGACTGCTGAGCCCAATGGCAGGGATGCTCTCCACAATTCACTTTCAACTTTAAAAGCTTGTGAGAAGTAAACCTGCCTGTGAACTCGGAACCGGCTGAGTAAGGACTGGTGAGAAGTACCCTTCCTGTAGAACTCAGAACCGCTTGAGTAAGGCAGTACGAGACAACTCAACCCAATCGGAGAGTTTCAACCCCCATGGTCCCTACTCTGCTGTAGACACGGATTCAGTAAACTTTATCGAAATTTGACCTGGGAAACTTCTGAGCAGCCGTTCTATGGATAGAGTAGCAGCTATCCTATAAAGTTTGACTGCTGTATACACTTGAGGCATTTGAATACACCACCTGCTATGTAGTTTCAGCTATAAGATCGCGGATTGATTTCCGAGCCAAAAAGTGGATGAAAATCCGAAGAAGGATGTGAGGTGGAAATATGCAGACATGATCGAATGGACATCGTCTTTCCCTTTCGATCAACTGCAGTGAGTCAGGATTTCGTCAGCATCCCGAAAAGACGTTTTATTGTCCCGTCTGTTTGACCAAAAGCCCGAAGGATCTCAACCCAACCGAGCTCATCTCATTTGCCTTCCCTACCCCCTCCAGTCCAGAAATATGTGCAGCGCTAGTTGTCCACCTAGCTTATGACGCTCCCCTTCAGGTCCACTAGCGGTTCGGTTGTTGCATTTAGAGGCTACAGGTCGTCATGCAATAACAGAACTTTGTCCAAGTCAAAAGCTAAATCCTTGCACGAAAGAGCCATGAGGAAAGAACCGCGATCGTCATCTTCTGGCTTGTAATTCGATTATAGTCACTCACATTTGCACCAACACGCATGTCCTACTAAAAGACGGTCCTCCATAGTGGCTTTCATACGATGCTCAAATTTGAAACTATTTAATGCTTCAAGATGAACAAACTTGTGTAGAAGCTGTTGGTGGGTATAACGTCTTTTTCCTTTTCTTTTCATCGATAAAGTCGTTCTATCCTAAAGACCTATGAAGTAAAGACTCGTTTTTACCAATTATCTAACGTGTGTTTTCTTAGATTACCATGGCCCGAAGTAGAGACCAATTCTAACTCCCACATACTTCAGGCATAAAATCAAACCATATCTGATGAGCGTCCAATTCACTAACCTCTATGTGAAGTCCTAGGTTTAGCATAATCCAAACTCAAGATATCTGAAGTTTCCTCGTGTCCAATACGAGCCTGTCATCAAGTCTTCCTTGTGTATTTTATTGATTTTTATATGACATCAAAATATGATGGTAATTGTAAAAATCCTTATTCTATGGCAGGGAATTTGAGCGGGCTATACTCATAGGTGCCTCGTAAGTACTCACCTTGGCGTCGAATTCAGCGACATCTACAAAGTCTTCAAAACTAGAAAGGATACTCGTTGATATGAGTACAACGTACAGTAATATAAATCGATGACGACATCAATAAGGCAAGAGGAACGAGAAAACTCGTCGAGGAGTTTGAGGTTTATGTTATGTTTGGCTTGTCAAGAGCAAAAGCGAACGTAAATGATGTCCATTGCTTGTCACTTGTCTAGAAGTTCAAGTGGATGATAGTGATGGACAGTGACGGACCTTTTCTAATGTATATATATATATATATATATATATATATATATATATATATATATATATATATATATATATATATATATATATATATATATATATATATATATATATATATATATATATGCAATGAGAAATAAAGCTTAGAAGGCTGGTGTGAGCCTGTTTCAGTCGTGGAGGTAGCTTCCGGGACAGGGAGTGAACCACGTTATTTACTATTAGTCCTCTGATTTCTGTTTAATGTGGTTGTCATGTGCTATTGTGAGAGGTCCTAGTGACTCAGTTTTTCTAGCAATTGGTATCAGAGCATAGTTGGTCATGAAGAGGGACTTAAGATCTGAGGGTGTTGTGAAGAGGGTCAAGAAGCAAGTCAACAGCAAAGCAATGGCAGGGGTGATATCTATATCAAATGCTAAATTTGCAGTGGAGAAGTTTGATGGGAAAAAAAATTTTGGACTTTGGCAACTGAAGATGAAGGACCTTCTTGTCCAGCAAGGACTACATAGAGCACTGAAGAAAAAACAGGAGGACAAAAGTAATGAAGATGAAGAAGATGAAGATGCAGATCTCAAAGCTATCAGCACTATTTGGTTGAACCTTGCTGATGAAGTGCTATACAATGTTATGAATGAGGAATCTGCACCAAAACTATGGGCCAAACTGGAGAATCTTTATATGACCAAGTCATTGACAAATAGACTGTATCTTACACAAAAGTTGTATATGTTGCGGATGAAGGAAGTCCAAAGTATTATGGAGCACCCCAATGATTTCAACAAAATCATTTGTGAGTTGATGAGCATAGAGGTCAAGTTAGAAGAGGAGGATAAGGCATTGTTGTTATTGACTTCGCTTTCTCCTTCATATGAGCATCTGGTCACAACTCTTCTATATGGGAAGGATGATATAAACTGTGAGGAGGTTACTTCAGCATTATTGTCCAATGAGATGCGAAAAAGACACAACCAAGAAAAGACAAATCTAGAGGCTCTATTTATCAGAGGAAGGACAAGAGATAGAGATCAGATCAGGAGTAAATCAAGATCCAAGTCTAGAACTAGAGGTTACAAAGGCAAATGCTGGATTTATGGGAAGGTTGGACAAGGATTGTAACAACAAGAGGCTTGAGTCCAATAAGGATAAAGGTCAACTTTCAGATCAAGCAAGTATTGCTGAGTCATCTGGTATTGTGGATGATGTTCTATGTGCTACCCCAAGACAAAGATAAATTTGAGGAGTCATAGATATTGGACTCAGGTTGCTCTTACCATATGTGTACAAATAAGGAGTGGTTTCATGAGTACAAACCATTCAATGGAGGATTTGTAATAATGGGGAACAATATGGCTTGCAAAGCTATTGGCATTGGTACAATACGCGTTAAAATGTTTGATGGTATTGTGAGAACTCTTGCTGATGTGAGGTATGTTCCTGAGTTAAGGAAGAATTTGATATCACTAGGCACTTTGGACTCAAATGGTTGGAGGTGGGGAGAAGAAAATGGAACACTCGAGGTATCAAAAGGAGCATTGGTTGTAATGAAGAGCAAGAAGATAGGAAATATTTATGAGCTTGTTGGAGAGACCATTACTGGAGGAGTGGCAAGTACCATTTCACAAAGTGAAGATCCCAAAGATCTTACTCACTTATGGCACCTAAGTTTGGGTCATATGAGTGAAAAGGTCTAAGTGAATTGTCCAAGCAACAACTTCTGAAAGGCCTTAAAAGTTGTAAGTTAAAATTCTTTGAGCATTTTGTAATAGGAAAGTAATGAAGTGTAAGCTTTTTCCACAAGAGTTCATTGCAAAAAGGGAATTTTAGACTATGTGCATGCTTCAAAATCTGGAGCATTATATTTTGTGTCTTTGGTTGATGATTACTCTAGGAGAGTATGGATCTACACCATGAAGCAAAAATCAGAGGTCTCCCCTATCTTTAAACAATGGAAGGTGATGATGGAGAAAAAAACTAGAAGGAAAGTGAAGTGTTTGAGATCTGATAATGGTGGAGAATACAAATCTAGAGAGTTTGATAGATATTGTAAGAGTGAAGGGATAATTAATCACTTTACTTTTCTGAGTACCCCTCAAAAAAATGGTGTGGCGGAGCGGATAAATCATACACTCTTGGAGAAAGCAAGAAGTATGTTAAGCAATGTCGGATTGGAGAAGAGTTTTTGGGCAGAAGCTGCAAATACAGCTTGCATTTGATAAATATTTCTCCCTCTACTGCTATTGAGTGTAAGACACCTATGGAAAAATGGACAGGTTGGCATGTTGATTACTCTTCACTTAGAGTCTTTGGATGCATTGCTTATGTTCATATTCAACAAGAACAACGGACAAAGGTAGATCCCAAATCTAGAAAATGTATATTCTTGGGATATGAGAAGGATACAAAGGGATATAGATTTTGGGATCTAGAAAGTTGTTTTCTTGTTGTGAGAAGGAATGTATTTTTTGATGAGAAGAGTACAATGGAGATTATTACTATAGCGGAAGAAAAGAAAAAACAAATTCAATCAGATTTTGTTAAGATAGATATTGATCTTGGAAATGAAGAGATATCACCTCTTGTAGATCTACCAAGTGAACCATTAGAAGAGCAAAGTCCAGAAGTGATTCATGAACGTAGGTATCCAAATAGGGATAGGAGGCCTCCAAAGAGATTTGATGATTCATTTATAGCTTATGCTCTTCTTAACAGAGAATGGTGAGCCTTCTTCATATGAAGAGCAAATGCAAGATAAGAGTGTCAAAAGTGGCATTGTGCAATGGAAGAGGAGATGAAGTCTTTGGAGTCTCATTGAAGCCAAAAACCAAACTTGGAGACTTGAAAATTTGCCTATGGGAAAGAAGGAAATTGGTTGCAGATGGATATTCCGGAAGAAGGAAGAACTTCCCAAATCAAGTGGAGATTGATACAAAGCAAGGCTTGTAACAAAGGGTTATAGCCAAAAAGAAGGTATTGACTTCAATGAGATTTGTTCACCAATGGTAAAAATCTCTTCAATTTGTGCACTATTGGCAATAGTTGCATTGTATAACTTGGAGCTGGAGCAACTAGATGTTACAACTACATGGAGAATTGGAGGAGGAGATTTACATGCATCAACATGAAGGTTTTGTGGTACCAAGGAATCAGAACCTGGTTTGTGGGTTAGAAAAGTCTTTATATGGACTAAAGCAAAGTCCAAGACTTTGGTACATGAAATTTGATGCTTTCATGTTGAAGCATGGATATAATAGAAGTGAATCAGATTTTTGTGTGTACTCCATGAAGCTACATGGACCTAGAGTATTTGATTTAATCATCTTGGTACTATATGTGGATGATATGCTGATTGCTGCAAAGGATATGGTTGAGGTGGAGAAATTGAAAGCACAATTTGGTAAAGAGTTTGATATGAAGGACTTTGGTTCTTCAAAGAGGGTGCTTGGGATTGAAATCCATTAGGACAAGAGCAAGGGAAAGTTATGGATATCTCAAAGGAGATATTTGGAAAAATTACTTGCTTGGTTTGGCATGGAGAATGCAAAACCAGTGAGCACTCCAATGGCAAGTCTTTTCAAGATATCGTTAGAGCAATGTCCATCAAATGAAGAGGAGAGAAAAGTAACGTCAAATATTCCTTATGCTAGTGCTTTTGGGAGTTTAATGTATGGTATGGTCAGCACTAGACCAGATATCCCATATGTTATGAGTATGGTGCATAGATACATGGAAAATCTAAGGAAACAACACTGGGAAGTTGTGAAGTGGATACTTTGTTACTTGAAAGGGACTATAAATATTGGCATTACCTTTGATGTGGAGAAGGACCACAAAGGAGGAATTATAGGGTATGTAGATTCTGACTTTGCCGGAGACTTGGATAAGAGAAGGTCTACAATAGGGTTTGTTTTTACACTTGTTGGTGGTGCAGTAAGTTGGAAGTCTACTCTCCAATCTATAGTTGCTCTTTCTACTATAGAGGCAGAATATATGGCAACAACTAAGGCTGCCAAAGAGGCAATATGGCTACAAAGATTAGCCAAGGATGTAGGACTCCCTAACATGAAGTCCACACTTTTTTGTGATAGCTAAAGCGCTATTCACTTGGCCAAAAATCAAGTATATCATTCAAGGACAAAGCATATTGATGTAAGACATCATTTTATCAAGGAAGCTATGATAAATGGTGAGATCAATTTGCAAAAGATTGGCATAGAGGTATATGCATCTGATATGTTGACTAAACCTGTTCCCATTGAGAAGTTCAAGTTATGCATGATTGAGAAGTTCAAGTTATGCATGAACTTGCTCAACGTTAAAATGTGCTCTTTGGGATGATATGGTGGATACAAGCAAAAGGTGGAGGTTGTTATGTTTGGCTTGTCAAGAGCAAATTCAAATGTAACTGATGTCCATTGCTTGTCACTTGTCTAGAAGTTCAAGTGGATGATAGTGATGGACAGTGATGGACCTTTTATAATGTATATATATGTGCAATGAGAAATGAAGCTTAGAAGGTTGGTGTGAGCCTGTTTTAGTCGTGGAGGTAGCTTCCGCAACAAGGAGTGAACCACGTTATTTACTATTAGTCCTCTGATTTCTGTTTAATGTGGTTGTCATGTGCTACTGTGAGAGATCCTAGGGACTCAATTTTTCTAACAATTTATATCTCTTCTATTTATATTTCTCACGTGCAAGAAGAGGCAAAATACCATTGAAATTGTAGTATAGATCAAGTCAAGAGGAATTATGCTCCCTTTAGCGCTTTTGTGAATAAAATAATTTTTATTATTAAAATTCAGGAATTATATGTCTGCTTTCATTTATAAATTCTGGTGTTATTAAGGTAAAATTATTTCCAAGATTGGTTCTTGTGTCTGATGTCACCATTATTTCCTAGTCAATTTAGCCACTTCATTAAGAGGAAACTAGTTGATAACTATGTAGGTGGTTTGCCACGCGGCTTAAATAATTCTTTAAATAATGAATGAATATGTCCCATAAGTACTCCTAGGTTTTAAGGGTAAAATGTATGTTCCTATGACTTGACTATAACTAAATTGAACTAAACTTGACTGTACCTAGAGTTTAGCATAAGTAACAGGAATGATATCTGCATAAAAAACAAAACTATATTGCACATTTAGAACTTCATATCTTTCACTTAAGATGTTTTTTAACAAAATCAGATGAGAGACAAAGAGGAGTTTGTCATGCCATTTGTAGTGTTGCATCTAGATTGCTCGGACACTGGAGTTGCAGTGATAGTAGTTAGAGTTATTTCAGCACTTTCTTAGAGATTACTTTCAGACGGTCAGATTTGGTGTTCAAGGTACTGACTTCATGGTGGGGCCCACCGTCACTTTGCACCGTTCGCACCGTCAAGTGTGCCATCAATGGGACTGTCAGGGTTTTAGACCTAGCTCGAGTCCAGGGAGTATACTTTTGAAGTGCAGCTCCAGAGAGCTCACTTCTCTGATGTTGAGCCTTAGAGTTCTTGGCTATGGTGGACAGAGGTCGGCGAGCATCACCTGGATTGTCTATGTTGGAGTGGGTGTGGCTTGACTGTAATCAGTGCCTAGTTGTTGGCAATTTATAGAGTGGCAGATCAAGTACTGATTTGAGTTGGTTTGAGTTGAGAGTGGTAAACAATCTGATTACATCAGAGAAGTGAAGTCAAGGGGAAATAGAGTGCAAGAACTTTGAGTGTTGGTGGTATCTCCAAGCTCGATGGATCATTGGTACCTTGATTCAAGTTCAATTTTCCCTAGTGTGCAAAAGCTTGTTCCATTGATGCAGATTTGGCAATAAAGTAGACGGTGTGCGGAAGTGCTGGCCAATTTTTGAGCAAAGAAGGAGCAAATTTCAAGCAATGGTTGTGATTTTGAGCTCAAGAGGTGAAGGTAGGATCAATTTGCTGCAAGTTGGGCTCAGAAAGTAAAATTGAAGGTGGAGTTGGGAAGCTATTCTTGTGAATTTGTGATTTGGAGAAACCCATGTTTTCAATTTGGCTCAAGTGAAGAGTTAGTGGGGGATTTGGCAAACAGCCAACTTTAGGGTTTACATCAGATTTTATGTGGATTTTATGTAAGATTTTGGCCAAATTTGGAGGAGTTTTGCTAGTTTGGAGGAGTTTCACAAGTTTGGAGAAGTTTTTGCCAATTTTGGAGGAGGTTCAAAGTGGCAAGAAGAAAGGCCTCATTTGGCTGTTCGAGGCATAGGGCTGTGGGCTATGAGAGGCTATGACGGCCTAGAAGGACCAGCTTGCTGGCGTGAGACTAGCTAGTTAAGAGTAGATCTTGGTCATTGGTTGGCAAAATCTGCCCTTCTTGCTAGATGGTGCGCAAGAGGGTTTGACCCCTAAATCTCTTCTTCCTAGACTGGTGACCTAGCCAACTAGTCCACCCTTGCTTGTTGTCCTAGTGACTGTGCCACTGTTATCTATACACATGTAGCTTTGGCTAGGAGAGGTAGTTTGATCTCATTCTTGGTGATCTTGGTAGCTTAGGACTTAGATACTAACTTCTCTTATGTCAAATGCCAAAATGGTGGCAGAGTTAGTCCCGTGTTGTGTTATGAGATGGAGTGTTTTTGTTTAGATTTCTTATGATTGGACCCCCTCCATTCTCTATTTCCTGTTTGTACACCACCTTTGTGTGAGGTGCCCTGACTTTTGAGCCTTGGTGCTCTAGTGTGCTCTCAATAGTGAGGTTGGAGTGATGACCAATCAGACTACCTTTGTTTCTCTCCGGTGAGGCAAGAAGTGATGATCTGCAAACCGTGAGAGTGTGTGTTGTGATGGCAGGTTATAGGTTGCCCTTTCCCCTAGTGTAGTTATCTTAGTTAGAGTTACATTAGTGGGTGGTGTTCCAAGGGTGTTGGCACTTGGTGGGGTACTTACGGTTGTAACTTGCGGTTGCAGTTTGTGGTTGCGGTTGCAATTGTGGTTACTTTGTCACAACGGAGTTTGTTGGACATTCCAAAGGAGTTAGCCCTACAGTACACAGTGGGTTTACTTGGAGTGGTGCTCAGTATCAGCCTATATCTCAGGTCCCAGTGAGGTAGGAGATTGACTCTGAATTGGAGTTTGACACAAGAGCTGATTTAGTTGAGAGTGCACTTGGTGTGTCCGCACCGTTGTTGTGGGACATGTACAAGATTTATGGGGCCTCCAAAGGCCCTAGGCATTACTCTGGTACAATGGGTACCATTGAGTTGGATGACTTCATCCAAGAGTTTGATAGTTGGTGTGATTTGCAACAGATGCGGAACCCAACTTTGTTTACACCCTTCATGGCATGGAAGGGGTTGTTTCAGCATCTAGAGGGTCCACCAATGGATGACTACCATGAGTTCAGGAGAGCTAATTTGGAGGAGATTGAGTTATAGAGACAATATTGGTCTCCAAACTATGTCTCTATCACTTCAGGTTCAGTGGCCAGGAGTAGATCGGCTATACCTATGAGTTCTAGCTCAAGTAATGTTGGTGGGGCTAGTGGAGGTGCACTAGCTAGAGATAGTGCTACTACGAGTGGAGGTACCACTGCAAGAGGTGGTGTGGTACTGAGGTTTAACCCCATGGTGGAGTTCTTCCAGTGTTTGAGGTAGAACTACCAAGGAGTGCGGATTGACAAGCTGAGAAGCTTGCAAGAGTTCCAATGGAAGGTTGGAGAGAGCCTACGTGAGACATACACTCGTATGAGGCGGCTGATCAGTTTCACTCAAGGAGTTACTAAGGCTTAGGCAGTCTAATTTTGGTATGGGATATTGGACAAGGAGTTACGACGTAGAGTTTGTGATGCTACGTTGTTACATGCTACTTAGCCTACTTTGGCAGTGGTCGTTGGTTTGGCTGAGCATATTGAGCTCAACATGGTAGAGAAGAGGGTGGTGACATCTAGATTTGGTAGGGAGACCTCATCCACAATTGTGACTTCTTCTAGAGTGTAGTAGAGTGCACCACGCCCGGTTGGTTTTTGAGGACAGGGTGGACATCCTAGATTCTATGGAGCAAGTGGAGGGCCTATTGTGATTAGACCCTTACCTTCATTTTTAGGTTAGCAACAGCCAGTGAGTGGTGGTATTGCTTGTTGGACTTGTGGTGGGCCTCACCATAGGAGAGAGTGTACTCAGGGCAACGGACCTAATACCTTTGGTGCATCACAGCCAGCACAGAGGCAATGTGAGCATTGCCATAGATTTGGTCACACTAGTGACCGGTGTTTTGACCTACACCCAGAGTTACGGAGTGGTAGGGATGCTATGGTAGGTAGTAGAGGAGCTCCAGTTCATGGAGGACAAGGTGGTAGAGGTGGTGGTAGAGAATCTACACCTAGTAGGGTGCAATACCTGCCCTTACTTCTGATATGGCTACTCGGATTGAGCAGTTGGAGCAGAGATTGGCTAGTTGGCTATTGCTTAGAGGAGATTAGATTTGGGTGCTAAGGCTTCCACTTCATATGTGGGTGATAGAGATGCTTTGGACTTCATGTGTAGAGCAGCACAGGTAGATGCTTTTGCAACAGTGACCAGGAGTGCAGTACGTGCTCTAGAGCTTAGAGGAGCATCAGTGGAGTTGGACCCATAGAGAAGAGAGGTTGGGAGATTGGTCAAACTTCCCCAGTCTTTCATGCTATTTGAGGCATTGCAGACGACATCTATGGTTCCTAGACATCCTAGTGCAGGTGTGGTAGGTGGTGATGGAGTACATGATGGACTACTTACTAGTCAGCCACCTGCTACTGTACAGACTGAGTCTAGCATGATGTTAGGGGCAGCTCAGCTGATTATGCGGTGTCCTTTGTTTTCATCCAGTGACATGTTTACATTGAGAGTTGACCCAGCCCTAGTGTTCCGGTTGGCTGCCACTCTTTGTGAGAGTTGGGATGATGTTGGTAGTGGAGCTGACTTGGTTGAGGAGCATGGGATTTGTTCAACAACCAATGGTTTATGGCAGGCAACAGTGGCTAGATTGGAGGAGTTGCCAGCTAGACTGGCCTTTGAGAGAGCGCGGTTCACACCTGGTGTTGTCCTATTGGATAACCAAAGGGGGATTTTTTGTTTGGTGGGACCTTCAGGGAAGGTCTATACACCACAGAGAGTCTTGTTAGACTTTGGTGCACAACCCTTTATGTTGGGGAAGGCAGCAATGGTCGGTCTGGAGTTACGGAAGACCGATGTGGAGAGGTGTCCATTTCAGATCCAGACATCTCTAGGTGGTGGTTTGACACAATTTATCACACATGAGGAGCTTGTTATCCAGGTTCAGCCTAGTCATCCGATTGATAGCTTGGTGGTGAGAGCTCAGGCTATTGCAACGATAGTTGAGTCATATGATGTGTTAGTTGGGAGAGTAGTGTTATACCCTATGGTTTTCAGCATTGACTATTGGGAGGAAGTAGCCTCCTATAGACCTGGTTGGCAGTCTGGTGAGGGACGGGTATGTCACCTACCAGTACGCTTTAGTAGTGGTAGTCTTGGCTCACTACTGTCCAAGACCATGGCCGCATCAGTTTTAGCTTTCAATGGTGCAGTTACTTGGTCTGGTGACTTGTTAGAGGGGAACGCCCATGCAAAGGATACCAAAAGAGATCACTTGGATTTGGAGTATGAGTGGGATTGTTCCATCCACCTTGGATGTTCCATTCTAGAGTTCCAAGGAAGTGTTACAGCATCATGCAGATCAGTTGATGCAATAGGCTTGGAGTGGAGCCTTTGTACCATCAAGAGATGAGTGTGAAGATGAGCCTCCGGAGGCAATTGCTTTGACACCTCTAGATACCACACTCATTGCTTGGCAGTATCTAGTAGAGGGGATATGTCTATTGGAGTTGTTCAGTGGGATTAGCACCAGACTAGCTGCGGTGTTACAGGTGAGTATACGAGTACAGAGGTACTTGTATGTAGAGAGAGATGAGACTGCTAAGTGAGTCTCTCTACATCATGTGGCACACTTGGTCTATCGGTATCAAGAGTTATTACCAATGTCAGCAATCAAAGGTTACCATTTCCTTACTGGGGGTGCATGACTTAGAGAGACATGGGCCTATTCACTTGGTGATTTTTAGATGGCCATGTCAGAGACAAACACATACGGGCCGCAGTTTGGGTCGTCAAGATCCTTGTTCAGGTGTGTTTTGGGAGATGTTACGGATATTACGACATCTCTAGGTTCATCAGTCTGTTTCTCCAGCTTACCTTTTAGAGAACATGCCTTTGATGGGTGATTCTTGCACTAGAGTAGTGGCGAGTACACATCAGGTCCATTCTTGGATAGGACCTGCTATATTGTTAGATGCAGCCAGAGTGGGATCACGGGCTCATCGTCTTTGTCTTTGGTGGACAAACCTCTTACCAAGAGAGGTTTTACAATGTGCTTATGATGGGATTCAACAACTTGACCACGTCCTTGTTGATGACATCTTGGATGTCACACGTCAGTCTCAGATGGTGGTAGTGGCTGATAGGTCACCTATGGCAATGGTGAACCTAGTGGGACAGCCTAGAGCTACATTTCCCACACTCATGAGTTTCACTGGCTCTCATGCTTTTAGAGAGGCAGGACCTGGACTTGTTTGGGACTCACAATTATAGTAGTTGGTGGAGCCCAATGCCGATGAGAGAGAGCGGGCGATGGGTTTTTGCACCGGTATTACCGTTGTTCCAGCAATGTTAGAGGCATCTAGGCATCAAGTGTTAGGTCAAGCTATGGACCTGAACTGTTTGACTTGGATTTTGAGCCTTGGCTTGGTAGAGCAGCGTAGGATGCGCTTGATAGGCATCACCACTCGGACACTTGTGCTTATCAAGATGATTCAGGCACATGCTAGGGGTGATGGACCAAGTGGACATGGTATTCTTGGGACACAACCAGTAGCTACTAGGGAGAGTGATCTACTTGGAGTCCATCCAGGTGAGCATGGGCTACTTGGATTACACCCTTGGTCCACTTGGGATGCAGCTAGAGGACGTGTAAAGCTTGCAGCCAAAGTGAAGGGAGTTTTTCATACAAAGGTTGAGACCTCTAGTGATCGGGGGCATGACACTATTGCTCCCAAGGGCCCAGTGTAGCAGCCAGTCAGCACGTCTTCCACTCTTATAACAGTTACAAAGGATACTTGGGAGCCAAATCTTGGACCCAAGCTTGTTGGAGAGGAAAGACGGAGGGTTTGGAGGTTCTTGAGGAGTTGCACGAGTTGTTTTGCCTTCAGTATGAAGGATTTGGGTGCTTTGAAGGGACCTGGTATACGGATTGAGCTGACTTGCGATACACCAGTTTTTTGACGTCCTTATTGCTATAGTGACATGGAGAGGACATTGATTCAAAGCCGGAGTAGTGACCTTTTTGAGGCTGGTTTGGTGGAGATTTCACATGTAGAGTATGCATCAGCAACATTGATGCCAGCCAAGAAAGATATGCATGGCAAATATACAGATAGGCAGATGTGTGGAGATTACTATCCTATTAGCACATACCAAGGCTCATTGGTATGCCATGCCTACACCAGAGGAGATTTTTGATGCAATTGGGCATGCAAAGGTCTTCAATACTTTGGATCTTTGAGCGGTATATCATCAGTTGCCGATCAGGGAGGAGGATAAGTCCAAGACAACATTTTAGGCTATTGATCTTCACGGTAAAGATGTGTTATATCATTGGAGGTTCTTACCATTTGGGTTAAAGAATTCTCATGTTGAGTTCCAGAGGGTCATGGATAGGATCCTAGTTAGATTGGATTTTGCTTGGTGCTATATTGATGACATTTTGGTCTATAGCACTACTGTGGACGAGCATGAGAGATAGTTGTTGGAGGTGTTTGAGAGGTTGAGATCTCATGGACTCAAATTACATCCTGGGAAATGTAGGTTCTTCCATGAGCAGGTTGAGTATTTGGGTCACACTGTCTAGCCCGGAGGACTTGGTGTTCAGCAGACCAAGGTAGAGGCTATTGCAACATATTCCTCGGCCTACGGATGTGAGCAGAGTGCAAGCATTCCTTGGGTTGGTGAACTTCTATCCCCGCTATGTTAGAGGATTTAGTGTCATTGCCAAGGCCTTGAAGAAGCTGACCAAGCTTACAAAAGAGTGGTGTTGGGGAGATGAGTAGGAGAGAGCTTTTGTAGAGCTCAAGGAGAGGTTGACATTTGCTCCTATTTTGAGGAGACCGATCAAAGGATGACCATTTCAGGTTCATACTGATTGCAATATGTTGGGGCTTGGAGCGGTGCTCACCCAGCATGATGATGAGGAGAAGGAGTTTGTGGTGGCCTATGCTAGTCGCTCCAACAATTCAGCAAAGGCAAAGTATAGTTCATATGAGGGAGAGTGCTTGGCAGCAGTTTGGGTAGTATCACATTTCCGATGTTACCTATTTGGTAACCCCTTCACTGATCATCAGCCACTGAAGTGGTTAATGGAGTCCAACAAGATTTTAGGGAAGCTTGCATGATGGGATTTGATTTTACAAGAGTATGATTTCATGATTGTTCACAGACCTGGAGTGGTGAATCGTGATGTAGATGGGTTGAATACAAACCCATGTCCTAGCCAGCAGGATCAGACTGGCGCACGTTGGCATGGTGAGACAGATGAGGAGATGGTGCCAGGTTGGCATGCATTTGCCTTTCTATGTATATTTTCTAAGGCTTTGGTGGTATCTCTCTCAGCCCATATAGAAGGAGTTATTGAGGTCACAAAGTGAAGATATTGGTACATTTCAATGAGACATTCATGATGATGTCTTAGTGATGGACTATCTTTGCACTAGTGTTGTGGGTGGCACAATTGGGGCCAAGGAGAGAGACCATGTTCTTCAGCAAGCCCAACAGTTCAGATTGGGGGGTAGACACCTTTTGCGTGTATGGGAGGATGGTAAAGTGCAAGTAGTACCACTTCCATCTCAGAGACCACAGTTGGTTTGTCATGCTCATGAGGAGCTAGGACATTTTGGAGTCAAGCGTACATATAGCTTACTCCAGAGTCATTATTGGTGGCACGGTATGCACACCAAGGTACAGCAGTTTGTTGCCAGATGTGTGGTTTGTGACCAAGTTAGAGCATCATTCAATGCTCCTACGCCACAGTTACACCCACTACCTATCATGGGATTGGGTTACCATTGGAGTTTGGACTTTGTTGGACCTTTACCGTTGACTGTGAGACATCATCGGTATGATTTGGTGATGGTGGAGCACTTCTCCAATTGGATTGAGTTGGTGGCACTTCCTGCCAAGTCTAGTGAAGGGATAGCTTACTTGCTCCTAGATCGAGTTCTTAGTTATTTTGGTGCACCAACTGAGGTTTTGACTGATCAGGGTACAGAGTTCTTGGGAGAGTTTCAGGTCTTGTGTGACAATGCTTTGATTGATCATCGTACTACATCCCAAGATCACCCTGAGGCAGATGGCTTAGCAGAGAGAGTGGTTCAGACAATGAAGAGAAGATTGCAAAAGTATGGTTTGCAGAGAGGCCACTTGGGAGATTGGGATCTCCAATTACCTTGGTTGGCCATGGGCTATCGGTTCAGCCAGCAAGCTTCCTTAGCATCCTTCTCTCCATACTTTCTACTTTATGGATGAGATCCAAATTTACCTATAGCCATTCATCGAGATGCTACAATAGTTTTGGACTTGGATGATCCAAATGTATGAATGAGCACATGTTCTCAATGGGTAGAGATCTTTTGGAGAGTGATGCCGATGGCCTTTGAGAACTTGGCGATTGCTCAGCATAGAGATACTTTACGCTATGCTACCATTCAAGGAGGAGGTTATAGACCCTCAATTGGTCGATTTCATTCGGGAGACTATGTATATCCACAACAGACAACAGCAACAACACTTGATGTTTCAATATGCCACACTATCTTGAGAGTGCGTGAGGTTTTGCCATCTGGAGTCCTTGTGTTAGAAGGACATGATGGAGTTGTTTGGAAGGATCATGTGCACAATTGTGCGCCATGCCACCTCCCAAACATTGATGGTACTATGGACCTAAGCTTGGCACTTTTACGTGCAAGCTTGAGGTGTATGTTATGTGGCTCTTTTGGTAGAGCTACTACTATGTTAGTGTGTGATAGTTGTTTGAGAGGATGACATATGGCATGTATGACTCCTCTCCTCACGGTGGTTCCTCAGGGACAGTGGTTATGTCCTAGGTGTACTTGACCTATAGCTAGTTCATTCTTTATATGATATATATTGCAGACAAGCGACTAACGATGGGGCTCTATAGCACCCGGCCTCTTGATCTTTGCCCATTATAGGGTATACCATATACTTAGAGTAAATGACTATATGGAGTTAGAGGGACCTAACCACCAGCTAGAGAAACAATTGTGGCACTTTAGAGTCTATGTATGACTTGTGTGTGAGTTGTGCTTCTATAGTGTATGATGTTTATAGCAATGTATACACACAAGATAACTGTCATGCCATTTGTAGTGTCACATCTAGATTGCTCAGACATTGGAGTTGCAATGATAGTAGTTAGAGTTATTTCAGCAGTTTCTCAGAGACTATTCCAATGGTCAGATTTGTGTTCAGGGTATTGACTTCACCGTGGGGCCCCCCGTCACTTTGCACTGTTTGCACCATCCAATGTGCTATTAGCAGGACCGTTACAGTTTCAGACCTAACTCGAGTCTAGGGGGTATACTTTTGAAGTGCAACTCCATAGAGCTGACTTCTCTGATGTTGAGCCTTTGAGTTCTTGGCTATGGTGGACAAAGTCCGGCAAGCATCACCTGGATTCTCTATGTTGGAGTGGGTGTGGCTTGACTATAATTAGTGCCTAGTTGTTGGCAGTTTATAGAGTGACAGATCAAGTACTGATCTGAGTTGAGTTGAGTTGAAAGTAGTAAACAATCTGTGTGGTACCTACATTTTTTGTTTTTTTTCTATATGGTTAGCATTTGAAGAAGAAGTAGGTGGTTAGAACCTAAAGAGGGCTAACCTGGGAAGAAATAAGAAGAAGCGGGGGTGTGAAGTAAAACCCAAAGTTGACCTTGGGTCAAGACGTGAAGTAAAACCTGAAGACACAAAGACAAAGAAGAAGAAGGAGAGACTTTGTATCAGGCGGCATGAGCGGATCCAAAGAATATGTAACAAACTTCTTTGGAGTCGGTGCAATCAAGAAAGTACACGGGAAGAAAGTAATGACCTCGGGATCAAGAACTTCTTGATAGTGACAAGTAACAACTTCACCAAATCAGAAACTAGAAAGGAGGAGCAACTTAAGAGTGACTGATTGGCGCAAGACTGCAAATTTACAAGTTGCACAAGGAAGAAGAGCAATGTACAGTCGTTACTCTGTTCCTATTTAGAGTCAACCCAAATTAATGCAAATTGCAAATCCGCAGGAAGAGGAGTGGGTAAGGATTTCAAGGATGATCTTCCACAAGAAGAAGGTGAGGAAGCACACGATGACTCCGAAAATGAGTAAGTAGAGTGCGGTGAGAGGGCTTGCAATTTGTAGATTAGAAGTAATAGCATGGATCAAAGTCTTGACGAGACTTTGTATCACGTTCCTGGCCTAGAATTGGAACTTCAGTTTTCTAGGTTTCATGGTAGAAATTGCAGCAAGCAATTGCAAGGATGGTCTGAAGCATGAGGGGAAGAGAGGGAATCCCGCTTGATGGACGGAGGCGGATTGGAGAGAAGTGTTGGGAAGAGAAGTAGGAGATGTAGGAGGTACCACCTTCTATCGAAAGTGTGATGCTTCAAAAGAGACTGCTGAAGTGAGGAATTTGTTCAATCGACCCCGCACTAAGAATGGGTATAAGGTGGACATTATAGAGACCTTGAGCAAAGAGGGATAGTAAGCACAATGATAGCAATGTTCAAGCCAGAGCAAACCACCTATGTTACTATGCAACAGGCAGTGTTCTTTCACCAAATGTTTGCAAGAGAGGTAGTAGATTGGGCGAAATGTCTGCATCAGAGAGTGGGCCAGATGATTTCAGGATGGAGAATGGATATGCCACCACATTACTTTGTGTCATTCGCAGCGCACTTTTATTTTGGGTTGAACTTGCTGACTTCGGAAGAACAAAGTCAAATGCGTTTGCACTTTCCAGATTTATGAAAGGAAGCCGATGTAGATGAGCGATATTATATGGAGAGAGTGCAAGATGGGGATGTGTACTACAAGGAGAGTGGGAAGGAGAAGATCGTAGCAATTGACCTTCCAAGGGCAAGAAAGAGAGCCAAGCCTGAGAGTCGTGTTGCGATATTCCAACCCCAAAAAGTTCCAAAGCTTAACCCAATGGCGGTGGTAGTGAAGACAAAGGAAGCCATGCAGGAAGAAGAAGAAGAATCGGAAGGAGAAACCGGATCGAAGGAAGGAATGTTGGGAGAAGAAAAGGAGTTCATGCTATGGAGTAAAGAATTGAGTAGTGACAATGAAGGTGAAGCAGAGGTTCAACAAATGTGACAGCCAATGAAGGAGGCCGGAAAGCCAAGTCACGAAGTTCCCATGCTTGAACAAGGAAGTGAGAAGAAGAAGGGAGAGGAAGTCGTGGCACAACCCCGAACTGCCAAGGATAAGAATGCTCTCAATGTATCTGCACTGGGGCCTAGTAAAGTTACTTAGGAAGGGGGAGAAAGTTTAGAAGAAGAAACTTTGAAGGTGCAAAGATTGCGACTTTGGAGCAAGGCACAAGACGTAGAGTAGTCAAAACCCAAAGTCCGAGCCAATGATGCAAGGTGTGAAGGAGTGGACTATTTGTCCAGAGTCATATGTCCGCTGTTGATGATGTTATAGTAGAAGAAGATAGAGATGGTAAGTGCCAATCTTGAGGTGCCGGATGAATTGGCAGTAGTAAAGACCTAGAGTGCAGAAACATTGTTGCTACGGAGTAAGTTGATGAGGGTGGAGATGGAAGTCAAAGAACTTTGGGTTGAGGAGGTCCTTCGGAGTAAGCACTTTGAGGTGATGAGGGAAGAATTAGTAAAAAGTCACGAGGAAGCAAAGGAGATGACCGTGATGGTTGCAGTGTTGAAAGAAGAACTTGCAAATGCGCGTGTAGAGTTGATACACTCCAAAGCAATTATTGCGGTGATGGAGCAAGAGTTGGAGAGTCTCAAGAAGAAGGCAGCGGAGAAAGATCAAGCTTGGCAATGAGAGTTAGTGGAGCGCAGTAGAGAAAAAGATTGGTTGTGAGGATTGGTGTGAGTAGCAGAAGAGCAACTCTCTGTGAATCGGCAAGAGAAGGAGGCATTGAAGGCTGAATTTGAAGATGAACTCCAGATGTATCGCAGTGAATTGGAGGAAGAAAGGAAGAAGGAGAAGCTTACGGTTGTAGAAGAAGCTAATGAAGTAGAAGGCGTCGTCAATGAAATCAAGGCCATGCTCAGCACAGAAATTGAATGTAAATTCAAGGAGGCGAGATTGCATGAGCTGAAGTTATTAGTGTAGGAGACGCGCAAGAGGGAGGCAAAGGACACGGAGTTGAATAATCTCTTAATTTGTCTGTGAAATCGTGTAGATAGGAAGATGTTAGAAGTGGGAGACAATGTGTGCCTCAGACTAGATCTTGTTAGGACAAAGGTAGCTAAACTTTGTAGTGAGGTAGAAGAAGTACGAAGACCCAAAGTTGTAGTCTTTGGAGTTCAAGTGTCTTCGGAGTTGTTCTCTGAAACTTTAGAGAAGAGTGGGTCGGGAGATAAGGACATAGATAGATTACCCATGACCTCAATTGTAGATTGTAGTGAAGAAATTGTAGAAATAGAAGAGTTAGGAGTAGTTATAGAGAGATCATTGGGTTTGAAAGCCAATGACGAGGTTGACATTGGATTGGATTAGAAATAGATTTGAGATCTAAAGAGACAGATATGAAGAGATGCGATGTCATTTTGGATCTGCAGGTTTGTAGAGTTGTTAGGAAATGGTATTTTTGTTAGAATTGTTGTTTGCTTCACTATTTAAGATTGGCATTTGCAGTCTTATGTTGTTTAATGCTCATAATTTCAGAGAATAGATAAAGTGAAGTGTTGTGAAGCAGTGCTCATTGCTTGAGCTTGATTTCAAATATCAATTTTGTGCTTGTGTTTATGAGTGTTGGGAGAAATTTGAAGTGCAAGTTAGTGTGCTTGTTGGATGTTGGATTCCGTTGTCTTGATCTTCATTCAGTGTGTTTGATCTTGAGTGAAGTGCAATCTGAGCAATGCCTTGACAGATTTGAGAGGAATTGTATTATTGGTAGTATTATGCATTTGTGAGTGCAGTGAAAGTTGATGTAAAGCAATTTTGATCAAGGAAGTTGTGCCTTCAGTGGAGGGGTGGAACACAATTCTAAGGCAAAGTCATTTTGTAGTGAAGTGCCATTTTTGGGAGAGCCTAAATCATCACAATCAAGATTATTTGGAAAGATTTGATGGAGTTGTGATTAAGAAGTGTTAATTTGTGATAAGACTGCAAATCAAAGCTTGTTATTCTCTTTTGGGTGTGGTTTCTACCTGAGAGATTAAAGATGCAACCAAGAAGAACTACATTGTAACATTTGACTTTGTATTTGACCAATTCTGAATCGTATCTCTATGGGAACGAACTTTACTTACCTGATTACCACAAAAATGATATTTGCCGGGTTGTCACAATCTGATTATTGTGGCACTTTAGATTCTATGTATGACTTGTGTGTGAGTTGTGCTTCTATAGTGTATGATGTTGATAGCGATGTATATACGCACGACAAGTTGATTGTAATGGAAATCATTATTTGTATGAGCATATAAAGATTCATTTATTTTATTTGATTGACATATTTTCCACAATATAATATATATCCATAGGTGATCTATATATTTAAGATCTTTTTCTCTATTTGTAACAAATAGCCCTTTTTATTTTGAAAAAATATACACTTTTTAATATAGCAATATCTTTTAATTCCATCAAATATTTTGATAGGATAAAAATGATATCTACCTATTCTAGACTCATTCTTGATTCCATCTTTCTACATCCAAAATATGAATAGGTACTCACCATGGTTGTTGAAGGCAAGAATTAAAGGTCGTGACCTTGCTCGTGAAGGAAATGAAGTTATTCGTGAAGCATGTAAGTGGAGTCTTGAATTGGCTTCCCAAGAGCCGAGTATAAATACAAGTATATCAAAGTGAAGCAGGCATTCTAAAACATTAATGCAGAATTAAAGCCACTTTGAACTTAATTCTTAACTAATTAGATAAACTAAATCCTTGACTAAATTAGAATACATATTCTATATGTGAGAGAAAATTGCAACTATGTATAAAACATGAAGGATGGGAAGACTTCATCAAGCTGTTCAAGGGTGAGACAAAATACATATAATGGGGCTAAGCCCCAATAGAGTTGATACGAGAAATATGCCTTATTGCATCTAAGATATCCGAGCTAATCAAGTTGTATGGTCTACAACCAAATGGAGCATCCAAGGGAGCATCACCTATTGTGAATGCTCTCCTTTGGATTGCACTAGCCACTACCCTCTATAGAGCAATAGACACATGTTGTCTAAAATATGCTACAAAGTATGAGAGTGAGAGTGGTACCCCTGGCATCTAACATGATAAGCTCTCATGCACTCCTTGACAAATGTGTTGGACGATGCATCCCTAGCTCCATATAACTCCAAGGCTAGAGGAACAAAGAGGTGACCTTGTTGCATACCCCTATACTTAGAGACCTTGCGAGTTGTTGTTATACTCATTGCCCATCCAACAAGATGGGTAATCACTCCCTCCAAAATTGTATCACACGTAGGGTCCATGCAAAGAATCAGATGAGAGTCACATAAACCTTTTCACACCAAGCATATCTCTCGTGAATTCATCCATTACACAAAAGGTATGTAGTTCACCTTGATGTGATGCTACAAATACTAGAAGCATCAAGAACAAACTTTACTAACTCAGGCTCTTTTGTTCATATGCTAGTCCAATTCTTTGTCAATCTCTCAGTCCATCCTTACTCTCCACCTCAGAGTCAACTATCTCAAATCCAATATAACCCTAAGGCATAAGAGCAAAACCTAACAAACTCTCCCTTGACTCTTGTCTTGGAGTTAGTAACCTTGCAACAATTTATCACTCGGGAAGTTCTAGACAGACAACCAATCACTTGACCTCTCCTTTAAACTAGGATAAACTAGAACATATAACCATAGCCCATACAAGGATAGAGTAACCAAAACAGCCAAGGTCACCTCTAATGCTAGGTCACCCTACTCATGCTCCACTTGCACAACCTGCAGGGTAGCACAATGCCTAGAAAAACTTTCTAAAGGTATGACTTTGGTAAAGGCATCAGCTAGGTTGAGCCTACCATCAATCTTGACTAGATCAAACATTTTCTCAGACACAACTTGCCTAAGAAAGTGATATATGATGCCTATATGCTTAACCCTACTATCCATCACCTGATTTTCAGCTAGGTGTAAAGCACTTTGACTATCACAATGAAGCATTACCTTACCATGCATTAACCCCATCTAAGCAACAAGTCTATCAAACCAAATTTCCTCCTTTGTTGCTTCTATTGCTGCCACATACTTAGCTTCTGTAGTAGACTGTGCAACATACTTCTGCAAGGTAGATCTCCAACTAATGCACCCACCACCAAGTGTGAATACATACCCCGTTGTTGACCTCCACTTGTCCAGATCTTGTCCATAGTCAGCATCTACATATCCATCTAGTGATGGGCATTCATTGATCTTTTATCAAATAAGAGCCCATAGTCTAGTGTACCTCTCAAATACCTTAGAATCCACATAACTACTTCCCAATGTGTCCTTCCTGGATTTGACATAAACCTGCACACCTTACCCATTGCTAGGGCAAGATCAGGTCTAGTGCAAGTCATCAAGTACATGAGACTCCCTACAGCCTTCTCACATGGAATGTTAGCCATCAAACCTTTCTCCACAACATCTGTAGGACAAATATGCCGCTGAAAGCTTGAAATGAGAAGCTAGAGGAGTACTTACTAGTTTATAGTTCTCCATGTTGAACCTAGCAATTACCTTCCTAGCATACTTACCTTGCGTCAACCACAACTGACCAGTGCTCAAGTTCCTCTCGATCTCAATGCCTAATATCCTTGTGGCCAACCCTAGATCCTTCATCCTAAACTCCAAACTCAAGAGCGCCTTGAGCTTGTTCACCCTAGATCTATCCTTGGTAGCTATCAAGATGTCATCCACATACAACACAAGAATAATAAAACCAAAGGTCTTATTACTCATTGGTTTCATGTACACACAAGGGTCAAACAAACTCCTATTGAAACCCTAAGTGTGCATAAACACATCAAACCTCTTGTTTTATTGCCGAGGTACAAGGACTTTAGCAATCTGCATACCTTGTCCTCTTGGCCTTTCTTTACAAACCCCACAGGTTTTCTTATGAAGATCCTTTCATCCAAGGTGCCATAAAGAAACACCATGACAACATCTATTTGATCTAAAGTAAGACCAAATAATGCAACAAGCATAGATAATAGACATATTGTGAAATACTTTGCAACAAGAGAAAAGACCTCATTCTACCCCTCCTCTTGAGTGAACCCCTTTGCTACCAACCTAGCCTTGTAAATCTTTGATCCCTCCTTAGGACCCTCCTTCAACTTGTAGATCCACTTGCAATCTATCACTTATTGATCCTTAGGTAACCTAACTAGCTCCCAAGTCTTGTTATCTCCCAAGGATTTCATCTCCCTCTCCATAGAATCAAACCACTCATCCTTTTCACTAGAAGAACATGCTTCCGTGTAGGATAAGGATTTACCTTCTTCCAAGACCAAAGCATGAGCATCATCCCCAGAAGTCAAGTCATCATCCAACAACTTTGTTGAAATCAATCCACGTATCATATCTATTTGGAGCTTGACTAGCATCCTTTGATGACCTCTTGGATGAACTCTCCACTTGATCTCCATGTGTAAGTCCAATTTGAAACTAACCTAGCATATTTTGTTGTGCACCAACAACTACTTGCTCCACTTGTTCTTGCATTTCAAGAATGTGCTTTGGTATAGGAGCACCTCCTCCTCCTCATCCTTAAGTGATCATCTCCTCCTCAACTAGATCCACGGACTTACCTTTGTTAGTTTAGGGAGCTTGATCATTCTCCCCTTCCTTGAATGATCTGGATTCATTAAAGGAAACATCCCTACTGACCACAACCTTATACGCTATTGGATCCCATAACCTATAAGCTTTCACTCCACTTGCATAGCCAAGAAAAACACATTTCTCTGACTTAGCATCCAACTTGGACCTATTCTACTGAGGTATGAGTGAATATGCATCACAACCAAATATCTTCAATCTACCATAATCAGCTGGTTGCTTATGCCTCAACTCATATGGCGTCTTGAAGTTGATTGCACTAGATGGAGAAATATTTACCACATGTTGTTGTGTTGATGGCTTCTCCCCAAAACTCATGTGGAAACTTTGATTTGCTCAACATACTCCGTGCATGTTCCAACATTGTTTGGTTGAGCTGCTCAGCAATACCATTCTGTTGCAGAGTGTAAACTGTATGAAGGTGGCGAGTTATTCCCTGTTCTGTACAATACGCTTGCAACTCTCCAGAGATATACTCCCCATTGTTGTCTGATCTCAAACACATCATCTTCTCCCCAATCTGAGTCTCCACTTGGGTCTTCAACTTCTTGAAAGTGGCAAAGACTTCAAACTTGTGGTGCATGAAATAAATCCATACAAACCTTGATTAATCATCAATAAATGTTACATAGTAAACTTTTTTTAAGTGTGAGGGTGTAGGGGATGGTCTCCACACATCACTATGTACATACTTGAGTAGACCCTTGGAACCCATTTTGACTTTCTTCTGCTCCACATGTACTATTGAGGCTATTGCTGCACTTAGAGACTCTTTATGAGTCCTTGAACCTTCCACCTTAAAACTCCAATACTCAAGAGAGTAGGTTAAAAGATGGAAATTGTTTTACAACAGCTTCTTCAAATACTCAAAGTCAACATCTAGTTGCATCAACTTGTAGCCCTAAAGATAAGCTTTCTAACGATTATTCATTTGAGTCTTGAGTCAAAAGTTAAAAATTGAATTCCAAAGAGGGTAAAACCTTGGATTCTATACCACATTCATAAGTCTAAGACTTCTCCCCCATTGACTCTCTTCAGGTTCTAATTCTTGCTTGTCTTTGATGGTGCAATAGCAAACCTTTAATTGAGGAGGAGTTTTGCCAATATAATGGTACAAAATTTCACTACGGGACTCACTCAGGAAATCTGGATAAGGATTGTGCAGATCTTTAGACTTTCTAAAGTGAATAATCAAGTAAGTAAGCAAGTACATTCAACAGCATGGTCACCATCTCCTCAAGATTTCAGCTCCTACCTTCTTTTTGCTCCAATGAGAGTTTGGTAGTAATTTGATGAAGAGCCTTCTATCGACTTCTGATCCTTCCTTCCACCAATTGGTTCTTCTTCATTCTAGGTCAATCTTCACCAACTCTTCCTTCACCATGGGGGAGCTACTGCTTCCAATGTTTGGTCCTTCTCATGGGTAAACTTTAGGAAGAGTTGAATTTTGAGGTGCCTTGTCTACCTTTCACACTCACTTGCATTGTCCTTCCAAGGCCTAGATGTCCTGCCAACCTTTCACTTTCTAAACTTCCTTGATGTCTTGATGACAAGTAAGTTGAGTATATGGCTTCACAAAAATCAGCTAGTGGTGCTACAAACCTCCTTCAAGGCTTGATCTCTTTGTTTCTCACAAACTGCAAGGGGCGATGTTCACTTGCTCTGACAAGGTCAAACTGTAGTCACAACTCAATTTGTAGTCGATGAACTGCCTGCTACAAAGGCTTAGAGTAGAAATTTATGTCTCAATATCCCTCCATTGTCCATTTTGTTAATCACTCTCTGCAGTTCTACTCCGACTAGTAATCCATTGACTATTCAAATAAAGAGTCGCCTTATCTTTAACATCAGCGGAAGAAGTTCCTATAAAATCAACATTGCCTGATTGAGACATAGTGAGTGTTGAAGGTGATCTTTGCATGCAGTTTGAGGTTTTTGAATTGCAATCACATTCACCTCAGCAATAACATTGTTCTTCAGCCAATAATGGTGACTTGAACATCAAACTTTGAGAAAGATAAGCTGCTTTGGCAAAACAAGAGCCAATAATAGCTGGAAATAAGCTCTCAAAGAACATGTCAGGTACGACAACTGAAGCCTACCTCTTGTGCAGCCAAGGTGCTAGTGTGGATTGGAGTCACCAATGAGATGGCAGTAAGATGTGATAACTGTAGCACGTAAGAAGGCTAGAATCTCGAGTCCATTTGTATCTTGGCTACACCAATCACATTATTTTGCTAGAACATATTGTAGGTAGTACGGGTCTGTTATTAGGTCAAATATCCAAGTCCTTCACTCTTTTCTACACCCATCTATTGTAGGTGTTGAGAAACTTCTTCAAAATTGAATCGTTCAACTTGATTGCTTCAAGAGTTTTCTCAAAGAGAATTGCCACAATATGTTCTGGAAAAAATAAAAAACGTGGAAAATTTGTCAATATTACCAGCTACTTGGTTGATTTCAAGGTTCAAGAGCGATGGCACATGATTCTTGTCTATTATTCCCACTTTTGTCACACTCCAATCCACAATTTGCCTTGCAACAAAGGAATTCACCTCTCCATTGCAACTCAGTTCTCACAGCCCTACCCGTTACCGAGAAACCACAATCAACTAAGCAAGAACTCCATGTTGTACATATGTAAGTGCAATGAGACTGTAGAATATTTGGGTTGGACCCAATTGGTTGTGTCATGTGCGATCACATTGACCGATGATCCTTCCTAATCTCAAAAATAGAACACCTTCTCCCTTCTGCTTCCAAGGAACTATCAAAAAACCTTGTATGAACCTTGGCTCTAATGCCAATTTCAAAGAATCAGACGAGAGTCACATAAACCTTCTCACACCAAGCATATCTCTCGTGAATTCAACCATTACACAAAAGGTATGTGATTCATCTTGATGTGAGGCTACGTCCACAAGAAGCATCAAGAACCAACTTTACTATCTCAGGCTCTTCTGTCCATATGCCAATTCAGCCCTCCGTCAGTCTCTCAGTCCATCCTTACTCTCCACCTCAAAGTCAACTATGCCAAATCCAACATAACCCTAAGGCATAAGAGCAAAACCTAATAGTCCATAATAGTAATACCAATAGCTAGATAGATGATCTAGAGATGAAATTTGGTTTGGTAACATCTGGAAGGATGTTATACATGATGGACTAAGTAAATAAGCTAGAGGTATCACCAAAAGAGTACTTCTACTAATAGGTCAGAAACCAAAACATGCTTGGAAACTTTAGAATCACTAACTTGTTGTGCGTATATACATTGCTACACAACATACATTGCTGTCAACATCATACACTATAGAAACACAACTCACACATAAGTCATACATAGACTCTAAAGTGCCACAATAATCAGATTGCTTAACACTTTCAACTCAACTCAACTCAGATCAGTACTTGATCTGTCACTCTATAAACTGCCAACAACTGGGCACTCAAGCCACACCCACTTAAGCATAGAGAATCCAGGTGACGCTTGCCGGCCTCTGTCCACCATAGCCAGGAACTCGAAGGCTCAACATCAGAGAAGTGAGCTCTCTGGAGCTCACTTCAAAACTATACCCCCATGGACTCGAGCTAGCATTGAAACCCTAACGGTCCCGCTGACGGCACACTCGACGGTGCAAACGGTGCAAAGTGACGGTGGGCCCCACCGTGAAGTTAGTACCCTGAACACCAAATCAGACTGTCGGAAAGTAGTCCTTGAGAAACTACTAGAATAACTCTAACTACTATCACTGGAACTCCAGTGTCCGAGCAGCTAGATGCGGAACTACAAATGGCGTGACAGCTGTCGTGCGTATATACATCGCTACACAACATACATCTTTGTCAACATCATACACTATAGAAACACAACTCACACATAAGGCATACATAGACTCTAAAGTGCCACAATCGCCCTCCTAGCTGGCGGTTAGGTCCCTCTAACTCTAGATAGCCATCTACTCTAAGTATATGGTATACCCTCTACTGGGCAAAGATCAGGAGGCCGGGTGCTATGGAGCCCCATCGTTAGTCGCATGTCTGCAATCTATACCATATAAAGAATGAACTAGCTACAGGTCAAGTACATCTAGGACATAACCACTGTCCCTGAGGAACCACCGTGAGGGGAGGAGTCATACATGCCATATGCCATCCTCTCGAACAGCTATCACACACTAACATAGTAGCAGCTCCACCAGAAGAGCCACATAACATACACCTCAAGCCTGCACGTACAAGTGCCAAGCTTGGGTCCATAGTACCATCAATGTTTGGAAGGTGGCATGGCGCACAATTGCGCACATGATCCTTCCAAACAACACCATCATGTCCTTCTAACACAAGGACTCCAGATGGCAAAACCTCGCGCACTCTCAAGATAGTACGGCCTGTAGAAACATCAAGTGTCGTCGGTGTTGTCTGCTGTAGATATACATAGTTGCATGGATGAAATCAACGGATCGAGGGTCTATAACCTCCTCCTTGAATGGTAGCATAGCGTAAAGTATCTCTATGCTGAGCAATCGCCAAGTTCTCAAAGGCCATCGGCATCACTCTCCGAAAGATCTCTGCCCGCTGAGAACATGCGCTCATCCATACATCGGGGTCATCCAAGTCCAAAACTACAGTAGCATCTTGACGAATGGCTGCAGGTAAATCTGGATCTCGTCCATAGAGTAGAAAGTATGGAGAGAAGGATGCTAAGGAGGCTTGCCGGCTGAACCAATAGCCCATGGCCAACCAAGGTAACTGGAGATCCCAATCTCCCAAGTGGCCTCTCTGCAAACCATACTTTTGCAATCCTCTCTTCACCGTCTGAACCACTCTCTCTGCTAAGCCATCTGCGTCAGGGTGATCTCGGGATGTAATACGATGATCAATCAAAGCCTTGTCACACAAGACTTGAAACTCTCCCAAGAACTCTATACCCTGATCAGTCAAAACCTCAGTTGGTGCACCAAAATGACTAAGAACTCAATCCAAGAACAAGTAAGTTGTCCCTTCACTAGACTTGTCAGGAAGTGCCACCAACTCAATCCACTTGGAGAAGTGCTCCACCATCACCAAAACATACCGATGATGTCTCACAGTCAGCGGTAAAGGTCCGGCGAAGTCCAAACTCCAACGGTAATCCAATCCCATGATAGGTAATGGGTGTAACTGTGGCGTAGGAGCATTGAATGATGCTCTAACTCGGTCACAAACCACACATCTGGCAACAAACTACTGCACCTCGGTCTGCATACCGCGCCACCAATAATGACTCTGAAGTAAGCTGTATGTACGCTTTACTCCAAAATGTCCTAGCTCCTCATGAGCATGACGGACCAACTGTGGTCTCTGTGATGGAAGTGGTACTACTCGCACTCTACCATCCTCCCATACACACAAAAGGTGTCTACCCTCCAATCTGAACCGTTTGGCTTGCTGAAGAACACGGTCTTTCTCCTTGGCCCCAACTGTGCCATCCACAACACTAGTGCAAAGATAGTCCATCACTAAGACATCATCATGAATGTCTCGCTGAACTATACCAATATCTTCACTCTCTGGATCTATGACGTCAATAACTCCTCCTGTATGCGCTGAGAGAGATACCACCAAAGCCTCTGCAAATATACACAGAAAGGCCAATGCATGCCAACCTGGCACCATCTCCTCATCTGTCTCACCATGCCAACGTGCTCCGGTCTGATCCTGCTGGCTAAGACATGGGTTTCTACTCAACCCATCTGCATCACGATTCACCACTCCAGGTCTATGAACAACCGTGAAATCATACTCTTGTAAAATCAGAGCCCATCGTGCAAGCTTCCCTGAAAGCTTGTCGGACTCCATCAACCACTTCAGCGGCTGATGATCAGTGATGAGAGTGAAGGGGTTACCAAATAGATAACATCAGAAATGTGCTACTGCCCAAACTGCTGCCAAGCACTCTCCCTCATATGAACTATACTTCGCCTCCGCTGAATTGTTGGAGCGACTAGCATAGGCCACCACAAACTCCTTCTCCTCATCATCATGCTGGGTGAGCACCGCTCCAAGCCCCAACATACTCCAATCAGTGTGAACCTGAAATGGTCGTCCCTTGATTGGTCTCCTCAAAATAGGAGCAGATGTCAACCTCTCCTTGAGCTCTACAAAAGCTCTCTCTTGCTCATCTCCCCAACACCACTCCTGTGTAAGCTTGGTCAGCTTCGTCAAGGCCTTGGCAATGGCACTAAATCTTCTAACATAGCGGCGATAGAAGTTTGCCAACCCAAGGAATGCTCGCAGTCTGCTCACATCCGTAGGCCAAGGAATACGTGCAATAGCCTCCACCTTGGTCTGTTGGACACCAAGTCCTCCGGGGTAGATAGTGTGACTCAAATGCTCAACTTGCTCGTGGAAGAACCTACACTTCCAAAGATGTAATTTGAGTCCATGAGATCTCAACCTCTCAAACACCTCCAACAATTGTCTCTCATGCTCCTCCACAGTAGTGCTATAAACCAAAATGTCATCAATATAGCACCAAGCAAAATCCAATCCAGCTAGGATCCTATCCATGACCCTCTAGAACTCAGCAGGAGCCTTCTTCAACCCAAATGGTAAGAACCTCCACTGATATAACACATCCTTGCCGTGAGGATCAATAGCCCAAAATGTTGTCTTGGACTTATCCTCCTCCCTGATCGGCAACTGATGATATCCCGCTCAAAGATCCAAAGTACTGAAGACCTTTGCATGCCCAATCGCATCAAAAATCTCCTCCGGTGTAGGCATGGCATACCGATCAGCCCTGGTCTGTCGGTTGATAGGATGGTAATCTCCACACATCCGCCTATCTGTATAGTTGCCATGCGTATCCTTCTTGGCTGGCATCACTGTCGCTGATGCATACTCTCCATGTGAAATCTCCACCAAACCAGCCTCAAAAAGGTCACTACTCCGGCTCTGAATCAATGTCCTCTCCATATCACTATAACGATAAGGACGTCGAAAAACTGGTGTGTCGTTAGTTAGCTCAATCCGTATACCAGGTCCCTTCAGAGCACCCAAATCCTTCATACTCAAGGCAAAACAACTCGTGTGACTCCTCAAGAACCTCCAAACCCTCCGTCTTTCCTCTCCAGTAAGCTTGGGTCCAAGATCTAGCTCCCAAGTATCCTCTGTAACTGTAGTAGGAGTGGAAGACGTATTGACTGGCTACTACACTGGGCCCTTGGGAGCAATAGTGTCATGCTCCCGACCACTAGAGGTCCCAACCTCTGTGCAAAAAACTCCCTCCACTCTGGCTGCAAGCTCCACATGTCCTCTAGCTGCATCCCATGTGGACCAAGGGTGTAATCCAAGTAGCCCACGCTCACTTGGATGGACTCCAAGTAGACCATTCTCCCTAGTAGCTACTGGATGTGTCCCAAGAATACCATGTCCACTCGGTCCATTGCCCCCTGCAGAATCGTCTCGATAGGCACAGGGCTCACAAGTGTTTGAGTGGTGATGCCTATCAAGCACATCCTACGCTGCTCTGCCAAGCCAAGGCTCACAATCCAGGTCAAACAGTTCAGGTCCATAGCCTGACCTAACACCTGATGCCTAAATGCCTCTGACACTACTAGAACAGTGGTAATACCGGTGCAAAAACCCATCGCCCGCTCTCTCTCATCAGCATTGAGCTCCACCAACTGCTGTAACTGTGAGTCCCAAACAAGTCCAGGTCCTCCCGCTCAAAAAGCATGAGAGCTTGGGAAACTCATGAGTGTGGGAAATGTAGCTCTAGGCTGTCCAACTAGGTTCACCACTGCCATAGGTGACCTATCAGCCACTACCACTGTCTGAGACTGACATCTAGCATCCAAGATATCATCAACAAGAATGTGGTCTAGTCGCTGAATCCCATCATAACTACGCTGTAGAACCTCTCTGGGTAAGAGGTTCGTCCACCAAAGACGAAGACGATGAGCCTGTGATCCCACTCTGGCTATATCTAACAATACAGTAGGTCCCATCCACGAATAGACCTGATGTGTACTCGCCACCACTCTAGTGCGAGAATCACCCATCAAGGGAACGTTCTCCAAAAGGTAAGCTGGAGAAACAGACTGATGAACCTGGAGATGTTGTAGTATCCGTAACATCTCCCAAAACACACCAGAACAAGGATCTTGAAGACCCAAACCACAGCCTGCACGTGTATGTCCCTGACATGGCCATCCAGAAATCACCAAGTGAATAGGCCCATGTCTCTCTAGGTCATGAGCCCCCAGTAAGGAAATGTCTCCTGGTAAGGCCTTCTGGTAACCTCTGACTGCTGACATCGGTAATAACTCCGGATACCGATAAGTCAAGTGTGCCACATGATGTAGAGAGACTCGCCTAGCAGTCTCATCTCTCTCTACATACAAGTACCTCTGTACTCGTATACCCGCCTGTAACACCGCAGCTAGTCCGGTGCTGATCCCACCAAACAACTCCAATAGACATATCCCCTCTACTAGATACTGCCAAGCAATGAGTGTGATATCCAGAGGTGTCAAAGCAATCGCCTCTGGAGGCTCATCCTCACACTCATCCCCTGATGGTACGAAGGCTCCACTCCAAGCCTGCTGCACCAACTGATCTGCATGCTGCTGCAATGCCTCCTCTAAACTCCACAATGGAACATCCAAGGTGGATAGAACAATCCCACTCATACTCCAAAGCCGAGTGATCTCCTCTGGTACTGGAGTATCCTCTGCATGGGCGTTCCCCTCCAACAAGTCACCAGGCCAAGTAACTGCACCGCTGAAAGCTAAAACTGATGCTGTCATGGTCCCGGACTGTAGTGAGCCAAGACTGCCACTACTGAAGTGTACTGGTAGGCGACATACCCGTCCCTCACCAGACTGCCAACCAGGTCTATAAGAGGTTGTCTCCTCCCAATAGTCAATGCTTAAACCCATAGGGTATAACACTGCTCCCCCAACTAGCACATCATATGACTCAGCTATAGTTGCAATAGCCTAAGCTCTCACCATCGAGCTATCATTCGGATGACCAGGCTGAACCTAGACAACAAGCTCTCCATGTGTGATGTACTGTGTCGAACCACCACCAAGAGATGTTTGGATCTGAAATGGACACCTCTCCACATCGGTCTTCCGTAACTCCAGACCGACAACTGCAGCCTTCCCCAACATAAGGGGCTGCGCACCGGAGTCTAACAAGACTCTCTGTGGTGTATAGACCTTCCTTGAAGGTCTCACCAAACAAAAAATCCCCCTCTGGTTATCCAAAAGGACAACACCAGGTGTAAACCGCGCTCTCTCAAAGGCCGGTCTAGCTGGCAACTCCTCCAGTCTAGCCCCTGCTGCCTGCCATAAACCACTGGTCGCTGAACGGATCCCATGCTCCTCAACCAAGTCAGCTCCACTACCAACCACCTCTGCTCTAGTAGTAGGAACTGCACCATCCCTACTCTCACACAACGTGGCAGCCAACCGGAATATTAGGGCTGGGTCAACTCCCAATGTAAACATGTCACTGGCTGAAAACAAAGGATGCCGCATAATCAGCTGAGCCGCCCCCAACATCATGCTAGACTCAGTCTGTGTAGTAGCAGGTGGCTGACTAGCAGGTACTCCATCACCACCTACCACACCTTCACTCGGACGTCTAGGAACCATGGATGTCGTCTACAATGCCTCAGATAGCATGAAAGACCAAGGAAGTCTGACTTGTCTCCCAACCTCTCCTCTCTGTGGGTCCAACTCCACTGATGCTCCTCTAGGCTCTAGAGCACGTACTGCACTCCTAGTCACTGCTACAGATGCATCCACCTGTGCTGCTCTACACATGAAGTCCAAAGTATCTCTATCACCAACATATGAGGTGGAAGCCTCAGCACCCGAATCTGATCTCCTCTGAGCAATAGCCATACTAGCCAATACTGCTCCAACTGCTCAATCCGAGTAGCCATAGTTGTGTCAGAAGTAAGAGCAGGTACTGCACCCCTACTAGGTGTAGATCCTCTACCACCACCTCTACCACCTCGTCCTCCATGAACTGGAGCTCCTCTACTACCTGCCATAGCAGCCCTACCACTCCGTAACTCCGGGTGTAGGTCGAAACACCGGTCACTAGTGTGACCAAATCTGTGGCAGTGCTCACACTACCTCTATGCTGGCTGTGATGCACCAGAGGTATTAGGTCCGCTGCCCTGAGTACACTCTCTCCTATGGTGAGGTCCACCACAAGTCCAACAAGCAACACCACCACTCATTGGTTGCTGTTGACCCGAAAATGAGAGTAAGGGTCTAACTCCACTAGGCCCTCCACTTGCTCCATAGGATCTGGGCTGTCCATCTGGGCTTGTCCTTGAAAACCAACTGGGCGTGGTGCACTCTGCTGCACTCTAGAAGAAGTCACAACCGTGGATGAGGTCTCTCTACCAAATCCAGATGTCACCACTCTCTCCTCCACCATGTTGAGCTCAAAACGCTCAGCCAAACCAAAGACTACTGCCAAAGTGGGCAAAGTAGCCTGCAACAACGTAGCATCACGAACTCTACGTCGCAACTCTATATCCAGTATCCCATACCAAAACTGGACTGCCTGGGCCTCAGTAACTCCCTGAGTGAAACTGATCAGCCGCCTCATGCAAGTGTATGCCTTACGTAGGCTCTCTCCAACCTTCCGCTAGAACTCCTGCAAGCTCCTGAGCTTGTCAGTCCGCACTCCTTGGTAGTTCTGCCTCAAACATAGGAAGAACTCAACCATGGGGTTAAACCCCGGTACCACACCACCTCTTGCAGCGGTACCTCCACTTGTAGTAGCACTATCTCCAGCTAGTGCACCTCTACTAGCTCCACCAACACTACTCGAGCTAGAACTCGTGGGTACAGCCAATCTACTCCTGGCTACCGAGCCTGAAGTAATGGAGACATAGTGTGGAGACCAATACTGTCTCCGTAACTCAATCTCCTCCAAATGAGCTCTCCTGAACTCATGGTAGTCATCCATTGGCGGACCTTCCAGATGTTGGAACAACCCCTTCCATGCCATGAAGGGTGTGAACAAAGTCGGGTTCCGCATCTGCTGCAGATCACACCAACTATCAAACTCCTGGATGAAGTCATCCAACTCAATGGTACCCACTATACTAGAGTAACGCTTAGGGCCTTTGGAGGCCCCATAAATCTTGTCCATGTCCCACAACAACGGTGCGGACACACCAAGTGCACTCTCAACTGAATCAGCTCTTGTGTCGAACTCCAACTCAGAGTCAATCTCCTCCCTCACTGGGACCTGAGATACAGGCTGATACCGAGCACCACTCCAAGTAAACCCATTGCGTACTGCAAGGCTAACTCCTCTAGAATCTCCAAAGAACTCCGTCGTGACCACGTAACTACAACAACAAACCCAAACCACCAACTGCAACTGCAAGTCGCAACCGCAAGTGCCCCACCAAGTGCCAACACCACCACATGCCAACACCAACTAGACACCACCCACTAATATAACTCTAACCGAGATAACTACACTAGGGGAAAGGCAACCTGTAACCTACCATCATAACACGCACTCTCACGGTCTACAGGTCATCACTTCCTGCCTCACCGGAGAGAAACAAAGGTAGTCTGATTGTTCATCACTCCAGCCTCACCACCGAGAGCACACCAGAGCACCAACGCTCAAAAGTCAGGGCACCTCACACAAACGTGGTGCACAAACAGGAAGTAGAGAATGGAGGGGATCCAATCACAAGAAATCTAAACAAAAACACTCCATCTCATAACACAACACGGGACTAACTCTGCCACCATTTGGCATTTGACATAAGAGAGTGTTCGTATCTAAGTCCTAAGCTACTAGGATCACCAAGAATGGGATCAAACTGCCTCTCCTAAACAAAGCTACATGGTATAGATAACAGTGGCACAGTCACTAGGACAACAAGTGATGGTGGACCAGTTGGCTAGGGCACCAGTCTAGGAACAAGAGATCTAGGGGTCATACCCTATTGCACACAATCTACCAAGAAAGGCAAGTTTTGCCAACCAATGACCAAGATCTACTCTAAACTAGCTAGCCTCAAGCCAGCAAGCTGGCTTGCTGGCCCTTCTGGCCCTTTTAGGCCTTTGTAGCCTCTCATAGCCCATAGCCCTATGCCTCGAAGCCTCGAAACGCCGAAATTCAGCCAAATGAGGCCTTTCTTGTTGCCACTTCGAAACCTCCTCCAAAATTAGCAAAACTTCTCCAAATCTGCGAAAGTCCTCCAAACTAGCAAAACTACTCCAAATCTGGCCAAATAGCAAAAACTCCTCCAAATCTGGCCCAAAATTTGACGTAAAATTTGACGTAAACCCTAAAGATGGCTGTCCGCCAAATCCCCCGCTAACTTTCCACTCGAGCCAAATTGACAAAAAGGGTTTTTCCAAATCACAATTTCATGAGAAGAGCTTCCCAACTCCACCTTCAATTTCACTTTCTGAGCCCAACTCGCAGCAAATTGGTCTTGCCTTCACCTCTTGAGCTCAAAATCACAACACTACTTGAAAATTGCTCCTTCTTTGCTCAAAATTTGGCCAGCGCTTCCGCACACCGTCCACCTAACTGCCAAATCTGAATCACTTGAACAAGCTTTTGCACACTAGGGAAACATAGAACTTGAATCGAGCTACCACAATCCACCGAGCTTGGAGATACCACCAACACTTAACGTTCCTACACCCGATTTCCCCCTGACTTCACTTCTTTGATGTAATCAGATTGCTTAACACTTTCAACTTAACTCAACTCAGATCAGTACTTGATCTGTCACTCTATAAACTGCCAACAATTGGGCACTGATTACAGTCAAGCCACACCCACTCAAGTATAAAGAATCCAGGTGACGCTCGCCGGCCTCTATCCACCATAGCCAAGAACTCAAAGGAGCAACATCAGAAAAGTAAGCTCTCTGGAGCTCACTTCGAAACTATACCCCCCTGGACTCGAGCTAGCACTGAAACCCTAATGGTCCCACTGACGGCACACTCGACGGTGCGAACGGTGCAAAGTGACGGTGGGCCCCACCGTGAAGTCAGTACCCCAAACACCAAATCAAACTGTCGGAAAGTAGTCCTTGAGAAACTACTAGAATAACTCTAACTACTATCACTGGAACTCCAGTGTCCGAGCAGCTAGATGCGGAACTACAAATGGCGTGACAAACTAGGCATAGGATCTAGAGGTGAAACTTGGGGTGGTGACATTTGGAAGGATGTTACACATGATGGAGAACGTAGATCAGATAGGGGTATCACCAAAAGACCACTTCTACAAATAGGGTAGAAGCCAAAATAGGCCTGAAAACTTTAGAGGCAATTTTGGAGGCCTAAAAGGATATGTATTACGCCTTAAAATGTGTAGACTTCCTCCCCTATAATAGAGGAAAGGCTTGCCTTCCTTCCCCCCTGGTTTGTCTCACTGAGAGCTTTCCAACGGTACCTTACCCACATGATTTTGAGATTCCTACAAGAAGATTCCCTCCAACCAAAGCCTATTTTACCAACCAGATGGGACCATGTAATGCTCCGAGGACAAGAGAAGAGAGAAAACACATATTGCACACTCAAACATTTGATGCCCCAAGGGAGCACATTCTCTTTATTATATAGACAAAGAGGATCTCCTCCAAGGAAGCTCCACCATAGGATTAGGGACACAGATAGGTGACATGTCAGCAAGCTCCACCCTTGGATTACTGACTTGGATGGGTGACCTGTCTGGTCTAGGTCCTATCTGGTTGGTCAAACGAGCTTTGACCGGAGGGAATCTTTAATGGAATCTTCCTATAGGAATCTCAGAATCACATGAGTAAGGTACCGTTGGAAAGCTCTCGACGAGACAAACCAGGGGGAGGGAAGGCCAGCCTTTCCTCCCTTGGAGGGGGGGAATCTGCACATTTTCGAGGCCTAATTCATCCGTTTAGGCCTCCGAAATTGCCTTCAAAGATTTTAGGTATATTTCGGTTCCTACTCTATTAGTAGAAGTCCCCTTTTGGTGATACCTCTTTCTGATCTGTTTAGTCCATCATGTGTAACATCCTTCCAGATGTTACCAAACCAATTCTCACCTTTAAATCATATGTCTAGCTATTGGTTCTAAGGTTCTCAAGTCTATTTCGGTTTCTGCCCTATTAGTAGAAGTACTCTTTTGGTGATACTTCTATCTGATCTATTTTGACCATCATGTATAACATCATTCTAGATGTTACCAAACCAAATTTCACATCTAGATCATATGGCTAACCCTTGGTATTATAGACCTCCCTCCTTTTAAGATGCAACGTCCTCGTTGTGCAATTGTTGCTCAAATGCTTGCACCAACACCGGTGCATGTGCCAAATTGGCAGCGGGTTCCCAAGTAGCTTCATAGAGAGGGTAACCTTTCCATTGTACTAGATATTCCACCCGCGGATGGCGAGTACCACGCATGCGCTTTTGGAGAATCCGCTCTACTTCATATTCCTCTGTGCCATCAATGACTGTCGGACAAGGTCGAATGTCCTGTGTGGAAGTACCTTGGCCTGATCGGGGAGCGTATCTGCATAATAGGGAGACATGGAACACTGGATGGATCTTCATGTGTGGTGGTAGGTCAAGATGATAGGCCACAGCGCCGATGCGACGAAGAATCGAGAAAGGCCCAATAAAACGAGGTCTGAGCTTACGAGATCCAACTAATGTGAGGTTGGTTGTCAATAGCCACACTTGATCCCCAACATTGAACTCCATGTGCCTACGGTGTGCATCAGCATACTGCTTTTGTCGATTTTGCGCAATCTGTAACCTGTGCTTGGCACTCTCCACACCTTGTTGGATTCTAGAAACAAATGTGTTGACTGCATCAACCTTGGTAGTCACTGGACAGATCTTCATCAAGCTAGAAGGTGTGAAGGGATGCTCACCATACATGAGGAAGAATGGAGTGACCTGGGTGGAGGCATTCACTGAATTGTTGTAAGCAAATTCCACCAACGGTAGTAGGGTGTCCCACCTCTCTTGCTCTTCTAAGGTGAAGCCGCGTAACATGTCTTCAATCGTGCAATTAGCCCGCTCTGTTTGGCCATCTATTTGTGGGTGGTAAGCTGTAGACATGGCCAACTTGGTTTTGAAGAAACCAAAGAGTGTTTGCCAAAACAAACTGGTGAATTGGGTGCCTCTATCGGTGATGAGTACTCTAGACAAGCCATGGTGAGCAAAGACTGCATCTAAGTATAGTTGAGCTAGTTGTGGAGCGGTCACCTCCTTGGTGGTAGGGCGTACATGAATCATTTTGCTGAGCCGGTCCACAAAGACCACAATGGAGTCAAACCCTGAGGTGGTCTTGGGTAATTCACAGACAAGATCCATACTCACTTGTTCCCAACGTTGGGTAGAAGTGGGAAGAGGTTGAAGGAGCCCTGCAGGAGCTTGATTAGAAGCTTTGTTCTGTTGACAAAGTAGGCAACTATGCACATAGTCCATCACGTCGTTGCTCATCTTGGGCCAATAGTAATGGCGCTTGACTGCCTCCAAGGTCTTGTCCACTCCGACATGAGCTGCAATGGCCGAATCATGACATTCCGCTAGAATGGTGGTGCGTAATTCTGGGACATTTGGGATCCACAATTGGCCCTCTCGAAAGGTGAGTCCTTGGGTGCTGGTGACACCTTTGGACACTTGCGCTTCTACAATCTGTGGGTCAGTTTTTGTAGCAGCTAGAATCTCTTGCCAGAATTCAGGGTTAATCTTAACCTCTACCTCCAAGTTGTTGGCCATTGGCATGCGGGTGAACGCATCTGCAAGTTGCTTCTTACCTTCCACGTAGGTGATTGTCATGTTGAAGCGTTGTCGCCACTCTGCCCACCGAATTTGGCGACGAGATAGATCCTTTTGCGTCTCGAGGTAGACTAGAGGTTTGTGGTCGGTCTCTACTACAAATGCCTTCTCGCCCAGGTAGTGCTTCCAATGCTTGGTTGCTAGAACAATGGCCAACTCTTCTTGTTCTATGGTGTGGTAGTTGCGCTCTGCCGGTAACAACTTTCGAGAGAAATATGCAATTGGATGCCATCCGTCATGCCACTCTTGTTGTAGGACTGCTCCTATTGCTACGCCTGATGCATCCGTAGCCAACTTGATTGGACGTTTTGGGTCATACCACTTCAAGATTGGTGCATGTAGCAAGGCGGCCTTCAATTCTTGAAAGGCCAACTCTTGTGCAGTTCCCTATGTCCACTTCTTCCCCTTGCCAAGTAGTGCCGTTAAAGGCTGTGCAACCTTGGAGAAGTCCTTGACAAATCTACGATAGAATCCCGTCAACCCCAAGAAGCTCTTAAGTTGAGTCTGATCTTTTGGGGCACTCCATTTTTGAATGACCTCTATTTTATCTGTCAATACTTGAATGCCCTCTACACTTACTCTATGCCCTAAGTAGTCTACTTCAGACTTGCCAAACTCACACTTTGAGATTTTGGCGTACAACTGATTCTGTCTTAGAATCTGGAGGACCTCTCGTAGATGTTGTTTGTGTTCTGTCATCGTGCTACTATATACTAAGATATCATCCAAGAAGACGATAACAGACTTATCCAAGTATGGACGAAGTATGTCATTCATTAGGCTCATGAAAGTGGCAGGCGCATTGGTGAGGCCAAAAGGCATCACAAGATACTCAAAGTGGCCATACCTGGTTCGAAAGGCAGTTTTGTACACATCCTCCTCTGCAATTCGGATTTGATTGTAACCGCTCCGCAAGTCCAGTTTGGTGAAGTATCTTGCTCCATGAAGTTGATCAAACAGGTCATCCATGCGAGGTAAGGGGTATTTGTTCTTCACTGTTTGCTGATTGAGACCCCGATAGTCAATGCACATGCGCATTGTACCATCCTTCTTCTTCACAAACAAGACAGGGGCCCCATATGGTGATACGCTAGGTTGGATGAACCCTTTCTATAGCATCTCCTCAATTTGAGTCTTACACTCCTCCAACTCATGAGGTGATAGGCGATATGGGGCCTTACAAGGAGGTGTCTTCCCCGGGAGTGTCTCTATTTTGTGATCTACTTGCCTTTTAGGTGGTAATCCTGAGGGTAGATCATCAGGAAAGACATCTTGAAACTCATCCACCACATCCTTCAATTTCTCAGGAATTTGTCCAACGAGTTGTGCACTCTGGACTTCTCTTATTAGACCCAGAAAACATCTATCGGTCTTACAGACAGTTGTCGTCCCTACGACATATAGAGGCAGTTTCTACCTGTGTGATTTTTCTTTAACCCCAATGATTGACCATTGGTGGGTTCTCACTACTTTCTTCCTCCAATCCACCATTGGGTTGTACTGCTCCATCCATGGCATGCCTAAAATTGCATCATAATGGGCTAACTGTATCACTCGCCACTCAATTGCTTCCTGATATTCTCCTACAGAGAGGGTTACCCGTCTAGGTAATGATCAATCCTCTCCGTTTGCCCATTTGGTAACTCTACTTCTTCACTTCCATCTCTCTCTAGATCCATTCCCAATCTGATTGCAACAAAGCGAGACAAGAAATTCTCTGTTGCTCCCGGATCTATTAATACTCTCACTTGATTACTTTCTAGGATTCCATTCACAACAATCAATTGTGAGGTTGCCTTTCTGGATCTTTGTGCATTATTCTTCTTCCTTCCCTCGCTTCTCTGCTTCCTTATTGAGCCAGTAAGGCCGCGAGGTACATTTACTGGCAATCTTCGTTTTTCAAAGTGGTTTCCACCTCCTCCTCTTCAATGTGCCTCTCCATGTTGTTCAAAGATTGCCTGTACAAAGGCCAAGGGCCTCTAGGGAAACGAGTGCGACAATTGGTAGATATGTGCCCAATACGGCCACAATTGTAACAACGGTGTTGTTCTCCTCGAGTCCCTTCTCCTCGTGGAACTCCATCTCTTTGTTCTTCTACCCGTCCTCGCTCTCCTTGAAGCGGCCGTGCTCCTCGATCCTGGAATTGAAGGTTGCCCAATTCCATCGGTACTGGTCCACCCATGTGTGGCATTTCTGCCCGATAATGTTGAGGTGGAACTACTCCTTCACCTCCACCTAATGCTCCGGCTATTCTCTGCGCACAAGCAATGGCTTCAAATACCGTGTGAGGGTTTTGCACCATGACTTCTTGGCGAATCCGCTCTTTCAACCCTCGTTTGAAATTGTCGAGAGCCTCTGCTAGACTCATGTCGGTAATTGCGACTTGTAGATCCAGAAATGCCTCCACATACTCTTGTACGCTATTCTTTTGTCTCAATCCCCATAGTCGGGTTCGAGCCATCTGCACAGAATCCACCGATTGGAAATTCTTGAGCAGTCCTTCTTGCATTGCTGTCCATGTGACCTCCCTTCTCTCTGCCAGCATGGATCGTTCCCAAGCATCATACCATGTGAGGGCTTTATCGGTCAAGTACCCACATGCAAACATGCCTGCAGCATGCTCTGTGATCTCTGTTGAGAACAATCAAAAATATCGATTCATTCTCGAGATCCAATTCTCCACTACTCCCATCGTACACTGCCCCTTGTAAGGCTCGATGTTGCAAGTCTTCTTCATCCGGAGTAGCAATGTGGCTTCATCGTTGATAGGGTTTGTAGGCACGGGTGCCCTCTCCAAGTACTTCAGTCGCAGGTACTGGGTTTTGAGACGGCTCTTCTTCTTGCATGGCTTGATCGTTCCTGAGGATCTGCACTTGACTTTGCAATGTCTCCATGTTCATCTTAATCTCTCAAAATTCATTCAACATCCCTTGCATTCCTTGCACCAGCTCTTGCAACTGCGGATCCATGGTGCCTGCAACACCCAATTGCTAACGTCTACTTCAATACAGGGTCAATATAATCACTTTGGAAGACGCACAAACTATCAGAACTACCATTGGGACCTCTGAAGCTATCACTCGTTGATAATACTCCTCACCAAAATTCCTAACCACAAAATCTCTAAACATCAATTTTGGCCTCACTACATAACGGATTTCTACTTGAGTGTTGAAAGGGAGAGGATTTGGGACATTCATATCCATATTATCATAATAGAATGTAGATCGTCAAATCCCACTCTCTGTCATATATCACCACAGGTAGAATCACCGGGTTTGGTGAGTTCATCACTCTGTCCATGAATTCCGCACCGAAGTGATAAACTAGCGATACTCTCATCTACTCACGCTGGATGTACATAACCTTGATGTGGAATGGGTTTGAGAATGGAAAGCTAGGTGCAGGAAATTGTCCCCCCGGCGCATCCATCCCATCCGCTCTCTAAAGTCCTTCCTAAGTCTAGCGATTACTCTATGTTCTCCACCTCAAATTACTCAGTTTTAGTAGTTCGTGCTATTCCAAGAGGGGTGATCCACTCTCTTGGACTAGAACACTCGCTCTGATACCATTGTAATGCTCCGAGGACAAGAGAAGAGAGAAAACACAGATTGCACACTCAAACATTCGATCCCCAAGGGAGCACCTTCTCTTTATTATATAGACAAAGAGGATCTCCTCCAAGGAAGCTCCACCATAGGATTAGGGACACAGATAGGTGACATGTCAGCAAGCTCCACCCTTGGATTACTGACTTGGATGGGTGACCTGTCTGATCTAGGTCCTATCTGGTTGGTCAAACGAGCTTTGACCGGAGGGAATCTTTAATGGAATCTTCCTGTAGGAATCTCAGAATCACATGAGTAAGGTACCGTTGGAAAGCTCTTGACGAGACAAACCAGGGGGAGGGAAGGCCAGCCTTTCCTCCATTGGGGGGGGGGGATCTGCACATTTTTGAGGCCTAATTCATCCGTTTAGGCCTCCGAAATTGCCTTCAAAGATTTCAGGCATATTTCGGTTCCTACTCTATTAGTAGAAGTCCCCTTTTGGTGATACCTCTTTCTGATCTGTTTAGTCCATCATGTGTAACATCCTTCCAGATGTTACCAAACCAATTCTCACCTTTAAATCATATGTCTAGCTATTGGTTCTAAGGTTCTCAAGTCTATTTCGGTTTCTGCCTTATTAGTAGAAGTACTCTTTTGGTGATACTTCTATCTGATCTATTTTGACCATCATGTATAACATCATTCTAGATGTTACCAAACCAAATTTCACATCTAGATCATATGGCTAACCCTTGGTATTACAGACCAAGACCAAAATATCACCCATCCAAGCAAGTAATCTAAGGGTGGAGCTTGTTGACAGGTCACCTATCCATGTACCTAATTCTATGGTGGAGTTTCCTTGGAGGAGATCTTCCTTGGCTATATAATAAAGAGAAGGTGTTCCTTTAGGGCATTAGAGGATTGAGTGTGAAATTTATGTTTCCTCTCTTGTATCTCTCTTGAAGAGTTCTCTTGTCCTTGGAGTATTACAATAACCATGACATGCACTCCTATCGCTTGATCATCTTGGACAAAGTATAGATTTGCCCTGACACATGTCGTATGCAAAGCGTATGAATGCTCCATCCAAGTCAAGTATCCACTCTCTCATGCCATAGTAAACATTGTGTCCCTAATAGCATCATGGGTAGCTATAATCTATTCTCCAAAAGAACATAGTGTCAAGAACATAGTGTCAAATGATTCCTGTTGCTTCTAGTGTAGAACCACACTCACAAGTGAGTAATGAAGATGTAGAGGGGTGGATCAAGCCTAAGCAAAATCATCGTTATAGAGAAAATAACTTGTGCGAGTCAGACAACTCTAATGCCGGTTCGCACCTTTAGAATAGAGCGCTTCTACATGTTCCATGCTAAAGAATAGCACTTTGGTCAATCTTTTGTTTCATAATCACATGCATACAATTAAGAAAATTAATATTTATTTCTTGTGCACGATTTTCCTAGAACGTGAAAAGCAAGTCCTAATTAAACAAAGCTTCCGCACCTTACTGACTTTGACCTTAATAGGCGCATCGACTTTGAGAATAGACAGATGGACCGTGACTGGTTCAACTCCACCGACTTCAATTCAACGCTAAGGTGCTCCAAACCATACACGACAAAATAGAGCAGCTCGAGTACCTTAAACTTAGAGTAAAATACCACGGTTCGAGGGAGAATGCATATTGTTGACAGTCGGTCGGCACTACCTTATTCTAGACACTGGAGTACGACCGAGCTTCCGAGAGAATGGCGCGTCTGACATTGTGGTGTTCCGCTAAATAGGGCCTAGATCTGAACCATAGATTCCTTCGACCAAGATTCCTTATCAGCAAATGGGAAGGCCGTTACGCCGTCGGCAATTAATCTCTTCACGTTCAAGCAATAAAAATGACCCGGTCCCAGACGCCAGATCTGCATCTGACGACCGAAATTCATGATTAACCCTGAGGTCTAATTAACTAGTGTTGATCTAGTTAGATAACCTCGTTTACATCGGACGCTCGGACCGAGCGACAAGGACACGCGAAATATCCGATCTACTGGCAGGGTAAGAAGATGGCAGTTGAGGTAAAGCGAATCTTTGACAAACGAACCAGAACAGGGTGAATATCAATGAGTTGCAGCACGTGGCCAGCATACAGGTCTAGGAGTGTACACTCTGGGGTGGAAAGTGGATGGTGAAATAGATTTTACTTTGCATAGACCTGTTCTCCTTCGCTCTCCATCTCCTGTGTGTTTGGAGATGACCGTCTGCTACTGAGACCACAGGGGCGCCACAGAGTGCGGAGGATCTGGAACCAAATTATGATTTTGGGACCAGATCTACTGAGGAGCAAGAATCATACGAGTCCGTTTCGAGACGCCAATTCTAAGCAAGGCCTGAAAGAGAAATTTTGGTGAAGAATAGAGGCGAATTGCGAGGGCGAAGAAGGAGTAAGAAACAGAGGTGTTGGAGGAATTGATTAATTCCATGGCTTCTTCCAGAAGAATTGGCTCTGGAGGTTACCAGGTTTTAGATGTGGAGGAAGATCTGGAAATTATGGATGATCCCAGAGGAGAAGATGGGGTGTTACACTGGGGTCAAGATGGAGGAACTGAATTATGTTCTGATTGGTCTCAAGATGGCGGTGCCAATGAATTCAGAGTGCCACCCCCTGCCAGTGGGAGGAAGCAGCTCGAAGCTATGCTGCAGCGTCAATGGCTTTTTAAGGTCAGGGGATGATGTTTTGGTTCAAAAAGCTCAAGTTTCTGATTTTTTGGATTAACTTTAGAGGCATTTAAATCGTCAAAGTTGTGACTCTGCAGGTTCTGTTGTGTAGATTGGGACTTGTCGGAGATTTCAGCTCGTGAGAGGTTTAATATACTGCAATTTGTTGTTCTGGTGCTGCAGAAGCGGGGTTCAAGTCAGACAATTATGGAGCTTATTAGTCCAATTTTGATGATCTCACTTCTAGTGCTGGGATGGTTTAAGTCCACGCCAGATCATTATGATGCTGCCATATTCGCCAACGCTTCTTTACCTCTGTTTAATAATTTTAAGGATTCCTTCATGGATTCTCGAAATTTTATTCGTAATTGTCCTCCAGCTACGCTCCTCGAGCAGGTACTACTCACAGCCGAAGGACTGTAAATAGAGAGCTTAGACATAATTTTTTTGTTTAGTTTTCTCTTTCCGTTCAAGTTCGCTTGCAATACTGAATCTGCTACCGTAAGTTCTACGTCTTGCTTGGTGTGTTGCTTGCAAGTGATGTGCTCAATCATGTGTTCAGCTCACTCCACAGATTGTTATGGCCATATTACAATCTGTCAATCTGTCAACTCTGAGGGGACCAAAATAAGACTATAATCGACAGATTTCCTATCCAGAATAAGAAAACGAAAATGTGTCTAGCATTGGTCTAGCAAGTAGTTACTGTAATTGGTTCTCATTCAGTGGATGTCATGTTCTTGTCCGCCACAGTATTGGGTTAATTGGGGACTAATGACTCTGATCTTTATTGAAGATGGGGAGGTAATTGATGATTTTTACTGTCCGTGACAAGTGGGGAACTATGAGGTGAAGGGAGCGGAGACCTGGTGAGAATAAGGGAATCAAGGGACAGAATGAAGGAACTTACAGTCATTAGTGTAAAGTCTGTCCCCGTGACGTAGTTAGATTACACACTCCGCTTGAACAATGCTGATTGACCAATAATTTTCTGTATGTGAAGTTCCTCTGTTCACAGCAGCTTACCAATCTATAACATCTTAGAAATTTGAAGTTTAGGTTTAGGAAATTGCGGTTCTAGGGTCAGTCAACATTTTGCCATCTCAGGAATTAGGAATTAAGAGCTATGTCTTATGAATGATTTCTTATGCTGGCTTTGACTGCAGCAATTATCCATGAAAGAGTTGGAGCTGCTTGGTACAATCGTCAGAGGACAACTTCCCAAGCTCGGGGATCCAGTATCAAGTTTCAACTTGACAGCAGCAAATGCAACGTTTTTTGATGATTTATTGAAAGCACAGCAGGATCCAACAGACATTGTTCTTACGCCAGAGCTAATGGTCCTGGCCCTGAAATGCGTGGACACAGCCCAAGAAATTATTAGGGCACTTGATCTCATAGACAAGTACAATGGGCCACTGCCAGTACCTTCTTTTGATACTTTTGTGTCGATTCACAAGCTTATCAAACAGGCCTTAGGTTTGACTTTTGCACTCTGTGCAATGGGATTTTTTTAAATAGTTCTTGGTTCAGGCAAGTGTGTTGTTTGTTCTATCAGCTTGCCTTCAGATGTTGCTTGTTAGGTGTTCATTGTGATGAAGGTCTGTTCTAGATATTCGTAAACTTTTACTGTGCCTGATTCTTTTCTGCATCTAGGCGACTTCTGATAGACCAAACGACTGCTTACACTCCTCGATAATGTTTGGCTTGCAGACTCACAAGACGGGAAATTTGACGATGTTGTAGCGCTTCAAAAGAAGTTTGGGAATGTCGTAAGTTCCAGTACTTGCCCCTAGACCAACGATCTAACGAGCTATGCGGCAGGAATCCCACCAATTTATTTTTCTCGCGTTGCATCTGGTCTAAAGTTTCTCAAGTCATCAAAGGGCTAATTATCTGATGTTTCCTTTCCAGCTTGGCAATCTTCTACAACTTGGACAAGTTACATTCACCCCAAACACACCTGAAGTTGCCAGTCTTGTAAACTACTTGATCTCAGAGCATGAGGTGGGATATTTTGCACTTACTCTGTACTTCCTTCTGACCAAGTAGCTAGATTCCGTTTCGGAGTTTTCCCTGAGTCCTCCTTGTTGCTGATACTGTTTTCCCTTCGCTGCAGTATTTCGGAGAGGTCTATGGAGGAACTTTTCCCACTGAAAAGGTAAATGAGCTTGATATCTTCTCTCCCTTTAGAGGACATGTTAAGGGACCTAAGTGTTAAGAAACGATAGGAAATTTTAGCTCTTTGGTGCCACCAGAGCTGTTGTTTTATTGTTTAGCATTGTCGGCAGTGATAGAAACTAAGCATTTTCTGTCCTTGCTTTTGTGCAGGATGCCTTGGACTGGGCTTTGCGAGGAACTCAGGAGCCTCTCTGGGCGATAATAGTCGTAGAAGACCTTGATGTTGCAGTGGGCAAAGTTGATTACACAATCCGTATGAACTATACCACAGTGCCTCGTACTTGGCGTACCGTGCACAAGCGCAGACACGGCATGATCGACAAATATAAGGATTACTACACTTCAGGTTTCCTCAGTTTGCAGGTATATGGATACCTTCGCTTTCATAGAGAGTTTCTTTAACCTATGTCCTGCAGCTTTCGAATATATATAACCTCTGCCAGGGTTTAGGGGGAGCTGTCGGCTTTTTAATTGAGCATTGTCTCGTGATCAAGTCACTGTTTCTGATTCGCTCTGCATCTTTGGCTGATACTAGTCCCATTGCCTTAAGTAGAGAATCTACAGGTATAGAATCTATAATTCGCTGCCGAGCGAGTTGCATAAATTTTTGTGGAAATTCCTGTGACAGAACGCGATCAATTCATACGTGTTCAAGAATGTCACCACCTCCAGCGCAGGAGGAGCTCTGAGAGACGAAACTGTTTGGGGTGCACCGTTTCCTGTTGGCGCCTACACCCACAACGTCTTTTATGATGTGGTAAGTATCACTGCGTTCATCGGCCCCAATATGCTTGGTTGCGATTTGCACAGGTATCATTTAGTATAGATCATGTCTTATATCTTTGGTATGTTAAATTTCATTTGATTTGATGAATTGTTTGGAACCCCATACTCTCTTCATGCTATGGATTCTGAATGGAGTGCCTTTATCGTTGCTGTTCACAGGTTGGGCCCATGATGGGGTTGGTTATGTGCTTGTCTACTTTGTATCCGTTGGCCATGCTCGTCAAGGTACTGGTCTCTTTACATTCGCATGGTGTATCAGGATATTACACACTCAACATGGAGGGTTATTTAGAGAAAACTTATTGATCGACACCATTCGGGTAATAGATCATGACATTTGTGAAGGAAATTATCATTAACTTTTGTATAGGTAGGAGGGTAGAGAGCAAGGTAAAAGGTTGGTTCGAGAACGACAGAACTAGGACGGAGAAATGTTGACAGGCTTACTTTCTGCTAATGCTTAGGTCTTCTGAAGCTAATTCTTACAAGCTTTGTTTATGTTTTAGGCCCTTGTGGAGGAGAAAGAAACCAGGGCAAAGGAGACTATGCGAATCATGGGATTGAAACCTTGGGTGTTTTCTCTGTCATGGCTCTTCACGTACCTGGTTTTTAACTCAGAACACCTGTTGCTGTCATATTTGAGATCACGAATTATCATGATTTCCTCGTGAATTTAAGGTCATGAATTCTGTGCGGTATTTAGGTGCAGTATTTGGTGTATGAAGACGCTGTCTAACGATTCGGTTCTTTTCTTGGCCAGGTTGTTTTTATCCTGATATCCGTTTCTGTAAGCATTGTACTGAAAGTGACGTATTTCTCTAAGAGGTAGTACCTACCCGTTGTATTTGTTGGGAGTGAAATGGGATTGCCTTTTGTGATAGTGTTTGATTTACAAGAACCGCCACCTACAAATGCTCCTGCTCGTACCGTCTTTTAGTCCATGTCTACATTCTTACACTTTTGCTTATGCGCAGTGACATAGGCGTTCTTTTCACACTATTTTTTCTCTTCACAGCCTCCCTTATTCCCTTCGGTATGTGCTCGTTAATCTTCCAACTTTCAGCAGGGAGAATGCTGGTTTATGGTGAATGATGTTTGACCGGACCATCTGATCTCCTTTCTCGAAATGATTTGGATTTTTTCTTCTTTCATTTTCTTTTGACACCGTCACTAAAGAATGGAGAGTGAAACCAAAAGATCGAGTCTGACGACTTGGTGCTGTTTCCTTCTTTCCAGGATTTTTCCTCTCAGTTTTCTTCTCCAAGGCAAAGCTAGCTGCTATTGTGGCCCCATTTGTGCACTTTGGAGCTATTATGCCACGCTATATATTTTTTCGCTCAGGCAGTGGACAGGCTCTGGCTGGGAAGTCTGTCACTGGACTTCTTCCATCTACCGCATTTACCTTCGGTATGTTTAAGCTGCTTTTCCTTCCAATAATGGCTTCGTCTCTGATGGAAAGAAAGTTCAATTTACTGAGAAGACGATGCACATTGAGGGATCCAGAAAAAGCCCGGAATGTGTTGCCGAAATTATCAATTAATTCTTGTGGTTGTCTTGCTCTTGATCAATGTTCAGTGGTCATCTCACTGCCCGTTATTTATTCTTCGCTGTGGAAATGACAGGTGTTGATCTTCTTGGTCAATTTGAAGGAGCAAATCTTGGTCTGACATGGGGCAACATCTGGGATGACGAGTTCTCCATGGCTTGGATATTTGTTCTTCTAGCTACGGATTTTGTACTGTACGGGGTTCTTGCTTGGTACACCCACTTCCTAGTAACTGGCTTAGTGAACAGGTTGAACAAGTTCCTGGATGTACTTTCCATTTTTTAGCGTTATATTAGGGTCTAGAACCTTTTTATTGCTGACGAGACCATAATAACCTTACTGGATTGTCAAGGTATCTTAGTTTCTTTTGAAACTCTAATGTTACATCCAGTTGCTCATGGTGATAATGTCTTTGAGCCCTAACATGCTTTCAGGTATCTTGAGCAAGTTTTACCCTCAGAATATGGAGGGAGACGTCAGCCATGGTTTCTGCTGACTCCAACCTATTGGCTTGGGGATAAGAGGAATATGCTGTCAAAAGACTACGAGGTCGGTCTCAGAAATTATGCTTTTAACCATCTGAAGTTTTATGCATTGGGCCATGTACAATCCATACACAATTACCTTTACTTCGGGTTTTTCTCTTTTTGGGTTTTGGTAGACATAACCTGAAGTAAAATCAAAAGTTGGTTCTCTTCCTTTCTTCTCATTGACTTTTTGCTTCTTTGTAGTTCCTCCGACAGCCAAGAGATCGAGTAAGGACAGAAATTGGCTGGCGATTTCTTTGACTGTGGATATCATCATCTATTCACGCTCTTCCTGATATTTTGTTGTGACCTTTGATTTAGTTCACATTAATGCTGTTGATCCTAATTTTCACTTCAGTTCTACTTAAACACGGAATGTTCCGCTCTATGTTTGCAGATGTTGGGCACAGATTCCGACGATCATATCTGGGATGATCAAGTTGAACCTATGACCGGAGAGGATCATCGCGCAGCAGTACAAGTCAAGAATTTGAGGAAGGTGTATGGTGGTGGAAAGGTGGCCGTAGATGGTCTAAGTCTCACCATATTTGAAAACCAGATAACGGCTTTGCTTGGTCATAATGGTGCTGGAAAATCGACAACAATATCGATGCTGACAGGACTCACTAGACCCAGCTCTGGAGACGCCGAAATTTGGGGCCACAGCATTCACAACGATCTGAGTGCCATCAGAAGGTGGTCATTTCGTTCTCTCTTTTCAGTCTGTCTCCCGCTGAGTGGAGGTGCTATCTTGGAGATAATCAAGGTCATTAGGATCGATGAAGTGAATCTTGCTCATCTAAAACTCCAAAGATAGCTTTTATTTAAGTTCGTTTTTAATTTCCATCTATTTTTCTGAATGTCTGTACTCTATTAAGTGTATCTCTATATCTAGATGGAGAGAATTACCCCCATGGACACCTACTGCTTTTACTAGGGAGCAGGGCGGGTAGTAGGTTGTCCACATGACTTTCCATGTTATCTTTTATGTGTTGTATTCAGGAGCTACATCTTGAACTCTGCTAACATCTTCGCGCTACCCTTTCTTTTTTTTGTGGTCTACATTGCAGAACAATAGGTGTTTGCCCTCAACAGAATGTTCTTTTCAGTAGTTTGACAGTGAAAGAACATCTGGAGCTGTTCGCTGCGTTAAAGGGAATACCAGACAAGCTTGTCTGTGATGAAGTCAAAGACATGGTGGAGAGACTTGGTTTGGCTGACAAGATCAATACCCGTTCGGCCAGTCTTTCAGGAGGAATGAAGCGCAAGTTGCAGGTACGGATTTGCGTGAAGTCCCATAAGCTTCTGGCTACTGCGTATCAAAGTTCCTCTAGATATTTTGCTGGTACTCGAAATTCATTCCTCTTTGTTACCTTAAATCACATCGTCCAAGTGTGTATACATCTCACAAAAGGAAAAGCCAGATGGAGTGATTTTATGACATTTAAATTTCTCCAGGTTGCAATTGCAATGATCGGAGGCTCAAAGATTGTCTTTCTGGACGAACCGACCTCAGGTATGGATCCACATGCAAGAAGGGGTATGTGGGATCTACTTCGGACGTTCAAGCAAGGACGTGCAATTGTCCTGACGACTCACTATATGGATGAAGCGGATCTTCTTTGTGACCGCATTGCTATCATGAGTGAAGGGCGACTTCGTTGTTGTGGAAGTAGCATGTATTTAAAGGTGGGTCTTTCTTCTAATATATTTGACTGGATGTTATTACGATCTTGTTTTAAAGCTTTGGGAGGTCCTCCGATCACACAACAGAATCGCGGCCCACAAAGGAATAAAAAGCAACAAACTTGCTGATTTGATGGAGTAAGTAGAATTTGTCCTAAAACGTTGTATCTTGTCTATGTGTAGGCAAAATTTGGAGTAGGTTACAACTTAACCATGACCAAACTGAACCAAACCTGCAACGAAAAACCTGTACGAGACCTTATTCTTCAGCACCTCCCTGGAGCTATTTCTTTGAGCAGTGCTGGAGGAGAGATGGCTTTCCAGCTACCTGTCGCACACAAGACAGCATTTGCGGACTTGTTTCATGAGATTGAACTACAGAAAGATGCGCTTCAGATAGGAAGTTATGGTGTCTCTATGACAACGCTGGAGGAGGTTTTTATCAAACTAGCTCACGAAGGAAGTGATGTTTTGGGACGCAGAGGAAGTGCTATGCCACCCTCTGCACTGATTTCAGCCTCAGGAAATTCCAATGTAAGCAGAGGTTTTAGGCATGATGATGTACATATGGGAGTGGATGCAGAAAGAAAACATGCGGAAACCACGGCTCTACGCAATGGGAGACCAAATGGGGTTCCAGTTACGGGTCCTTCTGCAGTAGTTACCCCGAGGAATGATAAATGCAGTTTCTTTTCTGCATGGCTGCAAATGTTCAAGAAGCGGGCAATCATAGCAAGACGTGACGTCAAGGTACGGATGCAAATGACATATACCGGTTGTTTTATATTTTCTTCACGCCTGGTCACTTTAAACAGGGGATTCTATTCTTTGCTGTATAAGAGCTCATAGTGTTTAGTGTATTAAGGGATATACTCTGAACTTATATGGACATTATAGGGAGGCTGATGAATAGAAGTCCCTCGTCAAGGTTTGGCGGCAGTCGATACCTTCAACTTGTTATACACAGCTTCAAGAGATTTTCTCATGGTCATCTACTCGAGTCTGTATGGTCATCTACCTAAGTAGTATGGAAGGGTCCTTACTCACCAGTTAATTCGGACTTGTCATGTTCAGGGGCTAATCAACACCATCCTTCTCCCAGTTGCTGTTATAGCTTTTGTGATGTTAATCCTTAAGCTGAATGTTGATCCTGTCGGTCCAAAGCTGGGTTTGCAATTCGATATGTTCAAGAAGACTTTCGAAGACCTCCGTGTACCTCAGAAATTCGTCTTACCAGTTGCCGGTGTATCTACAAGCTCCTTACCTTTTGTGGGAAGAGAAGGATTTGTGGAACTCCAAGGCAAACAACAGATTCGAGATAGTATTCAAATGAGCGAGTACCTTTTGAGCACAATACATGATCCACCAAGATTTGGTAAGTTGTCAGGTGTTGGATATGTTTCAAATGAGTTCCAAGCTTTCCTTCAAATGTTACTGAGTTAAGTGCGAATTTAGCTCTTACTTGCTCTTAAGAAGCTGTTAAACTCTCATCGTTTGGATGACACATTGCTTTACTAACTTGCTTGAGTTCGTACAAATCTGCAGGTGCCCTTATGTTCAACGATACCCTACTTCCACAGTACAACACAAGCGAACACCGCAAGGAAAATATCACCGAATGGAAAATTCTTTTTCCCAATTCAACTTTCGTCAACTCTCTTCCTGATGGTATGGTGGGGGACCTGCCTGTTATGCAGACGTCGGGACGAGGTTTATGGTCGGGTTTAACTTTACTGCACAATACCTCCTCCGAGCATGCCATGCCCATGCTAGTTCAGGAACTTGCTCAAGCAAGAATTCGTGCATCACTGAACCTTCCCATGGCCACCATGAAAATATCCAACCGTCCTCTTCCACTCACAAAGAACGAGGTGTTACGTATACAGACGATGCTGACAGTGCTGGCTGCATTGTTTGTGCTTATCCCATTTTGCTATCTCGCAGCAAGTTTTTCCGTGTTTGTAGTGCGCGAAAGGGTCGTCAAAGCAAAACTCTTACAGGTGTGTTATCAGCTCGAATGCAATCGACATTATTCATCGGTTTTAAGAAATTATCCTTGTCGGTGATTTGTGTATATGTATATATCTATATTTTCTCGTATACCTATATATCTATATTTTCTGCCTTAGCACTCATGAGCTTTCGAACAGAAACTCGGATTGAGGAGTACTGACATTCGCTCAGCTATTTCGGCACTACGTTTGGCACTGATGAAGTCGAACATGCTGTCGGGGAGGCTTTCTATGGCCGCCTTTTGCGTTCTCTGGCTGTTTCAGCGTTTCAGGACTCATGCGTCCATAGTGCATGCAGTGATATACTCTATCCAATCTCCTAACACCAGACTCTACTTTACTTCCCCAAACGGGGGGAAGTAAAGCAGAGTGGAAATCGTTCAAAGAAGGATTTCCACTCTACTTTTTCATACCCGAAATCCCTGGTTTGGTTTCAATCAATTAGTTCTCCATTCATTCAGTTTGGTTTCCAATTGGTTCACATTCGCTTATTTCGAGATTTCTTGATATGAAATGATTCTTCGTTTCCTCAGTACACATTGGTTCACGGATTCTCTACATATAGTTATATTTGATCGTTATACATGCTTTTTATAATTCAGATTTCATCTACTATTCGCATGTTTCTTAGTCAGTTCTGCTTTCATTTTATTGCCATTTCATCTACATTTCATTTGCATTTAATGAGTTCTGGATCACCCGTTCTTCGAACGGCTTCTGTCCTCATAACTCCAATATCTATATTTTCTACTGGGACAACCAGTTCAAAGAAGAAATCAGTTACAGCAGTGTGTGACCCAGTTGGAAGAGATACTAGATGTTGGTCATACATTATGTGAACCTACTGACAGGAAATTCCTGGCTTTCTGAAGATGTTGAGTGGGGCAAACAGTTATTCATACTGGACTGCGACGTATTGCTGGGACATCTTAAACTACACTGTCATTGTTGCGATTACTATGCTGGTTTTCGTAATATATCGAGACCAAGCGTTTATTGGGTCGTGGACCAAAGCTGGGGCCATCTTTCAGCTTCTCATGTCATTCGGCCTCTCAGTCGTCCCGCTTTCATATTGCTACGGATTCGCGTTCAGCAGCCACGCCAATGCACAGGTGTGCATGTATACTACTTTTTATTTACCTGTCAATCTTCCATATTATTCTCGTTACTACTTAGGGGGACATAGAATGCCGATTAGCTGCATTCTGTTAGTAAAATATCTTTCATTACTGCAGGTTGCTATTGCGGGAATACATTTTGTCACAGGTTTCGTTACGCTGGTTGCCAGCACCGTTATGGGTGCCCTTCCTGATACCAAGGTACGTTGACCATGACAAGTCTGTACCGTAGCTGCAAAGGACTTCCGTATTTGCTAGTGCTGTTTGTTGATGCTCAGGAAGTGACTCTTACTTCTAAGGGAGTACCGTTTGGATGTTCTCCTGGAATCACTCACTCGCTGAACAACCAATTAACTATTTATTGTCCTTTGTGCGCAGGAGCTGAATCGATATCTCATAAAGATTTATCAGTTATTTCCTCCCTACAACTTAGGACAAGGTCTTGTGAACCTTTCGGCTATGGACCTAGGATCCAGTTTCTTGGGCGGAAATATGAGTCCATACAAATGGGATATTCTTGGTCGTCCAATTACGCTGATGGTTATGGAAGCCATCGGCTACATGGTTCTGACTCTCGCTATCGATAACGACTGGCTAAAGGCAGCTTGGAGATCAATCTCTTCGTGGTTTGTTTCCGGGAAACTGCAGAATTCCACGTTACGTTCGAATCTGGAGAGCGGTAAGTACACTGGCATATTCCTGCAAATGGAGGTGAAGTTCTTTTGCTCAAAGAGGAACAGAATTTAAGAAGCAGCACGATGTTATTTCTTTTGTGTTGGTATTGTTGTCATTTAAAATTGTTCTAATCACTATCCTATCTCAATGGTGCAGAAGGAGTAACGGAGGATATTGATGTACACAAAGAAAGAGAACGAGTAGAAAGTGGAATGGCCGGTGCAGATGCTGTCTGCATACGTAAACTGTGGAAAATGTATCCTGGCCATGGTATAGAGCCAGCAAAGGTTGCAGTGAGGGATCTCTGTCTAGGAATACCCCCTGGTGAATGCTTCGGTTTTCTGTAAGTCTCCTTACCTGTCAATACGGTCCACGATACGAGCGTCTAAGGCATTGCTTGCTTGATTGCTTAGAAGATGTCTGCAGCTTTCTTGTAAAGTTCAATCAGCTGTGTAAGATTTATCTTCATCACATGCGAATGAATATTCTCGGCTGTTTCAGTGGTGATTTTACAGAATGTCAGTAGTTTTCGTGAAGTTTTCATATAACATTTTTGGGAATATTGGGGGAATTAGTGGAATTTCCTTACGGGGCACTAGACAGCCTCGTAAAAGAAAAAGTTGAATTCATGAGAATATTATTGAAATTTAGGGGACTTCATAAAAAACCCGTAATATCTGTTATCGTCTCATTAAGATCGAACTGAAATCCCCACTATCTGGCACGAATATATGATATGCAGGGGTGTGAATGGAGCAGGCAAGACAACCACGCTTTCAATCTTAAGTGGGGATATCAAGCCAACTAGTGGAAACGCTCTGATCAAGGGCCAATCTGTGGTGACAAATTTGCGGGCAGTTCAGAAATACATAGGTTACTGTCCACAGTTTGACCCATTGCTGGATTTGATGACTGCCAGAGAACATCTCGAAATGTATGCACGACTTAAGGGGGTTCCCAAGTGGAAAGTTAAATCCACCGCGAATGAACTTCTGCAAGCAGCTGGACTGCAAAAATATGCTGATCAGGTTGCCGGAGTATACAGTGGAGGCAACAAACGAAAACTGGCCCTAGCTATTGCTTTGGTATGTTCCTTCTTCCAACCTCACCGAAATAAATTTCTATCTCGCCTTTCAGTTGTATATAATTAGTACGGGTTATGCCAACCACATTCTGTATTTATCAAACGTTTTCTAACAAAAAAGTATAGGTGTAGATACATCACCTTTATTTTCTAGTTTTCCTCCAAGTTAGCACCTTTGTAGTTCATCCCCGCCTTCTGGATTCTTGTAAGCTGCATGCTGGTGAGACCTAGAGGAATTTGACCATAGAGTGTACCTTTGAAGGAAAACAAAAAGACAGGATAATAAAATGCAAACATATATGTTAAAAGACCTTCTTTCTGTTAATTTGTAAGAAATGTACTTTTCCCGTTTTGTCAATGGAAAACTCTTGGAAGCTATCACTGATTAGCTGCTTAACTACTCCCTTGACTTCAATCAAACAGGTTGGAGATCCTGCAGTTGTCTTCCTTGATGAGCCAAGTAGCGGAATGGATCCAGTGGCAAGAAGATCGATGTGGGATGTGATTGTAGACGCCGTAAACAATCGTGGTGTAAGCATGGTGCTGACCACCCACAGCATGGAAGAGTGTGAAGCCCTTTGTGGTCGGGTCGGGGTGATGGTTTCCGGGCGGCTCATGTGCCTGGGATCAATCCAGCACCTGAAGTCACGTTTTGGCAGCGGTAAGTATCCACTTAACAACAGAAAGCTTGCAGAAACAATGAAAGCCTGCCACCTTACATCCATTGGAAACCATTTCTTTCCCAGTTCTCAAGTTTTAAGATCACACCTAATTTTCATCTGTTACATTTTCTGTTCCAATTTTGTATCAACCTAGGAATTTCTATTCATATCAATTTTAATTTGGTCATCGTTAACCTTCCAACGTCAATGTTATTGCTTAGTTGGCCTAATTGCTCCTTGCATTGGCTCTGCGAATGACTCTCTTAAGCTCTGAATCAACCAATAATTCACATAATGTGTTCGTAACTTGGCCAAGTTGATCCTTCGCTAAGTTATCAACCCCTGTTATTACTGGGGCCTAATTGATCTTTGCATTGGTTCTTTGATGATTCTCTTCAATTTTGAATCAAATAGATACTATTATGTTCAGAACTTGGTCATATTGATGCGTAGTTATGTTCTCAACCTGTAATCTTATTACTGAGCCTAATTGATCACAAACTTGAATCTGCAGGGTATAACTTAGAGCTCCGATGCAGAAGACAGGAGGACATGGACCGACTTCACGAGTTCATCACTCGTTCTTTTCCTGGATCCGAGATTGATGAACAGCATAGCACGAGAGTTAAGTACTGCATTCCGCTGGAGGGTGTCTCGTTGTCGAAGGTCTTTGGAGTCATAGAAGCAGAAAAGGAAGTGATTGGGTTGGAGGATTACAGTGTCAGTCAGAGTACACTTGAGCAGATATTCATTTCTTTCGCAAAGGGCCGTGATAGAAGTGACTTGGAGTAACTGCAGCTCCCTTGGAATTGAGCCACCTACAATTTTGCCCTCTCCCATTAGCAGCGTTGGGGATTCTTTTATTCATTTACCCCGTGTAGCATAAGTTCGTTCTTCCATTTGTACAGGCTAGCTACCACATTGTACCAAAGTATTTATCTCAAGAAATCAATATTTATAATCTCAAGGGAAGCAGCAGTTGTGGTCCTGGATAATCTCTGGTCTTCATAGTTTCTCTGTTTAGAATAAAAACAATCTAAAAACTAGAAACAAAAAGGAATATCAATAGTAATATATGTGCAAGTCTATTATAACTCTATTTCAGTCATGGAAGCAAGCCAACCCGGCTTGCTCTAACAGTTTAGATACACGTCTCCCTGCAGTGTGAAGGAAATTAAGGGACCATGTTGTGAGGATGAAGCTGCTTCTTTACACGAATCTGTACGGCAGAAATCTTTGAAGTTTTCGTACCCACATTCTGACAGACTCGGTATCAGGCGCAGGTTTCTCATGAACATGAATGGAAACAGTTTGATCTAATAATGACTTAAAACGCTTCGCTTCGCATGCTTTTACATGTAAGAGATGAGGAAGTTCCTTCGTTACTTTACTTTACTTTCCTTTATTAGCCAAGGAGAAGGATCATGCCAAATGTATGTTGCGCTAGCGCTTATACGTTGCTAAGGTTTCTAGTCTCAGCGTTAGGAGATGTCATCCATACCAGCTTGTCACCATAGCAGGGGCAACAGATGTACAAGAAGAAGCTGACTGAGTTGAAAATGACTGAAATTTTACAAATGTCTGAAGAATGCACTTACAAATTCTCACGAAGTGTTCAGTGAAACACACTACGTATGCCCACTGGAGAGAGAATCTGACCATCACCAACATATCTTAACTTGTTTGAATACAATCACTGTGGTCTATGTGTTCACCACAATGAAATCCACGAGCAATAAGTTACTACGTATTAACCAAAGTACATCAATGAACTGTCTATTGTGCTTGCTGTGCAGCGAAATATTCATGGTATTTGCTGAAACTCGTCTGTTTCTTTCTTCCGTTGAATCGTGATGCTTGTTAATGAAATAAGTCAGATAGAACGTAAATGCATACGCAAACGAGCTAAATCCAGGAAGGTTGACACAGTTTCTGCAATCAGAAGAAGCACAACGGAAGGATATGCAGTGTACAACTCACATTCCTAGTACCAGTGCTTCGGTTATTGAAAATTCAGGGTTGAGAGATTGGGAAAAAGCTCAGTTGACCATGATTGAGCGCAAGACTCGGCTGGTGTTCATGGGACTTTTGTGGGCCAACGATAAGATGCAAAGTTGAATTCCAGTTGAGACCGACATGTGCAGTCTAAGGGCATAGGTCTAATGTTTGTCTCCTCTGGGTAATTTTCCCTTAAGCTTTTAATATTTTCACTTTTTGCCTCACAATTTTTTTCCTCTTATTCAGGCTTCATATTTTTGGGTCTACTTGCAACTTCATTGCAACTTCATTCAAATTTAATTTCTTGGGTCTACCTTACGTTTAATGAGCTAATCTCTCTTTTACCATATATTTGCAGGTCTGGTCAGGTCAGGTCTATTTACCAAATTAATTCCTGCTCTATGCTAAATTGCGATTAAGGAAATATTGCATCAGATTCTTCTTTACTGTATGCACGGAGAACGAATGTACCTGATGGTTGACCATGCTTTAGTCTAAGAACTCCGAAAAGCACGACTTGCAGTGCATTGAGGCTGCACAGATAGCTCAAAGGCCAGGTTTGCTCGACCACTGCAGGAGTAAAGTTCTCCATTTTGAACTGCAACCAAGATTTCTAGCTCATCCTCATATTCGTAGTCTGGGCAACTCCTTGAGCTTCCTTAGACTAAGTAGCCTCGTGCTTTATGTACTTGCTGGTTAATTTGGCAGCAGCTTCCAGGATCAGGGTCCACTAGCGCATTGGTATGGTCGCATGCAACGAAGAAGAGGGACATGGAACCTGACAGACTCTTAATGTCAGAATCGGAATACAAGATTGTTTGAGTACGTTCTAGACACGATGTAAAAAGTATATGGGGTTCTCTGGAGTTAGGAACTAAAATATGAAGAGTTTCGCTCTGGGAGTGAGTTTGTTGGTAGTGGTAGCTGTACTTGACGCATTCGGAGGTACGAGAGCCGCGGCCTGGTCCTTCAGTGTCGGGGACGGTGACTTCTCATGTGCAAAAAACACGGGAAATATGCTGTGCTCTGGTAACGCTACAACAAACAAAGCAGGAAGATTGAAACTCACCCCGGATCCGCCCAATCGATCTCAGAATGGATCTGTCTACCACCATACAGTCGGGGTGGCCCTTCACAAGATACCGGTTCAGTTGATAGATTTAGCGACAGGGGAAATGGACTCGTTCAGTTTCAATTTCAGCTTCGAAATCGAAGGCGACGGTGACGGCATGGCGTTTGTAATGTTTGCGGATGAACACTTTATGGGAGATTCTGGTGAGTTCCTCGGTGTGTTCAAAGCACAAGAACCGGCTGACCTCGTGAACAATATATTAGCGGTAGAATTCGACACTTTCCGAAACGGATACGATGCTGACTACAATCATGTGGGAATAGACACCGACAGCATAGATTCCAAGGTGGCCAGAAACCTCTTGGACATAGACATCAATCTCCGCGAACATTTTAGAATATTTGCCTGGGTTGATTATAATCACGTAGGTGAACTATTAGAGGTTAGAGTCTCAATTGATAATAGTAGGCCCGAGATAGCATTCATTAGCTATCCTTTAAATCTTATGATGATTTTCGACGTAAAACAGGTTTCGGTGGGGTTCTCCGGCTCCAATGGGTGGTGCACTTGTCATGGGTTTTACACAGTTTATCATCTGAGTGGAAGTACTAGTTTCGATATCAATCGGGTGCCATCAAGCTCTGCTCCTGCGCCTGGCCCCTCTTCCACGCTCCAGAGTTTAACTTACTCAAATGCATCGGTGGGCAAAAAGATGAACTTCTCTGCAGGTCATATTGTATCGTTTGCAGTTGGGACCTCAGCCTTTTTGACGGTTGCATGTTTCTTGGCTTACTGTTGGTTTCTACGAAGAAAACGAGGACGAGAATCCAGAATTCGCAGTCACTCGATTTCAGAAAATGATGGGGCCTCGTCAACACGTTCCACACCTAACTTGGGTGACAACTACAGCTTGAAACAGTTCACTTACAAGGAGCTCCATGCGGCCACTGGAGGTTTTGATGAGAGTGAGAAACTAGGAGAGGGTGGATTTGGGAGTGTTTATCATGGTGAGCTTCCTGTCACACATCAACAGATAGCGGTGAAGAAACCGGCGGGTGACTCGAAGCACGGTGAGCGAGAGTTCTTAGCGGAGGTTTCTACCATCAGCCAGATTCGGCACCGGAACATCGTGCAGTTACTTGGTTGGTGTTGTGAGGGTCAACGAAAGTTTGTTCTCGTCTATGAATATATGCCCAACGGTAGTCTGGACAAGGCCTTGTTCGCCCCAATCACCGGTGCAGTGCTATCTTGGGAGGATAGGTTCCAAGTTGTACGTGGACTTGCAGCTGCTCTCCAATACCTTCATGAAGGTTGGCGACAAAGGGTGATTCACCGGGACGTGAAGTCAAGCAACGTGATGCTGGATGAAAACTTCCATGCAATGTTGGGGGACTTCGGGCTGGCTCGGATGGGAGACCACAACAGTATCACAGATGCACGGACAATCGTGGCTGGAACATTTGGTTACCTTGCACCGGAAGCGCCTTTCACAGGAAAGTTTACGACCAAAACGGATGTGTATGCCTTTGGAGCGGTAGCTCTGGAGATTGTGTCTGGAAGAAGGATCTACGATGTAGACCTCCCCCAAGGTGAGAACTTACTTGTGGACTGGGTGTGGAGTAAGCTCCCCGACGATGACCTATTTGAGGTTGTGGACGGCAGGCTGTCGGGAAAATACAATCTGCATGAAGTTGAGCTGGTTCTTCTGTTGGGACTCTTGTGTTGTCATCCGGATCCTGGTGCGCGTCCTAGTATGAGCATAGTTATCGAAATTCTAACAGGCAGCGTCGATATGCCGCCAATACCCAAGGAGAGACCGGCAATGAAGTTTACTTCAAAACCGTCGGGATCCCATGTACCCTCGTGGAGTCCTCTACGATCACCAAACACATTATCTGCCGAGGCAGGTCACAGTCTTTCGAGCAACTCAGGATCCAATGCCTCTCAAATTTCAGGTCTAATTTCTTCCGCTAGCTCAGCATCTGTCCGTAATTCTAATCCGGATGCAGTCCACCAGATGGATGGACAGGTTTAAATATGTAGATTGATTCACGGAAACTTGTCGCTAATTGCTATGAAACAATCACAATTTTTACAGATATTTGCAGAAATCTGGTGCAGTTGCACTGCAGAGCTCGTAGAACTGTGAATTTGTTCAATGCCCAGCTAGTACTGTACGATTATTATCGAGAAACACCACATCAAGGAACCAAGTCAGCAGGGTGGAATGTCAGCATTATGAACCGATCCACCAATTGGCTCGGCAGTACTTGCATAGTAAATGGCGGGCACCTTTGGGATAAGAAGGATGCTCCAAGTTCTGGCCTTATACAGCTAAACCACACCAATAAGACCAACCACTAATTTCTTGATAGACAAGCAAGTAGCAAGTTTGTGAGGATAATAGTCCTCCCGAAATTGCATCCTTTGCAGAGAGCACTCCCAGAGCACACAAGCCTCCTTAACATAAATTACTTTCAAATTGGGTCCACGATACAATGCACGAATCACGTGTGCGTAGGCGACCTTAAGCTCGTTTGCAAGTCTTATGTTTCGTAAGCTGTAGATCGTAACACGATATGGTAACAAATTGGAGAACTTAAACCTGTAATGACCGGACAACTGAAACCTTTCTCGCGATAAATAGCGCATCCATAGCTAAAAGCTGCATGCTAAACGACTCAACAACCTGCGACTTGAGTTTCACAATATTGATGGAGCTACTGAGATATTTGGGAACTATACAAAACGTTTTGTGGGTGTTTTCTCCCCTCGATCGCGAGCTCTCCGCAGACACACGGCTGCTTAGCTCAAGCACCTTTCTTTGGGCATGTTCAATCTGCTTCGAATCGATACACACCATCAAGTTAGAACATCTGAGAGACAAATCCCTCTGACAGTTTGGTTGTGTTCTCCCTTGAGTCACTTCATCATCAAAATCACTGTAGAAGGAGGTTACCATGGTTAACTTCAAATAAGCTCAAGCACCTGTCTTTGGGCATGTTCAATCTGCTTCGAATCGATATACAGCATCCAGTTAGAACATCTGAGAGACAAATAAATCCCACTGACAGTTTGCTTGTGTTCTCCTTCACTCACTTCATCATCAAAATCACTGTAGGAGGAGGTTGCCAGGGTTAACTTCAATTAAGCTCACGCTCCTTTCTTTGGGCATGTTCAATCTTCTTCGAATCGATATACAGCACTCAGTTAAAACATCTGAGAGACAAATCCCACTGATAGTTTGCTTGTGTTCTCCCTTCAGTCACTTCATCATGTAAGCACTGTAGGAGGAGGTGGCCAGGATTTAACTTCAAAATAATACGAAAGACGGCAGGGACAACCACCAGCTATGTCAATTCATGTATACAGCAAAGCAGTGGATCACTTAGTACGTAGCAGATTCTGGTGGCTTGGAGGTTTAGGCATAACATGTTGATGATGACCTTACTTAGTTGAATCATTTTTACGGCAACGTACGGTGTAGATTCTTCCTTTCCCGATTATAGCATTTTCTTAAAGGAGTAGTAATCGATATCAAACGTTGCTAAATTAAATATAATGATTTGGAAGAATGGTGAACGTTGCGTTGCGTTTGTCTTCAGGTATTTATGTAGCCCGTTTCCATCTTGTTTCTTGTGTCCAATTTGAGTCAAAATAAAGACGATTGATTTATATAGAACTTTATGAAATATGTAAATCTACACGGAATTAATCTTAACTGTTGACATCTGTATTTTTTTCGCCTGAAGATGTAACGAACTGGATGTAGACGAACAAAAAAAAATGATTGTAGTACACTTTTCTAAATTCATAGTTTAAATTCAAATAGAAGTGGAATTTTCTTTCTAGTTTAAAATCTCTGTGCTTTAATTGCATATTCATTATAGATAAATCTTACTAAAGAGAAAGTGCCTTATTTTAGTTTACAGAAATGGAATATACATGAAAGACCATGAAGAACCTAGTATTTCTATACGTACTTTAGAGATCGTAAATTGTTACAAGTGCTATATTGTAACACATGTTTTACCGTGAATCAGCATATACCCAGATAATGTTTACTGAAGATATAAAATACGAAATAAATTAAGAAACTAACTATTCTCAAACGCTCAAAATGTTTTATTAACTTGGATGATTTCTTTTTATTTTTAATTTTTAGAATCTATTCTAGAGCAGTTTATTATTTTCTTCACAAAATGAGATGTGGATTAGACTAAATTAAATTAAATATATAATTTAAATTTATTAGCCAAAGATTATATACGATATTCAGCTTTAGAGAAAAATAGAGAATTTTAATTACATCAATATTACATGGTTTAAATTTGGAATGAATGTAAATGGTCTCGGACGGCGCAAATTTTGAATCTTATTTGCAACCGTCCATTAAGCCTCATAGAAAAAATAGTTGCAAAAGTCATCGAGTTGTTATTGTATTTTTGTGGCATCATTAGTCGCATTCAGTCAACAGCTTAAACTTTGAATATAATTGACTAATCTAACAATTCTGATCGATTGCCATCAAATGACCTCTCGCTATGTTTATGCTGTGATTTAGATCTTTCCAAAGTATGCTTGATAGTTAATTGATTCTCTAATAAATATGCTATCTTTGTGATTTGAAGTCCGCTTTGTTGAACTCAGATTCCGAGCAATTATGAGAGGTCACTTTGACCATAAAATTTTCTCGGAGTTTTAAACTCAACGATACTCAAAATCATATTCATAAATTAAATACTCAACGATACTCAAATTCGTATTCATAAATTAAATACTCCTTTATGATTTATTATTTCACTGTGAGGAATTTATGTATTAGAATCTACTTGAAGGTTTATAAATATTGGATATAAAGAAAGTTACATATTAATAAGTATTATTATTATTATTATTATTATTATTATTATTATTATTATTATACAGAAGAATAGTCCTATTCTACTTTCTATATAATGAATTTTAGAACTTAAAATTTTGTTATAGTTCCATGTAAGGAAGAACTAAATATTTGCAAGTATTGATTTCTAGATGTTCCAGAATATTTGTAAAGTTATGTTGCAAATCTTTCGTGCATTTCTTTGTTATTTCTTGTATGCATGATTTTAGAAGGAGTTCTTTTTCATTAGGATATGTTTTTCGTTTGCTCTTGATTATTTCTGTGATTTTATTTTCATCATCGATATGTTTGGTCATGCAAAAATAAATATTGCGTATTAAATAAAATCATCAGTCGTACTTACAAATTAATTAACTATCTTAGGACATTCTGTACAAAGAGTTCAATTCAAGCAGAAAATAGCTGAGACTATTTAGTGATGGCTACTTTTTATTAAAATTTTAATTTATTGATTCCTAGTTCTTGTGAAAAATATTTTTATTTCACTTATCAAAACCATCGATGAAAAAAGTCTTCTTATTCTTTAATGCTCAAGTATCTCTTCTTACCTAATATCAACTTGTTATATGGATAGTTTATGATGAATAAGGAGAAAAAATATATTCCTTCCTTGATGTAATTCATTCTTGATCATTTTTAATTTATCATTTCTAAGTATTGCTAATGTTATTATGATATTGTTGACCATGGCTACATCATGGCTTTGGTAGTAAATCTTTCAGTGCCAGAATTTTAGATTGTATATGCATATTTTTTCATATATGTTAGATCTTTTCTTCTTCTTCTTCTTTTTGATAATAATATAGTAAAATTTATAGATATTTGATATAACTTATATATTTTGATACTAAATTAGTATACTAGTAAAAAAAATTAAAGCTTCAATATGTCTTGTATAATGGCAAGAAGTTTATTAATTTATAGATTTGGAGGTAAAGTTGAATTTCAATTCTTATGATTACAAATTAAAAATCAAAAACTGTATGAAAGAGCTACGTGAGCGTTTAATCTATGAAGTGAAAATCTGCTTACATAAAATTATTTTGAATATGAGTATTTAGTATCTTAATATTTTCTTATAATTTAAAGGTTTTTTGTAGGTAGATATTTTATACTTGTCTGAGTTAAATTATTTTAAAAAAAAATTATACATATTTCCTACATTCAATCCTTGTATTGCAACCATAATCATTTTTTATTTTATGCTAGTAATAATCAATAACTAATTAACTGTAAGCATAGAAAATTATACATATGTTAGATAAAAAATTTATTTATGTACAATTTCAGATTATAATTTTAAATTTATAATGATTGAGTTGTGAATATATTATATTTTCTGATAAATATATTCAAAAATAAAAATTATATGTTTAAATATAATAAGAATAATATTAATAAATATTAAAGTTATTTTATATATTGAACATTTTTTAAAAACCTATATAATACATATATATATATGGGAAAGACTACTCTCGCAGAAAAAACGTAGGAAGTACGCCTAAACGGTAGCGAGTTCTTGGGAACATCAAAATGTCCAACATTAAGAGAAAATGACAATCATTATGTAACTAACTTCAAGGAGTCGCCGACTATACACTGTTCAATTTTCACTTCTGCTTTTTCTTTGGCTTCCGCTGTTGGGCCTGTACACAATATGCGACTTCTCTCGAATTTAATATTGCAGTTTGACTCTTGATTATGGCGGAACTCTTCAGGTACCTGAAGAAGTACTTCCTGCCTTGCACCCACAAAAGCTGCAGCAGTCAGAGTCTACCGTCAACCTCCCTCGATTGGGAAGTTGACTTGTGGTGTCCATGTGGATACAAGCAGTGTAGCAATCTGCTTCTCAAAGTTCTATTACAGTGTAGACTTATCGTGAGCATCCGGGGCCGTTTGCAATTGAATCTTGGCGGATTGTATTTGATCGTTGAACATAGAGTCGATAATGTATAAGAAAACAATTCCAGGATATTTGGTATAATGTGATGTAAAGAGAAACCATACTCCCATGTTCTGGTAACTTATACCAGGAGGATGAAGAAATCCACGAGCTGTACAGTATCACGTGCTGAAATTTGGTTTTTAGGCAGTAATTTCCACGTTTTAGCTTTACAGCCTGTTTGAGCAAAGGCCACAGTATTATGGTGCTTCAATTAAGGCTACACTGCTGCTGAAAAGGGCGTGCAAATGGAAGTAACTCGAATGAAGCCAAGATTCTATGATCGTCAAGTTTGACCTTTTGACTGATACTGATGAGTTCAAGCGGCTTTAGTCAATAAGAAAGAGGAGATTTAGGAGAATGGCAAAAGTCACCGTATGCTCGTGATTTATTTATAGAGACTTTTCTAAGGATTTTGGCATTCTACGATCCAGAAAGGCCCCGAGAATCGAGGTCCAAATGGACAAATAAGTCCCAGGGCCTCTATATGCTGAAAGAATTAAAAGTCAAAGTAGAATACCAAGACCAATCATTGCAAACGTGGACCCATAAAATTGATGGTGCATTTTCTATCAGATCGACGCCATGTCTCGGTTGGATCGCTCCAGGAGCTACTTATGGGTACTCTAGTTTCCAGTAGCTCTAACCAAGCACTGACTTAAGGACCAATACACATGAGAGAATGCACAATTCTAGCTAATATCTTTTCCTGGTACAGCTCTTCTAAGTGAATTTAGTCGGTAAAAGCAGGTACATCAAAGGGTACAAATCATGCCACCCCTAAACGTTGACGACTGGAATAAGAATAAGACATGTTCCCACTACAGTAAACTCTGAAACTCAATTATCAATTGTGGAAATCATAAGTTATTCTAGTTTCAATGAAATCATAATGTGGATACACTGCGCACAACTCTGAGTCTGTACTTCATACACGGCCCCAAATGCGTAGCTGATGCTAGCCATGCAATCCCTGATCATGAAATACTCGTTGAGTTGCTTATGAACCATCAAAAAAATATTTTCAAAGAAATATGCTTCTCATGAAATACTTGTTGAGTTGCTTTAGCGTTCCCTATAACCTCTATTGACTTGCAAGTGAGTTCTCTGGCGCTCATGCGTTGCCCCCTGTGTATCCTCCGTTCCGGTCCCCGAGTGTGCCTTGTATGCTCGTCAGTCAGATGAGTTCGATATAGTCTATCTGTGGCTAGTCCCATGGTCGAACTGTTAAATCTGATTCTTGGTTCTAAGTTGTTTACTACAGTTCCCGCTTAGTATGACATGCACACCTCATATCTTCACTTCGAATTCTGCACAAGTGGCCTGATGCAGGAATCTGTGTAGGGATTTGAACACTGTATTCGCCATTCTTAAGGTGGTTTTAGAGAGAACTGCAACTCTGAATTCGTCCTTCTCTTCGATGTTCGGTGAGATTACAGAACTTGCCAAGTTCACCACCATGCAAGGCTGTTGAATTTGGAAGTCGAGATATCAGATGATTGTGCTGGAAAGCATAATATGATGACTAGGTTTACTTTATGCCTAACCTTCTGCTGGATTCTGCATTTGACGCTTATTTGTAAGAGCTTTAAAAGCAGATGATTATATCATGGGTTGGGTATGAATTTAAGTGTATCATGAAAACTCTGGATCCACTTGAGGAGCTTCTAAGGCGTTATTCATAGCAGGTCCCCCATCTATGCACAAAATAAGAATCCTCTACTTCCCTGTCACATGGCTTAAGCTTCTTCGTGGTGAATCGAACGTAATTACAACTCTGAGCACGCCCGGACTTCAATTACGACCTTAATTAGTGCGAGTATAAAATCACCACAAAAGTGGAATGTACAGGAAAATAACGCCACTGCAGAAATGCCATATGTTACTGGCTCAGAATCTATCTTGTCTAGAAACCAAATGTGAACCCGAATCAGAATCTGAATTCGTAACATCAGTTTACGATACATGTTCAAATTGAGCGTCCTACGTCTAAGTCAATATCACGTGCACAAAGTGGACTTCCCCTGATGTGATCACTTTTATTGGCGTTAGGAATCCCAGGTACTTGTAGGTGTGGGCGGTTATGATACTTGAAAGAGCTCCAGCTAGCAGTTGGAGCTCAATGGAGATGGAGTAGTATCTGTAGCCTGGTTTGTTGATGAGCTTGACGCCATGGATAATTCAATTTCTGATCCATCAGGTGATCGGAGAAAACTCGGTATTTTAAACACTTCGGAATATTGTGATTCCCACTCTATAGCGGGTTTTGATCTTGGAACTGGCGGCATCGCAACTCTTCCTCCTAGAATTTCTAAAACTTTGTGCATGGTTGGGCGCTCGTCGGGATCCGGATGGGAGCACAGCAGCCCTAGCAGAAGAACAAGCTCCATTTGCTTTTCACTGTACCCGCCCTTGAGTTTACTATCCACAACGGACAAAAGCTCATCATTACTAAGATGGCTCCAAACCCAGTCCACAAGTAGGATCGCCTCTTGTGGTTGGCTGGGATCGTAAACCTTCCTCCCACATGCAATTTCTAATGTCACAGCACCGAACGAAAACACGTCCGATTTCGCGGTAAATTTCCCAGTGAATGGTGATTCTGGCGCAATGTAGCCATAAGTTCCAGCAACGATGGTGGTGACGGGTTTCATTTGATGGTCTCCCGTGCGAGCTAACCCAAAGTCCCCCAGCATGGCGTTCAGTTTTTCATCCAACATTATGTTGCTTGACTTCACATCTCGGTGGATCACCTTCCGTCTCCAACCTTCGTGCAGATAATGGAGGGCTGCCGCGACACCGATCATAATCTTGAACCTCTCCTCCCAGGATAGTACGAATCCACCAGCAGGCTTGAATAGCATCTTGTCGAGACTACCGTTAGACATGAACTCATAAACCAGCAAAAACTTTCCAAGCCCCGGCCCCTCGTTGCACCACCCGAGCAACCGGACGATGTTACGGTGTCGAAGCTGACCGATTGTAGTTAGCTCCGCTAGGAACTCCCGCTCACCCTGCTTTGACTCGCTACTCACCGTTTTCACAGCCACCAGCTGTCCTGTTCCAACAATTTCCCCACGGTATACACTTCCAAAACTGCCCTCACCCAGTTTCATGTCATCGCTGAACTTCTTGGTCGCCGTCTTCAGTTCATTGTAGCTGAACATCCTCAAGTTGTCAGATAAAACACATGCTTGGTATTTTTTAAGTCCTTTAGTCTGTTGAACGGAATCATCAGAGGACTTCTTACCGTTTCTTTGCCGCAAAAGGCAGCACCACCAGAGGAGCCCAGCCACGGTACCAATCGCTATCACAGAAACTACACCAACAGGAACGAGAATCGCCATCTGGGATACTGGAGATGATGCTCCGCGTCCTTCGTTCGATTCTCCTCCTTCGCTATGAGTTCGACTTTTCTGCCCGGTGCCATCTGTACCTTCGGTACTACCGGGGGTTGCAGGGGATAAGACTTCATGGTCATTAGAAAAAGAACCAGTGTAATGCAGATCGTAAATGGTATGAAAGCTGTAACCGAAGCCGTTGGCCGCAGAGAATCCCATCCACACCTCAGGGTTGTCGAAGATATCGTACAAAGCTTTGGTACACTTGATGAAGGCGGCTTGGGGTTTGACGTAAGTCTTACTAACTCTAACCTCCAGAATCATGCTTTCCCCATCGTAATCGATCCAGGCAAACACCCTTGAAGTATCCAGAAACCTGAAGTCGACCTTTCTGGATACCAGTGAGCGGGATGTACTAATATCTATGCCAACGTGATTATTGCCCATGTCATCTATACCTGGATTTTCCCATGTGTCAAACTCCACGGCCAGAACCTGGCTCGATGGAGACTCATCACTAAATACACCAAAATTATGACCACCCCCTCGAGCTTCTATCCAAGATGTACTCCGCTTCACAAACAGGACAAAAGCCAGGCCATCGCCGTTGCTAGGATTAGCAGGAGCTTCAATACGAAAACTGAAGTTAACGCTGAAGGAGACAACTTTCGGGGGTTCGTATCCGAGATCCATCACCTGAATGGGATCTTGCAAAAGAATTATTCCTTTCGTATTTACGTATCTCTCCCGAGAAAATCTGGCTGTTGTTTCGTTTTTGGGAGGCCCTGGAGTAAGCTGTGCTATCCCGTTTGATGTTGTGGCATTGCTATAGCAGATGAACCTCTCCGTCTCCCCACAAGAGAAGCCGCCCTCCTCGACAATCACCGACGTAACTTCTGCTACTACATCGACCGCAACGAAAATCATTACTAGAAGTAGACATGGAGGAAACTGTACTAGTCTGCTCATATTTTGAGTAGTTTGCTGCATCCTATAGTAACTCCATTTCTCCTGTGTCGTCCTGCTCTTTAGGAATTACATTTTAGAATGGAAGCATGCTCTGTGTGTGTGTGTGCGCGCGCGCGCGCGCGCAACTAAAATCTATCCCGCGGTTAGTCTCTAATCGTCCTGCTTGACGCTAGAACTGTCCAGACTTCGGAAAGAGCCGATTCCTATCATCTCGATTTGAGATTGGAAAATTGAGCCTCCGGATCCAGTAGCGCACTTATTGAATCTCAGAGATGTCTCAACACTAATGTCAATTTCCACTAACAGTTACTCCTGCTCGAATGCCACTTGCATTATCGATTAGTGTCCTCTTCTATTTGGTCTAAAGACTCAGATAGACTATACAGCGCGATTTAAAATACAAAAATATAGTCAATTGATATCTTCAAAGCGACTATCGGATGCAGACTAATATGCAACGAAGTTTGGACTAGCTTTTAGTCCACTTGTATCACTATGGCTAAAAGTCTATATACCAATCAACAAATAGTAATGTATTAAGCATGTAGTTGTGTGTCAACCGGTCGTCACAGATTTTATTTGAAGAAAATGGAGCACAAAAGAGGTCTGGAAACCTGAGAGACAGGTAAATTCACGAGGGAAGATCTTACTGAGACTCTTGACCAGTACCGAACAGGGAATCTCATCCACTTCCCAGAGGCGCAGGATTGGATGCACGATATGTGCTCTTAACGGGACACTATGCATGGTAGACTACGTGTAGAAAGCTTCGAATCTGGTGGACCGAAACTCGTAAGATGCAAGCGAAAGATAATTTATAAGCTTTATCGTTAACTCTTCTTTTGACTAATAAGACTTATGAGGTATTAATTGTGTGTCTTTGATTAAAGTTGAATATGATGAGAACCTTTTTTCCTAGTCTTTGAAATAGATGGTCTATCCTCCATCAGAATGATTGACGTATCGTACATCTTAGCATTCAACTTTCCAAGTCTCACCTGAGTATACATTCCTGATTGCACACAACAATACTCAACTCACTCTCTCTCATATCCTTCAAAGATTGTACACAATAGTACTCACGCATCATGAAAGGTACCCGAGTGGTAAGTAGCATAGAACACACCTAACACAAGGTACAAGGTGTTGGGAACGACCCTTATATGAGAATTTAACTAAACAACTGCAAAAAACACTCTTATATACACATAAGCAAACCCTAGAAGGTTGCTTTTCAGGACCCTAATTAGGGTTGCACCCCCTCTTTACCTTAAGTATATTTAGCAGAGCTCCTAGAGGAATACAACAAAACCCTAAAAGTAGAGAAGTCACTAAACTAGATATTAACTAAATCTAACACTCCCACTTAATGAGAGTAGGACAATTCCCATTTCTACTGCACATTTTATGTCTTTATTTTTAGGTAGTACCTTTTTAAACACATCTGCTATCATCTCCTATGTAGGACAGTAACTAACTTCACAACATTCTCCGTTTCTTTCTCCTCTACAAATCTTCTTCTAATCTCAATGTGCTTAGTCCTTGGGTGATGTACGGATTTTTGCTGAGTGCTATACTTCCTGTATTGTCACCGTACAATATAGTAAGACTTTCCTGCTCAAAACCCAACTCCTTAAGAAGTTTCCTGTTCGAGATGACTTCTTGAGTAGCGTTTGAGGCAGCCATAAATTCTGCCTCAATAGTAGACAGTGCAACAGATGTTTGCTGTTTACTACGCCAGCTGATTGCTCCACCACTAAGCATGATTACATATCCACTAGTTGATATGTTGTTATATGTGTCATCTCCCCAACAAGCATCTATATATGCTTCAAGTTTAGAAGCAAGTATGCTCCCTTGCTTTCTGTACTCCAAGAATGCATCTTGAGTACCCTTTAAGTACTTGAATACTCTCTTTATACCTTTCCAATGTACTTCTGCAGGGTAGCTAGTATATCTAGCTAGTGCTCCCACTGCATAGCATATATCTGGTCTTGCACAGACCATGATAAGCATTAGAGAACCAAGAGCACTCTGATACAACACTTTGTCATAGAGATTCACCTCCCCATCTATGATTCTGTTGTGCTTCCACCCCAGATCAAGAGGTGTAGAGACAGGATTCACCTCTGTCATCTGATACTTAGCTAGTATGGATCTCACATACTATGGTTGACTGATCCGGATCCATCCTGTTTCTCTATCTCTGCTCACTTTGATTCCCAAAACAATTTTTACAAGACCAAGGATAGTCATCTCAAAAACAAAGCACAAGAAATCTATCACTCCTTTGATAGATTCACTGTTCCCCAACAGTAATAGATCATCTACCTATACAACTATGTATACATCATCTCTAGTATACACACTCATGTCAGAATCTGCTCATCTGAAATCCTGCTCTCTCAAGTATGTGTCTAGTTTCTCAGGCTCTAGGAGCTTGCTTAAGACCATACAAAGCCTTCTTAAGCAAGCATACTTTTCCTTTGCTTTCAGTATATCCATCTAGAACATCCATGTAGATAGTCTCTCTCAAATCTCCATTGAGAAAGGATGTTTTCACATCTAACTGATCCACTTCCCAATCTCTCTCTGCTGCAAGAGCTAGAAGCATGCAAATAGATCCATACTTGGCAACTGGTGCAAAAGTTTCTGAGTAATCTATTGATGCTTTCTGATTGAAGCCCTTTGCAACAAGTCTTGCCTTGTACTTCAGGACCTCATTCTCAGCTTTTGACCCTGAAAACCCATTTACAGCCAATTGCTTTCCTACCTGGTGGTAAGTTAGCCAGTATACATGTACCATTAGTCTGAAGAGACTTCTTCTCTTCTGATATAGCCAACTCCCACTGACTTGAATTTGGTCTGAGCATAGCTTCCTATAGAGTTTCTGGATCACAATCTTCATGACAGATGTAAGATTCATCTAACATCTCTTTTGATAAAAAGCCAAGTCTGTCAATAGGTTTTCTATCTCTCTGTGATCTTCTTGGCTCTGTGCCTAGAAGTTTCATGTCATCTCTTGACATCTGTGGAATCTCACTCAGAGATTTTGCATTTACAGTCTGCTTTTGGGAGTAGTCTTCTAAAGTATTAGGATCAGAAACCACCTTCTGTATAGACCTTCTTTGGTACACCTTCAGACTCTCCTTTGATGAACCATCAGCTTCAAGTAGAGATTGCTCTTCTGATGATTGATTCAAAAAACTGACTCTAGAGCTTGGGAAGATAGGTTGATCAAGCTGATCAAACTGATCAGCTTGCTTCTGCAACTCATCACTATTCTCACTCCAAGTCCTCAATTCATCAAAGAGTACATCTCTACTTTTGATGATCTGTCCAGACTTAGAATTGTACAAAAGATATCCTTTCAGTCCCTCTTCATATCCAAGAAAAAGCATTCTCTCAGCCTTCTTTGTGAACTTCCTCCTTTGCTCCTTGGGAATATGAACATAGGCAGGACATCCCAAACTTTCAAAGCTGAAAGGTTAAGTTTTTTACCACTCCAACATTCTTCAGGAGTTCTTCCTTGCAATGCTTTGGTACCACTGATATTTCTAAGGAAATTTTCAATGCTAATAGCAGCACCCCAAAACTTTCTCTCCAGCTTTGCATGTTGGAGCATTGCCAATTGCTTTGTCCACCAGTGTTCTATTCAACCTTCCTGCAACTCCATTCTGTGCAGGACTGTCTTTGGCCGTACAGTCAAGGAGAATTCCTTTCTCTAACAGAAAAGAGATGAATTCCTCATTCCTGTACTCTCAGCCTCCATCTGTTCTCAATCGCTTGACTTTCCTCCCAGTCTTCAACTCAGCCATGTCTACAAACTTCTGGAATTTTTGTAGTTCTTTATCCTTGCTTTTCATGAGATAGATGAAGCTCTTTCTACTGTAATCATCCACAAAGGAAATATAGTAGGCTGCTCCACTCAATGACTTCTCAGTCATATATCCCCATACATCAGAATGTATGACATCTAGAAGACCAAAAGCTCTAGATGAAGATTTCTTGGGGATAGGAGCCTTGTGTGCCTTACCTTCTGCACACCCAATGCAGAACTCTAGTTTCCCTTTGGGATCCAGTTTCAACCCATCCACTACCTTCTCTAAAGCATATAGATTTTGCACTGACAAGTGCACTAACCTCAAATGCCACATATGGATATCATTTCTGATTTTTGCTACCAATGCAAAATCAGAAAAATCAGCTTCCATCAACTTGAACAGCTTCCCTTTGGCAGTGCTATATCCAAGGACCAGCTCTCCTTTCTTCAAATTGCATTGATTTCTGTTGCTCTCAAACAGGACATCCACTCCATGCGGTGATGTACTGATATCAAGTCCTTGGTGTAACCTAGAACATAGAGCACATCTTCCAAATAGTTCTTACAAGAACTTGTGTTAGATCTTCCCATGAAGGCAATAGGAATTTTTCCAGTTCCTAACACTAGATTCAGAATCCCAGGTCCACAACAAACACTCTTGGGAATTTTCAGAGGTTGAAGAGTCCAGAACAACTCCTTCTGGTAACAGATATGAGAGGTGGCTCCAGAATCCAAGAACCATCCAGAACAGTTTGTGGACAACTGTGATTCTGCCAACATTTTACAATCTAGCTCTTCTGCTGAGTACCACTCCTCGTCGCTTTCTATCTCATTGCACTCCTATATGTTGTAAGCTGAACTTGCAAATTTTTGACCTTTTCCTGGTTGAGGTCCCTTGCCTACCTTCTTCAGCTCTCATTCCCTCCTTTCTCCTCTCTTGGAACATTAGGTGCAGCATGACCTTTCTCATGACAGAAATAACAAATCTTGTTATCAACACTACTAACTCATTTACCATATTTACTCACTCTGGATTGCTCACTCTTCTATTTGGCACTCTCCTTGACCGAGAAGAAGCATTGAATAGAGCAGAATCTCCCAAATCATTAAACTTCATCTCTAGGTCCTCTCTATCTGCGCTAAACACCAGCAATCTGTTTATCACATAATCCCATGTGACAACTTCAATAGGTAGAACTTTTAGAGCTACTTTGATAGGCTGGTAGCTTGGAGGGAGAGTCTTCAAGAGATGGTTGATCTCATTTCTCTGTAAAGGGGACACCCATCCTCCTTGACACTCTTGAAGACCTTCTGTAACTTTGACAAGTGCAAAGTAAAGTCTTCACCATCTTCTAGTTTAGTGTCCCACATCCCATCCCAGATCCTATTAGAACTTTCCAGCCTCTCAAGAGAGTAAAAATTCTTGAGTTTGTGCCACATCTCCCAACTCCAAGCATAAGTGTCTACTAGGTCTTTGACTGGCTCTTGCATAGCCCTTAGCATAAACCTCCTAGTAGTAGAGTGTTTGATTCTCTCCTCCTTGTCGTACTCAAGCTCATCTATATCATGAGCTTCTAATGCCAAGTCTAAACAGTCATATCTGTCTAGGATACACTTCACATCCAAAGCCCAGGCTTTTTAGTTAGTGTTTCCTAATTTCTCTAGCTCTCTGAGTTCTCCTATCAACCCCGATGGTGATTGTGGGCCTATAACCTAATGAGAACCTTTCTTCTTAGTCTTTGAAATAGATGGTCTATCCCCAATCATTCTAGCATTCTGACTTCTGATGTATCATACATCCTAGCACTCAACTTTCACAGTCTCACCAGAGTAGACACTCCTGATTGCACACAACAATACTCAACTTACTCTCTCAAATTCTTCAAAGATTATACACAATAGCACTCACGCAGCATGAAAGGTACCCCAGTGGTAAGTAGCATAGAACACACCTAAAACAAGGTACAAGGTGTTGGGAATGACACTTGTATGAGAACTTAACTAAACAAGAGCAAAAAATACTCTTATATACACAAGCAAAACCTAGAAGGTTGCTTGTCAAGACCCTAATTAGGGTTGTGCCCCCTCTTCACCCTAAGTATATGTAGCAGAGATTCTAGAGGAATGTAACAAAGCCCTAAAAGTAGAGAAGTTACTAAACTAAAGATTAACTAATCTAACCGAATAAATTCAATGGGGGAGAAATGACGAGGAGACGTTATCCAGGATTAAGTACCAGCTAGAATTGGTGACGAGCGGGGTCTCCCCACAGAATTCATTTGACATACCGTTTCTTTATGATGATAAACTGTGTATGCTGTATATGATCCACTAGATGATATTGTGCTTTTAAGACCATCAATCACTTTACTGGTTTTTGTCTTACAAAATACCTAGCGCATCCCAAGGAGCTTTTACGTACGTCTACCCCCTTCGGTAAGCACCACACTAAAGTTCGAAGGACTTTGACTCATTAGAAGAAAAGAAAACATAATTTCATAAACTGTCGTGCTTGACTTTTGCCATTTGCGAAGGATGGTTCTAAGTTGAAAGAGAGAACAAGCTCGGCTTTTAAACGTTGATAGAGTATCACAAGCTAATATTCCTAGCGGGCTAGTGTACGCGGAAAAGTTTAATATTTAGTCCCTTTTTTTCAGTAGTCACCATTTCAAATCTGTGATGAAGGGTGACTCAACATACTTGTATACTTTTCTTTTCTTTTCTTTTATTTATTCTCTTTTTTTTATTCATATTTTTATTCACCCATTCTTTGGTGAACTTTGGTATCTCCACTCTCTTTTTCCACTTCAGTATGAAGTGAAACACGTAACGTAGCACAGTACAGAACAGTGTTCGTGTTTGAGTCGTGAAGTGTAGAATCCAGGTCATTGAAGGACTCCAAGCCTCGAAATTTGATGCCAAACATCGACCTACATGTACAGCAGTTAGTGGATTTAATCACCTGAAGGGTAAGCCGACCCTTCGGGAGTATCGTGAAAAATATCCATATCTAAGCCCAGTATCCAAAAGCAATGCATTCTACACCCGAATAGAATTGATTGTCTTGCTCTTGGCTTTGTGTCATCGGAATCTGAAACTGCGTTTAACGAGCAAACCTTCCATAAATGGTTTCTTAAAAGCGTGACTTCCTAATTGATCAGAGACTGAGTGATGAATGGACATTTTTCGTTCTTGTAAAACGTAACCATCCTAGAAGATGCCAACTGATCCGAGGTGTGCTCAAAGAAAGTAATACAATCTCACAAACTTTGACCAAAACGTCTTAAAGGAAGTAGGTAACGCGGCAGCCTAGTCAGTCATGATCACGGCTACTCACAGTGAAGTCTCCAAAGTGGGAAATTTGTTGTGTCTGAGCACTGTCATTGATCGAAAAGCTCGATCAATGACAGTGCTCAAGCTTCGGGACAACAATTACTGGACCGTGCGCTCGTCGACAACAGGAATAAGGACTTTCATGCACTTCGATCAATGTAACAGCTGCGAAGGTTGTCTCCAGCGACATGATAGTGTTTCGCTCTACAGTTCATATGGTCTTCATAATCTGAAGTAAAGCGCTGACCTTCAAGAATTTCTAGATTCAAAGTTCCATAGAGGTTTGCTGTGCCATGGTGGTCACGGACCAAAGACTTAATACTTAAATCGTTTTGAGAGAAATAGATAGCTAAAATACTATTCAGATCGCATTTTACTTAACTGGAACCTGCAGTAAAGTCGACAGGAATTGCACAGGCACATTTCTTCAAGCCTTTCTTAAGATCCAGAGTTGCAGATTGGATCACCCGTAACAAAGAGGACACCGTATACTGCGTCTTGGTCAACCGTACGAAAGGAGACCACATATGAATTAACATGCCATATCGCTGTTCGTCTTCCGTAGTTTCCTTCTCATAACGGTTTTCTCCTAATAATTAGACGCAATTAAACACTGCAAGTTACTAGAGATGTCTTATCAAAATCTCAAAATTCTGCATGACGATCCGATACTCATATAATATGCGAGTTTAGGCATCACGTGGAGGTTACTGCAGTTACGAAATCAAATGCTCAAGTGGACGAGACCTTACAGTCGCTTAGCTTGATTGTTCAACTTCCACATCATGACACACGGAACTTTCGGTGGTGGTTCAGAACTGATCGAGAGAATCTAGCCAGGGGGTAGCAGGGTCGAACCGGATAAAATATTCTGCCGGGTCATTTGAAATGAAAGATAGATTACAGGTTGAGCAAGAGCTCTTGTTTTGCGGATAAAATCATTTGGACATCTCAAACTTGGAGGTCAGTGGTACCTGCATTTGGTCGTGTTTCAGGTCACTCGTCATGCTGGTCGGATCTACTCCAACATTACTGCCGAAACTAATCAGAATCAATACGGTAGTAGTTCAAATTCGTGGTTAAAACACGTGTATAATTACAAAACCTGCTGCGAACTGGAGTTTAACTTCCTTAAACTGTCTCCTTGTTTGCGCTAGGAACTGGGAGTTTTCCTTGCCGATCATAAACTACATTACAATCCTGACCTACTAATATTTGTCTCTCTAGGGAAGAACCAAAAGAGGTATGAGAAGTTAGAGTAGAGGTTTGAGAAGACCGTGCTTCCTGCTGAGAGAGGTTACTTGCCAAAGAGTTCAAGCTCTTGGGGCCGCCGTCCTTTGACCGATCTGATGATTGACCAGACCTTGGCATCTGATATAGAAGTTCGTTTGATTTGTACTCTATTACTGGTTTTTGTCTCGGTATCGGTGGCATCTCAACACTGCCCGATAAAATCTCCATCACGCTCTTCATGCTCGGACGCTCGTCGGGATTTGGATGAGAACACAACAGAGCGAGCAAGATAACAGTTTCTACTTCTTGTGGGTTGAAATCACCTAAAACTGTTTCGTCCACAACAGCAATGACATCCTCCTCGTTTAGCTTGCTCCACACCCAGTCCACTAGTAAAATTTTCTCCGCACCCCGCTCAGGATCATAAACCTTTCTCCCACACACAATCTCTAGTGCCACCGCTCCAAACGCATACACATCTGTTTTGATACTGAATCTACCGGTCGATATTGCTTCTGGTGCCAAATAGCCGAATGTTCCAGCAGCGTACGTTGTGGCCAGCCTCCTGTGATGGTCTGCTACACGAGCTAGCCCGAAATCTCCCAACAAGCCATTGTAGCTCTCATCGAGCATTATATTGCTTGATTTCACGTCTCTGTGAATAACCTGTTGCTGCCAACCGTAATGTATATACTGGAGACCTGCGGCTACTCCCTCCAAAATCTTAAACCTCTGCTCCCAGGATAAAAGAAGTTTCTCGCCCTGCTCCTTAAACAAGACCTTGTCTAAGCTGCTATTTGCCATGTATTCATAGACCAGCAAAAGCTTCCCTGGGCCCTCACTGCAGTAACCGAGCAGCTGTACGATGTTTCGATGTCGAAGATGGCTGATTGTAGACACCTCTGCTATGAACTCTTTTTCGCCCTGCCTTGAATCAGCACTCAGTTTCTTCACCGCCATAGACTGTTGATCAAGTGTACGATGGTCATGAAAATCACCGCGGTACACATTGCCAAAACCTCCTCCCCCTAGTTTCCTCTCATCACAGAATCCATTAGTGGCCGTCAGGAGCTCCTGGTAAGTAAACCTTTTCAAGGTGAGGGATAAGCCAGCTAAATTGACCTCCTGACTCCCTACGGATCGAATCGATCCACCGCCAGTATCGAAGTCAGATTCTTTCCTTCGCCGCAGATAAAACCAATAAACTAACAAAGTAGTAATTATCGTTCCGACTGTGGTGAAAATTGCGATAGCTGAAATGACAGCAACGGAAATGGTCGGAGAAGCAAGCTTATCCACTGGCGGTATTACGAGTGCTTTGGGTGCCGGTGCAGGTGCTGGTGTTAAAAGCTCTTCAGTAGAATTACTAACCCTCATTGACAAGTGATAGCCTGTGTAAACGCCGTAATTGGGGCCTCCATTGGATCCGGTAAAGCCCACCCAAACAGCTCCTGAACCTTCAGAGAATATATTGCGAAGATCTGTGGTGACACTGATTAGAGCTTCTGCAGGCCTATCAGGTGCAGAAGCCACCCTGACGGCCAGAAGGAACGTGGATCCGTCATAATCAACCCAAGCAAATAATCTGGGCGTCTTCACAAGCGTTATACCAATGGACGCGACATCTTTAGCAGCCACGGACTTAATACTGTTGATGTCAATACCAACGTGATTCCCATCCATGTCGACGTCAGGATCTTGCATGTTTTTGTAGGTGTCAAATTCCACGGCCAAAGTTGGACTGCTCGCAGTCCCATTGCTTTCGAAAGCACCGAGATTACCCTCCAGAGACCCATTCCAAGCCTTATTTCCGAACATGACAAAAGCCATACCATCACCAAATGGGTCTCCTTCTATACGAAGACTGAAGCTAACGTTGAAAGAGGCTACTTCCCTGGTGCTCGAATTTACCAGTTGGAACGAATCCTTGTAAAGTGCCGCACCAACTGAATGTTGGTAGTAAGCGTTCGGATGTGCTTTCAGGGGGTATGGCGTGAGTTTCAACAGACCATCTCCTGTTGTTGTAGCATTACCAGAGCACAACATATTGCCTTTAGACCCGCATTTGAAAGCACCATCTTTGACACTGATTATCGAGGTTGCGCCATGCACTGAAATGCTGCCACTCTCATACACTCCCAGGAGAACGAGGAACACCATGAATTCCACAATTACGCTCATTTTCTAAACTTCAGGCCCCAAATGCTGCCGCGTTGAAGCACTCAGCTGCATCCGGCCAACGGTGTTTCTATCGTTCCTCCCTCTGTATCATATCTCTTCCATGAAGATTTCAGAGTGCACCAAAGTTTTACTCAAGGATTGCTCGTGGCTCCCTCCTCCTGCGGATTAGTGCCGGCGTTTAGTGCACTATTTCACTAAGCGCCGGGTTTGGTCACCGGTAATTTCTTACCGGCATCTGCCCAATACCCAGTACCGGGTCACAATAAGTCTAGGTGGCCGACCTATTCAGCCATTTGTTGACATGGACACCAGCATATGTCCTGCTGGACACTGTCATCACATCAAGAGTTTAGAGGGTTGACGCTGTATAGGAGAGTGACCGTGTATGCATCATATAAGAGAGGAACATGTGGTTGATGGTGGCTGAGGTGGCTGTCCATGAGGACTGCTTTTGATGGGGATAGGACCGTTCAAGGCATACTGCAAGTTTTGGATCATTCAAGAGACAGCCAAGCGGGGGTGGTGCGAGAATTCCCGCTTGTATTTCTAATATTACCCCGTTTCTATTTTAAGTGTTGGATGTAGCAATTAATTTACCGGCAGATCAAAGAATCTCATTTTTGATTTGATCATACTGTATATTAATCTAGTCATGAACTTTCTCCGTTAGAATAAGGAAAATTCTTACAGAATAACACTGTCGAAATCCGCTCGAATAGATAATAACGGTTGTTTGTAACATTTGGAAACCTTTGTAACCTTTATCGAGAGGGGAAGTATCGTATTATTCATTATGAATTTGAAAGATGTTAATGATCATCATTAAATGACCGTGATCACATCATTAGAAGAAACGACATTTTATATAGTTCTATATATAGTTCTATATATATAGTATATATAGTATATATAGTATATATCTTCATGGATTATATAGTTTGGGTTAAGAATATCTATCAAGAATTAAGAATATATGTGTGACCACCGTCTCAATCTTGCCATGAAATTGTAGAACTTGCCCACGTGCAAGGAGTTATGGTTCTTTTTCTTTCTTTTTAAAAAACACTTCTCTTTTATTGTTTTAGACTCGATTTACTCACTCAGTTTTATTTTGTTTGCTCATCGACCTCTCATAATAAGAAGTAAGGAAGACAAGTTAAATATTCTAATTTTCTGGGGAACACCTTATCAAGAAACTTTGCGTAGGAAGAGGAGTGCAATGCTTAGCTTAGGACACATTCTTGTATATTCTGATAGTAATTCTCATGTCTCACTAGTTTATAATTTGAGATGAATATCTCTTTCTCTCTACATTTCATATCCATATCCAATATCAATCATCAATCTACCATTTCTCATATTAAGCTATGGAACATTTGACTATTGAAACTGATATGGTTTGAAATATCAAAGCTATCCATCATGTTCTTATGCTAGAGTGATATAAAACAGTAAAATTACTCAAGATTTCTTTCTAGGAAAGATTTTCTTTAGATCTGTTCCAGAAGCTCCTTTTGGGTACACCTCTTTACTATTTTTGCTTTTTAGAACATTACTTAGCATATTGACCAACCTGGTCAATATGCTGAAGTGATAATTACAAAGTTTTACTCGGTGTGCTTGTGCTTGTAATGGAGCTACCTCTTTGGTTACTCCTCTTTCATCATTAGTTCTAAAAAGAGCTTCATGAAGTGTTTTCTTCTAATGAGAAAAGTTGATTCTTTTCATTTATCTCTTCAAAAGTTGTCTCTTTTGAGTGTTGATCTCTTTCTGCAGTACCAAGCTTTAAAATCAAGCTTTTGTGAAGGAAGATATTTCAAGTCGGAAGGATTTTAGAGCTTGGATAAAAGGCAAAATTCCCACTATTGACTTATGGAAAGCCTTCAAAAGCTAATAAAAGAATTCACTTTTGCTTTTTTTTTCTTTGCTTTGTTATCACATCTCTCCAACCTTAAGTACACTAATGACTAGTACCCTCCTTGTTCTTATTAGTACAAGAATCCACCGTCAATATATCAAAGCCTCTTCATATTTCCTAATACAACTCTTTGGCTTTTTGAACCTCTCAAACTTCTTGCCTAAACTTACTCATCAACATTTAGACCTTTTCTACTATTAGCATAGCATTTCTTATTTAACATTCTTTGCACAAGAACTTATTAGTACCTCTAATACAGTATGATGAAATCTACGTAAAACATGCATAAATAAACAAAGTATCCATGTCTTTTAAAAGAAAAAAATTGGGTTTTAAATTACTTTACTTTCTTTTAATAAAAAAATAAAAAAATTTGAAAAGAATGCGAGAAGCCATTTAGACCTAGAAGACAAACTTCTTGATATCGAAGGCATGTCGATAATCAAACAAATGGACATAATGACAAGAAAACAAGTATATGCTACGCAAAAAGGAGTGGAAGAAGAACTTCTTGAGAAATGCATCTTATATCATAAATAAATAAGGTATGACCAAATTGTCAAATTGCTAACGATTAAAAGGCGAGAAAGGCCTTCTCCAACCATATTGGCACGATTCTCGGAAAATCCTTAAAGGGAAGAATCATGTAATTTCTTCAAGTCAGTTAAAACTTAAACCGAGAGGAAAATTGAGTTAAAGTACCATCGCAAGCTATAGTGTGGAAACAGTGATGATTTAAATCGTCTATATGCTCTTGACAGTCAAAGTTTAGTTTAATTTGCCATTGATATTCGCTATGCCCAATGTTTAATATGCGGAATTCTGGATGAAGGTCAACCATAGTCACTTCAATCTAAACCCACGTAACAATCTGATGCCCTGCAGCTCTAACTTATGAAAGCCAAGGGAAACCGGACCATCGCCACGAACATGTTATGAAATGTTTCTTGTCGAGATTGTCTATTTTCTATTGGGCCACTCACAAAGATATACGTGCCATTGCGAATAACAATCAAATCGACTGTGTCTTCCTTTTCTTCTCAGCATGATGATGATACTTTGAGAATGAACAACATCGCAGAATTCATTTCTTTCACTAAAAAACCATTTAACTTGCATAATTTGTAGTTATATAGTCCTAATTTATAATTATAGTTATAGGATGACTGAGGAAATGACCACCTTTGGGCACGCGTACGACATTGTGTTTCTCGAAAGTCAATATGCTAGAATTTGAAGTATAGGGAATACCAAAGGCAGATTAAACATTTCTAGTTAGCATTCCCTATGCTCAGGTTGATATTTCGCATGTTGAGTTTTGAGAAGCACAATATGGGGTTTCAGAAGTAGGTTTGACGATGTCTACCGGATAAATAATAAACTTCAAAATAATTTTTATTGAACTCTGTAGTGAGATGAGATTGCAATAAATAAACGCTATGTAAATTCAGTTACATGGTATTTTGTCCAAGTTGCATTCATTTATAAAAATTAGGCTCGGTGTTACGGAGATCTAGGAATAAATGATTGTCAGAAGAAGTGACATGGTTTCTTGAGAGGATGGTTACGTGAGTTGGTTTTCATTATGAACTTTTTGGCGAATTCAAAATCCAAAATGCCCCCTCTCAACTATTCAAATTCTAAACTGAAATGCACCCTCCCAAGCAAATGCTCTTTTTGTCAATGAACTAAATGGCAGTTTTGTAGTTTTGTATTGGTGTGGGAAATGATCTATGGCGCCGTGCGGCAACCAAGAAATTGATTGGGGGTTGAGGAATTTTACTCCAAAAGTGCAGCAAAATTTCAGCAATGGGAGATCAAGTACCTTGTTTCAAGGCAAGAGTCTTGCTTTTGGATGCAGATCCAAGATCGGTAGATTCATCTTTGGATTCACAACCTGAAAAACCATTAGTGAAATTTGGAGAACTGTTGAGGATGGCTTTTTTCATGCTTAGCAAAACAAAGGAGGATGAATGGTTTTGCATGACAACACACCATTATGGCCAAGTACTGGATTATTTGGAGTACTTACAGCATTTTGCACATATTCATGGTGGGAATTGCAAAAAGCCTATTCAAAAATCAGTCACATTTAGTTTCATGGCACCATTTTTTATTAGGGAGGGGCAAGGATTTCCTACTTCTATGACATTTGATAGGCTTCACAAGAAATGGTTGAGGTAAATGAAACAGTACAAAGAAACTCGTGAGCTTAAGAAGAAGTCTATTGGAGAAGGTCTCATCAAGAAGGAATATGACAAAGGGTGGAGAACTATAGAATATAAATTGAATGGAATGTGCACGTATTTTACCAGAATGGATGCCATGTTCGGGAATAGAGCAAACATTAGTCCACTTGCGATGGTAAGTTTGGGAGATTTAAATCCCAATTCAAGCAAGGTTTGCAAGGAGGAGGTCCATGAAGGTGCATAGGAGTGCTCACAATTCCCATCTCTTCCAGAGGTGGTGCTCCTAGACTCGAGCCACCAGATTGTCCCAAACACCCAAGGGGTGGAAAGTATATCAAGTGTAGGCGTAGATAATGGAATCCTATCACCCGAGGATGAGCACCATTTGTTGGACCAATTGAGGACTCACCTTTTGTTACACTACTTCCTTTAACTTCTATAGGGGATGGATTTGAGTGTGCTTTCCTTGACCAAGAAAGTGAACGTGGCCCAAAGAGGAGAAAAGGTGGAATATCAGCAAGTAAGATATCAAGGTTGTCACTTAGTATGTCATTGTCTCACAATTTAGCAAAAATTACCCTATTGAAGGTAGATACTATAGAATTCAAGGAGAGGTTACAACTAACTAAACTAGAAGCCACCAACATGAGGAAAAGAGAGAAAAAATGATGAAAATGGAAGCCGAGCATGTAAGATTAGAGATAGAGAAGATGAAAATTGAAACTCAAAATTGGGTGCAGATAAAAGGAAAGCTAGGGCAGACAAACACAAATTTAATGAGAAGATTTTGGAATCAAAGCGCACTCATGAAATCAAAATAAGTCTCATACAAGAAGGAAATTCTCATGAGGAAATAAGTCAATATTTCAAAGTGCTCAATCAAGTTCAGCATCCTACTCCAAATCCATCATACTCTAGTGATAGCAAGAAGGATACCAAAATGTAACCTCATTATGATTATAATAAAGATGAGTTTTAGAAACTTGATTTAGGTTCCTTCTCTATGTCTCTAATTGGTTAATTGTTGCTCATTGGTGCTAGATGCCGCTAGTTGTCACTTAGTGTCACCCATCTACTTTTTTTCACCGCCCCTAGTCACTGCTAGATACTTCTTGTTGCTGCTAGATGCCGCTCAATGTATCCATCACCTTTTTGTGCTAGTTGTTGCTTAGTGTCACCCTAAGTCAATTTTGTGTCGGTTGGGTTTGGAGCACCGCTTGACGGTGCACATAGGCACTAAGTGACGCTAAGGGGCACTGTGAGCCGCTAAGGTCTGCCAAGTTTGATTAAGTGTGACTTATGATGTGGGTGGTGCACGTAGGCACCAAGTGATGCACAAGGCACAAGTGATACAAAATACATGAAAATATGAGAGTTTGACAAAAAAAATGATAGATATATAAATGAGTATGAATGAATATAAGATGTATATAAATGTGGAGCCAATAAAACCTATCACTATGGTAGAGGAGAAGGAGGTGCAAAAGAAGAGGAAGATGCAACATGGTGTCAAAGTGTTGCTACTACATCCTCAAGTCTACAATGGTATACATGATGTTGAATCCTAAACGGACTCAATGACCACCATAGGGGCCACTCGCTCTCATCCAAGTCTCTATGCTTGATACCTCTAGCAAGAAGAGAATATAAATCACTATTATAAGAACTCAATTTACAAGATGTCCACTCCTCTTCTGCCCAACTAACAGCAAGCCTTTGGACAAATCTGTACAAAGCCCTCATCAAAGGGTCAAATGACAAATTGTATGATGCTCGCTCTTCCCTATAAGGACAGAAGTGGGTAGGGTGGATAGCACCATGTGTATGGTTCTTATAATAAGAGAGTGCATAACTATCTAATATCAAAAGATCACAAAGAGGTAAACCTAATGAAGTGAGATGCTCATATGATCTAACTATAAGTCCTTTAAACTCAAAATCTCACTTGATATCTGTAGAACACAAACAATTCATGAGGCAAGACTTGGCATGAACTCCCTTTAGGAGTTCTGACCACTACTACATGCTCTATAGCAACCACTCCACTCCATTTGGAGTAAGATCTATCTACGCGATATCCTCAAAGCATAGCAAACAAAACTGGATGGAATGGCTAACACCAAGGCGTGCTACCCACCCTACAAGCACAAATTTTGTGTGAGGGCACCAACCATGCCTAGTCATCTAGCTCTCCCTTGCACAAAAATTGGGCACACCACAAAGCCATGATGATGCCAAACAAGTAACATCCACAACAATAATCTTCTTCCGTAGGAAGCTTGGGAAGAGGATGCATGGAATATACTCTCTTGATAGACAAAGGCCCTCTCTAAATTTGAGTGCCTTGAGTCTCCATACTATGAGGTAACACATGGGTGGCATTGGTTTGTATCTGCATCTCATGATGAGTATGGGTTTGGCAAGCAATAGTACATAGTCTTGGTCCAAGATAAGCCACACAAGCCCTCATCTAAGCTATACTACTCTCTCTCTCTCCTCTACCTAAACATGTGCACTCTTGCACCTCTCCATAGCAAATGCTAACTCTTGTGCCTGATTCTATAACTGGATCCTATAACCCTCTGCCATGGCAACTGCACCTAAGATATCCAAGTCCAAGTCAACTAATCTCTGCTCTCTCTCCATCTAAAAAATAATCAAGGTCAAATGTCTCTCCTCCTTTGCAGCAAGAGTATCCTCTTGCTCACAAAGGAGTCTCTCTCTCTCTCTAAGGTCAATCTACCATGCTCCTCAAAGCTCTCCAATCTACTCTCGCGCTCAAGCACTAATTTCTCTTGCTCCTCTACATTCTACACTCTCCAATCTACTCTCACGTTTAAGCACTAATCTCTCTTGCTCCTCTACACTCTCCAATCTACTCTTGTGCTCAAGCACTAATCTCTCTTGCTCCTCTACACTCTCCAATTGCCTCTCCCGTTGAAAGAGATGTCTCTCTCCCTCATTAGCCACTTGAACACAATCATTTAAAACACACATGATGTCAATAGAACTAGAAGAAGGTAAAAGTACTTTGAAATGCATGGGGTCTATTACCTCCTCAACTACTAGAGAAAGGGGAGAAGGGAAAGAAGAGGAAGAAGGAGCTATCTCAACAAGGAGGCATCTCAACACAAATATGTTGAACACATGATCATAAGTGGTACATTTAATCATCTATCAAGTAAAAATTCATTTTTGAATTTTAAAATTACACAAGTTCATTAATTAAGGCCTCTTAAATAAACTCACTTATTAAATCCACTAATGGTATATACAATAGAACTTTGTATTTTTTCAAACATATATATATATGCCAAAATCCTAATCTAATCAATCACTCACCATCCTCATCCTCTCCCTCATCCTCCCCATCATCAGTAGTCTCATCCTCATTCAAGCTATCTACATCCTCATGATCATTATCATGCTCTGTGAACCGGTCTGTCTCTCACTCATGATGACCTCTAATGGTTATTATGGTAGCGCACCATGGACTAAGAAGGCAAGGAACCCCAACTCCATCATACTCCTCCAAGGCTATCACTCCAAGACTCGAGACATTGCTCACTAGAGAACTCAATGAGAGAGAGATAGTTGCAAATGAAAGGATGATGAGTACCTCCTCACTCCTAGTTTATATACTTGTGAAATAGTTACGCACCAAAGTTACTAATTATTGGAGTAATTCAAGTTACTAGGCTAAAAGTCAAGTAAAGTCAAAAATTATAAAAGAATATCCATCTACATGGGCATATTCCACTAGCATGTGATCTTATCTTGACCCAACCATTGAGTCAAGGATTCCTTCACATGGGCTATTCTTGGATTATAGAAGAATCCAAAACAAAAAGGCTTACGGGCCAAAGAGTTCTCAACTCTTTTCTCAAAGCCAAACACCTAGGAATAATACCAAGTCAACACACTAGAATCCAATATAGTAGTGCTCATCTTTTCCACTTCCTCTAAAGTAAAGTCCCCACTATCTAAGCTATGACTAACTTTAGCTAATCATGATTAATGTAGACCATCCTTTATCTTTATATAAATAATATATCTCAAGTATTTGTAATACCAAGCTAAATATCATAATACCACACACATGCACAAATGGGTGTTAAAACTCTCCCTCGTGTATAATCTCCTCCTCTCCATCACTCAAGTACATCATGTCCTCCTTTGGAATGAAACTTCTCTCCACAAAGAGATGAGTGAGTATCTGCCCAAGGAAGGTGATTCTGAACCTGCGCCCCTTAGGACTTGTCAATTGGCTTTGCAAACTCCCCACCTCAGCAACGATAGCTATAGATGCTAACTCTTTCCAATCATACTCCTCCACACCAAATCTTCTCAATTTTGTTTTGATGTTTAGTACCAAATTCCCATGTACAATCTAAGGCCAAATAGTTTTTGCAACAAGTGCACCCATCAACTGGAAGAAAGCCCTAAACATAGGATACACATATTGTTTTGCAAGATACCTTTTTGCAACCCTATCTCTTTGTGGAAACCATTTAGAAACAATTGTGTAAGGAATTGTCCTCCATCTTGGTATTCTCCCCCTTGGCATGGCAAGTTCATCTCTAATTATATCCACTATCAATTGAAATTGCCTCCCTCTTACCAAACTTGTGCAAGAATTCTTGTCCCATGTACTCACAAACTCCATACATGAAGAACCTGCAAAAACCACCAAGAAAAAACCTTAAACCTCAATCCTTACACCCAAAGAGGCTAAGTGCCGCTCGAAGCCACCCTCGGAGAGGAAAAAGGAAGCAGCACCGCTGGCTGCCACTTGTTTCCACCACTGGGTGCCGCTTAGGGATGCCCAATGGCATTGGTGGATAGTCTCTTATGCACACATGGGGCGGTGGCAAGCGTGGGGTGACGCCCAAGGCCGCGCATATATGCCCATTGGTGTTGCTAGTGAGATGTAGCTGTGCTAGGTGCCACTACAGGACAAGGTTTAGGGTAAAGTGGCATTGGATGGCACTCATCAACATTGGATGGCCCTCATCAACACTACAAGAAGGGTTTAGGGTTTTCACTCTAGACAATGACAAGTGACATTGGATGGCAATGCAAAATAGGGGGAGGGAAGGCACAGAGTGATGCTCATTACATGGAGTAGTACTACAAGACAGATGCAGTCGGGACCGGGCAATGCTTGTAGGCATTAGGAATTCCAAGGCCTAAGGGAGAGAAACTCAAAACTACAGGTGCTGAAAATTTTACAACTAGAATGAAATGAAGAAAAAACACTTGAGGAGTCCAAAATAATACCTTAGGATGTGGGTACTAAAGGCCAAGGGTAATTTTGAGGCCAATTACAACAAGATCAACCTCCCAAATTCCAACTATAGCAATTCAAATCTGATGTTTGTCAAGCCAGCACCATTTGATGAAGTTCAATGGGTGTTGAATTACAAAAAATCAATGAGCCAATCTCCTTCTTGAGTATTTCTCATGTTGGGATCATCCACAATCTTCTCATATCTCCAAATTTCTGCCATAGAGAAATGTGTAAATTGTGAGGAAATTTGGTTCCAAGCTCTCCTCTCCCTTCTCACTTGCAATGAAAAGCTCACAAACTCTCTCCTCTCCTTCCCAATTTTGAATCCTCACTCCTCTCCTTCTAAACCCTTAAAATATTCCTTAGTTCTAGTTTTGAATCCTCCTCAATTCCAATTTCAAATCCTCCTCTCTCTTGGGCCTCCTTCTCAATTTTGAAGTCTTGATCAAATGCAAATCTCTCAAACCCCAACACTAAATCAAAGCACATCAACTCAATCAAAACACCTTTGAAACTACACTCTCCTCCTTTGAACACCCATGCAGCGAGTTCTTGCCAAAATGACTTCCCAAAATGGTTCAATTCTAGAAAATGTGAAACATATGTGCAAGAGGAAGGTTTATATAGCCCCACACCAGAAAAAAAAATATGTATATCACTTCCTAAATATATTTATATTTGAAGGAAAAAATGTGAGTTCTATGAGAAAGAACTCAAAGCCTAAGCGGCAATCAATGGCAATATGCGGCACGCCATGTTGCAAATTAGCACACCCAAGTGTTACTTTGAGCTTGAGTGCCTACGGGCTCCCGCATGTTGTTCAATCACGTGGAGCCTTTGATGGCCAACACATGGCACCTACAAGCATCATCGCATGGTGCCTACAAGCGCCACCGAGAACCAATGAGCACAAGCCAAATTTTACCAAGCTTGAGTGCGGCTCTCAATGCCTACTAGAGTTGGTGCCTCTTAGCAACATCCAGCAACTTTTGAGTGTAAACTTTGTGTCCTATCAAGTGTAAAATAGGCTCCTACAAATGTACACATGGCATCTCAAGAGTTCTTTTTTCATTTTTACATAAATATACACTTATGGTAGAGGGAGAAAATTTTGTAAACTTGGTGTTGGTGATAAAATACAAGAAACATTACCTGATGTGAAGAATTGAAGAATAAATAATTTATTAAAGAGAAAATCATTTGATTATATCATTGAGGTGATAATCAAGGTAGTGTTACATCACCCTTGATCTACTTTCTTCTCTACCAAGTTCTATACCAAGAAAAGACATTTTTGAATCTATTTGAGCATCCTCATTAAATCCTCTTTCATCTTTTGACCAAACATCTGATCTATTGATTAAAAAATTATGTAAGAGAATACACACTAACACACACATTAAAAAATATGCATTTCTACTATTGTTTTTGAGTTTCACTCTTAGCTCACAAAGAGAATGTCATCTAGCTTTCAATACTCCTATACAATGCTCATTTATCACTCTTGTCTTTGCCAAATATTGTTGAACTCTTGCTTGTCCTTTGATCAGGTCTGCTTGAAAGCTTGGACTAGGTGATGCATGGGTACATAACCCAAATCACCTAAAAGGTACTCCTTTGCCTCAAAATTGCAACAACTCCCTCCCTAGTTCAAATCATTCCATAGTGATTTTTTCAAACAAGTCATGTCGTGACATGACCTTGGCATTCTTGCTGTAACAATATGGAGTTTAGCGACAAAGTTAGTAGGGCTAATGAAGTAGCAAATAAGACAAATTTGCCTAGAATATTCCAAAATTCTCTAGGAAACTTCTTGGGAAGCTTCCCAGATAGCTTAACTTGCACTCCAAGTAGGTAGCTTCTAGAAGCTTCCAACTAACTTAGCTTGCATGCTAAGTAAGCAACTCCTAGAATGAAGCTTCTTGAGAAGCTTCCTAATTAACTTGGCTTGCACTCCAAGAAAGTGGCTCAAGAAAGCTTATTGAGAAGCTTCTCAAGAGCCTTGTATAATCCCTATAAATACAAGAGCCAAAGCTCATGCTAGGCATTTAGAGTTTTCACACATTTAAGTGTCCCAATGTGAATTTCCATTCTCTTATTTCTCTCTTTGGTCTCGGTCTTTCACATTGGTATCAGAACAAGAATGGGATGGATGGAATTTATAGACCACCAAACCATTGGAATTTTTGTGTCCAAGTACTACCCAATCATTATTTCACACAATTCATCACCTCACACTTTGGACAAGATTTTATGCATATGATCACCATATTTGAGGAACCTTTGGTGCTTCCGGTTGTAACTTATGGAGAATGGTGGATGTGCTACTTTTATGTGTTAATAAATTAGATAGATTAGGTGTGGCATGATAAAGTAGCAACCATGGCGGAAATGCCCGAGGTTATCCTTGTTATGTAGCAACAAATTGAACACCTTACTCAATTGTTGGATGAACAAGAGCTTCGACAAAAGGAGCATGTAGAGAGAGTATCAATTCAAGAAGGAGAAGATCAAATCCAATTCTCTAAATCCAAGGTGTTTGAAGGCAAGAATCTCATGGTGCAATAGAGAATTTTGTGTTTGACTATAAATGCTACTTTGAAGCTACCAATCTGCAAGATGAATCTACAAGATGAACTTGCAAGATGAATCTGCAAGATGCAAAAACAGATTCTCTTGGCTTCTAGCCAATCAGATGGAGTAGCAAAGCTATGGCGGAGATTCCAAGTAGAGCAAGCTGAAAAAAAAATTTTTACACCTATCTTGATGTGGGCAAAATTCAAGAGTGCAATAATTAGTCAATTCCAAGCTATAAATGCCACACAAGCTACAAAAGATAGGTTTGCAGAGTTGAAACAGATTGACTCTGTAAGAAGTTACATCACGTAATTCCAGAACACCATCATGCAAATTCTAGATATATTGGAAGGTGAAGCTCTGGATTGATTTGTGAGGGGCTTGAAATCAAGAACCAAATTAAAGGTAACCATGCAAGAGCCACAACACTTGGAGGAAGCCATGCGATTGGTTGAATGTTTTGATTCCTTGGTTGCAACAACTTGGTCTTGACCTCAACCTCCACAAAACCTATCGATACACTACACATGGGTGGAGGAGCCAACACCAATGGAGATTGATGCCATTCAACAGAGACCACTTGGCACTACAGATAGAGAGAAATTGAGACAAAATAGGGATTGTTTTTATTGTCACCAATTGGGACATTGCATTGCTGAATGTCCACTCAAGAATGGGCGACCTCAACGAAGTTGCCCATATAGAGTTTGTGGAGCAGAATGATTAGTGAAACAAGGAATCCTAGTATGAGATTTTGAGCCACCTATTGGGAGCTTGATTAGTTCTAATGGGATTGAAGGTTCAACTTATGCAAGTTTGTTTCACTTGCAAGTTACAATATTTAATCGAGGTTGTAGGATTTTGGTTGATTATGGAAGTTCAAAGAATTGCTTGTCTATGCAAGTAGCAAAGGAATTGGGTATTCCTATCAAGCCAATCATTGGAAGTGCTTGAATTGTCTTGATAGGCACAGAGCTCACAAGTGTCCAAGTGATGATGCCTATCAAGCGCATCCTATGCTACTCTACCAAGCCAAGACTCACAATCCAGGTCAAACAGTTCAATTCCATAGCATGACCTAACACCTGATGCCTTGATGCCTCTGACACTACTAGAATAGCGATAATACCAGTGCAAAATCACCCGCTCTCTCTCGTTAGCATTGGGCTCCACCAATTGCTATAATTGTGAGTCCCAAACCAGTCCATGTTCTCCCTTTCAAAAAGCATGAGAGCCTGGGAAACTCTTGAGTGTGGGAAATATGGCTCTAGGCTGTCCAACTAGGTTCACCATTGCCATAGGTGACTATAATACTCCAAGGACAAGAGAAAAGTGAAAACACTAATTACACACTCAACATTCGATGCCTCAAAGGAGCATCTTCTCTTTATTATATAGACAAAGAGGATCTACTCCAAGGAAGCTCCACCATAGGATTAGGCACATAGATAGGTGACATGTTAGCAAGCTCCACCCTTGGATTATTTACTTGGATGGGTGACATGTCGGTCTAGATCCTATCTGGTTGGTCAAACAAGCTTTGATCGGAGGGAATCTTTTAGGGAATCTTCCTATAGGAGTCTCAAAATCACGTAAGGTACCATTGGAAAGCTCTTGACAAGACAAACCAAGGAGGAGGGAAGGCCAGCCTTTCCTCTATTGAGGGGGGAATCTTCACATTTTTTAGGCCTAATTCATCCATTTAGGTCTCCAAAATTCTTTCAAAGATTTTAAGCATATTTTGGTTCCTACTCTATTAGTAGAAGTCCCCTTTTGGTGATACCTCTTTATGATCTATTTTGACTATCATGTATAACATCATTCTAGATGTTACTAAGCTGAATTTCACATCTAGATCATATGGCTAGCTCTTGGTGTTACAGTGACCTATCAGCCATTATCACCATTTGAGACTCACGCCCAACATCTAAGATGTCATCAACAAGGATGTGGTCAAGTGGTTGAATCCCATATAAGCACATTGTAAAACCTTCTAGGTAAGAGGTTTTTCCACCAGAGACAAAGATGATGAGCTTGTGATCCTACTCTAGCTGCATCTAACAATATAGTAGATCCCATCTAAGAATGGACCTAATGTGTACTCGTCACCACTTGAGTATGAGAATCACTCATCAAAGGAACTTTCTCCAAAATGTAAGCTAGAGAAATGGATTGATGAACCTAGAGATGTTGTAGTATCCATAACATCTCCCAAAGCACAAGGATCCTAAAGACCCAAAGCTTGGCCAGCACGTGTATGTCCCTAATGTGGCCATCCATAAATCACCAAATGAACAGGCTCGTGTTGCTCCAAATCATACACCCCCAATAAGGAAATGTTTGCTAGTAGGGCCTTCTGATAACCTTTGACTGTTGACATTGGTAATAACTTAGGATACTTGTAGGCCAAGTGTGCCACATCATGTAGAGAGACTTGCCTAGCAGTATTATATCTCTCCACGTACAAGTACCTTTGTACTCGTATACCTGCCTATAATACCGCAGCTAGTCCGATGCTAATCCCACCAACAACTCCAATAGAAATACTCCCTCTATTGGATATTGCCAAGCAATGAGTGTGGTATCCAAAGGTGTCAAGGTAATCGACTCTAGAGGCTCATCCTCACACTCATCTCTTGATGGTAGAAGGCTCCACTCCAAGCTTGTTGCACCAATTGATATGCATGCTATTGCAATGCCTCCTCTGAACTCCACAATGGAACATCCAAGGTAGATGGAACAATCTCACTCATACTCCAAATCTGAGTGATCTCCTCTGGTATTGGAGTATCCTCTACATGAGCATTCCTCTCCAACAAGTCATCAAGCTAAGTAACTGCACCACTAAAAGCTGAAACTAATGTTTCCATGGTCCTAAACTATAGTGAGCCAAGACTACCACTACTAAAGCGTACTAGTAGGCAACATACCCATCCCTCACCAGACTGCCAACCTGGTCTATAGGAGGTTGTCTCCTCCCAATAGTCAATGTTGAAACCCATGAGGTATAACATGGCTCTCCTAACTAGCACAGCATATGACTCATCTATTCTTGCAATAGCCTGAGCTCTCACCACCGAGCTATAGTTGGATGACCAGATTGAACCTAGACAACAAGCTTCCCATGTGTAATGTACTATGTCAAACCACCACCTAGAGATGTCTAGATCTGAAATGGACACCTCTCCACATCGGTCTTCCGTAACTCCAGACCGACTCCTATAGCCTTCTCCAACATAAAGGGCTATGCACCAAAGTCCAACAAGACTCTTTGTGGTGTATAAACCTTCCTTGAAGGTCCCACCAAACGGAAAATCCCCCTTTGGTTAGCCAATAGGACAACACCAAGTATGAACTACGCTCTCTCAAAGGTCGGTCTAGCTTGCAACTCCTCCAGTCTAGACGCTCTTGCCTGCCATAAACCATTGGTTGTTGAACGAATCCCATGCTCCTCAACCAAATCAGCTCCACTATCAACCACATATGCTCTAGTAGTAGGAACCGCATCATCCCTACTCTCATAAAGCATGGTAGCCAACCAGAACATTAGGGTTAGGTCAACTCCCAATGTGAACATCTCAATGGTTGAAAACAAAGGGCACCGCATAATCAGTTGAGCCGCCCCCAACATCATACTCAACTTAGTTTGAGTAGTAGCAATGGCTGACTAGTAAGTAGTCCATCATGCACCCCATCACCACCTATCACACTAGCACTAGGACATCTAGGAGCCATGGATGTTGTCTGCAATGCCTTAGAGAGTGTGAAAGATTGTGGAAGTTAGACCTGTCTCCCAACCTCTCCTCTCTGTGGGTCCAACTGCACTAATGCTCCTCTAGGCTCTGGAGCACGTATTACACTCCTAATCACTGCTACAAATACATCCACCTATGTTACTCTGCATATGAAATCCAAAGCATCTCTATCACCAACATATGAGGTGGAAGCCTCAACATCCAAATCTGATCTCCTCTAAGCAATAGCCATACTATTCAATCTATGCTCCAATTGTTCAATCCGAGTGGTCATAGTTGTATCAGAAGTAAGGGTCGGTACTGCACTCCTACTAGGTGTAGATCCTCTACCACCTCATCTTCCATGACCTGGAGCTCCTCTACCACCTACCATAGTAGCCCTACCACTCTGTAACTCCGGGTGTAGGTCAGAGCATTGATCACTAGAGTGACCATATTTGTGACAATGCTCACACTGTCTCTATGCTGGTTGTGGTGCACCAAAGGTATCAGGTCCGCTGCCTTGAGTACACTCTCTCCTATGGTGAGGTCCACCACAAGTCCAACAAGCAACACCATCACTCATTGGCTGTTGTTGACCTGAAAATGAAGGTAAGGGTCTAGCTCCACTAGGCCCTCCACTCGCTCCATAGGATTTGGGTTGTCCGCCCTGTCCTCAAAAACCAATTGGGCATAGTGCACTCTGCTGTACTCTAGAAGAATTAATAGTTGAGGATGAGGTCTTCCTACCAAATCCAGATGTCACTACCCTCTCCTCTGCCATGTTGAGCTCAGCCAAACCAAAGAGTGCAAGTGTATGCCTCGTGTAAGCTCTCTCCAACCTTCCACTGGAACTCTCGCAAGCTCCTCTGCTTGTTAGTCCACACTCTTGGTAGTTCTACCTCAAACATTGGAAGAACTCCACCATGGGGTTAAACCCCGGTACCACACTACCTCTTATAGCGGTACCTCCACTTATGGTAGCACTATCTCCAGCTAGTGCACCTCCACTAGCTCCATCAACACTATTTGAGCTAGAACTCGTGGGTACAACAAATCTAACATATATAATATATAATATTGTCTCCATAACTCAATCTCCTCCAAATGAGCTCCCTTAAAATCATGGTAGTTGTCCATTGGTGGACCCTCCAAATGTTGAAATAACCCCTTCCATGCCATGAAAGGTACAAACAAAGTTGAGTTCCGCATCTATTGCATATCACACCAACTATCCAACTCCTAGATGAAGTCATCCAACTCAATGGTACCCATTGTACCAAAGTAACGCCTATGGCCTTTGGAGGCCCCATAAATCTTGTCTGTGTTCTATAACAACGGTGCGGACATGCCAAGTGCACTCTCAATTGAAGCAACTCTTGTGTTGAACTCCAACTTAAAGTCAATCTCCTCCCTCATTGGGACCTAAGATATAGGCTAATATCGAGCGCCACTCCGAGTAAACCCATTGCATACTATAGGGCTAACTCCTCTAGAATCCCCAAAGAACTTTGTTGTGACAAAGTAACCGCAAACGAAAACCACAAACTGCAACCGCAAGTACCCCACCAAGTGCCAACACCACCAAGTGCCAACACCGACTGAGCACCACCAAGTGCCAATACCCACGGAACACCACCCACTAATGTAACTCTAACTAAGATAACTACACTAGAAGAAAGGGCGACCTATAACCTACCATCACAACACGCACTCTCACGGTCTGCAAGTCATCACTTCCGGCTTCACCAAAGAGAAACAAATGTAATCTGACTGGTCATCACTCCCAGTCTCATTATCGAGAGCACACCAGAACACCAACGCTCAAAAGTCTGAGCACCTCATACAAACATGGTGCACAAACAAGAAGAAAAGAATGGAGGGGGTCCAATCACAAGAAATCTAAACAAAAACTTTCCATCGCATAAAGAAACACGTGACTTACTTTGCCACCATTTGGCATTTGACATAAGAGAAGTTCATATCTACGTCCTAAGCTACCAGGATCACCAAGAATGGATCAAATTGTCTCTCCTAGCCAAAGCCACAGGTGTATAGATAACATTGGGCTAGTTACTAGGACAACAAGTGAGGGTGGACCAGTTGGCTAGGGCACAAGTCTAGGAACAAGAGATCTAAAGGTCAAACCCTGTTGTGCACAATCTAGCAAGATGGGTAGATTTTGCCAAAACAAACAAGATCTACTCTAAACTAGCTAGCCTCGCGCCAGCAAGTTAAATTGCTGGCCTTTGTAGCCTCTAATAGCCCATAGCCCTATGCCTTGAAGCCTTTAAATGCCCAAATGAAGCCTTTCTTCTTGCCACTTTGAACCTCCTCCCAATTTGGCAAAAACTCCTCCAAATCTGCCAAAAAATCCACCAACTCTGGCCAAAATCTATAACTTTAAAACTCCTCCAAATCTAGCAAAACTCCTCCAAATCTGGCCAAAATCTAACATAAACTCTAGCAAAAATCTGACATAAACCCTAAATTTGGCTGACCGCCAAATCCTCCGCTAACTCTCCACTTGAGCCAAACTAAATTAACAAGTTTTTCCAAATCATAAATTCACAAGAAAATTTTCCCAACTCCACCTTTAATTTTACTTTCTGAGCACAACTCGCAATAAATTGGTCTTGCTTTCACCTCATAAGCTCAAAATCACAACCACCGCTCAAAAATTGCTTCTTCTTTGCTCACAAATTGGCTAGCACTTCCACACACCATCTGTCTCACTGCCAAATCTGCATCAAGCAATGAGCTTCTGTGCACCAGGAAAAAACTAAACTTCAATTGAGCTACCAATGATCCACCGAGCTTGGAGATACCACCAACACTCAAAGTTCATGCACTTGACTTCTCTAATATAATCAGATTATTTACAACTCTTGAATCAACTCAACTCAGATCAGTACTTGATCTGTCACTCTATAAATGGCCAACAATTAGGCACTGATTATAGTCAAGCCACACCCACTCTAGTTAAGAGAATCCAGGTGACACTCGCCGGCCTCTGTCCACCATAGCTAGGAACTCGAAGGCTCAATATCATAGAAGTGAGCTCTCTAGAACTACACTTCAAAAGTATACCTTTGGACTCGAGCTAGGTCTGAAACCCTAACGGTCCTACTAATGGCACACTCGATGGTGCAAAGTGATGGTGGGCCCCACCATGAAGTCAGTCCTCCAAACACAAAATCTAACCATCGGAAAGTAGTCTATGGGAAACTGCTGAAATAACTCTAACTAGTATTACTACAACTCCAATGTCGAAGCAACCTAGATGCGACACTACAAATGGCGTGACACCTGATCATCATTGGTAGCTATCAAGAGCTCATTTTGCAAGTACAAGATCAGTTGAATTGAGAGTTCAACATGAAGGGCTTGGGAGAAGTCAAATACTTCTTGGGTATTGAGTTTATTCAAGATTGCAACAACCTTTGGTTAATGCAGTGTCAATGTTCTCTCAACAGGTTGGAGAGGTTTGCTATGATGGTTTGCAAGCATATTTCTACTCCTCTCCCAGCTTCTGTTAAGTTAAATGCCAGAGATTGTGAGTTGTTAGCTGATCCAATCATGTAGAGACAGATTGTTTGAAGTCTTATTTAGTTGACTCTTACTAGACCAGATCTAAGCTACACTGGTGGTGTATTGAGTCAATTTGTACAAGCACCAAGGAAGCACTATCTTGATTATGGTGAGAAGCTTTGTATGTTACGTGAAGCTTACCATCCAGTTTGGTCGTCACTATTCAGCTTGTGGATTACCCATTCTACAGGGTTTCATCGATGCAGGACTGGGCAGGAAGTGCTCAAGATCAAAAATAAGCATTAAGTTGTGTTTCCAACCTTGAAAGTTCTCCAATTAGTTGGTCATTGAAGAAGCAATCTCCTGTTGCTTTATCATTGACAGAAGCAGAATATAGGGGTGCCACTAATGCTACATGTGAGTCTATTGGGGTTCCCACCTTATTAAAAGATATGGGATATACATTTCATGATATGTAATCATATATTCAGATATTAAACTTGGTAGCAATCCAGTATTTCATGCCAGAAATATTGAGGTTCATTATCATTTTATTAGAGGGAAGGTATTGGCCGGAGAAATAAATCTGCAATACATTCCTACAGATCAGCAAGTTGCAGAGATTTTCAACAAAACGTTACCTAGAGATAAATTTAAATATTTAAGATCTCATGTAGGAGTCAAATATATTGATGTTAGCTTGAGGGACAATGTTGATGAAGTATCACAAGCTAATACTCCAAACGGCTAGTGTACACGGGAGAGTTGATCTTTAGTCAGAGTTTATTCTTTAATCACCGGATTCTCGTTAGTCACCACTTGAAAACTATGGTGAAGAGAGACTCACCATATTCAACAAATTTGTGTACTTCTTCGGTACCTATATATATTTCGAGCAGGACTTGTGTCCCGCAGACCATTCTTTGGTGAACTTTGGTATTTCCACTCTCATTTTCCCCACGTAATAGGTCCGAATACCCATGGCTTTCGTAAGTTAGAGCTGCAAGGGCATCAGATTGTTTTGGAATTTAGATTGAAGCGACTATAGTTGACCAAAGTCCTGCTCCTGCATAATTTTGTCTGCTGGAGCTCTAGGAAGTGAGGAACAAGACGGTGTGCGTATCGAGAAACCTTAATAATGTCATCAAACGGTTAATTTGCAGAAGCAGCAGTGAGGGCAGAATTGCCGCAGGTACTGCCCATAACATATCGACTGAACTTCACCGTACAGTATCACTTTGACTACATCAAGCTTGTATAGTGATGTGAAAGACCGGAATCGAAACAATGATGAGCGAATTGATCCATCCGACAATCCGCAGGACAAGACAATCAACTGCTAATAGTTTCATTTGACCCAATCGATATTTGTCCAGCTCCAGGGATAGGGAAGTGTAGCATGTCAATGTAGTAGAGTACCTGGGTTTCCTTCATGTATCTCCTGAACTTCGTGATCGTCTCCTTGCCAGTGGGTAGAATCTTGAAGTGTTTCGCACGCCGTACAGAGTCCATATTTCCGAAGGAATGGTGATCATTCTCTCTAGATTATTTTCTCTCGGCGCCAGATCAAGTACCACGAAAGATTGTCACCGGCTTTGACTTTTCGCAACTTCTTTTCTTCAGTTTGTGAAGTGCTGCCTCGCCTACAACAGGAGTTGAGGTCCGGTGATGAGACTCAGCACATATAGTTTTCTACTGCTCTACATGCGTGCTGTGTTCGTGCTTGGGACTCCATTTATGGAAGTTAAACGATTGCTTGCTCTGGAATAAACATCAGGCTTGTTGTTCCCGAAGGTCATAGGATTTACGTCAGTTGTATTTGAAATTATGTTGCAGTACTCTTCACCTTCCACTGTTCTGCAATTTTCGTTCCTTCGAAGTTGTAGAGTGAACATCACGATTCTTCTTGTGTTCAGAGATCGCTGAAATTACATCACAATATCCTTGATTGCAATGGCAGTAGATTTTCCGCACTGATTTTCTGTACTTTACAGTTCTTTTCTACGTTGTTCGAGCGGTGCCCATATTCTGGATCGTTGTATTTCTGTCCAAATTGATCTCATGCAATCTGCTTACTAGGCATAAACTTCCTTTTTCCTTTGGTTGGGAGAGGAGACGACCAATTTGACGACGCGTTGTGCATAGCTGAAACAAGGTGGGAACTTCCTAAACAATGGTAGCATCCGAGCTCTTTTGAGCCTCGGATACAAGGAACAGAAGAACTTGATCACGTCATATTCGCTACCTGTCTTAGGTCATACGTGGACAGTTCCATGTTGAGCCCCACTACCAGCATCAGCTCTTATCCAGATCCTCTTAGGAATTCAATGCCCATGAATAGTCCTTCTAAAATCTCTCTTCCTGTCATATCGAGTTCTCTCTCCGGAGTATATAGAGATCTTGAAAGCAGAACGAGAGATCCCTGAGCAACAAGATATCTGGAAGAAAAAGCCTTCAAGCTGGAGAACAACATGCACTTGTGCAGTGCAATCTCCCTATGAGCAAGTTGAAAGGTCGATCAATGTCAGGAGGGTGAGCTGCTACTATATTATTACTGATACGTATATTGATTTCGACAATATCTCGACAGGAGTTCTTTTCTACTACCTGATTAGAACTGGGACAGTTCAAAACTGAAACTTGAAACTTCTTTTCTCTGCATGGATGACGGATTTGAACAATATTTGAATCTCCACAACCGTCTATGCGAACTGCCAATACGTAGGTGACTGCGATATAGAGCTTTGAGTTTTTCTATCTAGATCTGGAGGAAAACCGGTTCTAAACTTACTAAACAATATTTGAATCTCTACAAACTTATATCTGAGTTGCCAATACATAGTAGTTTGCGATATGGAGCATTGAGTTCTTCTATCTGAACTTGGAGGAAAACCGGCACCAAATCTTACTAATTTTAAAAGCAATCATTCAGCTAAGAAGACTAATTTCACTTGCGCAGCACATTTGAATGAATAAGCCTGGTGAGAGATAGTCGAGGAGATCTTACGGGAATGTTAGCGACTTTTTTTTGGAGCTCAAGAACCCCACGAAATCTCAGCTCAGCTCACTGCTGTCTATATTGTTTCAACAGCAGCTGGTCACCTTTTGTTTCATTCAAAACTCCTGGTGGCGAAACTCATCCCCCGTAGTTAACCAGCCACCTTCAGGTTCTAAAGCCTATCAGAGGCTCATTGCTACTTTGTTAAGATCTGTCTAGTCATGAACAGATTCTAATCTCAAACAACTTAGTATCGGTTGAACTCAGTTGGCAGGGTAAGCTTAGAAAAGACATCTATAAACTAGGTCCTGAAATCAATCGTTGTGGTATTAGATTTGGATTGAGTCAAGCAGTTACTCAAAAGTTACTAGGAACGTTCCACACTGTGTCGTTCCACCACTATGTGAAACAGGACTCTACAGACCACAAATTGCTACTGGACCGAGCGCCGACCTCTTAAATGCCTCTCTTTGCTTTTGAATTTGAAGGTTGTAAAGTATAAATTGGATAGCTAGTCTTGAGTATGAAACTGTGAACTGCCTACTCCCACTGGAACCCTGAACAGCTCTACATACATCTGCGTATACATCTGTGACTACCGAGCACAAAACAGGCTCTTTTCAATTGAGAAGCATGAGTTCGGTCGAGCCATGTAGCGTCTGCAGGGCTAGCAAGACCAAGCAGTGGTGATAACGTTGAGACTGCTACAGATAACGAAGAAGATTGATGTTGCACATGAATGGCGATGGTGCAAACATACATTGCTTACGTCCGGGACATCCACTAGTTAAAACCAGTTTACAAAAGTTCAGTGCAGTACTTCATACAATTACTTCTCCCCCTAGTGGAGAAACACATGCTTGTGTAATCACTTCGAAAAGAAAGCAATTTGATCATACCCTTCTGATACAAAGAAACACAATGTCCATTAATCACGTGGTTATAAACTCGGCCGTTATCGGTCACAACTCACGAGGAAAATCGCACCACAACAGTTTGACGATTTCTCTCGATACGAACAAAAGTCGATGGTTGAGGTTATATCTTTACCTCGTATTTAACAACAACTACTTTTATGTTTGAATTCGCCCTGGTTGTTGGAAAAACTTGACGTACTTTGTTAAGTCAAGGGCTGTGATAATGATCTGCCTGCGTAGTAGTTGTCAATTCTTAAATCCAGTCGGCAAGTGGATTCTCGATTGGCAGCTACGGTAGCCTTGATTCCATCATGAGGAACGGGTTTAAGAGGATCTGTTGACTGGATCCGTGTTCGGTGCCGCTTTGAATTCAGACGCTGGACACTGGTTGGAGTGTTTTACAGAAAGACACTGAGACTTTAATCCTAATTTCTTCTATTTTATTATTTTGTTTATTTTATTTTATTTATTTTATTCGAATTTTATCTGAAAAAGATGACTGTTTGGGATTCGATGGCAATTCTCGTGGCTGGCGGATGTGGCCCGAATGGACAATATGATGGCATAGTTTTGATGTGTCTAAGATATCTGTTCTTCTTGGTTCCTTGGAAAGGCGATGTAATCCAACCCAGATACAATCCAATTACATTCCATTTACGTGAAAAGGTTCGTGTGCCAGATCATTCAGACTGTGTACTGCGTGTCATTGCATCAAGATGACGTGTCCCAGCCTACCGGCCAAACAGGAATGGGGTTTTCAAACCTCCGGTTGTTCGCTTAGATTCGTGCAACCGGGAACTTCCGTTAAGGCACGGCAGTCCTTTCTTTCTTCTTCTCTAGAGAAAAAGGCGCACACATAGGAAAAATGGAGGATGGAAGACCCCATCAAGCCTTACAAGGGAGAGACAAAAAGGGTAACATGGGGCTAAGCCCCAATAGAGTCTGTATGAGAAATCTGCACTACCGCACCAAAGATATCCGAGCTATGCAAGTCAAACGGTCTACACACACAAACATCACCTAATGTGATTGCTCTCCTATGGATTGCACCAGCCACTGCTCTCTGTAGAGCAATGGACACACGTTGTCTATAATATGCTACAAAGTATGAGAGTGAGAGCGGTACCCCTGTCGCCTAACATGATAAGCTCTCGTGCACTCCATGACAAATGTTTCAAACGTCGTGTCCATCGCTCCATATAACTCCAAGGCTAGAGGAACAAAGCTCCATATAACTCCAAGGCTAGAGGAACAAAGAGGTGACCTCGCCGCATGCCCCTATACTTGGAGACCTTGCGACCTGCTGATGCACTCGCCGCCCATCCAGGGGGATGGGTAATCACTCCCTCCGAAACTATATCCCATGTAGGGTCCATGACCACGACATCCGCTACTGTCACCTGATCATCTCAGATCAAGTATAAATCTGCCCTAACACGTGTTGTCTGCAAAGTATACGAACACTCCTTCCAAGCCAAGTATCCACTCTCTTGCACCATAGCAAACACTATGTCTCTAATGGCATCATGGGTAGCTCTCCTCTGTCTTCCAAAAGGACACCGTGTCATGTGGACGGCCGCTGCATCTAGTGTAGAAATACACTCACAAGTGAGTAGTGAAGATGCAGATGGGTGGACCAAACCTAAACGAAACCTCGTCGCGGTAGATGAGGCGAAACCTCATCGCGGTAGCTTCTTCCCTTCTCTAGAGGGAAGAAGGCGACCGCATGTGACAACATCAAGCCGTACAAGAGTACGAATTGTAGTATTGCAGTTCAGTCAATAAACTTTGTATTGAAAATTAGTGCACATATCTTTTGTAAAGTAAGCGACCGCTGAGGAAAACCGAAGGATGAGAGGACCCCATCAAGCCGAGCAAGGGAGAGACAAACATGGGGCTAAGCCCTAATAGACTCTATATCTTTTGTCACCCCCAACTTATGTGAAAAGTAAGCTGTAATTGGGATAGATGTCTACGCTGTCTTTGGGAAATTTTTGTATAAATGACATGTGGTTAATACATGAGGGTAAGAATAGCGTATTTCTAAAGTTGTGTGAATGGTACAAAATACCTCATTTCAGTATTGTCACCTATTCATATTCGTAATATGTGTCCTCGTCATTTCTAGTCTATTCGTCAGAACTAAACAATACACTTTCTCGAGTCTGCATCGTCACAGGTTGCACCTGTACTCTACGTGCATGTGCACGAGGCAATGCATGGGCGAAACAATTTTGAAAAGGGATCCACGAGCACGTTTCTCGGGATTTTTCCCCAACACTTAAGAGAAAGCAGGTTTTTCTAAGAATTTCCTCCAAACTGTTACGTGATACAAGAAAATATAAACCATATCATAATCAGCATAGCAACAACACGTGACTTGCTACTTCTCGGAGTCACCCTTTGCTCGTAATCAAAAGCATCTGATTCAAGATAGAAATCTTTAGTCTAAGAGAGAACAAGTGGCTAAGGTCTATACTTGTTGGTTTCATTCAACCCAACGTGATAGTGTAGTGATTTTAGAGTCATAAGACTCTAAAATCAACTTAGCGTTCAAATCAGGTCACCAATCAAGATATGACCACTTGTGTCAGACTAAAGAGCATCTAGTTCAGATGAAACTCGTAACTCGAAGACAAGAAAGAATTAGACATACTCATGTCACTTGATGGTGTATCTAGACCCATACTGCTAAACAAAATCAAACTGCTTCCGTAACCCGGTTAACACTAATCCCAGTTAACACGTCATTTAGGCCCTAAACCCGTTTGCAGAAATGCCCACACACATGAGTGTTCGTTCGCTACTGTACAAAGTAGTACAAACATGAGTGACAGAATCCATCACTTTCGGTGGAGTCAACGATGGGACCACTTTGCAGTAGCAATGGAGAAGACCGGCGGACGAAGAAAGACACAAGTCTTCGTCAATTTGATGTCAAGTTGCTCCTGCTAGAGCATAGGCGGTATCGCCTTCTTCCCATAAATTGACGAATCAGTCAACGCTACGGCCAAGTTGCTGCCGCAGCTCGATTCTGTCAATCAATCAGCCTCCCTGTCTGACAACGGATGTCGCGATAGACGTTTCCCGCACTTCAAACCCAACAGCAGCGCTAGCTCCTGCTGCTGGATTCGCATCGCTGTTTCCAACCCTCGAGAGCGTGATGTTTGTAGGGCTGGTGGGAGAAAGTCGTTCTTAAGGCCGAGGCTGTGGATTTAGACGGTGGGGGACGCAGAAGTCTTGTTTTGTTTGAGAAATTGAAGGAGAGGAGAAAAAGAAGAAGAAGGGAGTGAAGGAGAGCGGGTTGGCTTGAAGTCATAAAAGGAAAGATGGGAGAGGGTTCGTACATAGGAGCAATCGATCAGGGTACGACGAGCACAAGATTTATGCTCTACAATGACAAGGCTCAATTGATAGCCTCCCACCAGGTGGAATTCACCCAGATTATGCTGGAAGCAGGGTGGGTGGAGCACGATCCACTGGAAATTCTAGACACTGTCAAAATCTGCATGACGGAGACGCTGAAGCAAGTTTCCCCAGAAGTGGTGGCTGGTATCAAAGGAATCGGGATCACAAATCAGAGGGAAACGACCGTTGTTTGGAGCAAGTCCACCGGCGAACCTCTCCATAACGCCATCGTGTGGATGGATGTTCGCAGTTCTGGTATTTGCAAGCGGCTGGAGAAGGAGCTGGGAGAAGGCAAGAATCATTTTGTCAAGAGCTCCGGGCTTCCTATAAGTACCTATTTTAGTGCCACGAAGCTGCTATGGCTGCTGGAGACCCAAGAATCTGCGAAAGAAGCTGTGGAGAAGGGAGATCTTTTGTTCGGAACGATCGACTCTTGGTTGATTTGGAACCTCACAGGAGGAAAAGATGGTGGTATTCATCTTACTGATTGTTCAAATGCAGCGCGGACTCTGCTGATGGATTTACAGACTTTGGAGTGGCATAAACCGAGTTTGAAGGCTCTCGGAATTCCGGAGGCAATTTTGCCGAAGATTATAAGCAACTCGGAGGTGATGGGGAAGGTGAGAGAAGACTGGCCAGCCGCAGGGGTGCCGTTGGCAGGGTGCCTAGGAGATCAACATGCTGCTACATTAGGGCAGCAGTGTAAGAAAGGAGAAGCTAAGAGTACTTATGGAACAGGGTGCTTCATTTTGCTGAATACAGGAGAGGAGATTATACCTTCTAACCATGGTCTGTTGACCACTGTAGGGTTTAAGTTGGGCAAGGATGCTCCCACTAATTATGCCCTAGAGGGTTCTATTGCCATTGCTGGAGCTGCTATTCAGTGGCTGAGGGATAATTTGCAGCTGATTACTAAGGCTTCTGATTCTGAGAGCCTTGCAGCTTCTGTGCAAGATACTGGGGGGCTTTATTTTGTCCCCGCTTTTGGTGGGTTGTTTGCTCCCTGGTGGAGGGATGATGCAAGAGGTGTTTTGGTTGGGATTTCAAGGTACACTTCAAAGGCTCATGTTGCACGTGCAACTTTGGAAAGTATGTGTTTCCAGGCGAGGGCGGTGTTGACAGCAATGAAGTCCGACTATAGTGGGACGAAGAAGGAGGGAGAGGAGGAGTTTCTGCTGCGAGTGGACGGAGGCGCTTCTGCCAACAACCTTCTGATGCAGCTGCAGGCTGACATCCTGGGGGCTGCAGTCGTACGGCCTGCAGATATTGAGACCACGGCGTTGGGTGCGGCTTATGCCGCTGGCCTGGCAGTAGGAGTATGGACTGAGAAGCAGATTTTTGAAGATAATCATCAGTTTGCTAAGCCGACCACGTTTACTCCTAATGTTGATGAAGAGAACAGGGAAAGGCGTTACAAGTCTTGGAATATTGCCGTTGGAAGATCTTTTGGGCTTTCTGACCTAGCACTCTAGGGAGTCCTCCGAGTGTGAAGATTGTAAAATATCATTCTGTTAGTTCTGCAGACGCGACTGTGGAAGTTTCATAACCCTCTGATTCATCACCCCGTCTTTGATCTATAAAGTTTGGTGTGTCTACCCTTCATTGAAGAGTCAGGCTTGGCATACATTTACTCTTTAACACAAGAAATGTTGTTATTCCAAGTTCTCTTTGATGAAGCTCTGGGTTGTGAAGCGTACGATTGGAGTCAAGGAGGAAGCAGTAGTTTGATAAAGGAGTGCTGACAAATTGAGGAGCAAATCCTAAACTGACAGTCTCGTCATGGTTTCTGCTTAAGTCTTGTTTCCACTGGGGTAAAAGACTGGAGGGGACGGGCACGAATGTAAAACGACATAATTTGTCCAAAAAGGGAGCCGCTGTAAGGCAGGATGCTAGAACATCTGTAACCAGCGATATGTCAAATCAGCTATCCCTTCTTCCCGCTTCTTCCCGTTTCTTTCACCCTGCTTATAACCGGAAATCTTTCCAGCAGCTTCTACTACTACGTTAAGCTTTCTGTAGTTCCCTTTGTTGGTTGAGGCGACTACATGTTAGAAGATCTGCGAAAGTGCCTTTCTAAGTCCAATACATGATCAGTAAGATTATGAATTGCCAGCGTGGAATGACTACAGACTTGACTTGCCTGTGGATGAGAAGTGTGATTTGCCATCACTGCCAGCACAGAGATGGACATGACCTGGTTAGGTTCTCGTTGGTACTGTCGAACTTGAAGGAGTCTGTCAGACCTCTTGTCATTGATAGTGGAAGCACCACTCCCAAATTTACTGTTACTGTTAATTTGTCATTACAAGACTTGTATTCGTCCGACTACAAGTCTTGCATTTGTCAACAGGATTATATTTGTCTTTGTGAGCTATTGTCTCCTTGGTGAAGTACTGCTTGAACTGAAAGATGCGGACCTAAAACGCTGCCTCTCCAACCTATTCATTGGACAGATCAGAGCGTCAAAATCTTAAGCCCTGCCGCTTTGGTAAGGTAGTGTTCCCTGCTGTGCAACTTCTGTTAGTTAATCCTGATGATGGAGAGTGGAGAGTAAGCAGAGAGCAGAGAGGAGAGAGCAGGTAACTATAGTCTGAAGGAACAATGGGATAGCTGAGACTCCATGCTTCTGAACTGAAATCTGAACCGTCCATACCCTTGCGCTGCTGCTGCGAAAAGTAGCGCGCAAAATTAAGAGCAAGAAGGACACGGCACGATAAAACCGTGCAATGAAGGGACAAACGCATCGACGTCGATACAGATTCTATATACATGGAATTGAGATCCCTCATTTGCTACCGACGAGTTTACCTGATGAGAACCTTCAGAGCGCAAGACAAAACTGGGAAGGGAAAATACAGGTCTCTCTCTAGATTAGCCTCCCCATCACAGAAAACGCTTCATCGACGATGTGCATCCATACAGACATTTGTTTGAGTTGCAAGGATAGATCTACCAAACCGATCATAGCTCTATCCTCTCTCCAGTTCAATTGCCTGACAGGGATGCGCTCGTTCTGCTCCTATGCGTGCGCGTCGTTGTGTGACGGGGCGATCACAGTGACAAGCCACCAGGTATCATTTAAAATTGAGCAAGTGATAAAGGGACTGTTCGGAACACATATCTAAACTAAATACAACTAATTAGCAGACACATCTAAGACCAAAAAGCAGGACTATCTATCCCATGTAATCTAGATACATTAATTCGACAAGTAGTAACTGTACTGATCCGTCTTCATTCTCAAGTTATGAATACTTCGTTCGGACTACGGAGACTCGAAATCGTGAAGGCTACCATAGTTACACACATCAAAGGCTCGGTACCATTCTAAATATCAAGATTACTTCAAGCACTTCATGAATTGGCTGGCGAATCACAGGCCACTCACTTCACATAAGAATCAGTGGTGACGAATCAACGCCCCGCACAAAGCTTTCAGATAGTCACCTATATGTCGTTTATTGTACTTAATGATAAAATACACTAGAGACTTACTGTACAATGGGTGCAACTAGGACCATCGATCTCTCCTGATGTCCTAAAATTCCGAGTGGCCTTCCACTACATCGAAAACAAAAACATTCTCCTGCCATAAGCTGCCTACAGTCCTCCTGTATCAACATGATTCTAAGAAGGCAGGACATGGCACGAATTTCTCTGGTAAACATACAATCTTCTGATTTTCATCGGAACTTGGATCATGAATGGGTCATGACTTCAGTCGACCCTGGAGAGACTTTGATCTCTACTCATCAAATAGAATAGCTCAAGCGGACTTACATATAAGAATAGTTGACAATGAATCATGCAACCTTCTAACTCACATAAATGGAGAAGAAGACCGAGAAGTAGAATCTAATCAAAGTGCAGTGTAACTAACTGATATAGACATTCTCTTTCCCTTGAAATAACGTCGATCGTGTTCTCCTTGACATTCTGCTTTCCTGAAACTTACTTACCGATATCTCTTGCAGGTCATCGTCATCCTCACAAACAATTTTCTCTGCTCCTTTCAGTAATTTTGCTGCAAGTTCTCTCCGAAGACCTTTATCTACAAAGATCGTTTTATTGGCAGATTCGCTAGTGTTCGAACGATCCTTCAGTACTTTGCGTGAATCTCCCATCTTTAGTAAACTAAGAAAAGATCCCAGCTCTGTGGGATGTTTCCTGGCCGAATAAAACTTCGTCAAAGATGTAGGATGTGAACCTCTAACTGGGACCATCGTGTTACCAGCACCAAATTTGTTGTCCACCCTGATTTTCTCTTCATCATCAGCATCGGATAAGAAGATTCTGGTGCTTCCAGTACCGCATGGCTCTTTGCCCGACTCCTCCAGCTTGCTCGGATTAACCGCTGTGGTAAGTGGTTTTGTCCGTCTCCCCGCAGGTTTGAATGCCTCGGGCTTGATCTCTTGAATATCACTGTCACTATCTTCTGAGTCTATTTTGCGTCCTAGCTGGCGGGTGGTACTACGCTTTGCAATTGAGGGACTCGAAAATTCCTCGATATCTACATCAAAGCCTGATCTCGAATTGTAAGACAGGGCGTCGAAAACGTCAAACAATTGATAAAGTCTCTCCTCAGTATCTCCGGAAGCGGCTGGTTTAGACCTGTCTGGTAAATCTTGGACAGAGAACAAACCACTTCTTCTCTCTTGGTTTGCCTCTTGAACATCACTCACTTCCGATCTAGAATCGACTGCTTCCTCGCCAACCCTGGTAGGAATACTTTTATCGTACCCGTGGGAGGGCTCGTCTGTGAACTCATGTGAGTTCGCGCTCTCCCAGCCTGCCCATTTGACATCCCAAGATTTTGTTGCTGAAGTACTTGGGTAGTCCGGCGCAAGAGAACTAACAAGTGAATGGGACCTCCTTGAAATACCCTTCACAACAGTTTCAGAGTCGTTCCTTTCCCCTTGGCTGCTAGTAGTGCAGCCTGTGTCCTCGAGAGATGGACGAACTCTAGGACATCTAGCATCACTTTCGTTAAACTCTTTCGGCTGGAATCTTTCGGGTTCTGTCAAAGAGGAGGCCTGTGGTTCGAGATTCTCTTTCAGGTGAGATACCGTGGCTTTAAGGGTCTCACTAGTGCACCCCTTTGCCCTTCTACTTTTCTTGCCCTGTACTGTATCACATGGTGGTGACCTTCTTCTGATTTCAAGAGATGTCTTTTGACTATCGTTCAGACTTGGATCTAAGGTCAAAGCTCTTGTCATAGGAGATGTGACCGCAGTTAAATCACAGTCCTCTTCCAAAAGAACGTCATTCTGGGATAACGTGTCTGGACACCCACTCAGGTCGTCACCATCATCATCGGAATCTTTACCAGGAAGTGTATGCATAGGTGCAGCGAATAATCGCATCTGAGCTGGAAGCCCCGGAGCCCCCTTCCTGTGCTGAAGATTGCTCGATGATATAAACTGTATTGTGAGATTCAAGCTGCACATCCAGAATCCCACACTTCAGTACTCCAAACCCGGATAAGCACTGTGGAGCTCACGAGAATTTCATCACGGAAATACTTCAAGAATGTACAGTCACTTTACTCTACTGATAAAACTTCGTCATGCTGCAGGTAGAGTAAACTTTTAATAATCAATCTATATGAAGAAATTCTAAAGGGGAATCGAGAAACAGCTAAAGCAGACACAATCTGCTCACTATTCACACTACAACCATGAAAAATCTGGCTTATCACTTATTGTTCTGAAGTGATACGGCCATATAGTTCACTCATATAGAGTCGTACTAGTAGCCACAATGATGCAGTGCCTGGATACTTGAGAGCCCTTTTGAGGAATTTTGCTGACAAGTCGCGACATTTCTGATCTACCAACCACTAGACAAAATTACTTTATATATACCTTTGCCACTCCGGTAGCGTCACCATTGTGCACACAAGCCTTATCATTCCAGGTACACCTTTCAGAGAAGGTAATTCTCCGGCAGCATCCCTTACAGCAAGTGACTTCAAAGGGTGCTGCCAAGCCCACTCAAACTGCAAAGAGCGACAGAATCAACAAGATACGTTAACTCTAAAACTTGACACGAATTCTAGCAGCTCCGACACCCAGTACGAAAATGAATAAGATCATGGAGTGATTTTGCGTCCATGAGTATCGAGTCTGGAAGATACCTGTAGGGCAGCGACATGGGACGGGAAACCGTACACACACAACACCATCTCCCATGGCCTCTTCTCTTTGGTGAGCCGTGCTCCTTGTGATATTTCACCGTTATGTTGTCTCAAGCGACGTCGGGGGTCCACCGTACAGCTGATACACAAAATTCTCAAGTGTGAGTTGAAGTACTTTAAAGAGAGCCTTAGAATTATCAGCGTCATACGCAGAAACAGTACCACGAGCTCTCTGTTGTCCTAGAAGCTTTCCTGGAATAAAAAGCTTTCATGTCCCATGCAAGTGGATTAATCCTTAAAGTGGGCTACTCTCGATCGTTTAGAAACTGGAATCTAAAGGTAAGTTGACTGTGACACGGTGAGGGATAAAACTCCCCGACATAGTAATGAGACACCACAAATGTATCACTCTCGGAGCTAAGAATGACAATGTGACAAGAGGAAACACAGCCTTGTGACTGAAGACAAACATACAAACAGCTATTTTGTACCGTCAACTATTACTCCCAGTTCAATTAACTCTGGAATTGCCAAAAACTCCCCTACGGCGAGAAACTTGAGTAGTGGATGAGGTGCAGCCCAAATTGTCTGCTTGCATGGAGGACCAACCCTCTAGCCATGACAGGACAGCACAGGTGCACAGAGGGGGTTTTTGAAAGGGTAAAAGCTCATAAAGTACAGATTTATGCAGAAACCTATTCACAAGCCTCCAATATGAGCACCGTACAAAAAGGAGGAAGAAGCAGCGGCCGAAGGACAATGAAATGAAGATATCAAAAATAGACAGTCAAGAGGCACAGAAACCGCCAGATGCAGAGAAAAAACACAACAGCGCTGGCGAGGGAGAGATAGAATCAGATATTGAGATTGTATCAAGTACCACAGAGAGTGAAATGGGCAGCCGAATTCTTCAGAAGCCCGCTAGAGACCAAACACTAGTGTAGCCAAGGACAAATGGAAGGGGCATCAAAAAAGGGGGAAAAAACCAAAATCGTACCCGATGTATAAGCGGCTGCGGAATCGGGGATTAAGAGATCGCAGAAGATAGCAAGCGTGAGTCATTTCAGAACTCGACTGTTCCCTCAACTTCAAAATCAGGATTCTCCTCCTGGCGGCTCCCTGCACTCACTCTCTCATTCTCCACTACCAGGAGACCAGGACCTCCTGTTCAGTTTTCCTTGAAACCCACCTGCAATCTCCTTCCCACTACCCCACTGCCACCCACTGATCGGCACCATGCCCCACCTCACCCCCTCATCATCCGCATTTTCTCATCCCCCTCCTACTCCCCCTGCCCCTCTCCTTCCCAATTTCTCTCTCCCCCCACCCCAAACTCCTGTACTCCCCTCTTTCCTCTCTCCTGCGACCCCCTCCCCTCCCACCAACAAGGAGATTCACTCTCTTCAATTCTACCGTCTCTCAATTCTCCTCTCCTCTCTGCCGTCCCCGCCCTTCCCTTTGTCCCCACCATAATCTTGCAGTCTTGATTGCACAAAGCCAATCTGATGAACAAGAAACCAAAGAAACAACCGATAGATTCGATAACAAGCAAATCGGACAAACAGTTGATCTCCTGACCGCCATCCCCAGCTCCCTCCCTTCAGAAGGGCAGGACTGAACTCAGGCCGGCTGGCTGGAGGAACTTGACCGTTACCTCAGGTTCGGGAGAGCCTCGAAGTACCATCCGAGTTAGGCTCCGTTTCGACATGATAGATAGGTTGGGAAACTCGTGATGTAACCGCAGTTAGATTCGGTGACTGCCCACCATCGTCTGGGCTGGTCAGCCTGTCTGTCTGTCGCCTGCCTGCCTGCCTACCGCCTACCTGTCTGTCCGGTTGAGGGGTAACTCCAACCTGTTACTGTTGTTAGTTGACGGAAGATCCTACAGTAACTCACATGACGGGCCACCGCGATCAGTCGAGGGTCGGCCACTTACGTTTATAGGGCCGGGACTGTTCCCACTATCTACGGGTGTACTTAGCATTCTATAATTTGGTAGTTACAGTAGTTATGGTAGGCTACTTAGGACTAAGTAGTCATAATGTTGTACCCCCATTCCCACTCCTTTTATTCATGAGGCTATGATCCTAAGGATTCACAACGTTTTACGCCTTAACCGAAATTATGCAGATCATTTTCATAGACCGAATTTTTCTATACTTTTTTTGTTGAATGTCATTACATAGGAAGGCAATATGATCAAAATTGTGTTATTTTTGTTACGTTGAGGATTACTTCACTATCTACAAAATCAGTGTGGAAGGATAGATAAGGGGCTAGAATATTATTCTTGTGTTTAAAGGGAGAAGACAATATGCATATACCAACAGATATTATATATACAATAAACAAGCATAAAATTTTTAAATAAAAATTTTAAACCATCAAGGTTATGTCAGTTGGACTAAACCCATGGTAACACTATATTCGGGATGGATTATATTATCATACTTGAATCAAACATCAGAGAAGTATCATGACAATAGGGAGAATCGGCCAAAATGATAGAGGACAGTATTTCTCTCTATTCCAAATAGTAAAGCTGAAAATATGTAGCCTTTCTATTTGTCACTTTAAAAGGACATAACTTAATGGTTAAGAACTTAATGGTTAAGAACTTTTATCTTCAACTTAATGGTTAAGAACTATCAGCCCCTCCTTTATTCGCACTCTGAGTTGAACCAGGACAAAGTTCAAATATAGACTGCACAGTAGCATCGGATCGGAATATCCCTTACGGCACCCCAGATTTGTAGCTTCGTCATTCTAAGGCACTAAGACATCCAAAAAGACGTGAACTATGGGGTACTGCCCCTCAAACACAACATCACCAGGACGTAGTAATACGTCCAGGTTTTTTTCTTTGTACTTTTTTCTTAAAGCAAAAGGATGGCTATTTGTCTTCATCAAGGCTTCCTTTCCTTCATTCCTTCCTTTGTTTTGCTTTGAGTTGCTACTCAAAGGGCTAAAGGAAAATGTTTTGCATACCATGTCGTCGTCAGAGCTATGGAATAACTCCACTACTATGATGAAGCTAAAGAGAATCATTCCTTCAACTCTCGCCCTATACAAAGCTTACACCACACTGATGAAAAAGTTTAGAAGTCAAATGTTTGGAATAGAATCAGACGATACAATTTATCAACTAGCAATTTGTCACAGTCGTCGAATCAAACACCAACATGGATGTAAAGCTCTTCAACGATCGAGGGTGGACGAGTTGGTGGAGACATGAAAAAGGACTAGTGTAGTTTATTGCTTCAACTTTTATGACCTCCAAACTTTAAAGAAGTTTAAAAGAAAGTGGAAAAGCAAGGGGTGTCTCACACCATTAACATTGCTTATCCCAGTGAAAGAGGTGAAGCAGAGATTATTAAGTCAGGATGGGTAAAGTGTATAATAGCTTGTCTCTTCTAGATGAGAGGCTTCTCCCCACTGAAATTATTCTACCTCCATTTGGAAGTGCTTCTGAAGTGAATTGAGTTTTAACGATTGAGTCTTTCTAACGGGATAATGGGGAAAGTGGAGTGAGTACCTCTTGAGCCAGCTCTTATCTTATGGTGCAAAGTCTTTTGTCTTTACCCTTAGTTATGACATGATTGAAGAGTTACGAATCTAGATATTCCTTTTTGCACTACTTGACTCACCGGTTGAGGGTAACGATGGTTTTTGAAATGAGAAAGATGTCATTATATTTTAAGGTTGAATGTATTTCCCACATTTATATTTCTGTGTTTCGGTTTTGAGATAGATCCCCTAACAAGAGGACTTTGTATGAGACTTGGTATTGTTTTGATACTTGGACTACTCGTCGAGTTGCATTCGGCCTAAAAACGAACATTATAAAGGGTTTAATAACCACTGAATTGGTGCTGCTCCACGAATTTTTAACGATCTTATTGACACTAGTATTCAATTACTCAGCATAGGGAACTCCTCGTGCTGACTATTTACAATTAAGAACCTTGTATGTGGGGTTTACTTTGGTCAATCTTACAAGCTTGTTTAATTTTATGTAAAATTGATTTTTCATGAATGGGGTATATTATTCGAAGGCTTGGATGTATAATTGTTTGAAATTCCTGGATTCATCAACTAACTAGACTTTGTAATTCATGGTAATGCCATATTAGTGTAACATGAGAATATTCAAGTAATCACATTGTATGATCTACATGTACACAAGGACCATATGTTTTCCTACTGAATTACTATCTCAATATGGAGTGCAGTAGACTAATAGGACGGACATAATAATTCACGAAATTGATTATAGATAAAGAACTCCTTGTTCAGATAGTTCTCAGAAGAGGTATCTTGTTCAGCAATAACTTCTTCTTATATTTTGCTACTTCTATAAGCTTCGTAGACTTAAACACATAATCCCTCAGTTATAATATGCAATACACAGATTTTAGTTCTCAACACTCTCTCTCTCTCTCTCTCTCTCTCTCTCTCTCTCTCTCTCTCTCTCTCTCTCTCTCTTGGATTCTCTTCAAGTATTAAATTTTGAGTGCACGGGCCTCCTTCAACTAACCCTTGATACAAAAGAAATTTTACTTGCGAAGGATAAACTCCAAAGGACCAACATCTGCGAATCTTCGAAATGTTGTCATCTATTTTGTAATTTATTTGTAATTTTTAATTTATTACGTCTATGTAAATTCTTTATGTTTAAAGCAAATTCCTAGATCTATAAGTTATCTCATGTCGCAAATCACCACAATTCTCTCTAAGAGAACTGACGAGTACCTCTAAAGTTCAGATCTGCAATTTTATTATCTGGTATCGCGGAGTAAATTTGCATGCTTCCTCTAACTAATCTCTATAAAAGTTTTGGGTTCAGGGTGGTTCAGAAGTATATTTCTTTGAAGGTTGCAACCTATAATCCTTCCTACTTCAGCACAATAGACTTCTTAAAGGGTAACGTCCCTTCGAAATTTCCATGCAATCAAATGAGAACAACCACCCACGAGAATACTCAACAATCGGTTTCGTTCTCCATTTTCTGACTAAAACCTACAGTGCCTCCTCCATATGATGAATCTTCCGTTCTCTACGAGTAATAAATGCTCGCCCTAAACACTTTTGCAGAATAAGATCTTCTCTTCAGATTTGGTTCGCATTCCAAAGACCCCCCAATAGGGGCAAATAGCCGGTAAATCCACGTAGGATCACTTTTGACCATCAGTAACTTACTGAAGTCGACCAGCGATGTGACCCCAGCAAATCCGTGTGAAGGACGCCAATATTTAAACAACAAAGAAAAAGGGCAGGACAGGATATCATGATGCGTGGGTAAAAGGAGGTGAAATATACTCGAGCATGAAGGGGAATTAGATAATAAGGTTGTATTATTTTACTTGGGCAAACTTGGTATACTCTATACTTCGTTGAAGTTTGTTTCATCTGGATAAAGTTCAAATCATTCATCTTTTGCGTCAGTTCGAGTGGAGATTATTTTACATAAAATTAATAATAATGTCTTGTATTTTGGAGTATGATCTGGATCTTGTACTTTTAGTTCTATTACTCAGGTGGAAATGTTAGGAGAGCCTTTTCAGGGATCAGACTTACTGGAAATAGAGGTGTAAATTTGGAGGCTTAAGGGAAAGGGTTTAGCAACGCAACAGACCGAGAGTCGTAGAGGTTTCGCCAAACCGTCCAATTTCAACCCGACGTATCTACGGCCAATCGCACCACCGCATGCTCAGCTTTGATCTTCATGTGATGGTACCTTCTCTAGTAGTCAGGTCCACATCAAGCGCATGCATGTGCATGCATGCATGTCTTCATTGATGTGACGTCACTCATCCACATGATACCAACAGTAAAGTTTGTACAGTACAATCTTTCATGGGTCGGGTTTAGTGTATCCTGTCTGTCCGGTACTGCAAGTTCCTATCGGAACATGTGGTTTCACGTAATATACGAGACGTAATTTCCTCTAATAACATTACCAAGAGCACGCAGTAGCACGTAGTAATATGGCAGTTTAGTGGATCTTACACTACATGAAAGTAAAATTGAGAGAACGTAAAGTGATATTGAAATTTTAGCTACTACATTTTTTTAATGAATTATCTATATTAAATCCTTCTTGATGGCAAAATTATCTATATTATATACCTTCCATGTTTTAAAAGAAATTATAACACAATCATGATTAATCAGGATCAAAGAAAGGTGGTTAAAGTGGAAACACAAGTGTGGAGAAAAAGAAATCTAAGTACTCGATAATGAAGTAAACGAAATAATATCAACAGGGTTTTGCTCAGTCTCTAATTCTTATTTATGAATTTTAGATAATTCGCTCGATACAAAATATTAGAGAAATCGAGATCAAATTCACACCACTTGCTGTATTATATCTTTTTACTTAATTATCATCATAAATCTTAATTAGAATTAATATATTAATAGCACAAAATTATCGATAAAGTTCATACACATCATCAATCCAAGTTATTTCACTATAATGAGAAGAGAATTTTGATCATTTCACCAGCCTCCATATTTTTCCTGTTACTATTAATCAGTTTTTATACTTTTTCCTGTCGTCGTTAATAAGTCCTTTTTATCTGGTAAACATTAGCTTTTACTAAGATAAAAAGGATGTGTGTATATAGTCAATATTTATATACTTTGCCTGCGTTTGTTAAAGGAAATCATTTATGTTCTTTCCTTGTGAAGCAATAAATCTGCTCACCTCGGGAAACAAAGATCTAGCCTAAGCACCTAGCCTTTTTCTACTAGAATATGCGGAAATCGAAGAGGACTAAGTTGAAAGAAGCCTTAATATCTCCACCTAGATCAACCAAGATCGAGGAGGAGAAACTAAACTTTGTAACAGATAATATTTGCATAATAAGTGAACATGGTCCATTGATGTTACACGCAAAGTGAGCTTGGTATATTATTATCAAGACTTGGTTGAACATTGCTCTCACAAAGATAATATTTACAAGAAAAATGAAACTTTATCTTCTGCTTTTTTGGACTTGGTTGATTGTTATAACAATTTTTGGTTAATCATAATTAAAGGTAGAGCACTCATCAAGGATTTTTGCTAGTAAATATTTGCAAAACCTTTTAGGTAAAGTTAAGCATGAATAATCTAATAAGGAAAATGCAATCACTCCAACTTGTATATTTGTAATGACTACTCACAAGCGGACAAATTGATCAAATGAAATTGGACTAAAGATTATGGACTAATATATTCCTTGGTAAAATTATTTTCCTTATTTCATATATCAGCAATGATTATCCTTACCCAATCATTATCTTTTCACACATGATGCTTGCTATCATATCATCCTATTTGTCTTCTTAAACCATATCTCATCTTAATGAAAGAGATGTATAATACTACATGGACTCAAATGAATAACTTGCATATATATATATTTTAATCACTAATAATATCAGAAAAAATATTTAAAGGACTATAGTTTCAATTGGTCCCATTGAATTTGAATCAAATATTGAAACCTTTCCCAATCCAATAAAATGATTATTTGGACTTTGATAATAGTCTGTCAAATCTCAAATAGGTCAGGAGAGTAAACTAGAAGAATTGGAAAAGTCGGATTAAAATCCAAAATTAAATAATAACCAAAAACATAAACATAAAACAAAAGCAATTCAAACTTGAATCAAAGAAGGAGAAGATTTTACTAGAGTAGAAATATTTGTAAGATAAATGCTTGTATACTCTATGTGATATAGATCCTTGATAAACATGCTTGCTTATTGGTTATGCGATATATATCATGAGTGTTAAATTGTGTATAAGTAATATAATAATGAATAACAGGAATTTTTGATATTAACGTAGTGTAATCTAAGTGTTTGAGCAAGCTAGAGAATTTTGTAACTATTCAAACTATGGTCAGCTAAGTATATAGCTTTTAAGTGAACATGAGATAACTTAGTGAACAATAGTTTAAACAGGTAGAAAGCCTCTAGACTTTAATGTCAGAGAACTTAACTTCTAATAGTTTAGCTAGTTAGCAAAATTTCAAGGATAGAGAACTTAACTCATTGGAATTTGTGTAGTTTGGGTTGTGAACAAAGTCTTTGATTTGCTCAATAACTTCTTTGTTGATGTTCTATTGATTAAAAAAGAGTTATTTTACTTGTTATATTAGTTTCCTTTTGTGAATATCACTTCCCTCAATCTTCATGAAATAATTTATTTTGAATTATATAAGACGTGTTTCCCTACAAATGATAACACAATTTTAAGCAAATTATTTATTATCATTTAAATTCAGATTTAGCATCATTAAGCTTATATTAAAGAGCAATTATTACCTACAAATGATACTATAAATTTTAGTATATTTTCTTCTACCTTATAAATTCTATAAAGTAAGCACCAATACTAAAATGAGATAATTCTTTTATTTTTATCCCCTAAATTTGACAGAGAAAATTAGATAATAAAATTAGATGCAATTAGGAATAGTTGAAGAAATGACATCAATCTCCTTATTTACATCTCTTGTAAGAATAATTATGTTTATTAAACTAAGATACAAAGACCTCTTCAAGCGGTTCTTAAATATCAGTGTATGTTATTGAACATGAGAAAGTAGAACAAAGTCTTTGGTTGAGGCAAATAAGTTGCAACTCTAGATCTTATACTTTTTAGCTAGATATTTAGATTCTTCTGGTGTAAGATAAGCTCTTCTATCTTGTTTAAAAAAAATTCTTGAAGAAATTTGATTGTGAGTTGATATGACAAGCTAATTGTAAAGTCAAGCACGCATTCATTTTCTTCCACTTTAGACACCACTTAAGATTGAGATTGTAAATAAATTAGTGATATGAACGGATGTAGATCTAATTTATTAGTCGGTGTTCCCATAAGAAAAATAAGATCTAATTTATTAAATTGTGAACATTATAATAGTATTCCTTTGTGATTAAAAACTTAAGTTTATATATGAAATCAAGTTTGAGAACAACGTGATATACTCTGTACCTTATATCAACATATTTAACAAGGAAATATGTTAAAACAAACATCTACGTTATAAACACCAACAAAATTAAAAAGTGTGGTATGGTAAACTATTGTTTACTATTACTTTGAACGACATGTAAAGGAAGATGTCTAACTTTACTTATTCAATTGTAGCTCCATATCACTAATTTATTAGTCTAAAATTAAGTATTTCCACAAAGGAATATTTTTTGATTTTTCACAACTTAATAAATTATACCCCATTTAATAAATTTGAGAATCCCCATCGCCAGAAGCAGTTCCGTCCGTCATCCCTGACCTGTTCCCATCTGTCATCTCTGTCCGTCATCCCCTGACAAGATTATCACATAAGTACTCTATGGGGAAGTGAAAAAAAGCATAGTCCAAACCTCCTACTATTTACTATTTTTCTGGAAGTTACCAGGAGCGCCGTATAAGTAACGAAGACAGTAAAAACACAAGAATGAAAATCCTACCTACCCTACTATAAAATATAATAATGCAACAATCCTGATTTAAATGTTAGTATGGGCAGATTTCTCAAAATCGACTCTGTCGGGGCTTAGCTACATTTTACCTATTTTGTCTCACCCTTGTACTGTACGCCTTAGTGGGGTTGTCGCATCCTTCATGCTTTCTAGGCAATCGCACTTTTCTCATTTAAAGGTCAATATGATATGTATGATTATTCCTCATAATAAAGTAGTTTTTCGTACAGTAAACTTTTCGTAAAACACAACTACACTTACCCAAGTAGCTTTATTGATAACAACTTCCTTGCAACGAGCTAAATATATATACTACTAGATCACTTCTATACTATTGTGTAAAGTCATCACCCTTGTTTAGTACATTTTGTGAGCAATACTAGTCTATAATATCTTTTATCTAAGTGCAAGAAAATACAATCAATATGCAAACAATTTTCTAAAAGGAAGTAGGAGAGACTAACGGGAAGAAAGTGAAGAAAAGATCTTTATGTTAATTATATAGTAGGTTATATGACATATACACATATTAAGCATATCATACCTAGTTGATAGTAGAATTTAGGTATTTCTCATTGTGGGAGAGCATAAAGAAAGTAAAAAAATAAAAAAATAAAAATGATTCATAAAGCTTTTGGATCTCATTTTCTTAGACATGTGTAGAGATTGATTTGTAAACCATAGGTAGTTATTTATGGTGACGAGAATAAACCTTCCGCTTGCCTTTACTACTATTGCTTACTCCAAATTCTGGTCCTTGTTCCAAGTTTTGTTACTAATTAATCACTAATAGATTGTTGTTTGTTACTTATTAATCACTTGTCAATTCTTGATCACTAATTACTTGTAACAAATTGATCCTTAGCACATGATTAGTTGTACTTGGATATAATTTAGATGTTTGTTCACTAACTGCATGCCATTGGCATTATAGAGACTCATTTTCATAATTTCACAAGCTCTTCTATAAACCTAATACTCTTGACCACTAATTGCTTGTAACTAATTGATCCTTAGCACATGATTAGTTGTACTTGGATATAATCTAGATGTTTTTTCACTTACTACATTCCATTGGCATTACCGAGCCTCAATTTCAATAATTTCCAAGCTTTTCTAAAAACTTAATACTCTTGACCACTAATTGCTTGTAACTGATTGATCCTTAGCACATGATTAATGGTACTTGGATATAATTTATATGTATGTTCATTGACTACATGTCATTGGCATTATAGAGACTCAATCACATGATTTCCCTAGCTTTTCTATAAACCTAATATTCTTGATCACTAATTGCTTGTAACCAATTGATCAATTGATCCTTAGCACATGACATAACTTAGTTGTACTTGGATAATATTTAGATGTTTGTTCATTGACTACATGTCATTGGCATTATAGAAATTGAAATTCATAATTTCCCAAGTTTTCTATAAATCTAATACTCATAGAATCCCTAAACATGTGTCCAACCATACCATACATATATAACATATCATATGTACAACATGCATAATACTATGTATCTACAATTTATGTGAAAATGCATGACATACAAACCATGTTTAAATGGGATTTATAGAGTAAAATTACACTTATTGGAAAATTTGGAGCTAATATATCAATTTAGGTATACAAAGAGCTGAAAAAAATACATACAATATACAAAGAAGGTGAGTATAAGAAATTACTAGTCTTTTTTGCAAGTAATAATTTTGTTTTAAAAGTTAGACCTAAGTAGGCAAGCAAAATAAAGGGGTAAACAGCTTATAATTGATTATAAACCTTGATTATAGGGTTAGGAATAAAGAGTTTGTTCAAAAAGCCGTACGTTTCAAACTACATGCCCTTGAGCAATTGCTGAGACTTACTTTTCTAAACAGTCTAAGAGAAAGTTGCAATCAGACTCAATCGGAAGCAGTTTCAAAACCCTTTGCCATCTATTAAAAGCTATCACTAGAATCTCAATAATAAAATAAGAGCATATAGGATTAGTTATTGTTTAAGATTAAGTTAAGGCTTGAAAACATTAAAGGGAATATTTATATAAGCTTTTTATGAGCTAGCTACTTCATATCATGGAAAGAGCTCAAGAAGGAAATAATAAAGACCATAATCCATTATTGTGTTCTTAAACAACCCAATTGAGAGCTAATTGAAAACAACCCAATGCTATAATCAAAGCCTTGTTGAAAACAAAGGGAACATGTGAAACATGGAAGGAGATTTGAGCTAATACAACCGCATACGATTCAAGTTTAGGAATGCATGAGAGGAGATTAAGTTGAGCAACCCACGCAAGTAGAGATCTACGAGAAGCAAAAAAATGGAAGCAATAATAGTTAGAATTTATTTCACATATTTAAATATTCTATCTCTACCCAAGCAAAAAACCCTTATAAGATGAGCGTATGTATAAGGAATTAAACTTGTATCAGCTAGATGTCATAGGTGTAGAGAACTTATGGTGGAATGACAAGTGGATATGGATATAAGAGAAAGAAAAGTACACTTTACGAGATAGAACTTTTAGAACCTTGGAAGAGAGTAACAATTGTGTATACATAGATATAAGAAAACTAAAACTAAAACTTTATAAGCTAAGAATTTATACGTCAAAAGCGTAGAAAGCTTTAACAAAAATACCAAAAAACATAATAGCTATAAAAACAGTTTTTAAAATAAACTAAAGGGTGAAAATTAGTCAAACTAGAGAGTGGATATGAATATGGTATAATTTTAACTCCTATGGCTTGGATCTTGAAGATCTAAAGAAATAAATTTTATAATAAAAAAAGGCATAACAGAAGTTACTGAAGTAAGAAAAGGTGAAAAATTGATCAAATTAAAAAAGGATAAATTATAATTAGAGGAGTGTATTGATAATAATGTGAATTTTATAATATGGTATTATTATATTAAACATAACGGGGACAAGGAGGAATAAACTATACAAAATAAATCATACACAAAAATGCATTTAAATAGACTCACAAATTTTTTATGTTATATGAAGTGCAATACATGGTTCTTTAGGAATTTTGTAACATTTGGGCCTCAAAGAAGACTTTGAATTTTGAGAATGCACAAAAAACATACAAAGGAAGTGTAGAAACACTTATACTACTTTTAACGATATAGGTTACAATAATTGGATCTCAAGGAAGACATAGATAAAGTTGTATGAAGTGCAAGGATCTATATCTAGATTTTGGTTCTCAATCAGACCGGTCATAAAATTGGAGCCTTAGCTTTGATATGATCTTCAGACAACTAATAGACTTTGCAATAAGTGCAAAAAAAATACACAGTTCCTTACAAGGTAGTTGTAACAAATCTACCTAGAAAGATATGCATAGAATACAATAATTACTGCAATTTTGTGGCATTTTCTCATATAAATAGACTTTGAGAAGATCTTACAAAATTACATAGTAAAGTTCATAAAATGATATATGGAATGTACTTAGGAACCTTACTAATGATAGGATATATAGTAAGGTAATCTAGAATCTTCCTTTAGACTTTGAGTTGTAACATGCAATAAATTTTTTAATGATAGGCTTTGGTCTTTAGAGAAATTAATAGAGCTATATATAGAGTTTGACAAATAAAGAAAATGCATGCAACTCACAATGATACTAGAGGTATTTTGGGAGAGGTACCTCAATTTTATATTCCAATTCTTTTAAGTTTAATATCATTTTTCTTTGCATTATTTGCTTGAGGTACCTCGTAGCATTCAACTTACTATCAAAAGACTTGGAATATGAATTACAAGGAACTACGAGAGAGTGCAAAGATTTTCATGTTTTTCAAGTCTAAGAATAATTATGATATACAAGGAACTTAAATCCTAGGTACTTGATATAATTTGAGTCAAATTCTAGTTGAAGTAATTGTTGAGGTCCAATAAAGACATTCAAGATAGAAGCTTGCAATTAAAAGTTGGTAATTTTAATTACAACTGAAGAAGAATAGGAATTTCTTTGGGCTATAAGTTGAAAATATATATTTTATTTAAGATGGTATAATTACGTTTACTGCACTTTTGTGTTTGAATTTTAGTTTATTTGAATTTTAGTTTGGGAGTTAATTAAAAAACATACTTTAATTCTGAGAAACAATGCATAAATAATCATACTGGGAGAGGTACATCAAGCAAATAATGCAAAGAAAAATGATATTAAACTTAAAAGAATTGGAATATAAAATTTATATTATACATCATCGTCAGAAAAAGATTTGTATTTGAATCTTTGAATGTATTCCATCTTTGAATATTTGAATCTATTCCAAGGAGAAAAGATATTCGAAGATATAAAAATAGCCTTTTTGTTTGCTGAAGGGCCATCTATGGTCTACAAATTGAACGTAACTACAACTTAAAGTAGATCGAACTCTCTTAAAGAGGTAATGAAATACGCGATAAATACATAACTTCCCAATTTGTAGTGTTATATATTTATAGTACAGTTATTCTCTAGATTATCTTTATCAAATCAAAGAAGGTTTTAATTAATTCCTTCTTACATTTGATATGTAGCAATTGTACGCTATGTTAGTTTAGTTTGAATAGTGGATATTTAGCTGTTCTCTATATGAAATCTTGATTAATGATAATTTTTGTTTTATGTTTTTAATAGATAGATGGAGTGAATTATATATATAGTGATGTAGACTTGAACATAAAATTTTTTCAATAAATATTTACTTAGTTTTTAGTTCGAGTATTATACAACATTGCACTCTATATGGTTGTGCAAGATAATAAAGTGTAATTTATCCTACTTCATCCGTTCAAAAACCATAAAATAAAAAAATAATTTTATGTTTTGTGGACGGGGTGGTAGTTGGTGTGTATATTTGTATAAAATTGTACAAGTTTTGTATAAGAGCATAAATTATTTCAATGTTATTTTTGTTGCATAAAGAATTAATATTCACCAATTATATATTGGTCAAAATCTTACTTCTTTGTCGATGTAAGTTCAAACTTCCTTCTCACATTCTCTACTGATTAATATCACATATAGGCTCGAGGGGTTGGACGGGTAGCTCCAAGCTTTAACCAAATAGCATTGAAAGAATTTGATTTAAAGAAAATGTTCCAATCAAGACTATAAGCTTTATTTCAGAAGGAGGGACGTGAACTCTCAAATTTTTGTTCCAAAAAACATAAATAATTGAATTTATTTTGATTTTAAAATAAATTTAGGATATCTATTAGTATAGGAAGAAATTGTGTACATGGTGAATATCAGAACGAATGAGTAATCACAGTAGGTTACATTTCTTTGGGTTTCAATAAACCATACGATTTACATAACATAGATATATCTTAGATACTTAGGACAAATTTCTCGTACCAATATCTATTGAGGCTTAGTCCCATCTTATCCCCTTGTGTTTTATCCTTGTACCACTTGACGGGGTCTTCCTATCCCACCTGTCACAAGAATACTATCCCACCTGTCACAAGAATAGAAGAACAGGTTTTAGGGGTTGGATTGTTAGCTCCAAGATTGAACCAAATCAACGTTGTATTGAAAGTGCTTGATGTACAGAAAAATGTTGCAATCAAGACTCTAAACTTTAATGCAAAAGGAGAGCTGAAAACTCTCCAATTCATTGCAGTAAAAGACATAAGTAATCGAATTCTTTTAATTATTTAAAGAAATTTGTAATGGATATGATCAAAAGAAGAAATTTTGTACTTGATCAATATCAGAACTGGCCAATGTCATCAAACTCAACTCAAGGTAAAAAAACTTCCCTGAGACTTGATGAAACTTTGTAAACTTTGACCAAACAACAAGCATGTTTTTCCCCGTCTTAACTTAAGATTCCATTAGTTAGCATGTTACCCTCTATTATCGAGATAATTAGCATAAGCGGGGAAAGGCGACCGCGCAGAAAATACGAAGGATGGGAAGACCCGTCAAGCAAGCCGTACAAGGGAGAGAAAAAAAGGTAAAATGGAGCTAAGCCCCAAAGTAAGTAGCATAAGTAGAATCACTCTATCATTGTTTTCATAGATGCTTTTGACAACCACAGTAGAAGATGCTCCTTAGCACGCTGGGACCTGGTTTGTATTTATGGTTTTGGTGGTGCCCGGACAATAATGGAAGATGGCTGGAACTCAACGGGAAGTGCTAAATTAATGATCAGTCAATCTAATGAAGGAGAGAGAAGTAAGCTGTAAGAGCCATCACGAAATCTACCCCGTATGGACAGCCATTAGTAGCCCACCGATTACCATCTTAGACCTGTAGAACTTCAACTCTCATAATATCACTTACTCCCTAAGATGAATCATAATGTCATTCACTTAGGACCGTTAATCATTCTTTCCTACTTTGCACCACAGCTATGGTAATGATACTATCAATCTGCAAATCACAAACGCTCGCTACTTCAACGGCAATTGATAATCCCAAGATATATACTACAGGATCTAACACCTTGAGCCTGGTCAGGAATGAGATAAAAATGAGTTTGCTACTTGAGTGGAGTAAAGGATTTCTGCCTTTCTCCTGCCACCAACCCTGCTCCAACGAACGAGAATATAATAATTAACTAATTGAGCGAATAGTTTTAAAATTAGAGGACATGACACACATAGGGCTTCTTTTACACATAGGATAACGAGAAGGGTCATCCCATGATTTAAAATAAATAACTGTCTGCTTTTGTCGTATTGCTGCTATTTTATTGTTTTCTACTAGTCATACATAGTGCCATCTCTATGACGCTCACGACCACAGGCTATCTGAGCTTGTTTAGTTAACAATCCATGAGTAAGCAGGCTTTATTATCATAATACTTACTACCACTGACTACTCAGAGAGCACAGGAGAGTTTAGCAAGTCAATACCGTAATAGTATCTCCATTTTACTCTGGTACGCTAATTGTGACGGCCTAAAATTGTGATTATGTATTGTGTATGATTCTCCGTGAACGACTCCATTTAGCAGGTTAGATTCGTCGTCTGCACTATCTTCGGTCCATGGTCTGCTGGCACTGCAGAGCTAATGAGTACATTGGACATGATTTTATCGTTGTGGACGGAGAAAAGGCCGAGCAAAAAGTCCAATATTAGATAGAATTCATGAGAACAGAGAGACTGTCTCCCTAGCCTATCCCAAGTCTGATCGTACTGAACTAAATACATTTGTGAAATGGTTTTATGTGTAAGGAATAGGGGTGAATCATTCAAACAACATCCGAGAAGATTTTTATAATCTAGGTTCGATCATCAAATATAGTTACTTTTCAGAAGATGTTTTTCTTATTGTTAAGGATATATTTTGTAGGAATAGTAAATATTTAAGGAAGATGATTAAGATTGAAGCTGATACTTTGGCTCGATTATCAAGATAGTTATAATAAAATCTTGACATGTCTCGGTATATGTTGGGTGATAATTTATCCTCTACCATTTTCTGAAAAAAAAATGAGAACAATGTACTCTAGATCTGGTGTTCCCTTTGAATTTCATGAGAAACTCACAGAAGACAATATCCACTCGATTAATTATTTTTTAATAAAATGACGGTTAAATAGCTGTAAAGTGGATAACATGGATTGAGGACGGACGCGGCTGACCCGCTCTGTCCGTCACCTGACGGATCTAAAGGCCAGATTCAACGACAAAGTTCTTTCTCCCAACTCCTTGCATGGATATGAACTATTATCTATGAACTATTTACCTATTTTGTCTCACCCTTGTACGGCTTGATTGGGCCTTCCAATCCTTCGTGTTTTCTACGCGGTCGCCCTTTCCTCGATATGAACTTATTCTGCAAAAGGTCATGGGAAAAGAGAAGAAAGTGCACAAAGTGCGCGCAGTGAGGAGGATCCAATAGTCGATTCTGCCCGGTAACCGGTCACCTGTTTGGCGGAAGCAGCTCCAAATGCTTCACCCCGAGGTCGAGGCCCCGGGAGATGCGTCTTGGGAGCGGAAACATTTCTGAACGCGATCGGGAAACGCGTTCAGAGACTTGTACCTTATTTACACGGTTCTCGGCTCGAAACTTCCCGATTAGCTTTTCCCGGTGGCGAGAAAGCCTTGCTGGGGTCTTTAGCTCAGGCTCCCGTATCTTGCGGGCCCAAAGTGTTGCCTGGTGTTCTCGCTAAGGCAATGATGAAGCTGTAATCAAAGATTGACATGTGGCATGGTTGTATATGCACGTGTGAGTATGTATCCTGCTGACGGAGCAGTCACCGGGTGCCGTTTGCAGGTCAAATGCGGTCAATATTGGTGGTAAAGGTTGACGGAGATGCAGGAGATTAATAAGGCAACTTTTGAACTACCAAAGCCAAATTCTCTTCACTCTTCTATCTTTGTTCCTAACCTAAACCTATATAAATATATTAAAACTTCTTAACTTTATATATTTTCTCATTCCTCGTCTATATTTCTTATGAATTCCCATACCAATGCATGACCTGGTTTCCCTTTTATCCACTGAAGAAATCCGAGCGTACGGTATTCTATTTGGTAGTAAAGAAGTTGTAGATTATGCAACCTAGATTTAGTTCATGCCAAGAGCTGATACTTTTACAAAATTTTAACTTACTAAAAGTAACATATGAGCGCAATACGGAAGAAAAAGACATGTATAATCTATTGTAAGTCAGCAGCCCTGGTCATGAAGAACTACTCTATGAATGCACGCTTCGTTTTTCATGTGTCACTAAATTCAAATTCCTAAGGTATCCTACTTGTAAGAAGTCAACAACTACAGGAAGAATTATGTCGAGAAGGAAAATCATGGTTCAAGAGATGCCAATATTTGAAAATAATTACCTTTTTAAAGGGCATGACTGTTAGTTTACATATACTCTGTTCAAAATGCATCATTCTTCTTGAGAATATATTTGATTACTCATTAACATGGCTCCGAAGTAGTACATCTTGTGCTTGAGTATAGACCCAAATCTGATATTGGTAGCAAGCATATACATGCAATTAAAGATGATTTTACTCTAGGTCCATGATACAATTATCTCATAATTCTATTTCCTTAATATATATATTCCTCAAAAATAATATTTACTACCACTCCTCGTGTTGTTTACCAGCAAACTAGACAAACTACAACATGAGTCGAAGGAAGGAAAACAAAATGTAGAAAAGAAATGCCAGCAGATATACAATAGATGAAAATGGCCTAAGCGAAAGAAAGGTAGTCAGTCAAGTTAATCCAAGTGATTTAATTAAATATTAATGCAATGTTTATTTGTTTTGATACACTAGGACAAACAAGATCTTGGAAATAAAAGTATCAAAAAGCAATTCTGACTTAGTAGCTGCAACCAGAACATTCGAAACTTACAGTTTCAAAGTCAACTAGGAGTTCCATATGATCCCAAATCTAGCGTGATTTAGACAAGGGATCTAGGGCTAGTTATAACACAATGTCTTTGCAGCTGTAATCCCACATAATTCTAGTGGTCCACTTTTCACCTGCTATGTTGCAGCCCTACAATATATGAAAGGTGGGCCTATTTGGCCATAGTTGACTATCTGATTATCTCTTTTGAGTTTGGGTTTGGTTTTGTGTCTCTTTGTGCCTTAAGCTTGCAGAAAAGATGATTGTCGAATTGCTTTATCGTGCTATGGGGAAATATTTTAACACGTGTATGTTAGCAAAAAATATATTAAATATTGGCCATATGAGGTAGGGGAAGATAACATATATTTGAGTTTTAACTTCATGTGAGATGATGCGGAGGAGAGTAGCTTCACGATCTTAATATAGTAGCCTCATGATCTCATGCGCAGAAGCTCATGTATATTACATTGATGTTCATGTAAACTTTGACTTCATTATTTGATTGAAATATTATGGTGACACCTAAAGTTGATTTGAGCAGAACATGTGTTATTTATAAGGATTAAAATGAAATAATAAGAGAAGTTTAGAGTTAGTCATTTTGGTATCTTTCTGTGTTAAATGCTTACCCAAACTGTACATGTTTACACAACTGTAGCACTGCTTGGTCTAATCACAGGTCAGGTCAGCATTGATTTGCTCTACCCGAAGTGATATGTTTGCATCATGTCCATACTTTTTGAAAATGATATTAGAATTGGAAGGGTGCTTGTAAACTATAGGGTTATTCTATAGTTTCTATAGATTTATAAGAAAGTTCTAAATCCAGGAGGGTATATTTTCTATAAATATCTGATTTTATTTTTACACTGTCTTTTATAGATGAAATTATAATGCTAAATGCAATGACATCATATAAAACACAAGTTTTTTCCAAAGATATCTTCAATTTTATATATTAATAATAATTATGATGAAGTAAGAATAAAGGGAAGAGTTGAAAAGAGAACACCTAATTTGAGTAAATTACTTAATACACCCACAAATTATTGGCGTAGAGTTCAAAATATCATATGGTGAAACATGTTGTAATTGGATTGGTCAAACTGCAATGCAATACCAAATATATTATTTACAATGTAACAACATTAACTCACCTTAGAAAAAAATACTTATATATAATCAAAGAACAATGTATGAGAGAAAAACTATTTAGCAAAAAAGAAATTTGACTTATTATGCAGTAATTAATAATGGTCGATAAATACTCAAATTATATCTGTTCATGTGCAGGTTAGGAACAACAATATTGGAGATATTGAATGGGTCAATGGAGACAAATTCGTGGGAAATAGCAGCTTAAGAGGGATAATCATCCCTTAAACATAAATTATATTTCTAAATATAAGTAATGGTGACTGTTTAGATTTTAAAACTACGATACATAAAATTACTTCCTATAAAAATCACCAAAATTCTAAAAGGAATATTACCAGATTATTTTTAACTTCCGATAAATTTATATCAAACGTATAATGAAGTTCCTTGGGAGCAATTTAAAATTAGAACTGTAATGCAGTATTTCAAGAAAAAAAAAGTACAAACTTTCAACAAACTATGAATTACGATGTCCACTCTTCTTATTCCTTCCATTTTAGCGGTTAAATCCAAACAAAACGACAAGTACGTAGTTTTCATCCTAATATATATATATATATATCATTTCCCCAGCTGCTGCACGTTAGGGTATCAACTACAATGGATCTCTTCCGAAGATCACATTCTGTCAGCAGAATCTATAGGAAGGCGTGTAAAGAAAAGAACAAACATAAAATTTTCCGCAGTATAGAAATAATGAAAGAAAAGAAAGAGGCAAAGTCACTATGAACTAGATTTATCATATTAAGATACAAATTTATGCCGAAACTGTTTAGAAGAAGAGAAGAGAGGATCCACATGATAGATAAGGCAACAACCCCATTATATCGAGAATAGCTCAAACGAGGGTTAACAACCTTTTTACTCTCTTATTCAAGTTAAAACTTGGTAACTATGTGTGGGTTAACTCTCATCTCAATCATTACGTTTGTATCCCACATAGTAACTACAGTAAAGCTGAAGCTCAACTCTAGTCTGCGCGGAAATTGCCATCAACAAGATGAAAAAAGTACGACGGAGACTTGGTTCCAGACAGCACCGGAGGAGATAATATGGCTGTACGGAGAGGTGACGGGTTGGACTTACGGGAGGTTGGAGAAGGACAGGGATGTTAGGATGGACGGAAGAGACGGAGTCCGGCACGAGGGGAGCTTTTAACTTGAAGAAGGCCTGGCGAGTCGAGCAACGGTCCCGCAACGGCCCTAACGATGGCAGCAGCGGGTGGAATGATGAGCATGCATGGGAGGTATGTATGTATGGGCACAGGGAAAACGACAAGAGAGGAGCGGCCAGCTGCGCTCGCGCCACATGGCGTCCTTTTAGCTTCCTGGCTAACCCTTCAATGCCTCCCATGTGCTCATGCCCCCATAGGGTGAAATCCTCCCAGCTTGATCCATCCCCTAGCATGATGAGATGGTATGAGGCTTACATGTTTGAGTCGTATGTAATATTTGCAGTGTGCCGGCCAATATTCCCATGAGATGTAATCGCAGGTAGCCGAGGCTTGGCTTGCTGGCGAACCCCGGGTTCCGCTCCCCTTCCCTCCGCCCTGGCCCGGCCTGCAGAACCCGGGTTGTCTTTTCCTCTTCATTGGGGAGACTCTTCACCCGAACAGAGCTTGTTCACACAAGCTCTGTTCGGGTGAAGTGAATGAAGAGCAGAGGGTCGGGAAAGGAGGGAACGAGGCTCGGTGTGCTGTCTGCATCTGCGACGCTGCCTTTCCGAGCCGAGCTACTCCTTTCCTTGCCTGTGTGTAAGCAAACCCCTTGTGCTTTCTATTGTGTTCGCCACGAGCGAGAGAGAGTACCAGCCTGCTTTGCTTTGCTTGCCATTCTTCTTCAGCGATGAAGCTTTGGCTGTGTTGTGCAGCGGGTGATGCTCTCTCTCCCTCGAGGAGGTCGCTGTAAAGCAAAAGAGAGTAGAGTACACGGACTCTGTCTGGCTCTTTTGGCTTGGCTTGGCTGGTTTGGCTCCCTTCCTTGCCTGCTGCCTTATTGATTGATTGGTGCATCGGCCATTGGCCGATCAGAGCGATTGAGAGAGAGAGAGAGAGAGAGGAGGACCGAGGGGCTGGATAGGCGATACGAGTGTGTGTGTGGAAGTGTGTGTGTGTGTGTGTGTTTGTGAGGGAGAGAGCGAGAGCGAAGACAACGACAGACGTTTTCCCCCTCGGACGAGCTCCTGAGTTTCTTTTCACTGTTTATTGTCTGCCTGTTTAGCTATCTATCTATCCATCCATCGGGTTCGTGTTTACAACAACACATCATAGCGGAGAGAAAGCACGGAGAGGCGGCCGACGAGAAACAGGAAGAAGATTGCAGAGGGAACTCGGACTGCTGCTGAACTTAGGCAGGAGCGGAGGAAGGGAGAGGAAGAGAGAGAGGAGAGGACTATTGTGTATCGATTGTGGCGTGTTTTCCTCACGAGCGTGAGTCATTGGGTGCTATCAGGCACCGGGAGGCTGGGCTACTGCTAGGGAGGGAGGACGGGCCAACAGGGGCGAGGGACCCTGAATCGCGCTCCTTTGGCTCGTGCGAACAACATCGGGGCTTGGTGGTTCATTTAGGAGAGGGCGGGGCGAAAGGCGTTCCGATTGATTGATTGATGGAAGGTGGAGCGAGAACGGGGATTAGGGGAGACGGATGAGAGGGAGGAGAGGAGAGGGAGAAGAAAGGGGGTCAGAAGGAGGAGGTGAGGCTGCAGGGTACCGGGAGTACAGGGGGGAAGGGAAGGGAGCAGGATGATGAGGTCGATATTAGGAAATTATGGACAAGAGAGAAGGGTTGCAGAAAGGGTGATGATGCTGGAGAAGCAGATTGGGGAGTCAGGGTTGGTGGCATTATAAAGCAACAGCGATATACACATCAGAACAGAGCATCGTGTAGCCTCACAGACCGGGTGAAGCGAACGGGAGCAGCAGCGGCACAGGTTAAGACATTGTAGTGTAGTGGAGTGAGTGGTATGCGACAAATTGAAGCTCTAAAAGTAAAGGCCATCGATGTGCTTCGGCGGTGGAAGAAGGGGAAGGCGCTGAGTGGCGATGCGAGAGTCGGATGCCCGCTTAAGTGAAGGAGTTGACAGAGGAGTGGAGTTATTGCTTAAGTCAATACTGGGAGTAACTGGAACAAGTTATTAGCTGAATCGTTTAAACTGAGCGCCGAGTGTCGGAGGCAGGAGGCGTACCCTATCTGTAGAAATGGGCTGTGTGTGTGCTAAGCAGGGTTCAGCTCAGGAGGATTCTGATAGCCCTAAAGAAAAGCAGGCGAACCTCCCCATCCCCATTACTAACAACGCCCGCGTATCTGGGAGACGCCCGAGTACCAGCGTAAAAGTAGAAACAGAACCTGTTAATGGCTTTGGCGATAAACTACCAGAGAAGCCTAAGGTTAGAGCTAAAAGCAATGGCACAGCTGCGACTACTGGAGATGCTACTGACGAGGTTGTAGCGAGGAGACGGGAAAGGCTTCTGTTGCAACAACAAGAGAACCCGCGTCTAAGTAATCCTCCTAGAAACATCGAGGGCGAACAAATTGCAGCTGGTTGGCCAGCTTGGTTATCGGCGGTTGCGGGAGATGCTATTAAGGGCTGGATTCCTCGTCGTGCCGATTCTTTTGAGAAGCTGGATAAGGTACGTCGGTTTTCTTCCAAACCTACCTACAGTGTCTATGGTTCGGACATCACCGATTATCGACCACACTTCCGGAAGTTCTGAGCCGTTGTGGAAACTGGGAACCTGTGGCCCATGAAGAAGAGCACCATTGTGTTCCTCTTCCTTCAAACCATAGCCGAAGTGTGATCGAGGGTTCCGGAAGCACTCTTAGAGGAAGGAAGCTTCTTCTTGACCGCGAGGTAGACGTCAGCGATTGTCACTGATAATCTCGACATGCATCGTGTCTTGTTGAGCGAAGAATAAGACATATGTTTAGCAAATCTAAGCAGAGCTGTATTTTGTCTATTCTCCACGCTCGAATGGCTTTTAGCTGGCAGCCGTTTGCATGTGGACCTATAGAAGGTGCGTTGTGCGAAGGCAAACTTCTTTTTTGTGAGTGGGGATGGGGATTCCCTGATGGGTGGATCGGGACCGAGACTTGAAGCCCGGGAACATTGTTGGGCACATCACTCGCGGGATGTCAAACTCACCTACTAGATCTTGGACACTTGGCATTGCAAAGACGGCAGATAGTCAGGGTTGGACGGTTTCGGGATCTAATCAGGGGTCAGACTGTTTGGAAGAGGAACTACGGCCGCGGGTTCGAGGGAAATGTCCGTTGATTTAAGAGATGAAAGTACAGCATATAGTGGTACAGATGTGGCAATTGGATCCGAGTGGTTCGAAGTTAGCTATAGATTTTTACGTAAAGACTACAGTACTGAAGGCTATCCCTGTTTGTGCAGATTGGCCAGGGCACCTACAGCAACGTCTACAAGGCCCGTGATCTAGACACTGGCAAAATCGTTGCATTGAAGAAAGTTCGATTTGATAATTTGGAACCAGAAAGTGTGCGGTTTATGGCCCGTGAGATACAAGTTTTGCGACGACTTGATCACCCCAACGTTGTGAAACTCGAGGGTTTGGTTACCTCGCGCATGTCTTGCAGTCTGTACCTAGTCTTCGAGTACATGGAGCACGATCTAGCTGGGTTGGCAGCTTGCCCTGGAATCATGTTCACCGAGGCCCAGGTATTTTGCCGTCCATGCCTTGACGCTAGAAAACTCTGATATTACCCGGCGGTTCTTGTCACGTTGTAGTTCCTCTGCCCTCATTCCTATAATACTGACTGCGAATTCAAGTATCAGTTCGTTGATGTCACATTTCCAGCGATGACACGGCTGATTTCAGGTGAAATGAGGGAAATGTGAGGAGACTGTTTCTGAAAGTCGTTTACTGAGGTCCCTTGTTAAGATCAAACATCTTGGTAATGAGCATAACCATCGAATGCTAGTATGACCAGTCAATAGTGTTATGCTGGGCATTTGTCAAGTGGACTGGACTGACCTCAAATAACGCTTGGTAACCATTAGCTCAGCAAATTGTCTGTTCTAAACTATGTTCCTCCACGCATTTATTTATCGTTTTGGGCAGGTAAAATGCTATCTACAGCAGCTGCTCAAAGGACTTGATCATTGTCACAGCAAGGGTGTGTTACATCGTGATATCAAAGGATCAAACTTGCTCCTTGACAACGGGGGCGTTCTGAAGATAGCAGATTTTGGTCTTGCCACGTTCTATCACCCTGATCAGAAACAACCGTTGACAAGCAGAGTTGTGACTCTTTGGTATAGGCCACCCGAATTGTTATTGGGTGCCACAGAATATGGTGCGGCCGTTGATCTTTGGAGTACAGGGTGCATATTAGCAGAACTACTTGCCGGCAAGCCCATAATGCCTGGCCGCACGGAGGTACACATTCTTGCTCGGCGGCTTGAAGGATGATGTTTGTAATGGATGATGTTTGTAATGTGTAGTAAAATTGGAAAACTTTCGCCTTTGTGTCTGCTGTAACCTGTGGAACGTGTAGCCGTTCACAAATTTGGTAGACACCGTAGCACCACGTCACTCTCTGCCCTGTTGATTACTACCACCAGGCTGTTTTCTCCTGCGCGGTTCACATCTAGTTGGACTGTCCATTCACTACTCGAGTCACTAAAGTATTGGTCATTTGAGCTCTTTTAGCAGTCATCTTCTGTCAAGCTCGTGTAAGTAAAATGACTTTCTTATTCATACGATAACAGAGCCCATTTGTACCTGCAGGTGGAGCAACTTCACAAGATTTTTAAATTGTGTGGCTCACCATCAGAAGAGTACTGGAGGAAGTCCAAACTCCCTCATGCCACCATTTTCAAGCCACAACAGCCGTACAAGCGTTGTATTGCTGACACGTTTAAGGAGTTTCCCAGCTCATCACTTGCGCTGCTAGAAACTCTTCTTGCTATCGAACCCGCCGATCGAGGAAGTGCTGCAGCAGCACTCAAGAGCGAGGTACATAAATATTTTCCCAGCAGGAGCTATGGGATATTTTTGCGCTGGATGTTTTGTCACCGTCTGGTATAGCTCGCTTGATCTCGTTAATGTGTGAAAGTAACATGTACATCGTTTTGGTGTTAAACGCTTATCTATTTGGGATAAATGCAGTTCTTCACAAGCAAGCCGCTGGCATGTGACCCTTCAAGTTTGCCCCAGTATCCACCTAGCAAGGAGTTTGATGCCAAGATTCGTGACGAGGAAGCCCGAAGGTAACTTTTGAACCTGAATTCGTGCGTTATTTAGGTTGTTCGAGATCTAACTTCTGCTGTCGTTCAGATTCTGATTTTCAGTATGTCAAGTAACAGTAGTGGCCTCACCATTCACTATGTGGGATGTATCTCTATATTAACGACAGCTTGTTCTGCCTTTGAAACTATTTCAAGGGAGTCACTTATCGCATCCCGAGCTTCTGTATGTGCGTTTTGCATTTCTTCCAATCTGAAGCATGTATGTATTTGCCATGGTAGACAAAGAGCTGCGGGAGGACGAACTCGCACAGAATCCGGCCGGAGACCTACTGGACGTGATCGGATGAGCAAGGCTGTTCCTGCACCTGATGCCAATGCAGAACTCCCAATGTCCATGCAGGTATTTTTCTCATTTGGCTGCAAAGCACGAAAAGAGTCTGCAGTCACCTATTATTGCCCTGAGACTGTTGCGTAGAGACTTACTTGTAGGAAGATGTGCCTTATTTTAGTATGAAAGTGAAGGGAAGCAGAGATATTCTGTTAGCGAAGGTCCAGTGTCTCTCTTTCAGTTACGCTTGAGTTCATATTCCTAAATTTCTCCATTCCTTCATCTTTGTGCAATGTCAGAAACGGCGCATGAACACCACAGCAAGTTCAAAGAGTAAGAGTGAGAAGTTCGCTCCCCTTCATGAAGATTCCGCGGTTGGTTTTCCGATTGACCCCCCTCGTCAAGGGCATATCACCAGTGAAGTTCGTGGTACATCTCCAGTACCTGCTGTCCGGCCTTTCGCAGCTCCATCTATCTCCTCACGATCCGGTCCTCAACCTATGGTTAACCCCGCAGGGGGTGCATCATGGAATAAGAAACACAAAGAGGAAGACGTACGAATGGCGCCGCAACGGCCAATAACTCGACCTACCAAGTCAATGACCGTGTCGGATTTCACTTTGCAAGCTGGTTACCAACAATCTGGAGGTGATTTATCGAACTTTTCAAGTTTAGTGGCGGCAAGGAATGGTGCTCCGGATCACCACAGGGAGAGAGGCTCCTCAAGGAGAGACAGAGATGGGGCAGATGGGGAGCCCATCAAGCGTGAGTCACACGTCGTTAAGCGTGAACCGTCTGATAAGCATGATCGCTCAGACCGCTTAGAGAAACGAGATCATCGAACAGAGATGTCATCTTTCAAGCGTGATCAGGGAAGTGATGGTTCTTATCAGCGTGATCACTCCAATGCAGATTCACATAGAAGAGAGAGTCGTAAAACCAAGGATATACCCATGGTACGAACTTCAATCATTTGATTTAGGCAAATTCATCATTGAATGGCAACGAGTTGCGTTCTATTCTTTATCACGGGATGTCGCCGATAGAGGGCTGGCTTCCTTTTACGGGCTGCATCATGGTATTCTTCTCAGTGGTAGATGTTTCTGTGGGAAACAGATATCCTCTTCGTGTATGTTTGACTCTACTCTGCTGGTTGGGTTGGTCATGGACAGAAGATGAGTCCAACTAAGATGTTTTCTCTACAGGGAATTCCACAACATACTGAAAGGATATTCCATTCAGGGCCACTTCTCCATCAAGGGTATACTCCATCTGTAGATATTGAGGAACTTCTAGAACAGCATGAGCGTCAATCGAAACAGGTTGCACGACGCGCAGGAGACGTACGAAACTCTTCTGGCCATGGACACAAAGGCTGGAACCATGTTCGGAGCAATGGTGCAGCAGCCCCGGAGAATACTGATTCAGCCGAATCTAATGGATTGGTGCCGACTAGTGGTCACCATTTAATCTCACATCAAAAAAGGAGCAAGTCACGGATGGTGGAACAAGGATTGGAATCGAGGGAGGTGAGGGATCTTGAGAAAGAGGCTCCGCCCTATGGAAGTGAGGCCCATGTGAAGGTGCAAGAAGTTTAGGTCCTTTAATTGGAAGATTTATGTAACTCTGATAGTGGGTACTGTTTTCTGGTTCTCTCTGCATCCTGGGAATGTTCCAGCAATGGGGGATCAATCATGGGACGATTTTGCTGCATATGTATTCCACATGCTGGCACTCCCAGCAGCCCAGTCCATGTATCACAATGGAACGATGCAAGAGATTCCAGCAAGCATGGAACCATTGCTCACCTAAGGATGTATACTGAGTGCCTACTTGTTCCTTTCACTTACCGTAGAGAAGTAATTTCATTTATATCCCCTCTTTGTAAGCCGTATTGGCTTATCCAGTGTTCCACAAGGGTGCAAAAGGGGGATAAGATCCATCCTCTCTCTACAAAACCCTTGAAGTCACTGTCACATACTTCCCACAAGGAAACATAGAAATACCACATGGGCGAGGAAAAGGCCTGGTCCTTGTGGGTGCACTCTGCAGGTTGACGTGGATTGATTGTCAGCGTCTTTACATCAACTGCCGCTGGATATAGCTTTTGTGTACAAGATGTTAGATGGATTGGTGTATCTAAGAACGGTTTTGGCCAATGAAACTTGCATAATATTTGCTTCACATGCCAGTTAAGGTGGCAAGTAGTGTCCATCACCTTGTCTTACTGACATAGAAGAACAGTACTGGTAGTATAAGAAGGCACTGCTAACTTGTTGAAGCTAATTGGGTAGCTGAAGGGACTTAGTGGGATGTCTCTAATTTGTTTGTACTTTTAGGCTAATTTATATTTGTGCAACACAAGTCAATGAATTGTGTTGGTGCCAAAGTTACCATGTTCTAAGCAGCTGCGTTCCCATTCTCTCTCTTGGGTGAAATATTTTTCAGAGAGTAAGTGGAGAATTGATTTTGGAATGTCCATTGTCTCTATTTAATTCTGAGAAGCACGTTCTTAGTCAAGCTGTGCCAGTGTCTCTTCCTCTTTAAGCTCTCCTGTGTGTCCACTTCCTCTGTGCACCACGTTGGAGTCCAGAGAATCTCCTATTCTGTTCTGTCTCTTGTAGATGCTCCTTCCAAGCACAACTGGATATGTTTGTTTCGCACATTTCTCACGTTCAGGTGTCTTCTCTGCACGCGAGTTTTTACTGGCCCTGGGTCAGGTCTGATCTAAAACTCTTGTCACCGTCATGTGTGGTATAGAAGTCCTGATCCTACATCTATTAGTCCCATTCTAAACCCCTAAACCCCCCCGCCTTGACTAACAGTCCACTCCGTCCTTTGTCTCTCTTCTCAAGAAGCCGTAATACAGGATACTGTTCTGTTCCGCTTCTCATTTCTCACGCACTTGCACTCCAACCTTGATACGGTGCTCATAATCACGTACTCACTGACATGTCCATGAGAAACTGCAAAAGAACAATGAAACAAAGATCGAAGATAGGGATCACGATCAGATGGAACTCTCAATTCCTTGCACGAAGTCAGCACTTGCACGATTGTCTGAAAGCCAGCACCTGAGACACCTTGAGTACACTTGAACAGGTCATGATTGTCTCTCGTCTGAGCTGCGGAGGTTGATAGGTAGTAATGCCATGCAGTAATTGATCCCCAAGACTGGTTTGTTCCCGGGAACCTTTCTCCAAGTGCTTCCTCTGCCCCAAATGACCGTGTTGAGATCGATGTCTGTCTCTGCCTAATGGTAACACAGAAGAACGAAATTGGTTCTGCAGTCTACAGCAAGGATGTGTTGATTCTAACAGTATACTTGTTTTTTTGATCCAGCCAAGAACTTACTTGCGAAGCAGAACCAACACAAGTAGCATGAGGAGGCAATACGATTTGATGATGGGGACGTAGTTCCATCGTCTTTGCGGTTCACTGGTGGCAAATTACAACATTAGAAGATCGGGGGCATCGGAGAAATTGGGTATACGTAACATACCCGGGGAATGCAAATAAGGAGGATTTTGTCCACATCAACTGTACGATTTTCTACTGGAAAACTCACGACATTAGAGAATTGGAAGCAGGAAATGTTAATCTACTCAACCGTGCGGTTTGGTTTTCTGGTGAGCAACTTGCAACATTAGAGCACCCGAACAAGAAGAAATTCTTTAGCATTCCGCTGTACCTCCCACAACACTGATAGCTAGCAAGGATGTTCTCCCGTCGACAATTGGTACTCGTTGACTGTCTCTTAGATTAAACAACCTGTATATAGAAGAATTTATTCATTTGCCCTTGCTCTCCACACTAGTGTAGACGAGTATAGGACTTGAATTGTTATTGTGAACTGTTTGCAAAAGATAGGTAAGATTTAGGTGAGTTATTATTTTCGGTAAATGTTGGGTGAGTGAGGGAGGTAGCACTATGTGCTTATTATAAGTGTTTTTGCAAGAATTTGAAATCTTTTTATTTATGTGGTAATATTCACACCACCTTCCGAACCATGGCTTGCAGTTACACCATTCTCATATTCTTTTTCTATAAATAAGATTTTTCCTACTGATTTATTAGAACTGGCAGGTGACTGTATGATGAATAACAGAGATGGATCGAATTTGAAGTATGTAAGCTGTCTGACAGCTATTGCAGTATGTCAGGAAATTTGTCAGTTTTGGTAGTCCAGACTCTGTACAGTATTGTGTAATATGTGAAAGGGAGACGCTTGATTAAAAAGAGGATTGGGAAGACCCATCAAGCCGTACAAGAGGTTGTTGTTTTAAAAGGTGAATGACCACCTATGCGGTGGTCAAACTGTTCCCCGGCATTGGAAACAGTTTTACCACCGCATCATCTCTGAAATTGCAGGGATGAATGTAGAAATGGGGGCGATAGTGTCGCCATAAGCTACATAAGTGTACTTTAATGATTCATTGATTCATAAAACAGCTATTCAGAAATCGTAAGAAATTGGGGAGTCATCTGCAACCTAGAGAGCCAACCATTTACATTATGTTGGCACTGGTTTCTCACTAACTTTTACAGTTGTTTATGCACACTAGAATGACCCCGTAGGAGCGTCACTTGGGCCACATGAAGCTCTCTGTCAGAAAACCTAACTTAAGGTTCCTATTCACTAGTAGGTTGAAAAGAACAAACCATGAAATTGATCGAGAGGATCTTCTTCATATGTATTATCTACGAGGACGAGGTTACAATAGTCTAATGATGGTTGGAGGAGTTTGAGCCTCAGGCAAAAGGAGAAGATTAGTTGGAGTTCTACCGTGTGCATCTCCTGCACCATGAACCTCGAACTGTACGCAGCTCCATAGTTACGAACTATTTTACGCGCAGTAGAGTATGGATCTCATCTCCAGTCTGGAGGTTACGGCTACGGAGTTAGCCATCTCATCCAGCACGCGCGGATAGTCATACAAGTCTGAGACATGGCTGCCTCTCGCTAGGCCCAAGTACAGGCGGAAACTATGTTCTCGAGTTCACTTCCTGACAGGCAAAAGGCACGACAGTACTGCAGTTCTGTCACCTCTGCGTGCATGTTACAGGCAATCAATCACATACTGTCCATTTGTCCGTCTCACATAAAAACGAGGCGTTTATCACATTACATCTCGTCCTCCCTCCTCCATGGTCACGTATCCCCTCAACGCTATCAACGCTTTCAACTCCCCTAAATGCAAGGACAGGACAGCATCTAGGTAGGCAACTCTCTGTGTGTATGCAGGTCAGGAAAGGGTGCAGAGGCTGCGCTTGCACTCTACAAGGACAACCGCAAAAAACACGGGTTTCTCAAGATAGATGGAGTTTCTGAGATCTAGACCTCCAACGGATGGAAATATTCGTTTCTAACTTATTCTTTCGATCGGTACCCAACCAGTTCATGATACAGGTCTTTCACCACAAACACACTGCATACTAATATATCAGAGCTACATGCCTTCGGTTGTGTATTTCCCGTCTCTTTATGCCTAGCACATCACCTTGTAGATTTTCTCTACTTTGCGTAGTTATATTGAGACTAAACGTCTTGATCTTTCGCCTGACCGTGCTGTTTGTTAAGAGATATATAGGAGACTGTCTGTATGAGAAGAATCGGCAAGAGAAGGATACACGGCAACAGCTCGGACTTTCATAGATCGAACAACTTTACCTTGCGTTCTTCCTCGCCAGGGTGGGCGGAATTGAGAGCAGTGGATACATTTGCCACTGCTGCTGTTGAAGGCAGCAGTTCCCCCACGGATCAGTCTCCCCTCTCTTCAGACTGTTGAGCTCTGAGTGCTCGAATCCTAAACCACTGTACAGAATACCTGGATAATGGCGAGAGACCCTACACACAGGTGTCCACGGTACACAAAGCATGTTCTCTGACAGCAGTGTCAAACTTTAATTTGAACTACTTACTGGCACTGCAGCAGATGATTGTGATCTCTCCCAGTCTGAGCAGCTCCGCAGTCCGGAGAGTAGAGGAGGATTACGAAACCGCAACATGAAGAATACGGAAATTGGACCTGATCGGATCCGTTCTTACTTCACAGTGGCTTATTTTGTCGTTTCGGAGATGAAGTCGAGCAGTAAGAATATTCCCCAAACTAAAAGGATTCTCGAAATTACCATAGATCGCGAACGTTCAGTGGTATCAACTGGAAGCAGCCGCCAAGTCGAATAATCGAGTAACCCGGGTCAGGAACCCACCTACAGTTTATTACCGGTTAAAAGAATATTTTTAGTCCGTTCAAAGTTGCAGTTAATCAGAAACCTCTTTGGGACAACCAATTCATCGTCTAATTTTCGTGTTTCGGCCCTCAGTATCCATCTACTTCAATTTCCTTAAAATCTCGTTGACTAGAAGAAGTTATCCCGCTTTAAAATGTGATTGCTGTAATGGTTTTGTTTTAACTTGTTAAAAAGATTTCGTTTTGATTTAGGAAAAAATTCAAACAAACTAAACATCAAATTGGAGTTCAGTAACTTACTATATAAAACTATATAGATGTACCTATGCTTTCTGTTCTTTTTTAAAGTTGCACTTATATATTTTTTTTTCTATTTTAATATATTTTCATTGTTAGGCATGAACTCCCTCTATACAATGTTCTCTTATTTGAATTAGGGTGAATATAATATAAATGTTTTGTTTTTCTTTTGACTACATATATTTGTTGGAGTATAGTTTAGAAGAGTGGACCTTTTTAGAAAGTGTTACTGTACCTGGTCTGTACAGCACCACCAATTGACTGATATGTGCCAAGAGTAAGTTCCACTAATTGATTTATCGTTTATGTCCTTTAAATGTTTCTGTACTATAAAAATAATTTACATGCAACAAGTTTCATTAGTTGAAATAATAACGTGTCTAAACGAAGTAGTAAATTATATTGCGCGCGTAGTGAAATGCTCTATCTTTAATTCATTTCTCATTGTTCCCATCATCATATACCGGTCATCTAGTTCGCCATTCATCGTTTTCCGTACAAGAACAAACCGAGGATTTCGCCTCTCGAACAATGCCACTCTGTTACGGAGACGAGCCGAAGATGCCGAAAATATGCTGAAAGGCCGAAACTTTCGCCCACGGGAACAATGCAGCTTCAGCTCTGAGAGCAATCGGTAAAGCAACAGTGGCGTTCAAACTTCTTCCGCAGAACAGCGGAGCACTGACCAGTGGATCTTACTTTTACCCTGGACCTGATCGACCGGGCCTTGTTTCTTATAGAAGGGTCCCGCAATTACCCGGAAGATTAACAGGTCCCTGGAAGTTCTCTCGGAGCACTGGACTACTTCGGTCGCCGTCGAAATTTGACGGTCGGGTTGAGTTGGCGCGCAAGAAGTTGAGCATCCATCCTGACGAGAAGGGAAAGGACTTCGACGGAATTGACGACTTGGCAGTATTGGATCCCATTCTCTCTATCACGTAGATGACATTGAGATTTGGAGAGAGGTTAGTGTACATAATCGGCCTTCCACCGTTTGATTTAGCACACTTTGGTACTTAAGATTACTGTGAAACCCGCAGTGACAAACACCAAGTATCCAACCCATCCTTCCCCCAATTGACATGATCAAATTTTGTTGAAAAGTTACTTTCTCTCTTTGAGTAAGAGAGAAAGAAGAAAGAACGAGAACGAGTCCTGTTGGCAACAACGAAATAAGTTCATGATGACGAAGAGACTAAAAAAAGTACAATCATCCCTTTCTTTTCTGGTTTTGTGATAAAATTCTCTTGTTGCCTTTTCAAAGTGATTCCTTTCTTTTCTGGTTTTGTGATAAAATCCTCTTGTTGCCTTTTCAAAGTGAGAAGAGGCTTGCAGGCTAACTTTAAATTTGGGTTAACAACAGAAATCAATGTCTGAATACAGTAATTAGCAGTAATCAACTGTAATTGGCCGACTGAGCGGTACAGTAATTAGCAACTTCGCAACTTGTCAGCGATACTGTATCGTAGAATCACGAGAATCGAGTCAAATTCCATTCTTCCTGCAAGCAGCTCAACTTTTTCAAGCTGCTTTTTGACCTGGCAGTGGCTGCACCGAAGACTCGAAACAAACTCGGGTCAAGCTTACCTTATTAAATTTATCGACTGCACAGAATTGTACCGTTTCAAATGACAAATGTGTCAAACCAACTGAGCATTATGAGATTGTATTTTTTTTACGAGATTATCCCTGACTGGTTCTGGAAGGTTGGAGGGGAAGATTGGAAGCTTGTTGAGTGTTCAGCTGAGATTGACGCGGATTCTCAGGTAACGTGGGAACTGAGAAGTGTTGAAATAAGGGGTGAGAAACAGTTGTGAGACGGACGCTCTTTTGGATTGCCGACGAGGTGAAGATGTCGATGGAGATTGTGAATGTTCGCGAGTATGAAGAGCTGGCCAAGCAGAAGCTGTCAAAGATGGCCTTCGATTATTTTGCCTCGGGGGCAGACGATCAGTGGACTCTGAGGGAGAATATAGCAGCGTTTGAAAGAATTCGGTGCGTTTTCCACTTCATGACGATAAGCAGGAGCAGCCATATTGTTTCAGAGCATTCTCTAGTTTGTACTGAACTGAATTGTTGTTGAATTGATCTATTGCCTGGTTTAGTGCATCCTTCCTCCAATTTACTGTGCAGCTTGGTCATGATTTCGACTCGATCGTCTTGCTTATTACACTAGCATCCCGAATTCTCGTACAAATCAGGAATGGGTAGATAGAAACAATCTACATGGCTGACCTTCACAAGATAAAATATAGTCTTACTATCAAGTTTTAATACTCTGGTCGCTACAGAGTGCTTATGTATCTGCTCCTATTCACAGATGACTGACGGGAGCAAATTCCTATTGGAACAGAACTGAGGTGTTTCAGTAATGTAAAGTTCACTAGGAAGGCTAAGGTGAAAGCTGTGAGCCTCCGAAGTTTGTCAGAGAGATTTCAGTTGATGTTCTACACCCCGCTTATAGGATTTGTAATATCTATTTACCACAAGTGCTCATTCTTTATGAGCTTGATTGCACGCTCTGTCTGCAGAGGGTTGATGCAATCAACGCTCATTGTCTCTGTCTGGAGAACGTGGACGCAAGGAATCAAGCCTCATTGTGGCCATACTCACGAGTCTCATGGGGATTGTCAATTCTCTGTTTTACTCTACTCGAGGCGAGAAAATAAATTAGTTACTTTCACCTCCGAGCCTTGATGACGGGCAGTCTGAGTCTGCTGGCCATTTACGATGGCGGTTTACTGGCAGGTAGATATGGGTTTTTAAAACAATTCAGGTGCACTGAATTATCTTTCAGTTTCGATTTATTCGTCTCATCTCGTCTACAAACTCAAGAGACAGAGTGATCCGAGTAGGAAATGTAAATTTGCTACAAAGCGCTAAAGGCACAGAAATAGTTCCGCTTAAGAAGCCGTCCTCTTTGGCTGCGTCACTTATGAAATATGGCGATGCTTTCCCTCAGAATGAAACCACGTGTTTTGGTGGACGTCCGAGATGTCGACATTTCAACCGAAGTGCTCGGGTACAAAGTGTCGATGCCAATCATGGTGGCTCCAACAGGGATACAGAAGTTGGCACATCCCGCAGGTACGACTACTTGTCCCAACTCAAGTTCTCATGACAAGAATCCTTGATCATCATATCCTAGTACAGAAGGCCTGGTTATTCAGTTTCGTTTTCTCTCACGACCTGACTATCTTATGGTTTGAGAAATATAATCGTTAAATGGAAACGACAAACAACACTCGTAATTAGTTCTTAGATAGAGTGAATTTGACTTGCTTGATTTAGTGTAATAACATTGTTTGGGATTTAACTCGCACATCCAGCAATTTTGAATAACAGATTGGAAATATCTTAAATGTCCAATGCTTTGTTAGGCCTTCAGATTCCATACTGTGGTCTTTCTGTAGATCATGGTATGAATCTGACCATAAACTCCTGCAGGCGAGGTGGCGACAGCTCGATCGGCATCTGCTGCTGATACTATCATGGTAAAGCGTCTCTCGTCGCATTTGCAACTTTGGCACAGACGAACAACAGCTGTTACCATTGCAGGAGATTTATTTGCACTCGAAGTGGACTTTGACAGGGGTTGAGTTTCAAAACTTATTTTGTTGACGATTATCTCAAGATGTTCAATTTCTGACTGCATCTGGTCGGTACAGGTTCTTTCATCTTCAGCAAACACTTCTTTGGAGGATGTTGCCGACTCCAGTTCAGGCATAAAATTATTCCAGCTTTATGTAAGTGAAGCATAACGGGGTTCGAGAGTCTGCTTGTCTACGTCCATGTCTTTTGTAGGATATGTTCTTTATTGTCAACTATCTCAACCTTCTAATCTCAATTTTTGAACAGATATTTAAAGACAGAGAAGGTACAGCGTGGGTTGTCAAACGAGCAGAGGCAGCAGGTTACAAGGCAATTGTTCTGACAGGAGACACTCCGCGTTTGGGACATAGAGAGAATGATATTAAGAATCGGTGAGATACAGGGCCTCCACATTTAGATTCTGTATAGTATTAACTGGAATCTAACTACATTACATGAAAACCTCTAAGAACAACAACCTACTCAAGTTTTGATGTCCTCTATTCTCATATCAGAGGGAACTCCACGGGTGATTACGAAGTTTGGGTTTCCGTTTTTCTTGTTGGTTCCTTAAGTTCCAGTATCGATAGTCTATACGAATACATGTGACATAGAGCTTTAACCAATCGCTTATCCGTCTAGACGTTTGTACTGTGGCAGATTTGTGCTCCCATCTCACCTGACTTACGATAACTTCGAAGGAATCGGTGATACCAGTATACTTAGGTCAAAGGTGAGTATTAGCCACTTATAAGATGATAGAAAGTTACTGGCAATATTATTTCTGGGCACATGGAAAATACGTATCTCAGTTGGTTGACTATCGCGTAATTCTTGCAGACGTCAACATCCACTCTTTCGGATTTCATGAACTCTCAGGTTGATGCATCTCTTATTTGGAAGGTGAGCTTGGGATAACATGGTTTGCTTAAGAATCTACCGAGAATAATGTATGGCACATGTATTCTTTCTAATTCAAGTTAGAATCTCCGTATTTGATTTACAATTCTCCTCGAATGATTTTGGAAATCATTCACCTGATCGTCCTTTTACTCTCGTAATTTAGAAGTTCTTTCTTAGTTCTTTATGGAATCATCACCTGCAGGACATCACTTGGCTGAAAGGAATTACCAATCTCCCCATGCTGATCAAAGGGGTTCTGACAAGAGAAGACGGTGAGTAACCGCCCCCAGTACATTAACGACATCATAAACTTTGACTTAAACTTAAAAATTCCAAGCACCCAACTTCGTCTTTTAGACATTCCACGTGTGTCTTGGTTTACTAATGCGAATATGGGAAGGAGAACTAAACCTGTCTGCCAACGTCCTTATTTCAGGCTTAGCAGCTTTTCATATCGAATCCTGTTCCATATGATAGTTAAATGCAGAGCTGGCCATTTGCGGGGCCATAGTTTCGTGTAGTTCTGACGGGTTTCTCCTGGCAGCTACTCTGGCTGTGGAAAATGGAGTGGACGGAATCATAGTTTCAAACCATGGTGCAAGACAGTTGGATTATGCACCAGCTTCAATATCTGTTCTTGAAGAGGTATATAGAAATCTTATGATTGTCTACTTCTTGTCCTAATACAACATTAGGTGTAGAAACTATATAGGTTGTATGAAGAACTCATTATGTATCCGCAAAACATCTCGTACCTGTCGAAGGACTCATTGTCATTGTTATATCCTTTCAAGTTAGCATGTCCAATACTGAGTTGATTGGATTTCTTTAGTCCTGTGTGGTGCTTGTAGTAGATGAATCTTGCTCGCATTGTTCTAGGATGTTGAGGCTTGTCTGATTAGGGGTGATGTTTATGTTGAAGCAGGTGGCCCATGCAGTACGAGGGAGGGTTCCTGTCTTCCTAGATGGTGGAATACGCAGAGGAACAGACGTTTTCAAAGCACTTGCACTAGGAGCAGCCGGTGTATTCGTAAGTTAGCATTATCATCATTTTTTATGCACATAGCCAAACCATGCGAGAGTTACCCGAAATCAAAAGGAAAGGCTTAGCGTTCTCTTTGTAGCCTGGCACGCATCTATGTACATAATAACATATCTCGAAATATTGTCTGAAGTGTTACTGTCTGTTGGAGTTGGAGGACCTCATGCATCTTACCCTGTATTTGTACCTTATGTTGCAGGTAGGAAGACCAGTCGTGTTTGGTTTAGCCGTGGACGGGGAAGCAGGAGTCTCTAAGGTTTTGAAAATGCTCCGCGATGAGTTTGAACTGAGTATGAGGTTGTCGGGTTGCTGCCGACTGCAAGATATTACCCGTTTTCATGTGCAGACGGAGTATGAGGCTCTTTACACGTCCAAGCTTTAGAATGTGATATCTCTAATATGATCTTGAGTGTTTATTGGTCACAAGGAGTCAAACATAATGGCCTTGTCTCCACTCTAACCTGCTGAGAGTATGCCATTTCAGTATTATGTGTTTCGAGCAACCAACCTGGCGATGTACGGTGCTTTACACATTATGGGAACCCCATGTATAGTAATTGTAAAAGATACCTGCAAGATTTTCTAGAAATTGTCGCTTAGTCTCCAGTTAGAATAGCCAATATAACCCTGCAGTGCAGATGTTGGACACGAGCTAGTATAGACTTGTGACCTCCTTGTGGCTCCAACATTTGCTTGCAGAAGCCCTTAAGGGCATGAGGAATGGTCATGGCTGTGATGCAAGTTACATAATGGTCCAACTATAATGGTCCCGTTGATGGTACATCCGATGTTTAACAATGCTAAATGACAATGGGCCTTACCATGTAATGGGCCTTACCATGTAATCAGTATTTTGAACATAAAATTTGATCATTAATAAGTAATCTATGAATTATTACCAAAATATTCTTGATTATTAACATTATTATTATAAAGTCAGAGTAATCTACATGTGATGTTACAAATGTTATGATAGTTATCATACATATATACATTGTTACACAATGCATATTATTGTCGAGATCATACATTATAGAAGTGCAATTCACACATAAATCATACATGAACTCTCAAGTGTCACAATCACCCCCTAGCTAGTGGTTAGGTTCCTCTAACTCCAAGTATATGATATACCTTATGGTGGGCAAAAGATCAAGAGGCTGGGTGCTATCGAGCTTCATCGTTAGTCCTTTGTCTATAATCTGCACCATATGAAAAATGAACTAGTTATAGGTCAAGTACATCTAGGACATAACCATTGTCCTTGAAGAACTACCATGAGGGAAAGAGTCATATATATATATTTTATATATATGCCATCCTCTTGAACAATAACATAGTAGTAGTTCCACTAGAAGAGTTGCATAACATACATCACAAACTTACAAGTGCCAAGCTTGGGTCCATAGTACCATCAATGTTTGGGAGGTGACATGGTGCACAATTGCGCACATGATCCTTCCAAACAACACCATCACGTCATTCCAACACAAGGACTCCAGATGGTAAAATCTTACGCACTCTCAAGATTGTGCGGCATGTAGAAACATCAAGTGTTGTCAGTGCTATCTGCTGCAAATATACATAGTCACTTGGATGAAATATATGGATGAAGGGTCTATAATCTCTTCTTCCTCAAATGGTAGCATAATATAAGTTATCCCTATGTTGAGCAATCGTCAAGTTCTCAAAGGCCATCAACATCACTCTTCAAAAGATCTCTACTAGTTAAGAACATATGGTCATCTATACATCTGGATCATCCAAGTCCAAAACTACAATAACATCTTGACAAATGGCTGTAGGTAAATTTGGATCTTGTCCATAGAGTAGAAAGAAAGGAGAGAAGGATGCTAAGGAGGTTTTCCGGCTGAACCAATAGCCCATGGCTAACCAAGGTAATTGGAGATCTCAATCTCCCAAGTGGCCTCTTTGCAAACCATACTTTTGTAATCTTCTCTTCACCATTTGAACCACTCTCTCTGCTAAGCCATCTGCCTCAAGGTGATCTCAAGAGATAAGACAATGATTCTCAAAGACTTGTCACATAAGACCTAAAAACCCTCAAGAAATTTATACCTTAATCAGTCAAAACCTCAATGGGTGCACCAAAATGACTAAGAATCCGATCCAAGAATGAGTCAACTATCCCTTCATTGGACTTGTCAAGAAGTGCCACCGGCTCAACCCACTTGGAGAAGTGCTCCACCATCACCAAAATGTATCGATGATGTCTCATAGTCAACGGTAAAGGTCCAATGAAATCCAAATTCCAACGGTAACCCAACCCCATGATAGGTAATGGATGTAATTGTGGCATAGGAACATTAAATGATGCTCTAAGTCGGTCACAACCCTCACATCTGGCAACAAACTATTGTACATCAATCTACATAGTGTGCCACCAATAATGACTCTAGAGTAAGTTATATTTATGCTTTATTCCAAAATGTCATAATTCCTCATGAGCATGATAGACAAACAGTGGTCTCTGAGATGGAAATAGTATTACTCTCACTCTACCATCCTCCCATACATGAAGAAAGTGTCTTCCCTCCAATTGATTGGCTCATTGAAGAACATGATCTCTCTCCTTGGCCCCAACTGTGCTACCCACAACACCAATGCAAAGACAGTCCATCACTAAGACATCATCATGAATGTCTCGTTGCATTGTACCACTATCTCCACTCTTTGGATCTATGACCTCAATAACTCTTCTTGTATGCACAGAGAGAGAGAGAGATAACACCAAAGCCTCAAAAAATATACAGAGAAAATCATCTGCATGCCAACCTAGTACCATCTCTTATTTGTCTCACCATGCCAACATGCTCTAGTCTGATCCTATTGGTTGGGACATGGGTTTCTACTCAACCCATTTGCATCATGGTTCACCACTCCAAGTTTGTTAATAATCATGAAATCATACTCTTGTAAATTAGAGCCAATTGTGCAATCTTCCTTGAAAGCTTGTCAGACTCCATCAACCACTTTAGCAATTGATGAGCAATGATGAGAGTAAAGGGGCTACCAAATAGGTGACATTGGAAATGTGCTACTGCCCATAATATTGCCAAACACTCTCCCTCATATGAACTATACTTTGCAACCACTGAATTATTGGAGTGACTAGCATAGGCCACCATAAACTCCTTCCCCTTATCATCATGCTAGGTGAGCATTGCTCCAAGTCCCAACATACTCCAATTAGTGTGAACATGAAATAGTCTTCCTCTAATCGATCTCCTCAACATAGGAACAAATGTCAACCTCTTCTTGAGCTCTACAAAAGCTCCCTCTTGCTCAACACAACTCTTGTGTAAGCTTGGTCAACTTTGTCAAGGCCTTGGCAATGACACTAAAACCTCTAACATAGCGGTGATAGAAGTTCACCAACCCAAGGAATGCTCACACTCTGCTCACATCCGTAAGCCAAGGAATATGTGCAATAGCATCCACCTTGGTTTGTTGAACACTAAGTCCTCCAGGGTAGATAGTGTGACCCAAATACTCAATTTGCTTTTGGAAGAACCTACACTTCCCAAGATGTAATTTGAGTCCATGAGATCTCAACCTCTTGTAATACCAAGAGCTAACCATCTGATCTAGATGTGGTAACATCAGGAATAATGTTATATATGATGGTCAAAATAGATCAGATAGAAGTATCACCAAAAGAGTACTTCTACTAGTAGGGCAGAAACCAAAATAGACTTGAAAACCTTAGAACCAATAGCTAGACATATGATTTAAAGGTGAGAATTAGTTTAGTAACATCTGGAAGGATGTTACACATGATGGACTAAACAGATCAAAAAGAGATATCACCAAAAGGGGACTTTCACTAATAGAGGAGGAACCAAAAAATGCCTGAAATCTTTGAAGGCAATTTTGGAGGCCTAAATGGATGAATTAGGCCTTGAAAATGTGCAGCTTTCCCCCCAACAAAAGAGAGGTTGGCCTTCTCGCCTCCCTGCTTTGTCTTGTCAAGAGGTTTCCAATTGTACCTTACCCATGTGATTTTGAGATTCCTACAAGAAGATTCCCTAAAAGATTCCCTAACCAAATAGGACCAAGACCGACATGTCACCCATCCAAGTAAGTAATCCAAGGGGTGAAGCTTGCTGACATATCACCTATCTATGTGCCTAATCCTATGGTAGAGCTTCCTTGGAGGAGATCTTCTTTGTCTATAATAAAGAGAAGGTGCTCCTTTAGGGCATTGGAGTTTGAGTGTGAAAGTGTGTGTTTCTCATGGTGTGTTTCTCTTCATGTCTCTTATCCTTGGAGTATTACATCTCTCAAACACTTCCAACAAATGTCTCTCATGCTCCTCCACAATAGTGCTATAGACCAAAATGTCATTAATATAGCACCAACTAAAATCCAATCCAACTAGGATCTTGTCCATGACCCTTTGGAATTTAACAAGAGAGTTTTTAATCCAAATGGTAAGAACCTCCACTGATATAACACATCCTTGCTTTGAGGATCAATAGCCCAAATGTAATCTTGGACTTACCTTCCTCTTTGATTGGCAACCGATGATATTTCACTCAAAGATCCAAAATATTGAAGACATGTGCATGCCCAATCTTATCAAAGATCTCGTCCAATGTAGGCATGACATATCAATCAGCCCTTGTCTATTGGTTGATAGGACAGTATTCTCTACACGTCTGCCTATTTTTGTAATTGCTATGTATATCCTTCTTGGCTGACATTGCTATAGTTGATGCATACTCTCCATTTGAAATCTCCACCAAACTAACCTCAAAAAGGTCTCTACTTTGGCTCTGAATCAATGCTCTCTCCATGTCACTATATTGATAAGGATATAAAAAAATTGTTGTATTGCTAGTCAGCTCAATCCATATACTAGTTCCCTTTAGAGCTCCCAAATCCTTCAGACTAAAGGTAAAAAAACTCGTGTAGCTCCTCAAGAACCTCCAAACTCTTTGTCTTTCCCCTCCTATAAACTTGGGTCCAAGATCTGGTTCCCAAGTATCCTTTCTAACTATCGTGGGAGTGGAAGATGTACTGACTAGTTGCTACATAGGGCCCTTGGGAGCAATAGTGTCATGCTCCCAACCACTAGAGGTCCCAATCTTAGTGTGAAAAACTCTCTCTGATCTGGCTATAAGCTCCATATATCCTCTAGTTATATCCTAAGTACACCACGCTTACATGGATGCCTCTAACATTGCAAGAACAGTGGTAATATTGGTGTAAAAACCCATCACCTACTCTCTCTCATTGACATTGGGTTCTACCAACTGCTGTAATTATGAGTCCCAAACAAGTCCAAGACCTCTCTCTCAAAAAGCATGGAAGCTTGGGAAACTCATAGGTGTGCAAAAGTAGCTGAGAGCTGTTCAACTAGGTTCACCATTGCCATAGATGACCTATCAGCCACTACCACCGTTTGAGACTAGCGCACAACATCCCAAATCTCATCAACAATAAGGTGATCAAGTCGTTGAATCACATCATAAGCGTGTTGTAGAACCTCTTTGGGTAAGAGGTTTGTCCACCAAAGACGAAGATGATGAGCCCATGATCCCACTATGCCTGCATCTAACAACAAGACAGGTCCCATCCAAGAATGGACCTAATGTGTATTCACCACCACCCGAGTGCAATTATCGCTCATCAAAGGGACGTTCTCCAAAATGTAAGGTGGAGAAATAGACTAATGAACCTAGAGATTTCATAGTATCCATAACATCATATCTCCCAAAACACACTAGAATGGGAATCTTGAAGACCCATACCTCAATCAGCGTGTGTATATCCCTAACATGGCCATCTAGAGATCACCAAATGAATGGGACCATATGTCTCTCCAAGTCCTACACCCCTAGTAAGGAAATGTTTGTTGGTAGGATCTTTTGGTAACCCCTGACTACTAACATCCATAATAACTCATGATATTGATAGGCCAAGTGTGCCTCATGATGCAAAGAAACTGATGTAGAGAAACTCGCCTAACATGATATAGAGAAACTTGCCTAATAGTCTCATCTCTCTCCACATACAAGTACCTCTATACTCATATATCCGTATTTAGTATTGTAACTAGTCAAATGCTAATCCCACCAAACAACTCCAATAGACATACTTCCTCTATTGGATACTGGCAAGCAATGAATATGGTATCTAGAGGTGTCAAGGTAATAGATTGTGGATGCTCATTCTCACATTGGTCTCCTATTAGTACAAAGGCTCCACTCCAAGCTTATTGCACCAAATGATCTGCATGTATTGCAATGCCTCCTCTAAACTCCACAAAGGAACATCCAAGGTAGATGGAACTATCCCACTTGTAATCCAAATCAGAGTGATCTCCTTTGGTACTGGAGTATCCTCTGCATGGGCGTTCCACTCCAATAAGTCACCAAGCCAAGTAACAGAACCACTGAAAGCTGAAACTGATGCTACCATGGTCCTTGACTGTAGTAAGCCAAGATTACCAGTACTAAAGTTTACTGGTAGGCAACATACTCATCCTTCACCTAACTGCCAACATGATATGTAAGAGGTTATCTCCTCCTAATAGTCAATACTGAAACCCATGGGATATAACACTACTCCTATGACAACCCGGAAAATATCACTTTTGCGGTAATCAGGTAAGTAAAGTTTGTTCCCGTAGAGATACGATTCAGAATTGGTCAAATATAAAGCAAAGTAACAATTTAGTTCTTCTTGGTTGCGTCTTTAATCTCTCAGGTAGAAACCACACCCAAAAGAGAGTAACAAGCACTAACTTGCAACCTCGTCACAAATTAACACTTCTTAATCACAACTTCATCAAATCTTTCCAAACAATCTTGATTGTGATGATTCAAGCTCTTCCGAAAACGGCACTTCACTACAAAACGACTTTGCCTCAAAATTATGTTCCACCCTTCCACTGAAGGCACAACTTCCTCAATCAAAATTGCTTCACATCAACACTATGCTGCACTCACAAATGCAAAATACTACCAACACTACAATTCTTCTCAGATCTGTGAAGGCATTGCTTTGATTGCACTTCACTCAAGATCAAACACACAGAATAAAGATCAAGGCTATGGAATCCAACATCCAACAAGCACATTGACTTGCACTTCAAATTTCTCTACACACTCACAAACACAAACACAATGTTGATACTTGGAATTAAGCTCAAGCAACGAGCACTGCTTCACAACACTTTGCTTTATCTATTCTCAGAAATAATGAGCATTGAACAACATATTACTATGAATGCCACTCTTAAATAGTGAAGCAAACAATAGTTCTAACGACTATACCATTTCCTAACAACCCTTCTAACTTGCAGATCTGAAATGACAATGCATTTCTTCATATCTACCTCTTCAAATCTCAAATCTATTATTAATCCGATCCGATGTCTACCTCTTCCTTGGCTTCCAATCCCGAAGTAACTTCACTTACTAACCTATCCTCGGGTTTCACAACTACTAATTCCTTTACCAATTCTACTACTTCTCTGTCCTGATCTACAATTCCACTAGTGGGTAATCCTTCTAAACTTTTATCTCCCGACCCACTCTTCTCTAATATCTCCGATGTTAATTCTAAAGATATCTGGACTCCTATATCATCTACTTTGGGTTTTGCTCTTACATCCTTCCAAAGTTTATCTATCTCTAATTTCACTAAGTCTAATCTAATTGTGATATTGTCTTCCACTTCCAATATCTTACTATCTACACAAGCTCTGCGACTGATAAGTAAAGCATTCAAATCTTTGTCCTTCATATTTTGTCTCCTTGTCTACTACACCAACAACTTCAACTTGTGCAATCTTGTTTCTTCAATTTGCGTGCTGGCTTCTGTACTCAACATCACATTCATCTTTGTAACAATCTCTTTCAATGGCTCTAGTCTCATTCTTCTCTCCCGTTCTTGATCTGCAAGCCAATCTTCTCTATACATTGCCAATTCTGCCTTGAACTCAACTTTCATAGTCTCCTTCTCCTTCTCCTCCAGATTGCAAAGTAACTCTCTCAGTCTTTCTTCCTCTCTATATCTCACTGTCAACTCTCTTTGCCAGAGTTGCTTCTTCTCCTCTACACTCTCCATCACTCTATCAAGCTCTTGCTCCTTCTCTGCTATTTTTGCTATAGCATGGATGATTTCTAATCTCAAATCAGCAAACTACTGCTTCAAAATTTCATACTCAACTATCTATCTTTCCTTGGCTATGACATTTTGCTCTATAATTCTCTCTCTACTCTCCACTTCTCTCTTCAAGTTCTCGATTACTTGATTCTGTACTGTAACACCCATTTGTGCATGTGTGTGGTATTGTGATATTTAGCTTGGTATTACAAGTACTTAAGAGATATTATTTATATAGAAATAAAGGATGGTTCTATATTAGTCATGGTTAGCTAAAGTTACTCATAGCTAAGATAGAGGGGAATTTACTTTAGAGGAAGTAGAAAAGATGAGCACCACAATTTTGGATTTTAGTGTGTTGACTTGGTATTATTCATAGGTGTTTGGCTTTGAGGAAAGAGTTGAGAACTCTTGGGCTTGCAAGCCTTTTTTTTTGGGATTCTTCTTTAGTCCAAGGATAGCCCATGTGAAGGAATCCTTGACTTAGTGGTTGGGTCAAGATAAGACCACATGCTTAGGGGAATATGCCCATGTGAATGGATATTCCTTTTTACTTTTTGACTTTACTTGACTTTTAGTCTAGTAACTTGAGTTACTACGGTAATTAGAAACATTGGTGCGTAACTATTTCACAAGTATATAAACAAGGGGTGAGGAGGTACTCATCATCTTTTCATTTGCAACTATCTCTCTCTCATTGAGTTCTCTAGTGAGCAATGTCTTGAGTCTTGGAGTGTTAGCCTTGGAGGAGTATGATAGAGTTCAGGTTCCTTGCCTTCTTAGTCCATGGTGCGCTACCCTAATAGCCATCAGAGGTTCATCCTGAGTGAGAGACATGCCGGCTCATAGTACTACTGCATCTACTCATAGTACTTCCCTTTCCTCCTCACCTCGGATTATAATCTTCTTTAATTCTAAGTTCTCTTCTTCTAATTGATTTAACACCTGCAACACAGTCTTCACCTCCAGACACTTTGACTGCATCTCCTTCTTCTTGTGCTCTTACTTCACCAACAACGGGCACACAACCTCCTAGAAATACTCTACTCCTTCACTTGCATTTATTTTGACTCACGGACTTGTCTCCTTCTTCACCTCTTCCTCACTTGACACTCGCCTTTTAAGCCGCAATTGCCTTATAGGAATGGATTCTTGGCTCCTAACTTCCATCCTCCTCTTCTCTTACCTTACTTGGCCCTGCTCCATACTTTGCCTTATGTCTAGAACAAACTCCCCTTTGAATTATAACTCTTTTCTCCTCTTGCTCTGGAACTTTGTCTTCTAGTTTTGAGTTACCTTTCTCCTCCATCTCCATCTTGGCTTCTTCCTCTTTGGGTACCAATTTCATCTCCATTCCATCATCGCTGTCACTACTCGTGTCTCCACTATGCAGCATGAACTCAAGTTCTTCCTCCCTCTCCAAGTCTTCGGACTTGGACTCAGCTTCTCCTTTTGACTCTTCATCCAACGATGCGATTACCACCCGTTCTTTCCTTGGGTTTACCTTTCTAGCCTTCCAAGGTCACGCTTTCTCTACTTCTTCTTCTCCTTGTCAACTCCTCTTCTTTGACTTTGGAGTACTCACCTTCACTTGCACATTCTGCCTCTTCTGCTTGTAGTACTCATCATTGCTCCTCATCTGAAGAATGTATTGCTGCTCCTCCGCATCAACATCTCTTCTCAAGTCGTGATGGAAATGGGACACCATCTTATTTTGCTCCGCCGCATTGAGCAAGTTCAGCCCTAGATAGAAATGGGCTGCAAACGGCACAATGTAATGTGGAGGCCACTTGTCTCACAAATTCCATACCATCTGCCTCGTCCTCTGATGAAGACACTTTGCCCAATTAATTGGCTCTCCTGCAAACATCTTATGGAAGAACACCGCTTGGTGCTTCATCACATAAGTTATTCTCTCCGGCTTCAAGATTGCGATTAGAGCACTCATGATCCCTCTCTTGATAGGATCCTTATAGATCTCCACTTTGTAGCCATTCTTCGTGCGCTTTGAGGATAAGGCATCTCTCACTTCTTGGGTTTCTTTGGCTACTTCTCCCTTCTCCAAGAACATGGCACCATGCTCTACGCCTGCTTCTCTCCCGAGTACTAACCTCCAATCCAACTCTGTCCATCGAGTTGGATTTCCTCTCCTCCCTTCTTCCTCAGGGCCATCAAGACACTTACTCTTGATGATCTTAATCATGAAACCTGGAAAGCTAACATTCCAGTTCCATGCCAAGAATGTGATCCAAAGCCTACTCAAGACCTCAATTCTTGCAATCACATCTAACCTCCGAATCGCATGATTTCTCACTATGAATTTGGAGTTCTTCTTCCCACCTCCTATCTTTCTCTCTTCTACTATGGGTTGGGGACTATTCCTCCTACTGATTCCTGGCTTAACTCTCTCGACTTCCTCTTGACACACCAATGCATCTTTGACTATACTTCCCTTCCCATGATCTCCTGCATGATGATTGCTTAACAGCAATGGGAATTGCTTGTCATTGCTTTGTCTTTAGCCCAATTTTTATAGAGTCACGCCTTCTCCATCTTTCTTCAATTTGAGTTTCTACCAAGAAATCACACCTCTTGCATGCTTGTGTCACTATCAAGTGTCCTTCACGCGTATGACCACCGTTTTTGAACCGTACCTTCTTGAATGTCTCGTCCCGAAGGAAAGTTGTTACACTATCCTCACCTTGGGTTGAGCACCCCCAAGACAAAGACTCCTTACTTTGGGTTGTATGCTGATAGGGCAATTCTGAGTACCTCGCCTTTGAACCCAAAGTCACGTTACCTTGGGTTACATCCCAAGGACACTTTTCTTTGCCTTCTTAGGCTATACAGGCGCAATTTGACTCCTCTATACACTTCTTCTTCAAAATTGAAAAAAAAGCAAAAATGTGGGTACCACAACTCCCCCCAATTAATACATCATACGACTCAACTACAGTCACAATGGCTTGAGCTCTCACCACAAAGCTATCAATTGGATGATTAGGCTGAATCTGAACAACAAGCTCTCCACATGTGATGTACTATGTAGAACCACCCCCTAGATATGTTTGGATATGAAATGGACACCTTTCCACGTTGGTCTTTTGTAACTCTAGATCAACAACTACAACCTTCCCCAACATAAAAGGTTGCACACTAGAGTCTAGTAAGACCATCTATGGTGTATAGATCTTCCCTAAAGGTCCCAACAAACAAAAAAATCTCTCTTTAGTTATCCAATAGGATAATCCTAGGTGTAAAACACGCTTGCTCAAAGATTGGTCTAGCTGGTAACTCCTCCAATCTAACCGTTGCTGCTTGCCATAAACCACTGGTCATTGAGTGGATCCCATGCTCCTCAACCAAGTCAGCTCCACTATCAACCACCTGTGCTCTAGTAGTAGGAACCACATCATCCCTACTCTCACAAAGCATGGCAACCAACCAAAACACCAGAGTTGGGTCAATTCCCAATGTAAACATGTCACTAGATGAGAATAATGGAAAGTGCATAATCAATTGAGCTGCCCCCAACATAGATCTAGACTCAATTGATGTAGTAGCAGGTGGTTGACTAGCAAGTAGTCTATCATGCACCCCATCACCACATACTACACTTCCACTAAGACATCTAGGAGTCATGGATGTTGTTTGTAGTGCCTTAAAGAGTGTGAAAGATTAGGGAAGTTTGACCTCTCCTCTCAATGGATCCAACTCCACTAATGCTCCTCTAGGCTCTAGAGCATGTAATGCACTCCTAGTTACTACAACAAATGCATCCACTTGTGCTGCTCCGCACATGAATTCTAAGACATCTCTATCATCCGCATATGAGGTGGAAGCCTCAACATCCAAATCTGATCTCCTCTTAACTATGGCCATGCTAGCCAATCTCTACTCCAATTGCTCAATCCAAGTAGCCATGGCTATATCAAAAGTAAGGGCAAGAATTACACTCCTACTAGGTGCGGATCCTCTACCACCACCTCTACCACCTTGTCCTCCATGACTTGTTTTTCATTTATAGGTAATTGATTCTACCATGTGGAGCTCCTCTACCACCTATCATAGTAGCTCTACCATTTTGTAACTCCAAGTGTAAATCAAAGCATCAGTCAATGGTGTGACCAAATGTGTGGCAATGCTCACAATATCTTTGTGCTAGCTATGATGCACCACAAGTATCAAGTCTGCTGCTTTGAGTGCACTCTCTCTTATGGTGAGGTCCACCACATGTCCAACAAGCAACACCATCACTCATTGGTTGCTGTTGATCCAAAAATGAAGGTAAAGGTCTAGCTACACTATGCCCTCTACTTGCTCTAGAAGATCTAGGTTGTAAAAGACCAAGATCAAGGAGAGAAATAGGAGAATGGAAGATCAAATTGGGACACTTAAATGTGAGTAAACTTCTAATGCCTATCATGAGCTTTGGCTCTTGTATTTATAGGGATCCTACAAGGCTCTTGAGAAGTTTTTCAAGGAAGCTTCCTCTAGCCACTTTCTTGGAGTGCAAGCCAAGTTAATTGAGAAGCTTCTCAAGAAGCTTTCTTCTAGAAGCGGTTTACTTGGCGTGCAAGCTAAGCTAGTTGGAAGCTTCTAGAAGATTCCTTCTGGAAGCTACCTACTTGGGATGCAAGCTAAGCTAGTTGGGGAGCTTCCCAAGAAGCTTCTTGGATACTTCTAGAATATTCTAGGTTAATTTATCTTATTTGCTACTTTGTTAGCTCTACTACTTTGTTGCTAAACTCCATATTGTTACATATTCTCCCACCGCTAGTTGGTGACGTCCTTGTCGCTAGTGAAGCTTTGAACTCTTGGATGGCCAGTTGTGCATTTTGGAGGTTCCCATGTGGCATCATGAAGGGGATTCCCTTTCTAAAGGACCTTATACTTCATATGTTGTCGATGGTCTTGTTGAATATGGCAATGTGCAAGGATACAATCAACTTTGTACTCCTCATGATCATTGATAGGGACAGGAGGAGGGGGAGGTCGGACTCAAGAGGAAAAAGAAGAGGGATTAGGAACAAAGGGTTTCAACTTGGAAACATGAAAGACAAGATGGATGCGCATATGACAAGGCAAGGCAAGTTGATAAGCAACATGAGAGACAATTTAGGTGACCTCAAAGAGTCCTATCCAATTAGTTGCAAGTTTACAAACTTGGGTATCAAGTGGGAGAGAGAGATTATTGGATGAAAGCATGACCTTATCACCAACTTGAAAGTTGAGATCACGACAATGATGATCTGCATATTGTTTTTGTCAATTTTGAGCAACAAGGAGATGAGATTTGGCTTGTTGGAGGGATTGGGAGATGGTGGTCAAGAAGGTAGAAGTATGAGGGACATGAGATGGAGGAGGAGAAAGAAAGAAATCTAGAACAAGTGGATCTTGGCCAAAATTGAGAAAGAAAGGAGAGAATCCGGTGCTTGCCTATTTAGAATTATTGTATGCAAACTCTGCAACTACAAGACATTCATCCTAATTGGTATGGTGAATGTTGACAAAGGCACAAAGCATATCTTCTAAGGTGCAATTTGCATGTTCAATTTTTCCATCAGTTTGAAGATGATAGGCCGTGGACAAAGCAAGCTTGGTGTCGAGTATCTGGAATAGTGCTTGCCAAAAATTTCTAGTGAAGTGAGGATCACGGTTGGAGTGAGTACATACGGCATTCCATGATGCTTGAATACATTGTTGAAGTAGATTTTCACCAAGGTTGCAATATCCATAGTATCAAATGTTGGTGCCAAATGGATTTGCTTACTAAGCTTATCCACAAACACCATAATTATTGTGTGACCTTGCTTTGTCTTAGGCAAGGAGGTAATGAGATCTAAGCTCACATGTTCCCAATGAGTAGATGGAATGGGGAGTGGTTGAAGGAGTCCACTCAATTTTTGGTTACTGGCCTTGTTGTATTGACAACTCTCACACAATCAAACAAACTCTTGAACATCTTGTGCCATGTTGGGCCACCACCATTGGCGTTGGAGGGTACCCAAGGTCTTGTCCACACCCATGTGACCAACAACTGGTAAATCATGGGCTTCTTAAAGGCACATAAGTTGGAGATCACCTTTGGCTGGAACATAGATCCGGTCCTCTTAGAATAGAAGGCCTTCCTTGAAGGAGAAAGTGTTATACTTCTTGTTGTGTGCTGTTAGATGTCCATGTACCATTTGGAAGAAGGGATCTTGTTGTAGAGTTGAAAAAAAATCATTTTGGAACTTGAGTCAATTGACATTGTCATAATTACGACCATGATGAGAGGAAGAGGCTTCAAATCAAGACGTTGTGATAGAGCATCAAGGATGACATAGAATTAGCCTGGTTTATACTCAAGTTTGATGTCAAACAATTGGAATTGCTCCTCCCATTGATGATGTTGACTCTTCATGTGTTCCGAGTGTAAGGTCTACAACAATGGTTTGTGATCAGTTTGCATGCTCACTTGTTTCCCCAAGAGATAATGCCTTCATAATTTGGTGGCATATACCATTCAAGTTGTTTCCAATCTCGAGTAAAGTAATTTCTTTCAATTTTATTTAGTCGGCAAGACACAAAGGCAATGAGATGTAGTCCATTTGAGAATTCTTATTGCAACACGGCTCCAATTGCAAAGTTAGAAGCATCAAAATCAACCACACAAGGTAGCTGAGAATCATATGGTTGAAGAATATGTCTTGAAGACACCATATGTTTCAACTTCTAGAATGCTTCTTTGTGCTTGGTGGTCCATTGGAAGCTCAAGTTCTTCTCCAAGAGGTCAATCAATGGTGCATCCACATGAGCATAATAGTGAATGAACCATCGGTAAAAAATTGCCAATCCATTAAATGATCATACTTCTATAGCATCCTTTGGAGTAGGCCAATCAATAATGGCCTTGATTTCCTCCTCTTTCACCTTGATATCCTCTGATGAGATCCTGTGCCCCAAGAAGGTAACTTCTTTCTGCCAAAAAGGCACACTTTGACTTCTTACAATAAAATTTCCATTATCATAGTCGTCTTAGTACTTCTCACACATGATTTGTGTGTTTTGCCTCTATCTTGCTATATATTAAGATATCATCCAAGAAACACCATCATGTATCAATCCAATAGTCCATCCAACACCCAATGCATCTGATCCATGAAGATTGTTGGAGCATTATTGAACCCAAAAGGTAAAACTCTCTACTTGAAATGCCCATACCTTGTGCAAAAGGTAGTCTTTTGCACATCCTTCTTATCAATAGAGATTTGCCAATGGCCATTACAAAGATCCAACTTAGAAAAATATCATGCTCCACTCAATTATTCAAGCACATCATTAATCCAAGGCAAGTGATATGCATTCTTCATTGTTTGCTTATTGAACCCACGATAATCAGTCCAAAAATGAAGTCTTCCATCCTTCTTTGGAACAAATAGTACAATGCTCTCCAAGGAGAGGTACTATGTTGTATGAAGTCCTTCTCCAACAAATCCATAAGTGTTCTCCGCAACTCCTCCAACTCCTTTGGTGAGAGCCAATAGATTGGTCTACTCATTGGAGTACTCCTTGGTATAACTCAATCTTGAAAGGCATACCACGATCAAAGGGTAATCCGTTTGGAAGATCATCCAAAAATACATTTGTAAACTCCTAAACTATCTGATCAACTATTGCTTGATGAGGCTCTTGGCTCTCCTCAGATTGTCCTTGTGCAATCAACTTGATCCACACTACAAAAACAAACTTATCTTCATCCAAAGCTTGCTCTATGGCTGCTTCACTAACAAACTTCCCATCTAGGGACTCATCTTTCTTCAAAGCTTGCTCCATGGCTGCCTTCCTAGTAAACTTCCCATCTAGGGACTCATCTTTCTTCAAAGCTTGCTCCATGGCTGCCTTCCTAGTAAACTTCCCATCTTGGGACTCATCCCCCTTCAAAGCTTGCTTTATGTCTACCTTCTCAAGAAACTTCCCATCTTGGGACTGACTATTCTTAGGTGTCTTACTCAAAGGTGCCATGCAACATAATCAGAAATCCCTACCTTGATGTTGTACTTGAATTTGTCATTGGGTCCAATCAAATTGAACCTTATGACATTCAAGCCAAGGTGGTCCTAGAATGACATCGTAGTGTAGAGGTGCTACTACAAACCTCATACACTCCAAATACTCCTTCCCAATCTTGAAGGTAACAAGATGTGAGGTACTAAATGCAGAACCCTTTCTACCATCCGCCATCATCAATCTACTTCTAATTATTGGCGTGATAGGAATACCCAATTTCTTTGCTACTTACATAAACATACAATTCTTTGAACTTCCAAAATTAACCAAAATCCTACAACCCCGATTAGAGATCATACCTTGCAAGTGAAGCAAACTTGCATAGGTCAAGCCTTCAACCCCATTGGAACTAATCAAGCTCCCAATAGGTGGCTCAAAATCTCCCATTGGGATTCCTTGTTTCCTTGATCATTTTGCTCCACAAACTCCATCTAGGCAACTTGTCAAGGTTGCACATTCCTAAGTGGACATTCAATAATGCAATGTCCAACTTGGCAACAATAAAAACAACCACCATTTTGTTGCAATCTTTCTCTATCCACTATATCAAGTGGTCTCTGTTGGATAACATCAATCTCCATTGGTGCCGGTCCTCCACCTATGCATAGTGTACTAGTAGGCTTTGTGTAGGTCGAGGTTGAGACCAAGTTGTCACAACCAAGGAATCAAAGTGCTCAACAAATTGCATAGCTTCTATTACATTTTGTGGTTCCTGCATGGTCACCTCCAATTTGGTTTGTGATTTCAAGCCCCTCACAAATCAATTTAGAACTTTAATTTCTTGTATATCTAGAATTTGTATGATGATGTTTTGAAATTGCATGATATAACTCCTTATAGAGCTAATCTGCTTCAACTTGGCCAATTTATCTCGTGTGGCTTGGGTAGCATTTATAGTTTAAAATTGACCAAGTATTGCATCTTTGAATTTTACCCATGTCAAGATTGGTCCAACAATTTGTCATTTAGCTTGCTCTACTTAAAATTGATACCAAAGTTTTGCCACACCATCCAATTGGCTAGAAGCCAAGAGAATCTATTTTAGTTCATCTTGAAGATTGGTAGCTTCAAAGTAACATTCACAGTCAAACATGAAATTCTCCATTGTGCCCAAAAGATTCTTGCCTTCAAACACCTTGGATTCTGGAAATTGGATTCAATCTTCTCTATCTTGAACTGGTGCTCTCCTATGTGTTCTTGTTGTTGTTGGTCTCTTTCATCCAACAATCAAGTAAGGTGCTCAATTTGTTGTTGCATAACAATGATAGCGTAGGGTATTGCTGCCATGGCTACTACTCTATACCTCTACTCCCATTTTATCTAATTTATTAACACATAGATGGAACACATCCACCATTCTCTATAAGTTACAACCAAAAGCATCAAGGGTTCCTCAAACAAGGTGATCATATGTAGAAAATCCTACCCAAAGTGCGGGGTGATGAATTGTATGAAATAATGCTTGGGTAGTATTTGGATATGAAAATCCCAATAGTTTGGTGGAGGTGGATTTGGTGGTCAATAAATTCCCTCCATTTAGTTCTTGCTTTGATACCAATGTAAAAGACCAAGACCAAGGAGAGAATTAAGAGCATGGAAGATCACATTGGGACACTTGAATGTGGGTAAACTCTAAATGCCTATCATGAGCTTTAGCTCTTGTATTTATAAGGATCCTACAAGGCTCTTAAGAAGCTTCTCAAGAAGTTTCCTTTAGCCATTTCCTTGGAGTGCAAGCCAAGTTAATTGAGAAGCTTCTCAAGAAGCTTCCTTCTAGAAGCTGTTTACTTTGCATGCAAACTAAGCTAGTTGGAAGTTTCTAGAAGCTACCTACTTGGGATGCAAGCTAAGCTAGCCGGGGAGCTTCCCAAGAAGCTTCCTAGATACTTTTAGAATATTCTAGGCTAAATTGTCTTATTTGCTATTTCATTAGCACTTCTACTTTGTCGCTAAACTCCATATTGTTACATAGGTTGTCCAACCTGTCCTCAGAAACCAACATGGTGTGGTGCACTTCACTACACTCTGGAAGAAGTAATATGTGGATGAGGTCTCCCTACCAAATCTAGATGTCACCACTCTCTCTTCCACTATGTTGAGCTCAATACACTCAACCAAACCAAAGACCACTGCCAAAGTAGGTAAAGTAGCCTATAAATAACGTAGCATCATGAACTCTACATCGCAATTCCTTGTCCTACTAGTATCCCATACCAAAATTGGACTGCTTGGGCCTTAATAACTCCCTAAGTAAAACTGATCAAGCATGTCATGCAAGTGTATGCCTTGTGTAGACTCTCTCTAGCCTTCCGTTGGAACTCTTGCAAGCTCCTCAACTTGCTAATCCGCACTCCTTGGTAGTTTTGTCAAACACTAGAAGAACTCCACCATGGGATTAAACTTGGGTACTACACCACCTTTTGTAGTAGTACCTCCACTTGTAGTAACACCATCTCCAAGAGATCCACCAGCACTACTAGAGTTAGAACTCGTGGGTATTGTTGATCTACTCATAGAAACTGAGCTTGAAGTGATGGAGACATAGTTTGAAGACCAATATTGACTCCATAGCTCAATCTCTTCCAAGTGAGCTCTCATGAACTCATGGTAGTCATCTATTGGTGGACTCTCCAAGTTGTAACAATATGGAGTTTAGTGACATAGTTAGTAAGGCTAATGAAGTAGAAAATAAGCCAAATTAGTCCAAAATATTCTAGAAGCATATAGAAAGCTTCTTGACTAGCTTAACTTGCACCCCAAGCAGGTAGCTTTTAGAAGGAAGCTTCTAGAAGCTTCCAACTAGCTTGGCTTGCACGCCAAATAGGTGGCTTCTGGAAGGAAGTTTCTTGAGAAGCTTCCCAGTTAACTTAGCTTGCACTCTAAGAAAGCGGCTCAAAGAAGCTTCTTGAGAAGCTTCTCAAAGGCCTTATATGGTATCTATAAATACCAAAGCCGAAGCTCATGTTAGGCATTTGGAGTTTTCCCACATTCAAATGTCCCAATGTGAGTTTCCATTCTCCTATTTCTCTAATTGGTCTCGGTCTTTTACATTGGTATCAAAGCAGGAATGGGATGGATGGAATTTATGGACCACCAAATCCACTTCCATCAAACCATTGGGATTTTTGTGTCCAAGTACTACCCAAGCAATGTTTCCTACAATTCATCACCTCACACTTTGGACAAGATTTTATGCATATGATCACCATATCTAAAGAACCATTGGTGCTTGCGGTTGTAACTTATGGAGAACGGTGGACGTGCTACTTCTATATGTATGTCAAGCTAAATGGAAAATTGTTGCACCAATCTTGATGTGTGTAGAATTCAAGAGTGCAATAATTAGTCAGTTCTAACCTATAAATGCCACACGAGCTACACGGGATAGATTGGCAGAGTTGAAATAGATATAAGAAGTTACATCATGTAAATTCTAGATATATTGGAAGGTGAAGCTTTGGATTGAGTTGTGAGGGGCTTGAAGTAAAGAACCAAATTAGAAGTAACCATGCAAGAGCCACAACACTTGGAGGAAACCATGCGGTTGACCAAACATTTGATTCCTTGGTTGCAATAACTTGGTCTTGACCTCGACCTCCATAGAACTTACCGATACACTACACACAAGTGGAGGAGCCAAAACCAATGGAGATTGATGCCATTCAACGGAGACTACTTGGCACTATAGATAGAGAGAAATTGTGATAAAATGGTGGTTTTTTTTATTTTCACCAATTGGGACATTGTATTGCTAAATGTCCACTTAGGAATGTGTGACCTCGACAAGTTGCCCAGATGGAGTTTGTGGAGCGGAACGATCAAGGAAACAAGGAATCCTAATAGGAGATTTTGAGCCACCTATTATGAGCTTGATTAGTTCCAATGGGATTGAAGGCTTGACCTATGCAAGTTTGCTTCGCTTGCAAGGTACAATATCTAATATGGATTGTAGGATTTTGGTTGATTCTAGAAGTTTAGAGAATTGCATATCTATGCAAGTAGCAATTGGAATTGGGAATAGAGTATTCTTATCAAGCCAATAATTATAAGTAGATTAATGATGGCCAATGGTAGAGAAGGTTTTGCATTCCGTACCTTGCATCTTATTACATTCAAGATTGGGAAGGAGTATTTGGAGTGTATGAGGTTTGTAGTGGCACTTCTACATTACGATGTCATTCTAGGACTACCTTGGTTTGAATGTCATAAGGTTCAATTTGATTGGACTCAACAACAAATTCAAGTACAGCACCATGGTAGGAATTTCTGATTAGGTTATTTGGCACCTTTGAGTACGACACCTAAAAATAGTCAGTCCAAGATGGGAAGTTTATCAAAAAGGTAGCCATAGAGCAAGCTTTGAAGGGAGATGAGTCTCAAGATGGAAACTTTACCAGGAAAGCAGCCATGAAGCAAGCTTTGAAGAAAGATGAGTCCCTAGATAGGAAGTTTGTTAGTGAAGCAACCATAGAGCAAGCTTTGGAGGAGGATAAGTCTATTTTAAAAATGCGGTTCAAATCAATTGCACAAGGAAAATCTGAGGAAGGCCAAGAGCCTAATCAAGCAATGGTTGATCAGATAGTTTAGAAGTTTGCAAACTTGTTTCTGGATGATCTGCCAAAGGGATTACCCTCCAATTGTAGTATAGCCTTCAAGATTGAGTTATTACCAAGGAGTACTCTAATGAGTACACCAATCTATCGGCTCTCACCAAAGGAGTTGGAGGAGTTGCGGAGAACACTTACAGAGTTGTTGGAGAAAGACTTCACACAACATATCACCTCTCCTTGGGAAGCATTGGTACTATTTGTTCCAAAGAAGGATGGAGGACATCATTTTTGTATTGATTACCGTGGGTTCAATAAGCAAACAATGAAGAATGCATATCCCTTGCCTCATATCAATGACCTGCTTGATCAATTGAGTGGAGCAAAATACTTTTCTAAGTTGGATCTTGACAGTGACTATTGGCAAATCCTCATTGATAGGGAGGATGTGCAAAAGACTGCCTTTTGCACAAGGTATGGGCATCTCGAGTGGAGAGTTCTACCTTTCGAGCTCAATAATACTCCAATAGTCTTCATGGATCAGATGCATTGGGTGTTGGATGGACTATTGGATCGATACATGGTGGTGTTCTTGGATGATATCTTAATCTATAGCAAGATAGAGGCAAACCATGTGAATCATGTGCAAGAAGTCCTAAGATGACTACAACAATGGAAATTTTATTGTAAGAAGTTAAAGTGTGCCTTTTGGCAGAAAGAAGTACCTTCTTGGATCACAAGATCTCATTGGAGGGGATCAAGATGGAAGAGGAGAAAATCAAGGCCATTACTAATTGGCCTACTCCAAAAGATGTTACAAAAATATGGGGATTTAATGGATTGGCTAGTTTTTATTGATGGTTTATCCATTATTATGCTCATGTGGTTGCACCATTGATTTACCTCTTGAAGAAGAACTCAAGCTTTTGGTGGACCACCAAGCACAAAGAGCATTCCGGAAGTTGAAACATATGGTGTCTTTAAGGCTCATTCTTCAACCATATGATCCTCAGCTACCCTATGTGGTTGATTTTGATGCTTCTAACTTTGCAATTGGAGCCGTGTTGCAATAGGAATTCCTAGATGGACTACATCCCATTGCCTTTGTGTCTTGTCAACTAAATACTGCTTAAAGAAATTACTTTACTTGGGATCAAGAACAACTTGCAATGGTATATGCCACCAAGGTATGGAGGCATTGTCTCTACAAGAAACAAGCGATCATGCAAACTCATCACAAACTATTGTTGCAGACCTTACACTCAAAACACATGAAGAGTCAACATCATTAATGAGAGATACAAATCCAATTGTTTGACATCAAACTTGAGTACAAACTAGTTCGATTCCATGTCATCCTTGATGCTCTATCACGACGTCTTGATTTCAAGTCTCTTCCTCTTATCACGGAAACAATTATGATAGTGTCTATTGACTCCAAAGTCCAACATGAGTTTCAATCAACTCTACAACAAGATCCCTTCTTGCAAATGATACATGGTTGTCTTACAACATGTGACAAGTAGTACAACACCTTCTCCTTCAAGGAAGACCTTCTATTCCATGAGGAATGGATCTATGTTCTAACCAAAGGTGATCTCCGACTTGTGCATCTTCAAGAAGCTCATGTTTTACCAATAGCTGGTCACATGGGTGTGGATAAGACCTTAAGTACCCTCTAATAACGATGGTTGTGGCCCAACATGACACAAGATGTTCAAGAGTTTGTCTGATCTGTGAGCCGGCCTGTCTCTCACTCAGGATGAACCTCTGATGGCTATTATGGTAGCGCACCATGGACTAAGAAGGCAAGGAACCCGAACTCCATCATACTCCTCCAAGGCTAACACTCCAAGGCTCAAGACATTGCTCACTAGAGAACTCAATGAGAAAGAGATAGTTGCAAATGAAAGGATGATGAGTATCCTCACCCCTTGTTTATATACTTGTGAAATAGTTACGTACCAAAGTTACTAATTACCGTAGTAACTCAAGTTACTAGACTAAAAGTCAAGTAAAGTCAAAAAGTAGAAAGGAATATCCATTCACATGGGCATATTCCCCTAAGCATATAGTCTTATCTTGACCCAACCACTAAGTCAAGGATTCCTTCACATGGGCTAGCCTTGGACTAAAGAATCATCCAAAACAAAAAGGCTTGTGGGCCCAAGAGTTCTCAACTCTTTCCTCAAAGCCAAACACCTAAGAATAATACCAAGTCAACACACTAAAATCCAAAATAGTGGTGCTCATCTTTTCTACTTCCTCTAAAGTAAGGTCCCCTCTATCTTAGCTATGACTAACTTTAGCTAATTGTGGTACCCACAAATTTTTTTTTTATGGTTAGTAGGGTTTAAGAGACGAAGTAAGCACAAAATGCGGACAAAGAAGAGGCAAAAGTAACTTTGGAGGAAAGCCAAAGAAGCTGACATCGGATCCGATGATAGAGGTACTCGAAAGAGGAGTACGCCGGAAGTAGGCCGAAGATCATCATCTTTGGGTTGGAAAACACAAGAATGATGAGGACCGTTTAACAACCTCTGTACGTGGCAAGAAAGTACATTTCAAGAAACGGCGGGGGCAGAAGAAGCATATCTTGATAGTGACCGGTAGTGCACGCAGAAGAGAGAAATTCATAGATGAAATTGACTGAAGAATGACTGCGATTCGGGGCAATATAAAATTGCAATTGCGCAGGGGAAAGTTAAATTCACTGAGTAAATTTCCAATTCCTTTGAGTAGTCATCCTGCAGGAATGCGTGTCTGGAAGCCCGTTGAGAGTGAAATTTTCTGAAACCCTGAGGGAGTTAGAGTGTCTTGTCCAGGAGAGGGGCTGATCTTCCAACAGCGTAGAACAAGAGAACAAATCATGGCTAAGAAGGTGGCCAACGCCCTGGCAGTGAGAGGTTTTGCAATTTGACGAGTAGATGTAGTAGCTAGGATCGAAGTCTTGGTTAGACTTCATATCACCTTTTTAGCATGGAACTGGAATTTCAGTTTCTCGGGAGTGATGGCAGAGATTGTTGCCAGTAATTGTGAGGAAGGTCCCAAAGTGGAGGGGAAGAGAGGCAATCCGGCTCGATGGACTGAGTCGGATTAGAAGTTAGTCCTGGGGAGAGAAGCAGGAGAGCCGACATGGATCACCTTCTATCGGAAGTGTGATGCTGCAGAGGAGATGGCGGAGATTCACAATTTGTTTTTTGCTCCAAGAACGACGAATGGTTACAAGGTGGAGTCCTATCGGGACCCGATCCAAAGAAGCATTGTGGGGACGATGATGGCCATGTTCAAGCCGGAGTGAACAACATACGTAACCATGCAGCATGCAGTCTTCTTCCACCAGATGTTTGCAGGAGTACCCATGAATTGGGCAAAGTGTTTCCATCACCAAACAAGGCAGATGGTGGTGAATTGGAGAACGGGCTCGCCACCGCATTATTTTGCACCATTCGCAGCACATTTCTACTTCGGGCTGAACTTACTGTCCGAAGACGAGCGTCATCATATGGTCTCACACATGCACCCTGATTTGAGACGAGAAGCCAACGAAGAGGAGCGACAATATATGCTGCATCTTCGAGCGAATGATGAGTACTTTGCAAGGACGGGACAGTGGAAAATTGAAGACATTACTAGTCCAAAGACGAAGAAGCACATCAAACCCGAAGAAGCCAAATCATTGCCCATCCCACGTAAGACTTGGAGGCTGATGTTGAAGGCTACTAACGTTGTGAGAAGGGCATCTTCGGGATCGGAGTCGGATGAAGAAACTGAGTCGCAAGAAGAGGACTCAGAAGAAGAAGAGCTCACATTGAAGAGTGAGGAGTCGGGAAGCAAAAGTGAGGGAGAGCCCAAAGTCTAGCAATCGGTGGTGATAAGAGAGGCTGGCGAGGCAACGATGGAGGACAAGCCAAAACCCAAAGCAAAGAAGGAGTATCCCGTGGGGCCGAGTTCAAGAGGCCAAGACGAAGATAGTGCTGACACTATGAAGGTACAAAGATCGCGACTTCGGATGAAGGAGCCGATGATGCAGGAGAAGACTCCAGACGAAGGTGGCAATGATGAAGAAGAAACCTTTGGCGGGATAGCATATTTGACAAGGGTGGTCACACCTTTGCTTGAGCTATTGAAAGGGAGAGCCCAAAGGAGAGCCCAAAGTCTAGTGAGGGAGAGCCCAAAGTCTAGCAATCGGTGGTGATAAGAGAGGCTGGCGAGGCAACGATGGAGGACAAGCCAAAACCCAAAGCAAAGAAGGAGTATCCCGTGGGGCCGAGTTCAAGAGGCCAAGACAAAGATAGTGCTGACACTATGAAGGTACAAAGATCGCGACTTCGGATGAAGGAGCCGATGATGCAGGAGAAGACTCCAGACGAAGGTGGCAATGATGAAGAAGAAACCTTTGGCGGGATAGCATATTTGACAAGGGTGGTCACACCTTTGCTTGAGCTATTGAAAGAACATTGTATGGGAATTGCCCAAGATCGAGTGAAAGGGATGAATGAGCTGCAAATGGTGAAGCATCTGTTGAAGGAAGTGCAGGAGTTGCAGGAACATCAAATCCGAAGAAGTGCGGAAATTGAAGATCTTTGGAGGGAGGAAGACTCAAGGAGGAAAATGCTGAGCGTACTACAAGGGAGTTGCGCAGAAAAAGAGAAAGAACTGCAAAAGCAAGCCGGAGAGTTGAAAGAGTAGGCAATGTGGCTCAGCAAGATGCAAGATGAAGTGAGTAATGTGCGTGTTGAGAATGTTCATCTGAAGGTGATGACCATCGTGATGGAGCAAGAGTTGGACAGCTTGAAGAAGAGTGCCGCAGCAAAAGATCAAGCATGGCAGAGAGAATTGGCGTCCAGGCAAGAAGAAGAAGAGCATTTGCGAGAACTTGTCAAGAGTGCGGAGCAGCAGAAAACACAGTATGCCGAGGAGAAGAAGATGATCGCTGCAGAATACGACGACGAGTTGCAGATGTATTGGGAGGAGTTGAAGGTGGAGCGTTCTTGAGGATACACATCGGAATCAATAGGGGACCTTGCTGGGAGATTACGAGCAATCTTAAGCACGGAGGCTGAAGGAAGATTGGAAGAAGCTTGTTTGCATGAGTTAAAGTTGCTTGTGCAGGAAACTCGGAAAAGAAAAGCCAAAGATGTGGATATGAACACGTTGCTGATTAGTTTGAGGGAGCGTGTAGATAGGAAAATGTTAGATGTAGAGAACAACGTTAGTCTTAGATTAGATTTAGTCAATTTGGAATTAGAGAAGATTTGGAATAGTGTGACAGTGGAAAAGAGACCTGATGTTGCAAAAGTGGGAGTACAATTGTCATCGGACTTGATGATTGACACATTAGAGAAGAGTGGGTCAGGAGATAATGAGTTAGATAAGTCACTCCTTAGTTCAATTGTAGATTGTAGTGTAGAAGTTGTAGAATTAGGGAAGGATTTGGTAGATGTAGCCATACCCGAAGAAGGTGAAGTAATAAGAAGATCATTGGGTTTGGAAGCCGATGATGAGGTCGACATCGGATCAGGATAGAAGTCAATTCTAAGATAGGAAAGGGCAGATATGAAGAGATAGATTGTCCCTTGGGATCTGTAGGTAGGAAGAGATGTTAGGAAGCGGTGCTTAGGTAGGAAAATCTGCCGTTTGCTTCAGTATTTAAGGGGAGCATTTGCAGTCTTATGTTATTTAGTATTCATATTTCTGAAGATAGATAAAGCGAAGTGCTATTCTCAGTACTCGTCGCTTAAGCTTAATTCCGATTGTCAATTTAGTGTTTGTGTTTGTGAGTGTGTGAAGAATTCCGAAGAGCAAGTCAATGTACTTGTGGATGTTGGAATCTGTAGCCTTGATCTTCATTCTGTGTGTTTGATCTTGAGTGAAGTGCATCGGAGCAATGCCTTGACAGATCTGAGAGGAATTGTAGTGTTGTTAGTATTATGCATTGGTGAGTGTAGTACAAAGTTGATGTGAAGCAATTTTGATCGAGGAAGTTGTGCCTTCAGTGGAGGGGTGGAACACAATTCTGAGGCAAAATCGGTCTTCGCAATGAAGTGCCGTCTTCGGGAGAATCTGAATCATCACAATCAAGAGTTTTTTTGACAGAATTTACTATGATGTGATTATATGTGCGTATTTGTGACAAGTTGTTAAGATTGTGAGCTTGTTACTCTCTTCTGGGTGTAGTTTCTACCTGAGAGATTAAAGAAGCAATCAAGAAGAACTGCAATTGTGACTTTTGACTTTGTATTTGACCAATTCTGGATAGTATGTCTGCGAGAACAAACTTTACTTACCCAATTACCGCAAAAGTGATATTTGCCGGGTTGTCACACTAACTATGACTAATATAAAACCATCCTTTATCTCTATATAAATAATATCTCTTAAGTACTTGTAATACCAAGCTAAATATCACAATACAACACACATGCACAAATGGGTGTTACATTTACGCACGGACTAAGTTTTCACTTTGTCCTCAAAGTGAAGGTCTCTCTACCTTCTATGGTACATTTTCAACTTATGATGGTTAATCCTATCAAAGTGTCTTCCTCCCAACTCCTTGAGATCATAGGTGTAATTTCCCCACACCTTCTCCACTATGAAAGGTCCAAAGTACTTAGGCAAAAAATTCTTTTGCACCCTCTTGAATCGAATGGAATCAAACAACATTACCCAATCACCTTCTTTGAAAGTCTCCACCTTCTTCTTGCCTTGCCTCTTGTCATAGCTCTCCTTTTGTTTCCTTTGGGCTTGCTCCACGCAAACCATAGCAAATGCTCTTGCCTCTTCCAACTCCATGAGTTGATCCTTCCTTGACTTCTCTGCATCACCTCCTTGTGCTTTCTTCAATCTCCTATGAATGCTTTGGAAGGTAGGAAGATCAAAGTGAATAGGTAAGGTAGACTCAATACCATACACCAATTGAAATGGAGAATATCCGATGGAAGTCTTCATGGTTGTCCTATACTCCCACAAAACTGCATGAATCCTCTTGTCCCAATGATGTTTAGCCCCCTCCATTTTTGCATCTTTGGCCAACATCATGCACAAGGTCTGATTGGTTCTCTCTGCCAAGCCATTGGAATTTGGCTTATAGGATGTAGTAACTCTTTGAGTGATAGAGAAATGTCATAGCATGGTTGTAGTAATACTTCCTGTAAACTCTCCTCCTCTATCAGAAACCAACTCCAAAGGGCATCCAAACCTAGTGATAATGCGTTCATAAAGAAATCTACCCACTTCATATTCATTCTTGTCCCTCAACGGTCTAGCCTCAACCCACTTGGTAAGGTAATCAGTAACTACCACAATGTACCGATTGTTCCTTGGGGTTCTATTGAGAGGACCTACAAAATCGATTCCCCACTTCTCTAAAGGTCCTAGCAATGGAATTGATCTAAGTGGTGGAGTGGATGTAGACTTTCTAGCAAAAGCTTGACAAACATGACAAGTTTTGCAATAATCAAGACAATCCTTGAAAATACCTCTCCAATAATAACCTGCATCCAGAATCTTGAAAGCAGTCACCTTTCCTGCAAAGTGTCCTCCACATTCTAAACCTTCATGAAACTCCTTTATGAGTAGGATGGACTATTCCTTACCCACTGCTCTTTGAAGTAGACCATCTGCTCCTTGGTGAAAAAGAATATCCCCTACCATTGTGTAAGGTCTAGATCTTGCTGCAAGGGCCTTCCTCTCCCTAGCATGCATCCCTTCTGGATAGTTACCTTTTGTCACAAAATCCACAATCTCCTTGTACTCCATTGGAACCTCTTGAGTGACTGAGATTGTCATAAGCTCCTCATCCGGGAAGGAATCATCCACTGGCTCATCTCCATCATGATCATAGGCTCTAGATAACAAATCAGCATTTGCATGTTTCTTTCCTGGCCTATCTTCAATTGTGTAGTCATACTCAGACAAGAGTATCATCCACCTTGCTAGTCTCCCTTCAACATTAGGCTTGTTGAAGATGTACTTCAAAGCCTTGTGATCCGTGACAATGGTGGCTTTCCCTCCAATCAAGTAGTGTCTAAACTTCTTGAGACCAAAGATCACTGCCAACCCTTCTCTCTCCGTGACAGAGTAGTTCTTCTCTGCTGAAACCATCTGCCTACTAGCATAAGCTATTAGATGATCATGCCCATCTTGGTCTAATTGACTAAGAGTGCATCCTATAGCTACATTAGACGCATCAGTGTAGAGGATGAAAGGCTTACTCCAATCAGGTTTAGCAAGAATTGGAGCTACAACAAGGGATTGCTTGAGCTCCTCAAAAGCTTTGAGAGCCTCCTTGTGCTCCAAAATCACCATGTAATCTACACCCTTCTTCATGTAGATAGTCAATGCATAAGCCTTGTTGGAAAATGAGAAGATGAACCTCCTTTAGTATCCAACCATCCCCAAGAATTGGCGTAACTTTGTCAAGCTTGAAGGGAATGGAAGGTCTGAGATTTTCCTCACCTTCTCAAGATCAACTGCTATTCCATCCTTGGAGATGATGTGCCCCAAAAGTAGACCTTCTTCACATCCAAAAATGCACTTCTCTGGGTTGAGTGATGCATTTGCCTCATCCAAGCATTGCAAGACTTTGATTAGGTGCTCAAAGTGCTCCTCCTTGCTTCCATAGACACAAAAGTCATCAATGAAGTCTCTCACAAATTTCCCAATGAAAGGTTCAAATACCTTGTTCATGAACCATTGGAATGTGGCTGGAGCATTGCAAAGCCCAAAAGGCATGACCTTGAAAGCGTAAGTTCCCCAAGGTGTGGTGAATGTGGTGAGTTGTTGATGCTCTGGTGCAATCTTGATTTGGTTATATCCACTATAACCATCTCCAAAACTATACCTCTCATGACCTGCAACCTCCTCCAAGATCTCATCAATGAATGGCAATGGGTAGTAGTTCTTCTTGGGAACAACATTGAGCTTCTTGTAATCCACACATAACCAAAGCTTGCCATTCTTTTTCTTCACAATGACAATTGGAGACACCTATTCTGGATTCTCTACCTCAAAGATAAATCTAGCCTCCTTGAGCTTATCAATCTCCTCCTTCACAACCAAAGATATTGGTGGGCTAATGCAACGTTGTTTTTGGCGGATTGGTCTTGCATGTGACTCCACTTCTATCTTGTGCTCTTCCAAGGTGACTTCCTTCAAATCCTTGTAACTAAAAAGCAAACACATGGATGAACTTGCGGAAAATCTCCTCAAATCTCACATTCTTCTCCTTGGTAACATTTGGGCCATACTTGGGGGTAGATAACCTTCTCTCTACCTCCTCAAGTGTGAATGGCAATTTGTCTGGGTCCTTCAAAACCTTTGGCTTAGGTGCAAAATCCATAGCAGACAAAGGGTACACATCTGAATCAGATTCAGATTCATCCTCCTCCGTGGAAGTCTCCTCTTCCATGCTTGTGTCCACACCTGAAGCTCCTTCTTCAGAATCTGATTCCCAATAATCAGAAGATGGTGTATCTGAATGTGAAGTGTTGGTGGTGTTAGTCACAAGAACAATGACTCTATAGTTTGATGGCCCAATCCTCAAGTACCCTTTGTGCCATCGATCAGTTGTGCGTGCTGCTCTCAGCCATGGCCTCCCAAGAAGTAAGTCATAGCTTGAATCCTTCAAGACTTGGAAAGTCATGAGATTTTGAACTCCCATAACTGAAACTACCACTTTATCCATCACCCCTACTGGTCAAACTTGTTGCTTGTTTGCCATGCTCACCACAAATGTTGAAGGTCTTGAGGGTATCATACCCAACTTCTTCATCAACCTTTCTGACATGGCATTCACTGCTGATCCTCCATCAACCAATGCATCCTTGATGTTGTGACCATTCACTCTCACATCAATCTTGGAGGCATATTCACAAGCTTCCCATGGTGCTGGCTTGGCATCCACCACCCCCATTGATACTGGAGCTTTTGCCTTCTTCTTCTTCTTGCTCCTTGTAGAACTCAAACCACCTCTAAGCTCCTTTCTCAAGGTAGCGTTCAAAGCAATCAATTGGCCCACTGTGATGTTAGCCTTGCGACTTCCAACATCCTCCAACACATTGTAGTTCCATTGTTGCTTTGAAATCAAGAAATCCTCCATCCCCAACTTCTTCCTTGGAGTCTTTGTTGTTGATGGTGTTGAGGTGCAAGTGCTCCTAGTAGACATAGGAGTATCTTTGCTTGGAGTAAATCCTTGAGAAGAGTGAACATCCTCTACAAAATGAGCTCTCTCCTTCTCTTGTGCCAAAAGCTCCAAATTAAGACTCTTGGAGTTTGAGCACTCTCTCTTCTCATACTTGCTCTCCACCACATCTATGGATGCTATTCCCTTACCTTTGTTTGGATTAGGAGCCACTTGGGTTTCACTACCACCCTCTTTCCCTCTATTGGCTCCCTCATAACCCCTTCCTCCATGGTAAGTGGAATTTGGGCAATTCTTTGGATATGGCCTCTTCCTCCACAACCAAAACAATTTCTATCATTGAAATTGTTGGCTGGTTGAACTCCTCTATATGGATAGTTTCCATAACTCCTAGGCCCTCTTCCTACATTCTGATCAACCTCTCTCTTCTCCCATAGTTGCACCACATTGATCTTGAGATCCGCAAGTTATTCTGTGATGGTTTGAAGTGGATCCTTTGGTGGAGGTGCAAGAATTGGAGCAACTACTACTTGTGGTGCAACCCTTGTCACCAAAGTATCAGAAGTTCCACCATACTTGTAGCCTTGAGGAGGATGCACAACCTCCTTCACCACCAAATCACTCTCATCCCCTTCCAAACTCTCCTCCTTACGAATTGCGATCTTGATAGCTTCAACCTTGGAAGAAGGTTTCTCATATCTCACCTTGCTTCTAATTTTTGGTCCCACAAAATTCTTGGTGAGCATGGCCCCTATGCCAATCATTGTAGTCTCCACATCATCCCCACCCTTCCTCAACACTATGCGAAATCTGGACTCTCACTTTTCCACTCTTTCCACATAGACCCTCACTTTCTCTCCCTCTCCTTGCTTGAGAAATGTAATCTCACTCATCAATCTCTCATTACTCTCATCAGGAAGAAAGTTCTCAATGAGTGCTGAAGTCAAAGTCTCTTAAGACTCCTCTTCCCCATCTCTCCTCTCTCTCTCTTGGTATTCTGACTCATACCATGTAAGTGCTGCATCCTCAAAGAAATCTGGTAATAATGAGGCCCACTCATTCTTCCTCCTCTCATTGTTTCCTATGCAAGCTCTCTTGAAGTCTCTCACAAAGGCCTCCACATCTTCTCCATCCTTGCCAAAGAAAACCGGAAGTTTCCCCATCTTAACCTCTCACTATCTTTCTCTTCTCTCAATTTTCTTTTTCTCTTTTCTTTTCTCTCACTCTATAACTAATAGAGTATATACATGACTAACACCATTTGAGAGTAATCCACCCTAGGGAACACAAAAGGTTCAGGTTTCTCCAAGATTTCTATAGCAACATCAAATCCTAGAGTGCATATTAATTGATCCCTCATGGATAATTTATCCATAAGTTGAAAGATTATCTCCATCACTAATCTTGAGAACTAGCTGATGAAGGTGGTGGTATTTCTGTAGTTGTACTAAGGCTCTCTCCAAGATCCTTCACCAAAGTCTCCAAAAGTGCTTTTACTCCACTACACTCATGTCCTTTTGGAAGTCCTTCCACTCCACAAACCTCACACAACTCCTTGGTCTTAGATCTTCTCCCTCCTAATCTTGGTGAAGAAGGTCCAACATGCAAACCCAAGTCAAGTAAGCCTCTCCTTTCCCTCAATCTCTTGCTCTCAAAGGTCAATGGACATGAACTTGCCTTATGTCCCTTCTCTCCACATAGAAAGCACTTAGACTCACTCTTTCCTCCAAGTGGTGTAGGTTTTTGGATCCTCTCAACACTCTCTTCAAATTCTATTGTAAACTCTCTTTTCCTCAAATCCACCCCTACAATCACCTCAAACCCTTGGGAAACCTTGCATAATCTTTATTTCCACTCTTGATGACCCTCCATGTTCCCAAGATGAATCTAAACACTCAAACATGCTTTTTGTTGATCTCAAACTCCTCATGCATGAGATCTCCACTTTGCAGAATTGACCCTTCCTCACAATGTCACTCAAATCTCCCAACGAATATGTCACAGTCCTCTGAAATTTTGCACACTTGATCACAACTCTAGGGCATCCCTCCTTGAAAAATTTCAGATCTTTCCATTGAGCCATTTGGCCTAGAAACATTTCTATTCAACACACATATTTCAGATTTGGTCTGAAAACCAACCCCCTTACTTCAAAAGCTTATAACTTCCTGCGCAAGAACGATTTTTCTCTAATTTTTGTGGCAGCAGGTAGGATACAATGCACTGAATGTAGTTGGAAATTTTCAAGAGAATGCACTCAAAATTGAAGAAATGGCAGACTCTGTACAATTTTCCAGAGAGCATGCAGTTGTGGGAGCACTTTACCCTATCAACTTTCAAAAATTCTAGCCGAGTGCGCATAGTAGCTCTCACAATAATTTCAAGTGTGCTAACTGAAAGATAACCCAAGCTATGATGTGTAGAAATTTCAAGTCCAGATCTCAAACTTGAGATTTTGCCCAAAATCACCTTAATCCCCAAAATCTGCAATCCACCTCACACAATCTCTCCAATTCCTCTCATGTGTACAAGATGTACAAAATCATCGCAAAGACATCATAATGAACTATAGGGTATAAAAATGGATCTTGGTTCTCTAACATAAGTTTAGCCCTCTCCTCTCCTAATGTTCTCTCCAAGTGAGCTCTCATAGCCTCCTTCTGCCTAATATAGAATTGAACGCAGAACATTATCTTGCCTTCTAGAGAGGTCTTGGCAACGGAACCAAAAATGTGAGCCGGCCTGTCTCTCACTCAGGATGAACCTCTGATGGCTATTATGGTAGCGCACCATGGACTAAGAAGGCAAGGAACCCGAACTCCATTATACTCCTCCAAGGCTAACACTCCAAGGCTCAAGACATTGCTCACTAGAGAACTCAATGAGAAAGAGATAGTTGCAAATGAAAGGATGATGAGTACCTCCTCACCCCTTGTTTATATAGTTGTGAAATAGTTACGTACCAAAGTTACTAATTACCGTAGTAACTCAAGTCACTAGACTAAAAGTCAAGTAAAGTCAAAAAGTAGAAAGGAATATCCATTCACATGGGCATATTCCCCTAAGCATGTGGTCTTATCTTGACCCAACCACTAAGTCAAGGATTCCTTCACATGGGCTATCCTTGGACTAAAGAAGAATCCAAAACAAAAAGGCTTGCGGGCCCAAGAGTTCTCAACTCTTTCCTCAAAGCCAAACACCTAAGAATAATACCAAGTCAACACACTAAAATCCAAAATAGTGGTGCTCATCTTTTCTACTTCCTCTAAAGTAAGATCCCCTTTATCTTAGCTATGACTAACTTTAGCTAACCATGACTAATATATAACCATCCTGTATCTCTATATAAATAATATCTCTTAAGTACTTGTAATACCAAGCTAAATATCACAATACAACACACATGCACAAATGGATGTTACAAATCACATGAGAACTGCCAATGTAACAAGGCTAGCAACCAAAAGCCAACTGGACTCCTTCAACCACTCATTCCATCCGCTCAATGGGAACACGTGAGCTTGGATCTCATCACATCCTTGCCCAAGACAAAGCAATGATACATAACAAATGTGGTGTTTGTGGATAAATTGAGTAAGCAAATCCACTTGGCACCAACCTTTGATACTGTGGATGCTCCAACCTTAATGCAAATCCACTTCAACAATGTCTTCAAGCATCATGGGATACCACATGTCCTCATCTTCGACCGTGATGCTTGATTTAATGAGAAGTTTTGGCAAGCACTCTCCCAGATACTCGGCACCAAGCTTGCTTTGTCCACGGCCTATCATCCTCAAACTAATAGACAAACTAAATGTGAAAATTGTACCTTGGAGGATATGTTGCGTACCTTCATCAATGTCCACCATACCAATTGGGATGAATGTCTTGCAACTGTAGAATTTGCCTACAATAATTCCAAACAGGCAAGCATTGAATTTTCTTCTCTCTATCTCAATTTTGGCCAAGATCCGCTTGTTCCAGATTCTTTTCTTGCTCCTCTTCCATCTTAGGTCCCTCATACTTCAACGTCCTTGACCACCATATCCCAATCTCTCCAACAAGCTAAATCTCATCTCCTTGTTGCTCAAAATCGTTAGAAACAATATGCAAACCACCATCGTCGTGATCTCACCTTTGAAGTCAATGATAAAGTCATGCTATCCACAAGTAACCTACACTTCCCACTTGATACCTAAGTTTGTAAACTTGCCCTTAATTGGATAGGACGCTTTGATGTCACCAAAATCATCTCTCATGTTGCTTATCGACTTGGCTTACCTTGTCATATGCACATCTACCTTGTCTTTCACATTTCCAAGTTAAAACCCTTTGTTTTGAACCCATCTGTCCTTTTCCTCTTGTGTCCAACCTCCTCTTCTTCCCATCCCTATCAATGATCATGAGGAGTATGAAGTTGATTGTATCCTTGCACATCGCCACATTCAATGAGGACATTGACAACATACAAAATACAAGGTCCTTTGGAGAGGGTATCCCCTTCATGATGCCACATGGGAACCTCTTTCTCATCTCCAAAATGCACAAATGGCCATCCATGAGTTCAAAGCTTCAATGGCAACAAGAACGTTACCAACTAGCGGTGGGGAAATATGTAACAATATGGAGTTTAACGACGTAGTTAGTAAGACTAACAAAGTAGAGAGTAAGCCAAATTAGCCCAAAATATTCTAGAAGTATCTAAGAAGCTCCTTGGGAAGCTTCTCAACTAGCTTAACTTGCACTCCAAGCAGGTAGCTTCTAGAAGCTTCTAACTAGCTTAGCTTGCACACCAAGTTGATAGCTTCTGGAAGGAAGCTTCTTGAGAAGCTTCTCAAGGGCCTTGTATGCTACCTACAAATACCAAAGTCAAAGCTCATGCTAGGCATTTTGAGTCTTCCCACATTCAAGTGTTCCAATGTGAGTTTCTATTCTCCTATTTCTCTCCTTGGTCTTGGTCTTTTACACAAGTGCTAAAATAACCCCTTCCATGCTATGAAGGGTATGAATAAAGTTGGGTTCCGCATCTACTATAGATCACACCAATGATCTGTGAGCCGGCCTGTCTCTCACTCAGGATGAACCTCTGATGGCTATTATGGTAGCGCACCATGGACTAAGAAGGCAAGGAACCCCAACTCCATCATACTCCTCCAAGGCTAACACTCCAAGACTCAAGACATTGCTCACTAGAGAACTCAATGAGAGAGAGATAGTTGCAAATGAAAGGATGATGAGTACCTCCTCACCCCTTGTTTATATACTTGTGAAATAGTTACGTACCAAAGTTACTAATTACCGTAGTAACTCAAGTTACTAGACTAAAAGTCAAGTAAAGTCAAAAAGTAGAAAGGAATATCCATTCATATGGGCATATTCCCCTTATCTTGACCCAACCACTAAAGCAAGGATTCCTTCACATGGGCTATCCTTGGACTAAAGAAGAATCCAAAACAAAAAGGCTTGCGGGCCCAAGAGTTCTCAACTCTTTCCCCAAAGCCAAACACCTAGGAATAATACCAAGTCAACACACTAAAATCCAAAATAGTGGTGCTCATCTTTTCTACTTCCTCTAAAGTAAGGTCCCATCTATCTTAGCTATGACTAACTTTAGCTAACCATGACTAATATAGAACCATCCTTTATCTCTATATAAATAATATCTCTTAAGTACTTGTAATACCAAGCTAAATATCACAATACCACACACATGCACAAATGGGTGTTACATTTACCCCCGGACTAAGTTTTCACTTTGTCCTCAAAGTGAAGGTCTCTCTACCTTCTATGGTACATCTTCAACTTATCATGGTTAATCCTATCAAAGTGTCTTCCTCCCAACTCCTTGAGATCATAGGTGTAATTGCCCCACACCTTCTCTACTATGAAAGGTCCAAATTACTTAGGCAAAAACTTCTTTTGCACTCTCTTGAATCGAATGGAATCAAACAACATTACCCAATCACCTTCTTTGAAAGTCTCCACCTTCTTCTTGCCTTGCCTCTTGTCATAGCTCTCCTTTTGTTTCCTTTGGGCTTGCTCCACTCGAACCATAGCAACTGCTCTTGCCTCTTCCAACTCCATGAGTTGATCCTTCCTTGACTTCCCTGCATCACTTCCTTGTGCTTTCTTCAATCTCCTATGAATGCTTTGGAAGGTAGGAAGATCAAAGTGAATAGGTAAGGTAGACTCAATACCATACACCAATTGGAATGGAGAATATCCAGTGGAAGTCTTCATGGTTGTCCTATACTCCCACAAAACTGCATGAATCCTCTTGTCCCAATGATGTTTAGCCCCCTCCATTTCTGCATCTTTGGCCAACATCATGCACAAGGTCTGATTGGTTCTCTCTGCCAAGCCATTGGAATTTGGCTTATAGGATGTAGTTACTCTATGTGTGATAGAGAAATGTCGTAGCATGGCTGTAGTAATGCTTCCTGTAAACTCTCCTCCTCTATCAGAAACCAACTCCAAAGGGCATCCAAACCTAGTGATAATGCGTTCATAAAGAAATCTACCCACTTCATCTTCATTCTTGTCCCTCAATGGTCTAGCCTCAACCCACTTGGTAAGGTAATCAGTAACTACCACAATGTACCAATTGTTCCTTGGGGTTCTATTGAGAGGTCCTACAAAATCAATTCCCCACTTCTCAAAAGGTCCTAGCAATGGAATTGATCTAAGTGGTGGAGTGGATGTAGACTTTCTAGCAAAAGCTTGACAAACATGACAAGTTTTGCAATAATCAAGACAATCCTTGAAAATCCCTCTCCAATGGTAACCTGCATCTAGAATCTTGAAAGCAGTCACCTTTCCTGCAAAGTGTCCTCCACATACTAAACCTTCATGAAACTCCTTTATGAGTAGGATAGACTCTTCCTTACCCACTGCTCTTCGAAGTAGACCATCTGCTCCTTGGTGAAAAAGAATATCCTCCACCATTGTGTAAGGTCTAGATCTTGCTGCAAGGGCCTTCCTCTCCCTAGCATGCATCCCTTCTGGATAGTTACCTCTTGTCACAAAATCCACAATCTCCTTGTACTCCATTGGAATCTCTTGAGTGACTGAGATTGTCATGAGCTCCTCATCCGGGAAGGAATCATCTACTGGCTCATCTCCATCATGATCATAGGCTCTAGATAACAAATCAGCATTTGCATGTTTCTTTCCTGGCCTATCCTCAATTGTGTAGTCATACTCAGACAAGAGTATCATCCACCTTGCTAGTCTCCCTTCAACATTAGGCTTGTTGAAGATGTACTTCAAAGCCTTGTGATCCGTGACAATTGTGGCTTTCCCTCCAATCAAGTAGTGTCTAAACTTCTTGAGACCAAAGATCACTGCCAACCCTTCTCTCTCTGTGACAGAGTAGTTCTTCTCTGCTGAAACCATCTGCCTACTAGCATAAGCTATTGGATGATCATGCCCATCTTGGTCTAATTGACTAAGAGTGCATCCTATAGCTACATTAGAAGCATCAGTGTAGAGGATGAAAGGCTTACTCCAATCAGGTTTAGCAAGAATTGGAGCTACAACAAGGGATTGCTTGAGCTCGTCAAAAGCTTTGAGAGCCTCCTTGTCTTCCAAAATCACCATGTAATCTACACCCTTCTTCATGTAGATGGTCAATGCATAAGCCTTGTTGGAAAATGAGAAGATGAACCTCCTATAGTACCCAACCATTCCCAAGAATTGGCGTAACTTTGTCAAGCTTGAAGGGAATGGAAGGTCTGAGATTTTCCTCACCTTCTCAGGATCAACTGCTATTCCATCCTTGGAGATGATGTGCCCCAAAAGTAGACCTTCTTCACATCCAAAAATGCACTTCTCTGGGTTGAGTGATGCATTTGCCTCATCCAAGCGTTGCAAGACTTTGATTAGGTGCTCAAAGTGCTCCTCCTTGCTCCCATAGACACAAAAGTCATCAATGAAATCTCTCACAAATTTCCCAATGAAAGGTTCAAATACCTTGTTCATGAACCATTGGAATGTGGCTGGAGCATTGCAAAGCCCAAAAGGCATGACCTTGAAAGCGTAAGTTCCCCAAGGTGTGGTGAATGTGGTGAGTTGTTGATGCTCTGGTGCAATCTTTATTTGGTTATATCCACTATAACCATCTCCAAAACTGTACCTCTCATGACCTGCAACCTCCTCCAAGATCTCATCAATGAATGGCAATGGGTAGTTGTCCTTCTTGGTAACAACATTAAGCTTCTTGTAATCCACACATACCCGAAGCTTGCCATTCTTTTTCTTCACAATGACAATTGGAGACACCCATTCTGAATTCTCCACCTCAAAGATAAATCCAGCCTCCTTGAGCTTATCAATCTCCTCCTTCACAACCAAAGATATTGGTGGGCTAATGCGACGTTGCTTTTGGCGGATTGGTCTTGCATGTGACTCCACCTCTATCTAGTGCTCCTCCAAGGTGACTTCCTTCAAATCCTTGTAACTAAAAGCAAACACATGGATGAACTTGCGGAAAATCTCCTCAAATCTCACCTTCTCCTCCTTGGTAACATTTGGGCCATACTTGAGGGTAGATAACCTTCTCTCTACCTCCTCAAGTGTCAATGGTGATTTATCTGGGTCCTTCAAAACCTCTGGCTTAGGTGCAAAATCCATAGCACACAAGGGATACACATCTGAATCAGATTCAGATTCATCCTCCTCCGTGGAAGTCTCCTCTTCCATGCTTGTGTCCACACCTGAAGCTCCTTCTTCAGAATCTGATTCCCAATAATTAGAAGATGGGGTATCTGAATGTGAAGTGTTGGTGGTGTTAGTCACAGGAACAGTGACTCTATGGTTTGATGGCCCAATCCTCAAGTACCCTTTGTGCCATCGATCAGTTGTGCGTGCTGCTCTCAACCATGGCCTCCCAAGAAGTAAGTCATAGCTTGAATCCTTCAAGACTTGGAAAGTCATGAGATTTTGAACTCCCATAACTGAAACTACCACCTTATCCATCACCCCTACTGGTCGAACTTGTTGCTTGTTTGCCATGCTCACCACAAATGTTGAAGGTCTTGAGGGTATCATACCCAACTTCTTCATCAACCTTTCTGACATGGCATTCACTGCTGATCCTCCATCAACCAATGCATCCTTGATGTTGTGACCATTCATTCTCACATCAATCTTGGAGGCATATTCACAAGCCTCCCATGGTGCTGGCTTGGCATCCACCACCCCCATTGATATTGGAACTTTTGCCTTCTTCTTCTTTTTGCTCCTTGTAGAACTCAAACCACCTCTAAGCTCCTTTCTCAAGGTACGGTTCAAAGCAATTAATTGGCCCACTGTGATGTTTGCCTTGTGACTACCAACATCCTCCAACACATTGTAGTTCCATTGTTGCTTTGAGATCAAGAAGTCCTCCATCCCCAACTTCTTCCTTGGAGTCTTTGTTGTTGATGGTGTTGAGGTGCGAGTGCTCCTAGTAGACATAGGAGTATCCTTGCTTGAAGTAAATCCTTGAGAAGAGTGAACATCCTCTGCAAAACGAGCTCTCTTCTTCTCTTGTGCCAAAAGCTCCAAATTAAGACCCTTGGAGTTTGAGCACTCTCCCTTCTCATACTTGCTCTCAACCACATCTATGGATGCTATCCCCTTACCTTTGTTGGGATTAGGAGCCACTTGGGTTTCACTACCTCCCTCTTTCCCTCTATTGGCTCCCTCATAACCCCTTCCTCCATGGTAAGTGGAATTTGGGCAATTCCTTTGGATATGGCCTCTTCCTCCACAACCAAAACAATTTCTATCATTGAAATTGTTGGCTGGTTGGCCTCCTCTATATGGATAGTTTCCATAACTCCTAGGTCCTCTCCCTACATTCTGATCCACCTCTCTCTTCTCCCATAGTTGCACCACATTGATCTTGAGATCCGCAAGTTGTTCTGTGATGGTTTGGAGTGGATCTTTTGGTGGAGGTGCAAGAACTGGAGCAACTTCTACTTGTGGTGCAACCCTTGTCACCAAAGTATCAGAAGTTCCACCATACTTGTAGCCTTGAGGAGGATGCACAACCTCCTTCACCACCAAATCACTCTCATCCCCTTCCAAACTCTCCTCCATACGAATTGCGATCTTGATAGCTTCAACCTTGGAAGAAGGTTTCTCATATCTCACCTTGCTTCTAATTTGTGGTCTCAATCCTCCCACAAAATTATTGGTGAGCATGGCCCCTATGCCAATCATTGTAGTCTCCACATCATCCCCACCCTTCCTCAACACTATGCGAAATCTGGACTCCAACTTTTCCACTCTTTCCACATAGACCCTCACTTTCTCTCCATCTCCTTGCTTGAGAAATGTAACCTCACTCATCAATCTCTCATAACTCTCATCAGGAAGAAAGTTCTCAATGAGTGCTGAAGTCAAAGTCTCCCAAGACTCCTCTTCCCCCTCTCTCCTCTCTCTCTTTTGGTATTCTGACTCATACCATGTAAGTGCTGCATCCTCAAAGAAATCTGGTAATAATGAGGCCCACTTATTCTTCCTCCTCTCATTGTTTCCTATGCAAGCTCTCTTGAAGTCTCTCACAAAGGCCTCCACATCTTCTCCATCCTTGCCAAAGAAAACCGGAAGTTTCCCCATCTTAACCCCTCACTATCTTTCTTTTCTCTTAATTTTTTTTTTCTCTTTTCTTTTCTCCCACTCTATTACTAATAGAGTATATACATGACTAACACCATCTGAGAATAATCCACTCTAGGGAACACAAAAGGTTCAGGTTGCTCCAAGATTTCTATAGCAACATCAAATCCTAGAGTGCATATTAATCTAACTCTCATGGATAGTTTATCCATAAGTTGAAAGATTATCTCCATCACTAATCTTGAGAACTAGCTGATGAAGGTGGTAGTATTTCTGTAGCTGTACTAAGACTCTCTCCAAGATCCTTCACCAAAGTTTCCAAAAGTGCTTTTACTCCACTACACTCATGTCCTTTTGGAAGTCCTTCAACTCCACAAACCTCACACAACTCCTTGGTCTTAGATCTTCTCCCTCCTAATCTTGGTGAAGAAGGTCCAACATGCAAACCCAAGTCAAGTAAGCCTCTCCTTTCCCTCAATCTCTTGCTCTCAAAGGTTAATGGACATGAACTTGCCTTATGTCCCTTCTCTCCACATAGAAAGCACTTAGACTCACTCTTTCCTCCAAGTGGTGTAGGTTTTTGGATCCTCTCAACACTCTCTTCAAATTCTATTGTAAACTCTCTTTTCCTCAAATCCACCCCTACAATCACCTCAAACCCTTGGGGAACCTTGCATAATCTCAATTTCCACTCTTGATGACCCTCCATGTTCCCAAAGATGAATCTAAACACTCAAACATGCTTTTTGTTGATCTCAAACTTCTCATGCATGAGATCTCCACTCTGCAGAATTGACCCTTCCTCACAATGTCACTCAAATCTCCCAACGAATATGTCACAGTCCTCTGAAATTTTCCACACTTGATCACAACTCTAGGGCGTCCCTCCCTGCAAAATTTTAGATCTTTTCATCGAGCCATTTGGCCTAGACACCCTTCTATTCAGCACCCATATTTCAGATTTGGTCTGAAAACCACCCCCCTCACTTCAAAATCTCATAACGCACTGCGCAAAAATGATCTGTCTCTGATTTTTGTGGCACCAGGTAGGATACAATGCACTTAATGTTCTTGGAAATTTTCAGGACAATTCACTGAAAATTGAAGAAATGGCAGACTCTGTACAATTTTCCAGAGAGCATGCAGTTGCGGGAGCACTTTACCCTATCAACTTTCAAAAATTCTAGCCCAGTGCGCATAGAAGCTCTCTCAATAATTTCAAGTGTGCTAACTGAAAGATAACCCAAGCTATCATGTGTAGAAATCTCAAGTCCAGATCTCAAACTTGAGATTTTGCCCAAAATCACCTTAATCCCCAAAATCTGCAATCCACCTCACACAATCTCTCCAATTCCTCTCATGTGTACAAGATGTACAAAATCACCTCAAAGACATCATAATGAACTACAGGGTATACAAATGGATCTTGGTTCTCTAACATAAGTTCAGCCCTCTCCTCTCCTAATGTTCTCTCCAAGTGAGCTCTCATAGCCTCATTCTGCTTAATGTAGAATTGGACACGGAACATTATCTTGCCTTCTAGAGAGGTCCCGGCAACGGAACCAAAAATGTGAGCCGGCCTGTCTCTCACTCAGGATGAACCTCTGATGGCTATTATGGTAGCGCACCATGGACTAAGAAGGCAAGGAACCCCAACTCCATCATACTCCTCCAAGGCTAACACTCCAAGACTCAAGACATTGCTCACTAGAGAACTCAATGAGAGAGAGATAGTTGCAAATGAAAGGATGATGAGTACCTCCTCACCCCTTGTTTATATACTTGTGAAATAGTTACGTACCAAAGTTACTAATTACCGTAGTAACTCAAGTTACTAGACTAAAAGTCAAGTAAAGTCAAAAAGTAGAAAGGAATATCCATTCATATGGGCATATTCCCCTTATCTTGACCCAACCACTAAAGCAAGGATTCCTTCACATGGGCTATCCTTGGACTAAAGAAGAATCCAAAACAAAAAGGCTTGCGGGCCCAAGAGTTCTCAACTCTTTCCCCAAAGCCAAACACCTAGGAATAATACCAAGTCAACACACTAAAATCCAAAATAGTGGTGCTCATCTTTTCTACTTCCTCTAAAGTAAGGTCCCATCTATCTTAGCTATGACTAACTTTAGCTAACCATGACTAATATAGAACCATCCTTTATCTCTATATAAATAATATCTCTTAAGTACTTGTAATACCAAGCTAAATATCACAATACCACACACATGCACAAATGGGTGTTACATATCAAACTCTTGGATGAAGTTATCCAACTCAATGATACTCATTGTACCAGAGTAACACCTAGGGCGTTTGGAAGCCCCATTAATCTTATCCATGTCCCACAACAACGGTGCAGACACACCAAGTGAACTCTCAATTGAATCAGCTCCTATGTCAAACTCCAACTCAGAGTCAATCTCCTCCCTCATTGTGACCTGAGATATAGACTAATATCGAGCGCCACTCCAAGTAAACCCATTGCATATTGCAATGCTATTTCTTCTAGAATCACCAAAGAACTCTATCGTGACAAAGTAACCAAAAATTGCAACCCACAATCGTAACCACCGTCAATGCCAACACCAAGTGCTAACATACCAACCAAAAATCACCCACTAATGTAGCTCTAACTATGACAACTACACAAAGGGAAAAGGCAACCTATAACCTACCATCACAACACCCACTCTCACGGTTTGTAGGTCATCACTTCCTACCTCATGGAATAGAAACATAGGTAGTCTGATTGGTCATCACTCTAGCATGACTATTGAGAGCACACTAGAGCACCAATGCTCTAAAGTCAAGGCACCTCATACAAACATGGTGCACAAAAAAGAAGTAGAGAATGGAGGAAGTCCAATCACAAGAAACCTAAACAAAAGGCCTCTATATGATAAATCAACATTGGACTGACTTTGTCACCATTTGGCATTTGACATAATAGGAGTTATCTCTTTCCTAAACTACAAGGATCACCAACAATGGGATCAAACTATCTCTCTTAGCCAAAGCTACAAGTGTATAGATAATAATAGAATAGTCACTAAGATAACAAGTGAGGGTGGACCAATTAGCTAGGACACCAGTTTAGGAACCAAAGATCTAGAGATCAAACCCTATTATGCACAATCTAGTAGAGGAGGTAGATTTTGCCAAACAATGATCAAAATCTACTCTAAAATAGCTAGCCTCATGCTAGCAAGCTGGGCCTTCATAGCCATATGCCTCTAAGGCCAAATGAGTCCTTTCTTATTGTCATGTGTTGTGACAACCCGGCAAATATCACTTTTGCGGTAATCAAGTAAGTAAAGTTCGTTCCCGTAGAGATACGAGTCAGAATTGGTCAAATACAAAGCAAAGTAACAATGTAGTTCTTCTTGGTTGCGTCTTTAATCTCTCAGGTAGAAACCACACCCAGAAGAGAGTAACAAGCACTGACTCACAATCTTGTCACAAATTAACACTTCTTAATCACAACACCTTCAAATCTTTCCAAACAATCTTGATTGTGATGATTCAGGCTCTCCCAAAAATGGCACTTCACTGCAAAATGACTTTGCCTCAGAATTATGTTCCACTCCTCCACTGAAGGCACAACTTCCTTGATCAAAATTGTTTCACATCAACTTTGCACTGCACTCACAAATGCAAAATACTACCAACACTACAATTCCTCTCAGATCTGTCAAGGCATTGCTTTGATTGCACTTCACTCAGGATCAAACACACAAAATGAAGATCAAGGCTGTGAAATCCAACATCCAACAAGCACATTGACTTGCACTTCAAATTTCTTCACACACTCACAAACACAACTGCAAAGTTGATACTTGGAATCAAGCTCAAGCAACGAGCACTGCTTCACAACACTTTGCTTTATCTATTCTCAGAAATTATGAGCACTGAACAACATTTCTCTGCAAATGCCACTCTTAAGTAGTGAACAAATTGACAGTTCTAACAACTATACCGTTCTACAACAACTTTTCTAACCTATAGATCCGAAATGACAATGCATCTCTTCATATCTGCCTCTTCATATCTCAAAAATTGTTACTACTCCGATCCGATGTCTACTTCGTCATTGGCTTTCAAACCTAAACCCAAAGTAAATTTACTTCTTAATACTTTGTCCTCGGGTCTCGTATCTTCTACTTCTTCTACTAGATCCAACAATTCTCTTTCTTGATCTGAAATTGCACTAGTGGGTAATCTATCTAACTCTTCATCTTGCGACCCACCCTTCTCTAATGTCTCCAATGGTAACTCCGAAGACATTTGCACTCCTATGTTATCTACTTCAGGTTTTGCTCTAACATCTTTCCGAAGTTTTTCTATCTCTATTTTCACTAAGTCTAATCTAATCAAAATGTTATCCTCTACCTCTAAGATTTTTTTGTCTACACGAGTTCTGAGACTAATTAATGAGGCATTCAAATCTTTATCCTTTGCTTGTCTTTGCCTCATCTCCTACACCAACAACTTCAACTCGTGCAACCTCGTCTCTTCAATCCAAATAATGGCCTCTATACTTAACATTGCATTCATCCAGAGGACTATCTCCTTCAATGGCTCCAATCTCATCTTTCTTTCACGTTCCCAATCTGCAAGCCAATCCTCTCGGTACATCGCCAACTCCGCCTCAAACTCGGCTTTCACAAACTCCTTCTCCTTCTCCTTCTGTACAACTCTCTCCTCCTAATTACGAAGTAACTCTTGTAATCTATCTTCTTCTCTATATCATGCCGCCAACTCTTGCTGCCAGAGTTGTTTCTTCTCATCAACACTCTCCATCACCCTATCGAGCTCCAGATCCTTTGCAGCTACTCTCGCCATAGCATAGATAACCTCTACTCTTGAATCAGCAAACTGCTGCTTCAAGATCTCATACTCGGCTACTTGTCTCTCCCTTGCTATATCACTTTTCTTCACAAGATCCTCTTGATAATTCACTTCTCTCTTCAGGTCTTCAATTACTTGACTTCTCACTATTGCCTCCGCTTGCAATACTTCTCTTTCCTCCTCACCTTGGGTTAGACTCCTCTTCAACTCTGAGTTTTCCTCTTCCAGCCTTGCTAATACCTGCAACACAATCTTCACCTCTGGACAAGTCGACTGCATCTCCTTCTTCCTGTACTCTAGCTTTACTAACAAGGGGCACACCACTTCTTGCAGGTATTCCACTCCATCACTAGCAACTACTTCAACCTGCGGAGTGATCTCCTTCTTTACCTCTTCTTCTTCCAATACTCGCCTTCTTCATTGCAGTCATCATATCGGAATAGACGCCTCACTTCCCGAGCTTTCAGGTGCTTCTTCCTTCACCGTACTCGGACCCACTTTGTACTTCACCTTATGTCTTGAGCACACTCCTCTCTGTACTGCAATCTTCTTCTCTTTGGGCACAGTTACTTCATCTTCCAACTGTGTGTTGTCTTCGGCTTCAAATTCTGCCTACACTCCTTCTTCTTCTTCTTCTTCAGCCGTAGGCGCCAATGTCATTTCTCCTCCTTCATTGCTGTCGCTACTCGTATCTCCACTCTGTAGCATTAGCTTAGGCTCCTCCTCGTGTTCCGAGTCTTCAGTCTTGAGCTCGGCATCACCTTCCGAGTCTTCATCCTCCGACTCGATTACCACCATACCTCGCCTCGAGTTGCCTCTCCTGGTCTTCCAAGGTTTCTTTGTGTCTTCGGCTTTGCCTTACCTACTTCTCTTCTTTGTATTTGGGGTACTCAATGCAACCTCCACGTTCTTCCCTGTCTTTGTGTAGTAGTCGTCGGTGCTCCTGATTTGCAAGATATATTGCTGCTCCTCAACGTTGACCTCCTTTCACAAATCAGGATGGAAGTGCGACACCATCCAAGTTTGCTCCACCGAGTTCAGCAAATTTAGCCCAAGGTAGAAATGCGCTGCAAACAGCATGATGTAGTGTGGAGGCGATTTATCCCGCAAATTCCACACCATCTGCCTCGTTCTCCCATGGAAACACCTTGCCCAATTGATCGGTTCTCCTGCAAATAACTTGTGAAAGAACACCACTTGGTGTTTCATCACATACGTGGTTCTCTCCGGCTTCAGGATGGCCATCAGTGCACCCATAATTCCTCTCTTCACCGGGTCTTTGTAGCTCTCAACTTTGTACTCATTCTTCGTCCGCTTTGACAAGAATGCATCTCTCACTTCCTGGGTTTCTTGAGCTATCTCTCCCTTCCCCAAGAACGTGGCTCCCTGCTCCGAGCCTGCTTCCTTCTCGAGTATGAGTCTCCAGTCCGACTCTGTCCAGCAAGCTGGATTTCCTCTCTTCCCTTCCTCCTTGGGTCCATCGAGACACTTGCTCTCGATGATTTCTGTCATGAAACCTGGAAAGCTCACATTCATGTTCCATGCCAAGAAAGTGATCCAAAGTCGGCTCAAGACTTTGATCCTAGCAATCACATCTAACCTCTGAATCGCATGATTTCTCACTGCAAATTCAAAGTTCTTCTTTCCTCCTCCCATCTCTTTTGCCTTCTCACTATCTCTTGATTTCACTCTTGCAACTTCTCCCTTACGCACTAACGCAATTCCAACTCTATTTCCCTTCCCATGATCACCTGCAAGACGACTTCTCAATGGCGAAGGAAAATTACTCGACATTTTGTCATTGCAAGTTTGATTTTTATAGAGTTGCGCTTCTTCGTCTTTCTTCACTTTGCATTTCTACCAAGAAATCACACCTCTTGCATGCACCTGTCACTGTCCATCAACATTCGCGCTGTAGGCCGCCGGTTTTTGAATGGTCCCTTCTTGAATTTCTCGCCCCAACAAAAGGTTATTAGACTGTCTTTGCCTCAGGTTGAGCTCCCCCTAATACAAAGACAATTTACTTTGGGTTGTATGCTGATAGGGCATTTCCGAGTACTTTGCCTTATGACGCGAAGTCACTTTACTTCGGGTTTCATCCCGAAGACTCTTTTCTTTGCCTTCTTCGGCCATACAAGCGCAATCCGACTTCTCTATACACTTCTTCTTTATTTTGAAAAAAACAAAAAATGTGGGCACCACATGTGTATATACATCGCTACACAACATTGCAAAGTAGTCTTTGAGAAATTGCTAAAATAACTCTAACTACTATCACTACAACTCCAGTGTTTGAGCAATCTAGATGCGACACTACAAATGGCGTGATAATTATCGTGTGTATATACATCACTACACAACATACATCGCTGTCAACATCATACACTATAGAAGCAAAACTCACACATAAGTCATACATAGACTCTAAAGTGCCACAATCTAAATCGCCTCCCTAGCTGGCGGTTAGGTCCTCTAACTCCATATAGCTATCTATTCTAAGTATATAGTATACCCTATAATGGGCAAAGATCAGGAGGCCGGATGCTATGGAGCCCCATCGTTAGTCACATGTTTGCAATCTATACCATATAAAGAATGAACTAGCTATAGGTCAAGTACATCTAGGACATAACCACTATCCCCAAGGAACCACCGTGAGGGGAGGAGTCATACATGCCATATGCCATCCTCTCAAACAACTATCACACACTAACATAGTAGTAGCTCTACCAAAAGAGCCACATAACATACACCTCAAGCTTGCACGTACAAGTGCCAAGCTTGGGTCCATAGTACCATCAATGTTTGGGAGGTAGCATGACACACAATTGCACACATGATCCTTCCAAACAACACCATCACATCCTTCTAACACAAGGACTCTAGATGGACAAACCTCACGTACTCTCAAGATAGTGTGGCGTGTCAAAACATCAAGTGTTGTTAGTGCTGTCTGCTGTAGATATACATAGTCACTTGGATGAAATTGATGGATCAAGGGTCTATAACCTCCTTCCCAAATGGTAGCATAGCATAAAGTATCTCTATGTTGAGCAATTGCAAAGTTCTCAAAGGCCATTGGTATCACTCTCCAAAAGATCTTTGCCTGTTGAGAACATGCGCTCATCCATACATCTAGGTCATCCAAGTCCAAAACTACAGTAACATCTCAACAAATGGCTGCCGGTAAATATGGATCTCATCTATAGAGTAGAAAGTACAAAGAGAAGGATGCTAAGGAGGCTTGCCGGCTGAACCGATAGCCCATGGCCAATCAAGGTAACTAGAGATCCCAATCTCCCAAGTGGCCTCTCTGCAAACCATACTTTTGCAATCCTCTCTTCACCGTCTGAACCACTCTCTTTGCTAAGCTATCTGCCTTAGGGTGATCTCAGGATGTAGTATGATGATCATTCAAAGCCTTGTCACACAAGACCTTAAACTCTCCCAAGAACTCTATACCCTGATCAGTCAAAACCTCAGCTGGTGCACCAAAACTATACCGCTGACTAAGAACTTGATCCAAGAACGAGTAAGCTGTCCCTTCACTAGACTTGTCAGGAAGTGCCACCAACTCAATCCACTTGGAGAAGTGCTCCACCATTACCAAAACATACCAATGATGTCTCATAGTCAGCAGTAAAGGTCCAACAAAGTCCAAACTCCAACGGTAATCCAATCCCATGATAGGTAATGGGTGTAACTATGGCATAGGAGCATTGAATGATGCTCTAACTTGGTCACAAACCACACATCTAGCAACAAATTGCTTTACCTTGGTCTGCATACCGTGCCACCAATAATGACTCTGGAGTAAGCTATATGTACGCTTTACTCTAAATTGTCCTAGCTCCTCATGAGCATGACGGACCAACTGTGGTCTTTGTGATGGAAGTGGTACTACTTGCACTCTACCATCCTCCCATACACGCAAAAGGTGTCTACACTCCAATCTAAACCATCTAACTTGCTGAAGAACTCGGTCTCTCTCCTTGGCCCCAATTGTGCCACCCACAACACCAGTGCAAAGATAGTTCATCGCTAAGATATCATCATGAATGTCTTGTTGAACTGTACCAATATCTTCACTCTCAGGATCTGTGACCTCAATAACTCCTATATGCACTGAGTTTACCACCAAAGCCTCAAAAATATACATAGAAAGGCAGATGCATGCCAACCTAGCACCATCTCCTCATCTATCTCACCATGCAAACGTGCTCCGATCTGATCCTATTGGTTGGACATGGGTTTCTACTCAACCCATCTGCATCACGGTTCACCACTCCAGGTCTGTGAACAACCTTAAAATCATACTCCTATAAAATCAGAGCCCATCCTGCAAGCTTCCTTGAAAGCTTGTTGGACTCCATCAACCACTTCAGTGGTTGATGATCAATGATGAGAGTGAAAGGGTTACCAAATAGGGAACATAAAAAATGTGCTACTACCCAAACTGTTGCCAAGCACTCTCCCTCATATGAACTATACTTTGCCTTTGCTGAATTGTTGGAGCGACTAGCATAGGCTACCACAAACTCCTTCCCCTCATCATCATGCAAGGTGAGCACTGCTCCAAGCCCCAACATACTCCAATCAGTATGAACCTGAAATGGTCGTCCTCTGATCGGTCTCCACAAAATAGGAATAGATGTCAACCTCTCCTTGAGCTCTATAAAAGCTCTCTCTTGCTCATCTCCCCAACACCACTCATGTGTAAGCTTGGTCAGCTTTGTCAAGGCCTTGGCAATGACACTAAATCCTCTAACCTAGCGGCAATAGAAGTTCACCAACCCAAGGAATGCTTGCACTTTGCTCACATCCATAGGCCAAGGAATATGTGCAATAGCCTCCACCTTGGTCTACTGAACACCAAGTCCTCCGGGGTAGATAGTGTGACCCAAATACTCAACTTGCTTGTGGAAGAACCTACACTTCCCAGGATGTAATTTGAGTCCATGAGATCTCACCTCTCAAACACCTCCAACAACTGTCTCATGCTCCTCCACAATAGTGCTATAGACCAAAATGTCATCAATATAGCATTGAGAAAAATCCAATCCAGCTAGGATCCTATCCATGACCCTCTAGAACTCAGCAGAAGTGTTCTTTAACCCAAACAATAAGAACCTCCATTGATATAATACATCCTTGCTGTGAGGATCAATAGCCCAAAATGCTGTCTTGGACTTATCCTCCTCCCTGATTGGCAACTGATGATATCCCACTCAAAGATCCAAAGTACTAAAGACCTTTGCATGCCCAATCGCATCAAAAGTCTCCTCCGATGTAGGCACGGCATACCAATAAGCCATAGTTTGTCAATTGATAGGACGGTAATCTACACACATCCGCCTATCTGTGTAGCTGCCATGCATATCCTTCTTGGCTGGCATCCCTGTCCCTGATGCATACTCTCCATGTGAAATCTCCACCAAACCAGCCTCAAAGAGGTCACTACTCCGGCTCTGAATCAATATCCTCTCCATCTCACTATATCGATCAGGACGTCAAAAAACTGGTGTATTGCTAGTCAGCTCAATCCGTATACTAGGTCCCTTTAGAGCACCCAAATCCTTCATATTGAAGGCAAAACAACTCATGTGGCTCCTCAAGAACCTCCAAACCCTCCGTCTTTCCTCTTTGGTAAGCTTGGGTCCAAGATCTGACTCCCAAGTATCCTCGGTAACTATAGTAAGAGTGGAAGATGTACTGATTGGTTGCTACATTGGGCCCTTGGGAGCAATAGTATCATGCTCCCGACCACTAGAGGTCCTAACCTTTGTGTGAAAAACTCCCTCCACTCTTGCTGCAAGCTCCACACGTCCTCTAGCTGCATCCCAACTGGACCAAGGGTGTAATCCAAGTAGCCCACGCTCACCTGGATGGACTCCAAGTAGACCACTATCCCTAGTAGCTACTGGTTGTGTCCCAAAAATACCATGTCCACTTGGTCCAGCGCCCCCAGCATGTGCTTGAATCGTCTGAATAGGCACAGGGCTCACAAGTGTTTGAGTGGTGATGCCTATCAAGCGCATCCTATGCTGCTCTGCCAAGCTAAGGCTCACAATCCAAGTCAAACAATTCATGTCCATACCTTGATCTAACACCTGACGCTTGGATGCCTTTGACACTATTGGAACAATGGTAATATTGGTGCAAAAACCCATTGCCTGCTCTCTCTCATCAATGTTGAGCTCCACCAACTGTTGTGACTATGAGTCCCAAACAAGTCCAGGTCCTCTCTCTTGAAAAGCATGAGAGCCTGGGAAACTCATGAGTGTGGGAAATGCGGCTCTAGGCTGTCTAACTAGGTTCACCACTGCCATAGGGTCTGAGACTGACGCCCAACATCCAAGATATCATCAACAAGGATATGGTCAAGTCGAGTGGTATTCTCTCTCTTGCCAAAAGATGTAGTAAGCATAGGAAAGAGATAGTCTCATCAATGAGACTAGGCATAAACAAGAGTGTAGTGCTCATGTTGCTCTACTAAACTCTTCGACTTGACTCAATATCCTACACTATTATAATCGAGTGGAATTTGTGGTATCCTATGGCTAAAATTTTCTCTTCTAACATGCAGTCCTACATGCATTCCTAATATATTTCTCCAATAAGGCAGCCCAATCCTCCCCTCATAATCTACAAAACCTAACAACTACCTCTCTATGCGCCGCACGTCCCTCTCTAGTATAACAAAGACACCATTGAGGGAGTGAGAGGAATAAGAATCATGATAACTCATCCAAGGGATCACATGCTAAATGATCAAGTGGTATGCAAAAAATCTATTTAGCTTCATCATGGAGTGCATGGAGTAGCCTATGGAATAAGCATGGAAATGGAGAACTAGTCTCAAATAACCCCAAAATACAACACACTTGAATTGCTAACCACTCCCATGACTTGATTAGTATCCCCAAAATGGTCAAAAAAGGACTAGATAAAGCATGTGCAATCCCAAGAGTCAACATAGTCAATGTGGTTGCTTGCCTCATATGAAAATCCCAACCAGTCCAATCATAATCCTTGTGCATCTTTCATGCATAGAACTTTACCCCTTGCGAGGAATAACATTGGTGAAACACTGTGCATGGTGTATCCCAAGGTGCTCTAGGTGGCTCCATACGGGGAAATGTAGCCATGAATGTAGCCCAAGAATAATGATATTAACACATGATGCTCTCCATATCTTCCCATACTTGTAAAACCACAATCCCTCACATCAGTAAATTCTATCCAAACACTAAAAAATACAAACTATCATAACTTTCAATTCATATCTCAATCATTTTCAAACTAAGTTCTCATAGAACTAGAGCATGAATACCAAGAGATAAGAATTGAAAATTCATGACCCATCACTCTCAATGCAAAATAATTACACTTAACTCTGAAAAAACCTAAAAGCTTTCATAATTTTCTACTCAATTCTCCATAGCCTTTAATCTAGGTACCAATAGAATTGAAATTGGAAAAGATCTAGTATTTGCTCATATGCTCTATGCTAGTGAGCCCTCCAAAAATCCAGAGTTTCTCTTCTCTCATATCTCTAATGCTACACTTCCTCTCACTCATGATCCTAAATACCTAGAAAGCAAAAAATGTTTTTCAATTGCATATGAATCATTGATCTCCACCACATTTACAAGATAGTCAATTCAAAGGTCATAAATTATAGAGAGCTGCAACCCATTTTTGGGTTGCCATAAATAGAAAATGACCAGTCATGTCTTATGTGAAATCAGATCTGTTCAATACAAGAAGGAATTTAAGAACAAACTCTAGTTGATTGACATATTAAGTACCAGTAGGACTTGCATGCCATGTCAATTGAAAGGGATTTTGTTAGGTCCTTTTGCCAACTTGAGGTGTCATTAAGGTGATGTCTTGTTATGATGAGGTATTGTACACACTAGGAGGTTTCAGATCTTGAATCTACTGATTTTTAGTGACATCCATAAAATATTTTATGGGTACATATAGAGAGTGTTAAGATGAACAACTATATGCACTAAGGGGATTTAGATCTAAAGTCTAATAATTTTTATGGTATCCATCAAATATTTTATGGCATATATTGAGAGGATTCCACATTAAAATGGAATGTTCCAAACTTTTTTGTATGTTATACATACATTTCAATTTAGAATAGATACAATAAAAATTTAAGTTATAGGATTTTATGAGTGATCCCGTAACCCATAAAAATTTATGGGTCATGTTTTAGATTGCCCATAAAATCTCTTTTGGCTATGGAATTTACTCATAAAAGCTTACTATACTCCTACTCATAAATATATTACAAACTAGCCATCAAATCAATTTTTGATTTTTATAGGTATGAGAAAAGCTAAATCTGAAACCTCCACAAGATACATAAAGTCTTCAAACTTGCAAAGTCACACCATTTTGAACTTCTCCCATTGAGCTTCATAGAAAATGTGTTTTATTTTATTGTATCCTGCTTACCATAAGTGTAACACCTACTAGTTATTTGCCACTCTCCCTCAAATTACCTCAAGCATGACCTCTCTTATTGTCACACATCCCTCATATGATTGCCCTACTTTCTTGATGTTCTTCCTATGTTTTCACCTCTTTTGCTTATGCATTTTCCATCATTTTGCACTTTGCTACTTCTATATACATGTTCTTAACTTTGGCTTAGATCCCCAAATGAATTTTGCTTAGATCCCCAAATGAATTTTGCTTCAATTTCTCAATTATGTAAAAAGTGGAAGGGAGATAAATACCTCTCAAATACAAGCTACACACAAAAAAAATATATACCTTGAAGGAAAGAAAAAAAGAGTACAAAGAACCAAGGGAATGCTAGAGGGTAACCAATCATAGAGCCCAATGAAATCTAGGGACTACAAGCCAAAGAAAAACCTAGAAAACCAAATAAGCACAAGGAGAAAAGTACCAAAAAAAAGCTATAGCTGGACTTAGTGATAGAGGTCCTCTAATAGTATGTTTGGTAAGTAAAGGAAGGGGTCCTAGATGTGATGGGCACTCCTCATACTACTGCTTGTCTATGAAGACCCCAAGCCTAAGAGTGTTGAAGCGAGACTGAGACTCTCTGCCAAACATAGAAGGTAAGCATGGCTTGGGAGACAGCCATAGCTCCTCTCCTCTACAAGGAACATTGTGCTACTTCCCCAAGCAATCTGCCTAAGTTGTGATGTAGGTGCCCAAAATTCTCCAAAGCCAATGGAATGAAGGTATTGGAGGTAAGTCGTGGTACATAATGATCCTCTTTCCCCCAAGCTATGGTCATTGCTCTTGCCTTTGCCTGAATGCATGCTCTTGTTGAGCGTCTTTGCTTGTAAGGAGTTTGCAACCAACACGTCATACAAAGGACTTCAACTATATGTGAATGTGACAATATCTATTCTCATCTACCATGGAAGTGGTCTTGGTAAATCTAACCATTGCATGATCTATACTTAGGACCATGTAGGTCAAAGGAATTGAGCCATTACATATTATATAACATCATGAAATTTGGTGGGCTCTCTTCCTACAACACATTGTAAGATATGTATGCCTTGTATGCCATATATAGAACCTCATGCATACCAATTTAGAAGCCATAGGAGGGCCAGATGAGGGAGACCCAAATGTAAGCAATCTATAGTAAAGAAATCCTCAAATGTGAAATGGAAATCCTATCAAAATAGAGGCATGGAGCCAAGATCAGGAGTCTTTCCTTTGGACAATTAAATAATAATGCATTAGTGAGGATGCTGGTGAGGATGTAGGTATGCATATGCTCATTGATGTTTGTCTCAATCTTTATGGATTCTAATGAAACAAAGGCAACAAATATTGGAGATGATGTGCATGCAATGCTTGGTAAAAGGTCACAATCCAATTTTAGATATATTTGAAAGTCATGGGTACTTGAATCCATTGTTGTGATAGGCACCAATTGAAAGAGATGACCATGGTGTAAGAATTTGTCAGCTAAGAAAAGGGCTACTAGGGCACATGGACCTATAAAGGATGCTAATGCAATGGCCTTATGTTACTAGTATGAGACCACATCCTCCCATGGCTATAAGTAAAGCTATTTGTAATCTACACCTCTCCTATGATAACTACAGGAGTGTATATGGCCTTAACAAATTGGAGAAGGTATGATGTCTAGTGCTGTCAAGAGTGCATAAGTGTGACAGAAGTACCTTTATAGGAGGGTAACTATGAGCTAGATAAGAAGCTTGGAGGAGATAGTTGTATACTAGGATGAAGTAGGCTATTTGTGCATTCACCAACCTTGGGAGTAAGTGAATTTGAGCTAAGTTAATGTAGACATCAAGATGTTGCAATAAATGTCTTATAGTAGTCTTTTGCTCTTAGTAAAGACCAAAACACTTTCATGTCTCCTATTGGGAATTGAAACCTTGGTGGAAAATCTGAGTGAGCAAGAACTACACGTGAGCTCCATACTTTGCATTTAGGAGTTTTGACTTGTACATCCAAGGTCTCTAAATTGGATATGAAAGCCACTATGGCATGGAAGACATCCTGTAGAGGGCCTAAGATGTGAGTAACATCAAAGAAGGATGGAAACATTCATGAAAAGAATAATTTGTGACCTCCCATAAAGCTATCTAATGAGCTATGGCAAAAGAGGTCTCCCAAGGGATCCCCTTGACATATACCTTTGGAAAATGAAATATGTATAAAGTATCATGTGATAGTATAGTGACTATACAACAAAAGGTTCTCTATGCCATAGAATGTGTGGATAAATGGAATCAAGAGGGTGATCTATTCTTGTGTTGAGCAAAGAATACAAAATAAAGTTGGATGAGAAATGGTATTGAAGGCATTAGAGACATTCACCTAGACAACCACCTAGTTGGAGATGAAGATCCAAGTATGCTCTAATGCCAAATAATAAGCATCTGGTAACCACCTAGAGTGGCCACAAAAAATTGACATGGAGAAAAAAGGAATTTTGTAGTTATAGGCAAATGGAATGAGAGACTAAACAAAGAAATACATTCCCAATGGCAATAGAGCAAACACCAGATGTCTCCTTTGACTTAGAAAGGAAACTAGATGCACCAAGTAGAAGGGCTATTCCAAGAAACACTAGATATAAACCAATACATTGACAAAAAGCAAAGAGAAGAGGAAACCAAAATCTGGAGAAAAACCATCACATAGGTGCTCAAAGACTAATTTTAATGGCCCATCCATTGAGAAACATGGAGAATGAAGTAAAGCATGAGAAAAGATGGACTTTGTGAGTTGAAGCTCCTTATTTGGTTGATAGTTAGAGAAGAAAGAGTGGGGCTCCTTCTTGGCCAATGGATGGAGCTATTGTAATGGAAACAAAGTATGAAGAAAAGTGCACTGGATGAGAGGGGGCTAATGCATGGGCTATGCATCTATACTCCCAACATCAAGGAACAATGATGCTCTAAGGAATGAGCATGGGACTATGAAGACTCTACAATTGTTCTAGCTATTGCATGGGCCTGCATGACATACTAGTTTTGAAGTGTTGATCAATCTACTCTCAAGAACCTATGAATCCTAGAAGTTGTCACATGGTGTCCTAATGCACTCCCATGGGCTAATAAGAGCAAATTCCACTATGGGAAGAAGGCTAATAAGATCCAAGTAGATAGATCTCTCTTTTGGTCATCAACTAAAATGGCTTTCAATATGATGGAGAGTATGGAGCACACAAGCTATTGTAGTGGTATAGGGATTTTGGTATACATACAAGGTTTATGTAAACTTGATAACAATGCTTGGATAGGATCTAAAGAGAGTTTAACCAAAGGTAAGAGTCTAGTGGAGCCTGAAGAAAGAGAATAGGTGCACAAAAGATATCAAATGCATGAGGTGGAGTGGCAACCTTTACCCTCATCAATAAGCATCTAGCACATCCTTGGTGCTATGCTAGACTAATGCTCATCTATGGGCATGGCAACCGGCGGTGGAGTTCAAAGAAGTACATGAGGAAGTGCATGTAGAAGCCATCAAGCCCAAGAGGAGAATCTCAAAAGAAGGGATTGAGGAGAAAGAGCAGTCCATTGACCAAAGGGAAGTGGGAACTACCTTGGTGAACAACCCATTGATAACAAAAACTCTGCTCTCCCAATCATTAAATCAATCCTTGCAATGAAAGAAGCAAAAATAGATTCATAGTACCATGATGGCAAGTGGGCAATCTTTCAATAGGATCATAGTCTTACAATAAAAACAATGCTAGCCTATGACAAAGCTCTTCAATTGGGTCAAGCAAGAGCACACACGACAGAAAGAGTGATAAATTGGTCAAGAGAGAGACCACTATTTGTAATTATGAGGAAGACTAAACACCCCAATGCAATCAATGTCAACAATCAATGAGCAGGTAGGATCACTTAGACTTGGTAGGACTTGATGATGTTTAGGAGGCTCCCATAGACTAGATTAGCTACTTGGGACCTAGGATTAGAAACTTGGCTATCATTAGATTGCATCAAGAGTTTAATGCAAGAGTGGGGTAATTTTCCTAGAAGTGCCTATGTTGAGACTCAAGTGTAGGGAGTAGTAGAGGGCAAATTTGGTGAGATTTCCAAGATCATTTTTGGATGGGCCTTTACTAATATTTTTTTGGATCCTATTTTTAGTCTTATGATTGGTTAGCCAGTCTAGGTGGTAGGGGTAAGCCCACTTGACCGCCAAGTTAGCATATGACTAAGGAAGGTTCAATCTTGCATCTGTATGGTATGTAAACCAGTGAGTGGTATTGGCATATTTTGGGCAGAATACGCTTTATGTCAAGCATCCTACAGGAATTTTGGCTTAGATCAACTCTTAACCATTGATCTTGTATAGCAAGGAGTGATGGACCACTAGAGATTAGGAGATTTTTATAAGTTTGGTCTACGAGTAAGCAGTTAGTTAGAGTAAGGATCAGATTGTCAATTTTTGCATATGATGGATGTATTTGGGTCCCATTAGAGAAACTTTGTTAAGCAATTTTTTTGGGCAGTTCTTGATTGTGGTTTATCTTGGGTAACCTGATTTTGAGGCTTTGGGAATGCAGTATTGCTTTTTGAGTGGCATCCTACCTTGTTAGAATTTCCAATTAAGGTTGAAGTTGACCATACATGGATTCTCTCATTTTGGTACTAGCTCCCAAAGATAAATCCATTGCAACTATAGTTCCATTTTTGCAAGCATGTTTAAAATTTCAGTAAGGTTATGTAGAAGCACTTCTCTAAGCAAGCAATTTTGGTTCAAAATTGGAAGCTTAGCCCAAATTGCAACCCAAAAGTCTTGCTCACTAAAACTCTCAATCTATTCTCTTATTACTCAACCTCCTCCAAATAGGAAGTCTGACCTCAAGCTATTTTGTGTTGGTTAATTGAGTTCTTTGACAATCCAACCCTTGAGATTGTTGATTTACTTTCTAGTTTGTTGCTTGCTCTCTAAGGGGAAATTTTTTTGAGCCAAAGATCCATGTAGGGTACCTTTGAGCTTGGGTTGACATGAAAGTAAGATGACCAATCCCATTGAAAAGGAGTAAACCACCGTGCTAGGAGCTAGGGCAAATCAAACCGCACCTTGGCCTATGGAACCTAGGAACCCAAGTTTTGGGTAGAGATCCTCATGGAGGCCTTGGAGAATGCAGATTTCTCAGCTCCTTACAAGTTAAGCATCAGGATTTGGTTCAAGGGGGTGCTTCAAGTCCATATTATGGATGGTGTGCTCCAAGTTTTGAAACCAAAATTGTATTCCTCAACCAAAACTTAGACCAAACATTGAGAGTTCAAATCTTAGAGTCAATAGAAGTGTGATAGTGACATCTAGTTGGAAGGTGAGGAAGACAATAGAACCAAAGTCTATTGGATGAGCTTATCCCCAAAGGTTGAGTCTTGGAGCATAAGGCAAGAGGCCTAGAGCTAAAATAAATTCTAAAGGTTTAGTTCAAGGATGGGAAACTAGTTGTCAATAAGCTAGATGGGTAGAAGGCAAGAGGAACTTATGCTAGTGGTTGTTGAAAGCTAGATTATTGCTCTAAACAGCCTTGAAAGTCACCCAAACTTTTTTAGGGTGGAGAAATTTTGACTCAAGATGTTAAACCTCATAATTCCCTTAGGAGTGTTTAGTGTGATCTTGTGGTGGTGATAGTTTGTGTACTTTGAAATCCTGATTAAGTAGCCATGGAGTGGATGTTAGTTAGGAGTAGGGATTCTCTTGCTTTCCTTTTTGTATGACTTTGTCCCATTATTGTTGTGTTTGTATTTGTGTTATGTTATGTCGTGTTGTGTTGTGTGTGTGTTGTGTTGTAGGAAAACCTTAGAATCAGGGGTTTGGGGGAAGTTTTGTTGACACTTAGGAGGTGATCACTATACACTATCTAGTTTTGGCACTTATAGGATTAACTCAAACCTAGTTTGGAAGATGATACTTATGTTTGGGTGTGGGTATTTTGTATATGTTAGTCAGTTGATGCCTTCAACATAGATCCCTTTGATCATGACAAAGGATAACCAAAGTAACCTCTTGTGTTTGTAAGATCCTTAAAGAAGTAGCCTCACTTTAAGAGATGTGCCTCCTTTTTAGGAGATGGTAAGAGAAGCAGATGTAGACCACAACCAAACCTCACTAGTACACAATGCATAAAAGATGTAGCTTGTTGCAACAAGGCATAGGTCCTTTTATCTTTATACCACAACCAAACCTCACTAGAACTAGAGTACACAATGTGTAAAAGATGCAACTTGCTGCAATCTCTTCATCTTTACAAGCAACTATCAATCAACCTTCAAAAGTAGAATAGTCAGGAGAATGACAATGGGATGCATTCATAACCTACTTTGAGCCCTTTTTCAAGGTAGTTGAAGATACTTCCAATATTTGAACTTCACACCTTGCCACACCCACCACCTATAGCTCACCACTTGTGACCACTCAGCAAAGATCACTTTTATGGTAATTAGGTAAGTAAATTTTGTTCCCATAGAGATACTAGTAAAAAATGTCCAAATATGAAGCAAAGTAACCAAATTAGTTCTTCTTGGTTGCACTTTTAATCTCTCAGGTAGAAACCACACCCAAAAGAGAGTAACAAGCACTGACTTGCAGTCTCGTCACAACAATTTGTCACACTTAATCACAACTCCATCAAATCTTTCCAAAAAGTCTTGATTGTGATGATTAAATCTCTTCCAAAAATGACACTTCACTGCAAAATTACTTCGTCTCAGAATTGTGTTCCACCTCTCCACTGAAGGCATAACTTCCTTGATCAAAATTACTTCACATCAACTCAACACTACACTCACAATTACAAAATACTACCAACACTACAATTCTTCTCAGATCTATCAAGGGATTACTCCGATTGCACTTCACTTAGGATCAAACACAAAAAATGAGTATCATGGCTGTGCAATCTAACATCCAACACACATACTGACTTGCACTTCAGAATTCTCCAAACACTCACATTTACAAATGCAAAGTTGATACTTGGAATTAGGCTCAAGCAACGAGCATTGAAATCAACACTTGACTTTATCTATTCTCAAAAATTATGAATACTAAACAACCACACATTGCAAATGCATCCTTTAAATAGTAGAGCAATCAACAATTATCTAACTAATATACCATTTCCTACAACAACTCTACAAACTTGTAGATCCAAAATGAAAATGAACCTCTTCATATCTCAATCTGTTTCTACTCCGATCCGATGTCTACTTCTTCTTTGGCTTCCAAACCCAATGATCTTCCTATCACTTCTCCTTTTTTGAGTCTACTTCAACTACCAAATCCTCCACTATTTCTACTACTTCTTCACTATGAATTACAATTGAGGTCATGGGTAACCTATCTAACTCTTTATCTTCTGACCCACTCTTCTCTAATGTCTTAGAGGACAACTCTAAAGACACCTGCACTCCTACTTCTACTACTTTGGACTTCTTATCTTCTTGTAGACTACTCCTATGTCTCTCTAACTTTGAGTTCACTAAATCTAATCTGAGACTTACATTATCTCCTACCTCCAACATCTTTCTATCTACTCTTTCCCTTAAACAAATCAGAAGAGTGTTCTGTAACACCCATTTGTGCATGTGTGTGGTATTGTGATATTTAGCTTGGTATTACAAGTACTTAAGAGATATTATTTATATAGAGATAAAGGATGGTTCTATATTAGTCATGGTTAGCTAAAGTTAGTCATAGCTAAGATAGATGGGACCTTACTTTAGAGGAAGTAGAAAAGATGAGCACCACTATTTTGGATTTTAGTGTGTTGACTTGGTATTATTCCTAGGTGTTTGGCTTTGGGGAAAGAGTTGAGAACTCTTGGGCCCGCAAGCCTTTTTGTTTTGAATTCTTCTTTAGTCCAAGGATAGCCCATGTGAAGGAATCCTTGCTTTAGTGGTTGGGTCAAGATAAGGGGAATATGCCCATATGAATGGATATTCCTTTCTACTTTTTGACTTTACTTGACTTTTAGTCTAGTAACTTGAGTTACTACGGTAATTAGTAACTTTGGTACGTAACTATTTCACAAGTATATAAACAAGGGGTGAGGAGGTACTCATCATCCTTTCATTTGCAACTATCTCTCTCTCATTGAGTTCTCTAGTGAGCAATGTCTTGAGTCTTGGAGTGTTAGCCTTGGAGGAGTATGATGGAGTTGGGGTTCCTTGCCTTCTTAGTCCATGGTGCGCTACCATAATAGCCATCAGAGGTTCATCCTGAGTGAGAGACACGCCGGCTCACATTTTTGGTTCCGTTGCCGGGACCTCTCTAGAAGGCAAGATAATGTTCCGCGTCCAATTCTACATTAGGCAGAAGGAGGCTATGAGAACTCACTTGGAGAGAACATTAGGAGAGGAGAGGGCTGAACTTATGTTAGAGAACCAAGATCCATTTGTATACCCTGTAGTTCATTATGATGTCTTTGAGGTGATTTTGTACATCTTGTACACATGAGAGGAATTGGAGAGATTGTGTGAGGTGGATTGCAGATTTTGGGGATTAAGGTGATTTTGGGCAAAATCTCAAGTTTGAGATCTGGATTTGAGATTTCTACACATGATAGCTTGGGTTATCTTTCAGTTAGCACACTTGAAATTATTGAGGGAGCTTCTATGCGCACTGGGCTAGAATTTTTGAAAGTTGATAGGGTAAAGTGCTCCCGCAACTGCATGCTCTCTGGAAAATTGTACAGAGTCTGCCATTTCTTCAATTTTCAGTGAATTGTCCTGAAAATTTCCAAGAAAATTCAGTGCATTGTATTCTACCTGACGCCACAAAAATCAGAGAGAGATCATTTTTGCGCAGTGCGTTATGAGTTTTTGAAGTGAGGGGGGTGGTTTTCAGACCAAATCTGAAATATGGGTGCTGAATAGAAAGGTGTCTAGGCCAAATGGCTCGATGAAAAGATCTAAAATTTTGCAGGGAGGGACACCCTAGAGTTGTGATCAAGTGTGGAAAATTTCAGAGGACTGTGACATATTCGTTGGGAGATTTGAGTGACATTGTGAGGAAGGGTCAATTCTGTAGAGTGGAGATCTCATGCATGAGAAGTTTGAGATCAACAAAAAGCATGTTTGAGTGTTTAGATTCATCTTTGGGAACATGGAAGGTCATCAAGAGTGGAAATTGAGATTATGCAAGGTGCCCCAAGGGTTTGAGGTGATTGTAGGGGTGGATTTGAGGAAAAGAGAGTTTACAATAGAATTTGAAGAGAGTGTTGAGAGGATCCAAAAACCTACACCACTTGGAGGAAAGAGTGAGTCTAAGTGCTTTCTATGTGGAGAGAAGGGACATAAGGCAAGTTCATGTCCATTAACCTTTGAGAGCAAGAGATTGAGGGAAAGGAGAGGCTTACTTGACTTGGGTTTGCATGTTGGACCTTCTTCACCAAGATTGGGAGGGAGAAGATCTAAGACCAAGGAGTTGTGTGAGGTTTGTGGAGTTGAAGGACTTCCAAAAGGACATGAATGTAGTGGAGTAAAAGCACTTTTGGAAACTTTGGTGAAGGATCTTGGAGAGAGTCTTAGTACAGCTACAGATAGTACCACCTTCATCAGCTAGTTCTCAAGATTAGTGATGGAGATAATCTTTCAACTTATGGATAAACTATCCATGAGAGTTAGATTAATATGCACTCTAGGATTTGATGTTGCTATAGAAATCTTGGAGCAACCTGAACCTTTTGTGTTCCCTAGAGTGGATTATTCTCAGATGGTGTTAGTCATGTATATACTCTATTAGTAATAGAGTGGGAGAAAAGAAAAGAGAAAAAAAAAATATTAAGAGAAAAGAAAGATAGTGAGGGGTTAAGATGGGGAAACTTCCGGTTTTCTTTGGCAAGGATGGAGAAGATGTGGAGGCCTTTGTGAGAGACTTCAAGAGAGCTTGCATAGGAAACAATGAGAGGAGGAAGAATGAGTGGGCCTCATTATTACCAGATTTCTTTGAGGATGCAGCACTTACATGGTATGAGTCAGAATACCAAAAGAGAGAGAGGAGAGAGGGGGAGGAGGAGTCTTGGGAGACTTTGACTTCAGCACTCATTGAGAACTTTCTTCCTGATTAGAGTTATGAGAGATTGATGAGTGAGGTTACATTTCTCAAGCAAGGAGATGGAGAGAAAGTGAGGGTCTATGTGGAAAGAGTGGAAAAGTTGGAGTCCAGATTTCGCATAGTGTTGAGGAAGGGTGGGGATGATGTGGAGACTACAATGATTGGCATAGGGGCCATGCTCACCAAGAATTTTGTGGGAGGATTGAGACCACAAATTAGAAGCAAGGTGAGATATGAGAAACCTTCTTCCAAGGTTGAAGCTATCAAGATCGCAATTCGTATGGAGGAGAGTTTGGAAGGGGATGAGAGTGATTTGGTGGTGAAGGAGGTTGTGCATCCTCCTCAAGGCTACAAGTATGGTGGAACTTCTGATACTTTGGTGACAAGGGTTGCACCACAAGTAGTAGTTGCTCCAGTTCTTGCACCTCCACCAAAAGATCCACTCCAAACCATCACAGAACAACTTGCGGATCTCAAGATCAATGTGGTGCAACTATGGGAGAAGAGAGAGGTGGATCAGAATGTAGGGAGAGGACCTAGGAGTTATGGAAACTATCCATATAGAGGAGGCCAACCAGCCAACAATTTCAATGATAGAAATTGTTTTGGTTGTGGAGGAAGAGGCCATATCCAAAGGAATTGCCCAAATTCCACTTACCATGGAGGAAGGGGTTATGAGGGAGCCAATAGAGGGAAAGAGGGAGGTAGTGAAACCCAAGTGGCTCCTAATCCCAACAAAGGTAAGGGGATAGCATCCATAGATGTGGTTGAGAGCAAGTATGAGAAGGGAGAGTGCTCAAACTCCAAGGGTCTTAATTTGGAGCTTTTGGCACAAGAGAAGAAGAGAGCTCGTTTTGCAGAGGATGTTCACTCTTCTCAAGGATTTACTTCAAGCAAGGATACTCCTATGTCTACTAGGAGCACTCGCACCTCAACACCATCAACAACAAAGACTCCAAGGAAGAAGTTGGGGATGGAGGACTTCTTGATCTCAAAGCAACAATGGAACTACAATGTGTTGGAGGATGTTGGTAGTCACAAGGCTAACATCACAGTGGGCCAATTAATTGCTTTGAACCCTACCTTGAGAAAGGAGCTTAGAGGTGGTTTGAGTTCTACAAGGAGCAAAAAGAAGAAGAAGGCAAAAGTTCCAGTATCAATGGGGGTGGTGGATGCCAAGCCAGCACCATGGGAGGCTTGTGAATATGCCTCCAAGATTGATGTAAGAGTGAATGGTCACAACATCAAGGATGCATTGGTTGATGGAGGATCAGCAGTGAATGCCATGTCAGAAAGGTTGATGAAGAAGTTGGGTATGATACCCTCAAGACCTTCAACATTTGTGGTGAGCATGGCAAACAAGCAACAAGTTCGACCAGTAGGGGTGATGGATAAGGTGGTAGTTTCAGTTATGGGAGTTCAAAATCTCATGACTTTCCAAGTCTTGAAGGATTCAAGCTATGACTTACTTCTTGGGAGGCCATGGTTGAGAGCAGCACGCACAACTGATCGATGGCACAAAGGGTACTTGAGGATTGGGCCATCAAACCATAGAGTCACTGTTCCTGTGACTAACACCACCAACACTTCACATTCAGATACCCCATCTTCTAATTATTGGGAATCAGATTCTGAAGAAGGAGCTTCAGGTGTGGACACAAGCATGGAAGAGGAGACTTCCACGGAGGAGGATGAATCTGAATCTGATTCAGATGTGTATCCCTTGTGTGCTATGGATTTTGCACCTAAGCCAGAGGTTTTGAAGGACCCAGATAAATCACCATTGACACTTGAGGAGGTAGAGAGAAGGTTATCTACCCTCAAGTATGGCCCAAATGTTACCAAGGAGGAGAAGGTGAGATTTGAGGAGATTTTCCGCAAGTTCATCCATGTGTTTGCTTTTAGTTACAAGGATTTGAAGGAAGTCACCTTGGAGGAGCACAAGATAGAGGTGGAGTCACATGCAAGACCAATCCGCCAAAAGCAACGTCACATTAGCCCACCAATATCTTTGGTTGTGAAGGAGGAGATTGATAAGCTCAAGGAGGCTGGATTTATCTTTGAGGTGGAGAATTCAGAATGGGTGTCTCCAATTGTCATTGTGAAGAAAAAGAATGGCAAGCTTCGGGTATGTGTGGATTACAAGAAGCTTAATGTTGTTACCAAGAAGGACTACTACCCATTGCCATTCATTGATGAGATCTTGGAGGAGGTTGCAGGTCATGAGAGGTACAGTTTTGGAGATGGTTATAGTGGATATAACCAAATAAAGATTGCACCAGAGCATCAACAACTCACCACATTCACCACACCTTGGGGAACTTATGCTTTCAAGGTCATGCCTTTTGGGCTTTGCAATGCTCCAGCCACATTCCAACGGTTCATGAACAAGGTATTTGAACCTTTCATTGGGAAATTTGTGAGAGATTTCATTGATGACTTTTGTGTCTATGGGAGCAAGGAGGAGCACTTTGAGCACCTAATCAAAGTCTTGCAACGCTTGGATGAGGCAAATGCATCACTCAACCCAGAGAAGTGCATTTTTGGATGTGAAGAAGGTCTACTTTTGGGGCACATCATCTCCAAGGATGGAATAGCAGTTGATCCTGAGAAGGTGAGGAAAATCTCAGACCTTCCATTCCCTTCAAGCTTGACAAAGTTACGCCAATTCTTGGGAATGGTTGGGTACTATAGGAGGTTCATCTTCTCATTTTCCAACAAGGCTTATGCATTGACCATCTACATGAAGAAGGGTGTAGATTACATGGTGATTTTGGAAGACAAGGAGGCTCTCAAAGCTTTTGAGGAGCTCAAGCAATCCCTTGTTGTAGCTCCAATTCTTGCTAAACCTGATTGGAGTAAGCCTTTCATCCTCTACACTGATGCTTCTAATGTAGCTATAGGATGCACTCTTAGTCAATTAGACCAAGATGGGCATGATCATCCAATAGCTTATGCTAGTAGGCAGATGGTTTCAGCAGAGAAGAACTACTCTGTCACAGAGAGAGAAGGGTTGGCAGTGATCTTTGGTCTCAAGAAGTTTAGACACTACTTGATTGGAGGGAAAGCCACAATTGTCACGGATCACAAGGCTTTGAAGTACATCTTCAACAAGACTAATGTTGAAGGGAGACTAGCAAGATGGATGATACTCTTGTCTGAGTATGACTACACAATTGAGGATAGGCCAGGAAAGAAACATGCAAATGCTGATTTGTTATCTAGAGCCTATGATCATGATGGAGATGAGCCAGTAGATGATTCCTTCCCGGATGAGGAGCTCATGACAATCTCAGTCACTCAAGAGATTCCAATGGAGTACAAGGAGATTGTGGATTTTGTGACAAGAGGTAACTATCCAGAAGGGATGCATGCTAGGGAGAGGAAGGCCCTTGCAGCAAGATCTAGACCTTACACAATGGTGGAGGATATTCTTTTTCACCAAGGAGCAGATGGTCTACTTCGAAGAGCAGTGGGTAAGGAAGAGTCTATCCTACTCATAAAGGAGTTTCATGAAGGTTTAGTATGTGGAGGACACTTTGCAGGAAAGGTGACTGCTTTCAAGATTCTAGATGCAGGTTACCATTGGAGAGGGATTTTCAAGGATTGTCTTGATTATTGCAAAACTTGTCATGTTTGTCAAGCTTTTGCTAGAAAGTCTACATCCACTCCACCACTTAGATCAATTCCATTGCTAGGACCTTTTGAGAAGTGGGGAATTGATTTTGTAGGACCTCTCAATAGAACCCCAAGGAACAATCGGTACATTGTGGTAGTTACTGATTACCTTACCAAGTGGGTTGAGGCTAGACCATTGAGGGACAAGAATGAAGATGAAGTGGGTAGATTTCTTTATGAACGCATTATCACTAGGTTTGGATGCCCTTTGGAGTTGGTTTCTGATAGAGGAGGAGAGTTTACAGGAAGCATTACTACAGCCATGCTACGACATTTCTCTATCACACATAGAGTAACTACATCCTATAAGCCAAATTCCAATGGCTTGGCAGAGAGAACCAATCAGACCTTGTGCATGATGTTGGCCAAAGATGCAGAAATGGAGGGGGCTAAACATCATTGGGACAAGAGGATTCATGCAGTTTTGTGGGAGTATAGGACAACCATGAAGACTTCCACTGGATATTCTCCATTCCAATTGGTGTATGGTATTGAGTCTACCTTACCTATTCACTTTGATCTTCCTACCTTCCAAAGCATTCATAGGAGATTGAAGAAAGCACAAGGAAGTGATGCAGGGAAGTCAAGGAAGGATCAACTCATGGAGTTGGAAGAGGCAAGAGCAGTTGCTATGGTTCGAGTGGAGCAAGCCCAAAGGAAACAAAAGGAGAGCTATGACAAGAGGCAAGGCAAGAAGAAGGTGGAGCCTTTCAAAGAAGGTGATTGGGTAATGTTGTTTGATTCCATTCGATTCAAGAGAGTGCAAAAGAAGTTGTTGCCTAAGTACTTTGGACCTTTCATAGTAGAGAAGGTGTGGGGCAATTACACCTATGATCTCAAGGAGTTGGGAGGAAGACACTTTGATAGGATTAACCATGATAAGTTGAAGATGTACCATAGAAGGTAGAGAGACCTTCACTTTGAGGACAAAGTGAAAACTTAGTCCGGGGGTAAATGTAACACCCATTTGTGCATGTGTGTGGTATTGTGATATTTAGCTTGGTATTACAAGTACTTAAGAGATATTATTTATATAGAGATAAAGGATGGTTCTATATTAGTCATGGTTAGCTAAAGTTAGTCATAGCTAAGATAGATGGGACCTTACTTTAGAGGAAGTAGAAAAGATGAGCACCACTATTTTGGATTTTAGTGTGTTGACTTGGTATTATTCCTAGGTGTTTGGCTTTGGGGAAAGAGTTGAGAACTCTTGGGCCCGCAAGCCTTTTTGTTTTGGATTCTTCTTTAGTCCAAGGATAGCCCATGTGAAGGAATCCTTGCTTTAGTGGTTGGGTCAAGATAAGGGGAATATGCCCATATGAATGGATATTCCTTTCTACTTTTTGACTTTACTTGACTTTTAGTCTAGTAACTTGAGTTACTACGGTAATTAGTAACTTTGGTACGTAACTATTTCACAAGTATATAAACAAGGGGTGAGGAGGTACTCATCATCCTTTCATTTGCAACTATCTCTCTCTCATTGAGTTCTCTAGTGAGCAATGTCTTGAGTCTTGGAGTGTTAGCCTTGGAGGAGTATGATGGAGTTGGGGTTCCTTGCCTTCTTAGTCCATGGTGCGCTACCATAATAGCCATCAGAGGTTCATCCTGAGTGAGAGACAGGCCGGCTCACAGTTCATGTTTACATCTTTCGTTCTCCTCTTTTGAGTTTCTTGCACCAACAATTTCAATTCATGCAATCTTGCTTCCCGCAACCTTCCTTTAGACTCCGTGCAAAACATGGCTTGCAATCTCCCAACAACTTCTCCTACTGATTTTGATGCATACCCCCAAGATTTTTCTACCTTCAACTCTTCTCGGTACATCTTCAACTTGTCTTTGTACTCAACATCAAGCATCTTCTTCTCCTCCGCATAATGAGAACTCTATAGCTCAACACTTCTTACCAAGTCTCTCAATCTTTCTTCCTCTTGGTGTTGGATAAACAACTCTCTCTACTATGCTTTATCCTTTCCTGCTGCACTCTTCTTTAGGCTTTCTAACTCCTGCTCCATCACAACTGCCATCACTTTCACATGAATAGTCTTGATGCAAGCTTCACTGACCTCCTCTTTTATCTTTGTCAGCAACATTGTTTGCTCCTTCAACTCTTTGGCTTGATGATGCATCTCTTTTCCCCTATTCTTGAAACTCTCTTGCAAATTCTCTAACGTCTTCTTCTTCAAGACTACATCCACCTAAAGCTCCTCAACTTCTTCTTCTCTTTGGGTTACACTTTCCCGTAATCCCTTCACTTTTTCTAGTAGATACTTCACCACCTGCAACTCATTTTTCACCTTCATATGATCTTGCGGTATTACCTTTTGCTGCACCTCCAACAGCTCCAACAGCTCCAACAATGGAGTCATGATCTGCATTAAATATTGTACTCCTCCAAAGTTCTCTTTGTCTTTGGCTCCATCTCCGTATTTGGTTTCTTCCACCGGTGCCTTCTTTGGAAGTCATGATCTTTGTACTTTTAGTGATACAGCTTCCAAGCTTCCTTCTTCCTTACCAGCTGAACTCGGTCCTACAAGGTCTTCCATTGTTGATTTCTTGTCTCTGCCTTCCTTGTGGTCTTCTTTCTTTGGCTCTGCATCTATCTCTTCCATGACCAGTTCCAAACAAGAATGATCTCTTCCTTGCATACAATCAATTACCACATGAAATTCTTCATCTTCTTCCACTTTAGCTGATTGCTGAACTTCCTCTTCACCATCACTCTCACTTCCGGATTCCACACTTTGTAGTGTGAGCTCCGCTCCTTCTGAGTCTTCTCCTTTGGACTCTATCTCTCCTTCAGACTTTGTTTCCCAAGTCTCCTCCTTTATTGCCTTCTTACCTTGCAGAGTAAGTCTTTGGGTCTTCCATTGTGTTTGAGGCAACACTACCTCTTTGGGTTTAGTCCACTTCTTTGTCTTTGGACCTCCTCCTTCCACCCTCTCTCTTTGTCCCATTTTGGTAAAATAATCATTGTTGGCTCGCAGGTATGACATGTAATGCTGCTCCTCTTCACCCGCTTCTTGTTGTAGATCAAGATGGAAATGTGACACCATGCAATGCCTCTTCTCTATTGTCGGAAAATTCAATCCAAAGTAGAAGTGTGATGCAAATGGTGCAAAGTAATGTAGAGGTGAATTGGCTCTCTAATTGACGATCATCTACCTTATTTGCTGGTGGAAGCACTTTGCCCAATTTACCTTCACTCCTACAAACATCTGATGGAAGAAGACTGCTTGCTGCATGTTCACATATGTCGTTTGTTTGGGTTTGAACATGGCCATTATTGCTTCTACAATACTTTGTTTAATCGGGCTCGATAGGACTCCACTTTGTAACCATTGGTAGTACATGGGGCAAAGGAAATTTTTTGGATTTCTATAGACTCCTCTACAACATCACACTTTTGGTAGAAGGTGATCCCAATTGCCTCTCCTACTTCCTTCCCCAATACTAACCTCCAATCTGACTCAGTCCATTAAGCCGGATTTCCTCTCTTCTCCTCAACTTTGGGGCCTTCCTATAATTATTGGCAGCTATCTCTAGCATGACTCATGGAAATTCCAATTCCATGCTAAAAATGTAATCCAAAGTTTATTCAAGACCTTGATCCTTAGTATGACATCTAACCTCCAAATTGCAAAACTCCTCACTACGAGTGCGTTCTTAGCCTTCTTTGCAATGATTTGCTCTCTAGTTCCTTGGCACTGATAAACCATCCCCTCTCTTGGACGCGATACTCTAACCACTTCTGGACTTTGGAAAATTTCACTCTCAATTGGCTTCTTGACGTGCATTACTGTAGGACAACTACTCAGAGGAACAAGATACCTATTTGACATATTTGATTTCCCCTTGCGCAATTGCAATTTTATATTAACCTGAAGTGCAGTCATTCTTCACTCAATTTCAAAATTGACTCCTACTTCTTCTATGTGTTGGTTCCTTGTCCTTGTCAAGGCCTTCTTCTCCCGCCTCCACCATTTCTTGAAGTGTACTTTCTTGCCACATAGAAAGGTTGTTACACCATCTTTGTATTAGCTTTCACTTCCCGATCCAAAGATGCCCTTCTTTGGACTTGCTTCTTTGTAATCCCATCCGAGTTCTTCCAGTTCCCAACCCCAAGTCAAATTCTTTGGGTTTACTCTAAAGACACACCAGTCCATTCTTTCCTTCTTAATTTGGCTTTCTTACTAACTTCTTCAAAACTTTAACAAAACAAAAGAAAACAAAAAATGTGAGTACCACATACTTCCTCCCTCAAATGTGAGCATCCCCACAAACACTGACAACCGGTTCTTTATACAAAGTCAGTTCCATGGTCCAATATTTTCTAACTTTCCACCCGTTTACTTGAGTGCAAAAGGATTGCCTTTTAGGTCTGAAAGTTTAATAGAGCCATTGGCATATATTTGCACAACATGATATGGCCCCATCCACCTTAAATGTAGTTGGCCCAGAAGAAATAGTCGGTGATTGTCATATAACAATACCAAATCACCCTCTTGAACAACCACAAGCTTGATTCTCTTATTGTGCCTAACCTTCCTCTATTCTTGCACTTCCTTTGTGGTTTGCATTGCATTGTCCCTTTTCTCTTCTAATCATATTAGTTGATGGATTTGAAGGTCCTAGCTTTCTTCCTCCGACAATCATTCCTCACAAAGAATCCAATATGATGGTACTTCAAATTCAATTGGTAGTATGAGATGCAATCCGTATGTCAAGAAATATGGAGTTTGTTTGGTTGTAATCTTTTCAGTTTTTTTGTATGCCCACAAAGCTGTAGGTAATTTCATGTCTCAATTGTAGGCATAATTGACTATCACTTTGTTCAAAATTTTACACAACAATCCATTGGCCTTCTCCGTTAGTCCATTTGCTTTTAGACTATAGGGGGTCGTCTTTCAATGTTTAATCTGGAAGTACTTGGTTAATGATTCCACCATGGAGTTCAAAAAATGAGTTCCCCGATCACTGACCAATTCTAAAAGACACTTGTAACATGAAATGATGTTTTGGAAGAAAATTTTTGTGACTAGGAAGTAGCCGTCGGTTTTCCTATTCTAAGTTAGGCATCACAACTTTGAATATGGGCGTAAGTGTCTTTATACATCATAGGCCACCAATACCCTACTGAAAGGATTTTCTTCATAATATTCTCCAGGGCATAATGTCCTCCCAATGCTTTAGAGTGTAAGGACTCAATGACTCCTCCAACTTTGTATGCCTCCAAACATCTCAGAAGTACTTTGTGTTTGCCAATCTTAAATAAAATGTTGTGTTTTAGTTGGTACGATCCCATCTTCTTGAGGAAGACTGCACTTTGCTCCGGATCTAGCCCCTTAGGACAATGACAAGTATGCAGATAGTGATATTTGGCTGCATACCTTGTACTTTGCATAGCCATTAACTTGATATAGCTCTTCATCAAGAAACCAATCATTGACTTCCAAGTCTTGGTCTTGAGTTTCTAACCTGGATAGGAAGTCTGCATTTCAATACAAAGCTCCCTTCTTTACTTGTACAATGTATGTGAATTCTTGTAACAACAAAGCTTGCAATTGGCTTGGACAAATCTGCCTTCTTGACCAAATGTTGCAATGCTCAATGGTCAACATAGAAGACAAACGTGTATCCCAACAGGTAGTGGCAAAACTTCTTGCAGGCATAAACCATTCCAAGTGCTTCTCTTTTAGTTGTCAAATAGTTCTTTTTTGAAACTGATAATTCTTGGCTGTATATAAATCGAGTAGTCCTTCTTCTTCTTGTCCTTGTAACTTAAGAGGACTCCATAAGTTGCCATGGACAAAGTGTCCACATACACATGAAAAAGGACATCCAATCTAGAGCCCTCATAATTGGTGCTTCAACCAGTTTCTTCTTCAATACTTGGAAGCTTCTTCTTGTTTTGCTTCCCACAAGTAGTCTTTGGACTTCTTCAGAAGCTTTGTTAGGAATATAACAAGCACCACATAGTTTGAAATGAAGAATTTTTAGTATCCAACATGTCTTAAGAAGGCTCTTAGCTCCTAGATGTTTTTAGGGGATTCCAAAGTTGAGATAACTTTCACCTTCTCAACATCAACTTCAATACCTCGGCTTGATGCCCGATGCCCCAGAAGAATTCCCTCCTTCATTGCAAAGAAGCATTTATTTGGGTGTAATGACAAATTGGCAAAATGACACCTTCAAAAGTTTGGTGAAGGTAATCTAAATGTACTTCTTTTTGCCCAAACACACAAAAATTATCAATGAAGACTTCCACAAATTTGTGCAAAAAATCCTTGAAGATTGCATTCATCATCCAATGGAAAGTAGTGGGAGCATTACACAACCCAAAGGGCATTTGCTTATGGAAAGTAGTGGGAGCATTACACAACCCAAAAGGCATTTGATTATAAGCAAAAGTACCCCAATCGGTAGTGAATGTAGTTTTATCCTTGTCTTCTTCTTGGATGAATACTTGATTATACCTTGAAAATCCATCAAGAAAATTGTAGCAAGGATGACCAGCTACTTGGTCCAAAATTGTATTGGTAAAAGGCAAGGGATGATGATCCTTTAGTATGATTGCATTCAGCTTGCAAAAATCTTGCAAAAATCTTGGCACACTCAAATCTTCCCAATTTTCTTCTTTGGGACAATGATAATGGGTGAGACACACTTACTGCTTAAGAAAGGGAAGAATATTCAGGCCCCTAGGTACTTGTTGATTTCATCTTTGACCAAGGGCGAGTACTTTGGGTTCAGGCGGTATTCTCTTTGCCAAACCAGAACTGCACCTTCAACTAGATCAATCAGATATTCTCCAAATTCGTGTAGAACACCTGGCATTTGATCAATAGACCAGGCAAATACATCCTAGAATTCTATAAATAGGGTAATGTATCCTGCCAACTCCTCCAAAGTGTTGTCTTCAAAATTTTGAGATTTTTCCTTCAGTCAAGACAACATCTTGACAATCATCGGGGTTAATGATTCCTTCAACATGACTGACTTGGCTCCACCCGAGTCACATTGCAGTCAAACTCCCTTCCTCTAAGTCATTTTCACCCAAGGTGATGTCGTATGGGTCTTTGGTCTTTTCCAAGTAATTGACTTGGACCTCATCTTTGGAGTCTCCTAAAGATGAAAATGATGAATCTTTGGATTCATATTCATCTTCTGACAAAGTTGTTTCCTCAAGGTGAGGAACCTTTATCCAACTCACCATCACCAGCTTTTGGTCTTTGGAAAAAATGTCCTTGAACCGCAATTTCTAGTGGTGCCAATCCATAACAACTTGGGCACTGTACAACCATGGTCTTCCGATCAACAGTGGGTAACCAGTTTTGATTGCTATCACAACACAATGTAGTTTAAATTGAAGGGCACCTCAATGATTATGGTAATATTTGACAGCATGCCTAAAGGCTGTCTCCTGGTTTGATCCACAAATTTCAGAATTTGGGGTGTTGCTTCAAACATTGTATACCCCAATCAATGTGTAGTGTCTTCTATCATGATTGACTCCAAATCAATGGGCATGGATGTGATCATGCAGCCTGCAATCTCTGTGTCCACTTTGGGAGATCCCAAATCTTCTTGTTTAATCCGATAAATGGTAGGCAAGTCTTTCTTGGTCATCGCCCTTACTTTCTTGAGGGCTGAACTCAACTGCTTCTTGTACAACTTGTTGTCCTCCCACAATTGCTTAAATGTGACATTAGCACTTGTAGACACCAAATCAGCCACAATATCATACTGAGGGACTCCTCCCAACTTCATCTTCTTCACCTTTGTCTTTGCGTACAAAGTCTCTCCTTGTTCAAATCAGACTTTGGGGTGCTTTAAGATGGTGATTGGAGTACTGGCGGTCTTAACACAAAGTTCTTCGGGTTTGCCTACCTTGGCTTGGATTGGATCCTTTGGATCTGATATCCACCAGAAACACAAGAGGACCCATCTTCTTATCTTTCAAACTCATCTCCCAAGTTGTTTGTACTGCTTCATTGATTTCCTTTTGCAAAGCTTTAGCTTTGGCTTTTGCTAGAATCTTTTACTCCTTGGCAAAAATAATAGCTTTTGGACACAACCTCTTTTCCTTTTGTGAAGACAAAGATATAGTACTTGCTTCTTTGGGATCATGCTTCTTCTTACCCGAGCATGTCTTGTGAGCCGGGTTGTCTCACTCAAGATGAAACTCTGATGGCTATTATGGTAGCGCACCATGGACTAAGAAGGCAAGAAACCCCAACTCCATCATACTCCTCCAAGGCTAACACTCCAAGACTCAAGACATTGCTCACTAGAGAACTCAATGAGAGAGCACTATTTATAAATGAAAAAATGATGAGTACCTCCTCACCCTTAGTTTATATACTTGTGAAATAGTTATGCACCAAAGTTACTAATTACTAGAGTAACTCAAGTTACTAGGGTAAAAGTCAAGTAAAGTCAAAAAGTATAAAGGAATATCCATCCACATGGGCATATTCCACTAAGCATGTTATCTTATCTTGACCCAACCACTAAGTCAAGGATTCCTTCACAAGGGCTATCCTTGGACTATGGAGAAATCCAAAACAAAAAGGCTTACGGGCCTAAGAGTTCTCAACTCTTTCTTCAAAGCCAAACACCTAGGAATAATACTAAGTCAACACACTAGAATCCAAAATAGTGGTGCTCATCTTTTCCACTTCCTCTAAATTAAGGTCCTCACTATCTTAGCTATGACTAACTTTAGCTAATCATGACTAATGTAGAACCATCCTTTATCTCTATATAAATAATATCTCTCAAGTATTTGTAATACTAAGCTAAATATCATAATACCACACACATGCAAAAATGGGTGTTACATTTACCTTCGGACTAAGTTTTCACTTTGTCCTCAAAGTGAAGGTCTTTCTACCTTCTATGATACATCTTCAACTTATCATGGTCAATCATATCAAAGTGTCTTCCTCCCAACTCCTTGAGATCATAGGTATAATTACCCCACACCTTCTCCAATATGAAAGGTCCAAGTGCGTAGGCAAAAACTTCTTTTGCATTCTCTTGAATTGAATGGAATCAAACAACATTACACAATCACCTTCTTTGAAAGGCTCCACTTTCTTCTTGCCTTGCCTCTTGTCATAGCTCTCCTTTTGTTTCCTTTGGGCTTGCTCCACTGGAACCATAGCAATTGCTCTTGCCTCTTCCAATTCCATGAGTTGATCCTTCCTTGACTTCTTTGCATCACCTCCTTGTGCTTTCTTCAATCTCCTATGAATGCTTTGGAAGGTAGGAAGATCAAAGTGAATAGGTAAGGTAGACTCAATACCATATACTAATTGAAATAGAGAATATCCGGTGGAAGTCTTCATGGTTGTCCTATACTCCCACAAAACTGCACAAATCCTCTTGTCCCAATGATGTTTAGTCCCTTCCATTTTTTCATCTTTGGCCAACATCATGCACAAGGTCTGATTGGTTCTCTCTGCCAAGCCATTGGAATTTGGCTAATAGGATGTAGTTATTCTATGTGTGATAGAGAAATGTTGTAACATGGCTGTAGTATTGCTTCCTGTAAACTCTACTCCTCTATCAAAAACCAACTCCAAAGGGCATCCAAACCTAATGATAATGCATGCGTTCATAAAGAAATCTACCCACTCATCTTCATTCCTATCCCTCAATGGTCTAGCCTCAACCCAATTGGCAAGGTAATCAGTAACTACCGCAATGTACCAATTGTTCCTTGGGGTTCTATTGAGAGGACCTACAAAATCAATTCCCCACTTCTCAAAAGGTCCTAGCAATGGAATTGATCTAAGTGGTGGAGTGGAAGTAGATTTTCTAGCAAAAGCTTGACAAACATGACAAGTTTTACAATAATCAAGACAATCCTTGAAAATTCCTCTCCAATAGTAACCTGCATCTAGAATCTTGAAAGCAATCAACTCTCTTGGAAAATGTCCTCCACACACTAAACCTTCACGAAACTCCTTTAAGAGTAGGATAGACTCTTCCTTACCCATTGCTCTTTGAAGTAGACCATCTGCTCTTTGGTGAAAAAGAATATCCTCCACCATTGTGTAAGGTCTAGATCTTGCTGCAAGGGCCTTCCTCTTCATAGCATGCATCCCTTTTGGATAGTTACTTCTTGTCACAAAATCCAAAATCTCCTTTTACTCCATTGGAACCTCTTGAGTGACTGAGATTATCATGAGCTCCTCATCCGGGAAGGAATCATCCACTGGCTCATCTCCATTATGATCATAGGCCCTAGATAACAAATCAACATTTGCATGTTTCTTTCTTGGCCTATCCTCAATGGTGTAGTCATACTCAAACAAGTGTATCAACCACCTTGCTAGTCTCACTTCAACATTAGGCTTGTTGAAGATGTACTTCAAAGCCTTGTGATCTGTGACAATGGTGACTTTCCCTCCAATCAACTAGTGTCTAAACTTCTTGAGACCAAAGATCACTACCAATTGTACTCTCTCCATGACAGAGTAGTTCTTTTCTGCTAAAACCATCTGCCTACTAGCATAAGCTATTGGATGATGATGCTCATCTTGGTCTAATTGACTAAGAGTGCATCCTATAGCTAGATTAGAAGCATTAGTGTAGAGGATGAAAGGATTACTCCAATTAGGTTTAGCAAGAATTGGAGCTACAACAAGGGATTGCTTGAGCTCATCAAAAGCTTTGAGAGCCTCCTTGTCCTCCAAAATCACCATGTAATCTACACCCTTCTTCATATAGATGGTCAATGCATAAGCCTAGTTGGAAAATGAGAAGATGAACCTCCTACAATACCCAACCATCCCCAAGAATTGGCATAAATTTATCAAGCTTGAAGGGAATGGAAAGTCTGAGATTTTCCTCACCTTCTTAGGATCAACTACTATTGCATCCTTGGAGATGATGTGCCCCAAAAGTAGACCTTCTTCATATCCAAAAATGCACTTCTCTGGGTTCAGTGATGCATTTGCCTCATCCAAGCGTTGCAAGACTTTGATTAGGTGCTCAAAGTGCTCCTCCTTGCTTCCATAGATACAAAAGTCATCAATGAAGTCTCTCACAAATTTCCCAATGAAAGGTTCAAATACCTTGTTCATGAACCATTGGAATGTGGCTAGAGCATTGCAAAGCCAAAAAGGCATGACCTTGAAAGCATAAGTCCCACATGGTGTGGTGAATGTGGTGAGTTGTTGATGCTCTGGTGCAATCTTGATTTGGTTATATCCACTATAACCATCTCCAAAACTATACCTCTCATGACATGCAATCTCCTCCAAGATCTCATCAATGAATTAAAATGGGTAGTAGTCCTTCTTGGTAACAATCTTGAGCTTCTTATAATCCACACATACCCAAAGCTTGCCATTCTTTTTCTTCACAATGACAATTGGAGACACTTATTCTAAATTCTCCACCTCAAAGATAAATCCAGCCTCCTTGAGCTTATCAATCTCCTCCTTCACAACCAAAGATATTGGTGGGCTAATGCAATGTTGCTTTTGGCGGATTGGTCTTGCATGTGCCTCCACCTCTATCTTGTGGTCCTCCATGGTGACTTCCTTTAGATCCTTGTAACTAAAAGCAAACACATGGATTAACTTGCGGAAAATCTCCTCAAATCTCACCTCCTCCTCCTTGGTAACATTTGGGCCATACTTGAGGGTAGATAACCTTCTCTCTATCTCCTCAAGTGTCAATGGTGATTTATCTGGGTCCTTAAAAACCTCTGGCTTAGGTGCAAAATCCATAGCACACAAGGGATACACATCTGAATAAGATTCAAATTCATCCTCTTCCATGGAAGTCTCCTTTTCCATGCTTGTGTCCACACTTGAAGCTCCTTCTTCAAAATCTGATTCCCAATAATCAGAAGATGGTGTATCTGAATGTGAAGTGTTGGTGGTGTTAGTCATAGAAATTGTGACTCTTTGGTTTGATGGCCCAATCCTTAAGTACCCTTTGTGCCATCGATCAGTTGTGCATGCTATTCTTAACCATGGCCTCCCAAGAAATAAGTCATAGCTTGAATCCTTCAAGACTTGGAAAGTCATGAGATTTTGAACTCCCATAATTGAAACTACCACCTTATCCATCACCCCTATTGGTCAAACTTGTTTCTTGTTTGCCATGCTCACCATAATGTTGAAGGTCTAGAGGGTATCATATCCAACTTCTTCATCAACCTTTCTGACATGGAATTCATTGCTGATCCTCCATCAACCAATTCATTCTTGATGTTGTGACCATTCACTCTCACATCAATCTTGGAGGCATATTCACAAGCCTCCCATGGTGCTGGCTTGGCATCCACCACCCCCATTGATATTGGAGCTTTTTCCTTCTTCTTCTTGCTCCTTGTAGAACTCAAACCACCTCTAAGCTCCTTTCTCAAGGAAGGGTTCAAAGCAATCAATTGGCTCACTATGATGTTAGCCTTGTGACTACCAACATCCTCCATCACATTGTAGTTCCATTGTTGCTTTGAAATCAAGAAATCCTCCATCCTCAACTTCTTCCTTGGAGTCTTTGTTGTTGATAGTGTTGAGGTGCAAGTGCTCCTAGTAGACATAGGGGTATCCTTGCTTGGAGTAAATCCTTGAGAAGAGTGAACATCCTTTGCAAAACAAGCTCTCTTCTTCTCTTGTGCCAAAAGCTCCAAATTAAGACCCTTGGAGTTTGAGCACTCTTCCTTCTCATACTTGCTCTCAACTACATCTATGGATGCTATCCCCTTAATCTTTTTTGTATTAGGAGCCACTTGGGTTTCACTACCTCCCTCTTTTTGTCTATTGGCTCTCTCATAACTCCTTCCTCCATAATAAGTGGAATTTGAGCAATTCCTTTGGATATGGCCTCTTCCTCCACAACCAAAACAATTTCTATTATTGAAATTTTTGGCTAGTTGGCCTCCTCTACATGGATTGTTTCTATAACTCCTAAGCCCTCTCCCTACATTCTGATCTACCTCTCTCTTCTCCCATAATTGTACCACATTGATCTTGAGATCTGCAAGTTGTTTTGTGATGCTTTGAAGTGGATCTTTTGGTGGAGGTGCAAGAACTGGAGCAACTACTACTTGTGGTGCAACCCATGCCATCAAAGTATCAAAAGTTTTACCATAATTGTAGCCTTGAGGAGGATGCACAACCTCCTCTTCACCACCAAATCACTCTCATCTCCTTCCAAACTCTCCTCCATATGAATTGCAATCTTGATAGCTTCAACCTTGGAAGAAGGTTTCTCATATCTCACCTTGCTTCTCATTTTTGGTCTCAATCCTCCCACAAAATTCTTGGTGAGCATAGCTCCTATGCCAATCATAGTAGTCTCTACATCATCCCCACCCTTCCTCAACACTATGCGAAATCTGGACTCTAACTTTTCCACTCTTTCCACATAGACTCTCACTTTCTCTCTATCTCCTTGCTTGAGAAAGGTAACTTCATCATAAATCTCTCATAAATCTTATCTAGAAGAAAGTTCTCAATGAGTGCTGAAGTCAAAATCTCCCAAGACTCTTCTTTGCACATCTCTCCTCTCTCTTTTGGTATTTTGACTCATACCATGTAAGTGCTGCATCCTCAAAGAAATTTGGTAATAATGAGGCCCATTCATTCTTCCTCCGTTCATTGTTTCCTATGTAAGCTCTCTTAGAGCCTCTCACAAAGGCCTGCACATCTTCTCCATCCTTGCCAAAGAAAACCGGAAGTTTCCCCATCTTAACCCCTCACTATCTTTCTTTTCTCTCAATTTTTCTTTTTCTCCTTTCTTTTCTCTCACTCTATAACTAATAGAGTATGTACATGACTAAGACCATTTGAGAGTAATCCACCCTAGGGAACACAAAAGGTTCAGGCTGCTCCAAGTTTTCTACAACAACATCAAATCCTAGACTGCATATTAATCAAACCTTCATGGATAGTTTATCCATAAGTTGAAAGATTATGTCCATCACTAATCTTGAGAACTAGCTGATGAAGGTGGTAGTATTTCTATAGCCATACTAAGACTCTCTACAAGATCCTTCACCAAAGTATCCAAAAGTGCTTTTACTCCACTACACTCATGTCCTTTTGGAAGTCCTTCAACTCCACAAACCTCACACAACTCCTTGGTCTTAGATCTTCTCCCTCCCAATCTTGGTGGAGAAGGTCCAACATGCAAACCCAAGTCAACTAATCCTCTCCTTTCCCTCAATCTCTTGCTCTCAAAGGTCAATGGATATGAACTTGCTTTATGTCCCTTCTCTCCACATAGAAAGCACTCAGACTCACTCTTTCCTCCAAGTGGTGTAGGTTTTTGAATCCTCTCAACACTCTCTTCAAATTCTATTCTAAACTCTCTTTTCCTCAAATCCACCCCTAAAATCACCTCAAACCCTTGGGGAACCTTTCATAGTCTCAATTTCCACTCTTGATGACCCTCTATGTTCCCAAGATGAATCTAAACATCAAACATGCTTTTTGTTGTTCTCAAACTCCTCATGCATGAGATCTCAACTTTACAAAATTGACCCTTCCTTACAATGTCACTCAAACCTCTCAACTTGTATGTCAAAGTCTTTAAAAATTTTCACACTTGATCACAACTCCAGGGCATCCCTCCTTGAAAAATTTCAAATATTTTCATGAAGCCATTTGGCCTTGACACCTTTCTATTCAACACATATATTTCAGATTTGGTCTAAAAACCACCCCCTCACTTAAAAACTCATAACTCTTTGCGCAAGAATGATCTCTCTCTAATTTTTGTGTCAATAGGTAGGATACAATGCACTTAATTTCTTGGAAATTTTCAGAAAATCTATTGAAAATTGAAGAGATGACAGACTCTATACAATTTTCTAGAGAGCATGCAGTTGAGGGAGCAGTTTACCCTATCAACTTTCAAAAATTCTAGCCCAATGCGCATAGTAGCTCTTGCAATAATTTCAAGTGTGATAATTGAAAGATAACCCAAAATATTATATGTAGAAATTTCAAGTCCAGATCTTAAACTTGAGATTTCACCCAAAATCACCTTAATCCTAAAATCTGCAATCCACCTCACACAATCTCTCCAAATCCTCTCAAGTGTACAAACTGGACAAAATCACCTAAAGAAATTATAATGAACTAGAGGATATACAAATGGATCCAAGTTCTCTTACATAAGTTCAGCCCTTTCCTCCCCTAAAGTTCTCTCCAAGTGATCTCTCATAGCCTCTTTATGTCTAATATAGAATTGTGTGCGGAACATTATCTTGCCTTCTAGAGAGATCCCGACAATGGAGCCAAAAATGTGAGCCGGCCTATTTCTCACTCAGGATGAACCTCTGATGGCTATTATGGTAATGCACCATGGACTAAGAAAGCAAAGAACCCCAACTCCATCATACTCCTCCAAGGCTAACACTCCAAGACTCAAGACATTGCTCACTAGAGAACTCAATGAGAGAGAGATAGTTACAAATGAAAGAATGATGAGTATATACTTGTGAAATAGTTACGCACCAAAGTTACTAATTATTGGAGTAACTCAAGTTACTAGGCTAAAAGTCAAGTAAAGTCAAAAAGTATAAAGGAATATCTATCCACTTGGGCATAGTCCACTAAGCATGTTATCTTATCTTGACCCAACCACTAAGTCAAGGATTCCTTCACAAGGGCTATCCTTGGACTATAGAAGAATCCAAAACAAAAAGGCTTGCGGGCCCAAGAGTTCTCAACTCTTTCTTCAATGTCAAACACCTAGGAATAATACTAAGTCAACACACTAGAATCTAAAACAGTGGTGCTCATCTTTTCCATTTCCTCTAAAGTAAGGTCCCCACTATCTTATCTATGACTAACTTTAGCTAATCATGACTAATGTAGAACCATCCTTTATCTCTATATAAATAATATCTCTCAAGTATTTGTAATACTAAGCTAAATATCATAATACCACACACATGCACAAATGGGTATTACAGTCTCAACCTTCAAAGTTTTGAGGTCTGGCCATTCTCCTTCAAAGGCCTGACTCCCTTCTTGAGGCCTCTCCTCCTTAAGTGTTATACAATTTACATTGGTATCCTCTTTTGCTTGGAGTGCAACACACTCAGTTGGGGTATGTACATATTTTACATGTGGCTTTGGGTTTGGTGGTTGCGGGCACTGATTTCAAATATGACCTGATCCCTTATAATTCATGCACAACGAGACATACCCAATTTGCCGTCTTGGCTCTAGAGAGTTTGGAGACCAATGTCCTATTGAGTCACATTTATAACAAGCACCCGATGCAACATTTGGAGGCCTATTTGGCTGCCCATTGGTGGTCTTCATGGGGGAGCATAGTTGCTATACTCCCTTGATCCGTACCTCGGACCTTGATATAATGTGCTTGCTTGAGGCTGTTCCTCTTGGGTCTGGTACAAAGCCTCATCCTCCTCACTTTGGTCCCAACCTGGAACCCAATCAATTTGTTGCACTAGAAATGCAATGTGAGTCAAACACTTTGTATTAGCGTGGCCGGATTTACTACACGCAGTGCACCATACATTTGGTCTGCCAAATGACAAAGACTTTCTTTGGTCCTTAGCCCCAATCATTTGGATCTTGAAATCCGCAAACTCTTTAATAAGACTCCAACTTTTAATCTGCCTTATGTACATTCTTTGTTGGAGGTGTTATTAGCTTCTTTCCTCCGTGTCTTCATAATCTCCTTGGCTTTGAATCTTCTTTGTATTCCAAAGAAGAAAAGGAAGACGTGGAGGATTCCTTTGAAGAAGGAGATGTGCTACAAGAAGCTCTCCTTTTGGGCTTCTTGACCTTTCTTCTCTAATTTCTTTGGTTGTTGGACAAGTGAGAGTAGGCCGCCTCATATCTAGCAACATGTTTGAGTACTTTGTCCAAGGAAGAAGTTACATTCCTCTCCTTGGCAAAGATACAAATCTCTGGTGAGAGTCCACCAAGGAACCAGGTAGTGGCTTGGGCATCAGAGTAACCCACCACCCCGGATTGCTTCAGGACTCGGTTCAAGAGAGCCATTAACCACTCAAAGTAGTCTCTCAACTTCTCCTTCTTTCCTCAGTCCAAATCATTGAGTGCCGCAAAGACACTTGTATCATAATCAACTTCTCAAAATCATTCCAAGAAGCCATTTCACAAGTCTGCCTAGTCGGCTGGTGTGAACCCCTTCTGGGTTACATGGGTAAACCAGCTCCAGGCTATCTTTTGGAGCAGACTTGGAAAAATTTGTAGATGATCCGCAAAGTCATGTTCCTTGTTGGCAAAGGAAATGACTTCAAATTCTTTGATAAATTCATCAGGATCTTTGTCTTGTTCTATCCTCTTATACTTTTGATAGGCATGTCGGGTGACATGTAACCAAGTCATTAGTCAACTTGGTGGAATTGGTTGTGGTAAGGTTGAACTTGATGGACCCAAGGCATTGGCTGGTATTGACATCGTGTTGACAGCCCAAGGGTTCCAATTAGTCAAGTTCAAAGTGGAGTCTTTATCAATAGATTCTTCTTCTCTGATGGTGTCGACTTTGGCTAGAAATAGAGTAAGAGGTTCAACACTTTGAGAGTGTTTGTGAAAATTCTCTCAAGCCAACTAAGGAATTGTTTGTAAGAGATGTTGGCACTCTTCTTCCGTTAACGTTCATGCTATCTTTTTGCAAATGAATTTCTTTATAAACTTGACTTCCTTTACAACTTTAGGGGAAGTCGGTGTATTTGGTTGCAATGAGTATGTTTGTCCGCTGGAGTCTTTCTTCTTCTTCTTGGAAGATGAAGACAAGAAGTAGCCTTGCCACCTGCCCTCTCATTTCTTTTGTTCAAGTTCTTGCAAAGCTTCTTCAATGTTGTGAAGAAGTTGAAAGTACAATGCCTCATGTTCATTTTTGTCAAAAGTAGATTGGATCTTTTGATGTTCTTCTTCTTCACGGTGCAAAGTTTGTCTTCAAACTCTCTCTTCCTGTTGGTCTCTCAATATAGATATTCATATTGGTTCCAAACCTAGTTTAAAGTTTGGCTTTGTATTCTTCCACTTTTGAGTTTTGTATATCCGGTAGTGGTCCCAAAAATCATGTTGACCACCCAGCAAATATCACTTTTGCGGTAATCAGGTAAGTAGAGTTTGTTTCCGCAGAGTTACTTGTTAGAAATGTCCAAATACAAAGAAAAGTAACCAAATTAGTTCTTCTTGGTTGCGTCTTTAATCTCATAGGTCAAAATTACACCCAAAAGAGAGTAATAAGCACTAACTCAAAGTCTCATCACAACAATTTGTTACACTAATCACGACTCCATCAAATCTTTCCAAATAAGCTTGATTGTGATGATTCAGTCTCTTTTGAAAATGACACTTCATTGCAAAATGAATTCACCTCAAAATTATGTTCCACCCCTCCACCGAAGGCACAACTTCCTTGATTAAAATTGCTTCACATCAACTCAACGTTGCACTCACAATTGCAGAATACTACCAACATTACAATTTCTCTTAGATCTATCAAGGCATTGCTTTGATTGCACTTCACTCATGACTAAACACACAAATGAAGACATGGCTGTGGAATCCAACACACACACACTGACTTGCACTTTAGAATTCTCCAAACACTCACAATTACAAATGCAAAGTTGATACTCAAAATTAAGCTCAAGTGATGAGCATTGAAATCAGCATTTGCTTTATCTATTCTCAAAAATTATGAATACTAAAAAACCACACACTACAAATGCATCCTTTAAATAGTAGAGCAACCGACAATTATCTAACTAAATATACCATTTCCTACAACAACTCTACAAACCTGCAGATCCAAAATGACAATGCACCTCTTCATATTTACCTCTTCATATCTCAATCTATATCTACTCTGATCCAATGTCTACTTCTTCTTTGGCTTCCAAATCTGATGATCTTCCTATCACTTCTCCTTCTTTGGGTCTATCTGCAACTACCAAATCCTTCACTATTTCTACTACTTCTTCATTATGAATTACAATTGAGGTCATGGGTAACCTATCTAACTCTTTATCTTTTGAACCACTCTTCTCTAATGTCTCAGAGGACAACTCTAAAGGCACCTGCACTCCTACTTCTACTACTTTGGACTTCCTATCTTCTTGCACACTACTCCTAAGTCTCTCTTACTCTAAGTTCACTAAATCTTATCTAAGACTTAGATTGTCTCCTACCTCCTACCTCCAACATCTTTCTATCTACTCTTTCCCTTAAATGAATCAAAAGAGTGTTCATATCTACATCTTTTGCTCTCCTCTTCCAAGTTTCTTGCACCAACAATTTCAATTCATGTAGTCTTGATTCCTCCAACCTTCCTTTAGACTCCGTGCTCAACATGGCTTGCAATTTCCCAACAACTTCTCCTGCTGATTCTGATGCATACCCCTGAGATTGTTCTACCTTCAACTCTTCTTGGTTATCTTCAACTTGTCATCATACTCAACAACAAGCATCTTCTTCTCCTCTGCACATTGAGAACTCTGTAGCACTCAAGACTCAACTCAACACTTCTTACCAAGTCTCTCAATCTTTCTTCCTCTTGGTGTTGGGTCAACAACTCTCTCTCACATGCTTGATCCTTTCCTGCTGCACTCTTCTTTAGGCTCTCTAACTCCTACTCCATGATAGCTACCATTGCTTCCACATGAATACTCTTGATGTGAGCTTCACTAACCTCCTCTTTCATCTTTGTTAGCAACATAGTCTGCTCCTTCAACTCTTCGGCTTGATGATGCATCTCTTTTCCACTCTTTTCAAAACTCTCTTGCAAATTCTCTGATGTCTTCTTCTTCAAGACTGCATCCACCCAAAGCTCCTCAACTTCTTCTTCTCTTTGGGTTACACTTTCTTGCAATCCTTTCACTTTGTCTAGCAGATACTTCACCACTTGCAACTCATTCTTCACCTTCATACAATCTTGCGGTATTACTTTTTGCTGCACCTTCAACAACTCCAACAATGGAGTCAGGATCTGCATTAAATATTGTACTCCTCCAAAGTTTTTGTCATCTTTGGCTCCATCTTTGTACTTGGTTTCTTCTGCCGGTGCCTTCTCCCAAAGTCTTGATCTTTGTACTTTTAGCGATACCACTTTTGAGCTTCCCTCTTCCTTACCGGCTGAACTCGGTCCTACAGGGTCTTCCATTGTTGATTTCTTGTCTCTACCTTCCTTGCGGTCTTCCTTCTTTGGCTTTGCATTCATCTCCTCCATGACCAGTTCCAAACAAGAATTATCTCTTCCTTCCATACGGTCAATCACCACATGAAATGCTTCATCTTCTTCCACTTCAGCCGATTTCTAAACTTCTTCTTCACCATCACTCTCACTTCCGGATTTCCCACTTTGTAGTATGAGCTCTTCTTCTTTTGGGTCTTCTCCTTTGTAATTTGTCTCTTCTTCAGACTCTGTTTCCCAAGTCTCCTCCTTTACCACCTTCTTACCTTGTAGAATAAGTCTTTGGATCTTCCGATGTGTTTGAGGCAACAATACCTCTTTGGGTTTAGTTTGCTTCTTTGTCTTTGGACTTTTTCCTTCCACCCTCTCTCTTTGTCCCGTTCTGGTAAAAGTAATCATCACTGGCTTGCAGGTGTGATATGTAATGCTACTCCTCTTCATCCGCTTCTCATTGTAGATCAAGATGGAAATGTGTCACCATCCAATGCCTCTTCTCCGCTGTTAGCAAATTCAATCCAAAGTAGAAGTGTGCTGCAAACGGTGTGAAGTAATGTGGAGGCAAATTGGTTCTCCAATTAACAATCATCTGCCTTGTTCGTTGGTGGAAGCACTTCATCCAGTTTACCTATTTGACATATTTAATTCTCCCCTATGCAATCACAATTTTATATTTCCCCAAAGTACAGTCATTCTTCAGTCAATTTCAAAATTGACTCCCACTTCTTTTGTGTGTTGCTTTCTTGTCACTGTCAAGGCCTTCTTCTCCTACGTCCGCCGTTTCTTAAAGTGTACTTTCTTGCCACATAGAAAGGTTGTTACACCGTCTTTGTATTGGCCTTCACTTCCCGGTCTGAAGATGCCCTTCTTTGGACTTGCCTCTTTGTCATCCATCTGAGTTCTTTCGGTTCCCGACCCCAAGTCAACTTCTTTGGGTTTACTCCAAAGACACACCAGTCCATTCTTTCCTTCATAATTTAGCTTTCTTACTAAATCCTTCTTCAAAACTTTAACAAAATGAAAGAAAACAAAATATGTGAGTACCACACCACTATAAGAAGTTAACATAAAGTTGAAAAGCAATTGTCTTCTTTATCATGCACTCATTTGTGAGTGGTAAAATGCCCAAAAATCACACAGAAAATCCACCAAGGCCCACAAGTAAAATAAAAAATACCTCATACTTGAGTGTTTTACTTGCTTTTGATTCATATCTTTGTTGGAGAATTCAGTTTTTGGTTTTCTATTATCTAATATTATCTGATATTTTTCTCTTATCTAATAGCTCTCAAATTGACTTATCATTGCTCAATTTCCTTTAATCTTTGCTAGTAATTTTGGCCTTCAAACTCTCAATTTTTTCTACATGGTTCTGCTCTTACTACAAAATTTATTTCATAATATTTCACTTATAAAATCTCATCTTGAAATTACTCAAAATTATTCTATTTTTGGCAATTGCTTGCTATTTAGGGCTACTACAGATGGTCAGGGGATTCAATCTTTTGAAAATGGGAAAATTTTTCACCACTCTAGATTCAAATTTAAAAAATTTGAGGTTTATGTCCTTGGTGACTTGAAAGCAAAGAAACCTTGAATCTTCCTTAATGGGAAATATCAAACCTCATATCAACTAAGAAGGTTTTACTTCTTTCTCATCCATGGATTAAAGAAGGCATAGTGATTTATTTTGAACTCTATATTGTAAAAATAAGAGCTTGTTTTGTCTATAATTGATAAGCTACGGACAAGAACAACAAAAATAGACCACATAGAACTAGCAAGTCTTGATTCTTTTTAAGGTAATATGCTGTTTGATCATTGACTATTTTGATCATGTTCTTGGATTGTTGGGCCATGATGGATCTCCAATGAGAAATTAATTAATAATTAAGGATCTTCTCATCCTTTCATGAGCATGAGAACTTAATTTATCATGAGAAATCTTGGTGAGTAATTGAATACTTACTCAAGGGTGACTTGAATTAATAGTGTGAGAATTGAAAATGAGCTGAATTATCCCAATATCAAGGTGAGTGCAAGAAATTGGTTATATATAATTTGAGTGTGAAGTGCAAAGTGAGAATTTGCATGAGAAATCATGTAGGTTCAAGATGGTAAAGAGGATGGCACAAAGAAAATCCAATTAAGGTGGAGCTTTTAAGCTAATTCCTTGGATTAATGATAAGAAATTAGTGGAAGTACCATATCAAGAGTGTGTAATTACAAACTTGGGAATTTGAAATTTGAGAACAAGAAAATTGTAGAGGAGGCACCAATGAGAGATAGAGTTTATGTGAGTTGAAGTTTATGCATGTGATAGGAAGTCTAATAATTGGTAGAGACCTACATACTACAACAAAAAGCTCAAATGAAGGTCATATTAACAATGCAATTAGCAATGAGGAGGTTTAAGGGCTAGCTAAAATGAAGATTAGGATTATAATTATTTTAGGGTTTACAACTAGTTTCTAGATTGAGGAACCACAATATCAAGAGTGATGAGGGGGCAATTATAAGTGATTAAGGTAACATTAACAACATGATTAAAGATTACTTGGTGATTTTTTGGGATTTTATGCCTCAATAACGGTTTTAGTGGTAGCCTTGTAGGGAAATTTAGGGATTACATGGCAAATTTCAAGAGATCAATGCAAAATTATAGTTTCATAGGTGGCTTTTTTTGTCTTAGCACCAATCTTTCTAGCAACATTAGCACTTTATTAGTGCCATTCTAGAGTTGCTATGAAGCACTGATTGTATAGCAAGTGGATTTCTCAACTAGTCTCTAAGGTCCACCATCGGACCCATCTTGGTGGACATCATTGGTGGAACTAGGGGGATTGAGAACCATGCACTACTAGCACAAAAGGATATTGGCTAGACCTGACTATGGATTTGACCTGGAGCTGTAAGGTACCTTAGGAGGTCATAGATAGTCCCCTCTCACTTCCCTTATCCCTTATTTGTTTCATGTTCTTTCTTCTTTGTGTTGTGCATATATACAGTTGTTGTCAATATCATACACTAACCCTCTAGCATCTGAGCAAACTAGTTTTGGTATTGCAAATGTTGTGATAGCTATCATGCATGCATATATATATATATATATATATATATATATATATATATATATATATATATATATATATATACATACATACATACATCACTATCAACATCATACACTATAGAAGCACAACTCATATTGAAGTCACACACAAACTCCAAGATCCACAATTTTTGTTCTAGTTGGCAGTTTGGTTCTTTTAACTCCAAAAGCCATCTACTCTAAGTATGTGATATGCTCTATGGTGGAAAAAGATCAAGAGGCTGGGTGCTATCAAGCCCTATTGTTTGTTGCTTGTTTGGAATCTATACCACACAAAGGAGTGAGCTAGCTATAAGTCAAGTACATCAAGGACATAGCCACCTTGCTTGAGGAATCACCATGGAAAGATGAGTCAAACATGCCATATGCCATCCTCTCAAATATCTATGGCACACCAACGTAGTAGTAGCTCCACCAAAAGAGCCACATAACATATATTGCAAGCCCACATGTAAAATTGTCAAGCTTGGATCCATAGTGCCATCAATCTTTGGGAGATGGCATGGCACAAAATTGTGCATATGATCCTTCCAAAAAACACCATCAGTCCTTCTAAAATGAGGACTTTGAAAGAAAATACCTTGTTCACTCTCAAGGTAGTGCAACTTATAAACATATCAAATTTTATTAGTGCAATCTTCTATAGATATATATAATCACCTTGATGAATTTGATAGATTGAAGGTCTATAACATCCTCCTCAAATAATAGCATAACATAAGGTATATATATACAAAGCGATTGCTAAGTTCTCAAAGGCCATTGGCATCATTCTTTCAAAGGTCTTTCCACATTCAAAACATGTGCTCACCCATATATCTAGATCATCCAAGTCCAAAATGATAGTAACATTGCAATGAAGAGTTGTAGGTAAATTTGGATCTTGTTCATAAAGTAGAAAATAAGGAGAAAAAGATATTAAGGAGGCTTGCCAGCTGAACCAATAGCCCATGGTCAACCATGGTAATTGGAGATCCCACCTCCCAAGTGGCCTCTTTGCAAACCATACTTATGCAATCCTCTCTTCACCATTTGAACCACTCTCTTTGTTATACCGTATGCCTCAAGGTGATCTCAAGAGATAATATAGTGATTGATCAAGGATTTGTCACACAAGACCTAAAACTCTCCCAAGAACTCTATATGCTAATCAATAAGGACCTTGACTAGTGCACCAAAATGATTAAGAACTTGATCCAAGAATGAGTAAGTTGTCCTTTCATTGGACTTGTTAGGAAGTGCCAACAACTCAATCCACTTGGAGAAATGCTACACCATAAATATAACGTACCAATAGTGTCTCAAAATCAACAATAAAACCATGATAGGTAGTAGTTATGTTTTTGGTGGAGGAACATTGAATGATGCTCTAACTTGGTCACAAAACACAAATTTGGTAGCAAACTCTATACATGTTCTATATATCACACCACCAATAATTACTCTAGAATAAGCTATATGTTTACTTTACTCCAAAATATCCTAGCTCCTTATGAGGATATGATACAAACTATGGTCTTTGAGATGGAAGGGGTACTACTTGCACTCTACCATCCTCCCATACTTGAAGAAGATGTCTACTATCCAATCTAAATAATTGAGCTTGTTGATAGACATAATCTCTTTCCTTGATACCAATTGTGCCACCCATAACACTAGTGCAAAGATAGTCCATCTTTAAGACATCATCATGACTGTTTTTTTAACTTATACCAACATCTCTACCCTCTAGATCTAAGACCTCAACCACTCCTATTTTTATTGAATGAGATATCACCTAAGCCTCAATCAATATACACAAAAGGCAGATGCATGCCAACTTTGCACCATCTCCTCATCCATCTCACTATACCAACATTATTGTACTTTTTCTTTCTCTCTCTAAGAACACACATGATGCCTAGCTATGAAGCTTATGGATCAGAGGTTGCACATAAATTTGTCACTACTAGTCTGAGCACATGTGTTACCTAACCATTGGAACCCTCTTGTTTCTAGTATTCTTGCCTAGTAACATATTAGTATTCTAGGTAGGGTAGTAATATGTAACCTAACCTATCATAATAACAAACACTCCTAGTGCGCTGGTCATCACTTCCAACATTACCAAGGAGAAAAACATAGTACTCCTAGAAGGAAAGAATCTAAGCATAACACCCACACACCAATCCAAGCCAATTGGGCGTACAAACAAGCATGCAAGCACGCAAAGGATCCAATCACAAGAATTCAATAACAACTTTCCATGCTTTTGGTGGAAATCAACTTCAAAGCCTCCTGCCCTATCTCCAAGCTGATTTCAATATGTACTCCAAGTTTCTTCCAATTTGTACTCCAACTTCCAGACCAATTTGTCTTCCAAGTGGAGAAATTCTATGCCTCTTGGATGGGAAAAACTTTGTGGAACTTAGATGACAATAATTTTTTGTGTTACTTTGATTCAAATGACTAGAACTCAATAAAAAGCCTGTGAGATAAGTTTCTAATGGTTTGAATCAAGCCAAAATTTGATCACTACAGCTCCCAAACTTTGGCTAGTGTTTATAGTTTCCACCCTAATTTCAAAATATCTAATTGAGGGTTTGCTCTTGTTTCTTGGCAACTTTCTCCAGATTCCTATATCAAAGGTGTAATTGATCCTCAAAACTCTCCAGCAATCCAAAATCCTCAATCATAGTCACAAAAATAGGAAAATTGATATTTAATAATGATTGAAGATAGAATGCTCTATTAAGCTTATGATAATATTTTCAATAGAACTTGTTGCATCAACTCTTACTCTCTGTGGAACCAAAGCCAACCAAATTTTTTGTAGTAGCTAGTTGTGCCATTGTCTACATCTCTTAAAATTTTGATAGCCTAATCCAATCCTAATCCTTAGATATGGATTAATTCTTGAACTAGGCTAACTTGTGAGCTATATAGACCCAAGTATGCTTGATCCAAGACTTTGATTCTCTATTTTGAAGAATTCATATGAAACCTTTGCATAGAGATCCAAGACCAAACAACCAAGAATACTAAAAAATTTATAAGGTGATTCAAACTACAACTTGAGGAGTGATCAAAACTCCAAACTTGATCATCATCTCATCTCCAACACCTTACTTCCCAAAAGCTCCAACTTCAATCAACCAAATCTGATTTGAGATGGATCCAAAATTAAAATACTTTCTATTTATCATTATGAGCACTTTTTCTACTTTCCAACCCTAGTAATATGAAACCCAAAATATCTCATGAGGCTTCCCAAATTATCCAATTTGTGCATATGACTATGAATTATACCCCCTTGATTCAACTGATCATATCTCCTTGAGAATCTATGAAAATGACTTGATTTCTATATTCAAAGTGTAACATGTCAAATCCTCTCTCCATTTGTGGTCTTCTCTTTTGAGTTCCTTCCTTTCTCTCCTTTGATAGTCAAAAAACTTTAGACTTCCCCAATCACTTGCATTTTTGTCATTTGGTTGATTCTCTTTTTGCCAAATGGACCCCACAATTGTAACTTGGAATTATTAAACAAGATTCAATTCTTCTCCATCTATAAGAGCATATAGGTGGTAAATTTCTAGACCTGCTCATAAGTAAGCACATGAGGAACAATTGGATCTAGGCTCCTTGTCATCGACTCCATGAATGTAGCCCTGAATTGCACTCCCATGCAACCCCAAAGTTCATCATGGCATAGAATCTAAAGCTTGATTAGAAAAGGATTTAGGAGTGCAGATCAGGAGCACAAGACATCACCTACTCAAGTGCTTTCTTTGATGCTCTAGTGCTCATGCTCTACTATAACTCTCCCTCCTCACGTCCTTCTCCCGCTTGAGACTCCTAAAACTAAGAACACACATCCTTCTATCAACTTCCACCACCTATATACATAAGAGCACTCAAAGAAAACTAAGACCATAATCTATGTGGCCAATCATATACATGTACATAGATTGCTTACATGGCAATAGCTCAACCGTGAGATCCATCTTACAATTACTCCAATAATGTGAAGATAAATCATACTAACTTCTTTTCACTATTTATGCAAACCACAATACAACAACATGCTCTAGTCTGATCTTGTTGGCTAGTACATGGGTACAACTCAACCCATCTACATCACAGTTCATCACTCTAGGTCTATGAATAACTATGAAATCATACTCCTATAAAATCAAAGCACATTGTGCAATCTTTCTTGAAAGATTACCATATTCTATCATAGACTTCAAGGTTGACGATCAGTGATGAGAGTGAAAGGGCTACCAAATAGGTCACATCAGAAATGTGCTACTACCCACATTGTTGCTAAGCACTCTATCTCATATGAACCATACTTTGCTGTTGTTGAATTATTATAGTGGCTAGTATAGGTCATTACAAACTCCTTCTCCTCCTCATTGTGTTGGATTAGCATTGTCCCAAGCTCCAATGCACTCCAATTAGTATGAACCTAGAATGGTCATCCTTTGATTGATCTCCTAAGAATATAGGTAGATGCCAATCTCTCCTTGAGCCGCCGTATAAAAGCTCTTTTTCTTGCTCATCTCCCCAACACTACTCTTGTATTTCTTTGTCAAGGCCTTAGCAATTGCACTAAATGCATTAACTTATTGACAATAAAATTTTACAAACCCAAGAAATGCTCATATTCTATTTACATTGATATGCCAAGGAATACATGCAATAGCTTCCACCTTGGTCTATTGAATACCAAGTCCACTAGGGTAAATATTGAGACCCAAATACTCAACCTACTCTTGGAAGAACTTGCATTTCCCAAGATGTAATTTGAATCCATGAGATCTCAATCTCTCAAACACCTCCAGCAAATGTGTTCTATACTCCTCCATAATAGTGATATAAAGCAACATGTCATCAATATAACACCAAGCAAAATTCAATCACACTAGGGTCCTATCCATGATTCTTTGGAACTCAACAAGAGAGTTCTTTAACCCAAATGGTAAGATGTACCATTGATATACTACATCTTTATTGTGAGGATCAATAGCCCAAAATGATAATTGTACTTGTCTCCCTCCTTGATTGGCAATTGATGATATCCAACTGAAAGATCCAAAGTACTAAAAACCGTTGCATACCCAATTGCATCAAAGATTTCTTCTAATGTAGGCATTATATATCAATTAGCCCTAATCTATCAATTGATAGGATGGTAGTCTTGGTCATCTCCACACATCCATGCATATCTTTCTTGGGTAGCATCACTAGCTGAAGCATACTCTCCATGTGAAATCTCCACCAAATTAGCCTCAAAAAGATCTATATTAAAGCTCCAAATCAAAACTCTCTCCATGTCACTATATAATAAGCTCAATTCAAATACAATGTTCCTTCAAAGCCCCAAATTACTTCATATTGAAGGCAAAAAAACTCATGTATCTCCTCAAGAACCTCCATATGTCACATCTTTCCCCTTTTATGAGCTTGGATCCATGTCTAGCTCCCAAGTATCCTCTAAGATTGATGTATAAGTGGAAGATACAATAATTGGTTGTTACACAAGGGCCTTGAGAGCAATACTATCATACCATTAACTACTAAAATCCACAACCTCAGAGTGGAAAAATCCCTCTACTTTGGCCACAAGCTCCACACATCCTCTAGCTACATCTCAAGTAGACCAAAGATGTAACCCAAGTAGAACATGCTCACTTGAAAGTACACCTAGTGCACCACTCTCACTAGTAGTCATTAATTATGTCCCAAGAATACCATGCTCACTTTTTTATCACCATCAACAATGTATTGAATAGTCTTGATAAATATAGAGCTCACAAGAGTCCAAGTTTGATGCCTATCAAATGCATCTTATAATGCTGAGCCAATCCAAGACTCACAATCTAGTTCAATTTAAGTTCATAGCTTTATCTAATATTTGATGCTTGGATGCTTTTTATATTACTAAAATGGTAATACCAATACATAAATCCATTACCCTCTTGCTCTCATTAGTGTTGGGCTCTACCAAATGCTATAATTGTGAGTCTTAAACAAGTCCAAGACCTTCTTCCCTATAAGCATAGGAGGCTAAGAAACTCATGAGTAAGGGTAAAGTGGCTCTGGGTTTCCAAGGTTCACCATTGCCATAGATGACCTATCTGCCATTCTCACCATCTAAGATTGATGCTCAACATCCAAAATATCATCATAGTAAGAGGAGCTAGTTGTTGAATCCCACCCATCATAAGCATACTATAAAACATCTCTAGGCAAGAAGTTTGTCCACCAAAGACAAAGACAATGAGCATATGAATTGACTTTGGCTACATCCAAATCCAGAATATTGAGAGAAATTGAATTTGATTGAGAGAATAATAAGAATACAAATTTAGCTATTCTATGAAGCAAAATTCATTCATCAATTAATAAAGAAAAATATACATAAAAATTGCACAAGTTTCATATGGTTTGACCAACATCTACCTATATCCACTATTGCACAAGTTTTCATGCAATCATAAAATATCAAGATGTGACAATTGATTGCCAATACTACAATGTATATACACTTGCACATGTCATCCCTTATCTAGTTTTGGAATATGTGGTGCCAATTGATCTAGTATCTAGTACATCTAGTACCAATTGAAACACATCACCTCATAAATTGCAAGTGGGATCCATTTTTATAGCTTCTTGTAGGGTACCATAAGAGTCATTCTTGCAATAGAAGCTTAAAGTAGATTTCTATAGATCCAATAGGACACAATTATCCCAAATTTCAAGTGGATGTAATTTCTTCTTTATATTTTCATTTTCCATGATTAGGTATCTATGAAAAGCTCTTGAGACGACACTTCCAATGAAATAAATCACACTCCATTTGTATCTACATTTCATAGAGAAATCAATTTAGATATGAACTACCTTTTTGTGCACTCCTATAAATAGAATCTTGTAATTTGAAGATTTGTTTGATACTTGCACTTCACTTTTCCCATAGAAGATCTATTCTGTATAGACTTTTCAATATTCCCATAGGATATTTGTCTTATAGAGCATTCTTGTAATTAATTAAAATCCACACTTAACACACAATAGTTCCAATCCAAGACCAAATTTGATGTATACTTGCCACCACTAGGTGCAAGAATCACCCATCTCAAAGGGTCATTCTCCAAAATGTATGATGGAAAGCCTATCTAATGAACTTGGAAATATTGTAATATAGGTAACATCTCATAAAACATACTAGAATGGAGATGTAGATCTTGATCTTGTCCAGCAGGTTTATGTCATTGACCTGGCCATCTAAAAATGTTTGATGGTAAGGTCTTTTAGTAACCTTTGATTGTTGACATTGGTAATAAGTCTGGATACTAATAGGCCAAGTGTGCTATATGATGTAGAGAGACTCATCTAGTAGTCTAATCTTTCTTCACATATAATATCTCTGAACATGTTTGCTTACTTGCAAAATTGTAACTTTAGTGCTAACCTCTAGTGCTCATCTCACGAAAAAAATCCAACAGGCATACTCCCTCCACTAGATATTACCAAGCAATAGGTGTGGTATTCAAAGGTGACAAGGTAACAAAACCTGGAAGCTCATCTCAAATTGGTCAACTAGTGGTACAAAGGCTCCATTACAAGCTTGCAATACTAATTGATATGCATGTTATTGCAATGCCTCATCAAAACTCCAAAATAGAACATCCAGGATAGATAGAACAAACCCACTTGTACTCTAAATCCAAGTGATTTTCTTTGGTATTGACCTTTGTATGGATAGTTCCTTCCAATAATTCACTTGGCTAAGTAACAAAACCATTAAAAGTTGAGACTAATGATATGGTCCTTGACTATAATGAGCCAAGACTACCACTACTAAAGCATACTAGCAAGCAACAAATGCATCTCTCACTTGACTACCAATACTACTTGGTCAATATGAGCTATCTCATCCCAATAATGAATGTTGAAACCCATGGGTATAACATTGCTCCACCAATTATCACATCATATGACTCTATTATTATTGCAATGGGTTGAACTCTCACTACAAAACTATCAAGTTGATTGGGTTGAATTTGGACAATGATCATCCAATTTCTTGTATTGTGTAGAATTACCCCCAAAATATCTACATATGAAATGGACACCTTTTCATATTGTCTTCTGTAGCCCATGACTGACAATTATAGCCTTCTCCAACATAAAGATTAATGCAATAGAGTCTACTAAGACTCTCTTTGGTGTATAGAACTTTAGGTCTTGAAAGTCCCACCAAACTAAAAATCACACTTAGGTTATCCAATAATATCTCCAAGTGCAAACCAAGCTTGCTCAATTGTGGTTCTAGTAAGTAATCCCTCTAATTAAGTAGGTACTACTTACCATAAGCCATTAGTAGCCAAAATGATCCTATGCTTCTTAGCCAAGTTAGCTCCAACATCAACCATCCCTACTCTTAAAGCAAGAACTACACATCTTTACACTCAAAAAGAATGACAACCAACCAGAACATTGATATTGGGTCAACTCCCAATGTAAATACGTCATTGGTTGAGAACAAAAGAGAGTGAATAATAAATTGAGCAATCTTCAACATCATAAGAGAGATAGTCTATATATAAGTATATGGTGACTAGTATCTAGTCTATCATGCACTCAATCACCACCTACCACACCTACACTAGGCCATCTAGGAGCCATGGATGTTGATTGTAAAGCCTCAAAAAGTGTGAAAGACTTGAGAAGTATGACCTATATACCAGCCTCTCCTCTTTGTAGGTACAAATCTATAGATGCTCCTCTAGGCTCAAGAGCTTGTATTGCACTTCTAGTCAATATGGTAGATACATCTATTTATGTTGATCCATACATGAAGCCAATGACATCTCTATCATCAACATAAGAGGTGGAAGCATCAACACTTGAATTTGATCTACTCTAAGCTAGCCAATCTTTGCTCCACTTACTCAATCCAAGTAGCCATAGTTCTATCAAAAGTAAGGGTAGGTATTTTTTGGCCCTACCAAGTGTGGGTCCTCTATTGCCACCTCATCCTCTATGACCTAGGGCTCCTCTAACACTTGCCATAATAACCCTACCATTCCATACTTTGGGTGTAAACCAAAGCATTAATCACTAATATGACCAGATTTGTGATAATGGTTACATTGTCCCAAGCTGGCTAAATTGCTCTAGTAGATATCATGCTTATTGCCGTAGGTGCACTCTCTCTTTTGGTAAGGTACACCACAAGTCAAACAAGCAACACTACCATTCATTATTGTTGCTAATCAAAAAATGAGGGTAAGGATCTAGGTGTACTAGACCCTCCACTCACTCCATAAGATTGGAGCTATCCACTTTTCCTTCAAAAGCCAACATGGTGTGTTGTACTCTAAAAAGAAGTAATAACTATGGATGAGATCTCCCTACCAAATCAAGATGTCATCACATTCCTCCATTGTAATAATATGGAGTTAGCAGATGAGTTAGTAAACTAAGCCAAACATTGTTAAGAATTCTAAGAATGTTCTAAAAGCACCTAGGAAGCTTTTATGTACTTTCCAAGGATTGGGTAAGTTGCACACCAAGTTCATGGCTAGCTTAGCTTGGATGCTACATTGGCAACTTCTAGAAGAAAGCTTCTTTGGAAATTTCTTGGGTAGCTTAGCTTGCACTCCAAGAAGGCAACTTCAAGAAAGAAGTTTTGTTGGAAGCTTCTCAAGAGCCTTGTATTGCTTCACTATAAATATCAAAGCCCATGCCTATGCTAGGCATTTGAGAGTTCAAATGTGATTTTCCATTTTGATAGTCTAATTTCCTATTTCTCTCATTGGTCTTTTTTTATATTGGTCTCTAAGTAAGAATGGGATAAAATCTAAGGATCATCACATCCACTTCTTCCAAACCACTAGGATTTTGGTGTCTATGTAAGCATCATCTCATGCAATTCATAATTTCACACTTTGGGTAAAACTTCTTGAATGTGATTACCATGTCTAATGAACCCTTGATCCATCCAATTGTAACTTACAAAGAGTGGTAAATATGTTGCATCTATGTGTTAACTTAGATAATTGTAAGTAGATAGTTTGGTAGAGTAGTAGTCATGATGGTTATGCTTAAAATCATCATATTATGCAACAACAAATTGAGCAATGTACTCAATTGTTGCAAGAGAGAGGGATCATCAATGATAAGAGCATGTAGAGAAAGTAGGGTTTCAAGAAGGAGATAACTAAATTTAATTTCCAAAGCCAATGGTATTTGAAGGTAAAAATCTACCGGGTATAGTAGAGAATTATGTGATTGATTGTGAATATTATTTTGAAACTACAAATCTTCATATGAATTGAGATATATTCTCTTAGCATCAGGACAATTAGATGGAGTGGCAAAATGATTGTTGAAATTTCAAGTGGAACAAACTCAATGGCAATTTGTTGCACTAATCTTAACATAAAAACAATTCAAGAGAGCAATAATGAAGAGATTTCAAGCAGAATTCAAGCTATATGAGCTACAAGAGATATATTAGCAACATTGAAGCAATTTGGTTCTATGAGGAGTTATATCACTTGATTCCAAAACACCAAAATGAAAATTCCAAAAATATTAGAAGGTGAAACTTTGGATTAATTTATGAGGGGCTTGAAATCACACACCAAATTAGAAGTGACCATGTAAGAGCCCAAAGACTTGGAAGAAACCATATAGTTGGCTAAATGCTTTGATTTCCCAATTGTCATAACTTGGTCTCAATTGAGACCATCATAAAACTTCTAAACACACCAACTAAGGGTAGAGTAGCCAGTACCAATGTAGATTGATGCCATCCAACAAAGATCATTTGGCATGGTCAACCAAGAGCAATTGTAACAAATTGATGGTTGCTTCTATTGTCACAAAATTGGACATTGTATTATTAAATGTTCATCATGAAATGAACAATATTGACCAATTGCTAAAATGGAATTTGTGGATCATGATTAAAAATTGCAAGGAATCCTAGTAGGAGATATTGAGCCACTCATTTGAAACTTGATTAGTTCCAACAAGATTCAAGGTTTGACTTATGCATATTTTTTTAACTTGCAAGGCATGATATCTGGTTGTGGTTGTAGAATTTTGATTGATTTTAGGAGTTATGAGAATTATATGTCTGTGCAATTAGCAAAAGACTTATGTATCTATATAAAACCATTATTATATAAAAATTGATAATGGTAGATGTAGAGAAGGCTTTACATTCCAAACCTCATAACCTATTGCATTCAAGATTGGAAAGGAGTATTTTGAGTACATGAGATTCAAACCTTATACTACAACATCATCCCATATCATCTTTGGCTTGAACATTTAGGTTCAATTTGATCTAACAATAAATTCAAATACAATAATAAGGTAATAAATATTGATTAGATTGTTTGCCACCTTTAAGTTAGACACCTAAGAATAGTCGGTTCTAATATGGGAAGTTTGTTAGTATAGAAAATATAGAGTAAACTTCCTATATTTACGATGTGGATCAAACTTGTTGTGCAAGAGGACTTGGATGAGGATCAAAAGCCAATATTTGATCAAATAGTTCAAGAGTTTGCAAACATGTTTCTAGATGATCGTTTGAAGGGATTACCCTTTGATCAAGGTATGCACTTTCAAGATATTGCCATGTAGTACTTCAATGAATAGACCAATCTATTTTCTCTCACCAAAGAAAGGAACTTCAAACAACATTGATTGAGTTGTTGTGGAATGATTTCACATGATGTGATACATGTTCTTTGGAAGCACCAATACTCTTTGTACCAAACAAGGATGAAGTACTTTGATTATGTATTGACCATAACTTTAATAAACAAACCATGGAGAATGCGTATCCCTTGCCTTGAATTGACAACTTGTTGTATAAATTAAGTAGAGTGTGATAATTCTCAAAGTTAGATCTTCAAAGTGGCTATTGGTAGATTCTCAATGATAGGAAAGAGGTTCAAAAGACTACCTTTTGTAAAAGGTATTGGCATTTTGAATGGAGATTTTACCTCTTGGGCTCACTAATGCTATGGCAATTTTCATGTATCAAATACATTGAGTGTTGAAACTACTATTGGATCAATACATGGTGGTGTTCTTGGATGATATTTTAATGTATAATAAGACAAAGATAGAACAAAAAAATCATGTACAAGATGTCTTAAGACAACTATGCCTACTACAAGAAGTCAATGTGTACTTTTTGATAGAAGGAGATTATCTTCTTGGATCATAAGGCCTCATCAAAATATATTAAGATAGAAGAAGAGATAATTAAGACCATCATCAATTGACCTACTCTTAAGGATGCCACAAAAATTTAGGCATTTAATGGATTAGCAAGTTTTTACCAACAATTCATCCATTATTACACCCATGTGATCGCAATGTTGATCAATCTCTTGGAAAAGACATCAAACTTTGAGTTGACCACCAAGTATGAAGAAATATTCAAGAAATTGAAGATATATGGTGTCTTCACAATCCATCCTCTAACCATATGATACTCAACAACTTTGTGTGGTTGATTTTGATACTCCTAACTTTACAATTTAATTGCCATTAGAGTTGTGTTGCAATACGCATTTTTAGATGGATTACATCCCATTTCTTTTGTATCTCACCAACTAAATACAAAAAAGGAACTACTTTACCCAATATTGAGAAAAATTGGAAATGGTATATGCCACAAAGGAGACATTATCTCTTAAGGAACAAGTGATCATGCAAACCAATCACAAATTTTTATCGCAAACCTTACATTTTGGACCACATATAGAGTTTACATCATCAATGGAAGAACAAAAATATTTTTTTAACATCAAGCTTAAGTACAAACTTGACAAGTTCTATTTTATCCTCAATGCACTATCTTGATGACCTGATTTCAAGATTCTTCTTGAATCTCCCATGATAGCAACAATCACCATGGTGTCAACCAACTCCAAGGTACATATAGAGTTCAAGACTACTTTACAAAAAGGCTCATTCTTTTAGTTGGCACAAGGTGACCTTGCAACACACAACCAAAAAAAAAACTTTTCCCTTCAAAAACTACCTTCTATTTTGTGAGAATTGGATCTATTTTCCAACTCTGGGTGATCTACAACTTGCACAGCTTCAGAAAGCTCATGAATTACCAATCATTGGGAAAACCTTGAGAACTTCCAATGGTAGTGGTCTGTAATACTCCAAGGATAGGAGACCTGAAGAGAAACACACCATGAGAAACACACACTTTCACACTCAAACTCCGATGCCCCAAAGGAGCACCTTCTCTTTATTCTATAGGTAAAGCGGATCTCCTCCCATGAAGCTCCACCATAGGATTAGGTAGATAGATAGGTGACATGTCAGCAAGCTCCACCCTTGGATTACTTACTTGGATGGGTGACATGTCGGTCCTGGTCCTATCTGGTTGGTCAAACAAGCTTTGACCAGAGGGAATCTTTTAGGGAATCTTCCTATAGGAATCTCAAAATCACGTGGGTGAGGTACCATTGGAAAGCTCTCAACAAGAAAAAGCAGGGGGGGATGGAAGGCCAAACTTTTCACCGTTGGAGGGGGGAAAATTTGCACATTTTTGAGGCCTAATTCATCCGTTTAGGCCTCTGAAATTGCCTTCAAAGATTTCAGGCATATTTTGGTTCTAACTCTATTAGTAGAAGTCCCCTTTTGGTGATACCTCTTTCTGATCTATTCAGTCCATCTTGTGTAACATCCTTCCAGATGTTACCAATCCACTTCTCACCTTCAAATCATATGTCTAGCTATTGGTTCTAAGGTTTTCAAATCTATTTCAATTTTCTGCTTTATTAGTAGAAGTACCCGTTTGGTGATACTTCTATCTGATATATTTTGACCATCATGTATAACATCATTCCAGATGTTACCAAACCAAATTTCACATCTAGATCATATGGCTAGCTCTTGGTATTACAAACCTCCCTCCTTTTAAGACGTAACGTCCTCGTTGTGCAACTGTTGCTCAAATGCTTGCACCAACACGGGTGCATGTGTCAAATTGGCAGCGGGTTCCCAACTTGCTTCATAGAGGTGGTAACCTTTCCACTGGACAAGATAATCCACCCATGGATGATGAGTACCACACATGCGTTTTTGGAGAATAAGCTCCACCTCATATTCCTTGTTGCCATCAACAAGTGTCGGACAAGGTCGAATGTCTTGTGTGGAATGACCCAAGCCTGATCGGGGAGCATATTTGCATAGTAGGGAAACATGGAACACTAGATGGATCTTCATGTGTGGTGGTAGCTCAAGGTGATAGGCCACAACACTGACTCGACAGAGAATTGAGAAAGGCCCAATAAAACAAGCTCTGAGCTTACGAGGTCCCACTAATGTGAGGTTGGTTGTTGATAGCCACACCTGATCCCCAACATTGAACTCCATGTGCCTATGGTGTGCATCAGCATATTGCTTTTGGCAATTTTGTGCAATCTATAATTTGTGCTTAGCGCTCTCCACCCCTTGTTGGATTCTAGAAACAAATGTGTCGACTACATTGACCTTGGTAGCCACCGGACGGATCTTCATCAAGCTGGAAGGTGTGAAGGGATGCTCATCATACATGAGGAAGAACGTAGTGACCTAGGTGGATGCATTCACTAAATTGTTGTAAGCAAATTCCACCAATGGGAGTAGGTTGTCCTACCTCTCTTGCTCTTCTAAGGTGAAGCCACGTAACATGTCTTCAATAGTGCGATTAGCCCGCTCGGTTTGTCCATCTATTTGTGGGTGGTAAGCTATGGACATGGCCAACTTGGTTTTGAAGAAACCAAAGAGTGTGTGCCAAAACAAATTGGTGAATTGAGTACCCCTATCTGTGATGAGTACTCGAGACAAGCCATGGTGAGGAAGATTGCATCTAAGTATAATTGAGCAAGTTGTGGAGCGGTCACCTCCTTGGTGGTAGGGCATACATGAATCATTTTGCTGAGCTGAACCACAAAGACCACGATGGAGTCAAATCTTGATGTGGTCTTGGGTAATTCACAGACAAGATCCATACACATCTGTTCCTAACGTTGTGTAGGAGTAGGATGAGGTTGCAGGAGCCCTATAGGAGCTTGATTAGAAGCTTTGTTTTGTTGACAAAGTAAGCAATTGCGCACGTAGTCCATCACATTGTCGCACATCTTGGGCCAATAGTAATGGCGCTGGACTGCATCCAAGGTCTTGTCCACTCCAACATGACTTGCAATGGCCGAATCATGACATTCCGCTAGAATGGTGGTGCGCAATTGTGGGACATTTGGAATCCATAATCTGCCATCACAAAAGGTGAGTCCTTGGGTGCTCATGACACCTTTGGATGATTGCCCTTCTACAATCTGTGGATCAGTTTTTGTAGCCACCAGAATTTAGGGTTTATTTGCACCTGTGCCACCAAGTTGTTTGCCATTGGCATGTAGGTGAATGCATCTGCAAGTTGCTTTTTACCTTCAATGTAGGTGATTGTCATGTTGAAGTGTTGTCACCACTCTGCCCATTGAATCTGGTGATGTGATAGATCCTTCTGCATCTTGAGGTAGACTAGAGGTTTGTGGTCTATCTCTACCACAAATGCCTTCTTGCCCAAATAGTGCTTCCAAAGCTTGTTTGCCAGGACGATGGCCAACTCTTCTCGTTTTGTGGTGTGGTAGTTGCGCTCGGCTGGTAACAACTTTCAAGAGAAATATGCAATAGGATGCCATCTGTCATGCCACTCTTGTTGTAGGATTGCTCCGATTGCTACGCCTGATGCGTTTGTAGTCAACTTGATTGGACGTTTTGGGTCATACCACTTCAAGATTGGTGCATGTAGCAAGGTGGCTTTCAATTCTTGAAAGGCCAAATCTTGTGCGGTTCCCCATGTCCACTTCTTCCCCTTGCCAAGCATTGCTGTTAAAGGTTGTGCAACCTTGGAGAAGTCCTTGACAAATCAACGATAGAATCCCATAAACCCAAGAAGCTCTTGAGTTGAGTCTGATCTGTAACACCTATTTGTGCATGTGTGTGGTATTGTGATATTTAGCTTGGTATTACAAGTACTTAAGAGATATTATTTATATAGAGATAAAGGATGGTTCTATATTAGTCATGGTTAGCTAAAGTTAGTCATAACTAAGATAGAGGGGACCTTACTTTAGAGGAAGTAGAAAAGATGAGCACCACTATTTTGGATTTTAGTGTGTTGACTTGGTATTATTCCTAGGTGTTTGGCTTTGAGGAAAGAGTTGAGAACTCTTGGGCCCGCAAGCCTTTTTGTTTTGGATTTTTCTTAAGTCCAAGGATAGCCCATGTGAAGGAATCCTTGACTTAGTGGTTGGGTCAAGATAAGACCACATGCTTAGGGGAATATGCCCATGTGAATGGATATTCCTTTCTACTTTTTGACTTTACTTGACTTTTAGTCTAGTAACTTGAGTTATTACGGTAATTAGTAACTTTGGTACGTAACTATTTCACAAGTATATAAACAAGGGGTGAGGAGGTACTCATCATCCTTTCATTTGCAACTATCTCTTTCTCATTGAGTTCTCTAGTGAGCAATGTCTTGAGTCTTGGAGTGTTAGCCTTGGAGGAGTGTGATGGAGTTGGGGTTCCTTGCCTTCTTAGTCCATGGTGCGCTACCATAATAGCCATCAGAGGTTCATCCTGAGTGAGAGACATGCCGGCTCGCATTTTTGGCTCCGTTTCCGGGACCTCTCTAGAAGGCAAGATAATGTTCCGTGTTCAATTCTACGTTAGGCAGAAGGAGGCTATGAGAGCTCACTTGGAGAGAAGATTAGGAGAGGAGAGGGCTGAACTTATGTTAGAGAACCAAGATCCATTTGTTTACCCTGTAGTTCATTATGATGTCTTTGAGGTGATTTTGTACATCTTGTACACATGAGAGGAATTGGAGAGATGGTGTGAGGTGGATTGCAGATTTTGGGGATTAAGGTGATTTTGGGCAAAATCTCAAGTTTGAGATCTGGACTTGAGATTTCTACACATGATAGCTTAGATTATCTTTCAGTTAGCACACTTAAAATTATTATGAGAGCTACTATGCCCACTGGGCTAGAATTTTTGAAAGTTGATAGGGTAAAGTGCTCCCGCAACTACATGCTCTTTGGAAAATTATATAGAGTCTACCATTTCTTCAATTTTCAGTGTATTGTCCTGAAAATTTCCAAGAAAATTCAGTGCATTGTATCCTACCTGCTGCCAAATTAATTAGAGAGAAATTGTTCTTGCGTAGGGAGTTATGAGTTTTTGAAGTGAGGGGGGTGGTTTTCGGACCAAATCTGAAATATGTGTGCTGAATAGAAAGGTGTCTAGACCAAATGGCTCAATGAAAAGATCTGAAATTTTTTAGGGAGGGATGCCCTAAAGTTTTGATCAAGTGTGAAAAATTTCAGAGGACTGTGATGTACTGGTTGGGAGATTTGAGTGACATTGTGAGGAAGTGTCAATTATGAAGAGTGGAGATCTCATGCATGAGGAGTTTGAGATCAACAAAAAGCATGTTTGAGTGTTTAGATTCATCTTGGGAACATGGAGGGTCATCAAGAGTGGAAATTGAGATAATGCAAGGTTCCCGAAGGGTTTGAGGTGATTATAGGGGTGGATTCAAGGAAAAGAGAGTTTACAATAGAATTTGAAGATAGTGTTGAGAGGATCTAAAAACCTACACCACTTGGAGGAAAGAGTGAGTCTAAGTGTTTTTTATGTAAAGAGAAGGGACATAAGGCAAGTTCATGTCCATTGATCTTTGAGAGCAAGAGATTGAGGGAAAGGAGAGGCTTACTTGACTTGGGTTTGCATGTTGGACCTTCTTCACCAAGATTAGGAGGGAGAAGATCTAAGACCAAGGAGTTGTGTGAGGTTTGTGGAGTGGAAGGACTTCCAAAAGGACATGAGTGTAGTGGAGTAAAAGCACTTTTGGAGACTTTGGTGAATGATCTTGGAGAGAGCCTTAGTACAACTATAGAAATACTACCACCTTCATCAGCTAGTTCTCAAGATTAGTGATGGAGATAATCTTTCAACTTATGGATATATTATTCATGAGGGTTTGATTAATATGCACTCTAGGATTTGATGTTGCTATAGAAATCTTGGAGCAACCTAAACCTTTTGTGTTCCCTAGGGTGGATTACTCTCAAATGGTGTTAGTCATGTATATACTCTATTAGTTATAGAGTGAGAAAAAAGAAAAGAGAAAAAGAAAAATTGAGAGAAGAGAAAGATAGTGAGAGGTTAAGATGGGGAAACTTCCGGTTTTCTTTGGCAAGGATGGAGAAGATGTGGAGGCCTTTGTGAGAGACTTCAAGAGAGATTGCATAGGAAACAATGAGAGGAGGAAGAATGAGTGGGCCTCATTATTACCAGATTTCTTTGAGGATGAAGCACTTACATGGTATGAGTCAGAATACCAGAAGAGAGAGAGGAGAGATGTGGAAGAGGAGTCTTGGGAGACTTTGATTTCAGCACTCATTGAGAACTTTCTTCCTGATGAGAGTTATGAGAGATTGATGAGTGAGGTTACATTTCTCAAGCAAGGAGATGGAGAGAAAGTGAGAGTCTATGTGGAAAGAGTGGAAAAGTTAGAGTCTAGATTTCACATAATGTTGAGGAAGGGTGGGGATGATGTGGAGACTACAATGATTGGCATAGGGCCCATGCTCACCAAGAATTTTGTGGGAGGGTTGAGACCACAAATTAGAAGCAAGGTGAGATATGAGAAACCTTCTTCCAAGGTTGAAGCTATCAAGATCGCAATTCATATGGAGGAGAGTTTGGAAGGGGATGAGAGTGATTTGGTGGTGAAGGAGGTTGTGAATCCTCCTCAAGGTTACAAGTATGGTGGAACTTCTGATACTTTCGTGACAAGGGTTGCACCACAAGTAGTAGTTGCTCCAATTCTTGCACCTCCACCAAAGAATCCACTTCAATCCATCACAGGACAACTTGCGGATCTGAAGATCAATGTGGTGCAACTATGGGAGAAGAGAATGGTGGATCAGAATGTAGGGAGAGGGCCTAGGAGTTATGGAAACTATCCATATAGAGGAGTTCAACCAGCCAATGATTTCAATGATAGAAATTGTTTTGGTTGTGGAGGAAGAGGCCATATCCAAAGGAATTGCCCAAATTCCACTTACCATGGAGGATGGGGTTATGAGGGAGCCAATAGAGGGAAAGAGGGTGGTAGTGAAACCCAAGTGGCTCCTAATCCAAACAAAGGTAAGGGGATAGCATCCATAGATGTGGTGGAGAGCAAGTATGAGAAGGGAGAGTGCTCAAAGTCCAAGAGTCTTAATTCGGAGCTTTTGGCACAAGAGAAGAAGAGAGCTCGTTTTGCAGAGGATGTTCACTCTTCTCAAGCATTTAATCCAAGCAAGGATACTCTTATGTCTACTAGGAGCACTCGCACCTCAACACCATCAACAACAAAGACTCCAAGGAAGAAGTTGGGGATGGAGGATTTCTTGATTTCAAAGCAACAATGGAACTACAATTTGTTGGAGGATGTTGGTAGTCACAAGGCTAATATCACAGTGGGCCAATTGATTGCTTTGAACCCTACCTTGAGAAAGGAGCTTAGAGATGGTCTGAGTTCTACAAAGAGCAAGAAGAAGAAGAAAGCAAAAGCTCCTGTATCAATGGGGGTGGTGGATGCCAAGCCAGCACCATGGGAGGCTTGTGAATATGCCTCCAAGATTGATGTGAGAGTGAATGGTCACAACATCAAGGATGCATTGGTAGATGGAGGATCAGCAATGAATGCCATGTCAGAAAGGTTGATGAAGAAGTTGGGTATGATACCCTCAAGACCTTCAACATTTGTGGTGAGCATGGCAAACAAGCAACAAGTTCAACCAATAGGGGTGATGGATAAAGTGGTAGTTTCAGTTATGGGAGTTCAAAATCTTATGACTTTCCAAGTCTTGAAAGATTCAAGCTATGACTTACTTGGGAGGCCATGGTTGAGAGCAACACGCACAACTGATCAATGGCACAAAGGGTACTTGAGGATTGGGCCATCAAACCATAGAGTCACAGTTTCTGTGACTAACACCACCAACACTTCACATTCAGATACACCATCTTCTGATTATTGGGAATTAGATTTTGAAGAAGGAGCTTCAGGTGTGGACACAAGGATGGAAGAGGAGACTTCCACGGAGGAGGATGAATCTGAATCTGATTCAGATGTGTATCCTTTGTGTGCTATGGAATTTGCACCTAAGCCAGAGTTTTTGAAGGACCCAGATAAATCACCATTGACACTTGAGGAGGTCGAGAGAAGGTTATCTACCTCAAGTATGGTCCAAATGTTACCAAGGAGGAGAAGGTGAGATTTGAGGAGATTTTCCGCAAGTTCATCCATGTGTTTTCTTTTAGTTATAGGGATTTGAAGGAAGTCACCTTGGAGGAGCACAAGATAGAGGTAGAGTCACATGCAAGACCAATCCGCCAAAAGCAACGTCACATTAGCCCACCAATATCTTTGGTTGTGAAGGAGGAGATTGATAAGCTCAAGGAGGCTGGATTTATCTTTGAGGTAGAGAATTCAGAATGGGTGTCTCTAATTGTTCTTGTGAAGAAAAAGAATAGCAAGCTTCGGGTATATGTGGATTACAAGAAGCTCAACGCTGTTACCAAGAAGGACTACTACCCATTGCCATTCATTGATGAAATCTTGGAGGAGGTTGCAGGTCATGAGAGGTATAGTTTTGGTGATGGTTATAGTGAATACAACCAAATCAAGATTGCACCAGAGCATCAACAAATCACCACGTTCACCACACCTTGGAGAACTTACGCTTTCAACGTCATGTCTTTTGGGCTTTGCAATGCTCCAGCCACATTCCAATGGTGCATGAACAAGGTATTTGAACCTTTCATTGGGAAATTTGTGAGAGACTTCATTGATGACTTTTGTGTCTATGGGAGCAAGGAGGAGCACTTTGAGCACCTAATCAAAGTCTTGCAATGCTTGGATGAGGCAAATGCATCACTCAACCCAAAGAAGTGCATTTTTGGATGTGAAGAAGGTCTACTTTTGGGGCACATCATCTCCAAGGATGGAATAGCAGTTGATCCTGAGAAGGTGAGGAAAATCTCAAACCTTCCATTCCCTTCAAGCTTGACAAAGTTATGCCAATTCTTGAAGATGGTTGGGTACTATAGGAGGTTCATCTTCTCATTTTCCAACAAGGCTTATGCATTGACAATCTACATGAAGAAGAGTGTGGATTACATGGTGATTTCGGAAGACAAGGAGACTCTCAAAGCTTTTGAGGAGCTCAAGCAATCCCTTGTTGTAGCTCCAATTCTTGCTAAACCTGATTGGAGTAAGCCTTTCATCCTCTACACTAATGCTTCTAATGTAGCAATAGGATGCACTCTTAGTCAATTAGACCAAGATGGGCTGTAACACCCATTTGTGCATGTGTGTGGTATTGTGATATTTAGCTTGGTATTACAAGTACTTAAGAGATATTATTTATATAGAGATAAAGGATGGTTCTATATTAGTCATGGTTAGCTAAAGTTAGTCATAGCTAAGATAGATGGGACCTTACTTTAGAGGAAGTAGAAAAGATGAGCACCACTATTTTGGATTTTAGTGTGTTGACTTGGTATTATTCCTAGGTGTTTGGCTTTGGGGAAAGAGTTGAGAACTCTTGGGCCCGCAAGCCTTTTTGTTTTGGATTCTTCTTTAGTCCAAGGATAGCCCATGTGAAGGAATCCTTGCTTTAGTGGTTGGGTCAAGATAAGGGGAATATGCCCATGTGAATGGATATTCCTTTCTACTTTTTGACTTTACTTGACTTTTAGTCTAGTAACTTGAGTTACTACGGTAATTAGTAACTTTGGTACGTAACTATTTCACAAGTATATAAACAAGGAGTGAGGAGGTACTCATCATCCTTTCATTTGCAACTATCTCTCTTTCATTGAGTTCTCTAGTGAGCAATGTCTTGAGTCTTGGAGTGTTAGCCTTGGAGGAGTATGATGGAGTTGGGGTTCCTTGCCTTCTTAGTCCATGGTGCGCTACCATAATAGCCATCAGAGGTTCATCCTGAGTGAGAGACAGGCCGGCTCACATTTTTGGTTCCGTTGCCGGGACCTCTCTAGAAGGCAAGATAATGTTCCGCGTCCAATTCTACATTAGGCAGAAGGAGGCTATGAGAGCTCACTTGGAGAGAACATTAGGAGAGGAGAGGGCTGAACTTATGTTAGAGAACCAAGATCCATTTGTATACCCTGTAGTTCATTATGATGTCTTTGAGGTGATTTTGTACATCTTGTACACATGAGAGGAATTGGAGAGATTGTGTGAGGTGGATTGCAAATTTTGGGGATTAAGGTGATTTTGGGCAAAATCTCAAGTTTGAGATCTGGACTTGAGATTTCTACACATGATAGCTTGGGTTATCTTTCAGTTAGCACACTTGAATTAGAGAGAGATCGGTTTTGCGCAGGGCGTGATGAGTTTTTGAAGTGAGGGGGGTGGTTTTCAGACCAAATCTGAAATATGGGTGCTGAATAGAAAGGTGTCTAGGCCAAATGGCTCAATGAAAAGATCTGAAATTTTGCACGGAGGGACGCCCTGGAGTTGTGATCAAGTGTGCAAAATTTCAGAGGACTGTGACGTATTGGTTGGGAGATTTGAATGACATTGTGAGGAAGGGTCAATTCTGCAGAGTGGAGATCTCATGCATGAGAAGCTTGAGATCAACAAAAAGCATGTTTGAGTGTTTAGATTCATCTTGGGGAACATGGAGAGTCATCAAGAGTGGAAATTGAGATTATGCAAGGTTCCCCAAGGGTTTGAGGTGATTGTAGGGGTGGATTTGAGGAAAAGAGAGTTTACAATAGAATTTGAAGAGAGTGTTGAGAGGATCCAAAAACCTACACCACTTGGAGGAAAGAGTGAGTCTAAGTGCTTTCTATGTGGAGAGAAGGGACATAAGGCAAGTTCATGTCCATTGACCTTTGAGAGCAAGAGATTGAGGGAAAGGAGAGGCTTACTTGACTTGGGTTTGCATGTTGGACCTTCTTCACCAAGATTGGGAGGGAGAAGATCTAAGACCAAGGAGTTGTGTGAGGTTTGTGGAGTTGAAGGACTTCCAAAAGGACATGAGTGTAGTGGAGTAAAAGCACTTTTGGAAACTTTGGTGAAGGATCTTGGAGAGAGTCTTAGTACAGCTACAGAAATACTACCACCTTCATCAGCTAGTTCTCAAGATTAGTGATGGAGATAATCTTTCAACTTATGGATAAACTATCCATGAGAGTTAGATTAATATGCACTCTAGGATTTGATGTTGCTATAGAAATCTTGGAGCAACCTGAACCTTTTGTGTTCCCTAGAGTGGATTATTCTCAGATGGTGTTAGTCATGTATATACTCTATTAGTAATAGAGTGAGAGAAAAGAAAAGAGAAAAAAAAAATTAAGAGAAAAGAAAGATAGTGAGGGGTTAAGATGGGGAAACTTCCGGTTTTCTTTGGCAAGGATGGAGAAGATGTGGAGGCCTTTGTGAGAGACTTCAAGAGAGCTTGCATAGGAAACAATGAGAGGAGGAAGAATGAGTGGGCCTCATTATTACCAGATTTCTTTGAGGATGCAGCACTTACATGGTATGAGTCAGAATACCAAAAGAGAGAGAGGAGAGAGGGGGAAGAGGAGTCTTGGGAGACTTTGACTTCAGCACTCATTGAGAACTTTCTTCCTGATGAGAGTTATGAGAGATTGATGAGTGAGGTTACATTTCTCAAGCAAGGAGATGGAGAGAAAGTGAGAGTCTATGTGGAAAGAGTGGAAAAATTGGAGTCCAGATTTCGCATAGTGTTGAGGAAGGGTGGGGATGATGTGGAGACTACAATGATTGGCATAGGGGCCATGCTCACCAAGAATTTTGTGGGAGGGTTGAGACCACAAATTAGAAGCAAGGTGAGATATGAGAAACCTTCTTCCAAGGTTGAAGCTATCAAGATCGCAATTCGTATGGAGGAGAGTTTGGAAGGGGATGAGAGTGATTTGGTGGTGAAGGAGGTTGTGCATCCTCCTCAAGGCTACAAGTATGGTGGAACTTCTGATACTTTGGTGACAAGGGTTGCACCACAAGTAGTAGTTGCTCCAGTTCTTGCACCTCCACCAAAAGATCCACTCCAAACCATCACAGAACAACTTGCGGATCTCAAGATCAATGTGGTGCAATTATGGGAGAAGAGAGAGGTGGATCAGAATGTAGGGAGAGGGCCTAGGAGTTATGGAAACCATCCATATAGAGGAGGCCAACCAGCCAACAATTTCAATGATAGAAATTGTTTTGGTTGTGGGGGAAGAGGCCATATCCAAAGGAATTGCCCAAATTCCACTTACCATGGAGGAAGGGGTTATGAGGGAGCCAATAGAGGGAAAGAGGGAGGTAGTGAAACCCAAGTGGCTCCTAATCCCAACAAAGGTAAGGGGATAGCATCCATAGATGTGGTTGAGAGCAAGTATGAGAAGGGAGAGTGCTCAAAGTCCAAGAGTCTTAATTCGGAGCTTTTGGCACAAGAGAAGAAGAGAGCTCGTTTTGCAGAGGATGTTCACTCTTCTCAAGGATTTACTTCAAGCAAGGATACTCCTATGTCTACTAGGAGCACTCGCACCTCAACACCATCAACAACAAAGACTCCAAGGAAGAAGTTGGGGATGGAGGACTTCTTGATCTCCAAGCAACAATGGAACTACAATGTGTTGGAGGATGTTGGTAGTCACAAGGCTAACATCACAGTGGGCCAATTAATTGCTTTGAACCCTACCTTGAGAAAGGAGCTTAGAGGTGGTTTGAGTTCTACAAGGAGCAAGAAGAAGAAGAAGGCAAAAGTTCCAATATCAATGGGGGTGGTGGATGCCAAGCCAGCACCATGGGAAGCTTGTGAATATGCCTCCAAGATTGATGTGAGAGTGAATGGTCACAACATCAAGGATGCATTGGTTGATGGAGGATCAGCAGTGAATGCCATGTCAGAAAGGTTGATGAAGAAGTTGGGTATGATACCCTCAAGAGCTTCAACATTTGTGGTGAGCATGGCAAACAAGCAACAAGTTCGACCAGTAGGAGTGATGGATAAGGTGGTAGTTTCAGTTATGGGAGTTCAAAATCTCATGACTTTCCAAGTCTTGAAGGATTCAAGCTATGACTTACTTCTTGGGAGGCCATGGTTGAGAGCAGCACGCACAACTGATCGATGGCACAAAGGGTACTTAAGGATTGGGCCATCAAACCATAGAGTCACTGTTCCTATGACTAACACCACCAACACTTCACATTCAGATACCCCATCTTCTGATTATTGGGAATCAGATTTTGAAGAAGGAGCTTCAGGTGTGGACACAAGCATGGAAGAGGAGACTTCCACGGAGGAGGATGAATCTGAATCTGATTCAGATGTGTATCCCTTGTGTGCTATGGATTTTGCACCTAAGCCAGAGGTTTTGAAGGACCCAGATAAATCACCATTGACACTTGAGGAGGTAGAGAGAAGGTTATCTACCCTCAAGTATGGCCCAAATGTTACCAAGGAGGAGAAGGTGAGATTTGAGGAGATTTTCCGCAAGTTCATCCATGTGTTTGCTTTTAGTTACAAGGATTTGAAGGAAGTCACCTTGGAGGAGCACAAGATAGAGGTGGAGTCACATGCAAGACCAATCCGCCAAAAGCAACGTCGCATTAGCCCACCAATATCTTTGGTTGTGAAGGAGGAGATTGATAAGCTCAAGGAGGCTGGATTTATCTTTGAGGTGGAGAATTCAGAATGGGTGTCTCCAATTGTCATTGTGAAGAAAAAGAATGGCAAGCTTCGGGTATGTGTGGATTACAAGAAGCTCAATGCTGTTACCAAGAAGGACTACTACCCATTGCCATTCATTGATGAGATCTTGGAGGAGGTTGCAGGTCATGAGAGGTACAGTTTTGGAGATGGTTATAGTGGATATAACCAAATAAAGATTGCACCAGAGCATCAACAACTCACCACATTCACCACACCTTGGGGAACTTACGCTTTCAAGGTCATGCCTTTTGGGCTTTGCAATGCTCCAGCCACATTCCAACGGTTCATGAACAAGGTATTTGAACCTTTCATTGGGAAATTTGTGAGAGATTTCATTGATGACTTTTGTGTCTATGGGAGCAAGGAGGAGCACTTTGAGCACCTAATCAAAGTCTTGCAACGCTTGGATGAGGCAAATGCATCACTCAACCCAGAGAAGTGCATTTTTGGATGTGAAGAAGGTCTACTTTTGGGGCACATCATCTCCAAGGATGGAATAGCAGTTGATCCTGAGAAGGTGAGGAAAATCTCAGACCTTCCATTCCCTTCAAGCTTGACAAAGTTACGCCAATTCTTGGGAATGGTTGGGTACTATAGGAGGTTCATCTTCTCATTTTCCAACAAGGCTTATGCATTGACCATCTACATGAAGAAGGGTGTAGATTACATGGTGATTTTGGAAGACAAGGAGGCTCTCAAAGCTTTTGAGGAGCTCAAGCAATCCCTTGTTGTAGCTCCAATTCTTGCTAAACCTGATTGGAGTAAGCCTTTCATCCTCTACACTGATGCTTCTAATGTAGCTATAGGATGCACTCTTAGTCAATTAGACCAAGATGGGCATGATCATCCAATAGCTTATGCTAGTAGGCAGATGGTTTCAGTAGAGAAGAACTACTCTATCACAGAGAGAGAAGGGTTGGCAGTGATCTTTGGTCTCAAGAAGTTTAGACACTACTTGATTGGAGGGAAAGCCACAATTGTCACGGATCACAAAGCTTTGAAGTACATCTTCAACAAGCCTAATGTTGAAGGGAGACTAGCAAGGTGGATGATACTCTTGTCTGAGTATGACTACACAATTGAGGATAGGCCAGGAAAGAAACATGCAAATGCTGATTTGTTATCTAGAGCCTATGATCATGATGGAGATGAGCCAGTAGATGATTCCTTCCCGGATGAGGAGCTCATGACAATCTCAGTCACTCAAGAGATTCCAATGGAGTACAAGGAGATTGTGGATTTTGTGACAAGAGGTAACTATCCAGAAGGGATGCATGCTAGGGAGAGGAAGGCCCTTGCAGCAAGATCTAGACCTTACACAATGGTGGAGGATATTCTTTTTCACCAAGGAGCAGATGGTCTACTTCGAAGAGCAGTGGGTAAGGAAGAGTCTATCCTACTCATAAAGGAGTTTCATGAAGGTTTAGTATGTGGAGGACACTTTGCAGGAAAGGTGACTGCTTTCAAGATTCTAGATGCAGGTTACCATTGGAGAGGGATTTTCAAGGATTGTCTTGATTATTGCAAAACTTGTCATGTTTGTCAAGCTTTTGCTAGAAAGTCTACATCCACTCCACCACTTAGATCAATTCCATTGCTAGGACCTTTTGAGAAGTGGGGAATTGATTTTGTAGGACCTCTCAATAGAACCCCAAGGAACAATCGGTACATTGTGGTAGTTACTGATTACCTTACCAAGTGGGTTGAGGCTAGACCATTGAGGGACAAGAATGAAGATGAAGTGGGTAGATTTCTTTATGAACGCATTATCACTAGGTTTGGATGCCCTTTGGAGTTGGTTTCTGATAGAGGAGGAGAGTTTACAGGAAGCATTACTACAGCCATGCTACGACATTTCTCTATCACACATAGAGTAACTACATCCTATAAGCCAAATTCCAATGGCTTGGCAGAGAGAACCAATCAGACCTTGTGCATGATGTTGGCCAAAGATGCAGAAATGGAGGGGGCTAAACATCATTGGGACAAGAGGATTCATGCAGTTTTGTGGGAGTATAGGACAACCATGAAGACTTCCACTGGATATTCTCCATTCCAATTGGTGTATGGTATTGAGTCTACCTTACCTATTCACTTTGATCTTCCTACCTTCCAAAGCATTCATAGGAGATTGAAGAAAGCACAAGGAAGTGATGCAGGGAAGTCAAGGAAGGATCAACTCATGGAGTTGGAAGAGGCAAGAGCAGTTGCTATGCTTTGAGTGGAGCAAGCCCAAAGGAAACAAAAGGAGAGCTATGACAAGAGGCAAGGCAAGAAGAAGGTGGAGCCTTTCAAAGAAGGTGATTGGGTAATGTTGTTTGATTCCATTCGATTCAAGAGAGTGCAAAAGAAGTTTTTGCCTAAGTACTTTGGACCTTTCATAGTAGAGAAGGTGTGGGGCAATTACACCTATGATCTCAAGGAGTTGGGAGGAAGACACTTTGATAGGATTAACCATGATGAGTTGAAGATGTACCATAGAAGGTAGAGAGACCTTCACTTTGAGGACAAAGTGAAAACTTAGTCCGGGGGTAAATGTAACACCCATTTGTGCATGTGTGTGGTATTGTGATATTTAGCTTGGTATTACAAGTACTTAAGAGATATTATTTATATAGAGATAAAGGATGGTTCTATATTAGTCATGGTTAGCTAAAGTTAGTCATAGCTAAGATAGATGGGACCTTACTTTAGAGGAAGTAGAAAAGATGAGCACCACTATTTTGGATTTTAGTGTGTTGACTTGGTATTATTCCTAGGTGTTTGGCTTTGGGGAAAGAGTTGAGAACTCTTGGGCCCGCAAGCCTTTTTGTTTTGGATTCTTCTTTAGTCCAAGGATAGCCCATGTGAAGGAATCCTTGCTTTAGTGGTTGGGTCAAGATAAGGGGAATATGCCCATATGAATGGATATTCCTTTCTACTTTTTGACTTTACTTGACTTTTAGTCTAGTAACTTGAGTTACTACGGTAATTAGTAACTTTGGTACGTAACTATTTCACAAGTATATAAACAAGGAGTGAGGAGGTACTCATCATCCTTTCATTTGCAACTATCTCTCTTTCATTGAGTTCTCTAGTGAGCAATGTCTTGAGTCTTGGAGTGTTAGCCTTGGAGGAGTATGATGGAGTTGGGGTTCCTTGCCTTCTTAGTCCATGGTGCGCTACCATAATAGCCATTAGAGGTTCATCCTGAGTGAGAGACAGGCCGGCTCACAGGGCATGATCATCCAATAGCTTATGCTAGTAGGCAGATGGTTTCAGCAGAGAAGAACTACTCTGTCACGGAGAGAGAAGGGTTGGCAGTGATCTTTGGTCTCAAGAAGTTTAGACACTACTTGATTGGAGGGAAAGCCACCATTGTCACGGATCACAAGGCTTTGAAGTACATCTTCAACAAGCCTAATGTTGAAGGGAGACTAGCAAGGTGGATGATACTCTTGTCTGAGTATGACTACACCATTGACGATAGGCCAGGAAAGAAACATGCAAATGCTGATTTGTTATCTAGAGCCTATGATCATGATGGTGATGAGCCAGTAGATGATTCCTTCCCGGATGAGGAGCTCATGACAATCTCAGTCACTCAAGAGGTTCCAATGGAGTACAAGGAGATTGTGGATTTTGTGACAAGAGGTAACTATCCAGAAGGGATGCATGCTAGGGAGAGGAAGGCCCTTGTAGCAAGATCTAGACCTTACACAATGGTGGAGGATATTCTTTTTCACCAAGGAGCAGATGGTCTACTTCGAAGAGCAGTGGGTAAGGAAGAGTCTATTCTACTCATAAAAGAGTTTCATGAAGGTTTAGTGTGTGGAGGACACTTTGCAGGAAAGGTGACTGCTTTCAAGATTCTAGATGCAGGTTACCATTGGAGAGGGATTTTCAAGGATTGTCTTGATTATTGCAAAACTTGTCATGTTTGTCAAGCTTTTGCTAGAAAGTCTACATCCACTCCACCACTTAGATCAATTCCATTGCAAGGACCTTTTGAGAGGTGGGGAATTGATTTTGTAGGTCCTCTCAATAGAACCCCAAAGAACAATCGGTACATTGTGGTAGTTACTGATTACCTTACCAAGTGGGTTGAGGCTAGACCATTGAGGGACAAGAATGAAGATGAAGTGGGTAGATTTCTTTATGAATGCATTATCACTAGGTTTGGATGCCCTTTGGAGTTGGTTTTTGATAGAAGAGGAGAGTTTACAGGAAGCATTACTACCGCCATGCTATGACATTTCTCTATCACACATAGAGTAACTACATCCTATAAGCCAAATTCCAATGGCTTGGCAAAGAAAACCAATCAGACCTTGTGCATGATGTTGGCCAAAGATGTAGAAATGGAGGGGGCTAAACATCATTGGGACAAAAGGATTCCATGAAAACTTCCACCGGATATTCTCCATTTCAATTGGTGTATGGTATTGAGTCTACCTTACCTATTCACTTTGATCTTCCTACTTTCCAAAGCATTCATAGGAGATTGAAGAAAGCACAAGGAGGTGATGCAGAGAAGTCAAGGAAGGATCAACTCATGGAGTTGGAAGAGGCAAGAGCAGTTGCTATGCTTTGAGTGGAGCAAGCCCAAAGGAAACAAAAGGAGAGCTATGACAAGAGGCAAGGCAAGAAGAAGGTGGAGCCTTTCAAAGAAGGTGATTGGGTAATGTTGTTTGATTCCATTCGATTCAAGAGAGTGCAAAAGAAGTTTTTCCCTAAGTACTTTGGACTTTTCATAATGGAGAAGGTGTGGGGCAATTACACCTATAATCTCAAGGAGTTGGGAGGAAGACACTTTGATAGGATTAACCATGATAAGTTGAAGATTACCATAGAAGGTAGAGAGACCTTCACTTTGAGGACAAAGTGAAAACTTAGTCCGGGGGTAAATGTAACACCCATTTGTGCATGTGTGTGGTATTTTGATATTTAGCTTGGTATTACAAGTACTTAAGTGATATTATTTATATAGAGATAAAGGATGGTTCTATATTAGTCATGGTTAGCTAAAGTTAGTCATAACTAAGATAGAGGGGACTTTACTTTAGAGGAAGTAGAAAAGATGAGCACCACTATTTTGGATTTTAGTGTGTTGACTTGGTATTATTCCTAGGTGTTTGGCTTTGGGGAAAGAGTTGAGAACTCTTGGGCCCGCAAGCCTTTTTGTTTTGGATTCTTCTTTAGTCCAAGGATAGCCCATGTGAAGGAATCCTTGACTTAGTGGTTGGGTCAAGATAAGACCACATGCTTAGGGAAATATACCCATGTGAATGGATATTCCTTTCTACTTTTTGACTTTACTTGACTTTTAGTCTAGTAACTTGAGTTATTACGGTAATTAGTAACTTTAGTATGTAACTATTTCACAAGTATATAAACAAGGGGCGAGGAGGTACTCATCATCCTTTCATTTGCAACTATCTCTTTCTCATTGAGTTCTCTAGTGAGCAATGTCTTGAGTCTTGGAGTGTTAGCCTTGGAGGAGTATGATGGAGTTGGGGTTCCTTGCCTTCTTAGTCCATGGTGTGCTACCATAATAGCCATCAGAGGTTCATCCTGATTGAGAGACAAGCCGGCTCACAGATCTTCTGAGGCACTTCATTTTTGAATAACCTCTTTTTTATCTGTCAATACTTGAATACCCTCTGCACTTACTCTATGCCCCAAGTAGTCTACTTCAGACTTGCCAAACTCACACTTTGAGATTTTGGCATACAATCGATTCTGTCTTAGAATCTGGAGGACTTCTCGTAGATGTTGTTTGTGTTCTATCATCGTGCTATTGTATACTAAGATGTCATCCAAGAAGATGATGACAGATTTATCAAAATATGGATGAAATATGTCATTCATTAGACTCATGAAAGTGGTAGGTGTGTTGGTGAGACCAAAAGGCATCATGAGATACTCAAAGAGGTCATACTTGGTTTGAAAGGCAATCTTGTAAACATCCTCCTCTGCAATTTGGATTTGATTGTAACCGCTCTGCAAATCTAGTTTGGTGAAGTGTCTTGCTCCATTGAGTTGATTGAATAGATCATCCATGCAAGGTAAGGGGTATTTATTCTTCACTATTTGCTGATTGAGACCCCGATAGTCAATGCACATGCGCATTGTACCATCTTTCTTCTTCACAAACAAGACCGAAGCTCCATATGGTGATACGCTAGGTTGGATGAACCTTTTCTGCAGCATATCCTCAATTTGATTCTTGCACTCCTCCAACTCATGAGGTGATAGGCGATATGGGGCCTTACAAGGAGGTGTCTTTCCGGGGAGTGTCTCAATTTTATGATCTACTCTCCTTTTTGGTGGTAATCTTGAGGGTAGATCATCAAGAATGACATCTTGAAACTCATTTACAACATCCTTCTCAAGAATTTGTCCCTCGAGTTGTGCACTCTGGACTTCTCTTATTAGACCCATGAAACACCTATCTGTCTTACAAATAGTTGTTATCCTAATGACATACAGAGGTAATTCTTGCCTATGTGGTTTTTCTTTAACCCCAATGATCAACCATAGGTGGGTTCTCACTACTTTCTTCCTCCAATCTACCATACGGTTGTAATGCTCCATCCATGGCATACCTAAGATTGCATCATAACAAGCTAATTGTATCACTCACCACTCAATTGCTTCTTGATATTCTCCTACAAAGAGTGTTACTTGCTTGGGTAATGATTCAATCCTCTCTGTTTGTCAGTTAGGTAACTCTACTTCTTCACTCTCATCTCTCTCTAGATCCATTCTCAGTCTTATTGACATAGAGCAAGACAAGAAGTTCTTTGTGGCTCTTGGATCTATTAACACTCTCACTTGATTGCCTTCTAGGACCCCATTCACTACAATCAATTGTGAGGTTGCCTTTCGGTACCTTTGTACGCTTGTCTTCTTCCTTCCCTCACTTTTCTACTTCCTTATTGAGCCAATAAGGCCGCAAGGTACATTTACTGGTGATCTTTATTTTCTGAAGTAATTTCCACCTCCTCCTCTTTAATGCGTCTCTCCATGTTGTTCAAAGATTGCCTGTATGAAGGTCAAGGGCCTTTGGGAAGTCGAGCACAAAAATTGGTAGATATATGCCCAATATGACCATAATTTTTCCTTCTCCTTGTGGGACTCCATCTCTTTGTTCTTCTACCCGTCCCCGTTCTCCTTGAAGCGGTTGTGCTCCTCGGTCTCAAAACCAAAGGTTGCCCAGTTCCATCGGTATTGGTCCACCCATGGGTGGCATTTCTGCTCAATAATGTTGAGGTGGAACTACTCCTTCACCCCCACCTAATGCTCCTGCTATTCTTTGCACACAAGCAATGGCTTCAAATATCGTGCAAGGATTTTGTACCATGACTTCTTGGCAAATCTGCTCCTTCAACCCTTGTCTGAAATTGTCGAGAGCCTCTGTTGGACTCATGTCGGTTATTGCGACTTGTAGATCCAAAAATGCCTCCACATACTCTTGTATATTGTTCTTTTGTTTCAATCCCCATAGTCGGATCCGGGCCATCTGCACAAAATCCATTGATTGGAAATTCTTCAGCAATCCTTCTTGCATTGCTGTCTATGTGACCTCCCTTCTCTTGGCCAACATGGATTGTTCCCAAGCGTTGTACCATGTGAGGGCTTTATCGGTCAAGTACCCACATGCAAACACACCTACAACATGCTTGGTGATCTCTATTGAGAACAACCAAAAATATCGAGTCATTCTCGAGATCCAGTTCTCTACTACTTCCATCATACGCTGCCCCTTGTAAGGCTCGATGTTGCAAGTCTTATTCATCTGGAGTAGTAATGTGGCTTCATCATTGATAGGGTTTGTAGGCACGAGTGCCTCTCCAAGTACTTCAGTTGCAAGTATTGGATTTTGAGACGGCTCCTCTTCTTGCATTGCTTGATCATTCCTGAGGGTCTGCACTTGACTTTGTAACGCCTCCATGGTCATCTTAATCTCTCAAAATTCATTCAACATCCCCTGCATTCCTTGCACCAACTCCTGCAACTGCGGATCCATGGTTCTGTAACACTCGATTGCTATACCCTAAACTTCAATAGAGAGTTAATATGATCACTGAGGGTGCATGAACTATTGGAACTACCATTGGGACCTTAGAAGCTACCACTCGTTGGTAATATTCCTCACCGAAATTCCTGACCATGAAATCCCTAAAGATCACTTTCGGTCTCACTACATAACAAATTTCTACTTGAGTGTTAAAAGGGAAAGGATTTGGGACATTCAAATCCATCATAACAAAATGTAAATTGTCAAATCCCACTCTCTATTGTAAATCACTATAGGCAAAATCACTGGGTTTGGCAAATTCATTATTGTATCCATGAACTCTGCTCCGAAGTGAAAAACCAAATACACTCTCACTTGCTCGCGCTGAATGTACATAATCTTGATGTTGAATGGATTCAAGAATGGAAAGCAAGGCATTGGATATTGTCCTCCCAGAGCATCCATTCTATCCTCCTAATCTACTAATTACACCAGAATGTCTCTCCTCAAAATTACTCAATCTCAATAGCTCATGTTCTTCCAAGAAGGGTAGTCCACTCTCTTGGACAACACCTGCTCTGATACCATTGTAATACTCCGAAGATAGGAGACCTGAAGAGAAACACACCATGAGAAACACACTCTTTCACACTCAAACTCCGATGCCCCAAAGGAGCACCTTCTCTGTATTATATAGGTAAAGCGGATCTCCTCCCATGAAGCTCCACCATAGGATTAGGTACATAGATAGGTGGCATGTCAGCAAGCTCCACCCTTGGATTACTTACTTGGATGGGTGGCATGTCGGTCCTGGTCCTATTTGGTTGGTCAAACAAGCTTTGACCAGAGGGAATCTTTTAGGGAATCTTCCTGTAGGAATCTCAGAATCACGTGGGTGAGGTACCATTGGAAAGCTCTCGACGAGACAAAGCAGGGAGAGATGGAAGGCCAGCCTTGCCTTCAATTGGGGGAGGAGGGGATCTGCACATTTTTTAGGCCTAATTCATCCGTTTAGGCCTCCGAAATTGCCTTCAAAGATTTTAGGCATATTTCGATTCTAACTCTTTTAGTAGAAGTCCCCTTTTGGTGATAACTCTTTCTGATCTATTTAGTCCATCTTGTGTAACATCCTTCCAGATATTACCAACTCAATTCTCACCTTCAAATCATATGTCTAGCTATTGGTTCTAAGGTTTTCAAATCTATTTTGGTTTCCTGCCCTATTAGTAGAAGTACCATTTTGGTGATACTTCTATCTGATCTATTTTGACCATCATGTATAACATCATTCCAGACATTACCAAACCAAATTTCACATCTAGATCACATCTAGCTAACTCTTGGTATTACATGGCCAAACATGGCTCAAGATGTTTGAGAGTTTGTTTGATCTTGTGAGAGTTGCTAATGCAACAAGGTCAACAACTAGAAACCAAGTGGAGTACTTCACACTACCTCCCATTCCAATTGTCTAATGGGAACATGTAAGTCTTGATCTCATCACATCCTTGCCCTAGATGGATCAATGCCATACTACCATTGTGGTGTTTGTTGATAAAATTAGCAAATAGATTCATTTGGTACCTATTGTGGATAATGTGGAGGCTCCAACGCTATCCAAGATTTACTTTGATAATATCTTCAAACACCATAGAATGCCAAGGGTTCTCATCTTTGACTATGATCCTTGATTCATAGGTAAATTTTGGCAAGTGCTCTTCAAGCTACTTGGCACCCAACTTGCTTTGTCTATAGCCTATCATCCTCAAACTAATGGGCATATAGAATATGCAAATTGCACCTTGGAAGATATACTTTGTGCATTCATCAATATTCACCACAACAATTGAGATACTTGTCTTGCAATTTTTGAGTTTGCTTACAATAATTCCAAGGAGGCAAGCATTAGATTCTCTCCCTTCTTCCATAATTTTGGGTAAGATCCACTTGTTTTAGATTCCCTTCTTGCTCCCAAACCATCATAAGGTCCTCGTACTTCTACCTTCTTGTCCATGTTATCTAAGTCTCTCTACCAAGCCAAGTCTCATCTTCTTGTTGCTCAAATTGGCAAAAGAAATATATTGTTAAGCATCATTGCAATCTCACTTTTGAACTAAGCAATAATATCATGCTTTCTTCTTATAATCTTCCTCTCCCACTTGATACCCAAGTTCATAAATTTACTCTTAATCGGATTGGTCATTTTTGAGATTCTTCAGATTGTTTCTGTTATTGCCTGTCCACTTGCTCCTCCTATTCATATGCGGATTCATTTTGTCTTCCATGTTTCAAAGTTAAAACCTTTTTTTTCTAATACATCTTCCTTTTTCACATGTGTCCAATCCCTTATTCCTCCTAAAGTTGATTATATACTCTCACATCGTGACAGTCAACTTGGTCACCACCAACACATTGATTATAAGGTCCTTTAGAAATGGTATCATCTTTATAATGCCACATGGAAGCCTCTTTCTCATCCCCCACCACAATGCTCAAATGGCCATATAGGAGTTCAAAGATTCCTTGGCTATGAAGACATCACCAACTAGCAATTAACAAATATGTAATGATATAGAGTTAGCATATGAGTTAGTAGAGGTTAATGATTTTGTAAAATAAGCCAAATATAATTAGGAATTCTAAGAATGTCCTAGATGTCTTAGCTCATGCTAAGTATTTGGAGTTTCCTTCATTTGAGAAGTATAATGTGATTTTTGACTTTAATATTCCATTCTCCTATTTCTCTTCCTGGTCTTTTACATCCACCATGTTGAGCTCAATGTGCTCTGCCAAACCAAAGATCATTGCCAAAGTTGGTGAGGTAGCTTGTAATAATGTAGCATCATGTAATCTATGTCATACTCCCTATTTAGTATCCTATATTAGAAATGGACTGCTTGAGCCTCAATAATTCATTGAGTAAAATTGATATATCATCTCATGCAAGTATATGCCTTGTGTAGGTTCTCTTTAGCCTTCCATTGGAACTCATACAAACTCTTTAGCTTGTCAATCCTCACTTCTTGGTAGTTCTTTCTCAAGCATTAGAAGGACTCCACCATGGGATTAAACATTGGTACTATACCACCTCCTACAATAGTACCTCTACTCATAGTAATATCATCTCCAACTAGTGCACCTCCATTGGATACACCAATGCTACTAGAGCTACAACTCTTGTGTATTGCTAGTTTCCTTTAGATACTAAGCTTGATATGATTGAGATGTAATTTGGAGACCAATATTGTTTCATAGCTCAATTTGCTCCAAGTATGCTCTCTTGAATTCATGGTAGTTATCTATTGATAATTCCCTTCAAAAGCTCAAACAGCCTCTTCCATGCCATGAAGAGTGTGAACAAAATCAAATTCCACATCTATTTCATATCACACCAATTTTATATATATATATCTCCATGTGCGTCAAGGATGTCTTTTGCAATTGTAATTCGACAATTGGCGAGCATGACAAAAGATGATGAGCACTTCATCATTATGCTTATATTCTCATAGAATTTGGTTTGGTTCATGTAGCTAGAATAGTATTTATTTATGTGGCTAGACCAAGCATTATGATGAAGTACTTATCATCTTTCATCAAGCCCGCCAATTGTCAAATTTTAGTTGCAAAAGACATCCTTGATGCACATGGATATATATGAGTTTTTTTGAATGAAATCATCCAATTTAATGGTACACATTGTACCAAAGTAGTGCTTAGGGTCTTTGGAAACCTTGTATATCTTTTCCATGTCCCACAATAATGGTATGGATACATAATGTGCACTCTCAACTTAATTAGCTCTTGTGTCAAACTCCAAACTAAAATCAATCTCCTCTCTAAATGAGACTTAAGATACTAGCTGATATAGTGTGTTTCCATTGAGTGTTACTCAATGGAAACCCACTACATATTCTAGAAAAATCTCCTTTGGAACCCTTGAAGAACTCCATTGTCACAATGTACCCCAAATTTCATTTATAACTACCAAGTATCACCACCAATTACCATTAATAAAAAACACCACCTACTAATGTAACTCTAACCATGACAACTACACTAGGAGAAAAGACAACTTGTAACTTGTCATCACAACATATATTCTCATGGTCTATAAGTCATCACTTCTTGCCTCATTAGAGAAAATATAGATAATATGATTGGTCATTACTCTAGTTTTACTACCAAGAGCACACTATACCTCCAATGCCTTAAATATCAAGGCACCTCACACAAACATGGCACAAAAATAGGAAATAGAGAATGAAAGGGTCCAATCACCAAAAATCTAAACAATAACTCTCCATCTCATAAATCCAATTGGATTGACTCTATCACCACTTGGCATTTGATATAATAAGAGCATCTATCAACTCCTACACTACCAAGATCTCCAAGGATGAAATAAATTGTCCTTTTTTTGCTAAAGCTATATAGGTGTAGATATGAGTCCATTTATCTCTAGGACAACAAATAAGGGTGGTATATAACCCATTTGCAAGTAGAGGGTATGGAAAGTATAACACTCCCAATTGGAGTCTCACAGCCAAGTCAGTGAGCAAAGGTCAAGGAGAAGCCTACCTTTGTGAGATTTAGGTGCAATACCTTCAGCAAAATTTTTAGAAGTAGGGCTTGGCCCACAATTGGAGCTTTGCAATTGTAAATTTCTAGCCTTTGCCAAATCTAACCCTAACTTGGGCAACCTCCAAATTAGTTCAATCTTGTGCCAATCTAGTACATTTCCAACTCTTATGCTAAATTTTGGCATCTATATCAAGCTAATCTCTCTAGTTTGAGAGACAAGATACTCCAAATCCCTAATTTGAGGGGATGGGTTCCCAAATTCAACCTTAATTTTACACCTTGGCTTGATTTGTAGCCCTTAACCTTGAATTTCATCTTCTCATATTCAGATTGACTCCTTGATCCAAGAAATTGAACAATTACTAATGCAAATCTAGAAATTTTGGCAGTCCTTCCGCACTTGGACCAACAACCATCAAATCCAAAACAAAATCCTAAAGAGCTTCTATACACATTCATTTTCAAGGAAATCAAGTGCAACAATCAAAGGTATCAACCATATCCCAAGCTAGGAAATACCATCAACGCCCATACTTCTTGCACCTAATTTCCTTTTGACTTACTTCTTCAATATAATCAATCAATCACAAACTCAACTTGAATAAAACTCAACACTCAACTCAAGATACTACCAAGAATGGATTTTGATAACACTATCAAGCCACTCTAGCTTAGAGACTCTAAGTGATGCTTGCTAGCTTTTGTACACCATAGCCAAGAGCTCAAAGACTCAACATTAGAGAGATGAGCTCTTTGGGATCACACTTCAAAGGTATACTTCTTTGGAGCAACCAAGAATCCAATCCTAATTGAGCGTCTTATGATGAAAATGGTGTAAAAAATAGTAGCTCTAGTGGTGTGATCAAGCCCTAATATGAAATTTGGCCACCATTAAGTAGTCTTTGAGCAATTACTATTATAACTATGATTGCCAAGATTGACACTCTAGTGTTTGAGCACACTTGCTTTGGCATTGCAAATGTTGTGATATTTGTCCTCCCTTTCTTTCCTCATTTTCTATATGATGTTCTTTCTTGGTTTTGTCATTTGTGTTTTAGACAAATAGCATTTGTCTATTATGTCTTGCTTTTTTGTCATGACATTTTCTATGTGCTTTTTGGAGTGTACATACTTTCAATAGCCTATCTCCTAATGTCTCCTTTTTTCTCCTTTGCATAGGGCCATAGAGGGACTACCTTTAGGCATCACTCTTTATCTAGGGAAGCAAGAGGTAGACAGACCCTCATGTTGACTTTTTTAGCATACTACCATAGTTGCTTAGGTCTTTCTAGATAGAATCCCTTTATCCCCAAGTCATATACTTCTCCTATACTAGAGGTGACCTCCACAAGAGAGATTTCCCTATGGAGGATGCTCCATCACTTGTCCATCCTATCCCTCATCTTCCTCTCACAAACCCTCCTCCCCCTCTACCACCCCTACATGATCATTCTCCTTCACTTAGATCCACATCTTATCTATATATCCTGCCTTATCAACATCCTACATAGTCTTGTCTTGATTTTGCATAGGTAGATTGACCTAATACAAAACAAAGGGAAAACTACTTATTTTTATATGAAAGAAAAGACCACCTCTATTCCTACACCCATTGATCCCATCCATACTCTAGTAGCATCTCTATAAGCTCTCCTAGAATCATACTCTTGGTTACACTTTTTGGACCTCACCTAGGTATTCCTACCATTTTTTTCTCTGTAGACTTAGATCCCCATACCTTTTTTGGGACCACACTCTCCCTCCTACTATGTGCTATTTTGGCTGATGTCCATAAGAAAGATGTCTCCACCTGAAATTTATTGACCTTTTCCCACAATGGACATTACTCCTTCCAACCAATGTAGGTGCTTTGGGACAGATTGACTCTAAGATACATAGGTGTTTGCAAGGAGATTGGTGGGCAACTCTCCAAGGAGAATACACCATTAGGGCCCAAGCCATAGCAAAGCAAATTGTAGAGTCTCCACAACCTCATGCCTTAACTTTAGAGCATCATTGCCTTTGTTGCTCCTTGATATTTGGTTAGGAAGGTGAGTATAGATGGGCAGCCCAAGCACTCTCACCCTCATAGCTAATGCACTTTTTCTTTGACACTTTATTTGCCTTACAAACTCAACATCCATCTGCCATTAAGGACCTTCCTTCCATCCTCCATGATTAATAGTTAGATGAAGAGTTAATAGTTTATGAAGTCTTGCTTTGCCCATGCTCTACTCCACTCCCCATTTTTCTCAATGGGTGGGCTATTTGGGCTCATTTCTAAGCACCTAATAGATTACCTCTCCCTATATACTCTAGATTAGGTTTTCTTCTTCTCTTTGTTTTTTCTCAATGCATTGCGTCAAGTCATGTGCCCCGTGGAGAAACTCATTTTTTGGGTGCTTCTTGTCCACTAGCTCTTTCAAAGAGACTTCAAGAG